>OX459113.1:30593765-32993765 GCA_949775065.1 Brachyopa scutellaris | reverse complement strand
TTAACTTTTTATTCTGAACAGTTTTTTAAGCAAATACCAAATTACAAAATTAAGTTACAATATCTTTACTACTAATATTATTCACCAATTCTTTTCTTCTTGTCCACCGCTTCCCATTTCTCTTCTACTTCTGTCCATAGCTCAGTGCATTTACCGCTTTGTCGTGTAGTTTGCCAAAAGAATTTAGTTCACGATCCATTTTCTTTAAAAACTAATCCTAATGTAAAAATTAGAGAAATAAGATAAAAAAAAAAGAAAAAACAAATAAAAAACGAAACAAATGAACGAAAAAATTTAACAAACATTATAATAAAATCAAGCACACAAATAAATGAGGAAAAGGGTAGATATACTTACCGAAGCTTTTAGCAAATCTACAGTAAATGGAGATCGGGGCATATGCCAGAGATGTATTTTTCCTTCATTTACCTTATCAAACTAAGAAATCCAAAGATACCATAATAGCAATAGTAATCATTCTGTAAAATACTAATTTAATAGTATATCATATACATTACAATGGTACACATACTATAATACTATATCTATATGAAAAAACAATATAACGCACTTATTAAAATGTGTTCGATGGCATAAAAATAACAATAATAATAATAAAGAATAGAGCAGCTAATAAGAAAAAAGCTCACCTTTTGCACTTATTTATGTCACACTAAATATTGATCCACACACTTCTACGTACACTGACAGAACGCACTACGCCATCCATTCAAAAAATGTCGACAAATAAATTTTCTTCAGAGAAAACGATTTCTAGGATTAAGTTTTAGAAAAGAAAGTAGGCGTGGCTGACTCTATTAACTAGCCAAATTAATAGATTATGATAAAATCTTTTGAATAAATCATAATCATCACCGTTCATAGCTTTAAAAAATCGGCTTTTTACAGTTTTTTTTGAACGCTTTGCGATTTCCACGCAAATAATGCAGTTCAATGTTATGATCATATTACTTTAATAGTATATTTTTTTTATAACAGAAAGCAAACGTGTTCCAATATTGAATAAAAAGTTTTTCATTATTATTTTAAAAGGACACATCTTATTTATAATCAATAATATGGTAGTATTCAAAATATTATTTCAATACCATTAAAATAATAGTAAATTCGCTATTAAATGTATAATGTATCCTATTAATTCAATGTTGGTATTTTTTTGAGCAATTAATAGTACAAAAAACCATAAAAAGTATTGAAATAATAGGAAGAACGTATTATTTTGCGTACCATTAAATTAATAGTCGTACTATTGATCCATTATAGGATTTTTTTCTCTGAGTGTACTTCTCAACTCGATTACAGCACATGTAAAAAAGGCATTACATTTAGCATTGCATGTCATAGGACGGAATCGCCTCTCCACTCTGCAATACCCAGAAGTTGTCTTAGAAGTACTCCTCAAACACATTACAAAGAAGTAGTGCATTCATGCCTTCGAAAAAGTCAACGTAGAAGTACTTCTCGAAAACATTACCAGGAAGTAGTACATTCATGCCTTTTTTTTGCACTTTCCAGTCATTTTCATAAGTTTCAAAAAAATTTCTATTTTTTGTGTAATTTTTTCTCAGTTGAAAATCTGTGAATCAGAGTTTTATAAAAAATCATTCATCACAAACAAACGCAATTCTGTAAATGCGACAAGCAGGCGACAATCATTAACAACGCGGTGAGATCATTTTACTGAAAAGTATACTTGTTGAGTCCTTCCTTGCCGCATTACCTCGCATTCGTACTGTAATGCCCTCAACTTTTCTTAAGCATAGACCAATTCCATTCTGCATTACTCTTCACTAGTTCGGTAATGCCTTCCATTTCACTTGTTTTAGGTTCAATGAAAAATATTGCATTATGGAAGGACTTCTTTTATAATTGAAACATTTCATTGCCTGTAATGAGGCCTTACCTCTGGAGCTACTTCTAGAAGTAGTGAACATAGAGTTGCAAAACCGCGACTGGGTTGTTTATTATATTTGTGTATGTGTCTGCTCTACTCAGCGTCAGCGCTCAAGCGCAAAGGTTTTGTTAGTGCGTATTTTTTTTCTTTCGGTTTAGCTACATTATGTTCATGTATGTGTGTATACCCAACAAAAGTTAGTTGAGTAATGCAGCTGGTAAAGTTTTGAAGAGGGAAGAGGGGTGTGCGTGTGTCGTATTCGTGTAATCGTATTTCGTGTGTTATACTTGAGTGCAATTTTAATGTTATTGGCTTGGATTGGAATTAAGTTCTCATTTTTCTTGCAGCGTTTTTCCTCTTTATCTGTTCTGTTTTATCTTTTATCATTAAGTGTGCTTACAGAGTGGAGCGTAGAGTGAGCAACGAGCAAAAAACAAAGCGATGAAATCAAACACATTCAATTAAAGCGTAGCTTACAGAGTGCGGCGTTTTTCGAAGATAGAGCAAAGCGTCGCGTCGATAAGAGAGCAAAGCAGCGATTTCGAGAGCAAAGCAGCGATTGAAAATATGTTTAATTTCTCAGCTATTATCGCTTTGATTTTTTGTCTATTCAAATATTCAATAGAAAAAATTAACTTTTGCTATATGCTCTTTGCTCTATGCTCCTATGCTAGCTCTTTGCTCTTTGCTCGAGCGATTTTTGCACTTTGCTCGTTGCTCACTCTTCGCTCCACTCTGTAAGCACACTTAGTTGGCATTGGCAACTGTATTTCAAAGTATTTATGTATTTATAGTCAATTTTTCAGGGAAAATTAGTAAGAAAATTATTGGGCGAATAAGTCGAAATGCAAAATTACCGAGATTTGCTCGATTATATCAAACTGATACAGCAAGAGGTCGGCAAAATGCTCCAAATGAGAATATTGCGCTGCCATGGATCCGAAAGAAAAATTTCTGCTTTCGCAGAACTTAAAAGTGAGTTTATTGTGCTAATTTATGTTCAATAACAAAAAGGAAAATTTTTATTTTTAGTGAATTGTCAACTAAACAACCAATTTAAAAGAAGAAGGTGAGTTAATTTTTCCTGGTTTTTCTTTTGGTTTTTTCCGAATATTTATTTGTTGTTAAACAACCCCAGCATTGAGACGAACAAAACCATAAAAGAACCATCCAAATCGGTCGCGACATTCTCGAGTTTTATTTGATTTTTACATATACATATATTTATTTTTTAGTGAGATGGACACAAGCAATACGCAAGTTGCTGTCGAATTGTCGCCGAGGACATTTTACAGGGTTCAAGAGGGTAAGTACACTTTCCAACAGGAATTTAGTAGTTGAAATTTAACATATATATATTTTGCAGATGAAGAAAGAATGAGTTCCCACTAAACGATGACTCCATGTTCAAGATGTCAGCTCCGATTGGAGTCGGTAAGTACGATATTCGTACTCTTGTTTAAGTATCCTTGTTTTAGTATAGTTTCAGAAGTTTTATAGAATACTAGCTGTCCCCCCGGCTTCGCCCGTGTAGTAAAACAGTAGCGTTATTTATAAGTCTGAATAAACAATACTCGTAGTATCATTTTTCTACTTCTTCTAAATACTACCCAGCAACCAGGTATTGATAACGTCGATACCTTAGGTGCTGCTTGCTGGAGAAACTTCGCTCCATGCGGAAAGGGCAAAGATGATTTGGCTAGATGCGCCCACCAAACTCTTGTTGACTCTGCTCGGAAAGTGCCAACCACAAGTTGGAAAAAAAATGTATGCTGAGCAATGGACTAAGATGTGGAAGCTAATAAGCCAAATCATGAGGCAGCATGGATATGACTTTAACGCAGTCCAAATTCAAGCAAAACTTCGGAGCTTGGAAAGGCAGTATAAGAAGACGAAATTGAATAGTTCACAAACGGGACGGAATAGATTGACTTGTGCTTACGAAACGTATGTATGCATGTATTATATTTACAATTTAAAGAAATGTTTTTTTCTGTTTTAGTGAATAAGAAATAAGATACTTATTTTCGAGTCGCGGAGAGTTGTTTTTCCGGAATACACTCTGGCTACTAACCAAATTGAAGGCTCAACCCGGGAGAAATTTGTTGCTGCTGCCGGTGCAAGCTCTGTGCAGGCAGTCAATAATCAGCCTCAGACATCCACCTCAGGTAATTTCTTCGCAGAAATGGCAAACTGGTGGAGATTCGTTGGTAAGTAGATGTTTATATTTGTAATATGTATTTGTATAAATATATTTACTTATTTATTTTATTTCAGCCGACTGATCCAGCAATAGTGCTGAGACTGGACGCCATCAAGGAAACAAAGGCTGATTACATGGCTAAGCTCTTCGAGTATTTAGCCGAGAAAGAGAAAATGGAAAGGTTCAGGCAACTCATGGCGCAAAAGGAAGACCACCTCAAACAAGAAATTGGTTATTGAAAAAATGTTTAATAAATCTTAAGTCAAGTAAGTACCTACAATGCACAATCGCTTATTTTTATTGTTATGCTTTTTTATTTTATTTTTTCCCTATATGTTCTACGAAGAAAACAAATTAATTTAACTTAATTTTGCTTTAAATTAACTATTTAATAAAAATAAAAAGTAAATATTCAAAAACGGCACAATGTGTTTTTTAATTTTTAACTTGCAGATATTTTGTAAATCTTCAGCCAGGAAAATAAGGATAAGTATTAACAGGTAAATACGCGAACAATCTAACCATGTCTTTTTTTGTTGTTCCGAAGGTGTAAATCTGAATGACACTATGGTGGTACGCTGCCATGAAATAACGCCGAGCGAAATAAGGCCGAATTTAAAACTTCGGCTTCATTTCGCTTTCATAATGGTAAATAAAGCCGAATTTTGAAATTCGGCCTTATTTCGCTCGGCGTTATTTCACGGCACCTGGTGGATGGTGGTACTCGATTACCATAGTAGTGTGGGACTCTAATATCACTAAAACCACCTGTATTATCAGCACTCATCTTGGTATAATAATGAAAATTACATTCCACATTTCTTCGCAAAGGGCATCTCTTGCGGCGTTTTCTGTTAAGGAGATTTCGACATTATGATCGGGATCAGAATTGGTATCTGAATCAACCTCTAATAAGAACTCGATATCTTCCTCATTAGCGATGTTGTGCAAAACGCAGCATGCTCTTATGAAATGGCACAGTTTCTTTATACCCTTTAATTTGCAATAGTACAACTGTCGTAATCTTTATTTTAGAACTCCAAAAGTTTGTTCTATTGCAACACGGCTGGAACTTAATTTAACATTGAAGTGTTTCTGACTTCTCGTTAAATGACCGTTGTCTTTGTAGGGTTTCACCCAGTAAGTGGTATTCTAAAAGAAATGACAGCATACATTGTTATTACGTCTGTATGAAATTATACATATATATATCTGTGGTCACAACGAAAAACCGCTAGTCTGTTTTACTATTTTTCAGGAGAGCAGTTTAAAGTTTTTGACAAACGCGTGAAATTACAAATGACTCTATTGGGCGATTGGAAACTCCGATCACCTTGAAACAAAAAGTAAAATAAAGATAATTTCACTTTCTTAGTTGAAAATTATTTTGTTTTATAAAAATGACTGCAAATGATTTTAATGACGAAACTAATACTTATGCCCAGTTTCACAGTGAGAGTTTAAACTGAAGATCAACTAAACGTGAACGGGAGTTAAAACTTTTCGTTTAACTCGATGGGTTTCACAGACTGAATTAATCTTCCAGATAACTAAACGCAGTTTTGGAAGCTATGTTAGACAAAAATATGACAGCGCTATTGTTTTGAAATTCAAATTGGAATTTTTTCTTTCTGTTTGATTTTTGTTAGAAAAGTTTTAATAGAAAAGTATGGAAAACAAAAGTGTTGCAAAAAAAAAGAAGTTCCAATTTTTCGACCGCAGATGTAGATTTGCTTATTGAATTAGTAGGAAAATACAAAAATACAATAGAAAACAAAAAGACGGATCGAGTTCAGTGGAAAGAGAAAGTAGCGGCCTGGAAGTTAATAGAAAAAGAATTTAATTCAAGAAGTGGCTCCCATTATCGAAGCAGCGATGTTTTACGTACAAAGTACGAAAATTTGAAAAAAAGCCAAGCAAAATTATGCCTGCGAAAAGCGAAAGATGTACGCAACTGGTGGAGGTCCACAAGAATTGAAAACGGACGAAATAGACAAGACAATTTTAGAAATTCTGGGTGATCAGGCGCAAGGACTTCCATCCGTGTTTGACAGCGACGCATTAAACAAAACTGGTATAAGCAAATGACAAACCTAACTTTAATTATATGAATTTAATTTTAGCTGATGATGATGTCGCCAAGGAACTCATTGAATGCCGTTTTGAATACCAAGACAATGAAAACCAAGGCCAAATTACAAGTTTGAAGACAGGGTCAAACAAGAATATTTATGTAACAAAAAAATCGTCAGCTCTTAGTGCTAGAAAAATAAGTTTAACCAGCGACAAATGGCAGGAACTTGCAGAAGAGAAATGCAAACTGGTGAGACTGCAGTTTAAGCAGTCCGAAGAAAAGCATGCTCTCGAGGTGATGTATATGAAGGAGGAGCATGCAAAAAAAATGATGTTGATGGATACTGTTCAGTCAAATTTTGAGCCTTGATTTGGTAAATTTTATTGTTCACAAATCGTATGCCTTTGGACATAGGCTAAAATTTCCTATGAAATAAATACATTAGGTTTTGAAATAACGTATAAAAAATCTTACAATTTGTGACCTATTTTGGTATTTTGGTAAGTGCAAATTATTAATTAATTAAATTTATAATAGTTTTAATTCCCTTGAGTTGTCTATCACCAACCGCACCACGAGATTCCAAGCCAGAAAAGAAATGTCAAACGGTCGTATTTTGTGTGCTGGGGTTGGCTACGTCGAAGGTTGGCCAGTGCTGCCAGGTTCGTCAACAGTCCCCCCCAGTAAGTCGGGAGAGTTAGGAGGAGCTTCCGGCTTAGCGAATCCAAAAGAACCGGTAACGTCTAGGACTGCCAACTTTGACGTTGGTCTAACATACACTCCCTTTGAGGTTTGAACAACAGCACTCCTTACTAAACCATCGCCTCCTGGAATCGTCCTTATGATTCTTCCTCTTGGCCAAGTATTTCTTGGACTATTTCCATCGACCATGATCACGATGTCGTCTTTTTGGATCGCCTTTGAGTTCTGGAACCACTTTGTCCTTTTCGTTAAATCAGGCAGATATTCCTGTATCCACCTGCGCCAGAATGAATTTCCGAATTGTTGTGTTAGCAGCCAATTTCTTTTAAGTGCAGACCCATCATCACAGCACTCTCCTAAGGGCTTAGCTCCGCTCGAAGAACCTAACAAAAAGTGGTTCGGAGTAAGTGCTTCATCTTCTTGTCCAGTTATTGGGACATAAGTTAGAGGACGACTGTTTAAAATGTTTTCTACTTCTGACATCATGGTGAGTAGTATTTCATCTCTAGGATTTTGGGTTGGCATAATAACGGCCAGCGTTTGTTTTACTGAGCGTACAAGTCGCTCCCAGCTGCCGCCCATATGTGGAGCCGCTGGAGGTATAAATGTCCATTTTAATTTTCCTTCACCCACGTTTTCAATCAGTTTTTTACCATCTATGCGCTCAACTGCTGATCGAAGCTCCTGACTAGCCCCTCGAAAATTAGTGCCATTATCGGAGTAAATGTGTATCGGCAGTCCCCGTCTAGCTGTGAATCTCTGCAACGCCAGAATGCATGAATCTGCCGAAAGTGTGTGTGCAATTTCGATGTGTATTGCTCGTACGGTCAAACAAGTGATCAACACTCCCCAGCGCTTTTCCCTTCTTCTCCCTACTGCTACAGACATTGGCCCGAAGTAGTCTATCCCTATGTAGGAAAACGGTCTCGTAAATGTCTTCAGTCTTGATGGAGGAAGCTCTCCCATTAGAGGAACGACTGGTTTAGCTTTCATATTTGAGCATCGTTGACATTGTCTTTGTATGCGCCTCAGCAATACTCGAAGATGGGGAATATAAAATCGTTGTCGAATTTCATTAATTACAATTTCATTATATTGGTGATGATACTTGCGATGATAATGGTCAACAATGAGATATGTGATATGGTGATAACGGGGTAATACTATGGGTCTTTTAGTATCAAAGGCGACTCCAATACAAGCGTCGATTCTACCTTGAATCCGCAACACTCCATCACTATCTAAATATGGCGTTAGCTTATATAACGGACTGGAATTTGATATTTCCTTTGATGCTTTCAAAGCAATAATATCTTCAGAAAATAATTCGAACTGAGCCTGTCGAAACAAATAACTCTCAGCCTTATCAGTGAATGAAAGTTGGTTACAAATTCTTCGATCTCTTAAGATCTTTTCGACGAACTCATATACCTTTGAAATAACATTTAGTAGTCTTCTCCACCGTGAATACCGCGTAATGTCAGTGATTGGAATTGTTTGGAGAATCGAGTGGTGTAGTTGTTCTACGACTTCAATTGTGTCTGAATTTTTGATGAAATCGGTCCGTGGCCAATATTCTTCTGGCTGCCAGAGAAATTCGGGACCCTTATACCAACGATCCATTGAAAAACTTTCCAGATTTGAACGAGGTCTTGTAGCTTCATCTGCAGCATTTAATTTCGACGGCAACCATCTCCAAGAATTTGAATTCGTCCTTTCAAGAATTTCGCCCACTCTAGTTGCAAGTAACTGCTTACATTTGCGTGCGTGCCGCCAGCTGATTGTTCGTTAGTCTTGGGTACTCAATACCCACTGCCGAGGCTACTGGTATCTTCTCAATTGGATCTTCAAGCATTCCATGTGGCACAGCATTATTAATTGGATTCGGAACTGTTTTAGAAAACCCGACACTATCACGCGGATTCTGTTCATTTATAATCCTATTACCCATCCACGTTCTATTTAAATTTAGGTTATGTTGCGTATCTAATATTGAATGCTTATTTGGCATATTGAAGGTGCTGCACCCTTTTATCTGATGCGGCTGTGAATTCGTTGTCAAGGGTGGAAGTGTTTGTATCCATGAATCAACGCGTGCTGAACTTTTAATGGGAGGCTCATCGATTTCCTGAATTTCGTCGTCATCAGAAGAAAGATCCTCAAGGATCTGATACTTTTTCGAAATGTACTCACGATCCCTCTTTTCCTGTAATGATTTTTCTTCTTCTAAACGCTGGAGTTGTAATGACGCCCTACGCTGTGAAGACGCTTTGGATTTCTTAGATGAAATCGAGGGTGGTCTGGTATTATTGAAGGCTGATTCTTTTGGAGCGCCAGGAAGTGAATCTGCATTCGCTTTGGAGGTGTGAGGTTGACATCTATTGCACGTCCAAAGTTGATTTTCTAAATTGTTGGAGATCTTTGCGCAAGTAGAATGGTACACATCCCTACACACTTGGCAGCTAGTATTATTTGTAGTCGCTTCCAGGGAGCACGATACATATTTTGGGGTTATGGGCACGATTTCATTTTGATGATCTGATGGCGGAGGTGTACGAAACATATTGGTCGAAATGAATTTACTCACCGATGTAATTGAATTAGTAAAGGTGTGGCGCAGGTGGATTACGATGAATTACCAAAATTGAAATTTTAGAGTTGTTCAGTCAAATTTTGAGCCTTGATTTGGTAAATTTTATTGTTCACAAATCGTATGCCTTTGGACATAGGCTAAAATTTCCTATGAAATAAATACATTAGGTTTTGAAATAACGTATAAAAAATCTTACAATTTGTGACCTATTTTGGTATTTTGGTAAGTGCAAATTATTAATTAATTAAATTTATAATAGTTTTAATTCCCTTGAGTTGTCTATCACCAACCGCACCACGAGATTCCAAGCCAGAAAAGAAATGTCAAACGGTCGTATTTTGTGTGCTGGGGTTGGCTTCGTCGAAGGTTGGCCAGTGCTGCCAGGTTCGTCAACAGATACTGAATTGCAGAAGTTTATATAAGTATTAACAAAAAATTAAGCCTTAACCTTTATGTTTCAAGTTTTTTTATTCTTTTCTTTTTAGTTTAAGTTATTTATTTGTTTTTTTTTAAAAGTGCAATGAATGCAAAAACTTTCGTTTTTATAATAGTATGCATTAATTTCTTTAATTCTCATCTTTAATGTTAGATATAAATCATTAATAAAAATTAAAAAAAAAACATTACCATTATAATCAGTTGTGTTATTCAATTAAAATACTTCTAAAATAGTCGTTAATCAGCATATTCCGAACATATGTATTTTCGGTATTCGAGTTTGAAATTTGTTCATTATTTGCAGTATTTATTTGATCATTTAAAAAATCATCTGCAAATGATAGATCAACTTCGTTGTTTAAACAACAAACGTTATGAAGGACTGCTGTTGCGACTATAATACTTTGAATGGTTTTTAATTTTACTTTCATTCCTGCTGATAATATTGGGAACCTTCTTTTCCATGCACCATATGATCTTTCAATACAATTTCGTGTTCGAATCAAAGATTCATTGTATAAAGATTCTTGTGGATTGTTGCAGTTGCGTAAAGGAGTCATCAAATATTGCTTGCATTGATAGCCACCATCTGCTACTATTAAATGGTTTCCGAACTCCCCGCTTTCAAATCTAGCACAGATTCTTGAATTATTAAAAACTGTGGAATCATGACTCGATCCAGGCCACCTTGCAACAATGTCCATTATTTTTAAAGTCGAATCACACATCGTTTGCACGTTCAAAGAAAAATATCCTTTGCGATTTCGAAATATTTCGCCATTTGCTCCTCCTAAGAAATGATAAGTATATGCTTTTAAACATGTGGGTATATAAAACTGAAGTGTTATGGCTATTTTCAGCAAAAATTACCTGGAGACTGTATTCGTACATGAGTGCAATCTAAGGCAGCAATGACTCTGGGAAATCTTGCAAATTGATGAAATCCGTTAACAATCTGTAGTTTGCTTTCCTCTGTTGTCGGAAATTTTATGTATTTCTCTTTTAAAAAGGCAAGGTGATGGGAGACAATCTTACAAATTCTGCTTGCAGATGATTTTGAAACACCACAAAAGTCCCCCGCAGTAATGAGTATGGATCCACTGGCATAAAAGCGTAAAGTCAATAAAAGCTTGACTTCTGCGGATATTGAACTATTCCTAAAAAGTAATGTAAATTATTTTTTGCTATTCTATTGTTAAAACATACATTATATATACCATTTCGTTGCGTTTTCAATTTTGGATCGAATTTGCGTCAAAACAATAAAAGTTGAATGCTTCGACATACGAAATCTTTCAAAAAATTCAATATCGTCCCAGTAGTTAAAATGGTCTGTCCTCCATCGAATCCTTTTTTCTCTTCTCACTCTCACCACAAGAACAAAATTTTCCTCGTCACTTATATCTTCCAAAATACTCTCCGAGCCCGAAAACATTATAAAACACGAAATTATTCTTGAAATATATTATTTTCTTTAAACGAACACTCAGCTTATATTGTATGAAATAGCAGCTTGTCAAAATATATATGACAAAGGAAAGTTTAAACGGCAGAGTACTGGCGTTTAACTGAAACGACAAGTTAATCTCTACTTTCAGTTTAAGCGAGCACTGTAAAAACGAAAATATTTTAAACGGAAGTTTAAACCAAAACGAGAGTTTAAACTCTCACTGTGAAACTGGGCATTATAGTCGTTGGGCCTTTAAGGTTTTTCATCACAAAAAATCCTATCTGGAGTTTGGGCGTTTTTCCATCTTAAAGAATCTTATTTTTGGAATAAGCGCTAAACTGCAGAGAGGAAAGTCTTTTTACTTATTCTTCCCTTAAAAAATGAACAAACCAAATAATATTAACACGGAAAAACAGCTAAACTTAAGTTTAGCTATTTGTCCTCGGCATACAAATTTAATGATTGTATAAATTTAATGTGGAAAAACAACTAAAGTTAAGTTAAGTCCTTATTCCCTGTTGTAAATCTTTAAAAAATTATCTTAAGTCAACTTTAGACAGTAAATTTTGTAAGTCCAATACCGTTTTGAATTCCTCACTGGACATTTTTATTTATTAAATTTAAGTATATTGTGTCATTTAGTATGAGTTCTTTTTTTTGGTAATCTAATACAACTCAAAAGTTGCATTGGGATCCTAGGTGTCAGAATATGTGAAAAAAGTTCCAAGTTTAATCTACTTGTGGCTTCCAAAATTTGAACCAATCTTAGGGTTCAAATTTTGGAAAAGAACAGTTTTCAGTGTTATGTTCGGCCATTGCTCGGATGTGTTAACTGTTGCTAAAGGAATTACTTAAAATGAATAACCATTAAGTTGATTAAAAAACATCTACATATGTTACACATTTTTATATTTAATACCCACTGTTGGGCGCAATACGTTTAACGATGTGCAGAACGGGAGGTTGTAAAAATATATTTTTTCTTAAAATTTTTTGTTAGTTGGTAAATATATTAAAATTGTTGATATTTACTTTATTTGAACCTAGTTTGACTAGTTTTTGTGTATAGATGTAAAAAAAATTAACACGCCAATAGCCTATTTCTTCAGTTTCTTCGAAACTTCAAGGAGCCGCAGGTCGCCAGCAAAAGAGATCGTTTGTTACGATGCTTGGTTTGACCATGCATTGACTTCTTTCCTGTTTCTCTTTATGGTCATCTTCGTGGGCTCCCAATTACCGCAACTGCTGCCGGTCATGTACGTTGTGGGTGCGCAGCGCATTGATGTACACGTTCGGCTATCAATAAAGGGTAACAGATGTTGAATACCCAGAGTAGAGCAGGTGAGTGAGAACCATAACATCTACGTATAGCAGAAATTCTAATTCCAAAATGTAATGTTTTTAAGCAATTCAAAAATTAGTTTTCATTCTTCAACACTGTCTTTTATGAATATTGCAGCCTTTCAATCGCCAGTAGTTCCGCCTGGAGAGCACTGCACGCATCCGGTAGTTTCGTGTTTTCAAATTATCCGAATAGAACCCTGCTTCAGTACCTGAATCCATTTTGGAGCGGTTAGTGAAGAGTGTTATTTCCTGGTCTTTGATCACCTTGTTTGACAGCCAGTCTTCCCTACTGCGGAAGAGGCTCGGTATTTTCAAGTTGAAGTCGTAGTGAGGAGTAGGTACTGTATGGTGAAGCCTAGGATTGTCTTAAAATACTACATACATTTATTCTTATGAAGTTCCCTATTTTAAGGTTTGATATGTCGGTGAGCCAAAGGGTACTGAAACTAGCTTCCCTTCCTACAGATATGTATGGGTAGAGGCGGAAGGGTAAACATTGCTCTTAGGGCTACAGTTGGGCATGTTTTCATTGCCCCTGTTATACCATGCACTGGTAAGCGATACATTTTACTGAGTTTTGTTGGATCAGTTTTTTGCTCAGTTTTTCGCTACCATGCTATCCCTACTTATGACATTTGTTATGCAATTGCTGAGCACTGACAATAAACAAAATTAGCAACAGAATTCGGTTCATCCGCAAGCGCTTCTACAGTGAAACCTATTCGTACAGCAAGTTATCTTTCTGTTTTGTATCTTTATGTCCAACAGTCACCTTTTCGTCGACGGTATTAATCAGAGATAGGCAATTTAGTCGACTCGTATGAGACATCAACTGTGACGATGCACCTCATATTTGATTCGGTTATCATAACGGTAGGGGTAGACATGGCGAGTACCGTCCGTTGGATAATTAGCAATGACACGAAAACCTTATTACGATTGCTGTGTAGGGCTGCCCCATTAATATACAGGATGAACAATTTTAATTGCACCTTCAGGATGGAGTTAACCTTTATCGCTTTATGGGGTTAGGTTAAGAGCTACACGAGTAATACAGCTCATTTCGTGGCAGGAGATTAAGAACTAATGCGCAAAGGACGAAGTGCTACATATGAAGAGCATTTTCCTTTGGCAACTTTCGTTCGGAGAGCAATTTCTATAATAAAAACTAGAAAAGAGCGATACCAGCATTCACGCTACCGATCATTAAAGAAAGGTCAAAAAAAGTTGCTTTCTACACCTAAAGTGTATTCTTCGGGAAAAACTGGGGACGTAGGCCACAAATAATACTGCCGATGTGCTCGGCGATAGTTAGACCCCCTGCTTACATACATAGGAGCAGCAACCTTAAGGATGTGATCAAAATACAGAGAAAAGCATGCATTGGTACAACCAGTGCGATGAAAACAACGCCAATAGCGGGATTAGGAACAATTATTAAACTCTGGATCTCTATAGCCAGTCAAAGTACTGGACATCGAATGCGTATGAACACACCAAGATACTTGGCAAGAACAACGCCAATAGCGGGATTAGGAACAATTATTAAACTCTGGATCTCTATAGCCAGTCAAAGTACTGGACATCGAATGCGTATGAACACACCAAGATACTTGGCAATTACCTTAACGATGGCATCTATTCAGACTACACTGTCCCATACCTGGATTTCGAGAAACTTTCTCGTGTGCTTTTCCAAGCAGAGAGCAGTGGGAGAAAGATGAAGTATCTTAGGACTCTAAGTCCATCTACACTGATGGATCAAAGATGGACATAGGTATAGAAGCGGGTTGCTTCTTGGTGGAACTAGGAATAAGCAGCTCCATACGACTTTTAGACCACAGCAGCGGTTTCCAAGCTGAGGTTCTAGCAGTGACAAAGGCCGCCCAATTGGTGTCAATAATGACAATATCCCGAGAGGATATAACAATTTATATTGACAGCCATTAGGCCATACAAGCAATAGCTGCAACGAAGCCGGGTGAATTGGCTAGAAAAAACTCAGATGATGTGGCTAAGCCGCCACTCTGAAACTTTCGGGCCAAAATTGAACAAAAATCACTAAGTGAAGAAAATAATAGGTGGAAATCACTAACCACCTGCGCGAGGTATCAAGAAGACTGTGACCAGTAGACGACAAGACGAGAATAAGAAAACTCCTACAAAAATACAGGAGGTCGCTGTCAATACTGATATGAGTGCTAACTGGGCACAGCACTCTAACATACCACATGAAAAAACTACGACTGAATGATGATGACATTTTCAGGGATGCGATGACGAAGAGGCTCATGACGATACAGCCCATTCCCTCTGTCACTGCTATCACCTCTGCAAATTCTTCTTCGAACGCATCTATGAGCTATCGGATGGATCACCATCGGGCCTGCTAGAATTTGCTAGGGCGCTGAGCTTGAAAATTCATATGTACATCATACTCGTACATAGCATGTATTTAATTTTATTCATATAGTACTTACTCGTATACTTACACACACACATACATATATACGAACATCCATATGAAGCTTTGCTATCGCCTTAAGTCATCCAGTGTTTTACAGAATAACTACGAGTATTAACGGAGGAAAAGCTGACTAGCTTCCAACGATTCCTACCCCACTCTATCCCATTCCCGGAGATTGCAATCTCACGATTTCACTGTACCTTACCTAGTAAAAAATTTAGCTGAATCATCACGAATATGTCATGTAGAATACTCTGAACTCAAAGTTGCTTCTAGACAACAATAGTAAATGAAAAGGAAAAAAAAAACCCAAACCAAAAAAAAAGCAAAATGAAAACTTTTAGTTGAATAAATTAAAATTAGTTTCTTTAATTTGGCTACATGCAGACGTTGGTTCCTAAGGGAAAATATTGTTATATATGCGGTGGGGTGTGGTGGGCACGAGATGGCTGGCGTCTGCAGTACAATTTTCGGGAAAATGCGGAAAACTGAGATGAAAATAAGTGCCGTGAGGTATACCACAGTGAATTGGATTTTTCGATAATTGACTTTTGAGAAGAAAAAACAAAAACAAAAGCGCTTATTTTCTCCCCCCACCCCCCGCTCTCTCAATCCCTCTCTGGGGCAATTTTCCTTTTTTAATTAAATTAAAAATTTTGCATTGCTCGGAGCGATGTACTTATCAATTTCAAACACATTCACAGTGCACCCAAAGTTGCTGAGAATTTTTCCAAGAAAATAATAATTAAAGTAAACAAGTTCATATTTAAAGAAATCTTAAATAAGATTATGACAAGTAGCTAAAATTGGGTTTGGACTTTTGATGCTTACAGTTTGGAATATCGGTTCGGGGTTTGCGGGTTCGATATGATTAAACAAGTCATAGGTATACGCGCAAGGCCATCCGCACACGGTTCGTTAGCGTCGCCCCCCGTACTACAATTGTACTTTTTGAGTACAAATTTTGGAACTGAGTACCGTACTGATTTTCTGGTGCGACGTACTACTATTTTATTATGATTTTTTTATTCCGACTATTTGTGTATGTTCTTCGAACGTATGGTTTTTTTTGTTGTTTTTTCCTTCATGATCACATCCCTGCCATATGTCATATGTGAATTAATTTCACACACTCTGCTCCCGTATATCAACAGCCGGGATCAGCTCCGAACACTTTTCCTTTAATTTTCCCAAGGCATCTTCTCGTAAACATTTGTTACTGTACTCCTTGCTGCGGACATCCGATACACATTCACCGACAAAATCACAAACGTACATAAATGAAATTTATACCACGGTTGTACAGCAGATACAATTTCCATAGAATAGGTCGCATGCGACCTCAGGTTTTCGATTCTAAGCGTTCGACCGTGCGATATCGGTACAACCAGGGTTACCTTTGGGACCCTTTGGGGTCCAATGGACCCTTTTTTGATGGCACGGACCCCACCCAGGACCCGCCTTTTTGAAAATCATCGAAATTTGACCCTCTTTGAAAAAGGGACCCTTTTCGGACCCTTTCTGTAAATTGAGAAAATTGACATATTCAACCGAAATTCCTTCACTTCTTTCAGTAGACAAACAACCGACAGCAATCACACTTTTGCATTAACCGGATTTCTATCTATGTATTTTTTTGCCAACGCCAAAATGTAAATTTTCCTTGTAAACAGACACATTCAAATAGTTGGTTCGTTTCGCTTGTCATACTTCATCGCATTTAAATTTCTCGTATCCTCATATAGTATGTAATCACTTTGTGTGTTATTTTTTGTTTTGTTATCGTGCGCAACTTATAAGTATGTACAAAAACTAATAACCATAACTTTTTGTCCAAATAAATACTTTTCTTGTTTCTTTTGTTTATGTTGCTTTCTTTTTAAATGAATTGCTTTTTTTAAATGAACTGATTTTATTGTTTTGTGAGTATTTATGCATAAGCTTTATATATTTTTAAGCAACTGGACAAAAATACAAAAAAAAAAAAATTAATAAAATAATACTTATCCTACCCGTCTTATTCTTGAATTTTATATGGGACCCCTTTTTGGACCCTTTCCGGAAATTTTCGGAGGTAACCCTGGGTACAACCATCGTAAGCTAGCTAACACACGCTACAATCGTCGCATACAACCGCAAATTGCATACAACAGTTGTACAACGATTGTATCGTGTATTTGCTACTTCACATATTGCCTGTTCTAAGTGATTTGATTTCTAGTTTTGTAAGACAAATGATATTCTTTGAACTCAATATGCCTCTGAAGTAGTGATGGGAACTATCGAACGAATTCGACTATCGATAGTGAGTAACTGAATGATTTCAACTATCGAATAGTTTTATTTGTTCATTCGTTCATTCATTGCGCACACTTTCCTGGGACCGGTGGGTGGGCGGGGGGGGGGTGCTTGATTTGCTACTATATTTTTTTTTCACACGTCCGTTTCCAGAACACCGCACCCATAATTTCAGGTAGGAGCTCCAATATGGATTTTTTCAAGAGGTTTCACCAGGAGGCATAATCCTCTATATACATATGTCTATTCACGAAGTAAAACATAAATTCAATACAAAAATTCATAAATGCAACGACTTCTTAGTTACCTAAAAGTAAAAAAACCAAATGCAAATTCTTTTGAACCGTAAACAACAACCCGTTCAATGATACTGAACAATCAAAAGTCAACCGATAGTCCAAAGTCCAAACGAGTGAAAAAATCATTCATTCAAACAAAAACAAAAACAATCGAATATTTTTTTCTTGTCCCCCATCGCCGGATTCAGGCATGAAAAGTATGCATGCACACAAGTCAACCGATGGTCCAAAGTCCAAACGAGTAAAAAAATCATTCATTCAAACTATCGGACTACTTGTTTCCATAGAGAAACATTCGACTTATTTTTTCATTTGAACGATTTTTTTATTCGAATAGTTTTTTTATTCGATTGTTTTGTTTTGAATGAATGATTTCTGAAAAATAGTAATGAATGATTTTTCGATAGCTATCGAATAAATGAATATTTTGCAACTATCGAATAAATCGATTGTTTTTATTCGATAGTTCCCAACATTACTCTGAAGACATTTCAACAACAACAGCAAATGAAGTTGCATCTAATTAGAGACTCTTGGATGTAAATACATCTGCTGCGATTAAAAGTATTTTAATCTTTTGGATTTTGGATTCGAATGAGTACTTTCTTTCATCGAAATGGGGACAACGCATGGTCGTCGTAGCGTATGCGACGTGATGAAAGCTAGGCAACTGATTTGCTGTCGCTCACTTGTACTTAAAGGGAGAACTGCACACGACTCGTCCGCGACGCGTAATCGTCGCAGCATACGTGCTGCATGACGACTTCCATCAAGCAGTGTCAGTCGCTTATCGTCGTGTACGACTGTACGCTTGCAGTTTGTTTACATGTCTTTTATTAAAAAAAAAATTTCCGACGAAATTATAAAATTCGTTCAATTAATAGAAAACCGCGAATGTTGATACAGAAACACAATTCAAGAGTATTCAAATAAGGATATTACTGAAAGAGCTTGGACCGGAATTTTACATCGTCTTCTAAAGCTAACTCACCTATGGCAATAAATAATCTTCTATTTGCATTTTTTAAAATGTATGGGTGCACCCAATACTTTCTTATGCATTTCTTTTTTTTCGGTGACGAAGATAACTTAACAAGAGAAATTCGTCTTCATCACTCCACATTTTCTTTGCGCTTTGTATTTGGACGATTGAAAATTGAGTCGTGTGCGGTTCAATAGCCGTATCATAACACTGTGGAACAAAATTTATTTTTTTTTTTGTTGTCAGGATGAGACACATAATTTATTGTAGATTATCTTGAGAAAAAAACCTCGTAGCGAAACAAACTAAATTGGAATTAAAAGGGGAAGAGTAGTACTAAATAATGATTTAGTTAAAAATAACTATAAAAATTCGCTGTTTTCAAAAAATTACTTCAAATATCGCCAAAAACGTGTTTTTAGCACTTTGAAATTGGTATATCTCAAAATTTTGAGTTCCTGGAGCAATTCTGTTGCCAGATTTAGGTTCAGCACGTTAAACTCTTTATACTGATAATGTTTTTATTGAAATAACAATTTCGTTGTTGACCAGTGTTATCGTAGCTGCACGGCAAAAACATGACGTGACGATGACACTACGATAACGATACGATAAGAAGAAGAAGGAATCATGACTCATGATTGGGCGCATTCCGTTTTTTAGTGACTTAACATTTAGTAATTCTAACAAACTGAACGGCAAACTGACAAACTATTTAGTTGACAGTTCACATGTCACAAACGCCATTGTAGTTTTTATTTTCGTTCTGAATTGGTTGGAGAATTGTGATTGCAAGACAAAAAAGCTATTTTTAAAGAAGAGAAGAGCGAAAACAAGCTTAAATACGAACATATGTTATTAATGGAAGATTTAGAGAATCAAGTTGTTTGTAAGTCACATTAGTTACGCATTGTGTTTGGAATATAAATTATGTATTTAACCCTTGTGTCTACACCAGTACACCCGGGTGTGCTTGCTGTGTAAGAGTGTATCATTTCATAACAGATACTTCTTCACATTTCTGCCCGCTGCTGTAGGGTTCAGTACCTCTCGGCTACTATATTTCGAAAATATTGCGCATGTATACCTACGTTTACCCGGGTGTGCCGGGTGTAGACAAGACGAATTTTTATTGGGTGTAGGCATAAGGGTTAATAGGCCAAATTGCATTATTTGCTGTGAACGATTTGCTGAGTTCGTCGATTGTTCTACAGCTACATAATCGAACAGTATATGGACTGCACGACCAACCAACTATTATACAAAAATCATTCCCAAATACTGTCTGGAAGAATTCCGTCTCCACTTTAATACCCCTATTACGGTTAGCGAATCGAACGTTCGACTCGAGACGAACTCCCGAGCGAATTTCTGCTGTCAAGGTATTACGGTTAGCGAACGTTTTCATTCGCTAGGAGAATTCAGGGCTGTCTGAGGAAAACCTTCAAATATCAGCTGTGAAGTGTCAGAAAGCAGAATTGTTTTGATTGTTTGTGGAATAAACTGCAATTTAATTTGAGATAAAATTTTAAATTGATTTCGGTGGATAAAGAAAATAAATAAAATTATTATCTGTGATGATTTGTCCCATAATTTCACGTCTCTAGTTTCAGAGTTCATACACTGGCCGCGTCTCTGGTCAACACATCACCGGACTGTGGAAAGCAAAGCCAGATCAAGTAGAAAAACTATTATCCAAATTCTACAACGATGCCTTATTCTCAGAAGCACTTGGAAAAGATCCTAAATTATTCGATCCAGGGAAACCAGTTACACCATCACAAATATTGTACTAATGTTGTGTTTATTTAAAAAAAAAGAAATATATTGTTCTATAATTGATTGGTAAATACATATGTCTACGTGTATTCAATGACATCAGAAGGATGCCTAGTGTAGCAATAAGATCTTTGGTTTCCATTGTTGGTTCTATCTCGGAAGAAAATTCCCCAATGGACGACTCATTTCCAGATGTTGATCACGTCTTTTAGTTCTTGCATCTTTCCTTGGTGATTTTGGTTGCTTTCAAGTATCTATTCTTTATTCACAATTTCCTGGAGAATGTCAACAGGTCCTTCTTTTAATTCTGGCAAGTGGATGTTGAATTTTTGCTAGTTTTACTCGACCGACTCCATCAACACAACGATTTTTCAAACTGCGAGGATGGTTTTTAAAAGATTGAGATACATATTTCAACACATTATTTTATTGTTAACAATATTACTTAATAGTATTTTTATTAATTTTTCATTTTTCTTCCACTCATTACACTGTTGCACTACCTAGTCACCAGAAAATTCCATTCGACTGATTTTGACAGAAGAAATTGATTTCTAGTCGAACGTTCGCTAACCGTAAGGCCCTGGCTACACGGTCAATGGCATACTAGGTATTTAAAAGTTCCCCGTGGCTACACGCAAAATGTGTTGAGGGAAACACTTTGAAAACAGAACACACAGCCGCCGTGCTCCGTCCTGCACAGAGAATTATTTTTTTGAGTTTTCCGTGATGTGAACCCTCCGAGCTCCGACGGTCGGAAGAAAATGAAAAAATGTATGAGAAATGAAACGCTTTGAGAAAAGAATATGCATCTTCCACCGAGAATTATTATCAAATCGGATTTTCGGTGTGCTTTTGGTGAAATCAACCCTTCTCGTTTCAACTCACATGAAATATACCTGTCTCACTGAAAAGAATCGGTATTGAATTGACCGTGTAGCCAGGGCCTAATAGAGTGAAGTCACAATTCGACAAAACTCTGACATTTGAGTCACATGAAATCTCGGCGAGTCGCTAACCGTAATACGAAATAGTCACATTCGCCAACTTTTTCGTTCGACTCGCTAACCGTAATAGGGGTGTAAAATCAGTGGAACATGTTTCTCTGTTAGCCTTGGCTGAATTCCTAAATGCAGTACTGCTTGCATTGGGCATCTTCTGCAAACATACCTAAATGCAAACGCAGGCATCGCTTCATTGTGTTACGTTCCTAAATGGATTGTGAATAGATTTTACTACGCAATCAGCGCATCGTGGATTAGTACGATGCAGATGTGGTTATTTACAGTTTTGACATTAATATGTATGTCTAACCGCTTGATGTTTTTATGTAGATTTGTGCGTTTCAAACCTGGGCCGAATTACCGCATCTGTTAACGAGTTACTCGTTATCGAAGTGTGGCTATGTAGTAAAGCCCTTTCCCGATCGACTATGGACACTCTATATAAGACCCTTATCATCCCAGTCTTGCTATATACAGCTGAAGCATGGACTTTTTCGAAAACGGTTGAAGATATCCTTGGTCGTTTCGACAGAAAAATCCTTCGAAAGGTATTCGGTCCCCTTTGCATTGACGGGCTTAGGTATATAGCAATATTGACCTGGTCAAAAAACTGCTCATTAGGCGTTTAAGATGGCTAGGATATGTAGAGCGAATGGACATCAACGCTGCGGCCCGCAGAGTATTCGACTCCAACCCGGATGGTCAGCGCAGCAGAGGACAACCTCATTATTATTATATACACATACACACCTCGGCAACACTCACGTAACACAAGCTTATTCGAACATACAGTCCGATTCACTTGATTAGGCGCATACAATTTTTTTCCTAAAATCTTGATTCTTTTCCACAAGTTTAAATCAATAAGCAAACAATTGCATTCAGAAGAATGGTTAGTAATTTCTCTGTAAAATGACATAAAAAAAAATTTGGTGAGAGACACCTAAGGGTACTTTTGCACTCCTTTTTCTCAATCATGTCAAAATAGCAGCATTTTTTCGGTTCACTTGATTAGACGCACGGGCAGTGATGCCATATCATTTTGAGCTAAAATCGTATTTTTCAGCTAAAAAAATCGTAAAAATACGATTTTGCAAAAAAAGAACTGATAAATCTGCACATACTAAAATTTATTAAAATAAAATAAAAGGGAAAATAGTTGTTAGATTGGACTTAGACTGCGAATATTATTAATATCGCACTGAATTTCCTTATACATTACATGATTGAATTGAATTTGCTTAAAATGTTACCTACTGTCAAGATTATGGTCATAGCATTGTGCGTCCTGAAAACAAAGTAAGGCTTTTGCATGAAGTATTCCTTGTTAAGTTTATGTGGTTAGTCGGTTCCTTATTTTTGTTTTATTTAGGTTAACAGCCAAAAAAATCCTTTCGATACTAGTCGATGAATTTGGTAAGGAGAGGAGAATAAAAACAATGATTTTATCAAAGGATATGCAAAATGTCCATCCTATGTCTTTATGTATTTCCAAAACATGTTTCTTCTGAAAATCCTATACACACATATGTATGTATCTGTTGGTGATAATGGTTGACTAAATAGAAGCTCTAAGTTTAGGTTTCTCATTTCCATAAATTTCGCATCCGCGTCTTGCATGTCCTCTTAGTTGGGAAAACTTTGAAATAATTTAAGCAGCAAGGAAACATACCTACATATGTATGTCAATAATATATAATAGGGCTAATTTTGCAGTAATTGATTCTTAAAAATTAAACTTTTATAAAATTTTGTGAATGAGTTTAATAGAAAATCTCAAACAAGTCTGCTTAGGTGTGGCAATATCACTACAAGATAAATTTAGTTCTTCCATTGTTGATGAACCTCAACACCTAAGTATAATGAATTAAGAGCAACTTATAATTGACGGTTTAGATGGGGTGGTTTTATTTGTCATTAAAAATTGTTTCGATGAAAGCAACTTTCTTTATGAAATAAAATAGCGAGAATAATTTTTAATATACCTTATGAAATGAAAGAAAAATCGTAAAAAGTGGCTTATTTTTGGCCAAAAATCGTACACAATTTTCAGAGGCCAAAAATCGTAAAATTACGATAAATCATACTATTGAATATGGCATCGCTGCGCACGGGCAAATTTAGTTAATAGACAAAGAGTAATGGAGCAAACTGCAGTGAAATATTTGTTGGTAATTAGGGGAAGTGTCTGTCCTTTATTTAGGAAAGAAATGGACAAAAAACAACTGTTGACCTTAGAGAAAAGAGCAAAAATAGATGCTTACCATTCGGAAGGTCTTTCAAACCGCGAAATAGCCCGTGAAATAGGAGTGCAAAAGTACCGTTATGTGTCTCTCACCAAATCTTTTTTTATGTCATTTTACAGAGAAATTACTAACCGTTCTGCTGAACGCAATTGTTTGCTTATTGATCCAAATTTGGGGAAAAGAATCAAGATTTAAGGAAAAAAATTGTGTGCGTCTAATCAAGTGAATCGGACTGTATGTCAATATGTCAATACATATATTTTTCGTCTGAACAATCAAAAGATCCGCTACTCCACTTGTTAAGCGGTTGTCATCGTGCTTCCCTTATCATCATCATAAAGTTGCTGCATTGTTTCTAGTGTACCTACTTGAAGTTGCTAATTCTATAATTTTTTTTGTAATGAATTTATCTATTTTATTCTAATGTTGCTTTGTTAAGTAGTTTGTAAGCAGTCTAATTTGAGACGTCGCGTCGTGGGTTAAAATACATACATTGAAAAAAACAAAAAAAAAATGGTTTCGTTTCCTGTTTTTTTTTTTTTGAATTGCTTGAAAGGGAAAAGCTTTGCACAAGTGGAAAATGACCTCAACCAAAGTGGAGTGCGCAACTGGAGGCAGTTAGCTAAGGACCGGAATTGGTTGTTGGGTGAGGTCTTAGTCAACCCCAGACTGTAGCACCTAAGTAAGCAAGTAAGTAACACCCGATTTTTAATTAATAAAAACATATTTAATTGTATAACGTGACGCAGTGCATACATATATTTTTCTAATTTGCCCTTGCAATAAGGCATTACCAACAGATCCGAGACCATGTAAACCCTCAAATTCAGCACATGGTTGAAGAAAACTACAACACTAATAGACGGCTTAAAAGGCTTAGGCCGTATGACTTACTTTCTTAAAGAAAAATAAAATATAAATAAATTATTACACACATATATAGTTATGAGTTATCTATAATACATAAGTAAAATTCAGGTTACAAAGTTAGTTTCGGAGTTAGCTAATGTGCTTCACCCCTCCAAAACGTTAATATTGCAATATATTAGAGAAAAATTACTGGATGAGAGTTACTCTCAGTTGTAATAATAGGAGGTGTTTTCTTCGTGATTGGGATGCTTTCCCACGCTATGGAATCCACGGCTAAAAACCCCCCCGGTAGACGATATGCCTTGGTACCATCGTCGGGAAATGGGGTTGGAAGCAGAGGTGGTTTTAGTTAGGGTTAAAGTCCCACACACTGGCTTTGATGCTTCCCACCTTCCTTACAAAAAAAAAAAAAAAAAAAAAATTTGCCCTTTTTGAAGGAATGCTGAATTTCAATGTGTGTTAATAATTTTAGCCAAGGCTGTAGATATTAGCAAGGAGTCTTCCTTATTTGAAGAGAAAAAGCAGTACCTAAGATTACACCACCGAAACTGATTCCATTCCTATACTTCTTTGTGGCAACCCCTACGGACATGTGTTTGACCAGCCAGTTGCCGTTTTTTTTTTTGTTTTACTGCGAAACAAAGAAATTAAACTTTAAGCATTATAAAGCAATATCCAAACGGTGGATAGCAAAACTTGTATACTTCAGTATACGAGGGCAAATAAAGATTTTGTTGTTTGTTCGTTCTCGGTGAAATTATTATTCAAAGTATTTTCAGCTTGCTAATATGGCTCCGTGCAGGCAGGTACCTACGGCGATTTCGTCCTCTTGTATTCGAAATTATGATTTTGAAGTCACTAATTTATGTTCTTAATGACTTTTTCGTATTGTAAATGCCTTCAGCTACCATTTTATTTAAGTCATAAACAAAAATGAATGCGTTAAGTTAGAATACTCATAACTTTTCGTGTATCGCAGTGAGATGAGTAGCTGAAGCCGCTAGTTCGACCTTCATCCCACTCTTGTGTAGGAAACTTTACATGTACATAATACGTACAATGAATTTTTTATTTTTATTGTATCCTTTTTCAACAATTTCAAATCTTATAGCTCTTTTAAAATCACCCTTTATATTTTTTCTCAGAAGTCTAATGCAGTTGCATATAGGTACCAGGCTGTTCAATAAGTTTTGCCGTTCGATAAGAGATGACGCTGTTCGTGTCATAGTGTTTTTTTTTTTTTATAATGGAAATGGATTTGTTTTATTATATGTATATCTTCTGATTCCGATGATAATGACCTGGAGCGCATTGTACGGCGGCGCTTTAGGTAAAGAAGCAATCCGCTTTCACTGCCAAATACTATGTAAGTAGGTATAGTAAAAACAGTAATTAAAACGTAAATAACACTTTAATTTTGCAGATTTATCAAAGGGGCCACCGCCGGTTTTCATCCTGGACTGTTTGTTGAAGGACAATTTATTTTTGACGATATATATTTCTGATCAGCGAATGTCTACAAAAAAAGAATTTATTAGTTTATATAAATAAATAATAATTCAAAACGATTATCTTTCTCCAACCCTTTTCGTCCTTAACTGCATTTAGCATTCCCGTCAGCTGCTACCACAGTCTGACCGACATTGCTTTGCCTTCTCAGCAATTAGGCAAAATATTCTGGGCCAAATCTGGATGTCTGGCTATACTTATAAGTTGGCTATACTTATAAGTTATAACCACTTTCAAAAGTCTGTGAAGTGAAAGATCTTGGTGTTATCTTTGACTCCAAATTGACTTTTTCGGCGCACATCGATTTTATTGTATCGAAAGCGAATTCTCTTTTAGGTTTCCTCAGACGAGCTTCTACGATTTTTAAAGACGTAGCCAGAATTTTTTTTGGATTGTGTTGATTTTGTTGAGATTGGCCCTAATTAAATAAAAACATATTAGTTTATTTCAAAAACTACAAAAAATTAATTCTAAAATACTCACATAATTTTTTTTTGTTCGCACTCGACAGCCAGATTGCTTTCGAATAAAATGAAACTCCTTAGTATGCTATCATCTAAAATTTCGATACCGAGTGCTCGATATCGAGAGCGGTAATCCCAAATCGTCACATTTCGGTAACGAGTTACTCGCTAACGGATGCGGTAATTTGGCCCCAGGTCTACGGATCGTGCATGCTAGTAGCCCGGGCTACTAGTAGCTTTCGAAGATTACACAGCCCTTCGCGGAACCAAACAAAAAAAAGGGACGCAAACGTGTAACAAAATCGCTGAGGCCAAGAAGGGAAATGCCGTTCATGAACGTATACTAAGAACGGAATGACGCACACAAGATACGAGACCAACGAACGAGACTGAAAATGTATACTCATTCCCATACGCACTGAGAGGCATTAACGAACAACACGTCTTCAGAACATTTTCAGACACATCGACAAAGATGAGGAAAAGCTACGGCTGAGGTAGCAGGAGGTATTTTTAGTGGAATAAAGTCCCACACACAGGCTTTCGATGCTTTCCACATTTCTTAAGCCAGAACTACATCGGAACAAAAGTGATAAAAAGTACAACAAACTCAAAACAATGTGTTGTACTCCTCCATCCCATGGCACATCTGTATCAATTCCTCTTAAATAAATAAAACTCACCGCGGCTAAAGCTAGAGCATACCCTAGCTTTGGCCGCGGTGATTTTGCACGAAAGCTTTCCTGTTGTTCTTCCAACCAAATACTTAAACGATCTTATATGAATTCAAGTAAATCCAATTGGATTCACATACATCTATACAACCATAGATGGCGCTTATTCACGTTTTTCTTTACCAGCTGATATCCAAAGAAATTAAAAAATGATTTTAGACGTATATTCACGAAAGCAAATACCGATTTTATTATTCCCGTACATTTTTTTAGAATTATAGGCTTGAAATCAATTTTCCTTTTTATTATTCATCCACTATTAATGAATAAATGTGCATGGTTGCGGAGAAATACATTTCCTGGAGCTTTCAAATGTCAAACAAATAATAATTTCATCCGTTATTGGCGCTGTTGGTCAGTTGGAATTGAGTGAGCTTTCAGTGTGTGCACACTTCTACTTTTTATCACTTTTGTTCCGATGTAGTTCTGGCTAAAAACAGAGAGATAGAGATTGCAAGAAAGCGAAGAGTGAAATTGACGGACAGACAGAAGAAAGATATCATAATCATACATATACCTACATACATCAACATAATTCAACACGGACAACTGAATTTAACAACTTATTTATTTTGATTCAGCAAAATTAACAAAAGTTTGAATATCTACAACCTGCGCAATGTTGACTTTTGTTTTGGCTTATTCACTGTATCTCATATGGTTTCATTCAAATTCCTTCCAAAGAAAGAAATAAATCCGTCATACTCGTAAGTCGTTAGCTCGTAAGTAGTAAAAGTCAAATCCCATATTTAAGTTCTAAACTCAATCTCATTCATTATTTTCATTCCTCACGCTTTCAATATTTCAATTCGAAAAGAGCTTGGTGAGAGTGGTTTCACATACAAGATACAATGCTTTCATGTATGAGCGCGCTAGCACTGTAGGTATACCAGTATACCACCCGAAACCCCACCAAGTGGCACAAACATGCACTTACACTGCGTGAGCGGCCGCCCGACTGAGCTGGGCTGTGTGCAAAGCTGAGACTGAGTGTAGAGTGTATCTCATTCTAACGCGTGCTAATACGTTGGGTTCTGAAAGAGATGCAATGTTTTTCGTGACGAATTTTCGTTACACGATTTTGGATTCACACCGCGAGCTAAGAAGTTTCACTTCAAAAAAATGCAATATAGCAGCTCTTCGGGTTGTGAAGAAGAGAACGAAAGTATCAAACACTTCCTCTGCGACTATTCTGCTTGATGTACAGCCTTGGCCAAATGTATTAGGCACCCTATACAATTATTAATATCTTCGAAAAACAGAAGTTCAAATGAAATGAAAAAAAAGCAGATAGAATAAATAAATAGTTTTATTAAGGATAACTATAGTATTTGGTCACGCCGCCTTTAGCCTTGATGACTGCAGCAACTCACTTGGGCATAGTGCTGACTAACTTGCGACACTCTTCGGAAGAATCATCACTCCACTCTTGCTGTAACACATTTTTAAGTGCTTCTTTTGATGCTATGGAGTGCTCCTTGATCCCACGCTTTAGAATACTCCATATATGATTTATCGGATTGAGATCCGGGGACTGCGCAGGCCACTCCAATAGCTCTACATTATTCTCCTCAAACCACCTCATAGTAAGGGCTGATATGTGGCAGGGTGTAATGTCTTGTTGGAATTTGACATTTTGCATGTTGATGTCGCCGAAAATGTTGGAAAGGGCAAGTTGAAGTACATTTTCCAACACATTTATGTATATGCTTGCGGGAGTCCATTCGACCATCACACACATGCCTTTCACCCACACCGCTGGCAGCCATGCATCCCCAGATCATAATACCACCTCCCGTGCTTCACAGTCGGTACCACGCATTCTGAGTTCGCCTCAAAAAGCAGGAGTGGTGCCAACTATCTGAAAATTGATAAAAAAAATGGTATTCAAAAAAGATAAATTTATCTAGGTATAACCAATATTAGTTGCATTTTTTGGTATTTGAATTGAAAGTGATCCGTAAATGAAACTTACCTCAAAGTGAATTTCATCTAACCAGAATATTTTTAATCAATTTTCGTCAGTGAAATGTACATGTTTTTTCGCCCACTCCAAGCGTGCTTTCTTGTTTTTTCCCGAGAGGCACGGCTTCTTCCTTTTCATCCTCTAAGTCTAACTTCCCCTAGTCTTCTTCCAGCGGTTCTTGAAGAAATTCTTATTCCCCGATCCTTCGACAACTCAGAAGCAAGCTCAGAAGAGGTTTTCTTTCGATTTTTGAGCGAAGATCGTAATCTTTTTTCTCCCTCTGTACCTCTTAATTGCATTTTGCACTGCACAGCATGAACATTTCACTTCTTTTGCTATTTGAGTTTGGTTTTTGCTTTCTTCAAACAACAACTGTATTTTTACACGTTCTGCCAGACTAAGTTCAATTGTTTTTGGCATTTACAAGAAAAATTAATAAATCTGTCTGTCGATATCGAGCAATGATCGCAGACTGATCCTACACCGGAAATAGCGCATTAAAGCGCAATTGCAATTTTTTAAATAAAAAAAGTCGTTTACACATAAAATGATGGCGTAATTCATAGAATTCAAACGAATTACTTGCGAGAAAGGATTTGGCAGCAAATAAAAAAAGAAAAGGGGGCCTAATAAATTTGGACAAGGTTGTACAATAATCAATAAGGCATAAATACCTGGGAAGACATATCCGACCTGGGTTGACATCGCTTAGATCAATCGATTTCTCGTAAACACTGGAGTTCACACGACATACAGAGCGGTTTCATGAAACTACATAGTCTTCACTCACACAACACAACCTCCTTCTTTCTGAGCACAATTCCTGAGGGGAACACAACGGGCCTGATTCGCCCTTCCCAACCAATCAACCAATACCTTCCATAAAACTCTCGATTTTCACTTTGGCAGATGTACTCTCAGAAACGTACTTTACTTCTACAATCAATTTCCCTCCACCGCTTACCTGGTATTAAGTCTTGATTTTTTTTAAAATTTTATTTTTAAAATACAAATATAAAATAAATTAAAGGACACAACAAAAAATATATTTTTACACCACATGAGTATTTTGTTTCCCATTCAACCGTATCGACCACTTGGAAATGAAAATCAAAATAAGCAAAAAAAGAAATTGCTTTAATATTCTTTATTTTGCTTGCATCATTTTTTTTTACGGCAGTCGGATTTAACGACCGTCGGTTATATCTAACGACCACATTTGTTTGGTCCCTTGACCGTCGTTATAAGTGACTTACACTGTAGTGTGCTTTCTAAGCTATCAAAATCAGAGCTGGGCCTGGGACCTGCTGGGAATAAAAAACAAACGTTTACGATATGTGCTCATTAAGAAAAGAAAAATTCCCCCTAAAACATGTCTTCATATTTCCTCAATATGAAATATTTTCATTGCAAAAAAAAAAAACAAATCAATCCTTTTTCATCGTGTTTGCAGATTGGCATCTTTGTACGGCCTACACTGTTCCAAAAGGGTGGTTTTACTTTTAAATATAAATATTTCACTGCCCTTTTCCACTGATGATTAATCTCTTTTGTCAATGATTTGATTTTATATACTGTAGGGTAGGCTATGTTTGTCCATTGGAATATAAAACCCGTCCCATAGAATCCATCGAAACCGTTGCTTCGATGGATGTGTTAACGTTGGAGAATTAAACGAAAAGGACAGTTCTATTCAATCCGTCATTTACGTTTTTACGCTCCTTTTCTATAGCCAAACTGAACTGTCAATCGGTTGTCAACGAATTTAACGGATAAAAAAAAAATAAAGCTAACTTATTTTGTGCGTTCCATTCCATTAGAATAACGTTGCCACCTGTCCGGGTATTTCCGGACATGTACTCTTTTTCGCCTATGCGGGAAACGTCCGGAATAGTTTTTCTATTATTCATCAATTATTTAAATATTCTAATATTCTATCTAGGTAATTGGTTTTCCAATATTCACGTAAGATTTGATTGTTTCGCCATTTATGCGCTAAATTGTTGTCAACGATAAAAAAGACATCGTGACAGCTGACAAGGATATTATTAAGTCTGTCCCCGTACCTGTCAAAAACTGCGAAAAACTACGAAAATCTACGTATATCAGTCAAATCCTGATCTTGTACGAAAATTGTTGTGGAGAGTAAAAAATGCCCCCTTGCTGCGAATTTAAGCCCAAAAAATTTCTTTGGGCAGCTTTATGAAAACTGTCATATCTGTCAAATGTCATACATTTTCCATTTCTTGTTGTTCAATGCATTTCTGTACTTTTGCTCTCTCTCTCTACGAAATTTTAAGTTGAAATTGAAATGTTTTCCTTAAAGTTTGACAATCTGTGAATTGTGGTGCAGAAAGTACGGGAACAGATCTATTTTTAATGAACAACGCGTTTTCATTGTTGAGCAATATTTTAAAAATAATAAAGGTCTGGCAGCTACTTTTTAAAGAAAATCATCTTCAGCGATTAGGGTAATTTTCATCTTCATCGCTTTGTTAATCGTCAGAATTGTCAAAGGGTGTCAGAAAATATACGAGTGTTTGTCGGGAAGCTAATTCGTGTCACTGTTTGGTGCGGATTTTGAGCCTCACCGGACCATTTTTCCTCTGTTGTTCGGGCAATAACAGTCAACGATGCTCGCTATCGCGATAATCCATTTTTTTGTGTCCGAAATGCAAGATATGGATGGGATTTGGTTTTAACAAGACGGTGCTATTTGCAATACAGCCCGAGAAACAATTCAGTTACCTACTGCCATTACCTGGCCGTGTAATGTCCCGTTTTTGTGATCAGATAAGGCCGCCCAGATCATTCAATTTAACACTGTTGGACTTTTTTCTTTGGGTTTTTTTTGAAGTCTAATGCTTATGCCAAAAGTCCACGACCATCAACGAACCGAATATAACGTGAGAATTTAAAGTTGTTGCAATATTTCAGATATGAAGTACCGCCATAAAATTGTCTTTTTGTAATAAATAGTACATGCGTTTTGGTCCAAAGTTTGTACCACAGATAATATAGTTACATAGATATCGCACGCAGTGTAAAAAAAAAATGACCACTTTTCAGTCGATTGGGACTTACTCCTGCGTCCCAGTTTGATCGAACTCGTTCGAATTAAGCTAAGACATGATGTTCTTCCAAAATATTGTTGGTTCAACAAGTTTCTTTTGGTCTTTGCGTGTTTGCTTTGTTCTTATGTTTTTATTTTTCCTTTTCCTTTCATTCGTTTTATTTTGTTGTGCGTTTGTTTTTGTTTTTTTGATTGTGATTTCATCATCTGCCCTGCCTTTCAATGCAAGGAGTTTTTTGGTCAAGGTCATTTTAATTTTTTCAAGATAACTGAGAAGGGATTAGCGCAGGAAAGTAAATCTAGCCATAGAAACATTTAATAGCAAGCAAGTTGTCATTTCTTGGGATGTTGGTTTTAAGTAATTGTTTTGCATTTTTGTTTCCCGATTTGCTTTTGATTTTTACTGGTAGGTATGCAATAGGTACTTTTTTGTATTTTTCCGGCACAATGTTTGCGTACAAGAACAAGAAGTGCAAAGTATGTAAGAAAGTTATTTGCGATACACAGAGCATGGGTTTTGCTTATTAAACCAGTTCGAGTTTTCGATGTTTGTTATTATTTTATACATACATTCCAAGGTCATTAACACCTTTACTGAGAATAATAGAAAATAAATTTACCAAGAATAAGTAAAATAGTCAACCTTCTTGAATAAACCATTACATACTTATGTAGGTACATATCGCACTAATAATACACTGTTGTCGGTAACTCACAATTTGTAAAATTTGAGATATCATCATATTCAAACGTAAAAATCACTTCTCTACGCGTCAATAAGACTTACGTTAAAATAGTGCAAGAAACAAAATATATGTAGTTATTAATAACTCTAATAAACTACATATTAATATTTTTATAATCTAAAACAGAAAGTAAACATATGTATGTATGTAGGTAATCAGTTTTTCGATGATTCACAAAGAAGTCATACTTTGAGTTACAACGGCACATATTGTATTATTAGTGCGATATGTATTTGTACTTAATATTGTCTGTTTATTCCTTCAACAAAAGTTTCTTGGAGGGTTAGTATATGGTAGAGATCCTGCTAGGTATGTATTGCTTTTGTAAGACAGAAATTGTTTTACCTCATTATAAGCAGGATTTTTGACCTGAACTGCTTTAATATATTTTTGTCGCTTGAAAAGCACTACCCACCCATGGTGTTGCCGCTACCAAACGAAAACTATTTTTTTTTTTTTTTTCAAATTCAGTTGGTCTAAGTCTAAGACTAATACAGATTGTCAATTTATTTTGTACAGGTTCCTACATAATATTTACATTTCATATTATTTGATACAGATCATTAAATCCATTTTTCTTCATATTCAAACATTTTCAAAAAAAATGGATTTGAAAATGAAATGATTCACAGCAAACAGTTCCAAAAAGTTAAATTTTTAAAGCATCGTGATGCTCCGCAAAATGAAAGCATCGTTTCATCGCATAACAACGGCAGTGGTGCATTCCCCGATTCGCATTTTTTTGAAGTTTTGGAACTCAGCCTAAGATTTGGACGAATTCTAATTTCATCGAAAATCAATACACGTAGCGTACAGACTGGCTTAATGATACAATCTTAGAATTCAGAAAACAATAGGTGGGCAGGCATTGTTTTGATTTCAAGTTTGTAAGCATTTACAGGAACCCAACAGAATATTTGCCCTCGCTTTTACTACTACTATTTATGTCTATGTACCTACACATTCAGGGTTATCGCGAATTGCTGAATGGGAAATATTTCCCGGGAAACTTTGTTCACGATAGGCCTGATTATGTATAGATATGCTTCCACAAATTACTCAAAATCTAATTTTTTTCGTTTGAAAGACATTCAAAAATAGGCGTGTTTTTTTTGTAACCTATATAGACTTCGAAAAAGCTTTCAGAGTAAAAATAAGACTCGATAATTATCCAGGCTAAGGTTTTGTTGTATTTTACATGAGTAAACATGCCGCTGAAACATGTTAAGCCTATACAGGTTACAAAAAAAAACACGCCTAATGTTCAAGTCGGGAAAATTTTCTTATTGATTTCTTACAAATCGAAAAAAAAATTCACTCAAAATAAAACCAAACAAAAACAACATAGACGGAGAATATACATATACACAACCACAAATCAAAATATGACCACCCCACCATATACACCCAAACACACCAGACTTTAAAATCCAGAAACAGACCAGCCGTTCGTATATGTTCGATCGCAAGATCGATTGACATAAGTAAGACAAAATAAAGGGTTGCAGCAAAATGAAATACGAAAAAAATGTGTGTATACCGAAGTCACAACACACTGAAGGATGGTTGACTCGCACGACCATGTAACTTAAAATGGTTTGAAACCGATTTATTGAATCAATGCAACAAATCGTTCGGTTGCGAGTAATTTTTGCCGTTGAAAATGTGGTAATTTTTTTTTACTCTGCGTGCGATATCTATGTAACTATATTATCTGTGTTTGTACTCTTTTTTGGATCCTTAACTAGTTTCTTCAAAATATTTATGGCAACCCAACATTAGAAGGAGTGTTAAAAACGTCGGCTCAACGGATGCGATGGATTCTTTGGAACGGGGGTCACATCTTGTTGATGAAGCTCTTTTAAAACGGTTAAATCAGAAATCCACTTAGATATATGGTACACTATTATTGCCTTCTTCCCACCATTTGATGGTATTTTCTGGTATTGTACAGGATTTAATTTTATTTCGTATTTTCTTAGGATTGATGATGAAAGCTGCACTGCAGAAAAGTTTGCCAGTGTGGATTTGGCTTAACAGGGTACATACTCGTAATAGCAGACATAAGAATCTTTTAACTTCAGTCGTTGGATCAGATCCGTAATCGCGATTAAATGTAATTTCGCACGTCATGTTCACTACGCTCTATTTTACAGGCTATTTCGCGGTTTGAAAGTCCTTCCGAATGGTAAGCATCTATTTCAGCTCTTTCCTCCAACGTTAACAGTTTTGTTTGCCCATTTCTTTCTTAAGTAAAAGACAAAAACTTCCTTTAATCACAAATTAATATTTCACTGCAGTTTGCTCGATTACTCTTTGTCTAATAACTAAATTTGCCCATGCGTCTAAACAAGTGAACCAAAAAAATGCTTCAGTTTTGACAAAGGAAAAAGGGTGCACAAGTATCGTTTGGTGTCTCCAACCAAAAAATTTTTTATGTCATTTTACAGAGAAATTGCCAACCTTTCTGCTGAATGCAATTGTTGGCTTATTGATCTAAATTAGGGGAAACAAATCAAGATTTAAGGAAACAAATTGTGTGCGTCTAATCAAGTGAATCGGACTGAATGAATAAAAATGAAAAAAATGAAAGATTGCAATAAAAGCTTTCCTAATTCTTTCTTGTACATTAAAGTTCCAGTTTAGCTTTCTATCCAGAATATTGCCAAGATATTTTTCTTCCTCCATTAGAGGGTTAGCTCAGTCCCGTTTAATCTTCGGTAGTTTAAAGGACGGTTGATTGAAGTTTTCTGGTGATGGCTAATGCCGCTTCCAGTACTTCGCTCAGGGTATTAAGGAATTAACCTCGGAATATGATGACCATGTCATCCGCATAAGCAGTGACGTTAATCCCCTTAGAGCATAACCCCAGCAAAGGCAGCAGATACTTTAAACCAATTTAAATCACCTTCTACTATAAATATGTACTTAAGTTAACTAAGCTTCCCAAATATTTTTATGAAGGACTTTTGTTTAATAAATTTCCTAAGATTGACGATAACGCCGATCGGAAACATTGACAGATGTTTCTCACGAACAGCTCACATTTATATGAATTATGTCAATGACCGCTGTTCATTTTCACCCCAATTCACCTTTTATTCCCTGTCGCTGAACATAACAACAAAAATAAATACACCTTCCAAGCCAGCTCCCATCTAATAACGCAGGTCATTTAAGACCCCATTTATCAGCGAAACACGTTGGCCCAGGACGAAGCCATCAACTGCGGTGTAGATATTCACAGTGATGAAATGCCATGTGTAATTGACAATAAGAGTAAGACCACTTAAGTTATCTTCAAGCAGCAGGTATTTGAGGAGCAAGTGAGTGTAAATACGTATACGCAACGACGACGAAGAAAAGTACAATTCTCCATCTCGTCCTCACGAGGACATTCCGCAATTCCCCTTTACAATTCAAGGGTATAATAATGCGATAACCAGCACGCCGGGCCATAAACCTGCCACATAAATGTTGACACAAAATTATGGTTCTTTGTTATTCAACATGGCACTCAAAAATGCAGACATTTCGAGATTGCGATGTGTGTGAGAGAATGGTTGCGATTACGACAATGGCGTCGCTCGTGTCGGTCAGAACAGGAGGACTTAAGCAATGGCGCGGCACGCGGTGTGGTGGTAAAGACACTAGAGCGGATGGGGTGAATAGTTAGAACGCGGTCAAACTGTGTCAGCGAGAGGGATGAAGTAAATTCCTATTTTCCTGTTATATTTATTTTTTTGCCCGGTACCTACTCCTCTGTGTGTTCGTACACACAGAGCACACAAGTGCTGTCAGAAAAGTGACGTAGTTTGCAGGAAATTGAATTGAATATGATATGAGATATGATGATGTGACGTACACATTGTGGAATGAAATGCTGTGTGGGCGAAGATTTGAAAACTAATGAACTTCAGGAAGCGTACGTACTTCAACACGGTGAAACTTATTCTGGACGGTAAATTACGTGGGATATTGCTCTATACGTGAAATTAAATGGAGGACTACACAACATTTGAAAGTTCTTTTGTACGGTAACCCTGAAGCATATTAAATGTCGACATTCCATCAAAGATAATGTTATGAAGTGAAAGCTGGAAGAAAATAAATTCAATTTAATTATTACTGTGTAAGGTGGGAGGCAGCTCTCATGAAAAAAACATATTGGGAAGATTAGCGGTGGTTCAGAGAATTGCTCGTATTGCCATAACGAGAGCCCAGTGCACAACACCCACGACAGCACTGGACACTTTTCTGTATCTTATACCACTTGATTTGCATATAATGCAGCTGGCAAGCAAGATTGCGATTAGATTTGCTAACAAGAATAAAAGCTACGGTCATAGCGCTATTCTTAATGAACTTAAAATTGGCAACCTCAATAGAACGGAAAACATTCTCCCACTTCTGGAATTCGATACACCGTACGAAACGCTGTACCCGGAGAGAGAAGGTTGGGGCAGCATTGCGCCTACACGACACAAACACATTGCGGTCTTCACGGATGGGTCGAAGACCGACGGTGGCACCGGTTCTGGAATTTATTCAAGAGAACCAGAACTAAATACGTCTTTGAGACTTGCGGACGACTGTAGTGTCTCTCAGACAGAGGTTCTGTCGTTACAGAGAGTGGCGGAGCTGCTGGTGACGAAGTTGATATCAGATAAGGATATCACCATCTACATAGGTATCGACAGTCAAGCCGCGCTCAGAGCGCTGTAATCGTATATCGTTAAACCGGCAATTGTTGAAGGTTGTCGCTCTGCGCTCAAAACCCATCAGTATGGTAAATGGTCTAGAATAGAAGGACACGGGGTGTTCAAGGCTCTTTGGTCGGCCTTAGCTTAGGTTAGGTTAACGACCACGCCACGCTGAAAACATCGGTTCTCGTTAGATCACCGAAATCAAGCAGCGTCGGGCGGGGTTAGTAATTAGATGAGCGACCACTTTGAAACACCGCGTGTTGTTGACATGGGTGTAGGAGTAGGGGAGTGCCGATAAATGAATCGACTCCATGTGGCCACACAATGGACCTTAAGTGTCTAAGTGAATCCAACCAGAGTGATGGGGATAACCACCTTAACCAAACCTAACCTTGGTCGGCCTTAGATCACAAAAGGCCCAAAGTAATACATACTTGGACTAATAAAAGGTTAAGAGCTTTAATAGGAATACGAATACTTTCTGGACACTGTCTCCCAAGAAAGCATACCGAAAAATGAGACATTCTAGTACGGACGAATGCAGATACTGCAATGACTAGGGTTCAGCGGAGGATATTGAAGGGATATGCTTGTGAATGTCATGTCATTGCTCGTTCGCGCAAAAAAGTTGTAGCGAGCTGCTTTTTTGATACTTTGGAGGGGTCGGGCCAAACTGGCCACAATCAAATTTTAAAAATATTCTGAGAAATCACATATAATCACGTTTAGACCAAAATGTTTCGGTTTAGGTACCATCGATAGATGGTTCCAGGGGATCGCGATTGGCCCATTATGGTGCCTAGTGCTTTGTGATGGTTCAGCCTAACCATTCTAACCTAACCTAACCTAAGTGTAAGGGAAGTGCGCGATGACGTGCCGAATGCAAAACAATATCTTATCTTGTTAAGCTGGCCTTAGCCCACTATTGTCTACTGAGTGTTCGATGTTTGTTGGTTTTTCCTACGCAAATGTTGGTGTTTTTATTTCCCCGATTTTTCAATTAGACTTTCGATTTTGTTAATCACTACTTTTATAAAATGAAGTCCAAAAAAAGTATGTATGGTGCCGCAAAAACAAAAAGACTACTGAACGGATTTGAGGCGGTTTTTTGCAATCGTTTCTGGTTGGATTAAATCTATAAAATGGATCAAAAAAAAAAAATCAACATATTTCAATAAAAAAACTTCTAAATAGGAAAAGAAAAGTTTATATTTTACATTTGGGAATTTATCTCGCTCTATCTTAGTTCTTAAATAAAGTATTAAAATAAAATTTACATATGTATTTGTTCAGATTACTTCACAACACAGATTTTGATATATATGGTATGTATATCCTCTTTGTAAATTTTCTGTAAGAAAAGTATAAATATAAAGACACATTGTTTGAATGCTTTCGCGACAACGATCAGTGGAGGCCATGGCCACCGTCAATGCACCAGCGGATATGCGTGTATGCGGTACATGCGTGTAGTATACGTGATTGGGATTGCTTCGTGCTTACATTTATGTATTGTAATTGTTCGATCATCTCTAATTCAATAACTGGATAAAGAATGCTATTTTTTTTATGATAAGTAAATGCAGGGCTTGGAACAGATACAGAATACAGATATAAATGTATGTATTATGATTTGACGTTTTGTCGGTAAGAACGTGCTGTAATATTTAAGAGAGCGGAAAAGTTTAGATTGGAAGAAATTGCTAACCTACTTGCGTCCCTTTTTTTTTAATAGTCTACGGAAAATCCTTTATCCAAGCAATATCTTCAATCTATACGATCCTATGAAAATTCTTTTCAAATGACTTCATTTGGTGCTAAGCAAATTGTGGAGCAAGTATTTATGCCAACTTTTAAGGTGCAAGGACAAGTGTAGCATTTAGCTGGAATTCTCCTTCCAGTAGACAATTTTATACAAATAAGCGGGTACATCAGCTAGTTTGTCAATAAGACATTACTTTTTATGCAGTCTTATTTTTGTTTTTAACTCCAGAACATAGCTATGCACTTACAGTACTGAAAAAATCATTTAAGTTGTACATGCAAGATGCGACATACTTCATTCTTCATTCAATAATGGTTCTATGGGCATAAATATAACAAAATATAAAACTTAAAATAAAAAACAAAAAATTAAAAATCACAGCATCATTAGTGATTAGCAGGGTTAGGATTTTGTTGACCTATAAAAGTAAAAAAAGGGAAAACAAAAGACTTAAAAAGGCAAAAAAAGCATTTATTAAAAAAACAAGAAAAAGGAACGTAAATGCACATTTAATTACAGAAGAATTGAACTACCAAGAGCTTTTTGAAATTTTCTGGTAATAATCTTCTCCGGTTGTCTCTTAGGCTGTGTGCAAATAGCGTTAAAATATTATCCTCTGGCTAATTTTTGACGCTAGTGAGGTATATATAGACTTCAAAAAACTAGCCGGCTCTGGAGCTGCATACAAAATTATCCTGTGGCTAATGTTTGACATCTGTATATACCATTGAAGGGATGAGAGAGACGAGGAGAGCTTTTGTGTTTGTTTCGGTTTTCCCAGTCGATTGTCTGTGGACAAATGTAGTGCACTAATGTTCACATACGATGGGAAAACTACCCATTGTGAAAATTATGTAAAAACCAGTTCAACATATTTTTTTTATAAAAGAAGTAATTCAGATGAGCAATATCGTGTAAAAACAAGTAAAATTGATAGTTTGAAAAATGTTGATTGGTGAAATTTTTATCTTTGTTTTTTCCACTAACAAATGACGAAAATATAATTTACAAACAAAAGCATTAACACGGAATTTAATTATTACCCCCCTGTTCTGCATTCCACTTTTAGTGAATTCAACCACCGAAAGTGGAATTGGGTGTTCTGCATTCCGAACGAAACTATGAATTGGGGATTGTATGTTCGAAAGTGAATATTTTGGTGTTCTGCATTCCACTCAAGATGACAGCTGTAAATTCGTGTTCTGCATTCCGAAAATCCTGTGATTTTAGTGAATTGAATTCACTTCAGATTCTTGACGCGAATTGAATTCACATGCCGTTGTAAAGTGAATTAATTAATTAATTTGTTGATCAGAATCATTTTGAAAAATATGAGTAGAATAATAAGACTTTCCATTAGTGTATTAAAATACTTCCTTTCTTTAATATAGTACAACACAAAAATTAGAGGCAAGAGAGTATTCTCTTGAATTACATCAAAGAAAATCAAGATTTTCCAAGATCAAGATTTCTCTGACTCCACTTCTCGTAGGATATCAACAAATATTTTCTTACTCACCCTAAAACTGTTTTTAAAAATGTAAAAATCATTAAATAAATTATTTTTCTTCAGTTGTCTAACTTCTGCTTACAATGCTTCGGGAAGATCCAGAATGTTAGATTCATCTCGGAAAATCTTCCTGCGAACTCTCTCCATTCGGTTTTCTTCGCGGCTTTCACGAATCATTTAAAAATTTTATTTTCCATTTTTTTCATTTTTTTCATAAAATATATTTTTCTTAAATGTTTAACTTGCACAAAACAAAAACCAAGAACTGAAAATCTCCAATGATTTTGAAATGATTTGACAGCTGTATTTGACATTTGAAACAAATGAATTCGAAGTGGATTCCAAAAATTCGAAATCACTCGGAATGCAGAACACTGAATTCCATTCCGAGTGAATTTGAATTTCGGTTTCAATCCACTTTCACTCGAAATGCAGAACAGTGGGGTTAGTTATGGTTTTTATGTTATTTTTTTATTTAAAACTGGGAGAACTGGGTTTGGTAATTTTGGTTATAATAAAATGTGATGTGAATAAAATGAAAGGGAACATTTTCAATTCTAGTGGGAAATTATTGTTAAATAGCACTAAAAAAATCCCATTTAATCCAATCGACACAGCAAAAAGCTAAAAGCGTATCCACCTCTGGTAGAAACGTCAAATAAATAATAGACAGTGGATAAAAATTTAACGCAATTGGCACACGGACTTAGAAGCGCATTGAACGAGCTAAATGACCTTTCTACTTCAGCTGAACCGAGTGGAGCCCATTTAAAGCTTTCAACATTATTTACATCAATGTTTGACGGTACTTTCTGGAAAATATTTTTCAATTTGCCTGAATACGTGTACGTGCATATTTATGAATAAACACCAGCAGTAAAATTTTTCAAACCAAAACAGGTAGATACACATATACAATATACATTGTACATTGTACATACATACATACATAATGTACATACATACATACATAATGTACACACATACATATTATATAGATCAGTGATCGCAGGGCAGGGACACTTTTGGTGGCGGCAATGCTGTTAATTTTTTTTTTATGAAGCGTAGCAACGCACGCAGGGTGGCCGCTAGTGTACGATATTTCAATGTTGACTCTCCCCACAGACTAGACTAAATTCTAATGCGTCTGTATGTAATTTTTTTTATTGTCGGAATAAAATAGCTGGAATATTTTTTATATCAATTAACTCTATCTGAGCACCTACAGAATTTTGTGTCGATTGGTTTTAAGTAGGTATACTCAGCCTCGCCATAACCTTACAATTGCGTCCACTATGCAGACAATCAAAATAATGTTCTTTTTTTTTATATTTTCAAATCGGTAATTTCTGAAATTAAAACAATATTTTATATTTGAATTTCCAATCGGCGATATTATGTTAGAAAATAAACACAATTTTGTAAATTAATTAATTTAAAATATTTATAGAATAATTAATGCCTTGTGGTACTCACCAAAAGAATAAAATCGTTACGCTGTGCGTCCACAGCAAACAAGCAATTTTTCATGTTTACACTGCAATCGAGTATTAATAGTCTGGAAAATAAAAAATAAATAAACTTCATAAATGTATATATGCATAATTTTTATTTTATTTCCCCTCAACACCACAGGTAATTGGGAAAATTAATTACGAAAATTAAAATAAATATTTGCACATAGTTAATAGGGTGTCATTTTATGGACGATAACTAAATGATCCTTGCCTGGTGATGTCACCTTGCAGCACTGCCTAAAGAATAACAAGTGGTAATTTGGTTATATTGGTAAAAGCATTAATTTTAATGATAGCATTGGACACAAAGTGAATGAATTTATAGTACATATTTAAAATAGTTTATTTTGCATTTTCATTTTATTTTTATTTTAACATGTAGGTCAAAGAGAGGTAAACATTTCGCAATGTATTTATGAATTAATTTTGAAATTAAACCGAATGAGAAATGTGTTTTTCAATTCTATGGACAGGTGTTATTGATATTACGAGCATGGGAGGGGAAGCTACGAACTACTCTGTTCATTAACTTGACATGACGTCAGGAACGTAGTCCCCTCGCAATGATTTAAAAGAAAATATTTGAATTAATATGCAATAAGACCGGAGCTCTATCCTTAACTCGGCCTACAAAAAGGATGGAAAATTAAGTGCACTCGTGCGTTTTAGAATTGAATCTGGGGATACAAATTTAGAAAAACACATCGTAACCAGTTCAAAAAATGTAACGTATATAAGCCCAGATATCCAAAATGAAATCTTGGATATATGCTCTGATATTGTCACGAGAAAAATATCTAACCGGGCTATAAGATCGAGTTGTTTTCTGGCTGATGAAACAATTGATGTTTCCGGCACTGAGCAACTTTCAATATTGTGTTCTATATGATGACTGTTTTACAGACCTAAAAAGTAGGATGCTTCGGGAAGATTTTGTAGGTTTTATTCCTGTTGATGACCAAACTTTTGAAAACCTGACCAAAACCATACTGCAACGATGTGAAAAACTACATCTAGATATGGACAAGTGTGTTGGTCAAGCTTATAACGGAGCAGCAAATATGTCAGGCAACTTTAGTGGAGTACAGAGTAGGATAAGGCAACAGTATCCAAACGCCAGATAAGTTCCCTGTGCAAGTCATCGCTTGAACCTGGCTCTGTCTAATGCCATGTCAACACTCTTGATTCGCAATTCTCTTGGTGTAGTATGCGAAATAGCCAATTTCTTCCGAAATCATTCAAATGCAAATAACACTTTCCAAAAGGCCATACAAAAACACGCACCAGAAAGCAGAAAAAAACTACTTTTGCGCCTTTGTGAAAGAAACAAGATTTATTGAAAGCTCTGCTTCCAAGTTTTGCCATTAATCGAGAAAATGAAATGGAGAAGCTAACTCTTTACTTCGATAACGCAATATCCTTGTCAGCTGTTAAAGCCGAGTACAGTACAGTATACTCTGGTACGGAAAAATTTCATCGGTTGATCCCTCTACCGATGATCTAAAACTGCTGGATCCGACACACACAAATTTTTTTAGTTAGCTTACCCGTAGTCTGGTAATCTTCTGCTGAAATACAACTTTTTTTCCAATGTCTTAATATTTTAACTCAAAAATTGTCAAAAGTAGGTAACTGAAGTAAATACAGTATGTCTAAAAGTCAAACAAAGTCACAGTGGTGCATAAAAGTAAACGAACAAGAGATTTTTAAAATATGTTTGCAGGTGTATCAAAAGCCCTCTTTTTTTATTTTGCTGCATATTAGAGTGCAAATATACTATTTCGGTGGAATATTTAAGTCAAAAAAGTATTTTAAGCGGTCTAATGCTAAAAAAATGATAAAATTTAGAAAAAATGCTGTATTTCATGTTGAACAAAAATATTTTTATCCAAAGGGGTAAAAATAGTATTTTACTTTAAAATTAAATTCAAATATTAATGTTTGTAATAACTGCAGAGGATTTCAAAACTTAATTACGCGAAACAGTGGAGGAACAAAAAAATGTTGTTTTGTGTTGCAAACATTTTTGTTTTATTAAGTGGCACATCAACATAACAAACCATTTAAATAATCTATTTCAAGTTTTTAAACAGTGGAGAATAAATAAATAAATAAATAAAAATGAATAATAAAAAAAAAATAGATTTCTTGGAATCTTTCGTCAAAGTCCGGAATAATTTCTCCAAACTTGGCACCGTCAACATTTTCTCTACAATCTAGAACGTTAAGTATTACTTAAAGCCTTCTTATCACCTCCTTATTGACTCCAGTTATGATTTTATGAAGAGGATTAGGGGCTGCCGAAAAGAAGCCTGAAAATTGCAAAATCCTTATCACAATGAATTGGTATACATTTTTTTACCTGTAAAGTATACATACATAAATATTTCCAAACTTCTTTTCGACTTAACAAAAAAAAAAACAAATTGAAAAAAATACCCAAAAAAAATTGACTTACACTAATCAAATCACTCTAGCTCAAAGATTTGCAAATATTTGCAGCTGAGCTTCTAGGAGAATGTTCAGAAATACATATACTTATAATTGTGGCGTAAAGTTTTTGGAACAAACGCCAAAAACCAAAAAGGAAAATTCGCCAGAATACAAGGAAATTACGCCAAATTTTTGGTTAAAAAGCCAAAAAGTAAAATGGAAATTACGCCAGAAAAAGCTTCCTTTTTTTGGTTTAATTTCCAAATTTGGTTTGGAAATAAGACCAGAAAAAAGCTTATTTTTTCCGGCTGCATTTCTTAGTTAAGTTCTTTTGGGTTATGAGTAGTACTGAATATGTTGGGTCGCGCTTCGTCGATTGCCGTTGAGTGCGGCCACGTGCCGTCGCGCTGCAAATTTGTACTTTAGAATTTGGACACCTTTCTATTATATTATACTCATCACGCGTGAACTATAGTTACTATGGGTAAAAGCATGTGAATTACAGTAATTTTGCTACACCAATGCTCTATGTTCTCTCTATTTTGCGACAAAACAACATGCACAACGAGTAAAACCATGAATTTCACGAGTACCTGGTACTTACGCCTTTTTTTCATTCTATTTGGAAAAAACAACCATTTTTTGGGTATTTTTCCATTTTCGATTTGGAAAAAAGGCCAAAAAATGTTCTGGCTTTTTTTTCAAACAATTTTTTTTTTTGCGTTATTTCATATTTCATAAATGGAGAATATGTCAAAAAAAATTATGGAAAAAATGCCAAAATTCTCAGCATTTACGCCAAACTATTTGGGTGATTTTTCCTAGGAAAAAACGCCACAACTTTGTATGGACATTTTCGGGCTATTTTTCCATTTTCTTTTTTTGGCGTAGTTTATTTGGGCGTAATTTCAGGGAGTTTTAAAAAAAACACTAAATTTCAAAAAATCAATATTTCAAAAAAGAAAAATAAATTGCATTTAAATTAAAAACAACCATATTTACCAAGAAAGTAAAAAAACAACGTGTTTTTAACCACTATACCAAATTTGTACACCCAGAACTCAAACGAAAACATAAACAAAAATTAATTTTTCGTTTACACTAAAAAAAACCTAACTTTAACTGGCTGTACTTATCATACCAATTGTCCAATTTAATCATTTTTTCGGTTTCTTGAGGTCCAAACAATTCTTCATCCAGAAGATAATCTTTTTTTGCATTGTTGACACTCGCGAAAATTGAATTTTTCAAGAACTTTAGCAAAAATGCCCCACAGTGCGGCGTTTGACCCATCCCAGTGGAAAATGTTGTAACTGCTTCCATGGTAAGTGCATATTTCTTTAAAGAGAATAGTGAAAATGTAAGATTTAACCAAAGTAACGCCAAGTAAGCGAAAGGAGTAGCGCATCGAATATCTTATTTTAAATATTATTGAAATTTTACATCGATGGACTTATTTGGTAACCAGGCGTTACATTGATGTTTTTGATGTTTTTTTTCTCAAAAGCATTCCTGGAATGAAAAAAAAAAAAATAGTTATTCGACTCAGACAAATCCAATCATAAGCAACTTGGATCATTTGAAGTTTGTTATTAAGCGGTGCCAGTACTTTTCAGTATAATTAATAATAATAACATTAATTTAAGAAGTAAATGCTTAAATGCCAGGATGTAGTAACTAATGCTTTCAATAACTACCATCCACTGCTGAATTAACTGATTCCTTGTAAGGACTATAGTAAGTCTTTACATGCCAGGATGTAGTAATTAATGTTTTCAGCAATGATCATTCACCGCGGATATAAGTGATTACCGGTAAAGCAGTTGGTAAGTGCTTGCCACCCTAGGACATCCCCATTTAAATATAATCGGTTCTGTAATAAAGAGAGTAAGTGCTGGTAGCTAGCAATCAGCACTTACAGAATCGAGTTGGTAAGCAGAACTTTCCTACTGGGATACATCGTATATTGAGGGTATTATGGACCGAACTAAATACAAGGATATCCTGAGCAGTTTGCACTTTCATATGACGAAGAGGAAATAATTGCTGAAATGGAAGGTTTAGCACGACCATTGCCCGAAGCAAATTGCTAAATCTATGAAGCGATGGTTACTAGCCCAAAATGTAAATGTTTTGAGTTGGTCAGCACAGTCCTCCTGATCTTAATCCGATTGTGGAATTACATGGACAACAAAATTGACAGATCTACGGCTACAAATTTGAGCCAACTTTCATAGAAAAAAGAGATCCTGGAATGTTTTACCTTAAGAACATTGTCAAGTCTAAATATCTATATTTAGACCTAGGCATGTTGCCGGTATTAAATATAAGGATTACCCTACTAAGTACTAGTATTGTTAATTATTCTAAAATGTTGTAAGGCTTACTAAGATTATGTAATGAATTTAATAAACTGAATGAAATGCATGTTAAGAATGTTATATTTTAATTTTTTATTTTTTACTTAAGGAAATTGGTGTAATTTGTTTTTAACTAGTTAATATTGCAACAGAGTATCTTATCACATAAATTGTATTAACATATATATGTTAAATAAGCAATTTATTATGTCGCCACTGTAGATAAATATAATGTAGATAAGATATAGATATAGATAGTACATGAATTAATAAATCAAAAACAGTTAAAAATAAAGCGTTTTGTATCAGTTTATCTGACAGAATGTGTTGTCCAGGACGGCAGTGTACGAAAAATGTTTCATTGTCGAAAATTCCATTTAGATAAAACTTTCCAATGGACCTGCTACAGTTACCCATGTGTCGTATATTAAATAAAATAGGTTCCACCTAATGGAGAACGTTATACGATTACGAATACGTGTTTCTAAATCAACTACATTTCACTATTTCACGGGTCCCTTTTTTTATGTCCCAAAATAGACAACACAATGGGCTCTTGAAAAACATGTACATACATACATACATACATACATAATAAAATTTCAACATTCTAATAGAATTACTCTATCTCTCTCCAATGACATTACGAAATTGTATCTATTCAATTTCATTCTCCCATTTAACGGTACCTTGTCCCCTGTACCTATGTAGTTGTACCTACATTCAACTTTATTTTATTTCAAATTAGACTGGATAACCAATTTTGCATAACAAAAGCGAAAACGAAAAATCAATTTGAAACAGAAGTAGCGGAGACAAGTCACATTTACAGCAATCCGCCCATCGCCACCCCTCATGCCAATTAATTGAATAACAATGTTCATGTTTACTAAGTGGGTAACAGATTGCAAATGGGGTTGGGACAAAGGGCAGAGTTGTTACACAAGTCAATGGTCGGACATGACATTAGTTTGCGGAAATATGGTATATGACTGCATGGGCGTGTGTGTGTGTGTTTGAGCTCTGAGCAGCATGCTCTTTGTAATGAATTTTAATGAATATTTGTTTTTGTAATACTCGAAGAGACGAACCAGGATTGCAAGTGAAAATATTTATACTCCAAAGATGGTTCATTTGAATTCAGTTCCATGACTTTGCGGTATTAGTTCATTTCAAGCGCATTAAGAGTATCGAATTGTTTTGCGGTTTAAATATTCCGTCAGCCGGACGAACTCCATTAACATATTAATAAAAAGGCAAGTGGCATGGTACTCCATTTTGAATGGACGATGGTTGTAGGAAGGTGTATTTTAATTAATTTACGTGGGCGGGAGAGTGCAGGCCAAAGGCTTAGAAACCTTTTCGTGACATTATTCCAGTTTTTTTTTTTTTTTGTATAAATATTCATTTAAAAAAAGAATACATAATTGATATTTTAATATTTATGAAATATTCATGAGTAGAAATTATTAATTATTATGACGTAAACACTGAATGCTTTATTGTTTAGGATCAGATGGTAATGCGGCGGGGTTAAATGGTGTAGATAGCTTCAATTATTGTGAATCAGCCATGACAATTGTATCGTATACGAGTAAATTCAAGTATTAATTCAAAACAAAAGGTTTTCGAATAATTTTTTTAACATTTATGTAGCCTTTCGAGGGTTAAAATGCAGGACCTCGTAAGAGCTTTTCACATGATTGGCAGAAATCACACAATACTTTTTTAAAAAAATTATCTTCTTGTACCGATAAGCATGAACTCTCAATATTAGCTTTGAAATGCAGTCGAATTACGAGGTGCTTAATTTTTTTTCTACAAACTAGGATTTTTAAAATTTCTTGCTTTCTATTTCAATAAGGCAATACTTAGACAGCTGGTAGTTAAACTGACAGCTGACACCATCTTTTTATTGTTTTCTTTGCCAAATCCTCATGGAAAGGCGCTCGACCATCGTTTTACGAATTGTGGAAATTCATTTTTCAAACCAGTGCTCATTCAGTGCAACATTTCAAATCGTCAGATTTTGGTCAGTATGCGGCTCACTTCTATCGCAGTTGCTTCCTTACATAGTATAAAGCAAAGTCCCGATCGGTGTGATATTACGTTTGGGATTAAGGATCTCAAGAACAGCTGAATAGATTTTAACGATTCTTTTGGTATAAGATTACTAATTTCTCAGAGAAGGTTTATCAATTAGCTTTGAATTAGATAAATTTTTAGTTTTAGAGTTTAAGGGACTTCAAATGAGAAAACGAAAATTCAATTTAAGACAAACGGCTTTTACATCAGAACAGCTTCTCCCATGTGATTGATATTTATTCTCAGCTTAATTACATTTAATACGCAGATTTAAAGACCAAAATCATATCTGTGCAGTTACTAGAAGCTGAATAATAATACAAAATGCATTCCAAAGTCATTTTTTTTAAAAAAAATTTTCAAGCAGAAGCTGAATCACAGCCTTCAGTGGCAATCGTGTGGCGTTGATGACGAGTTTTTGAAGTGAATACTTCTTTAGCGCCGTATTGTTTTTAAAAACGAGTTAAGATAAATGAGTTACGATAAATGCGTTACGATAAATTTCGATAAATGTGTTTCGATTACGGGGAAATGATTCCATACCGGAGAAACATGTATACATCAGCTGTCTGTCTATCTGTATGCCTGTCTGTCTGTCCGTCCGTCTGCCTGTCCGTCCGTCCGTCTTTCTGTCTATCTATCTATCTTTTAACATCTAAACCGCTGAACCAATTGTAATGTAATTTGGCAAAGAGATAGTCTGGGATCTGGGGAAGGACATAGGTGGAAAACCCGCTCGCTAGGGGGCGCTGGAGTTAAGTTATTAATAAAATCTTTTCACGCCTTAACCGCTGAACTAAGGTAATTTGGCAAAGATATAGTCTGGGACCTAAGAAAGGACTAAGGTGGCAAAATCGCTCGCTAGGGTGCGCTGGAGTCAAGTTATTAATTTTTTTTTTTTTTTTTTTTTTTTTTTTAGTTTAAAATTTCTTTATTTCTCTTAAAACGTTATAATTATTTAATTTACCCGCGAAGCTTATTGCTTATCTGCAGGTGGTTGCATATTCCATATTTACAGTTTCAACAGTTTAGTGGTTGCGGATATTTTTAAAAAGTATTTACAATTAATTTACATTTTTTAATTTATTTATAGTATGTAGTATTTCATTCAAAGACAATTAAAAAGAAGGAAACTTTTAAGTGCAATTTTTAAAGGGTTTTTTTTTTTTTTTTTTTTTTTTTTTAAGTTACGTGATGTATGTCTAATAGATACATTTTTAAATCTTTTTTTCGTTTTTTAAAATTAACAATATTTTTTAGGTTTGCTGGTAATTCATTCATTATTGAGGGTATTGCGTAGCTTGGATGCCTTCTTCCGTATGTGTTGTAGGTTTCAGGTATTTCCAAAAGTCACCGAGCTCGTCTTCTGGTATTACAATTATGCCGTATATTTTGCTGGTATTGTTGATCATCATAATATTGTAGTAGAGCTGTCATCTTAAAAATTCCATTTACATCTAATACCTTTAAATTAAAATTGTTAGTATTAATTATTTTAGACAATCGATGCTGAAGATTTGTTATCTTATCTAGATGGGTCTTTGACGCATTTCCCCAGGCTAGTATCCCGTACCTAATGCGGGATTCAGCAAGTGAAAGATACACCTGTTTTTGAATTTCAGGACTAGTATATCTTTTGAGATACACCATCGCAAATAAAGCACTGTTTAGTTGCAAACGCACTTTAGTTATTTGCTCATGCCATAAGAAGTGATCATCAATAATGATTCCCAGATACTTAATTGTTTTGACCACTTCAATAGCATCACTTTTTGTAATCGTTGGACAGTCTTCGTTTTGGTGGAAAATGGTGATAGGAACGTCGGGTTGTCGTGGCATGCGTACGTGCATCATCTTTGTTTTTACAGCATTTATGACGAGTCCTTGGTCGTGGCACCATCTTGATACTTTGTTAAATTCATCCTGCATTATTGCTACTGCAGTATCAAGGCTCTTGTGCTTCACAACAATTGCTAAGTCATCTGCGTATGCGAAGGCCGTACTTTTTTTGAGAACACGAAGAAGTTCATTAGTGAACAAGATAAAAAGGATTGGTCCTAGCTTTGAACCTTGTGGTACACCGTATAAGCTATGTTTTTTTTTGCTAACTATCTTACCTACTTTTACGCGTATTGTTCTTTCCGTGAGGTAATTTTCAATCCACTTCGCTAGTATCCCTCTCACGCCAATTTTATTGAGACTCTCAATGATTTTCTCACGGCTCAGAGTGTCAAAGGCCTTGCTAAAATCTAGAAACATAACTAGGACATGGAAGTTTTTGTTGAGGCTTGCGTTTATTACTTTGGAAAGTTCTCCCAATAGTAATCCTGTACTCTTATTTTTTTGGAAACCATATTGGTTTGGTTGTAGAACTCTGTGCTTTTCTATGAATGTCGTTATTCTCCTTACTATTATTTCTTCCAAACACTTTTCTACAACAGGCAGAATTGCGATCGGCCTATAATTTTCGAAGTGACTTTTCATTCCTCCTTTATATATAGGGCGGATTATCGATGTTTTCAGTAACGTCGGGACACAGCCTTGGCTTATGCTTCGGTTTATAATTACTTTAATTATTGAGGTTAACGGCAGAGCGTTCAACTTCAGATCAATAGGTCTAATATTATCTGCTCCTGGCCCCTTGTCGGATTTTAAACTGCACAACATTCTGTACACTTCTGCTTCGCTAGCCTCTTCTACATAAATCGATTCTGTGATATGTAAACTTTCATGGTAAGACGTTTTATGACTACATTTGTGTATTATTTTTGACACTTGATTCGAAAATTGTTCAGCAAATTTGTCTACAATGTTGTTCATATTGTCACTGACGGAAAAGTTGTTAATAATGACTTCATCAATCGATCTTTTTTTCTTCCCCAAAAGTTCGTTTAACACATTCCACGTTTTTCTTGGGTCGTTTTTGGCATTTGAAAATCTTTGTTTGTACAAATTAGTTTTCCTGATTAAAATATTTTTACTTACTACGTTTCGAAAGTGTTTGTATTCATATTCGTAGCTGTGGTTTAGTGGGTTATTTTTCCATTTTCGGTACAATTCGTCTCTCTTTTTACACATTGTTATTACGTCAGGTGTTATCCATGCTTTATGTTTACGATTTTTTGAGTTTGTTGTTGTCTTTGTTGATAGTATTTATATATCCTCCATTTTTTTCGCGAAATTATTATACAGGCACTCAACTTCAGGCTCTTCACATAGACTTTCCCAGTCGGTTTGCTCAATCAGCTGATTCACTTTATGCTGGCTAATTCTCGCTGGCATTTCTTCTATTAATTGTCGTTCAGGGTAGTTTCTTGTAGCATACATTGCGGCGTAATGATCAGATATGTCAGTTTCAATTACAGCTGACACGATGTCATGTTTTGTAATGCTAATAAAAATGTGGTCAATTATTGTTGAAGTATTTGAAGCTATGCTAACCCGCGTAGATTGAGTAATAACATTGGTTAAGCCTTTTGAAGCGATAACTTCCAAATATTTATTGACTTGGGAGTCATTTGACCTGTTTAGGTTAATATTCACATCGCCCATGACAATTAATTCTTTCTCAATATGGACATGGCTATCCAACTCTTGTATAAACTGGGTGACACCTAAGTTTGGTGGTCTATAGATCGCGTGAATATATGTTTTCCCATTTATATCATCTATTTCTATCTGGACATTCTCATAAAACACAGTATTATCATAAATTCTTTTATATCGAATATGTTTTTTTATGAAAACTGCAATTCCTCCGCCTTTGCACTTTTTCCTATTAAAAAATTCAGAATTAAATCCATTTATGTTATGAAACATATTTTCTTCCTCTTTCACATTAATTTCGTTTAAAACAATAATATCTACATAAACTAAAGACTTCTCAATTTCTGCAACCAAAACATTCCAGTTTTTCCTCATTGATCTTATATTAAAACACATGCAACAAAAATTCATATTTTTAAAAAATTCTGCATCGATGCCAGTAAAACCATTTATTACCCTAAAATCAATGTCAGCGTCACTATATTGGTTTTCCATCATGTTTTTTTTCTTGTCTTTCGATTTTCAAATTTGTTCATTATTTCAATGTATTAGTTAGATGCAGATTTTGCTCACATCGTTTATCGTGCCTATGTGTATCGATTCGACGTTTTCAGATTTTCTTGCAAGTATTATACCTGATGACTCCCACACGAACCTCCAGTTGCATTCTCTCGCTTTGTTTTTGGCAATCCAAAGCAAATGCTTATTTGTTGGAGTCAGTTGATTGTTGACAAATAAAGGGTGATTTTTTAGCTGGTTTGGTTTTGGCAACACTGGTTTTGACAGCTGACGTGTGTTTAGTACCTTGTGTCACTGTCAAACAGCTTCAGTTTGGTTTGCAATTTAACCATGGATCGTCTTACAAATGAACAACGCTTGCAAATTATTGAATTTTACTATCAAAATTCGTGCTCGGTTCGAAATGTTCATTGCGCGCTGCTTCCATTTTATGATCGGCATTCTCGACCTTCTGAGCAGTCTATTCGGAAGATTGTGACCAAATTTCGCACCAAATTTACTTTGTTGGACATTAAACCACCAACACGTTTACGTACTGTGCGTAGTGAAGAAAATATTGCGGCCGTATCAGCTAGTGTGACAGAAGACCGCGAAATGTCGATTCGGCGCCGTTCCCAGCAGTTAGGCCTTTGTTACAGCACTTTTTTTTGCCCGAAATGGAAGTTCTTGACTTGCATGATATGTGGTTTCAACAAGACGGTGCCACATGCCACACAGCACGCGAAACAATGGCGCAATTGCGAGGCGAGTTTGGTGAACAGTTAATTTCACGTTTCGGGCCGGTCAATTGGCCGCCTAGATCGTGCGATTTGACACCATTAGATTATTTTTTGTGGGGGTATGTCAAGGCCAATGTCTATAGGGACAAGCCCGCTTCGATTGACGCACTGGAAGCCAACATCCATGCATTCATTCGTGAGATACCGGCCGATATGTGTGAAAGAGTATGCCAAAATTGGACTCAGCGGATGGGCTACCTGAGACGCAGCCGCGGTCAACATTTGCATGAAATTATCTTTAAACATTAAATTGCAAGGTTCAAACTATCGATTCAAATAAATATTTCATTCATTTTTTCGAATTTTTTGTGTTTTTTTTTAAAAAAAGTTCTCAACCTCTTAAAAAATCACCCTTTACAATTGCGTCATTCTCTGGCTCTTTGTTTAGATTATTACATGTGTTTTCTCTATTTTTTTTTAATTCAATTTTGCGAATTGCCTTTGCATTTCGTATCATCTTTGTTTTGCATTCGTAGTTTGAAAATGATACAATTATTGATGATTTTATCGGGTTGCGCTTATTTGTTCGATAAAAGTCAGCTATATCAGAGGTGTTTATTTCACAGTTTATGGTTTTGCCTACTGCTTTGATAATTTCTGTCAAATTTTCTCCGGTAGCGGGTGGAATATTTTTTATTTCTATATTGTTTTTTAGTATTTGTTGCTCTAGTGTGTTAACTTTTGTTTCTAATAGAAGAATTTGTTGGTCTTTTTTTTGATTGTTCTCTTTCAGTTGCTTTATTTCGTTTGCTAGTTTTTGTAGAATGTCGTTGTTCAGTGTCATGTGCTGGTTAATCTGCTCGTACTTACTTGCCACAAATTCACAGCTTGTTTTTATTTCAGACATTTCTCTCCTCATTGTTTTTATTTCCTCAATAAGTGTTCTGTTATTGGTGTTCGATGTGTATGGATTTTTACTGACATCGGGGGAGCTAGCACTCCTCGTTCTCTTAGGTGGTGGCTGAGTTGGGGTAACCACTAGTATAGGTTTAAGTGTTCCATCCATCATAATATTTTGTGGTTCCCTTCTACAGGTAGTACATCTCCACTCCTCCTCCTCCTCCCTAAAACCTTTTCACGCCTAAACCGCTGAACCATGTTATTAATGTTAATGCAAAGAGATAGTCTGGAACCTGAGAAAGGACTTAATTGGAAAATCCGTTCGCTAGGGGGCGCTTAGGTCAAGTTATTAACAAAATCTTTTCACGCCTAAACCGCTGAACCAATTATAATGTTATTTGGCAAGGAGATAGTCTGGGACCTGGGGAAGGACTTAAGTGGAAGAACCGCTCGCTAGCAAAACCTAACAAAACCTTTTCACGCCTGAACTGCTTAACCAATTGTAATGTTATTTGGCAAAGAGATAGTCTGGGGTCTGAGGAAGGACTTAGGTGGGAAAACTGCCCGCTGGGGGGCGCTGGAGGAGTCAAGTTATTAACAAAACCTTTTCACGCCCAAACCGCTAAACCAACTCTTATGTTATTTGGCAAAGAGATAATCTGGGACCTACGGAAGGACTTATGTGGAAAAACCGCCCGCTAGGGAGTGCTGCAGCTATTAGCAACTTCTTCTATTAGCTATAAGCAAGCTATTAGCAACTTCTTTATTAACTGACCAAAATGATTCAAATTGACAATTTATGTTGGTATAGTACCCAAAAAGAAAACTACAAAAACTGGATCCGATGGGTAGCGCTTGAGTCGAGTTATTACCAAATTCTACCTTTAATGAAATTTTGAATAGCTGTTCCTTTCATTATTTGTATTACAAAAATATAATCAAGTTTACATTCATATTTACTAAATTTTATTACACATCAATCAATTGTAATAGAAAAATTTCTTCTTCTCTTAGACATTACACATATACAACTGCTTTTGATTGGATAAGTATTCACTTCCCCCGTGAGCTTATGCGGATGAGGCTCAAACATTTTGTTATTCTCTCATTGCATTCATTTTCGGAGATAGATTGACAGACAGATAGGCAAACAGACAGACAGACACTATATTTTTTGGACACGGGCGAAGCCGGGCGGGACAGATAGTTGTTAATAAGCAAAATTATCGCATTTGAAGTGAGGGAAATCCAAATGTGATCCATCAGCTACCGACGCAACCCAAGAAATGCAGTGCGGTTTATGGACTGGTGGCATCATCGAGCCCTATTTCCTAAAAAATAGTGCCCGGTACCGAGTCATGATCAACTAATTTGTTTTCAAAGTGCGCGAACATGGTCCGCAGGATATATTGTTTCAACAGGATGGTGCCATTGCCAGTGAAACCATCGAAATATTGAAGGAAGTGTATAATGACAACATTGTCTCTAGAAATGGAGCTGATGCTTTGCCTTCAAGATCGTGTGATTTGACGCCGCTCCGGTGTATTTGAAGTCGTTAGTCTATTCGGGCAAGTTTAAAGTTTCTATGTACATATATCACACGATTACGATTTGCCATCTTAGGCTTTTTCAGGACACTGTACTATTTCTACAGAAAACGGATCTTTATTTTTGACTTTATACACTCTATACAAAATTGTACCCTGTTCATGCACATGTAACACATTTACTCGGCATACAGATTTTGTAGTCCTGACAGTTGCCGTCATTTTAAAAAGTAATGGCGTGATACATTTTGGGCCACCTGTTACTAAGAGAAATATTGTGTCAAAAGTCACATATTCGAAAATGAAACACAAGATAGAGAATGGCAGCCGCACTTGAGTGAACGAAGAGCGGCTCTTTAAGCCACATTTGTCCACTGTTGCTGGTTAAGGGGATTACTATGTATGATTAAAAGTGATAAGGATAACTACTTCAAATCCGCTTTTACAACTAAGTGGTTGGAATGCCGTGAATGTTGGTTCTTAATCCTAAATATGGAATTGAAACACACTCTAGACATACCGTCAAGATATTTAATAAAATGTCAATATCTTCAAGGCATTATTTCAAGTAAATAAGATACATTCCTTTATGACATTTAAAAGACGGGAGACGTTTTAATTATAATATTTTTGAATCGAAGGGAAAAATTAAGCTTCTGGTAAAAACCTGAAGTCCACCTCCAACTGACTTGCAGCTCTTGTTTTCTGGGAAATGCTTTACTATGAACAACCAATTACTACACCGCTTCGTTTTGGTTTCCTCCCTGAAAAAAACATTTTTAATTAATGCGATGGTTTTATTTGAACTTTTTACCTGAGTGCCCTTGGGCTCTTTGGCATTTTGTGAAATCAAGAAAAAAAAAAAGAAACACAAGTCCAAGCTCAAGATATGATTGATGACTAAGCCCATGACTAAGACCCAGCATCATCCTCTACCGCTGGATACATGTTTTCCTTCTTTTTTTTCATTAGAGGTATGTATTGTTGTTTAATATGTACGAGAGCATATTAATTTGCTTGTTGTTGCTGTTTTTCACATGAATATTAATGAAACTCCCAAGCCAACCTCTGAGGTAAAATTTTTCAGAAGTATGTACCACTAATCGAAAAAGTAAAAAAACTATGCTGTCATCAGAAAAGGACATCGATTGATATATTTATAGGAAGTTAAGGACTTTGTTTGGTTCGTTGATTGGTTGGTTTGTGAGGAGAGATGTCTGTCCATTCACGTAGGCTGCGAGTCGGACCCGTTGTGTTCCCCAAGGAACTGTGCTGAGTTTTTTTTGTAAGAAAGGTGGAAACTGTCGAAAACCGCCGTGTATTAACCCTAACTTAAGCCACCTCTCCCTTCAACCGCTGTTCCCCACGGTGCGGTACCGCCGCCGTTACGCATTTCGTCATGGTGCCGTAGCTGCCTCCCTCTGTCTACATAAATATTCGTCTGAACGTTTTTGGAAATGTTTGTGCATTCTACATGGCATTCTACATTTCGCTTCTCGCTGCCCGTTCCTCGATGCGCATAATACTTCCGATGACTTCATCCGCTACATTCAATGCTTCGCTTGTCATCAGCATGAATGTAATAAGTCCTCTCGGTGTCTCTTGACCGTCAATTTCTCCTTCAAGGATACTTCAGGCTGCTGTGTACCTCTGGCTCTGCTTCGCCTTCGCAGTGTTGACAGTATGGGTAGGGTTCGAAGTATCGGCCCCGGGTATCGATACCGAGTACTTTTCGGTATCGAACCTTTGGGTATCGATACCCAGAAAGTATGGAACTGAAAGTATCGATACTACTCAGTATCGAGTACTTTCTAAAAAGATTGAGATATAATTTTTATTTAAATTACCATTATGTAGGTCTTGAGAAAGTAAACACAATAGAAAACAAAACATCTTTTAATAAATTCAACTTTTATTTAAAAAGATAGGAGTATGGTATAGACTTGCGACCAATAATTAAGTACATGACTGCATATATATATCTATATATCTGTCTCTTTTCCATGTTCTAAAATTTAAAATATTGAGATTTAACGGCCACTGTACATGTTGGTGCAAACTTATTCTGCAATAAAACAGGATAAGCAAACAAAAAATACACTCGTTGTATAGAGATGGAAGAAGCTAAAATCAGAAAGCTGAGACCGAGTATGTGGGGAAATAAAATATGTTCATAATGTGTAAATTCCGAAAATTATTATATGCCTTTCTCTTTCTCATACAGTACATCTCGTTATAAGAATATTGACATCTGCGGTTGAAACAAAAGAAAGCAACAAATATATAAACTAAACAGAAAAGTTGGTCTACATTGTACCCCGTTTGCACGGATTCAGATTCAATCCGAGTGAAGATACTACTCAAAGTATCGGGCTAAAGTATCGAGTAATGAGTATCGGGTATCGAAGCGCAAAGTATCGATACCTACTCGATATCGATACTATCGTTCGAACCCTAAGTATGGGTCATCCACGTGCATGTATTTATAGAAGTACTCCCGAAAGAATCTATGCCCCGAATCCATGTCCACTCCTCTACGTTGGGGATCAGCCTATATGTCCATTTTCCTTTCGTTGTCGAGGTCAACCTGTTTTGCCATTCTGCTTGTGTTGCTGCCCCGCCAGCAGCGTTTTCGCTATGCGACTTTAGTCGCAATTTGACCCTCTTTTGACGCAAAGAGACTATGACCCGACTTTTTAAAAAAAACACCACTTTTTTGAAACTTTTTCGTATAAAAAATATTTTCCCACCAAAAATTCTAGTTTCTAATCAGCAATCGTTCCCAACACAAAAAAAAATAAATAAATCAATTCATCACTAAATTCAGTATATGTATGTACAGGGCCGGTTTTAACAGTTTTGGCGCCTGGCGCAGGAAAAAAAATAAGCGCCCCAAAAGCAACTTTAAAAATGTTTGGTCTTTTCCACATCACCCGAAGAGATAGAGTAATTGACGCGTTGACTTTAACATAAAATTCAACCCTAAATCTTTCTTGAGGGTCTAAAATTACCCCATCCCTATCCTCATAGGAAAACTGAACTACTTTTTTTCGGGACCGTTAAGTTGAAATTGTTGGAAAAGTGCAAGGAACTTTAATTTCATTTGCTATAAGGCGCGACTTATCTAAATATTCAAAAAAAACTTGATATTAGTTCTTAGTTCGACTAAAAAATTTTTCATTGAGCACAAAATTTCAACTGCAAGCTTAAGGCAAACACTGCTTTGTGTCTAGTATTGTGTACCAATGAACAACACAACAAATAAATTTAAATTCGCTAAGCTACCAAGAGACTGAGGCATATTTTGGACTTTTTGGTCATTATTTTCTGAAATTTCAACAAGAGCTTTATAAACATCTCCCAAGTATAGTTTTAGTGGTTTTATTGCATCTATTCTGCTTAAGAGTCAAACTACTAAGATGTTTTTTTTAAAACCGACCATCTGCCTACAGAACTTGAATAGAAAACATAGAGACTCTCAACTGTATCGAAGAATGCAACTGCATCAGAAGAGCACTGAACATCATCATTATCAAAGCTCTAGGTTCCAAAACTTTAATTCTCGATTGCATACCACAATGTTTCCCTCTCATATTAGCACCATTGTCATACCCTTGTGATCTACAATTCACTAATAGAATATCCAAATCAGCGAGTTCATTCAAAACTAGGTCAGTTAAGCCAGTTTTTTTCGCAACTAACAATCCCAAAAAATATTCTCTAATTTTAAACTTTTTCGTATTTTGGTCCACTATTCTAACTACTAAAGTTAATTGCTCCTTTCTACTTATGTATATCAGGCGTACAATCTACTATAATCGAAGCCAAGGAGAATCAACAAATAAACTCAGGGAAAATTGAATAGAATTACTTACTAATTTTCAATATTTTTAAAAATGTGCTATCTACCACTTGAAGTGCTAATGTTCTGAATTCAATAATATATTTGGGTTTCGTATCCTCAGGTTGAATTTTTTTATGTAGTCTTGTTTTGTTATCAATTAAATATTAAATGCACAACATATAAGAAGGAAATCGTTTTTTATTGGTTGAAAACACGACAATGCAAAAGGGATCCAAAAAAAAGCAAATGTGCTATCTTTCTGTCACGATCTGTACATAAATAATGTAACAATAAATTTTACTACGTATGTGGATCTGTATGACCAGAGTTTGACTCTCTTTCTCTTCAGTCAAATCGAACGTTTTGATATATCGAACAAGGTTGTGAAACCAAATTTGAAGTTCGCATCGTTTTAGGTAGGCGCATTTCCTTGGCGCAAAATTTGAATCCTGCTCCACAACTTCCGACATGTTTGTTGATTTGTATGGATTTTGGTAGGCGCAAATGGAGCGGTATGATAAGGCTGCTCCACAGCATGTTGGCAGTGAAAATTTCGTTTTTGGCAATGGGCTGAAAGGGTCGACTGGATATTTAATATGAAACAACAGAGTCTACTATGGTTGCAGCAGAGACAAATGCTTGTCTCTGGTTGTAGTTGGGTACAGATAAAAATTCTGCTAACTGGTCTGTTATACCAATTAGCAGCTATGGAGAGAAAGAGAATAAAATGTTGTGGGAACGGGAAGGGATAGAATAATAAAAAACATTATGTGCATATTTGGAAATTTGGTGATTTTAATGTGTGTGTATTTTTTAAAGTACAGTGATTGAAATGTATGTATTGTTATTTGAGAAGTACGGTGAGAAATATTTGTTTATGAAGAATATAAATACATATGTATTAGCAAACGAGTAGATCTGTTTTTTGGATAGTATTTCTTTTTAGTTTTTACGCCTCTTGCTTTCTAGCGCTTGGCGCAGCTGCGCCACTCGCTCCTATGTAAGGTCCGGCCCTGTGTATGTACATTGTTTTACACAAAAAGTCACCAATTACTTATTTGTGTTAGTAATGTCGGGGTGTTATGCACACATGCATACATATAACTACTTTCATTCAGCGAAGTTTCAGTATTCGATGTGTGTTCTCTTTTTGGTTGATTGATCTGTGTTCTGTTTTCAGTATTCGTGGTTTTGTTTTAGGTGCTGGTGTAAAATTGTACGACGTAAAAATAGATAGGTTAGTAAATACAAGCAATTTCTTTACCTATAATTTCTTTATACATATGTAATTAAATACACTTTGTACTCTATATATTTGTAATTCGCAAGCCTTCAACATCAGCACAGGTGCACAGGCAATGAACTCCGAAAGCGGTGCACAGTGGTTTAGGTTGTATGGAAGCGCAGAAATAATTCAATATCTCTTGAAGTACTGGACCGATTTTGATGAATTTTGCACCAAAATATTTGAATTTTTGCATTACAAAAAAAAATTTTTTTATTTTTTAAAGCAAACTTTTTTTGATGTCTTTTGACATTTTCATTCACCAACTCCGAATTCATAGAAAAGATTCTGGTTGGTTGTCCATAATGGTTTCTTTGGAGCCTGAAGTAATAGAAAAGACTACTTTGAGCAGTTCAGTTCACTGACGCATCTTGCCACCTTCATGATAAGGTATTTAAAAAAAATTAGAAATAGTTAACGTTAATTGCGTGCCAACACAAGAACCGCAAGTTACCGCAGCTAATTTCTTTTCGTTTGTGAAGCTGAAGGTTCAATGCATCAAATCTTTTACATTTCAGCTTGGCGCTCTCTGGCGCAAAAGATTAACAGATATTAAAGCTCTTTGTTATTGATAAAAAATACCTCTATGTTAAAGGTTGCCTCTCACTGAAATGTGTACTGATATGAATAATTCTTGCTACGTAACTAATGACTCGTTTCATAACTAACAACATACTTTTTTTTTTCTCAAAAAATTAATTTCTCTACATCAAATAATATTTTAATCATAACGTGTTTTTATCCCAAAATCGCACATTATCTCTCTCTCAGTTGATTTTCAAATTTTTTCTTATATATAACGGAACTTTTAGAAATTTTTTAATTGGATTTGATGCTCCAACTATTGTTTTCTAAAATTATAATGAAAAATAGCGTTATATTTAACATTCATAAAATCGACTTTCTTCCGATCCTGAACCACTGTGCGGCGACGGTTATTCCGACGCAGAATTGTATACGGACTCCAGTGAGAGCCAGCATTCTAAAGCTAAGGCCATGTACTGAGCGACTGAGTGACGCGACGCAAAAAAATAAGGGGGTATTCTAGTCTATTTTCGTTTTTTTTAATTTCATATTTTTAAAGATTAGACCTTCAAAAATGTATCCTCCAAACTTTTCCTGAATTATCCTACAGAAAGTCTCTAATACACCATGAATTCTCAGAAAGTCTCTATGTGAAGGTCGTTGTAAGGTATTTCTTTAAACACGTTTTTCTCGAAACTACTTTTTCCAAGACGTCTGACGTGATTTCTCAAGTTCTAGTGAACCGATTAACTTGAAATTTGGTGCGGAACTTCTTTATATATCTATCTATCGTTGGAACTAGAATTATGTAAAAATTTTCTTATTTACTATTTTTAAAAAATTAAAAACTGAAAAAAGGGCAAAAAATAATTTTTTTTATTTCCGTAGTTCAGACGATAGCGACATTCTTACCTACTGATTAAGAATCTTTTTTTCTTTTGTTTTTTCTGATCACCAGAAGGGTTGAAATCATGTCAAGAAAGACGCACCCTTATTTTTGACCACCCCACTATACCAGCCTGTAACACTTTCAATTTTCAAAATTTTTTTGCTTTCAACTTTTTTTTTGTATTGTCAAAATATCAATAAATATCTAATAAAAAAATGGCCGGTAAAAATATGCTTAGTTTTTTTTTTATCAAATTTCAAATAACACCCAAAATTTGTGCCGCTAGACTGGAATACCCCCTTAAAACATTATGAAATCATAGGGATGTGGCAGTGGCCTGGCCACGTTGTTGCTAAGCGATGAGCGATTTTTCTGAGCGACGTCGCTCTACATTCAAATTTGTTTTAATTTTGTATTTCATCGCTCAGCGGCAAAGAAAAATGGGGCAAATAATATTGGAAATCTTGATTTCAGTCAGCTAGCTGTCCAAAGCCGCCCTGTTTTATGGCAGGACAGCCATAAGGATTTCAAAAATAAAACTTTAACAAATAAGCAGTGGGCTGAAGTGGGAAAAATCTGTAATTGTTCAGGTGAGTTTTTTTAATTAAGTTAAAATACAATTTGCTGTTTAGTGTCCAAACTCCCAAAAATATTGTGTTAACTCGCTATCTTCAACGCTGTGTGACTGCTTCTATTATACCGGGGCTGTTGTTCTTGATTGTCTGTATTGATTTCCGTTATGTCATTGTCACTCAGTGACAAAATTGTGCAGTGCAAATTTTATTAATTGAATTGCAGACCTTGGTTTTGTTTCAATGTTTTTTTTTGTAGTAATCGCCATTTTCTGCTTCATACACCAAATGCACATTCAATGCATTTTCTTGCAGTTAAAAGTTTTTCGTTAAAGTTTTCTGTTTGCGGATTTAAATTTCTACGTGGATACGGTCTTAGTAAATAACTTTTGAGGGGGTAAGCTTCGTCACCAATTAAAAAAATTGGAAGAATAATATTTGATGTTGACAATACTTGTGGATGGGGAACATTAAATTTATCGTCTTGAAGTAATTTAAATAAAGTAGAGCCAGAAAAAGTACCACAATCACTTTGTTTTCCTCTCCCACCCACTTCGATTGTTAAAAACTTCTTGTCAGCATCCGATACAGCTTGTAGTACAATTGAAAAATAGTGCAAATAATTCAGGTAGTGAGACCCAGAATTTGAAGGGCACTTAATTTGGCAGTGTTTGCCATCCATACTGGCAATACAGTTGGGAAACTTCCAGCACCTGTAGTAATCATTTATAACCTTTTCAATGTAGTCGGCTGTTAATATAGGCATATATTCTTCAACAAATTGTTCCCAAAAAATAACACTAATTTCCAAGATAATATTACTGACCATTCGAAAAGAAAAAGCTAGATCTCGAAATTAATGACCTATAGCAAGAAACCTGAAAATATGAAAAAAAAAAAAAAAATTAATCGAAATATGTATTGATTATGTTATTTTAAATAATGGTTTCTCGATTTTCCAGTTTCCAGGACAAGCGGCAAAAGTATAGTTGAAAAACCTAAAAGACACTTTTAGAAGAACCCTCCAAAAATTTCCACGTGCAACCTCAGGGTCAGAAGCTCCACCAATTAAAGCGAAATAGTAATTTTTTTAACTGATGCACTTCATAAAGCAGACGGTTATTCCAGATCTAACTGAAGGGAATCTGCAGGAGCCAGAGCAATTTTCACCTGCAATTCAAGACAGTACATAGGTACATACATATGACAGATTTACTGCCCGAGGAAGAAACAAATATAAATACACCTAGCACCAGCACTCCTTTTGCCAGTTGCTCGTACAATTTGCTAAAAAAGAAAAAGAAAATGGCCACGACAATTAGTTTAGACGCTCAGCCCTGAGCCAGAAAAAGAACGACTCCATATATTGAAACAAGAGATAGAGAGAAAAGAAGAGGATAGTGATGACATGCATCTTTTCAAAAGTCTTGCCATTAATGGCAAAATTGAAGGATTTGGAAAAATTAGCGATTGGGGGCGATATTAAGAATGCTATTTTAGCAAAATTAAAGAGTTGTAATAAAGTATAATAACATACCTTAATAAAAAAAACTAGCCGCTGTTCTGCACAAATTGGTTTCCCTTGTTTAGTTAATCTTGGTCGAACTTTTTCTAGCAGTAAATCAAAAGATGGTACTGACATACGCATGTACTGCCAAAATTAGTCCGGATATTTACGAAGATTTGCATATAAATGATAGAATTCACCGTAATCCGATCTTTCTCGATTTATAGGATGTACACCAAATCTTTTTTTTTTTTTGACTGTATAAGCAATCGATAAGTATAAACACGACTTTCCACTAAAAGACTACGACGAACAGCACTCGACAACGACATTTTCACTACTATTCGCTCGAGCGACTTCGCTCAATAAAAGGCCACTCGTCGCTCTATCGCTGGTCGCACAGTCCCTCAGTCGCTCAATACGTGGCCTTAGCCTAAGAGGACAAAAACTACATGAAAGTATGTAAACGAATGGGAGATGAAATTCCCATGGATGATAGAAGATCCCGAATCCAAACGACCATTTTGCAGTGTTTCCATGCAAAACATTTGGAGAAAATGAAATTTGCCAGAGAAAATAAGAAAATGCAGCTAAAGGACTGCACAGCTCCTAAGAATGAGGGAACATATAAATTAGTAGAAAAAGCAGAAAGTAAGCTAATATTAAGTATGCTTATCAAAAGTCATTGATTTAATTCGATGAATGGACGGCAAATTATGATAAGAAAAATGAAGGAAAATGTGTTTGGTTTGATAAATCCACGAAACAACTGATATGATATTATATCAACAGAAAAATTCCTTGTCATTGTAGTCCGGCAATTTGACACAATCAGAGATTCAGAGGTAGAACTTTTGACAACTTTTTTTGATTGGTTGAACCAAATAATGGAACTGAAAAGGCAATTTATAAAAAAAAATTTAGAAAGCTTGGAAGAACATGATATTCCCTTGAACCACTTTATTGGAGTTGCTTCAGACCATGCAGCGACGATGATGTGGAAAAATACCGGCGTGATTTTATTTTTGAAGGAAAAGATTTTCCGTTTTATTTCCTGGACCCAGTTTTTATTAAGCCACAAGAAGAAATCGTTTCTTTATGCGATACATACCTACCTTAATTGCTGAATTTAACCATTTGATTATTATTGATGCTGAAAAATGAATTAACGAATATAAACAACTAGAATTTAAATTGAGGAAATATTTTAAATCAAGAATATCGAGGAATTTCGGCACAAAATGGGCCGCATGAGGAATCACCTTGATGAGCCCATTTATGAAAATTTGTATCTTTTTGTAGCAAAGATGTTCACTCTTGCGCATAGTAGTGCTTATGCGTTCTGCACAAACTGGCTCAAAACTGGCTCTAATGATAATTTGAGTAACAAATAAATTTAATATTGAGACGTATGATGCAATGCTTGCTGCAATAAATATAATAGAACAAAATGATTAAGAGGGCTTGACTCCTCCAGATGACTTAATGCAAAAATATAACCATGAAATACCAAGAAAATGATTTTTATTATTTATTTTTTTTTTTTTAAATCCAATTAAAGGTTTAATTCCTTTAAAGGTTTAATTTAATTTATTGTTTTTATATATTATAATTAGTTCTTTTGTTGAAGTGCTTATGTTTTTTTTTTTTTTTTTTTAAATACAAGCTTTTATGTTAGTTTCGAAGTTTTTTATTTCAATGGATATGGAGTTGTAACGTGGCTCGTTGCAATTTTTCCATTGTTTTTTTTTGTTGAGACTTTTTTTTTGCTCCGTGACCCTTTTTTGTGACTTTTTTTAAATGTTCAGCGGCAACCCTGCTCGCTAGCATTTCCCCTGTCTTCCAGCTCGTTCTCGCTTATTGCTGCCGTTTTTTTTATTTTCAGATCGATGGGCATACAGTCGGAGATTATGCTAATCGCTTCCGCTGTCGCCGTTCTAAAAGCACACTCTCAATGAATAATATGTTACATCTGGAAAAAACATCTGTGAATCATAAGCAACGACAAAACTTTCAGTAGTACACTCTGCAGTTATCCTGGACACCATCCATAGAGTAAGGAGTAAGTTGAAACCTAACGTCTGAGATCGCCGTAGTGATCTGTTTGTCTCTCGTTCTTATCCTTTATATACTTGCGCTTTGTGTAATGAAAATAAGGGTTTTTATTCATTACCCCTTTATTATTAGTTTTTCAAACAAAGTATTTTTTTTAACAGAATAATGGAAACCCATTCCATTGGATTATATTCATATTCCTCAAGTAATCAGATTCAACCCTCTTAGCCCATAGTCCTGCTGCTGGGAAAGACATACAAAAAATAAAATTAAATTTGTAATCTGATTCAATACCGTAAATAATATATTTAGAGAACGTTTGCGTAAATATATTCCACTTGACCTTCCGCATTTTATCTGCCGATTACCTTCTCAAAATCGAGTAATCGATAAAATCATCAACATTCACCTCAGTTCGTTGGGCACATCCTGCTCTTTAAGCCGGGGCGATGTCCTTATTGCTTTTCATAAGACAAAAAAATGTTTCATCCCCCCGCAATACTATCATATCAAACCGTAAAGGACCAAGATAGAACACAACATCTGAAATTCAGTTTTCCGCAGGAGCATCGTGGAAATGTAAATCAATTTCGCGTTAAACTTCCATGGGGTTATTTCCGTAAATATTTACATTACCAGCACGGGATATCTATAATAAGCCGTAGCGTGTGGAAGAGCATCCCATTATCTGCGTGAAATTGTGTTTGGATTTTCCATTTTATGAATACGGTCTTTAGTTTGGCGTTAATGGTGCTAAAAGTTTCCTTTTGCTAAGCACATCGGGAACTTTGTACGCAAATAAATTTTACTGATGAATCCTGTTAACGGCGGCGCGGATATCCGCGGTCGCCGTGGGTTCATGATAATTAAACGTGTTGTGAATACCCGCAGGCAGTTGATGAGCGTGGAATGCTATGAAATCTGCTCGCACTAACTTCAGTTTTTAAGTAAGCCTCGAAGAGACTAGCTAAGTTACTCTAAATGATGCGATAGTACGCCGTTTTTTATAGCATCAAGTTGGAAAGAATTTCGTTGGTATGTGCGTATTTATTTATTATCTTTCTAAATTAAGATAATAATCATAAAGAGACTTGCAAGATAGGAGGGATGGTGGGTTGAAGGGCTTAAAATCATACAGAAAAGGGTGGTGTAGTATATATTTCATATATTATTTATACATATGTACGTTTTTTTCCCCCCTCCAGGTGGAAATCTTCAAAAGACAAGAGATGGTTAATCGGTACCAAGCAAGTAGGATTCTTACCGCACTAAAAACACCTGGGAATCAAAACCAATCTTTGAAAGATCGACAAATGATTTTTCTTTCTTGAATTTAATTCGTATTGGGGGAAGTTTAGAGTTATAATATACATATATATACTTTCCCATAGTTTTTAGACCATTAGCTTTGTTCTTCTTAATCTACGAATATAGTCTCTTACATTTAAGACGGTTTCCATCTCGGAGTTAATGTGATTTTCAAGACGCTAGTTGTGTGAAACAAACTGCTTTCCAACCACTTCTGAAATTAGGTATATTTGTCACGATTCGGGAAATCAATCCCGGGATCCCGGATACGAGGCATTTTTCTGGAAAAACAAAAACAGAAAAATAGTTCAGCTACGAGCTACCACCTACCGCCTACGACTGTGATGAACTCATTGCAGCTTTCGAATGAAAGTAATAAAAAATTGTTATTATTATAAAAGTTAAATACTGGGTAAGAAACCACTGCGCACTCTTACCCGCAGAACGACTGCTGTTGAAGCAGCCGATAAAGCAGCATCCGCAGCCTCAGCTGCAACAACAACAAAACCAGCAAAAACAACAGCAGCAACACCAGCAGAAACCGCCACAGACACAACAAAAACAACAACAACAGAACCAGCAGCAGCAGCAGCAACGGCAACAGCAACAGCAACAACAACAACAGCAGCTGAACCAACAGCAACAACAGCAGCAGAACCAGCAGCAGCAACAGCAACAACAGAAGACAACGAGGGAGAAGGTGCCCCCAATCAATACCTACAAAATGGAGTTAAAGGACACAATAGAACTGTGTAAGTCGGCCATAGGCAACAATTTTTTTATTAAACGATTAAGTAATGATAGACATGCTATACACTGCAGTACAGTAGAGCAGTATAAGAAAATTAAGAAATTGTTAGCGGACTCGACGACGGAGTTCTTCTCCTTCACCCCGAAGGGGGAAAAGCTGCAAACAATGCTGCTGAGGGGGATGGAACCGTCCACAGAACCGGAGGAGCTTCTAAGAATGCTCAAAGAAAAGACGTGCGATGGGCTCGAATTCGTAGGAGTCAAGCCTTTCACCACAGCAAGGGCCAAAAGGGAGAATCGGAAATTACCGTTCTTCCTGGTTCAGCTGTCACCCAATAGCAAACTGGATGGTCTACGGAACATTAAGGTCGTAGACTACCAGGTTGTCACATGGGAGAAAGTAAAGAGGAGCGATAGCATTCTTCAATGCGTTCGCTGCCAGAGGTTCGGGCACGCCGCGTCGAACTGCGAGATGCAGCCTCGATGCGTGAAGTGTGGAAAGAACCACAAGTCCGAAGAATGTTCTCTGGGGAAAGAGGGGGCGTCAGAGAAATCTCAGCTCTCGTGTGCGCTATGTAGGAACTCGGGACACACCGCAAATTATCGGGGTTGCCCCAAGTTCCAAGACATTAAGAAAGTGAACATGGTTCGACAGCAGAAAAGCGTAGTGAAAAGTCTACCACGTCCAAGCCAAAGTCAAACCGTCACACCCCAAATTTCCTACGCCCAAATGGCGGCAGGAAGGGGACAGACGGCATAGCAACAACCGAAGGCCGCTTCACAGGCCCCACTGCCTAAAGCACCAGAGGCTGACTTGATGGCTATCTTGCTCTCTATTCAAGGGCAGATGGGTCAGCTACAACGTCAGGTACAAGAGCAGGCGAAGAGGGTGGACCAAATCTGCACGCTTCTGCCGGGCCTAGCGCATCTCCAATCATAATGTGTGCGATGGCGGAGAATACCTTGAGGATCCTTGCGGTGAATGTAAATTCACTGATTAGGATCGAACGAAGAGCCGTACTATTTAAGTTGTTAGAAGATCAAAGCCCTGATGTGCTTTTGGTTAGCGAAACTAAGCTAAACCAGAAACATAAGTTACGGCACAATAATTATAATATAATAAGAAGAGACCGACCCAACTCTATACAAGGAGGAGGTGTTGCGATCTTCATTAGTAAAAAGCTAAAATATAAGGTAGTGTACAGTGGTGAAGTGCGGAGATTCCAGGAGCTAGAAGCATGTATCGTGTGCATCCCTCTCCATAGTGGAAAGAGGATGTACATGATCTCAGTTTATGCACCTGAAGCTACGCAACCAACTTTGTTTATTTCAGAGCTCGAGACACTTTTCCGATGCCTTAGGTTGGAGTCGGAGGAGAATTATTTCCTTTTAGCCGGGGATCTAAACGCTAAACACAGAGATTGGGGAAATAACATTCCTAACTCTAGAGGGAACCTACTTTTTAATTGGTGGGGTCAGCACAGTGTCGAGTATAGACTCGATTTGAAAGCAACAGATAGTCCGTCGTTTCCCAGGGGCGGATCATATCTGGATCTCCTGCTGTTCGACGTACGGTTACAACTGACTAACACGAACGGACAAACTTTAAACTGCCTTCATACATTTGTGTATGACAGTGACCATTGCGGACTCAGTGCCGAAATTACAATTCCCAACGAGATTGCGGAACTTGAAGCGTTTGTTCATGCGCATCCCTACAATTATAGTAGGGTGCGTTGGACACGCTTTTCTAGAGTTATGACAAGAGCACTCTCCTCAAACTCGCTCAACCCACCGTCCAATAGGAATCTGTCAAATGAGGAGATTGACGGATTCCTAAAACAAATGGACGAGACAATAAAACAAACGATGGACAGGACGATACCTCGACATCAACAAACTGACAATGTAGGGATATACCGCAACGCAACAATAAACGCACTGCACCAACGGAAAAGTAGACTGCTGTCGAGATTAAAAACCTTGTACAGACGGTTTACTGACAGACAAAACTCAGAGATAAGGACACTGAAGGCGTTGATTAAAAACCTCCAACAGTTAATAAAAGAAAACTACCGATTAGCGGTAAATCTGCACTGGAACAAAAAAATTGGGGCTGTAAAAGCCAACAACCCCAGTATGTTCCCGCAAATAAATAAAATATTTCGGAGGAATAATCTCAACGACCTTCCATGTCTCAAAATTCCTCGAAATACGGACAACGAACGAATACTTGTGACAGCAGGTATAGATCCAGTAAACGCAGTCGATGACGACAATTTCTTTTTGATCGAAGATCCGCAGGAGAAGGTTGAGACTATAGGAGCGACTTTTCAGGAAGTGTATAAGGTGAATAGCAGTATTTGCCCAAACCATGACCTGGAGAATCGAGTCCTTGTGCACAACTTCTACCTTCGAAATGAACTACAGCAATGGCGATCAGAGAACATCGGTTTCACCGAGTTCAATGAAGACAATAGGGCAAATAATGCCATCGCCAACGAAGGGATACATCCCCCGTTCTTATCGAAGGTAGAGCTCCAAGCGATCTTCGAATCATTGAGAAAGAAGAAGTCAGTGGGAATCGATGGAATATCTAACATTGTGCTTAGACATCTCCCTCTAGAAGCGGTAGACATTTACTGCATTTTGTTTAATAATGTGCTGAATAATGCACATTATCCAGCGCATTGGAAAACAGCAGTAGTACATTCTATCCCTAAAAGGGGTAAGGACAATTCCAATCCGGCAAATCTCCGGTCAATAAGTCTCCTTCCGAACATCAGCAAGGTATTCGAAAAAGTGGTCAATAGAGCCCTGACTAAGTGGGTTGTCGACAAACATATAATTCCAGATAACCAATTCGGATTTAAGGCGGAGCATGATACCATACATGCCGCGTCTAAACTCGTATCGGATATTCAATGGAACAAAAGCAAGAAACAATGCACGGGTGCCTGCCTGGTTGACTTGGAGAAAGCCTTCGACACCGTTTGGCTAGAGGGACTTTTTTACAAGTTGAGCAGGTTGAGCATAAGTAAACCACTGCTGTACATACTTTATAATATGCTCACCAGTAGGCGGTTCGTTGTGAAAAATGGCAATGTGACCTCTTCTGGTATTTTTGAAATTAAAAATGGTCTACAACAGGGTGCGGTTAATTCGCCGATCCTTTTCAATATTTACACAAGTGATCTCGTAGGGTCTCTTCACCATGCTATTGCGTACGCAGATGACTTGGTCGCGTACAGATCAGGGCCAAAGATCGAGGTCATTGCAATTCTCTTGCAGCGTGACTTCGATAAGATTCAGCGATATTGTGACGACTGGAAGTTGAAGATCAACTTCCAGAAGTCAGAAACCATCTTGTTTCGGACGCCGTTGTCTGGGGCCTCTTGGGACACCAGAAAGAATTGGCGAAAGTTCGCAATCGTGGGACGACACGGGCGGCCACTTGCATGTCGAATTGTAGTCAGATACCTCGGGCTGTGGCTAGACCAGTATCTGTATTTTAACAAACATATAGATGCTGCTCTGGCCAGAGCCAGAGGCGCTTTTGCTCTTACAAAGAGACTGTTTTATAGCAGCCAACTCGATGCGAGGGTAAAGGTTATCTGCTACACGGCCCTTATACGGCCAATGATAGCATATGGTTGTCCCGTGTGGTTCAACGTCGGACCAAGTTTGATGGAAAGGATTCGGGTGTTTGAGAGGGCTTGTCTTCGGGCTTGCCTTCGTTTATACAGAACACCAGAGTCCGAGTACAAAAAATTCTATTCTAATGAGGTCCTATACAACATGGCTAACGTAATAAGAGTGGACAATTTCCTAATCAAGATGACTCGAAGGCACATTGCAAGAGCAATGGGTTCGATGAATAGCCTGATCTTCGGGGCTTATTACCCCAATTTCACGTACCACGAAAGAGTGCGCCTTAACGGCTTCGTTCCACCAGAAGCGTTCCTCTATTTTGACCAACAGGGTCTGATCCAGGATAGAACAGCGGTACCGCTAATCTTCCATGTTGCTCGCAAGACTGTGGATAGGCGGCTCAACTACGACAGAGACGTCGCACAGAGCCAAACGGAGCGCCTCCGGTTTAGTAGGTCGGTTTCGGGGCGCGATGGGCACGATGTTGAACAGCAACATCAGAAATTCTGGTGGCTGTTAGAAAGAGATGGAATTCCCTCGTCGATTCCGTTTGATCCGGGGTAGACCCCAAGGCATAGTTGGCCGCCTTTTATGTTTATTATGTAGACATGCCGTGGCCGGCTTACATAGGTTTAGGTAGTATAGGTATTATTAAGTTTTATAAAAAAATAAAAAATAAAAAAAAAAAAAAAATATATAAAAATAAAAAAAAATACGCACAGCACTTTGCCAACAAAAAAAAAAAAATATAAAAAACAAATAAAAAAACCACAAAAAAATTATAAAATAACACAGCACAAAAAACAAAAAAAATTACGTATTTAATTACGTAGCTAGACTTAAGATAGGTTAAGTAGTTGTAAGTTTTATTTAAGGTAGTTTTAAGCAAAAAACATGTCCTGTTGCTAAGTTTTTTTTTTCAAACTTTTCTTAGCTCTAAAATTGTAACTTTAATTAAAATTCTATATTATAAGTTAGGTTACGTCGAAAGACATAGTATAAGTATTAAGTTTAGCTTAGAGTGCCCGTGTGGGGCCAGTAAGTTAGAGTAAGGTAGTTAGGTTAGTTAAGCTAGTTTTAATCACTTTTGTCTAGCATTTAAGATCTAATTGAATTGATAAATAAAAATGAATTAAAAATGAATGAAAAAAAAAATGAACGACTGCTGTTGAGTTTGAGTTTGAGTTTGAGCATTTACTTGTAAGCTTTACATAACTCGCGCTTGTAAAATTTCTGCAGTGAGTTGAATTGCAATTGCAAGCGCGAGTTAAATCGAAAATTGATACCAACCGAAGATGGATAATGAAAAACGAATAATCGAAGTTCGGAAACGGCGTTCTTTGTGGTTTTTTTCTTTTAGTATAATTTTGTATACAGAGTTGCCGATGAATATTGCTGCATTAAAAAACTCAAATAACTGTTTTTCAATTCATATTTAGTTCATTTTAAAGATAATTTATGCACAATCTCGTAGCTTACGACCAAGAGAGTTTGATTTCTTACATGTTCCTTACCATTTTACAAAATATGCAAGAAATAATCCAATTACATCTGCTTGTATTACCTATAATCAATTCGATTATGCTATAGATTTTAATATTAATAGATTAGCTCTCAAGAATATTATTATGGAATTGTTATGATTGATATTTTTTTCTTTTTTTTCTTTTTTATCCTGTAGTCTCTTAAAAGTTTTATGAAACTTGATTGACGAAATAAATAAATAAATTTGTTTTTATTATTTTTTTTAATGACATTTTAAAATGGTATCTACGTTCGCTGATGCAAGTGCGGCATCTTATTATAAAGTGGTTCTTACTGCTTGAAGGGTTTTTGCGGGAATTGCTTCAATTATTTTTCAATTAATTCAAAGTAATGGGTATAGTAAACAAAATCAGGTGCAGTCAAATCAAGAGACCTTGGCGGCCAACCTTAAGTTGAGTTCCTATTTGGGAATTTTCGATATAATTCTGGCTATGTGTTGCACAATCTTACTGAAACCACACAGAGTTGAAAAGGGATTTTCTTTCGGGTAAGTTCTGGGACTTCTTCAAAATCTTTACATAACGGTCTGCATTGACCGTTTCAGTGCGATCGTTTTCTTCAAAAAAGTACGTCCCGACAATGCAGCTTGAGGAAACTGCACACCATTTTGTGATTTGAGCTGGATGCAGTTAGAGTGACTCTATGATTGACAATTAAACTTGTTTACATTGCCGTTTAAATCAAAAGGGCCCTTATCAGGCATACAAATGAAGTTCAACATATTATTATACTCCTCTACCACCATTTGAATGATCTTCTGGGAAATTTTCAAGCGAATCGGCAAGTCTGCTGGATTCAATTTGCTTGTTTTTTTTAACTTTGTAGGAAAATAAGCTCAAATCTTTGTGGATAATTGTCTGCTTATTCCCATTTGAGTAGATAAGTCTTGGGTCGAAATCCTGTGTTCTAACTGAAGGATCTTGGTGATAAGGCCGTCTTGTGACTGCCCCACGCTCGGCAAAAGACTAAACTTGCATTATCCCGGTCCATCTGCTCAGAGGAATGTCGCCAAAAGACCGCTAAAACTCACTTTGGAGACTTCAAAGCATGATAGCGACACCATTTTTGTTAAATCTAAATGCCAGTCTGTAAAATAAAAATAAAAGTTCGACTTGTTGTGCACTTTGCTAGACCTAAACAGAAACCGAGGCGTTAACTAGCTCAATTTTAATCGAACACACGACAAGCGGACTCTTGGTCTATTATTTTTTATACCCAAAGTTTTTTTTCTAGTTATTTCGGGTTTTTTTCCAATAACTGGTCTCTTTTATTATCAAGTTGACTGTAAAAACATTATTTTCTTTTGTTTTCTTATCGATAGTGAAGGATAATGGTTGGTGCATTAATGCACCATTGGAGTTTGGAAAGAAAAAAAAAACTTAAATTATATTACTAACATTTTATTCAATTAGAAATTAAGTTATTATTAAATTTTATTTTGGTATTACATAAATATCGAATTGCATATAAGTCATAATAGCCTAGACGCTAGAGGATGAGCAGCAATCCAAGGTTTGTATTCAAATCTCAAAGGCTTATTGTAGAATGACTGTTTGCAGGTATTTCTGCCAAAATATGGTATCATGGCTTCGTCTATAGAAATATTTATTTCGATTTTCGAATGGCCTTACTTTTCCCATTTGGTCTGTGCTATATTAGGTGTCATTATCGGCGAAATGAATATTGCAAAAATAGAATCAAATTTATTTCGACGCATAAATTTGGAAACTACAGTAAAACCTCCTAATTGGTGCACTCCATGGGATCAGGAAAATGCGAACTAATTTGGAAGTGCCGCGATTTGAGAGGACCTCCAAATCGGGTCATAATTAATTATGTCCCAATAATGGTCGTTGAACAGCATACGAAGGTACATTATGTACCTACGTACATATATACATATATTTTTTTACAAACGCATTTCCGATATATTTCGGGAGAATCCCCGATTTTTATGCATCATGAATGGCATGCACATACATTATGAACGTAAACGTACACACAATCAGCTCTGATCTTTGTTATTTCTCCCTCTCTTTGCTTTTTGTCCCAATTGATGTTTTTTTTTCAAGCAATTCTTACGCAATTCGCAAGCAATTCTTTGCCCCAAAATAACGATGCCTCTATCTTTTCGTTATGTACCTATTCGTATTGGCAGATTCAGTGGGATAAATATTTTCTTCTGTACCTTTATTTATTTCTACCACAGGGCAATTACACCCACGATCCACATACATAATTCAAAATTAGACAAACTCGCTTAAACATAAATATAAACAACGAAAAATCATTTTTTTAATTTTTCTTTTGCTTCATTAAAATCATTAAATTCCACATGGTGTATTCCAACGAATCATTCATAAAGAAATAACCTCAATGAAAAATGATAGCAGCCCTGACAAAAGTTTCTGGTATAAAGCTCTGTTCGGTGAATTATTAACAGAAACAACAAAAAAAAAACATTTTAAATTATTTCCATGAATGCACATTAAAGTGGTTGGTTCATATCATAGACGGTTGTGTGCTGATGGTCATAAAACAATTCATGTTCACGGAGAGGTCCTTCCGGCCGGCGCGGCGTGCGGAAGTATGATTGTCAGCAAATAGAGGCTTGCTTCACTTTACAAAAAAAAACAAACAAAAAAACAGGGAATTGGAGCTTGAAAAGGCGAATTAGCTTTTTAATTGATGTAATAAAATGCCCACGTAAATATAAATAAAATCAGTAAAGAAAAAGAAACAATCTAACGGAGAATGAGGAGGCATTGTGCGACCAGGATTTAATTGCTGGATCAGGTTAAGTTTTTTTTTTGTCTAAATATCAAAACATCTGTTTACGTTCAAATGAAATGTCCAGCAGTTTCGTGGTGTTGTTGTTTTAAGCTCCGTAAAACGTACCCAAAACATATTTAATATGTTCAGTCGAATGACTGAATTCTGAGAGATCTAGATACTTCGCAAATTGCGAATTCTCAAACTTTCTATACAAAATACAAACACAAAACCCATAAGGCTTGTCCAGACCGAACGAAACATTTCAGAAACATTGCTTGAAAAATGTTTCCTGATTGTTTTCCATTTGATTCAGAAACATATCAGAAACATTTCAAAAATGTTTCGTTTAGTGTGTACGCTGATGAAACATTTCCGAATGTTTCTGAAATGTTTTTTTTTTCCCATTCGCAACGGAAAATTATTTTTGTTTCTCGGACTGTCGGACAGAAAGTTTGGTTTTTTGTGAAGATGAAAATGAAAACGTCAAGAAAGGCGTGGAGTAATGAGGATAAAATTATTTTAAATAATTTTCTGATACATTTCGAGCTCTGCGTAGTCTTTGTATACAATAGAAATCGGTTATAAAAATACCTGATATAGCAGTACCTTCAGAATAGCTAGAGGCCAGTATCTTCTACACGATTTTATGATTTGTTCGATGTACACAAACAATCAGGCATTTTTAGACACCCGAATGTCGCAATTCGAATAAATCGACTAAAGCATTCAGATATGTAAATATTTCATAGAGGAACTGAGGTTATTTACACTCAAAGCTGTTTTCTTATGATGTTATATAGGTAGCATCAAGGTCAGAGATTTCGAACACGGTCTCTGCATCCTGTGCTGGTGCCACTTCTTTGGAAGCTAAATCTCTAAATGCATATTGACTTTACGCAGGCTCAAATATTGAGACTTCTGAAAGTGAGGCCCTGACTTCCATTATAGGTACATGGCATGTTGTACAATTAAATTTTTGTATCTGTCGTTATATGGTGACATTTTGATCGTTTACCAAATCAACGTTCTTTAAACCTGACTTAATGTAAAAATAACAACAAAATGCTCGAAGACTGGCTTTTACAACAAATCATACATCCATCTATGAACAGCTGTCATATCTCAGCCCAAAGGACTTTAATATTTGGTGACTCTAATTTTAATAACAGGGTCATTAAAAACGCTGTTATTATAAGAAAACTCTGCTGGATATCCGTCAGACCTTTTCTTGGAATTAACCAAGCTCCAAAATTGTTTCGGGTTATTCCTAAGTGAGGTTTCCATTGTGCTTATATAGTCATTGTATAAGCTGCTTGAAAGCAGTTTGAATTCATCGAAAAATGCAATGTAAATATTAAAGTCCTTTGGGCTGATATATGACAGCTGTTCATAGATGGATGTATGATTTGTTGTAAAAGCCAGTCTTCGAGCATTTTGTTGTTATTTTTACATTAAGTCAGGTTTAAAGAACGTTGATTTGGTAAACGATCAAAATGTCACCATATAACGACAGATACAAAATTTTAATTGTACAACATGCCATGTACCTATAATGGAAGTCAGGGCCTCACTTTCAGACGTCTCAATATTTGAGCCTGCGTAAAGTCAATATGCATTTAGAGATTTAGCTTCCAAAGAAGTGGCACCAGCACAGGATGCAGAGACCGTGTTCGAAATCTCTGACCTTGATGCTACCTATATAACATCATAAGAAAACAGCTTTGAGTGTAAATAACCTCAGTTCCTCTATGAAATATTTACATATCTGAATGCTTTAGTCGATTTATTCGAATTGCGACATTCGGGTGTCTAAAAATGCCTAATTGTTTGTGTACATCGAACAAATCATAAAATCGTGTAGAAGATACTGGCCTCTAGCTATTCTGAAGGTACTGCTATATCAGGTATTTTTATAACCGATTTCTATTGTATACAAAGACTACGCAGAGCTCGAAATGTATCAGAAAATTATTTAAAATAATTTTATCCTCATTACTCCACGCCTTTCTTGACGTTTTCATTTTCATCTTCACAAAAAACCAAACTTTCTGTCCGACAGTCCGAGAAACAAAAATAATTTTCCGTTGCGAATCGGAAAAAAAAAAAAAACATTTCAGAAACATTCGGAAATGTTTCATAAGCGTACACACTAAACGAAACATTTTTGAAATGTTTCTGATATGTTTCTGAATCAAATGGAAAACAATCAGGAAACATTTTTCAAGCAATGTTTCTGAAATGTTTCGTTCGGTCTGGACAAGCCTTATGGGTTTTGTGTTTGTATTTTGTATAGAAAGTTTGAGAATTCGCAATTTGCGAAGTATCTAGATCTCTCAGAATTCAGTCATTCGACTGAACATATTAAATATGTTTTGGGTACGTTTTACGGAGCTTAAAACAACAACACCACGAAACTGCTGGACATTTCATTTGAACGTAAACAGATGTTTTGATATTTAGACAAAAAAAAACTTAACGTGATCCAGCAATTAAATCCTGGTCGCACAATGCCTCCTCATTCTCCGTTAGATTGTTTCTTTTTCTTTACTGATTTTATTTATATTTACGTGGGCATTTTATTACATCAATTAAAAAGCTAATTCGCCTTTTCAAGCTCCAATTCCCTGTTTTTTTGTTTGTTTTTTTTTGTAAAGTGAAGCAAGCCTCTATTTGCTGACAATCATACTTCCGCACGCCGCGCCGACCTATTAACATTCTCCCATAACTGTTCCAATGCCTTAGAAAGTGGTCATGAGGTGGACTGTGTGTACACTAACTTTTCCAAAGCTTTCGATCAGCTTTCTCATGATATTATTATCTACAAACTCGAGGCGTTAGGTTTTCCCCCAATATTTATTTCGTGGGTTGGCTCTTACCTCAAGCAGAGGTCATATCAGGTTCATATCAGGTTAAATTTAGAGGTTGTCTTTCAGACTCCTTCTTAGCAGGATCCGGCGTCCCTCAAGGGAGCCACCTAGGTCCACTTTTATTTATTCTTGCTATCAATGATGTTCCATCAATCATAAAACATAGCAACATTCTTATATTTGCCGACGATATGAAGATCAGTAAAGCAATTACAACCATAAATGATTGTAGACTTCTGCAATCAGATATTGATAGTTTCAGTACCTGGTGCTGTAAAAATGGTTTAGTCCTTAACCCACTCAAGTGTCAGTCCATGACTTTCTCTAGGAAACTGGTACCGACTATATTCAACTACTTGATATCGAATCACTCTCTCAGTCGGGTCTATAGTTTTAAGGACCTGGGTGTTTACTTTAGCCCTGAACTTGATTTTAAAGAGCATATAAACCACATTGTGAATAAATCAAATTCAATGTTAGGTTTCGTTAAAAGATGGTGTAAAGAATTTAAAAATCCTTATGTCACCCTCTCACTATTTAACAGTCTTGTCCGTCCTCACCTCGAATATGCTTCGCAAGTATGGACACCTTATCAGAAAAATCTCAATACTCGTATTGAAGCTGTCCAGCGACGCTTCATTCGATTCGCATTGAAAGGTCTTCCCTGGGACGATCCTTTTAACCTCCCCCCATATTTGCATCGGATAAAACTGTTGCAAATGCAGCCTTTGGCTCAAAAAAGGGTCAATAATGATATAATTTTTATGCATCAACTGATCTCAAGTCTGATTGATGCACCTGACTTATTATCCTGTTTAGGATTAAACTTTCTTGGGGGATCGCATCACCTGCGTAGTATAGAGTTACTGCATGTTCCTCATCACAGAACAAATTACGGGATGCATGAGCCTATTAGCCGCATGAGTAAAATCTATAACTTAAATGTAAACATTCTTGACTTTAATCTTAACAAAATTACACTTAAAAATGTCTTGCGTAATGTAGTTCCTCGAACATAAACTCTAATTATGTATATTTGTTCTTATATTTGTTTATTTATTGCTAGTGGTAGTGTTGAAATTTAGCGTAGCCTAACCACTAATACCAGCACTAAATGATGAGCCTGTTGATGCATATTTTGCCCTGGCAAATTTCTGCTTATGGCTGTTGCTTGTATTAAGCACACCATGACACAGATCTGATAGTGTTAAAAAAAAAAATAGGACAAGAAAAGTGCCAGTTCTTAAAAGCAGGGACAATTATGTAATAAACAGCTCCTGTCATGATGGACATCTTCTCGTTCGTGTTATAATAAGGCTACGTAAGTACATGTTTTTTTTATTTATTTTATAGTCTCGTAAATATGTCTACAATTCAATTTGAAACTATTCTCAAAGATTATGATGCAATTGCTTAGTTCTATGTTACATATTTAATATGGCAATTATTCAAAGTTAATATATTGTTAATCAATCAAACAATATTCCAAACTAGTTTGTCTCTCGTATCCAACCCACAGCGCGAACATTTCCTACCACAATTTAAATGTAATTTGTTTATCTGTGCATATAAACAAATTTTAAACAATTCATGTGTTTCGACATACATACAGTCGAAAAATCTGATTATAGTAATGGTAAAAATATGGTTATTGAGAGCCGTCCAAAGCACACTGTTTTTATGTTATATGTTATAACTGATTTTTTCTGTATACATAGGCTAAGCAGAGCACGAAATGTGTCAGAAAATTATTTAAAATAATTTTATTCTCATTACTCCACGCCTTTCTTAACATTTTCATATTTATCTTCACATAAATCCACACTTTCCGCATGAGAAACAAAAATTATTTTCCCTTTCGAATGGGAAATAAAAAACATTTCATTCTGAAAACATTTCAGAAATGTTTCATTAGCGTACACACCAAAAGAAACATTTCAGAAACATTTCAGAAACATTTCAAAAATGTTTTTTGTTTCTGAAATGTTTCTAAAATGTGTCTTAAATGTTTCTGAAATGTTTCGTTCGGTCTGGACACACCTATATATGTAACGAAGTGCGCCGAGAATTGTTGCTGCGTGTTTGTGGATATAACAGCGATTTACGCGTACAGTCATGATTTTATTTCTTTGTTTTAAGTATTTATACGAGTTGTACCTTGGGGGTCAGTCCTAGTCCAACTGTTGTTCAAATTGTACACCCTAATTGTACATTGAGCATATTTGTGATACCATAATTATTATTATAATTATTATTATTGAAGGGTGAGATGCACAGCGACCTTAAGATCTATTGCGCCCCTTACAAGTCATAGACGAAGGAACATCTATAATATGCATTTATCGAATTTGTACAAAAAATATAAATATAAAAATTCTAATTTGGTTTTTGAACGCAACCCAAACATGCAAGTGCATCAAGTACAAAAATTGGAAAGAAAAGTCTTAGAATTTGAGCTCAGGTGCGTAAAATGCTGTAACATCACACTATAACTAGAACCCGACAACATACATGAATAGGCCTACAAGAATTCATGATTCTTTTTAACCTTGATACTCGGCGTTATGGTGGTACTCTTTAACCCATTTTCGACCGGTGATCGATCGATCGTGAAATTTGTCCTTTTTTACTAATTTTTTTCATTGTGAAGGTAAATTATATCAGTAATATAGTTAATATCATATAATTGTGATTACTGGTTGTTAAAAAAATAACATTTAGAACCCCCATCCCCCCACCCGTGATTGCGGGCGGTTGCTTGAAAAATACCTTAACCATAAGCCTTTCTAGTAAATTATATTAAAAATAGATAATTACAGGAAAAATCTAATGATGAGGTTTTATAGCCAAAAGGCAAAGCTATCTTTTGCAATCAAAAAATCAACACCAGACACCACCTGAATAGCACAGGTATGAGGCAAAATTAGTGTTCGGTTAATTGCACGTTGGGGCTTATCCCATATACCAAAATCCCATACAAAATCCCTGATCAAGGTCTTACATCCATCTGAGAATAAGAGGTCGACAGCCCCTATGTTTTTACATATTATTAGTGCACGAGTCGCTTTCTTGGTAACCTCTTCCGTGTGTTTACCAATAAAGCGACTCATGCGACTTATCTATATACGATACAATACAGAGCCATAATATTCTAGTCCTTATCGAAAAAAACGCTCATTAAGGATACGGAACTCCTCGGTATATACTTCACAAAATGGAGGCTTATACATACCTAACCTAACAAAAACTGAGTCGTAGTACTTCCATCCGGAATTCTAGATTACCGATTACCTTACCGACCACTGAAAGTCCTATTCAACGGTTTGGTACTTCCGTAACAATTGAGAGAACCTTGGCTTTACCTGCAAATAAAATCAAAACTAGAAACAACCTCCTTCAGAAGTTTGCATCTACATAGTACCCTTCTTATATGACACGAAAATCTTAGCATAAGTGTCCCTTATTTGTACATAGGACCTTTATGTACATACATAAAATATATTTTCCATTACATATTACGACTGCCTAAACATACCAAGTCACAACTAAATAAATAAATCTATACAAGTTGGCCATCCCGGCTTCGCACGTGCTAACAAACTATAACCGGAACAAGAGTTGACCTGGGACCCCGAAAAGGCACAACCTTTTCAATGGTAGTAAACCTGTCTACTTAAGGACACGAACATAGCTGTTAGTGCAATATTGGTGTCGCAATAGAATAAAGCAACTATTTCTATGTACAATGTTAGTCTCTCCGTAGGTAGATATCAAAACTATTGACTATTGACCCATAACGAATTACCTCATAACACACACATCCAGAACGCTTGTGGATCCATTGCAATGCTTTATGTTCACCTGGAAAATCCTAAAATAATCAATTCGTCGACTTCCAATAAATTAAACTATACCAAGGTTAACCTATCCACCATTCGTTCGAACCCTCCGATTTCATCCCTTTTCCTCAGTTATGCGATAACTCTTTCCTTTCGGATAGCTTCTGGTCACATTTCACACGTTTACCCTTAATAACACACACAGAGTGTCAATAATTATCCCAAAGTTGTATGTGAAAAACATAGAGGAAAAACCATCCAAGAAGATAGAAACAAAAATAGATGAAAGGATATTTCTCTACTTTCTCCTCCTCTCCTTATGAGAACTCACCACAGTGAGCCGTGAGCGGTGAGTGCACTCTTATGAGCGCAGGTACAAAATTTCCTTGGATTTTCCAATGTTTCCATTCCATTAGAGGGGCAAAAGTATTCTTATCTAGGACCTGTTGGAATTATCTGACCTTTTTTTATGATAATGGAGGGGATAATGGAAGTCGAAATCCTAAAACAAAGCTCAAGGATTCAAAACAAACAGAGCTTTCACACCTTTTGTCTTTTGTGAAAGGCACAAAAGAGCTTTGCTCCGGCGTTGTGCCATGACAGTTCACCCAAAAACAAAAACAAGTCCTAGCATAAGAACATCAATCTTGACCCAGACTGAGAAACTTTAACAGGCACGTTATGCTCAAATGTTGAGAGTTTCCCTTGCGAAAGCTCTAAAAGCACAGGTATTTTCGGAAAAACTGACGTTTGCCGCTGTTGGTACGCTGTTGGTACTACAGAAAATCTAAACCAAGTGCGGTATTTCTTTTGTTTTGTTGGCTTAATAATAATTGTAATTCCATGATTGAATCAACCTCCAATTTAGTTGATTGGAAATTAATATATGTAGAACATGTATGTACATATGTATGCATTAAAACAGCCATTCATCCATTCATTCACCAAATCGAAAGTCTGCCTTGTTTGGAGTTTGTTTGATGACTTTGGTGGCTGAATTCAACTTTTACTACGTCATTGTTAGTACACATACATACATTATGCAGCTGCATTGTAGCTTTTTTGTACGAGTACCTACATAAAAGAAATTAGTAACGCAATGCTAGCAAATGGCTTAAAAAATATCATGGAGTGTGAACATGGATATTGAGTCCCAAAAGGTGTGTAATTACGTCTTATACATGTGTTGGTACACTACCGGTGACATTTGGGTCTGACAAATGCAAAATAATAACTAAGAATTGGGAAACCACTGCAACCGGCAATTTCAGTTTGGCAGCACTTGTTATGCACGCATTGTCATCCTCCGCTTGAACAAAAGCTCATGACTGCTTTAGATGGTTATTAGTAATAATAACTTATTACATACAGTAAAATACTGTTACGTGCGATGAGATTATTGCCAAGAACAGTAGCGTGGACAGGGAAAAGATATGTACATATGTACATACTTGTATCTTCCCATTCAATGGAAGATATAAGGTTCCTCTAATTTTTAGTTTAACCATCGAACAATAAATGTATGTAAACATTTAAGATAGTTCTGCGGATTGGAAGTTTAAAAATTCTATTTTCAAGAATTGATTCCTAAAATATAAAGAGTCTTTCATAAAGAACAATATGATTCTAACTTTAAATATAACAGCAACGGTTCCTAATATCAATCTGATTTTTTTTCTGTTTTGAAGCTTGGACAATGCAGTATAGTTCGGGACAAGATATTGTTCAAATGTGAACCGTCATTACTGACATACTTTTCGTGCACCAATTTAGCTACGATGGATTCTGCCGCACTACTACAAATGATTTCCCTTAACACAAACCCACGTAACCGTACACCGCGTCTTCATGAGACATTTCATTTGGCAGTATTTCATTGGAAGAGAAAAAGCAGCAAGACATCAATAGCTTGCAAAGAATCCTGCTATTGATGGCACGCTATCGGCATATGGCGGTCTCCATCAGCCATTTTGATAGCTTGCCATCTCTTATATTTTCTCTGTACCGCTCTTTCGTCTCCCTCACCACCGCACCAACAACGGCTATTTCGAACTAATCTCCGGAATGTTAAGTCTGGCCAACAACATATAGAGCACCCTTGACTGTAAATTCAGTATATCCTCCCTTAGAAACATTCTCTACACATCTTCGTCTTAAGAAATAGTTTAAGTTTCCCTCTCCTTTTCAAAACCTTCTCGCAACCATTTGTGTGTTCGTGATATTCTTTTTGCACGAATAGAAAGCACCTACAGTTTTTCGCCGACTCTAAATGGCGAGTTGAGAAGCACATTGACAAATGATACTCTTTATCATACATTCGAAAGAGGTGGCACCGTGAAAAAACGTTTGGGCGTTGGAACCGGTCTGGGATTGAACCCGGCAACATTTCGTAGTAGTCCAACGCACCTACTACTACACCACGGTTCTCATCTCTCCCCTTATTAATTAGTTTAAACTTGTAAATGTTAGTTTTAAGTCTTAGTTTTATTTATTAGTTAGTTTAAGTTTTCTTTGCTTGTAGCTAAATAGATAAATAAATAAATGTCGTCTTGCTAGAACCACATCTCTTCAATATCGATGTTCTCAAGTCTGGTCACAGGAGTTGGAGTAATTGTATGTAGCACTATAGCGGTCAACATTCACGAAACACGATTACGGCTTATCTCACCTCATTTCGGAAAAATATGGTCCGATAGAATCGCCTAGCCATAAACTCTACACAGTAAATTTTTCCGGATGCAACGGCAATGGCAGTGGTTAAGGTACCCATATTTTCTTTCAACTTTTAAAGGACACACAGCAAATGTGATTACATATTTCATTTTCATTTTTCATTTCATTGAAGGTTTGATGACTTTGGTGGCTGAATTCAACTTTTACTACGTCATTGTTAGTACACATACATACATTATGCAGCTGCATTGTAGCTTTTTTGTACGAGTACCTACATAAAAGAAATTAGTAACGCAATGCTAGCAAATGGCTTAAAAAATATCATGGAGTGTGAACATGGATATTGAGTCCCAAAAGGTGTGTAATTACGTCTTATACATGTGTTGGTACACTACCGGTGACATTTGGGTCTGACAAATGCAAAATAATAACTAAGAATTGGGAAACCACTGCAACCGGCAATTTCAGTTTGGCAGCACTTGTTATGCACGCATTGTCATCCTCCGCTTGAACAAAAGCTCATGACTGCTTTAGATGGTTATTAGTAATAATAACTTATTACATACAGTAAAATACTGTTACGTGCGATGAGATTATTGCCAAGAACAGTAGCGTGGACAGGGAAAAGATATGTACATATGTACATACTTGTATCTTCCCATTCAATGGAAGATATAAGGTTCCTCTAATTTTTAGTTTAACCATCGAACAATAAATGTATGTAAACATTTAAGATAGTTCTGCGGATTGGAAGTTTAAAAATTCTATTTTCAAGAATTGATTCCTAAAATATAAAGAGTCTTTCATAAAGAACAATATGATTCTAACTTTAAATATAACAGCAACGGTTCCTAATATCAATCTGATTTTTTTTCTGTTTTGAAGCTTGGACAATGCAGTATAGTTCGGGACAAGATATTGTTCAAATGTGAACCGTCATTACTGACATACTTTTCGTGCACCAATTTAGCTACGATGGATTCTGCCGCACTACTACAAATGATTTCCCTTAACACAAACCCACGTAACCGTACACCGCGTCTTCATGAGACATTTCATTTGGCAGTATTTCATTGGAAGAGAAAAAGCAGCAAGACATCAATAGCTTGCAAAGAATCCTGCTATTGATGGCACGCTATCGGCATATGGCGGTCTCCATCAGCCATTTTGATAGCTTGCCATCTCTTATATTTTCTCTGTACCGCTCTTTCGTCTCCCTCACCACCGCACCAACAACGGCTATTTCGAACTAATCTCCGGAATGTTAAGTCTGGCCAACAACATATAGAGCACCCTTGACTGTAAATTCAGTATATCCTCCCTTAGAAACATTCTCTACACATCTTCGTCTTAAGAAATAGTTTAAGTTTCCCTCTCCTTTTCAAAACCTTCTCGCAACCATTTGTGTGTTCGTGATATTCTTTTTGCACGAATAGAAAGCACCTACAGTTTTTCGCCGACTCTAAATGGCGAGTTGAGAAGCTCATTGACAAATGATACTCTTTATCATACATTCGAAAGAGGTGGCACCGTGAAAAAACGTTTGGGCGTTGGAACCGGTCTGGGATTGAACCCGGCAACATTTCGTAGTAGTCCAACGCACCTACTACTACACCACGGTTCTCATCTCTCCCCTTATTAATTAGTTTAAACTTGTAAATGTTAGTTTTAAGTCTTAGTTTTATTTATTAGTTAGTTTAAGTTTTCTTTGCTTGTAGCTAAATAGATAAATAAATAAATGTCGTCTTGCTAGAACCACATCTCTTCAATATCGATGTTCTCAAGTCTGGTCACAGGAGTTGGAGTAATTGTATGTAGCACTATAGCGGTCAACATTCACGAAACACGATTACGGCTTATCTCACCTCATTTCGGAAAAATATGGTCCGATAGAATCGCCTAGCCATAAACTCTACACAGTAAATTTTTCCGGATGCAACGGCAATGGCAGTGGTTAAGGTACCCATATTTTCTTTCAACTTTTAAAGGACACACAGCAAATGTGATTACATATTTCATTTTCATTTTTCATTTCATTGAAGGTATTCAAAGAAAATGTTAATCGAATCATGTTTTGGTATTTCAAAATTATACTTGTCATTCAAAATTTGAAATTCTGTTTAAGCAGCCAAGTGATGTACTGAATTATTAATAAGAGGTAAATGTGGCACTTTAACTCATACTTCAATGTCTTGATTATCAAACGCCACATTATGCGGTTGTAGGATTTTTTTTTATAAAACTAATTAGCTCTAGATTCAGCGGTTTAAACCCATTAAATATTTATGTGTATCTACGTTGGAATCTGGCTAATTGATATTTAATATGTTAAAGTGAGATTCCTCAACTAATGCGTAATTGTCTCGCCTAGCTAGCCCCTAAACGGAATATTTAAGAGTAATTTGATAACTTATCAGTAATGCCCATGGTTAGTAAGAACCCATTACCTCTCCTAAATCCAGATTAATAAACAGAGAAACCTTTTCTATGTACGAGTACAGTACCCCGCCATAAATTTGAGTACACCATGAAATTTGAATGCATAGATATTGTTATTTGAATTTAACTGCTGGGCTGAAATCCATCCCAAGTGTTTTCGACTTTGAATGACTCCAAAAATATGGCCTTGTCAAAACATTTTTTTTGCCAAAATCTATGGGCTTCAAGTGCATATACATATGTATATAGTTCCTTATTCAAAAAAAATATTAAAACAGATATAACTGCGTTTGAACAGGTGTCAGGTGGATTCCGCCGTACCTAGATTCGTTGAAATTCGTTCCAAATTAGGTTAAATAAAATCGAAATTTAATTTGAATGCAGTTGAATGATTCTGAATGAAAAAAAAAAAAAAAACACAAAAAGGCGACCAAAAAAGTTAAAAGCTGATTGTTAATGTCTGGTTTTTATTTAACTACTTGCGGACACGACGAACTTCGTCCCGCCCAAAATTGATTTTTTGATTGAAATAATTTCGAGCATTCATGATTCCACATGAATTGAATTTTTTCGAGCGAACATTCGCGATCGATAACAAGTGACGCCGTCTACGAATGAAACTTCAGCGCATTGCAATATTAGCAAATCACATCCATGGGCCCAATCACAAGTGGAGATTATGGCGATTTCGGAAGCACTGTCCTGGATCAAGAGGATTGTAATATCCACTAACGATATTAGCATTTTCTCGGATAGTCAGGCGGCCTTGAAATCTCTGGAATCAGTCTCATCCACTTCTAAGATCACCACCAACTGCCGTTCATCTCTTATAGAGATGGCTAATCAGTTTAACATTCACCTTTGCTGGGTGCCGGGCGCCGGGGCACAGAGACATTCCAGGGAATTGCAAAACTGATGAGCTCGCTGAAATAAGAACAAAAATACCTATTCTACCCGATAAGAAAAATATAGGTATGCCACTCGCTACTTATAAGCTAGCACTCAAACTTGACACAGTCAATAAAACCAACGCTAAATGGGAAGGTGGAACTACCTGCCTTGCTACAAAGCAAATCTGGCCTAGATTAGATCTTAACCGCTCTAGATACCTTTTGTCACTAAAAAGACTACATATTAGTACGATAATCGGTGTCATTACAGGAAACTGCCTTATAGGCAAACATGCAACTAGATTTGACTTCATCTCGAATGACTTCTGCAGAAGCTGTAGGGACGAAGATGAGGAGAGAAGCCCAACACATCTCCTTTGCGCATGCCCAGCTCTTTCTCTTAGTAGACTACACCTAGGAGAATACTTCTTCAAAGATCTAAACGATCTAACACAAAAAGACGTAAGAAGCCTTATTCGCTTTGTACAAGGCTCCAAATGGTTCTCTTGAGTAGCGGAGTAAATATCCTCAAGATCCTTGGTATCACAATGGGCCTCTATAGGCCTAAGTGTGCTTGTATACTTGCTACCGGCAGCCACTGCTACCTAACCTAATCGATGGGACCAATCATAGCACATGGCAGTTCGCTGTAGTGAATGGTGCAGTCATATTGGAAAGCGGCGCGGTGCCATTCACGGCACTTTTTGATGCAGATAGCGACTGCATTGCTTTCTCAGTCGTTCAGCAGCTACGTGTGCTTCTCGTTCTTCCTGAGTTCATCCTGCACGAACTCGCAACGCATGTGCTCAAAGCTGTTCATTCACTTCGGCGTGCTCAGGGATTTTATTTGCATGTCGAATCGCCAATCTTCATACATTGCGTAAGCCAATGTTTGATCTTCTGACCGCCGGCAAAATGTCTCCCGAACACTGAAAGTACAATGGCAAAATAACAAAACATGATCTGACGATTGAACAATCATCAAAATCTAGATGAACTTCACTTGATTGAGATGAAGTAATCGTTCACGAATTTGAATATTGAAAATCTGATAATTAATACCCAAATAGTTCTTAGAATGCAGCATCAAATGTAGCAACAACAGATCAATGTGAAATGCACAGACTAGGACTACCTATAGTAGACGGCAAACTTGCATTTCCCCTGTCCGCGCATTGTAAAAAATAAGCGGGGTTTTCATTTTCCTGTCTATGAATGCATGTGAATGAGCACGTGGCCATCAACTTTCTAAAAGTGTAGCGTGTTGTTTCTTTCTTTCCTTTTGACACATCATTTTGGGCAGCCTGTCTTTGCCTTCACAACAACAAAATGTACAATAATAATTTAAACAAAATGGCTGCCCCTCTATCTGCATGAGTGTGAGAGTAAGGTTCCCATTTGATTTGGCTGAAACGTCAGAATTCATTCAAGCTTTTAGGTGGAAATGAACAAATTTTGGTTTGGTGGAGCGAATTCGTCAAATGCATCGAAGTTTGCCATCTAGTATAGTTCGTCTATGGCGAAATTAGGAAGCAAGAAGGACACATGTCAAATTGGGCAATATCAAGTGGACTAAGAGCACCATCCGAGGGGGAAGTCATCAGTGTATTCAAGAAACTTTTAATATGAATTCAAAGAGAATTCACAGGAATTCACGGGAATTCAAAGCGAATTCACAGAAATTCAATGCAACACAGGAATTCAATTGAATTCGATTAAAAATATGTGAATTCCCCTTGTAATCGCTGAATTCAAAAAATGTTTACTCTGAATTCGTGAATTCATATTGTGAATTCGTGAATTCATATTACTCAGGAATTCAAAAGAAACAGAGCTTGGCTGTCACTGTCAAAGTGACACTGCCAAAGTGACGATGTACCGTTATATAGTTTGACATTCGCGAATTATTCTGGATTATTCTTACCTCGATTCTAACAATTGTGGTCGCGTCGGTCTCGTTTTCGGGAATTTGTATTAATAAAATTTTGAAAATGGAAAACTTGAAAGAAAATACAGAAAATATGTGGAAAATCATTGAAGATGAAGTGGGGGCAGTTCTACAAAATATAAAAACGATCCTTAAAATCAACGGCTTTGAAAACCTTACTACAATTTCACAAATAACAGTAGATGACATTGTGGAAATGGAGAAATAAGTGCGCACAATATTTAAAAATATTCTCTCCGAAAACGACTACAAAATGTAAACTGCTTTTTATTTCGTTCTCAATATCTAAATAACCATTTCTGTAGGTTTCAGTTTTTCCCGGGATACAAAAAGTTAATTGCAAGTGTTAGTATGTGTGGTGAGAATGTGGTCAAGAAACAAAAAGCATTAGAAGGAAGGACACCTGTACCCTTATCGGCAAAAAGACCGAGACTTGACACATTTCGAGACTCATCTTTAAACTTAGCAAAACAACAAAATACCGAAAACTTCACTGCCATATCTATACAAAAAATTACAGAGCTCATTGCTAATGTTGCAGCTACAAAACGAAATTGGGACTTTGACAAAAATAAGATCGAAATTAAAGTTTACTTTGATACCGAAAATGTTCCACATGCAACAGTCATTTGTTGGATTTGTCAAAAACACGTATCGATATTCGTTCATATGATGAAAAGCAATTGTAAAAGGTGGGTAATTTCAAATTTTGTTCGACATATGTCGCAGCATGATGTCGATCCTGGAACCAAAGAAAATAAGCAATCAATTACAAAGTTCTTCAATACAAATCAGCGCCAGCAACTTCCGGTTAATGACAGCGAATTGAGTAAGGTACTCGGTAATGACAGTGGATTTTTCTCGGAAGTTGTAGTTATACATGGTGAAAACAGCATTGATGATGTTGAACGTAATTTGCAAAGCATTTTCAACGAAGTTTGTGACGAAGATTCGGGGGAAGAGTAATGGAGCCTGTTCGAGAGATCTGTCAGTCCCCCACTTTTTGTAAAACGATCTCAAAAACAAAAACAAATAAAAATAAACTTTTAAACAATATAATGGATCCATTCCAAACCAATATACCTGACTACTTTCTAGTCATAAATAAAATTCAAAATATATTTGAAAATGATAAACTTTTAAAACAAAAAGTTTCCAATATAATGAATAGGCCTCAACTCCAGTTAATTACAAATGGATCCAGTACAGAATTTGGTAAGTTGGCAAAAATACTGATACGGCAGTATCTAATCAATCTTTATTTCTAGGAAACTTTATGCAAGAAATACTGAAGTTAGCTTAAACACGATCTGCTAATGTACGCAACTTGTACAGTGATAACATCAAGATGTTTTCCAGTTTTCTGTATTTAATTGGAGGAAAATCATTGTACGAAACACTATCAGCAAATTTACCACTTCCTTCTATTTCAACCGTTCGGAGAAATGTTTCTAATAATCATACAAACTCATCGATAGTAGAGGGCGAGTTAAGAGCGATCGATTTAAAAGAATTTTTATGCAGTAGAAGACTCCCACTAAAAGTATGGCTATCTGAAGATGGAACAAGAATTATAAGCAAAATTCAATATGATTCCGAAAAGAATCAGTTAATTGGAAATGTTTTACCTCTTAACACAAGAACTGGTAAGTTTTGATAGAGAACTGTCGATATTTTCAGAAATTGATTTTCATATAGAACCAAATTGTTTTGTTTCTGTATGGAAAGTTCTACTTAAAAAGAATTTTTATATTGCAGCCTTTTCTATTGTCTTTGTTCTTAAGGTATGCCAGAAAAAGGACGTTATGTTATAGAATCTGGAAACCAAATGTACAATTTTGTATCCAATAAGAATCTATCAAATTATGCGTAGGTTATTATGGCACAGCCTCTTGAATACAACGCGGATGCATTTTGTCTTTGCATATTTGGCACTGATAATCGGTTTAATGCAAATAACGTACTTAACCGGTGGACCCACATTCGAAGCGAACTTTCGCGGAAGGGAATCGTGGTACTTGGTGTATCTTCAGATGGAGATCCTCGGCTTCTTCGTGCATTGAGAATACAGTGCAAGCTGCCGTCGATAAATACTTTGTCGTCTGAGATTCCAGACAGTTGGAGAGAGTGGTTCTGCTGTGAGTATAATACCTTTGCGTACAAGATACCGTACATATTCAAACCAAACTACGAACAACATTTCTCAAAACCTCAAAGATGCTTGTAATCGCAAATCGAATAATATCACCACAGCATCTTTTTTCGTTAATTGAACACGTTTCGAAAAATTAACACTTTTTAATAAAGAGTGATCTGGATCTTAAAGATAAAATGAATTACAAGAGTGCGATTAAAATATCCGAAGAGGTTGTTGGTGAATCATTAAAGAAGTACATTAGTGGCAGTGAAGCTACTGCAATTTACCTTAAAATCATGAGATATACTCGACTAGCGTACTCGAATTCAAGTGTACCTCATATTCAAAGTATTTACTACATTTATTACATTTTTTTTGAGAATATGGAGAAAGTATATACATAACTCGAAATGCTATTCTACAACAAATAATTTTATTTCAAATAACGCTTACTACTCTATAGAACTGAATGCACACATGATTATAAATGCTGTCATTAAGGCAAGACAATCTGAGACTGATATATTTTTACCTGCACTTTACCAAAGTCAAACGTATGAAAGTTCCTTCAGAGCAACTCGTTCTATGACTTCAACATTCTCAACTGTGGTAAACTTCAGCTTGTTTGAGTTACTGAACCGTACGAAAAGAATTTATTTCATTAACGAGATTAAAAATAAGCTTGGTTTCGACTACAAGTTTAAAGAAAAGCAGCAAGTAAATTTTGAAAAGCCAATGTTGCCATCAAACGATGATATATTAAAAGCAGTTCTGGAGGCTAAAAGTGATGCCATCAAAGATGCATTACAGTTTGGTGTCGAATCAAATGAACGTATCCCAAATGAACAAGAACTAATAAAAGTAGTACATGTTGATGACCATTTTTCGGATGAAAATACTGATGATAATGCTCATGATGATGGTAAAGTTGATGAAAATGTATTAAGCAATAGTGATAAAGAAGGCTTACAATTTGAGGTTCAAATTTTCATGGCTGGAAAAAAAGGAAATTTAAATATTAAGGAACTCGTTTTTGAAAACCGTTATATTGATTTTAATTATTTCATAATCTCGTTCATAATACTCACAATTAAAGTATTTATTTTTTTCTTTTAGAAAGCAGCATTCCCAAACGATATGTTGCAATAAAAAAAAAAAATTAAAGCGTTGTCCGTGTTAAAAAATCCACACTTTTATGGTTGATGTGTAATAACGACTTAGACAAAGTAAGTCCGGATAGACTTTTGAGATTCATGAACTCAAATACAACGCCTCCGCGCATTTCAAACGATGAATGTGGTAATCAGTCGGATATTTACCTCAATGATTGGTGTTTATTTGATATCGTGCAATCCGGAAAAGCGATTGATAATATCCTTAATTTTTCGTATATGAGTGGAAATAAAAAACAAAGGGAATATACCTTAAATCACGCGCCAATCAAACCACCTGATGGATGTAAAGCTCTTAGATTGGGAGTGCTAGCGCATTGGTACACATGGACTCTGCATGGAAACTTAGAGATGCTGGACATTTATACTCATGACTACATTAATATTGTCCATTATATGCGCCACGTAACTCCACCGAATATCACATCATCGTTTGATCTTACCATCAATGTAAATGGATTGTAATATCCTTTATCCTAAAATATATGTATGTATATAACTTTCGTTTATCCTCAAGACTAGACCTCCTCAACTAAAGTCATTAACAATTAATTAAGCTAGTTATTAAGTTAAGTTAAGTTATTATTAATGGAAAATAAAATACTATTCTTTAAATTGTCTATTGAATTCATTTTTACTCAATACTGAATTCCGATGGGAATTCAACTAAATTCAGGGAATTCAGAAGAATTTAAGTGTATTCAGAAGAATTCATTGCAAAAAACCTGAATTCACGGCGTATTCACTTTTAATTTAGAGGGACTCATAATGAATTCAGTATTCAGTTGAATTCAGTTGAATTCAGTAGTTTTTGTTTAAATTCATGTGAATTCTGTATTCAAGAGGCATTCTAAAAAGATGATGACTTCCCCCTCGGCACCATCTCTTACTGATCTTGCAAACAAAAAATCATTGCATTCGAATGTGTGGGCATACATAAGTATGTGTTGCTGTGAATGTGTGGAAAAAGGGGCTCTTCGATTAAAAATCTTTCAAATTTGGAGGTCTGGCAATTATTTTCACTGTAATATTACGATCAAAGTATGAATGCAACAATATGAATGCAACAATACGTTCATTAGGAATGCAACAAAAAATCCCCATGCAAATCGGATGATGTTCAGCCGAGTTATGCGCGTACGAACAGACACGAATTCATTTTTATATTGTAAACTAGCTATACTTGCTCAAACTAAAATAAAATTTTTAAAATCTCAGACCATTTATAAATCAGATGTGGGGTAAATCTACTTCCAAGTAAAGCGTAAACAAAACAAGGAGAAATCATAAAATGAATACATCGCTGAAATAAACAAAAATGGCTAAACGCATGAACCGAGCTGAGCTGAGCTATCCGAGCGATTGAGCGACGGGTCTGAGCGATGGGTGGCCATTTACTGAGCGTCATCGCTGAGCGATTAGTTGTGGAAATGCCATTGTCAAGTGCAGTTCGTCGTAGTATTTTAGTTGAAAATCGCGTTCATATTATAAAGAGCTATTATAAGATCAGGAAAACGAAGATTTGGTGTGCACCCTATAAATCGTGAAAGGGCCTATTATGGCGAATTTCATCACTTATATCAAAATCTTTGGAGATATCCAGACCGATTTTGGCAATACTGTCGTATGTCAGTCAGTACATACCATCTTTTGATTTGCTGTTGGAAAAAGTTCGACCAAGATTAAAAAAACAAAGGAAACCAATAAGTGCAGAACAGCGGCCGGTTTTATTACTAAGGTTAGTTTTTTATTTTTTTTATTCTTTATTTTTATTTTTTAGTTTTGCCAAAATAATAAATATTCTGAAAGTCGCTCCTTATCTCGAGTTTTTCGAAATCGTTAAATTTTGCCATAAATGGCAAAAGACTTTTGAAAAATTGAAGGTCATCGCTATCCTCTTCTTTTTTCTCTGCCTCTTGCTTTAAAATATGGAGTATTCCGCCAACTCTAGAAATTCAGAGTCCAAATTGATTGTTGCTGCTCTCTTCTTTTTATTTTTTGATAAATTTTGGGAGCAGTTAGTGGAAGGAGTGCTGGTTCTAGGCGTATTAACACTCGTAAGAATTGAATTGAAGAACTGCCAAATTCAGTGCCCATCAAATGCTGGCTCCCATTATTTCAATTACATACCTACATTATTTTTCCATTGTACTGCAAGCTGTGGCTGATGCTGACAAGAAGTTTTTAACAATCGAAGTAGGTGGGAGAGGAAAACAAAGCGATGGTGGTACTTTTTCTGGCTCTACTTTGTTCAGATTACTTGAAACCGACAAATTTAACGTTCCACCTCCACAAGCACTACCAGCATCAAATATTGTTATGCCAAATTTTTTGATTGACGACGAAGCTTACCCCCTTAAAAATCATTTATTAAGACCTTATCCACGAAGAAACTTAAACGCGCAAACAGAAAAATTCAACAAAAAACTATCAATCACAAGAAAATGCATTGAATGCGCGTTAGGCATACTAAGCAAGAAATGGCGGTTTCTACAAAGAAACATTGAAACAAAGCCAAGCACTGCAGTTCATTTAATAAAATGTGCTTGCATACTGCACAATTTTGTTAGAGAGTGTGATGGCGACAGTGACCTTGATTACGACAGACAGTATCAACAGAAATGGGCAATGACATAGCTCAAACAAATACAGCCAGCCAAGAAGAACAGTCCCGTTATAACAGAAGCAGCCGCACAGCGTTGAGTATGAGAAATGAGCTAACAAAATATTTTTGGGAATTTGGACACTGAACAGGAAACACTTCTGTACATATTTTAAAATTAATTAAATAAACACTTACCTGAACAATTACAAATGTGTCCAACTTCACTCCACTGCGTTTCGGTGACATTTTTATTTTTATAATCTTTGTGGCTATCCTGCCATAGAACTGGGCGGCTTTGGACAGCTGAGATCAAACTTTCTGCGCTTATTTTCTCCATGAACTTATTACTTCGTCGCTCAGCGATGGACTAAGCAATTAAAACAGATTTGATTGCTGAGCGACGTCGCTCTGTCGATTACGAAAATCGCTCATCGCTCAGGGCTTACGTGGCCACCGCTATACGATTTCATGTGTTTTAATTTTTTTGCGTCGCTCAGCGGCTTGTCGCTCACTGCGTGGCCGCAGCCTTTGACGCCTAAATAAGTCGACTACGACTACGAAGAACACCAGTACTGTTAATACCTGAAACAGCTCGCCAACCGAACGTTGCAAACAGTCAACCGAATGCTATTAACCGACGTTGATTCACCACCTCGTATAGCACTACTGTTAATAACCCGAAGAACCTTACCCGCCAACCGAATACTGTTGACCGCCAACCGAATACTGTTGACCGCCAACCGAGAGACCCAAACCGCTGTGCAAACTACTATATTATTGGCCACCAGGAAACAAGAGTGCCCAAAACCCCGGCGACCACCAGGCAGCTGTTTTAACTGCGGGGGAATTGGACATTAATGTCGAGATTGCCCGAAGAAACTCCGCACCGTATCGCAGCTGGCATCGTTGATAGTGAACCTGTCGTTGAGCTAACAGCAAATCCGGGTGCATTTGAAGTTGATAATAGGCTTGCCGCAATTCAAACGCTAGACTCTTGAAGCTGCAAGACTAAAACCACGGATCCATGTCGAAACAGAGTCTTTGGAGGAGCATATAGTGAGTTATAAAGGAGATACTAGATCGAGGCCTATCTATTAGTCAGATTGGCCGAATGTAAACTATACCTACTACCCACTTGTTTTAACTAAAATAAAAATATAAAAAGTATTACTGGGCGGCACTGAGATGTACGTTTGGGAAAATATAATTTGATAATTAAGAAATAGAATAAAAACGAAAAAAGGACGTTTATTATTTGAAATTAAAGCAATCCTCGAACATATATTAAGGAAAACTTATAAAATCTCAGACCTTTTATAATATATACTTACATACTAGCTGACCCGTGCTCGCCTTGCTTAGCCCACCTGCAACATTTTTAAGAGAAAACAAATTATTTTCTTCTAATACATTTCTATAGTATAGGCATATGTACCTGTTGCCCGCCCGGCGCGGTGTGGCGTTCGCCGTGCACTTTTTTTAAATTTGATTTTGTTTTACAATCATATTTATCGTAGTAGGCCGGCCCGATGCCAACCATAAAGAATTTTCTGTAGATCTCCAGATTTTTTACTACAGAAATACAGAAATCAAACGAAAATATACAGACATTTCAAATTCCAGGAAAAAATAAAAACTTTTAACAAATAAAACAATAGCATAGAGAAATGTTCGTTTCTTTCTAAACAAATCTGTTCTGTAGAACCGAAAATATTGACCTGAACATGTAAACTCAATAATCTAGGACATTTAAGAGTGAGAGCGAGAGTAGCATTCAAATTATATCTCTAGAGTAATTTCATATGGATGACGTCCAGTGTCCCCACTTCATTTTTTCCAAATTGTAGTGAACAGCTCCAAAAATCATAGTGTTTCACACTAAATCGTAGTGTGTCACAGTAAATCGAACTACACTACCCCCCTTTCACTAACACACACCCCAACCCTTTCTTCTTAGCACAATTCTAGAGGGGATCACAACGGGCCCGATCCGTGGGCTACGTGAAGAGGAGTGATCCTCACCCTCACAAACCAACCAACCAAATCGAAGTGATAATGCGAACATATTGATTGGACCATTATATTGGAAAAAGCATAGTAATATGAAGTACTTACATGCATATGTATGATTATAATTATGAAAGCACTATTAAAAACGTAATTACTTGAAAGAATCGCTTCATGGTGATTTTGGATTAAACATAGGAAATTATGTTAGGTGCTGCAAACGTTACCAACCAGTTACCCCCAGACAACGCAATACGCAAATAACAAAAACCGTTTTAAGTACATTGTTGCGCTTGCGGCGCGGGTTCGACTTTTGACATTTCTACAAAATATTCCATTGTACTGTAAAGAGAAATGCAGCTGAACGTTATTGTGAAATGGCTGCATTCAGATCATTCAGTCCAAAATTTTGAATCGTTAAAATATTTTAACAAGAATTATTGCATTATCTTCAGAGCTATCATATTTTTTCTCAAATTGTAGTGTTTAGGGATTTTTCGTAGTGGCGTAGTGAAAAAGTTGAAAAGTAGAAAAAGTGTAGTGAAACACTTCAATTGTAGTGAAAGTGGGGACGCTGATGACGTCCATATAAGGTTTAATTGAACCGTTATTGTTATTTGCAAGAAATCTATTGTGTTTACCTCATGGCAGTGCAAATATAGAGCGACTGTTTTTTCAATAAATCCAATGAAGACTAAATTAAGGAAGAAACTCACAACGAAAACCTTAACAGGTTTGTTATTTACATAAGACGCGCTCTCAACACCGTGCTATGCGGTTCATCTTTCCGAAAATACAGGATGCAAAAAACATGTATGATTTCAGAAATAAAGATTATTGATTTTAATTACTCAGATTGCTAGTAAACGATGTGCAACTTCAATACAAATAATGATTTATGTATGTTTTATAAATAGTATCCTAATTTTTATTCTAATCACTTTTTATGCGATAAAAAAGTCTTGATTTATACAGACTTGCATCAAGCAAAAATACAGAATTCTACAGAATTTTTACCTTTTATCTACAGACTTTTAGAAATTCGGGTTGGCATCACTGGCCGGTCACAAAACATCAATAGAATGATATTTCCATTGAAATATCATAAATGGACTGCTTCACTGCTAGTACCCAACTTCGCGTTGTTTCCAACATAAGCAAAGCAGTTAAGCACTGGCCCTCGTGTTTCGCAACGGAAAAATGTGGAAACTTGCATTCTGTTTTAATTCGCGTAAGAAGTTAGTTTGTGATTTCAGAATTTGTTTTAATAAATTGTAATTATTTTATGCAAAAATTAAGTGTGTCGTAATTGGTTGTGATTTGCAATATAATTCTTCGTTCTTGGATGAGAATCCCATCTCGTTCCACAGGTAATGTTTTATTTTTAAAGTATAATGGAAGCAAATAATAATTGTGTTTTGTATTCGTAGGTTGTTAAAAAGAGGAGAATTCGTTAAGGAATGGTTTGAAGCAATGCACATATATTAAATGATCAATACATTGATACTAAAATGTGTAAATCTTTATTAATTTGCTCAAAACATTTTGAGAAAAATAGTTTTAGGAATGTGAGTGGAAGAAATCAATTGATGGTGGTAGTTGCAGGACTTACGTTTGATGGCCATCTCTCAAATATTGGCATGATAAAATTCCTTGGTGTAACGTTGGAAAAGTTTAAGCCCAGTTTTAAGCACACAGCACAAAATCAAAGAATTTCCATTTTCTTAGATGCTTGCCACTGCCTTAAATTGATCCGAAATATTTGGGGATCAAAACAAAATTTTCACGATGGGGACGAACAAGCGATCAAGTGGGAATATATTGAAAAACTTGTCAACTTCCCAGACAAAATAGGTTTCCACTTTGCGAATAAAATCCACGCTAAGCACATTAACTGGCATGCAAAGTTAATGAACGTAAAACTTGCGGCGCAGACTTTAAGTGAGAACATAGCCTATTCTCTTTTACTACTTTTAAATAGTGGAGAGACTGAGTTTTAGGGATGCGAAGCAACCATATTTTTTATTAAAACTAATATATCGCACTAATAATACAATACTGTTGTTACTCAAAATATGACTTTTTGCTGAATCAGCGAAAAACTGATTCGTAACTTCTTATTATACAGTCAATCAATCATGAACAATGACTCATAGTGCCATCTCTTAATTTGTTCCTTAGACTATTCTAACTACAGTCTTATTGACGCGTAGGGAATTGAATTATACGTTTGAATATGATGTGATCTAAATTTTTTTAAATTTTGAATTACAACAGTATTGTATTATTAGTGCGATATAATAATAATAATAATAATTTTGATTGCCTCAATACCGAGTCAAAGTTTGGACGGGAGTTCAAAAAAGGTAGTGCAGAAAATAAAGTACATAGAACATTTGAATTTTTTAATGACGCAATTGAATTGGTAAATCAAAAAACTATTAACGGTAAAAATAAGATTGGTTTCGTTGGATTTATTATAAATACGAGAAACGTTCAGCAAATATATTTGAAATATGTTGAGCAAGAAAATATATTGCAATATATTTCATCATACAAGGAGGCTTTAATAACAACCCAACTTGTGTACAGCTTGCTTCAGCCTACAAGCGACTTCTAATTCATAATGAAGTTAGTTCATCAGCTGAAGCAAACTGTATTTTATGTGATAATATTTACATACTAATACCTTTATGGCATCTTCTTCAAAGTGTGAGCAGGTTAAGCCGATATCAGTAATTGAAAACGAAGATGATTTGCTTATATTTGACTGCATATCAGAAGAACACCTCATAAGATCACTCTTGGAAGAGATAATATTATATGTACATACATATATAAATGGTATAAAATGTTCCAAATGCAAGGAGTTCTTAATTTCTTGCAAAACTGAACAGTCTGATTTAATTACAATTAAAGCCAAAGGATTTCTGAGAAATCCGCATAAGGATACAATTAAAATTTGTAAAGCTGTACAGAAAGCTATTATATTATATGAGGCTCAGCAAAAAATAATGTGTAACTGTAACAATCCATTTTTACATTTGCTAATTTTTTCAATATGTTTTAAATTATGAACCTAAATTTCTACACACTCAACTCATACTTACCGTTAATTGTTATTTTTAAAGTTATAAATTAAATTATGAAAAAAAATAACTTATTAACTTTTACATTATTGACTCAAAAAAATAATATTAATTGTAACAACAAAACAAAATGTAATGCGGCAACTCTAGAAAAGAATAAAAGAGAGCTTCAAACGGACAAAAAAAAGCTTTCCATAGTTAAACGCTTTACTACTAGCACCACAGAAATGTATATTAGCCAAGCTTCTGATTAAGTCAAGTGCAGAGAGTCATCGTATTTTAAGATTTAATTCTTTTTAAAAATTTCATTATGTATTAATAATTACAAAAAAAAAAAAAAAAACAATCGTCAACCGTTGGGCCCCTATTGTTGAGCCAACGTATTAAAATAACAAACAATTTTGTAAACTAGTCTTAAGTCAATTGTACATAAATTGTTCAATAAAAAAAACTTGTAAACTTGTAAAAAAAACTAAGTCAGGTGCATTCAAGTTTGGCATTTCGCAGACGACGGTCGGGTTCTTCCCAACGTTCCCTCCCTTGTCGTTAGGCAAAGTTCTCATTGCGGTAGAAAATGGTACTCAAATGGGTCTGAAGGTAGTACGCAATAATGTACCTAAAACAGCTTTATAGTATTTCTCAATTAGAATCGGAAATTTGTTTATACAAATACCTGTTCACTACACATTTCCAAATATTTGTTTTATTTGAATACACAAATATCACGTAGAAAAAACTAATTTTAATTCAACATATATTATTTCAGTTCATCCACTAAATTTAAAAATAAATTATAAGTTATGTAGTTCAATCTATAAAAATAAACAAAAAATAAATAATTGTATATTCCACATTTAACATTAAAAAATGTAATAAAAATAATTTTTATAAAAGAAAATAAAGAAGAGAATTAAACATTAATATCACAATTCAATATAGTGAGCGATTTTGTAGTTAGAAAGTTCATGTCCTGAAAAGATATAGTCCTATATAATAATGTCTAAGCCTTCCGTACGAATATTGAAAATACAGTAATCCCTCGATTTACGTCGAGAGGTGTTCCAAGAAATGGGGACGCAAATCGAGAAGACGTTAACTGAGAATGTTGATTATATGTATATCAGAAATAATGGCGCAAATTCATAGTCAGATAGAGCCGACGATAAAAGAATTTATTCGCCTACATAACCTAAAATATACTTTTTGCTATTCAGAGTCACTTTATTATCGACTTTGAAGTTATAGTCGGCTCGAAATTTAAAATGGCCCAAAAATGAGGGCACCGTAGCGCAAGTGGTTAGTGCGTCGGACTACTGAGCCAACGGTGTTGGGTTCGAATCCCGCCGGAAACACCTAAAATGTTTTTCACAGTGCCCACCTCTTCCGAATGCCTGACAAGCATTCAAGAGTATCATTTGTCATGTAAAGCTTCCCAACTCGCCGTTCGGAGTCGGCAGAAAACTGTAGGTCCCTTCTATTCGTGCAAAAATATAACGCGCCACACAAATGGTTGCGGGAAGCTAGGCTAGAACCAAGCTAGGACTGCTGAAGCCAAATATTATTATTATTATAAATGTAATTTTAAATAATTAGAGCCGGCTTTTTTATTTAGTGCCGGCTATAGCTATAGTCGGCTATAGGCACTATTCATGGACTATTCATAGTGAGGGTCAATTTACCTAAAAAAATTAAAGATAAATGTTTCAACCAAAAAAACAAATAAAATGTTTGAAAATCACCTCGCGCGACCACGGAACCTTTTTGTAAGTAAGACAACAAAGGGAATACGCTTTCAACCACATACAATATCAAATTTTAATTTGAGTAAATCCCCGATGAAGTTTCATTTAAACTGCCAACTTTCTAATTTAAACTGCTTAAATAAAGCAATTTCAAATCTAAACTGTTAAGAAAATCCCCGAATAAGACAACGTAAATCGAGAGATAGGACGACGTTAAACGAGGCAAGGTTCATAATTTTATACAACTTAAATCGAGACGACGTAAGCCGAGGTAACGTAAATCGAGGGATTACAGTACTTACATATAACGCGCGTATGAATGGTAGTTATGTGCTGCTGCAAATTTAATTAAATCCACAGTGGGCTCAAATACATCATTTTTAACTAGATCTTTAGCAAACATTAAATGGTTAACAGTGTCTACTTCCAGCCTATTTCTGTCTTTTGTTTTTATTTTGTTCAATGTGGAGAACTGCTGCTCAGCAGAAGCGCTGCTAAGAGGCAGTGAACACAGCGTCAGCATGTATTTAGAAAACTTTGCAAACGCCAATTCACCTTACCCATTTTTAAGTTGTCCTATATTCTGCCAGTAAATTGCTACATCTTCATTATAGCACTTTTTAAGTTTTTCTTCAGATCCAATTACTGGCCTCCATTCGTCATTTATATTTTCCAAATCATTAGATATATAGGGGAAGTGTGATGTGAGCTCTAATATAGATGGGCTTTCTCCTGCCACAATCTTGTCAGGGTTAACATAAGAAAGATTTTCATATACTTTCGACACCATGACTTTTTGGAAACGGAGATTGATCTGCTTGCATAATTTAAGATATAAAAATCTCATGTCACGGTGTTTGTCGAACTCCTCCGAAACGGCTAGGACGATTTTTATGAAATTTTTTGCGTATATTTGGTAAGCATGAGAGTTCTTTGTTGAGTATATTTCATCCCGATAGGTGACGCTGGGGTCAAGTTATCAACAACTTCTATATTCATGGAAGATAGACAGACAGGCAGACAGACAGATAGATAGACAGACAGACAGACAGATAGACAGACAGACAGACAAAAAAAAAATTAGATAGACAGACAGATAGATAGAGAAAAAAAATGGAAATCGAAGTTGAAAATAGAGCAGCAGTGATTGCTTCCTACTATGTACTTCCTTTCTATCATACCCAGATTACTGTGTGCGCGGGCAAATTTTGAAAAGATAGGTGGAGCGAAGCGCACCGGGTTACAGCTAGTTGTATATAAAAATCAACAAGAGTTTTCTGTACTTGAAGAAGTTCCAAATTAGTTTCTTCTAACTTTTCCGATATTACATACTTTTGAAATTCTAGTCCAAAATACTGTTTACTTATAGTAAGATGATATATAGGGTTTTGAAAATCAAATTCATAAATTTTAACGTTATGTGTAATCAAATATTCTGGTTGAAGATATTTTGCGTCTACAAAATTCTTTAAAATGTTGCCATAAAGAGTAAAGATGATATCTCTTATTGTGTGGATTTTAATTTTTTCTGATTGAAACGTTTTATTAGCTATACTTATGATTTTTAGAATATATGCTATTCCATACATATACAATTTGCTACTTTTTGAGCTCAAAAATGATAAAATTGATTCTGCATTGGTCGTTCTTTTGTCAGCATTTTCGAAACAAAATTTGTTGAAGTAATAATGCAGCGGAGTCCACTACTCTAAAACTCTTCTAACGACATTTTCAAATGATAACCAACGCGTGGAACAATATCGTATAATCTTGTGCTTGTCGACATCAAAATAATCTTGCAGCTCACGAAATTCCACCAAACGCTTAGAGCCATAAGCAAAATGCGCTTATATGTTTTTCAAAGATTTTTCGATATCATCTGGTAAAAATGCGCTTGCAGTGGAAACTGCCAAATGAAGCAGATGGCAACTTCACCCAATGCTAAAGGCTAAACGAATGCGGAATTTCTTTTTGCAATTTCGATCGCACACCATTAATTTCGCCACACATAACCGATGCATTATCAGAACATAATCCAATTATATTATTCAATGGCACTTTAGATTCCGCAAAAAACATTTCGTATTTCTTTCAAAATTGTTTCTGCATTTGATTCCTCAAGTTCAATTAACCCAAACAATTTTTCAACCACTGCCAAGGATTCAAAAAATTTAACGACAATAACCAGACATTTTTTAGTGGAGAGATCGGTTGTCTCATCTATTCTAACACAAAATTTATGCACGCGTAAGGATTTTGCTATATTTTCCATTGAGAATGGGCTGAAAGTATTCACAACATAAGATTTTGATTTTGTTTGTCGACATTTAATTGTTTGTGCAATTTTACTGTCATTAAATGTGAATGCCGAAAACGACCCCATTGTATCCATTAGAGCAAATGATAAGTAATGTTGCACACAATACATAACCATCATGATCTCAGCTTTTATTTGTGAAAGATCGTTTGATTTGCTTGCTGACGATAAGCATTCTTCGATGGTAACAGTATTTTTGGCTTCTTTCAATTTTCGGATACATCGTGTGGTGTCGTAACGCTGCTTCCACTCTGCCCGAAATTCTTGCACACGCTTCTGATTGTCCTCATTCTCATTTTCTATTTCTTTATGAAAATGTGTTGAAGGTTTATTTGAAGGCTGCATTCTATTTTCCGTGGGTGCAATTGCCTCTTCTTCTGCACCTAGTACACTAAAAGGAATTACACACAAATAATAAACTTGTACTAGAAACCAAATTACAAAACCAACTGACATTTTACGCTTAACGACAAATTTATCCATTTTAAATCATTTGAAATGTTTCCCTAGAAAAAAAAAATTACTTGTTGACAAACACCAACAAGAGCAGAATGATAATAAAAGCGAAGTTGGTTGTCATTTAAGTTTTTACATCAAAGTTCACATTTGTTCAGGAAAGCAATTGAGAAAAAGAAAACTTATAAAAAGTAGTACGCGGTGGATCCAAAGTAGTACCGTACTCAGTTAGCAAAAATGTACTCAAAAACTACAAAACACTGTTGGGAAATCTGGCGGCGTAAATTTTTTTTTACTATTTAAGTGTTCTAACGAGATTAGGATAGGGCATAGTTTGGAAGTCAGTGGTGGCTAAGCTAGTTTCAGACGATCTAACACGGGTGTGGATACACGCTATAGAGGTGGAGAACTTATCCACACTGGTTCGGGTACGTGCCACAACGTTGGTGAACTTACCGACATGGTTGCGGCACACACTACAGACGTTGGAGAACTACACGAAAGCTTCGCCTAGTACACAAACCCATACTGACCTAGGTATTCCCTCTTCGAAGATCAGTGCGAAAGTCTTCGGCCACTCGATGCCAAATGCACAAAAACACAGACAACGATTACAAAGGGAAAAGCCAGAGAAATCTGAACTATCTTAAAATAGAGAAAAGGGAAAGATAGAGAATGGGCAAAAGCAAAGTGGACACAAAAAAAAAAAAAAAAAAAAAAAAAAAAAAAAAAAAATTTATAATAATTAAAAATTTTTTTGTGCATGAGTGATTCGGGGGCTCGAACCCGGGTGGGCTGCACCGTCGTGCGAATCTGCCGTCGCGTTTGACCTTTAGCCTAACGCTCTTATTCAAATCCCTGGTTCTAAAGCGAACCCAGTTGGATAAATGTCAGCGGGACCAGTAATGTAAACAACTTTCTGGAAGACAGGAAACGTGGTACGATTTCTTCACCCACACAAAGGAGGTGGGCCGTCACAAACCATTATGGCCTATTTCCGACTTTTCCACTTCGGCCGGATTTAATTCACAAAATTTCAATTGGCTCACACCTATTTTTGAAAAATTCAAATTTGAATTTTAAAGCGAAAATTGGAATTTTGTGGATTGAATCGGGCCTTAAATTGGAGAAAGCGGAAGTGGCTGGCGAGGTGACCCTATCGTGGTGTGGGTGAGGATTCATTCCCGCACTGTCTGGTATAAAAGCGAGTGAGGCGCTTGACTCGCCCTCTTTTTCTGTTCCTGAATTCGAAGCGGCGAAACTCGATTAGGCGTGGCGTTAGTGGCGGTAGAAAAAAAGTGCAAAGAAAAAAAAACAAAAAAAAAATAAAAAAAGGGTGAAAGAAAAGTTCCCACGTGCCCCCTGAAAATAAGAGAAATAAAAATAACAAAACCTAAAAGTGCAAAGAAAAAGAAAAAAAAAAAAAAAAAAAAAATAAATAAAAAAAGGGTGAAAGAAAAGTTCCCACGTGCCCCCTGAAAATAAGAGAAATAAAAATAACGAAACCTAAAAGTGTATAGTAAAAGGAAACAAAAGTGAAAAAAAAAAAAAAAAGAGAAAAACCCCTGTAATCTCATATAATTATGGACGATTCCACTCGATCGGAACTGGCGGAATTGCTCGATCAGGCACAACAAGATCTATCGATCGCCTCAGCCCTATGTCCGCTGGAGAGCTACCGCCGAAAAAGGTTGGAGGCTCAAGTGGCCCAGCTGAAGGAGCAGGTGAGGGAATTGAAGGCCGAACTCTGCGCCACTAAGCGAAAACGCTGGTGCAAGTGGTGCCTGGAAGAGGCAACGTACATGCACCACGGGGAATTTTTCTGCGATGCGATTTGCGCGCAGTTGGATGTTATGCAAGATCCATAAACCCCCCCCCGTTTCCTAAACATACTATTTGTAAAGATATTATTCAGTGTCAAAGAAAAGAAAGAAAATAAAAAAAAAAAAACAAAAAAAAACAAAAAAAAAAAAACAAAAAGTGACCCAGTGCGAAAGAAAAGAAAGAAAATCTATAAAGAAAAAAAAAGTTAAAAAAAAAGTGACTCAGTGCCAGCCGACATGACAGGTGAATGCTGACGACGACTTCAACTCCAGCAGCTGTTCCAGGTGCTAGCTTATTTTAGTGTTTAGTGCCCCCATTTTTTTTACCCCCCCCCGTTTCCTAAACATATTATTAATATAGCATTATTAAGTGTAAGGACAAGAAAAAAAAAAGAAAAAAAAAACAAAAAAAAAAAAAAAGCAAAGTGTCATAGCGCCCATCTGGCGAATAATAAAAAAAATAAAAAAGAGAAAAAAAAAGAAAGGGAAAGTAAAGGTGACGTGTAAACGTAAAAGGAATTGGCCGCGTAAGGCGTCGCGTAAATCACTTATTTTCACTAACCCCTAAATAATTCTATTTCAAGCTGACACCCCCCGATGCTGTGCACACCATCAGGAGAAGCAGTTGTGAAAGGTAAGTCAAATAATTATTATTTCGTTTTTTTTTTGTTTCTTTTTTCTCCTCGTGTATTTGCCCACATTCTTTACTCGAATTCTTTCCCTCTTCGATTATACCTCGATTCGTGTGGTATATCGCGTTAAGATTAAATAAAGAGAGGATATACACATTTCACCTCGCAGCCGATTCCCTTTTGACGTGGTAGCGATCTAAAGAGAAGCTCCTAAGAGCGTTTGTTTCCCGCAGGTTGAATTTTAGTGCTCTCTTCATTCCACTGTGGAGAATCAGCTGGTAAACCTGAAAGTAGGTCAACCAGCTGCATTGATCGATTGTGTGTCAATGATTCCCGGTACCGGGTTGCCACCGTCCCTTTATTTTTTTTTGTGTTTTGTTTGGGTTTTTTTTTTTTTATTTTTTTTTTAGTGATTAACTGCAATCATTGTTGAGTTTTTATGCTGGATAAAAGAATAATTAAATGCACTAATTGTAAATTTATGATAATTTTTTTTTAAAAATAAGTTGACTGCAATCATTGTTGAGTTTTTATGCTGGATAAAAGAATAAGTAAATGCAATAATTGTAAATTTATGATAATTTTTTTTTAAAAATAAATTAACTGCAATCATTGTTGAGTTTTTATGCTGGATAAAAGAATAATTAAATGCAATAATTGTAAATTTATGATGATTTTTTTTTAAAAATAAATTAACTGCAATCATTGTTGAGTTTTTATGCTGGATAAAAGAATAATTAAATGCAATAATTGTAAATTTATGATAATTTTTTTTTAAAAATAAATTAACTGCAATCATTGTTGAGTTTTTATGCTGGATAAAAGAATAAGTAAATGCAATAATTGTAAATTTATGATAATTTTTTTTTAAAAATAAATTAACTGCAATCATTGTTGAGTTTTTATGCTGGATAAAAGAATAATTAAATGCAATAATTGTAAATTTATGATAATTTTTTTTTAAAAATAAATTAACTGCAATCATTGTTGAGTTTTTATGCTGGATTAAAAATAATTAAATGCAATAATTGTGAATTGATATTGATAAGTTAAAAATAATTAAATGTAATGATTGTAGCTTTACAATTTTTGATAACCATATTTAGAGGCAATAATTGTTGAACTTAAATGATAGATAAAAATGATTAAATACAATAATGGTGGAATTTATATTGTTGAAAAAGGAAAAAAATATAATTGAATAAATTAGTTGTCAGATACCAATGTTAGTCGTAAGTAAGTAGTAAGAAATAAAAGTGAGTAATACGAAAAGAAAAGTTTCTGATAAATTTATTTATTTAAACGGTGTTTCGCTTTCCGTGTGGTTATTGAAGATTTTCAGACAAGTCCAGGGAAGTGCGATTCCGACTTACTCTTTTCAGGTACCCATTGACTAGTATGGAATTCTTTTAGGTCATACAGCGGGGCAGATGACAGTGCCTAGGGGATGTCGGGGGATCATGAGGATCGAGTTCAATTAAACATGAGTTTTCTTCTAATTAGGGGCCACCATACAAAGTTGAGGACATGGTGGCCAAGGTTGTATCGCCCCGGAAGAGGTGCGATAATAGGGTGGGTACCTCCTCACAAGGGGAGCTAATGACACCTTTGGCACTCCCCACCCACTGAAAGGCAATCGAAGAACGGGGAGATAATAAAAAGGAAGCTGACTAGATATCACAACTTTTCGGGTCCCCCTTCCTAAATACATTTGGAGAAATACCAACTCTCTCAGGCATGGAAATGCGTAACCCCGTTCGATGATCTGTGGCAAGGACCCCCCCATTCCGGCGAGCTAGCCTTTGGCGGTGCAAGCATGCCTCCAGCCCCAGAAAGTCGAACATCCTTTCCTCTCTGCTGCCTGAACGGGCCCAAGGAGTCCTGTGGTCTTGGGTTCCAAGGGTAGCGTGGGAGAGGGAAGGCTGCGAAGGACACGCGGATATGACCGTGGTGCGCGGGTACTGAATGTACCAGATCGTTTTTGGCCACCAAGGTTGGTTGTGGGTTCAAAAAAAAAAAAAAAGGACAAAAAAAATTTTTTTTTTGGGATACTATTTCAGCCCTTTTGTTACCCATCTATCCGCGACCTTTTTCTTCCGTTCGTTACAGGTGGCGCCCAACGTGGGGCACGAAAATTAATGAATTTTGTGATGTCAAATTTTAGTTTTTTTTGAGATAAATTTTTTTTTTTGAAAAAATTTTTTTTTCCTTAAATTTTTTTTTCAAGTGACGAACTCGGTACAGTGTCGAGATACCTTGTTGGCTTTATATATTGTTTTTTTGCGTTCCGGGAGCTGCGGTACTGGGGAGCTGCAAGTACTGTCCGGTAGAGGGATATTCAGTATCAATCTATGACTGTTGCATGTGCTTGATAGTTCCTTAGTCTCCGTAGCTGTGAAGTGAATAGGAAGGTGTGGCCAGGTGGGTCCTCATCCAGCAGTGGACACATTTTTTTTTTGTACCCCTGCGTTCGATGTGGGGATTCTCGTGAGCCAACGTTCTGATTGGGAGTTATTGGGTTTAGGGAGACTGGTCCGGCATTTGGGGTGTTTATGACCCTCGAATGTGACTGCTTGCTAGTTTAACCCTAACCCCAGTATGGTCCCATACATTCATCGGAATTAGAGCCAAGAAGGGAAAAGGATAGTGGTGACCGATGTCCGGTAGTTATGCTAAAGCGAAGCTACATGCTGCATCGGTCATTGGAACATCTTCAAAGCTTGCTCGGTGACCACCGGTTCGTCATCGGTATATCTCATTCGTAAACAACGATTTTCGTTCTTTAGATGGCCTTCAGTGGGAGACCGATCCTAAAGTACGACCTCCCCCATATCAGCCCAGGAGCAGCACGTCACTGCCCCAAAGTATCTTATTGAGCATTTTTTCGGATTATTTCGGTTTTATTGTTGGTTGATTTTTTGAATCCTTATTTTGGGTTTTTTTTTTATTTTGGAAATTAGAGGGTGTCGATCATTCCTTTGTGACTTTCTAGAAAATTTTTCTGAGACTTATTTTTGATTTCTTGGTACCTGTTAGAAGTTTTCTACCTGATTGGTATTACGATACAGTTTATATACGTTTTTAGAATTTAGCAGTCAGTTCAGTTTATTGTTAGTTCGTAAATTGCATCTACGAAATACGAGTTTCAAATTTAATTTTGGATGTATGATTTGATTTTCATTTTCTTTTCTTTTAGTTTATGATTATATTTTTTTCTAGTTTAGCTACTAGTCTTAGAGCTCTGATTTAAGATTGATTTTGATCTCAGTTGTGGTCAATTATTTAATTTAAGTCAGATTGTTCTTAGAATTAATTCCTGAATTTTTAAACTAAGTTGCATAGTTTTTTTTCGCAAGCGGAACTTAGTGGTGTTCCTGTGGATTTGCGTTGTTGAGATTTCACCTATTGCTTGTGAATGTTTATTTAATTTCTCTTCTCTCTATTATAATTCTTTTGTTAACGGATAGTTCAAGTTAGTTAGTAATTTTATTTTAATTGCTCTAACTTAAAGTACTAGACTAGGATTTTGATTTTGCTTGCCTTTATTTCAAGGTGAACCCTAGGGGGAAATAGATTAGATACTGAAGTACATATTTATATATATTAGGCTATAAATTAGTTTTTTTTCTGATTTCCGTGAAATTTTTTTTTTCTCTTCCTTCAACCAGATAGGTTTAGCCTGAACACACCCATTTTGTAACAAACCACAGTTTTGGAGTACTTTTAGTGGGTATTGGGGAATTTGCAAGCGTATCGTACTTAGGTCAACCGTGTTTTTGTTACGCCGTTCTGAATAGGGCATGTCTAAGTCGCAGCTAAACAAGCAAACCGATCGCTACTATCTACGTAAAAGGAGTACCCTCAACGTTCCCAGTAAGAAGACCAGTACGACAGCCACCATGCCGAATCCGACGGCCACCACCCAGGACTTGGGTGCATCGCAACCGCAGGGGGCTAACGTTGCTTCTACGAGTAGGGACGCACAGGCCAGAGAAGATGAAGCAGACCTAGCTCTCTACATCCAGGAAGTAGTGACAGCTACAGTAGGGCTGTCCAGGGCAGAAGAACTCCGAGCCATGCGGGAGGAAATGGACAAAAGTCGTAGCTTCCTCCGTGATGAAGTCACCAGTCTGGTGCGACAAGCTCTAGCTGCCCCGACCCCGCCTAACCAGCCAAATACCATCGGTGCCCGCACTAGGGAGGATTGGCAACGTAGCTATGTCCCTCCGAACCCTCCGAACCCCCCGACCCAACCACGAAACAGACCCGTAGAAACAGAAAGTGATCCCGGCCGAAGCTCCAATGTCAACAACTTCCTGCGACAGCTCAACAACCTGAGTCTGAACGATCCACCTGGTAGTCCACATGTAAGTCCACAACCGCTCACCATAGGACCCCGACAACATGTCCATAATTACCATAAGTGGGGGATTAAATTTGACAACCGTAACATGACCGTGGACGATTTCCTCTTCAGGTTGGAGCGGCTGAGGATCTGTAATAACGCTACGTGGGACGAAGTGGTGATGAACTTCCATCAGTTCGTGGGAGGGCAGGTAGAAAGTTGGTTTTGGATGTTTTTAAAATCCAATCCAAATATTGGTTGGATGACGCTACGCTGTGCTCTGATCGAGCAATACCGAAGCCTGGAGACGGACTCAGAACTCGCAAGAAAGATGTCCGACAGAACCCAAAAGCCTATGGAAACGTTCGACGAGTTCTATAATACCATTCAGCAAATGAATAGTCGGTTGAGAGTGCCAAAGCCTGACCAAGAAATTATAGAACTCCTAAAACAAAATGTTCACCGGCGTATGGGAGAGTTGTTGATAACCTTCAACACAGGCAGCCTTCCAGAGATGGTCTATGTGTGTCGCAACATCGAAAAATATACGCACGATCACGACCACCATAGACCAAAGATGAACTTCAATCCGTCATTCAGGAAGAGCATCGTTGCAGAAGTCGACACCAGAGAGAACACTGTCTCTACCAATGAGTTCGCCAGCGTTGAAGCAGTACAAGCCCGGAGAGACACCAGCAGCTACAAATGTTGGAACTGCAAGGTTACTGGTCACTCGTTTTATGAATGTCCGGATCCCCAGAGAGCGCTCTTCTGCTACAAGTGTGGTCGCGAAAATACCACCACCCCGAAATGTCCCCGTTGCTCGGGAAACGAGAACAGGAGCAATTTGACACCCGGGGCGAGTTGCTCTCGAAACAGGGATCCCGGCAGTCAATGAGGGAAGCCAGCCCGACCTGCGATGAAACCTTTGCAGCCAACCTAGGTAGCAAAAGTGCTAATACGCCAGTAATTGTCCAACCATCACGAAACAACATCACCTTACTTCCAAGAAAGCTCGACCAGGCGCCAAAGTCTCCATCACCGGCACCTGACCCAACTGCCTCTGTCCTTCCTAAGATTGCTAGACCCATTAAGACCCTACACGAGCGTTTGGAAAACTATTATGATGTCCGGGATAGGATCTTTAGCAACTCTAGCTATTCCATATCTCCAAAAATCCAGAAATTACGCGAAAAATTCCAAGAAAAGAAGCTGACGTATCGAGCCGTAGAAGCCACCACGCTCTGCACCGTCTCCGAAGACCCTCGCCCATATGCCACTGTTAACATCTATGGAGAACCGATCTTGGGACTTCTCGATAGCGGAGCCAGCGTCAGTTGCTTGGGCGAAGGCGGCTTAGAATTTTTGAAAAAGCACGACATATCGGCTTCGGGGTTCTCCACGGAAATTAAAACAGCTGATGGCAAAGGTCAGCGAATCGTAGGAAAGGTAATGGCCGACGTAACCTATAAAGGAAAAACAAAGAAAGTCCGACTCCTGATCGTACCATCGCTACAACAAAAACTATACCTGGGTATCGACTTTTGGAGACAATTCGACGTAGCCCCTAACCTGATTGCGGAGATTTCTTGTGGTTCAGCTGTTCGGGAGCAAGACGTGAGTGCGCATGTATTGTCGGCAGAAGAGTCTAGGAGATTAGATGAAACCGTCAGCCTGTTTCCATCCTCTGCCACTGTTGGCTTAGGTAAAACAACGCTAGAGGTGCATCACATCGATACAGGGGAGGCCGAGCCCATAAAGCAACGTCACTATCCTGTATCTCCAGCGGTGCAGAAACTTCTGTATGAGGAATTGGATCGCATGCTTAAAGTAGGGGTAATCGAGGTAAGTTCCAGCCCATGGAACTCTCCGGTAGTTCTGGTACGCAAACCAGGGAAGAATCGTTTGTGTCTGGACTACCGGAAGGTGAACCAGGTTACTAAAAAGGATGCGTACCCACTTCCTCATATAGACGGATTGCTAGGTCGCCTTACAGATACACATTATATATCGAGTGTGGATCTGAAGGACGCCTTTTGGCAGATCCCGTTGGAGAGCATCTCAAGGCAGAAGACGGCTTTCACGGTACCTGGTAGACCTCTGTACCAGTTTAATGTCATGCCCTTTGGCCTGTGCAATGCACCACAGCGTATGTGCAGATTAATGGACAAAGTGGTACCGCATGAACTTAGAGAAAAGGTATTTGTGTACCTGGATGATCTGCTGATAGTTTCGCGCACTTTCGACGAGCACGTCGACATGTTGAAGGAGATTGCGCAGAGATTAACGAATGCGGGTTTGACTATTAATGTCGAAAAGTCGAAATTCTGTTTCCGAGAGCTCAAATATCTCGGGTATTTGGTAGGAAAAGGATGTCTGAAGGCTGACCCTGGAAAAGTTGCTGCCATTAACGACTTCCCCGTTCCGACGACTGCCCGCCAGGTAAGGCGTTTCCTAGGAATGGCAGGATGGTACCGCCGATTTGTCAAGGACTTTTCTACACTGGCTGCACCTTTAACCGACACCCTGAAGAAAGGAAAAAATTTCACCTTCTCGGATGAGGCGATCGTGGCCTTTAACAGGATCAAGTCGATGCTGACTTCAGCACCCATTCTCGTCAACCCCGATTTCTCCAAGGGATTCGTTTTGCTGTGTGACGCGTCAAATTCAGGCATTGGTTGTGTTCTCTGTCAGGAGGATGAGGACGGAAATGAACGGCCGATTTACTATTTTTCCCACAAGCTCAATGCGGCCCAGCGTAATTACAGTGTGACTGAGCGTGAATGTCTTGCGGCGGTTATGGGGGTGCAGAAATTCCGAGCTTACATTGAGGGACAGGCGTTTAAAATCATAACGGATCATGCAAGTCTAAAATGGTTGATGAGCCAAAAGGATCTAAGTGGTCGGTTAGCACGATGGAGCCTGAAATTACAGGGGTTCGACTTCGCCATCGAACATCGTAAGGGGTCCCTTAATGTGGTACCGGACGCGTTGTCAAGAGTGTTCGAAGTGGACAGCTTACAACTCGATGGTTCGATGATGAAGAATCCCTCTGATGCTCTGCACATTGATCTTGATGATCCCAGTTTTCAATCTGTGAAATATCTTAAGATCATTAGCAACATCGAAGAACAAAGAGATCAGCTACCTGACCTTCAAGTTTCGAATAATTTCGTATACAAGAAGGTCAAACATTGCACAAGCAATCCAATTGAAGACGACCTAGTTTGGAAACTGTGGGTTCCAGAAGAGCTGACTGACCGAATGATCGCGCTGGCGCATCAACCACCGCGGGCATCACACGGAGGACTTGCCAAAACCCTCCACCGTCTCCGGCAGAAGTTTTTCTGGCCAAATATGGCGACGCAGGCCAAGGCTTTTATTTCCTCATGCGATGTCTGCAAGACTACAAAGGCACCAAACATGATTTTACGACCACCAATGGGCAAGGCTTTCGTCGTTGATAGACCGTTTCAACTCATGTACATCGACTTTCTTGGACCCTATCCTCGTTCTAAAAGCGGCAACACCCACATCCTGATTGCTCTGGACCAACTCACCAAATTCGTGATCCTTCAACCTCTCAAGTCTGCGACCAGTTCGTCGACGATCAAGTTTTTGCAAGAGCAAGTCTTTTGTATGTTTGGAGTTCCGGAGTCGATATTTTCGGACAATGGCAAGCAGTTTACCAGCGGCGATTTCGAAAAGCTAATGTCAGCCTACGGGATAAGGCATATTAAGACGGCGTCTTACTCTCCACAGGCGAACGCCAGCGAAAGGGTAAACCGATCCATACTAGCTGCCATTCGTTCATATATCGACCCGGAACAAAAATCTTGGGACGCCCATCTTCCAACCATAGCTTGTGCACTTCGCACCGCCGTCCACTCGGCTATAAATATGTCACCGTACGAAGCCTTATTCGGGCAACAGATGGTTGAGCACGGATCAGACTATAAGTTGCTCAGAGAGTTGGACACGTTAAACAACCCAGAAATCAGGTATGTTCCGAAAAGCGCGAAAATGAACATCTTGCACTCATACATCAAACAGTCGTTGGAAAAGGCCCATAGCCAATATGAACATGTGTATAATACCCGCAGCAAAAATATAAAGTATTCGGTTGGAGACGAGGTGTTTCGTAGGAATTTTGTACTTAGCGATGCTTCGAAAGGTATAAGTGCGAAACTAAGCCCAAAATTCGTTAAGATGAGAGTAAAAAAGGTTATTGGCAGCAACCTATATGAGCTAGAGGATTTCTTAGGAAAAAGAGTAGGCGTATATCACGGGAAAGATTTACGCAAATAACCAGCTAGCCCGGCGAACTCAGTCTGAACATGAGACCCTTGTCCAGGTGAGTGGTCGCACTGATTTCCTCCTCCATTTCGTTGTATGAGACCAGTCTCATAAAACGGAATGGCTTTGTTGGGAAATCTGGCGGCGTAAATTTTTTTTTACTATTTAAGTGTTCTAACGAGATTAGGATAGGGCATAGTTTGGAAGTCAGTGGTGGCTAAGCTAGTTTCAGACGATCTAACACGGGTGTGGATACACGCTATAGAGGTGGAGAACTTATCCACACTGGTTCGGGTACGTGCCACAACGTTGGTGAACTTACCGACATGGTTGCGGCACACACTACAGACGTTGGAGAACTACACGAAAGCTTCGCCTAGTACACAAACCCATACTGACCTAGGTATTCCCTCTTCGAAGATCAGTGCGAAAGTCTTCGGCCACTCGATGCCAAATGCACAAAAACACAGACAACGATTACAAAGGGAAAAGCCAGAGAAATCTGAACTATCTTAAAATAGAGAAAAGGGAAAGATAGAGAATGGGCAAAAGCAAAGTGGACACAAAAAAAAAAAAAAAAAAAAAAAAAAAAAAAAAAAAATTTATAATAATTAAAAATTTTTTTGTGCATGAGTGATTCGGGGGCTCGAACCCGGGTGGGCTGCACCGTCGTGCGAATCTGCCGTCGCGTTTGACCTTTAGCCTAACGCTCTTATTCAAATCCCTGGTTCTAAAGCGAACCCAGTTGGATAAATGTCAGCGGGACCAGTAATGTAAACAACTTTCTGGAAGACAGGAAACGTGGTACGATTTCTTCACCCACACAAAGGAGGTGGGCCGTCACAAACCATTATGGCCTATTTCCGACTTTTCCACTTCGGCCGGATTTAATTCACAAAATTTCAATTGGCTCACACCTATTTTTGAAAAATTCAAATTTGAATTTTAAAGCGAAAATTGGAATTTTGTGGATTGAATCGGGCCTTAAATTGGAGAAAGCGGAAGTGGCTGGCGAGGTGACCCTATCGTGGTGTGGGTGAGGATTCATTCCCGCACTGTCTGGTATAAAAGCGAGTGAGGCGCTTGACTCGCCCTCTTTTTGTGTTCCTGAATTCGAAGCGGCGAAACTCGATTAGGCGTGGCGTTAGTGGCGGTAGAAAAAAAGTGCAAAGAAAAAAAAACAAAAAAAAAATAAAAAAAGGGTGAAAGAAAAGTTCCCACGTGCCCCCTGAAAATAAGAGAAATAAAAATAACAAAACCTAAAAGTGCAAAGAAAAAGAAAAAAAAAAAAAAAAAAAAATAAATAAAAAAAGGGTGAAAGAAAAGTTCCCACGTGCCCCCTGAAAATAAGAGAAATAAAAATAACGAAACCTAAAAGTGTATAGTAAAAGGAAACAAAAGTGAAAAAAAAAAAAAAAAGAGAAAAACCCCTGTAATCTCATATAATTATGGACGATTCCACTCGATCGGAACTGGCGGAATTGCTCGATCAGGCACAACAAGATCTATCGATCGCCTCAGCCCTATGTCCGCTGGAGAGCTACCGCCGAAAAAGGTTGGAGGCTCAAGTGGCCCAGCTGAAGGAGCAGGTGAGGGAATTGAAGGCCGAACTCTGCGCCACTAAGCGAAAACGCTGGTGCAAGTGGTGCCTGGAAGAGGCAACGTACATGCACCACGGGGAATTTTTCTGCGATGCGATTTGCGCGCAGTTGGATGTTATGCAAGATCCATAAACCCCCCCCCGTTTCCTAAACATACTATTTGTAAAGATATTATTCAGTGTCAAAGAAAAGAAAGAAAATAAAAAAAAAAAAACAAAAAAAAAGAAAAAAAAAAAAACAAAAAGTGACCCAGTGCGAAAGAAAAGAAAGAAAATCTATAAAGAAAAAAAAAGTTAAAAAAAAAGTGACTCAGTGCCAGCCGACATGACAGGTGAATGCTGACGACGACTTCAACTCCAGCAGCTGTTCCAGGTGCTAGCTTATTTTAGTGTTTAGTGCCCCCATTTTTTTTTTACCCCCCCCCGTTTCCTAAACATATTATTAATATAGCATTATTAAGTGTAAGGACAAGAAAAAAAAAAGAAAAAAAAAACAAAAAAAAAAAAAAAGCAAAGTGTCATAGCGCCCATCTGGCGAATAATAAAAAAAATAAAAAAGAGAAAAAAAAAGAAAGGGAAAGTAAAGGTGACGTGTAAACGTAAAAGGAATTGGACGCGTAAGGCGTCGCGTAAATCACTTATTTTCACTAACCCCTAAATAATTCTATTTCAAGCTGACACCCCCCGATGCTGTGCACACCATCAGGAGAAGCAGTTGTGAAAGGTAAGTCAAATAATTATTATTTCGTTTTTTTTTTTGTTTCTTTTTTCTCCTCGTGTATTTGCCCACATTCTTTACTCGAATTCTTTCCCTCTTCGATTATACCTCGATTCGTGTGGTATATCGCGTTAAGATAAAATAAAGAGAGGATATACACATTTCACCTCGCAGCCGATTCCCTTTTGACGTGGTAGCGATCTAAAGAGAAGCTCCTAAGAGCGTTTGTTTCCCGCAGGTTGAATTTTAGTGCTCTCTTCATTCCACTGTGGAGAATCAGCTGGTAAACCTGAAAGTAGGTCAACCAGCTGCATTGATCGATTGTGTGTCAATGATTCCCGGTACCGGGTTGCCACCGTCCCTTTATTTTTTTTTGTGTTTTGTTTGGGTTTTTTTTTTTTATTTTTTTTTTTAGTGATTAACTGCAATCATTGTTGAGTTTTTATGCTGGATAAAAGAATAATTAAATGCAATAATTGTAAATTTATGATAATTTTTTTTTAAAAATAAGTTGACTGCAATCATTGTTGAGTTTTTATGCTGGATAAAAGAATAAGTAAATGCAATAATTGTAAATTTATGATAATTTTTTTTTAAAAATAAATTAACTGCAATCATTGTTGAGTTTTTATGCTGGATAAAAGAATAATTAAATGCAATAATTGTAAATTTATGATGATTTTTTTTTAAAAATAAATTAACTGCAATCATTGTTGAGTTTTTATGCTGGATAAAAGAATAATTAAATGCAATAATTGTAAATTTATGATAATTTTTTTTTAAAAATAAATTAACTGCAATCATTGTTGAGTTTTTATGCTGGATAAAAGAATAAGTAAATGCAATAATTGTAAATTTATGATGATTTTTTTTTAAAAATAAATTAACTGCAATCATTGTTGAGTTTTTATGCTGGATAAAAGAATAATTAAATGCAATAATTGTAAATTTATGATAATTTTTTTTTAAAAATAAATTAACTGCAATCATTGTTGAGTTTTTATGCTGGATAAAAGAATAAGTAAATGCAATAATTGTAAATTTATGATAATTTTTTTTTAAAAATAAATTAACTGCAATCATTGTTGAGTTTTTATGCTGGATAAAAGAATAATTAAATGCAATAATTGTAAATTTATGATAATTTTTTTTTAAAAATAAATTAACTGCAATCATTGTTGAGTTTTTATGCTGGATTAAAAATAATTAAATGCAATAATTGTGAATTGATATTGATAAGTTAAAAATAATTAAATGTAATGATTGTAGCTTTACAATTTTTGATAACCATATTTAGAGGCAATAATTGTTGAACTTAAATGATAGATAAAAATGATTAAATACAATAATGGTGGAATTTATATTGTTGAAAAAGGAAAAAAATATAATTGAATAAATTAGTTGTCAGATACCAATGTTAGTCGTAAGTAAGTAGTAAGAAATAAAAGTGAGTAATACGAAAAGAAAAGTTTCTGATAAATTTATTTATTTAAACGGTGTTTCGCTTTCCGTGTGGTTATTGAAGATTTTCAGACAAGTCCAGGGAAGTGCGATTCCGACTTACTCTTTTCAGGTACCCATTGACTAGTATGGAATTCTTTTAGGTCATACAGCGGGGCAGATGACAGTGCCTAGGGGATGTCGGGGGATCATGAGGATCGAGTTCAATTAAACATGAGTTTTCTTCTAATTAGGGGCCACCATACAAAGTTGAGGACATGGTGGCCAAGGTTGTATCGCCCCGGAAGAGGTGCGATAATAGGGTGGGTACCTCCTCACAAGGGGAGCTAATGACACCTTTGGCACTCCCCACCCACTGAAAGGCAATCGAAGAACGGGGAGATAATAAAAAGGAAGCTGACTAGATATCACAACTTTTCGGGTCCCCCTTCCTAAATACATTTGGAGAAATACCAACTCTCTCAGGCATGGAAATGCGTAACCCCGTTCGATGATCTGTGGCAAGGACCCCCCCATTCCGGCGAGCTAGCCTTTGGCGGTGCAAGCATGCCTCCAGCCCCAGAAAGTCGAACATCCTTTCCTCTCTGCTGCCTGAACGGGCCCAAGGAGTCCTGTGGTCTTGGGTTCCAAGGGTAGCGTGGGAGAGGGAAGGCTGCGAAGGACACGCGGATATGACCGTGGTGCGCGGGTACTGAATGTACCAGATCGTTTTTGGCCACCAAGGTTGGTTGTGGGTTCAAAAAAAAAAAAAAAAGGACAAAAAAAATTTTTTTTTTGGGATACTATTTCAGCCCTTTTGTTACCCATCTATCCGCGACCTTTTTCTTCCGTTCGTTACAACACTACAATTGTAGCGCGGGAGGGAACGCTGGTTCTTCCACTGTTATTGAAAAGTGCTGCACTTGGATGTTGAGAGCGAATTGATTGACGCGATTAAGTCTGGGTTTGTAATCTTCTCACGACGGACGGGTACACCACTGTCTGTGAAGCATACACACCCATTACCATACTGACACCTCAAGGTGACGTCGGAACCAGTGTTGCTGCGTGGACTTTCCACCCTACGATCCTGAGTGTGAGAGACCCTCACGTTACATAATAACACATATAGTCTAATAGTAATAAGTACATTAAGAAACTTAGATGCGGATGATTGTTTCACATTGCTGTCGTTTTGGTGAGCTCATCTGTTATATCTCTGTATGCGTCACTGTCGTAGACATTTATTTTCCAATTGTTGTTATTGTATGATGTAAATTTACACTCTTTTTTCGTTCACCAAATCTTTATATTCCAGAGATCATGATCGGTGGTGGTAATTGTTGCATTTTCATACCAATTCTTTTATCAAGATTTTTTGCAAGATTTTTAGGGTGTTCTTCTGCTTTCCGTTTTTTTGTGGATCGTTTGATTTTCTTAAGATGGCTATCTGTTTCCAGTTCAAGCTCATCTTCATCTGTGCGATATTCCTTTTTTTATATTTTGCCTGATTAGTTGAATACTAACAGGAGTTTTATTAGCACTGTCCAATAGGGTGACTCTTCTTTCTAGCTCCCTTATATGGTTTTGCAAACTTGCAACTTGTTTTTCAAGACTTTTTCTAGCTTTGAGTTCAGCTTTGTTCATTGAAATAGTTAACTAATTCTGTCTTCGCTTGTGAATCTTTACGTTCATTATCAACTAGAGGAGCTACTTCGACTATTTCCTTTTCTAGAGTATTTTTGCGTTGTCTTTGGTTGTATCGCTTTTTAGCGCACTGGTTTTTGGAGGAGTTCTGGGTGATAGAGAACTCCTTCTGGAGTTTTGTTGAATTAGCAATAAGTGCCTCCCCCCAGAATCCATGGGACCGACCTCCGAAGAGGGCGGATTTACCAGTTTATTTGGCGTACCACCTGCGGTGATTAAATCTTTTGTTTTGTTAGTTGCCATATTTGTTTGAACTGAAATCGTTTTGGTAAGTAGTACAGTCACTTCTACACGTAAACCCCCTACCAGGAGGGCCAGGTCATTTGGTTTTCTTTTGTTTGATTTTTTTGCGAAGTTTCCGTCTCTACTTAGTGGATTTAAGTCGCCTCGTACGACAGGTATGCCTTACCTCAGGGTTATTCTTTTCCCAGCGCTGAAGGGGGAAAATTATAGAACTAAAGTGTGAAGCTGAGGCGGAGCTCGAAAGAATCGAAGCAACAAAATTAACAATGGAGAAGAAACTCTATTAAAAATGAAGCTTTGGGGGCCAGATACTGAGGAACTACTCTGTGAGTTGTGGCTCGAGAGGATACGTGAAATCCGGGGATCCCGCTAAAATAGTCATATCTATCAAGAGATGTCGAGGGGAATGCTGGTGAGGGGTATTAATTTAAGTGCAAAATATAAGGAAGTTTTCGCTTCTTCTTTTACTTTATCAAATTTTATATTTAATTCTTTCAGAAAAGAAAAATTTCTGATGGGTTGCTCGGGAGGTTATCCACCCCCCAATGACCAATGTATTACAAAGTGCATTCCATATTGGGTTAATTAAAATGTAGAAATTGAAATTGCTCATTGAAGAAAATATTTTAAAAGGTATGTTTTGTAAAGTATTGTGATCTCGTTGCATTATTAATGTATGTTCTTTTTTTTGTAGATCCTCTACAAGAGGAGCATTTGGATGTTATTCATATTTCAAATATATGTATAACTTGATAATTTTTTTTAACTTATAATATTTATTATGTATTTTAGATTTGGCATGCTATATTTCGGAAGGGGAGGCAGATTTTCAATGCCGGAGATCTCAGAAACCGCAAGAACATTTGATCTCCCAGTAGCTTTTTCGTCTTCATTGCCTTCAGTGTCTTTATATTCGTCTGCACAAAAAAAAGAAAACAAATTGTTTCAGAGACAGCTTCTGACAGAGCTACAAAAGACAAGTATGCAGATGGAAAGGCAAATTGCAAAGGAGACGAAAATGAATCAGCGACAGCAGGAAAATGATCGACAGATATTGCAGATAAACTAGCTGGTAGACAGGAATAATTCCTTGCGAAATGCATTAATATTGTCATTAAAATAATAATAATAATAATATTTAGTATTGTACTATTTAAAGTTAACTTGTGAATTTAAAATTCTGTTATGTTGATGATATATAATTAGAATATGTTTCGTTATGTTTCGTTATTTACAATAATTTAGAATTAATTTGTTTTCGTTTCGTTTTTGTTATTAAATAAAGAATAAAACATACATAAATTACATATGTACTTATGGGTTTTCTTATATTCTCCGTGTTTGGGTCGTTGTCATTAATTGTGGAATTATAGTACTTCGGTTGTGGTCTGACCTACGCATTTCGCCTGTCGGTCTGTTAATTGTTGCATCCAATGGTTGTTGATGTGGTCATTGTGCTCGTTTAAGAAGTTATGTAGAACACATGTAATCTTAATTATGCAATTGGTGTTATCGATGTTATTATCAAGACCTTTGCCAATTCTGCGAAATCTAGCTTTTAAATGTCCAAATGCATTCTCCACTACCCTGCGGCATTAGCTAAAAAAATTTCAAATGCACTAGCCGATACTTTAAACGAGTAGGGTTTCATGAGCATGTCCGAAAAACGAAATGCAGAATCACCAATTATAAGTACCTGCACAGAAACTCCACAAATTTCAGATGACATTTCTTTTAAAATTGGGTGGATTTTTAACAAAAATTTTTCGAATATTTGAGAATCATTGCACCGACCTGGGATACCGCAATTAATATATATATATACATATGAATATGGGAAGTCAGATTTATATAAAACGCTTACCTATCTGTAGTCACCCAAAGCTAGTAGAACCGTTGAGTACCAACTCATATAATCCATCCTTAGTTCTTGGCCGAATTTCTATATGGCAGCAATCTATAAATATTCGTATATAAAGTAAAACATGAAGACTAAAATATAAATAAAAGGTACCAATAGCTCCTCAGCACTGAGGAAACCTCAATCGCTCAAATCCATTCACACAATCAAGCATAGTTGCTTCATTGACAGGGTACTTATACTTATTGAGGTATTTTAGTTGCAGTACTCTCCAGCCTTCTTTGCAAAAATCCATCAATAAGATATAAACTGTAGACTTTCCGACACCAAAAAGACTACCAATCGTTCTGTATTCTGCAGACGATCCAAGTGAATATGTTGCAATCGCTATCCGTTTTTCCACGGATATGGTCAATCAAAAATGCATTTTTTTCAATGCACAACTTATTAAACGTAGACCGGTTCATCCGAAAATTTTGTCTAAAAAAATCGTCATCGGATTCCGGCACTTCCTACTCCCAGTAGTACTTTTTCGAGGCTTGAAACATATAATTTTTTTTGGAGAGCGGAGAGGTATTCTAGATTGTAGTTATTATTTACCTACCTTCATCCAGAACTTCCTCGGGTATTTCATCTAGCTATTTGTGTCGTCAATAAATATATTCGCAATCGAGTTCTCTGCATATTGCGTTTCCTCTGTCGCGCGTGTTAAGCTTGTTTTTTGACGTAAGGCGTTTCCTTTAAAAATAACTTCCGAATCGATGACGATGATCAGAGCCAGGAGACCAAGAAATTGTTCAGCCTGTCTACTTTTAACTTGAAATATCAAATAAAAATAAAAATAACTCCAACTATTCGCTGTATGTTTATTATTTTCCTTTATTTAATAGACTGCGATTATTATAGTTTGATTCGACCTTTAAAATACCCAAAATTGTGTATGAAAGTTTGCTTAGATACACAAAATTTTTTATTTGGAAAGTTGTTTTCATATACACATATGGACATTAAAATAGAGACACTATGAACTGTTACCCAAAAATGAAACATGTTCAAGTTACGATTGATATTAACATCTTCTTTACCTTATTTTGGTTATTTTTAAACTAAAAACTAATAAAATAAATGTTTATTTCTTAAATTCATGTAATTAAAAGCTAAATAATTAAAAAAAAATCACATTTCATTGGACATTAAAATAGAGACACTTAAAAACAATTTAAAAAAAAACGACAAGCAATTTCAAAACTAAAAAAAAAACTTCAATAACTTGTTGCTCCACCCTTGCTTTTGATAACCGCCTGACATCTGTTTGGAATGGACTCAACTAATCGGCGACATTTTTCAACGGGGATTTCGTACCACTCTTTTTGAACTATACGCCATAGTTCAGCTTAATTTTTTGTTGTATGTCTAGCAACCGCCTTTTTTAAATCTCCCCATAGATGCTCTATAGGATTTAAATCCGGCGATTGCGATGGCCATTCCATTAAATTAATTTTTTGACTTTGAAGGAAATTCTTTGCTACCGTTGAGGTATGTTTCGGGTCGTTGTCTTGTTGTAGGACCGATTTAAGAGGCATATTTTCTTCTGCGTATGGGAGCATTGTATTCCTCAATATATCGGTATACATATGCTGATCCATTTTGCCCTCAATTAAAGGGCCTACACCATACCACGAAAAACATCCCCAAAGTTGTATATTTCCGCCTCCATGCTTTACAGTTTTTATTATGTACTGTGGACTGAGTTCTTTTCAAGGTGGCCTTCTAACGGTTTGTCTGCCATCACTTCCAAACAGGTTGATTTTTGTTTCATCTGTCCACAGTACATTTCTCCACTTTTGGCTACCTTGAAATCCACTCCAATCCAAATGGTCTTTTGCAAATTGTACACGGCTTTTAATATTTTTCCTTTTTAACAGTGGTACCCTTCTCGCTATTCTGCCATGAAGATTTCCTTCAACGAGTCTTCTGCGAACTGTTCTTTCCGAAATGCTTAACTCAAGCTCTGCTCGAATATCCTTTGAAGACTTAAAAGGATACATTTTGGAAGTTCTAATAATTTCGATCTTCGTAAACCGTGGTTTTTCTCTGCTGACCCAATTGTTTCTTGGGTTTTGGTGGAAGAAGAGCATTTTCAACTAATTTTTTTGACCGGTTAATTGTTTTGGCTACTTCTCGCAACGATTTACCCTCTTTAGTTAGAGCTAGAATAACGGCTTTTTCTTCCAAGGTACAATGACTTCCGCGGCCCATGTTTTTCTAGATTTAAAAATATCTCTGTATTTAAAGTTAACTAAAATTCACTTAATTATCACTTACTGCTTAATAACACGAATTGCAACTATATTATTAATTATTTTTTTAAATAAACCACAGTACACTGCTGCTTATCCGACTGTTTCTATTTTAATGGCCACAAGGAAAATGATCTTCGCGTAGTTCTGACAAATTTCTGAACTTTACACAAATATTTTCGAAATAACGGAACTATTTTTCTATTCCTAGGATGTTATGACATAATTGGATAATACATGGATATTTTTTGTTAAGAGTTGATTTTAGAATTTGGAAGTTTGTGTGATGCAATCGGGTGTCTCTATTTTAATGTCCATATGTGTATGTGTATCAAAAATCAATCATTTACCTTACTTTAGATATGGTTAATCATTTAAGCAATTCAAATTTATTATAATTATTAGCATGTGTGTTTAAGATGGTTTTAGGATAATTGTTACAATCTCCCCTTCTGCCTCTTGAATTGTCTCCAGAATGTGGCCGGAACAGGTGAAGTCACTCATCTTTTTGTATCGATATGTCATAAAATTTCTTCGTAGGTTTCACTCTTTTTCTGAAAGATAAAAGAGGCTTAGGTGTAGGTAGTTCATCTGAACCACCAGAAAACAGTGCTAAAATTGAGGCGTACCGATGGATTGTCTTCTTTCGTGATGGTAAAACTAATAGATCCCTTCTTCGTAGAAATAAATAAGGTCCGTCTCTTTTTGGAGCGAACTTTGAAGTAAAACTTTTTGATGTTCTGCTGATGGGGTGAGTTTTGACAAGAACTTTATCGCCAATTTAAAATTGTTCATGCGGTCTTCGCTTCTTGTCTGCATACATTTTAATAGCCTTTAAGTCGTGACTGACTTTATCTGGTACTACGGCTAGCGTTTCTCTTTCAAATCTGGAGTAGTTGCATTCAAGTAATAAGCGGCTTGCGTTTTCGATTGGGTTTTCCACTTCGTTCTCCTGCTGGAGTAAAACAGCACCGATAGGATAATTACTAGCGTCGGTTTTCAAAACAAATGGAATATTTTCGTTTTCTTGTTGTAACTCTTCCAGATTGTACCTACTTTTCTTTTGAGCAAACTGAATGACCTGACCATTCATCAGTATTTGAAACATGTACCCTTTTTGGTGCGCTAAATAGGTAATTGAATCTTTCAGAAGCTCTCATCCCCTGTGGTATTGCATCTGAGAAAATAGCCTGTATTCCATGCGGGGAATAGTCATTTTTCTTTGTACGTTTTGGAGTTTTACCAATAGGACTAAACAACTCACGACTTTCAACCCAAGTAAGATACGCAAAGACATTTTTCAAGTTATCATCATTTAGAAGGTCTTTATACTTCCTTGGCGTCTGCTCTACTTGTGGTAGTTTGAAGTGATTTTTAAGTTCTGTCTCTAAAGGTTTCACTGCACTACTTTTCTGTAATTTAAATTCAAAATTTTTGCTGGGTCATCAATGAAATGAAATGTCCTTTGAGCGATATTCAAAACTAGTCGCTTCCAAATAATGTGCGGTTTCCTTTAGCCTTTGGCAGTGCAATAAACCGAATTTTTCGAAATCTTTTCCCAATTATTTTATCAGCCACTGTTGCGTATACAACTTCTTGTCTGGGAATTCCATCGGCCAAAGTGAGCTCAGCACTGACTTTTTGAAACGAGCATCCTTTTTTTAATGAGTTGTTGGTATAATTGTTCCCCCGCGACGCTGGTTGTAGCTGCTGCATCAATATATGCCTCACCCTTGAGACCATTAATGTTGATATGGGGCACATTTCTAACGAATGTATTGGAATTAATTACGTTGAAATCCAGCATGGTTGGACTGTTAGAATTCTTTTTGCTGCAAGTCGGACAATTTGTTCTGCAATATCTAGCTGCTCCATAACCATAACAATTCTTGGGTTTTTCGCTGCGTTTTGGTTGTTCCATCTTTTAAAACACTGTTCAGCTGAATATCCTTGCTTCCTGCGGAATGTGCAACGCCTTTTGTTTAAATCCTCAACAGGTTATCCTGGAATTTTTACTTCTCCATTAACTATCTCGGCCTCTCTAGCTTCGTTTAAGAGATCTTGGAAAGTCTGTACCGACTTTCTAGGAACGTTTTCTCTAATTTTCATGAGAATTTGTCTATAAACCATATTACCCATGGTTTCTTCAGAAATTGGATCTGTCAATTGAGAAAATAGTGAACGTGAACTCATCAATTGACTTCTTAATATTTTTGTTTTTCTTTTCAAACAATTCAGCATAAATCCTCCATGATGGTTATGGTGGGGCAAATGTTGAATGTAGAAGTTTTATTGCCTCTTTGTGTGTTTTTGCCTTGTTCTTTACACGTTGCTACCAGTTTGATGCAAATCCTTCTACAAAAGAGGGAAACCAATAATCGCGTTTGCATCAGACACGTTCTCGGAATTTTTATACACTGTACACTGTTATCGTAGCTATGTAATCTTCTAGCTTAAATGTATTTCGTTCACCATCGAAACGAGCGGTGCATCTGCTGCACGTGCCATGGTTTCCTTTTACTCCAAATGCAGTTACCAGCCGTGTAAGCTGATCCTCAGACAAGGTGATTGGCGTGGCCATTTGGGAGGATGTTGATGGACTCGCTAATTGTAAATACTATGATTTTCTTCTGCGCCCTGCGCGTAACTTCTTCAAGATCCGTGGAATGAAAGTCGGATAAATCTGAAGCTGGCGATTCAAAAACAAAGGATTCTGATTCTGATTCCGACGTAGAGTCTTGAATTTCGTTCCGTTTTTTAACGTTGAGCGTTTCCTTTAAAAATAACTTCCGTATCGGTGACGATGATCAGAGCCAGGCGACCAAGAAATTGTTCAGCCCGTCTACTGTTAACTTGAACTATCAAATAAGAAAACAATAACTCCAACTATTTGTTGTATGTTTATTATTTTGCTTTATTCAATAGACTGCGATTATTTATAATTTGATTCAGCCTTCTACACCCAAAATTGTGTATGAAAGCTTACTTAGATATACAAAAATTTGTTTTCATATAAATATCAAAAATTAATCATTTACTTTACTTTACGTTTAGTTAATGATTTAAGAAGCAATTCAAATTTATTATAATTATTAGTATGTGTGCTTAGGATGGTTTTAGGATGGTTGTTACAGTTATTTATTATTATTTATTTTATACGTTAGACTTAGAGCAATGTTTCTCAAATTTCGACATCTATATATTCCTTTTATAATTTGCATAACACTGAGTACCAAAAAATAAAATAAAAAAAACATACAACATAACATACATTATATCAATAACGTTCAAGGTATATTTATTTTTTCGTTTTTTAATACAAAAACAAAATAATAATTAGCGAAAAATAAAATTCATACATAATAAAATATGGAGAGATGAAAAAAAAGTTACAGGTGCATATTCTTCAGTTCTTGGGCCTATCTTGTATAATATATATACCTCTGATTTCCCGCAACTGCCAGAGTGTGGTATCGCGATTTACGCTGATGATACAGCAGTATTCTCATCACATGAATTTTCTCTCAATATTGAGACAAATTTAAGCAATGGGATTGAGATACTCTTAAAATACTTTAACAAGTGGAAAATTAAGGTTAATGCTGACAAGATGCAAGCCATCTTTTTCTCACGAAAACGAAAACCTTGCTACCTTCCTATTAACCAAATTCATATAAATGGTGTGGATATTATCTGGGAACCCTTTCTGAAATATTTAGGTATAATTCTTGATAGGAGATTAACGTTTGATGAACACATCACAAAAACAATTAATAAAGTCAATATTGCTATTAAATGGTTGTATCCCTTTATAAATCGGAAGTCAATGTTATCAAGTGAAAATAAAATCATTATTCTGAAGGTAATTTTTCAAGCAATTTTGCTATATGGCTGCCAAGTATGGGGAGATAGTGCCAAATGCCATATCAGAAAATTACAAGTATCGCAAAACAAAGTGCTGAAAATGAAGCTTAATCTTCCCTGTCATCATTCCACAATTGATCTCCATAAAAAAGGAAATGTTGAATTGATCTTCGAAAGAATCCAAAAACTTAAAAATAAATTTATAACTCACTGTGCTTTTGCAGATAATATTCTGGTAAACCAATTAGCTACAGAAATCGAAAACTATTGTTACGTGTTTTTATGTTATTTGTTGTCTATTTATTTACTTATTTATTTATAATATTGAAATTTTGTATTTATTTTATTTATTTATAACTTATTTATCCTTTTATTTATTATTTATTTCTATATTTATTTATTTATTTATTTGTTTATTATTTATTTATTTAATTATTTATTTAGATTTAAGTATTTATTACTAATTTATTATTCATTATTTATTTATTTTATATTTATTTATGTATTTATTATTTTCTTATTTATTCATTATTTATTTATTTATTTATTTATTTATATATTTATTTATTTATTTATTTATATATTTATTTATTTATTTATTGTTTATTTATCTGTTTGTTGTTTATCTATTATTTATTTATAGTTTGCATCTATATTTATCTATCATTTATTAAAATGTATTAATTTTTTACCAATTTTATTTATTTATAACCAAAAAGTAATGGATTGATTTTTTATTTCTTTTTTTTTGTATTGTATTGAAGGTTTTTGTGGTATTTTTCCTTCAAATTACTTATTTTCTTCTTACTAAACTGTTCATATCATGTTAATATTTTTTCAGTAGAAAGATATAGAAAAACATATCAAATATCTGTATCAAGAAATGTGCGGTAACAAACCAATATTGTAAATTTATGATACCAAATAAAGATATATATATATATATATATTTATAAACTCTCATTATAATCAATGAGAAGGATGAAATATTTTATGTTGAGACATCAGATCATCATAATTTGGTTTAGTAGTTGTTAATTTTAATTTTAGCTGTGGTAAAAGGCAAGATGAATTCCAAGACCTTTCTGTTTTCTTCCCCATGCGATAAACCTTCTGGGATAGATGTTGTATTAATGTTGAACGGATATCTTATCCATTCAATATTTTGGTTTAATTCAGGAAAATAGTTTTTTAGGCCCACTTGTTTATTCTCTAAATGCTGTGTGAACTATTAAAATACAAAAAAAAAATATTGAATTTATATTGGTTTAAATTTTAATAAGTTTTATTCAAGTGATTTTTGATACATAGAAAAAATTAAATTGTTGAACTATCAACTGTTTAATAATTCTTTCAATTCAATTGTATTGTTTCAATTCAATTGATGTTTGATTGTTTTGTATTTGAACGCGCACATTTGTGGTTAGGGTGATTTTTTTTACATGCCTTCGCAAATAGGATGATGTTAAACATGCATTCAATTTATCAGAAGCTGTAGATCGAGGAATAACAGGCAATGTTAAGCGAAAATCTCCTGCTAATACGTTGTAAACCACGATTTTAATATCACTCACTTTTAATTACTCTCCCTTTTCTGGATAAGCAATTTTTTTTTTATATTTATATGAAATATATAGCTGAACCCGGTGCGCTTCGCTACACCTATCTTTTCAAAATTTGGCCGGGTATGATAGAAAGCAAGTATATAGTAGGAAGCAATCACTGTTTTATTTTTGAACTTCAATTCCCATATCTGTCTGTCTACCTGACTGTCTCTCTGTCTGTCTATCTATTTGTGTGTCTGTTAATCTGTCCGTCTGTCTATATATTTGTCCGCCTGTCTATCTATCTACACTCCGTAGAAAAAGTCTGCGTACAGTAATAAATCACATTAATTTTAGTAAAAAAAACATTGATTTTTAACTCAGAAACAAAATATTTATTTGCTATCATATTCGTTAAGCTTAATTGCGTCTTCAATACTGTTAAGATGAACAAAGGCTTAAAAATAAGTAAGAAAAAAAGAAAACAAAACATAAAAGTAAGAAATGTTATGCGAAAAAGTCTGCATACACTTTAAAAAAAACAATAAAAGACATAAAAAACAATAGAATTAATAACTGGTGGGATAGCCCCTTCGTTTGATGACTTTTTTTTAACCTGTTTTGCATCGAATTGACTAGGTTTGAAGTTTCCTCAGGAGTGATTTTTTCCCATTCCTCTTTCAAAGCCGTTTTGAGCATTTGTTTTGAAGTTATGGCTCTCTGGCGAATTCTCTTTCGAGCAAATCCCACAAATGCTCGATGGGATTTAGGTCCGGTGATTGGGGTGGTGAATGCAACTGTTTGGGTACATTGTAGAGCAACCAGAGCTTGACAATGTGGGAAGTATGTTTGGGGTCATTATCATGCATGAAATAATACCCGTGATTAAGACCCAATTTTTCAGCGCTCTGGTTGAGGTTTCGTTTTAGAATGTTTAAATACCCATATTTATCCATAGTGGATTCCATAAAGTCCAATTGTCCTACGCCAGTTCCCGCTATACACCCCCAAACCATTGCTCCACCACCACCATGCTTTACAGTTGGAAGTAAATTTTCTTTATTTAATGCAGTACCAGCCTTTCTCCACACAATCTTGCGACCTTTAATGCCGAAAATGCAGTATTTGCTTTCGTCGCTGAAAATCACCCGCTGCCAGAAGTCTAATGGCTTATTTAAATGCTCGTTAGCATATTTAAGTCTTTTTTGACGATTTATGACTGATATAAAGGGTTTCCCACGTGCGTTACGACCTTTATACCCGGCTCTTTTCAAAATTTTCCTCGCTGTATCAGCACAAAACTTTTTTTAAAATTGTTCTTCAATATTATTAACAATTTGTGACGCAGTTATTTTAGGATTTTTCATCACGAAACCGATGAGACTGCGGCTTTTCCTAACAGATAGCTTTGAAGGGCGACCTGAACGAGGCTTTGAAAGCAAAATTCCACTTGATTGGAAATTCTTTATCACTTTTTGGACAGATGAATGTGCCCTATTAATTGTTTTCCCAATTTCTCTATAGCTTTTGCCCTCTTTTCACAACTTAATTATGATTGCACGCTCACTTAAACAAATTTCTTTTCCTTTCGCCGCCATTGCTAAAAAAGCACTAATTTCGACCACAATACTCCACAAATAATAACTAATTGAGACTTAAACCTCACTACCGATCAACTAGGATAAATTTAAATTATTTTTGCTTTTATTTATTCAACAGGAGATGAAAGATCTGGCACCATAGGCAGATGTACGCAGACTTTTTCTGCGTATCTTTTTCTATGTGTTTTCTTTTGTGTGTTCTTTTGTGTACCGTTATGTTTGAAATTTCTGTAGAGTCGCCAGTCGAATCTCTTATACTAGTACATAAATACGTGGAATGATGTTTTTAGTTTGGAACTGTTTGTAAATATTTTTTCAAGGAATTGATTTCGTACTAGATCCTGTACGCAGACTTTTTCTACCGGGTGTATATATCTATCTGTCTATATATTTATTTGTTTGTCTATATATATATGTTTGCCTGTCTGCCTGCATGTATGTCTGTACGTCTGTCTGTCTGTCTATCTGTCCGTCTGTCTGCAGGTCTGCCTGTCCGTCTGTCGGTCTGTCTGTCTATCTATCTGTCGAAAAATCAATGAAAAATAATGTCTATATATCGGTCTGTCTGTCTCTGTTTGTTTGTCTGTCTGTCTGTCTATCTATTTAGCTGTCTATCTATTTGTCTGCCTGTCTATCTATCTATATATCTATCTGTCTGCCTGCCTATCTGTCTGTCTGTGTAGCTGTCTGTCTGTCTGTCTATCTATCTATCTGTCTGTCTATCTATCTATCTGTCTGTCTATCTATCTATCTGTCTGCCTGTCTGCCTATCTGTCTCTGTTTGTTTGTCTGTCTGTCTGTCTTTCCGTCTGTCTATCTATTTAGCTGTCTATCTATTTGTCTGCCTGTCTATCTATTTATCTGTCTGTCCGTCTGTCTGTCGAAAAATCAATGAAAAATAAAAACTTCGTTTAGTTTTTTTTTTAGTTTTAAATGACTTTTATTTCAAAGGCAAATAAAAAAAAAAAATTCCCATAGAAAACCCAAATTTCGATTTTTTGATTTTCCCGCTTTTCCTTTTGATTTTTCCAAATTTTCCTTGCTCCTAAACGTTCGCGTAGCAATTACGAACAAACACTTAGAAGGAAGTATCCAATTTGGTCCAGTCGTTCTCTAGATATAAGGTCACACACAAAAGTGTAACTCATTTTTATATATATAGATTAGGTACTTGGAAAGTATCTCGTGCCATCCTGACATGACTATGAAAAACATTCTTTGGGATATTTTTTAATAGTTTTAAAAAAAATTCATAGATTTAGGAATCTTCCTTCGGAATGCCTTAAACTTAATGGATAATATCAATGTCAATCGGCTCTGTATAAAATGCGTTCCGAAACGTGCAAATTGTACAAAGTATAATTAATTTTTTGGAAACCATTAAGGCTGCATTGCGGATGCGTATCAATCAAGTATTGCTACCGCTACCGAAACTTCTTTTTTTACTTTTTGGAACTAAGCCATTCTCTTGTCTTATTATCATATCGGAGATTTTATATAAATACGAGTGCATATAGGCGGAATGTAATATAGGTAATATAAATAGTTTGGTTGTGCAGCGGGAGCACATAATCTTTTGACAGTTATGTATTTTATGTACTGGTCAATAACAATTTCTTCACTTAGATTGAACATTTGAAAACAAGAATTTACAAAAACGGGAATTTTCCAATTGGAAGACAAACACTTCCTAAAAAATTTTTTTATCATATGTATTTATATTAACTGCAATGTCAGAATCAGTATCAGAACTGACATTGTATTCATGTACAATGGGATCAGTAATCCACTCGCAAAGCTTTCTATTCTGACAAATTTGTAAATGTCGACAAATGTCTGTGAGGAACTGTTTATTCGCTATAACTCGTAAAGGTTAGATTTGTACTGAAGTTTTTTGTATGACAGTTGTTGAGGCCATGAAATGGTGGAATGCACGGGATCTCACATACGCCATATTATTAACAAGTTGTGAAGTTTTTTTTTATTATTTTTCTATGTTCGAAAAAAGCCCGTTGCTTCAAAGCGAAATCAGAAATGTCACCAGCAGCTGTTAACGAAATTCGCAAGCTTTAGGTGTGAACAATTTTTATTTGAAGGTCGAAATTATCGTATTTCGATGCTTGCGTGAATAGCATTTATAATATTGAGAAATTCCACCTCCTCTTTTCCGGCATTGTATTAGACAGAAAAAAAACCGCGAAACATACAATATTTGTTCTATTTGGAATTCTGTAAACCATTTTGCTTTTGATTTCATATTTTTAGAAAGTCATTAAACAGTTTATGACTTTTCTGAAAAATAATAAAACTTAAACAACGGACAATATGGTTGGCCTCTACTTTGACCTAGAACTGCACAAAATGCATGCATACTGTCTGTTTGTACATGTGTATGTACATTTTGCAGTTCCGGTATAAGCACCATCCTATGGGTCGCAATATGCGAGCACAGCCAACTGTCATTATACATGAAGTGGAACAATTCCAAGCCACCAAACGCTATACTCGTATACCACAATAGCAATCAGATTTTCGAGTCCACTAATGATATATTTTAGCCAAGTAATATCGGGCATTCTAAAATTGACTTCTCAGAGGGTTTACGGCTTTTATTAGAATATCGTCGCATTCGAAACATTTCTGGAATTAGGTTCGTTTGCCACTGCTAAAAGCCACATACACAAAATTACTGATATTAAATTTGTGTGGGAAACATTTCGCGGGGAAAATAATATTTTTTGACAGTGGCTTGGCGATTGGTTTTCGGATTTTGTTAATTTAATTTAGTCTGCGGAATTTAAATATTTATGACAGCCTTTGGTAATCACGTAATACACTTTGTTTAAATAATTTATGTATAATTGCCGCTGTTGTTGTGGGGTCGGGGAGTACCATCGACAGGACTCAGCCTCTGTACTCTGATTTTTCCAATAAGTAAACAAGTCCGGCGGGGTGGCAATCGAACCCACAACCTCTTCGTGTTGCGTTAGGAAGTGATACATTTACTAGACTAGATCACCGAGGCGGTTCTGAAACTAAGCCCCACTGAATCCTCAGTCTTGTAAAAGCAGAACACTGACAGACAGAAGAGATGTAATATTTTTAATATTATTACTTTCAAGACATGATCTGCAAGTTGGGTCCTGGATAAAGTTTCCCATATGATAGCCACAGGCTTTGTGCCCCATAATTAGTCCGATCAAGTCACAGCAGTCTTTACGTCACAGACTGAGAAGAAATCTAGCGTTGACTTTATGTGGTCTTTTCACGAAATACTTGGTGGTATTGCAGGCAATTTTTCTGACCATATCATGTGACCCGTAACCCGTACAAGACCGACGTGGTTTTCTTTGGAAAGCGTTTTCAGTCTGAACTAACATATAAGGTTAAAAACAATTTGAGCGCAGTTTGGCTATCCCTACAAAAGCTCTTCGCCACTGCCGTTCGGAGTTCTCGATGTGATTTTTGTAGGTTGAATTTACAATCCCGAAAACCAAAATCCAAAAAAATTGTATTTTCACTTTCGGGATTTTGGCAATTCGGGATTTTCGAGATTTTGGATTTTCGGGATTATGGAATTTCGGGATTCTGTCCGACTCCCAATTTTTATCCAACGTTTGTTTTCTACGTTTTGTTTTGGATCTGGGATTACTTCCAGGTTAGAGTGACACCCTTCAGCGTGAGAAGGCCATCGCATTTTCTCTTATGAGTAAACAGCACTAAGATTGTTTTATTCGAGCTAATGGATCTCCGTGCCTCATATACCAGTCGTCGATTTTGTCTAATGCTATTTGCATTCTGTCCGATACCAGAACACAAATGGCATTGCCGTTACCCTATACGTTCATGCCGTCTAGCAGAATTGCACGTAGAATAGCATCAAAAGTTGTATTCTCAGAAGCACCCTCAATGTCGGTGAATATACCCGACGTGCGACGTGTAAACACATCCATTCATCCAGCCCATCTTCAATCTTTTAAACTAGGTCAAAATTCACAGGATTTATCACCTTAAGTAACAAGAAAGCTTACTGCCTACACGTGGCAAATACCGAGAAACGAACGCTATTTCACTTTGGACGTCCGTCTCTCTGTCTCTGTCCGCCTCGCAAGTTTGGTGGATAGTTTCAGCCAGGGTTTGTGTCATAGCTTCCAAAGAAATTGAACAACGAGGGAAGTAAATCTTTTTAAATTTCTAGTCCAAGATGGATAAGGTGGCTTTGTTACGAATTAGTCTAGATACCTAGCCTTCTCTGGTTTCACTATAGCCGGCCCACAGCAAACTGGGATCCGTAGTATGCGATTTTTTTTCCTAGATTATTGTGGAGCCCTATATCCAACAAAGAAGTTATACTCTCAGTATACAAAGAAGTTATTTCTGGACATCTGCTGTACAGTGAACCATATCTCTTTAGGTAGACCATCTTAAAAACAGCAGTTTCAGTTGTAGTAATAATCGTAGGTATGTAAATGCTCGTGCCATGCCAAATGAAGTGATCGTCTATGATAATTCCTAGATACTTCAGGACTCCATTCAGTCGTATATAGAGAGGATGTATTGAAGAATTAAACCGTTTACATATGTAAGTATATCGCGGCCTAGGGCTTCAAATTAAATACCAAAAAATAATTAATAAATAAATATTGTTTATGAAACAGAAAAAGGCCACCTAACTAACAATTTTGGTAAGAAATAATATAGGTACACAGAGACCAAAAAGTCTCCGTACAGGTATCACTTCTTACTTCTTAACTCATAAAAGCATCAAAGCACAGTGATTTAAGATAAAAGTTTCACCCTAATTTGAAGAAATACATCTGACGAAATAGTTAGTTAAGAAAGAAACAATATTTTAATAAAAAAAAACCGCCAAGTGCGAGTCAGACTCGCGCTCAAAGGGTTCCGTAGTTTTAAAACTACATAGTTATATTTTGTTTAAATAACTGTTTCGTTTCGTTAACACAATAAACTTAAACGACCCACCTCTATATTCACTTTACCAACCTATAATAAGTAATATTATTCACTATGAGAAATTCGGCTGAGTGTGTAGCGCGTCCATTAACCTTTTTTGGGCTGTACTACTGAGTTTTGAGGTCCCAGGTTCGTTTCCTGGCAAAATCCGTACTTTTATTTATTTATTTTTATTTTTTTGTATAGCAGCACAGGTTTGGATAGCGTTTAATATTCTCAAAATTATTGTTAATAGAATAGTGGTAATTTCTTCAAAATTGGTCCAGTAGTTTACGAGTTAATCGGTTAAGAAATTGAATTTTTCGACATAAAATTGAATTTTTCGACGTGAATTTCTCAAAAACTATACAACTTACGAGATTCGCTAAGTTATCTTTAAAAAAATAGTTAATTATCTACCAACTGTGATTTTTTCATATTTCTGACTTCAGTAGTTTCCGAGAAAACTGTAGGGGGCTTTTTTTATGATATTTATCACACAGTTTTGGCAATAACTCCCAAAGTTTCTAACAGAAAAAATTAATAAAAACATTTTTGGAATCTTTCGAATGATGTCCCACATTATATATTTTTCAGAATTTTTTTTTTTTTGCCCACCCTGTATAGTTGGTTCACAACATTTTTGAGTAATATGTTGTCCATGTATGAAGACCACCGTAATGTATAAGTGTGCCAAATTTCAAGTTTCTAGGAAGAACGGTTCTTGATGTTTTTATCGTGACAGACTATTTTGAGTTAGAGCGAACTTATAATGGTTCCGTATTACCATATGGTTACGGAACCCTAAAAACATACAAAAAAAACAATTACAGTAATCCCCGTTTATGTACCTCCCCGCTTTACTGCACAACCCGTTTAATTGCGCAATCATTTTGTACCATAATTATTTTGTTACAAATCACATACAAATTTACCCTGTTAAATGCCTATCGGATATTTACCCAACCCGTTTAACGCCCTCTATTTTTCAACACATTTAACCAAAATGTATGCATTTTCTCTCGGATAACTACCTTACCTACACAAAGCAAAAATCGAACATTCCTAACCCTGACATTCACATCAGACACAAATGAATTCAAAGTAATTGAACTGTCATCAATGTCTCTCGAAAAATAACGTACAAGAATTAATTAAGGATTTTAATTGCGCGGGTGATTTCTAATTTTCAGTTAAATTTGTCCGATTGTCCATTCTATTATCCTACTTTTCTGCAGAAATTACAAAAAAATTGTCTTGTTCGTGAGTAAATGCAATGGATAATAAAAGAAAAAAGGTAACAGCATTAACCATCAAGCAAAAGCTTGAAATTCTTAATCATCTTCAAAATAAAACAAAAACAAAAAAGGAGTTAATTGCCAAGTATAAATGCGACGTCTCCACAATTAATAGATTTGTTAGAAGTGAAAAAAAACTTCGCGAAGTTGCCGCGACACAAAATGTTAAGCGCAAACGCATCCGAAATAGTGCACATAAAGAAATCGAGAGCGCCTTGAGTAGATGGTTTGATCAAGCGCGATTGAAAAATGCTGTTATATCGAGTGCAATAATTTTAAATAAGGCCAAAGAATTTGCGTTAAAACTTAATTCTGACTTTGAACCCAATAATGGGTGGTTATGGCGGTGGCAAAAGAGAGAAAACATTCAGTTCAAGACTATTCATGGCGAGAGTAGTGCTGCAGATTCTCGTGGGGCCGATCGATTTATTGAAAGTGTTTTGCCCTCACTATTGCAAAATTATTCTTTCGAGAATGTTTTTAATGCTGACGAGAGTGGATTGCTTTTCAAGGCCTTACCTAAAGGAACTCTAGCTCGCACAGGCAGCAATATAAGCGGGGGGAAGCATGAAAAATCTCACATTACTTTGTTATTTCTGTGCAATGCTACGGGAACGTACAAGAAAGTGTATGTTGTAGGAAAGACGCTGAGCCCCCGTTGCTTCAAGAATAAAATCATTCCACTTCCCTACTACGCTAATAGTAGTGCTTGGATGACATCGATTTTATGGAATTTAATCTTGAAAAATCTGGAGGAGGAAATGATTAAAGAAAATAGAAAGATTATGTTGTTGGTTGACAATGCAGCATGCCACAAAGTTTCCATCAGCTTAAAAAATGTAAATTTGCAGTTCCTTCCACCAAATACTACTGCTCTCATCCAGCCTCTTGATCAAGGCATCATACATAGCTTCAAGGCACATTACAGACAAATTATTATTAGGAAACAAATTCTCGCTTTAGAAAAGGGGTTGAGTTTAAAAGAGTACGTTAAAAGCAATACTTTATTGGATGCACTTTACTACGTTAAAAGAGCTTGGTGGCTCGTTTCATATGAGACTATACAGAACTGTTTTCGAAAGGTAGGTTAAGCGGGATTGCTCTGTTATTTATAAAGTACCTAACGTTGACGTTGTTGTTTTTCTCCTAAGGCTAAAATTGTCGTTGGTAATGATGATGAAGAAGATGCAGCTTTTGAGGAACAAGCTTTGGATGTGCCAATAAATAGACAGCATTTCGGCGAATTTGTACTGTGCGACGCAGACCTTCAATGTTTTGGGGACTTATCAGACGAATAAATCGTAAGGGAAGTACTGGAAGAGATTGATCCAGTTGGTATTGATGATGATCCTGAAAACGGTGAGGGAGAAAATGGGCAACCGGTTGCTCCTTCTTTTAGGGATATGATTAATGCATTAGACGTTTGTCGGGGTTTCGTGTTCCATAAAAATATTGGCCGTGAAGAGCTAGAAAACTTCGAAGAAATCGTTTTCAAAGCAGAAGTAAAAAACATTAATCAAAAGAAAATAACTGACTATTTTCTAGCTTAGGACATAGTTATAGCGATCAGAAAAAAGCATGCCTACCTACGTAAAAATATAATGTGCCATAGTGCTGGTATGTTTGTGTAGTGCCTTAAGCTTTTTTAAGATTAACATTTGTGCAATGTACATATACAATGAATTTGGTTTTGTTTCTATTAATAAAAGTTTGATTTTCCTTACCTAGTCAAGTATTTTTGTAGTTTTTTTTATAGCCAACCACGGTAACGAGTACTTTTCAAGCAGTAAAACGTGTTCTTTTACCAGCCTCAATTAGGCACGTAACCGGGTTCGAATAACTAACTTTCCCGGTTAATTGCTCAAAAAAGACAGCAAAACCTAAGAGGTAGTTATCCGGGGAGCACTGTAATTAAATTCAGTGCTTGAATAAAGCCAAAAAAGTTAATTTTCTTTAAAATATAAATATTAAATATGAAAAAAAAATAACAAATGAATATGGATGACGTCTTTTAATTGGTTTCACATGGAATTAACCAATTTGGATGTGATGTCTTAGCCATTTTTTGTCCATTCATACATTGAAATTGTTTTGGCTAATTTTTATTGCTTATAGAATGCTGGCAACTTTTATTTTAAGTAATTCCACAAGTGCTCGATGGGGTTCAAATCAGATGACTGCGCTGGGTACTTCAGCTTCCTTTGAACATTGTCAAATAACCAATCTCTTACCAAAACTGAGGTGTGTTTGGGGCCATTGTCTGGTTGGAAACAGAAAATTGTTGCCAGACCTTAATTAAGCTGTGCTTAAATGTAGATTTTCTCTGAGTATATTTAGAATTGCACATTTATCCACTCAGCAATCGACGAAAACGAGATTTCCCACGCCGGAGGAGGCCATGCAACCCCAGACCATATCGTATCCACATCCGTAATTTACTGTGGGCGCTAAATGCTTAATATCCATTTCAGTGTTGGGCTTTTCCCACACCATACGATGACCATCCGATCCAAAAATGTTAAATTACCTGTCATAGCTGCATATAACCGTGTTTCAAAATGAATTATCCCTGTTAATAGTCTTACTAGCGTACTGCAATTTAGCTTACTAGTTCTATTTCTTGATTAATGGTTTCCTGCTGCTGACCCGACCATTCAAACCATTTCGTTTCAATCCATTTCTTAAACAATTCTTATTATCTATTCACAAACATTAAGTTCATCACTTGTTTGAAGATTTGCAGATATTGCACAGGCACTTGTTTTCAAAACCTTGTTCACTACCCTCATAGTTCTCTTCTAAAGCGATGGTAAATTTTTTTAAGTCGTCCAGGATCTTGGTTTATTTGTTATAGTTTTGTTTTTATTGTAATAACTGGATGACATATTGCACCGAAGAACCCATTTTGTTAACAATTTTTGAAATTTTAGCTGGAGATTTAAATTTTTCCTTCAGATAAACCATATTTTTTAGTTGCGATAGAAATTTGGTTATTTTTTTCCTCCATATTAAAAAAAAAACCCACTTTTTAACAAAAAATGGGAAAAACACAATTGATCGCTTCCGAAAACCAACTTTCAGTATGACTTATAATACAGAAAACACCGTACGATCCTTGGAACGGTAGCTGTACGGAGACTTTTTTGTTCTTCAGAAACGGCCGTACAGGACGTTTGCGTTCATAAACATCAAGTTATAATGTGAAAGTGAATGAAATTTGGTAGAAATAAAGAAGAAAAGATTCCCTTTCATAAAAATGTTTCCTTTTTTATTTAATCATTGTATTTGGATCTCATTGAAGCATTTATTTCGGGCATGTGCCGATGTACGGAGACTTTTTGGGCTCTGTGTACCTCTAAAAACAAAATATTGAACATTTTTGATTGGGTAATTTGTAAATAAAGAGCTTTCGTAGAACCCTGTTAAATGCTGTGCTATCCGAATACCTATGTATGTCTGTGTACTCGTCTTAAGAATTTATTTGCTATGGTTAATCATACGAATTTTTAAATAATTTTTCATAACTTTATGTTTTAATTGGAAATCGTTGAATAAATTATTTAGTACACGCACATACATACATATAAAACGGTAATTGCAATCACATAATATAGCCAAACACTTGCAGCTAAGCTATGGAAAATTTGATTTTATTACGCCCACAGTTATGTTTGTGTTGTGAGATAGCAATTAAACATCACAATTGGAAATAAATTTCCATCGCCTTCCCTTATCTAATGTATAATCCTTGTCCTAATTTGCATTAATTGTCCCAAATAAAGCAATAAACGAGCGTATTCCGCCATTAAATGTTGTAATTGTTTTTTCGTTTGTTTTTGTTTATTATTATTGTTTTATTTTAGGGTGTCGTCGTGTCGTCGTGTCGGTGTACCATTTTGTTGTTATAAGCCGATTTCGTGTTGTACCGAGCTTTGACATTTAAGCTTAAATGGTTTTCTTATGTACCATAAATTATTATTTTTTCTTTTTAAAATTTGCCAGACAATAAGAGTTGAATCATTCTTCGAAGTTTGGTTTATTTGTACCGCATAAGACCCAAGTAGCTTGCTCCTTAAAGTTCCAAGGAATAGGTTCACGAGTTCCTACTACATGATCATTTAGTACCACAAATATTCATATTAAAACTATACTCTATTTCACAGAAGATTTCAGCCTTATGGAGGAGCTTTTTTTTAACCTCCTGGGATCGCGCGTCCTACCGGTAGAACATAGAAATTCAAAAAATTCTGTTCATTTGCGTTGAATTTTCTGTTCAATTTTAAAGTGGGGCATGCTACAAAAGCTTAAGAATATGTTACTCCTGTTGGGTGTAAGTGAAAGGCGTTAATTGTGAAAATGAAAAAGGAAAACTCTTGTATTCACAACTGCACAAAGAGTGGCTAAATAATTTCAATATACCTATCTCAGTAGGTATTCATTATTATTTTTGTAAGTGTTTTCGTTTAGTTTTATTATATAAGTAAATATATGCTATTTTAACTATATCATCGCGTAGCAAGATACAAAGTTCTACCAAGTTCATGCGCTTTTTTGTGTTTATGTTCTTCCTACACAACATTAGTTCTCTAGTCTAGTTCATATTTCTATACTTATATACTTATACTTACTAATATATAAATGTGAAAGTTTGGATGTTTGGATGTTTGTTGCTCAATAACACCTTAACGGCTTAACAGACTTGTATGAAACTTTCGGGAATAGATAGTCTACTTCCTGGATTAGAGTTTAGGCTACTTTTTATACAAAACATACAATTCCTTGATTCCATAATTCGCATTATTCCAATTTCCGCTTTAATTATTTGGTCATTATTTTTGGGTAAACCATTGTCATTGATCGTCAGTCTGTTGGGAGAGGGTTGTTTCTGTAGATGTTATGCTCTTCTCTTCGCCACAAATCCATCGCTATCGCTTATTCTTTAATTTTCTTTCTACCTATACGCGCATTGAATGATGGGTAAACCATTGCCATTGATCGTCACTCTGTTGAGAGAGGGTTGTTCGTGTTAATATTAACGCTTTGTGGGATTGTGTAGAGGAGGGATGATTTTGCTGATATTTGCTTGCTACCGACTTTAGTTAGTTGTGTTTCTGCTTCATCAGCGTGCGGATGTTGACCGGCGGAATGGGGGGAAATATACGATTCTCTTTACTTTCTTTTTTTTTGTCACCTTACAGCGGTATTTGGTTACCATAAGGTTAAGTCGTTGAGTCAGTGGATACCTTAGAATAAAGTTTCACCTTTTATTTCAATTCACAAATACATATATTGTAGTAGGGGTAGGTAGGCGTTGTTGAGTTTTAAAATCAGTAAATAGTTGGTGATTTCAGACAAACCTTACCAGTTACTCCACGATTATTGCTTACATCAAAGCCTAATATCTTCGGCGTTTACATAATGTTACTTTAACTATGAACATTAAGCATATCTCTTAGATATAAGAAACCAGAAAGTACCATTATTTGATGCCCATAAAATACATATTATGTACATATATGTGTAGATGTGTTTGTACACAGGTATATAACATTTCCATCAATTTTTCATGTAATCGTTTCATCTATATGGAACAACCACTAAATTCAGATTATAATGTATTGACTTCAGAATTCTTTAGAAGCTTAATTTAAATAATATCGCTTCCTACTACTTCCTTTCTATCATACTACAATCAAACGACGGGACTGATTTAAAGCACGGGCAACGCCGGGCAGGCAACAGCTAGTATTCTATATACAGGCAGTCAGTACTTAACCAGTATTATTATTACATGATTGCAGCACTAACTAATGAGACATCCTGTAGATTCTGGATGGTATGGAAGGTTGGATTCTAACTACGGAATCCTGTAAAATAAAAATAAATGGAAATTTCACGAGCAATGCGTTTGGAGTGCTATATTTTTTATTATGTATTTGTTATGAAATAATGAATGTTTCTCTTTCTTTTTCTGTTAATATAATGAGTTGTAATATGTAATTAGTTTTTTATTTCCTCTCGCCGCGCCGCCGCGCCGCCAATTTGCAGAATTTGTACTTTAGAGTTTGAAATTAGGTATGTATGTTTGTAAAATCATGTGAAGTTATGTTATTTTCGAAAAAACATAACAACATACTAAGTCATAGAATGCAATTTTTTGGCGCTTTTTGATGTGTAAACATCTTAGCTTTCGGCTATGGTCCTCACGAATTTCTCGCCGTCATAACCCATAACCACTCTTAGTATTAGTGCGTTCTCTGTATATGATTCTCTTTGTTCATTTCTCGTTCACACATAGTAATAATAGCAACAGTTATGTATGTTTACCCATCAAATTTCACGAGTACCTGGTACGCACGCCTTTTTTCTTTTCTATTTGAAAAAAAAGCCAAACACTTTTTTCCTATTTCAATTTGGAAAAAAGGCCAAAAAATGTTCTTGCGTTTTTTCCAGACAATTTTTCTTTGCGTTTTTTCATATTTCATAAATGGAAAAAAATGTCTAAAAAAGTTATGGAAAAAATGCCAAAATTCTCAGCATTTACGCCAAACTATTTGGGTGATTTTTCCTAGGAAAAAACGCCACAACTTTGTATGCAGATATTCGGGCTATTTTCCATTTCCTTTTTTTGGCGTTATTTCTTTTGGCGTAATTTCAGAGAGCCTATATAGGACATTGTAAGACCCAGATTTCCCAGGATATAATTTTTTTTATTTTTTTTCTACGAATTTACACCATATTTTAGTGCTCGTATGCAATTTTTAATGCCTTATTCAACAAAAAATTCTCAGGGATCCCAGAAGGTTAAATACTAGTGCCTCTACAAGTTTTCATGGCACTCAATTATAAAAATTGCCTCTGAAATAAAAACCAAACCACTGACTTACAGAGGTTTTGTTTTTGTGATTTTTCAGATGATTACCCTACTGGTATTGCTCTCCGATTTGCGGCGATTTGTCATGCGAACTACGGTAACCCAGTGAGAGCTTATAAAAGGGACAGGTTTATGCAAGCTATTGAAACCAACATACTGATAGGCAAACGTCCTAACATCCCTGTACTTACAATTTGTGTAGAACAGAGTATAGTAAGTATATACATATGTATATGGTTGGTAATACCCTTAGTTATATATACTCGTATGCACCCAGATACGAGCGTATTGATGAAAATGAAAAAGCCGACAAAATGGCAAGTTACTAGGTCTATGTATCAGATAAAGATTTGGCAATGAGTCCACTGAAACTCCAGAACACATACTGGTGGAATGTGGAGCATTAATACAGACAAGAGTCAAGTGCTTGGGTCCAAGTCACAGCAGAGGATCTACCAGTCATAGCACCCAATCTCCAACTGCGATTTGTCAGCGATATTTGGTCTGGAGGAGATGCTATGGAATTCTCACTTGGGCTTGGTGTGAGCAAAGCTCTCTCTCTATGACCGATTCCAATAGGAATAATGACGGTAGGGGGCACAATAGATTTTAAAGTCGCGGTGCATCTCACCCTTCAATAATAAAAAATAAATAAATTACAAACAATTTTAGCGCACTGTGCATTTAAAAAAAAATATTGTTACAAGAACATTTTCTTGTACATTATGCTACATTAAAAATTTATGCTTAATAGTGAGCAGCTGTGTATAAAAGATAAAAATAATTTATCGATCACAATCATAGCGATCAGAATTTTTTTTTACGAAGAGTTGAAAGTGCTCCTTGTGCGTGTCACCTTAGGCGAAGTCGTCTTCTGCTGCGCTGACCCTCCGGGTAAAAATCGAATATTCTACAAGCCAAGTTGATGTCCATATGCCTTACATGTTCTAGCTATCTTTGACATCCAATGCGCAGTTTTTTGACCAGGTCGATTTCGCTGTACAGCTTGTATAGTGCCTGTTTGAATCTTCTCCTCCAAAACTCCTCAACTCAAACAGAAACGTATATCTTGCAAAGGATTTTTTTCTCGAAGCGACCAAGTCCATTCTGCAGCTCCATATGGCAAGACTGGGATGATAATTGTCTTATATAGAGTCTCCTTAGTCGATCGGGAAAGGGCATTACTACTCAATTGCCTTCTTAACCCAAAGAAACAGCGATTGGCAAGAGTTATCCTTCGTTTGATTTCCGATAAGATGTAATTTTTTGTATAACAGGGCCGAGGTAGATAAAGTCCTTTACTACCTCAAAGTTGTAGCTGTCTATTATGAGATTCTGTCCAATTCGTCAATGTTGAGTGCCCATTTCCGTTGAAAGCATATAAGTACTGTCTCGGTGAGGTCATTACCTACCTTGATGGAGCAGCGAGATTTCGACATCGTCCTCCTGCACAAACGGACGAGTGTAGTAGATACGTCAAAACTAGACATGGCTCTATACAGTTCATCTAGATACATTAGTTGTAAATTTATAACGAACTTATAAGAAATAAATCTATCTATCTTTAAATCTATTAACTTAGTGCTCACATTGTAGCCTGAATCCCGCCGTTTATATCCATCCAACCTCTTATTTGTAAATGAACTGGATTAGGGTCATCCTCTTCACTTGCAAAATAGAACGTATTGCAACTAATGAGTGATGACTGTAGCAATTCCCTGACACATAAACGTAATTCCCATCACAACTATGGGATGACAATTAGGACACACCGCCTCTGTTCCCCATTACCGCTGCAGTGTCCCGGTAGATAAAGGAACTATAAATAATTATGAATGATGAGTTTAAATTTTAATTACACTGGCAATGTTCATTAATCAAACAGATAATGACGCTGTACTTGATTTGAGAGTGGGGAACGTCTCTTCCCTACATCACTGATACACTTTTCCCGGTCGGAATATGATGGGATGGATGGTAGTGATAATCCAGCTTTGGAGCGGGATGCTCAACGAATGGAGGACACTGGTTGAATTTAATGTGGCACTTTGAGTAAATTGAGCAGAAAGATGAGATGGGATTTTCTACGTTTTTTTCCTCCCTCTTCTCACTCTCGCCCTATCTCTTACTTTTATCACTTCCTTTTATGTCGTTTTGATTTTCCAAGTGGAGTCTTGGGTTCTAATGGCTTACAATTTAAAAATTCTTGTGGCTTTGAAATTGGTTAGGTGTACTAGAACTGAAAATGCATAAAGCTCTTTGGAAATACATTATGACCAACTAAGTGTCAATTGAATATATTGGCCGAAAGGATGAGTAAGTGGTTCATGATTTGCATCTTGGAAAGAATAGGTTTACACTTAAATTATTTAAAAAAATAGTTGTAATGGATACGGGCCGCGTACGCAGATGATGAACAATCTAAGTGGACAGCAATAAATGATCGCGTCTTCGTTTTTGTACAGGGTGCTCTATTAAGCCCAGAGAACAATTTAATATGAGTTGAGCTTCCTCAGCATACACGAACATAAATTGAGCTATTTTTTTTAATAAAATTGGGAGATTCAGTGGCATACAGAGAGAACAACAGTGGCCATAATATGGATCCCTGTGGGACACCACTGACTATCGACATTGGGTCCAATAGAGTTTGGTTTTCCGCTGTGAGTTAAGTACCAATGCGCCAGGGGATAAAATATAGATTCAAGACAATTTGTGGCAGACAATTGAGTGGGCAACCGTATCAAACGCCTTAGAAAAGTCTAGTAAAACTAAGAAGGACAATTGGTCATTAAATAGGCTTTCTTCTTTAGGTGGGCGCTACAGCTCGGGGTGAACCTGGGCCTGCTTCTCGCAACCATGTGTGTGTGTGTGTTATATTTTTGCACGAATTTCTTGCCAACTCTGACCGGCGAGATGAGAAGCTCAATTGTGACAAATGGTACTCTTTGATGCGTGTCAGACATTCGAGAGAGGTGGCAACCGTGAAAAACTTTTTTAGGTGTTGGACTCGGGCTGCGATTGAACCCGAGCAGCATGCGTAGTAGTCCAATGCACTAACCACCACGGCCATGGCGACCAAAAATAGGGTTTGGGTTTTCATAATTTCATCACATTTAGATGATTTGGGACATTTCCATTGCATTGGAAAGGTCCCAGTTGTTACCACTGTGTTCTAGATAGGCGATTTGCATGAATGATAGCAGTATGGGTAATTTAATTTTCAAAAAGATGGATAGATATCATCTAGTGTGACAGCATTTGATTGGATAGACAGTAGGCTTTCAAGGACATCAGCACTGTTAAATGCTGTTGGACAGACATTTGGGCAAATGGCAGAGGAAGATGAGTTAAGAAACTATTGAGCCACTGAAAACTATTCACTGTGAGGATATAAATTTAATTTTAAGTTCATTAGGATTTTCCAACGCCAAGATTGCGCACATTACTCAACAAACTATAATGAATTATTCAGTCTGCTAGAATAGAAGCGGCATTTGGCGACTGGTATTGCAGATACCACTTTATTGCGGAGTACATACAGGCTCTACCGAATGGTAGCAACGAGTATTAGCTAGATCGAACTGTTGAATTAGTGAGCTGGTTTGTTGGAAAAACGAGGGTGCCTTACATGGTTAAATGATTTTGATATTTTAAGAAAGATTTCTATTATAAAGCTGTTTAATATAAGTGCTTATGAACTCAACCTGATCGTTTGGAGAAGGAAAACAGTAAATTGTATTCCAATCAATACTTCTTGTAGATATATTCATCTAGCAGCGTGTAGTCAATATTCTATTCAATAGTTTCTGTATTCAGCACTAACAGTTTCAAATGCGACGGGCTATAACTTGGAGGGGGTGAAAATAGACCCCCCTCACAAACGATTATTTGTTCACTAGAACTTCGGAATCTCTAGTTGTACCGTATGTACTTAACAAAAATGCTTAAATCAATAGGCAGTCGCAATGAAGTAAGCACCGTGGTGAAGTGGTTATTGCGTTGGACTACTATGCAATGCTGCCCGGGTTCAATCCCAGCCCGGGTCCAACACCTAAAAGTTTTTTCACGGTGCCACCTCTTTTGAATGTCTGACAAGCAGTCAAAGAGTATCATTTCTCACGATTGAGCTTCTCATCTCATCGTGCGTAGTCGGCAAAATACTGTAGGTCCCCTCTATTCGTGCACAAATAAAACACGCACACGTAGTTGCGAGAAGCTGGCCCAGGTTCACCCCGAGCTGTAGCGCCACCTAAGTAAGTCGCAATGAAGTCCGCTTTTGTCGCTGTGACCCAGCATGATGATGTTGTGTCTAGATTTACCAACCCTTACAGAAGAAATCAATCCAATAGTGTTAATCCATTTCTTTATTTGATTCTTCAATTACAATAGTTTTAAATACAAAAATATAACCTGAAGAGTAGTCAGCGAACAGGTAGCAGCAAGAGATCGATCAAGAAGAACGCATGCACAAGTTTTTGACAGAAGGTCGGAAGTCAAGTGCTTATCTAGATTATCCGGCAGGATCGCTGCTGTTCTTCGATGCGCTGCGTTCAGAAATACGTAACAGATGAGGAGCCCGTTCACTCCTAAAGATCCCCTAGCTTACCTTAACCTAGCTTAATTTGAAGTTGAGGTTGTTACAAAAATAATGCACAGACCCAGGAGTCACCCCATCGCCCTGCAGCCAAAAAAAACATGGTTTACTGCTTTTCACTGTCTGTGAACTTTCCAACAATTACAATGGACACTCCAGAATCATTGAAAATGAAACTTTAGTTCCTGAAAACATGAACTATACTCTTTTAGGCTCAAGAGGCAATCACATTCAAAGTTAAGTGCAAAAAGTTGAAAATTGGAAAACTACACGCATACGCAGATGCCCTCTGATGCGTACAATTGTCCCTAAGGCAATTTTTCCAAGCTTCCATAAAAACAAAACAATACAATCACATAAAAGCAGATATGCACAAGGAGATTTTGTGTGTGTGAGTGCAAACATTGAATAATTGCGCCTAGAACTATGCAAATTGTTATCAATGTGGGGTTTGTGACGACGAATAATGGAAAAGCTTTGATAATGTTTGGAGAGTCTATTAATAATTAAACAATTTTAAAAAGTGAGAGCTAGACTGTGCTTAGCTTTGAAGTGTTTTACTTTCGGAAACTTGCGACAGAGTACTAAGAATATTTAGTGTATCGAATAGAGAAAGAACATTTGTGTGTACTTTTTGCACTTAAATTTGAATGTGACTGAACCTTCACTTTGGACAAGAATTAGAAGGTCACGATTCCTGATAGATCGTTCTCTGATAGTGATGATGTAAAGGAAAACAAGTCAGTACACTTCTACTCTACACCCACGAATCCAAGACCAACGACGGTGAAGGAGGCGTTGTTTTCTTTGGTTGGCTCTCCTTCCGTTTTCCTGAACACTGTGGCGTATTTCAGGCGGAAATCATGGCGATTAAAGAAACCCTGTCCTGGCTGAAGTGGAGCGTAATATCAGTATCGGATACTACCATTTTTACGGACAGTCAGGCAGCTGTAAGGTCTCTGGAATCAGTCTCACCTACATCAATATTTACCTCTAATAGCCCTAGAGTTATTCCAGGGAATTGTAAAACTGATGAAATTATCAGACAAGGCCTTGCCACTTATCACATCTAGCCCAGACTCGTCCTCAAACGCTACAACTCTTCACTGTCGCTAAAAAGCCTACAAAGTGGCACAGTGATTAGATCATCTCATATACAGGCAATGGAACTTGGAATTCCCTCCAACGATTTTCGTAGGAGCTGCAGAAACGAGGAGGAGGAACCTGCCCAACTATTTCCCGCAGACCTACCTGTGATCATTCCACGTCGATAATCTCGATGATTTGGTACAAAAATATGTCAGAAACTTATTTCGCTTCGTCAGTAGCTCTAAATGGTTCGACCAGTAGTTGGGCAAATAACCCAAAATATTTTTGCATCACATCACAACGGACCTTCACTGGTCTAAGTGAACTGGCCAAACGCAAGTTACCTAAGCTAACCTATCCATACATTTCTCTAAATCAGAGAGCTGAAAGAACATATTATATCGTAAGTAATTTTTAATATGAATGAATATCGATCTGCCTCAACGAATTTCTAATTTATAAACGCACTTTTAGGTTTTCATTAAATTGACAAGCATTTCAGCAGGGAATACCCTGATAATATCCTTTTGGACGGATAAAGACTCAGTCAATTCAACGCAAACCTAATTTGCTGTCTCCCAGGTAGGCGTTTATTTATCAACAACGGACGTAGCGTACATGCGAGTATAGGTACATTCACGCATACATTTTTATCACTTTTGAATTTATTTAACTCAATGCTGCCGAACATTACGTAAATCCTTTCAACAACGCTCAATAAATTTAAACCCACACAAAGCCCTCGGTGGATTCGTTAGTTATACTCGTAAATTCGGTGAAAGTCAACCTTAAGGCGCATACACAAAGACATCTACCTATGTTCATACATATATATATTTAGGTATGTAAGAGTATTGTACAATGTTGGGTTAACGCTTTTACACTGATTGAAAAATCCTTTCCACTTATCTGTCTTAAGTCAATAAGGATACTCGCAATGGCAATCGATATTGTTCGTTCGATACTCGTACGTCTTTATATGGCTGTAATAAGTGTGTGGGTTTCTTTTTTTTCCTTTTCCTTTTTAGATGAAGAAAAATCTTCCAAAGACTCTCGCCCTTGAAAGGATTTGCGATAAAATGCTGTTCATCCTTTGATTTCTCATGGATAAGTCTGATATTAACTGGAGCGATAAACATTGTTGTGATGCACAGGCACACTACAAAGTGGAATTCATTTCGATTTAATTTAATTTATCATGAATGGCAAGCTCTTCACTGATATCACATCAAACAAACTCTTAATGAGCGAAGTGAATGATTGTAAGCGAATGGAGTACAAAGCAAATATTACATCAAAGAGTTGTTATTCCCAAGGGAATGGGTAACTATCTGACTCCTAATTAAATGAAACGATTTCACGATTGCCTTGCGTATCTCCAAGGACAGAAAACCTTTCGCTTCATTAGTGAGCGATCATGTTAGTTGCTTGAATGGGTAAAAGTACGAGAGTAAGAGTCTCAGGTGACAGAAATCAAGGTAGTTGGAAGAATGAAAATAAAAATACCGAGTCGTCTATACCTATTAAACTGTATGTTCTTATATAACTTTGTAAAAGGAATAAGATATTCGAAAAAATATAGTTTTCTGACTTCAAGCTTCTTCTTTCTTTAAAACTCCTCAGACTTAAAAAATGAGCCAACCAAGGATATACTAGCCTTTATTAGAAAAATAGTTTGCCTCCTGGACTAATTAGTATCCTACGATACAAAAGATATTTTAGGTCGCAGTATCAGCATTGGGGCAAGATCACTCACTAAAAAAAGCTACGAGTATATAAACTCATTTTCTTCCTCCTCCTCGTCTCTGAAGCTTCTACAGAAGTCGTTCGAAAGGACGCCGAGCCTAGTTGCATGCTTGCCAATAAGGCAGTGTCCTGTGCTAACACCAATAATCATACTTATACAGCTGCGATCAAAAAAATTGTCACTAACCCTGCAAGTATATGCTTATTTTTTGTACGTAAAGGATATGCTTCGTCGAATCGACGACGGCATTATTCAAAGTAGTTTTACAAGTGACATATGCTACAAAAACTTTGAAAATCGATTGTATCAGGTGCTGGAGAGGGAGAAGTGTATGTACCGAACTTATGGTATTTCAAGGAACTCGAATTTCTTAAAGACCAGGAGGAGGCAACAGATAGTATTTCCTCTCTTGATTTAGATGTTTCGGTAAGTACCCATGTACATGTGTGTCTTCAAATCTTATAATTCTGTTCTCATTTTAGAAAACTCCATCAAAGCGGCCAAAGAATGATCCCAAGTAGGAGTTTTTGCAACAAGCCTGCATGCATTTAGAAACGATGAGCCGAAAAGAAAAAGTGCAGGAAGATGAAGCTGATGTGTACGCAAAATCTTGGGCATGTTCTTATCGGAAAATGGATGCCGTGCAGCAGCTGTATGTCAAGAAAGCTATTGAAGAAATTCTAATTCTTGGGCAGCTCAAACAACTTTCGTTCGACACCATAAGCGCATCATCACTCCTGGTCAGCACATGCATTTTCTACCATCATCGTCAGGGACTTCAAGGACATCAACACCAATAAGTTCATCTCACTTGCAGTACATCCAATTCCCTGCATACGTTAAAGTTCCAGAACGGCAGCTATCGCATTCACTATCCAATAAACAAACTTTTGTTGGTGAGCAGAATAAGGAAGCGTCTTACGCTAATATTTCGGAATTGTTCGAGGACAAGCAATTCGCTTGAAAAAAAAATATTTTTTATACTTTTTTCCTTTTTTTTAATTATTATTTATTTATTTATTTTTTATTACAAACATATTAATAAAATTGAAATGAATTTGATTGTATGTTGTATTTATACATGCGAATAATTTGTTGCGCACATTTTTTGCTATATTAGTAGAGTTCCTCGATGAGCTGGGCTCAGTCCAATCGAAATGGGGTTTACTGTTGACGGTATAGCTTCGTATATAGACCATTCTTCTTCTTTAAATAATTATGTAAGTAGCAGCAGGGCAGCACGCTAAGACAATTTTGGTTGTTTTTTCAGGACACAAGTTTATTGTTTTAAGCAATACACCAAAGCGATGTGCGAGAATGCCAAAAGCGTTTTCTACGCGAACTCTTGCATAACTCAAGTTTTTTTTTTAAAATTTAACTCCTGTGGAGATATTTGAGTGCCTGAATATGGCTTCATTATGTTCTCCTTCAGTGGGAAAGCGTCATCCGCCACGAAAACATACGGCAGCTGTTTACCGCCGAGTTCGTCTGCATTTGGAATATTAAGGAAATTATTCTCCAACATTGTAACAAATGTGGTGTGGCCAAATACTCCGCCATCGGAAATTCGTCAATTTTTTCCAACGTCAACCATTAGGAACTCACTATTTGCATTAACAACAGCCATTAGGACTATACTGAATGTCTTTTTATAGTTGAAATAATATGATCCGGATTGCGGCGGTCTCTTTATTTCAATGTGCTTCCCATCCATAGCGCCAAGACAATGTGGGAACCCACTTACATTGAAAAAAATTTCCACTCATCAGCACTTTTTGGTATCTAAACAAGAGCACAAAGAATTATATATAATATAACGAAACAAAACTCGAACAATATTACCTTTATGTATTCGTTCAATACCGTTATTATGGCTTCACAGGTCTCCATCACTATTTTCCCAATAGCCTGACGGCTTGCCATAATTTTATAAGCTCACAACGCAAAATTTTAATTTATTTTCGCAAAAACCGCAAGATCAAAAAAAAAAAATTCTCAAAAGGCGCAAAATGCTAGACATTAATAATAATATCAAATAACAATTTATTTAATTTTTTTTCTATACATTTAGTCAAAAGAAGACAATGGAGCAAACGAAAGAATACATATTTTCTGGGGTTGTCTTTAAACTGGTGGAGAAAATTTGATTTACATTGGAATGAATTCTAATGTGCATCAATGGTTCTAAAAATTTAACTTCAATCTAAGAAAGGCTTTTTATTTTAATTGCATTCATGCTTGAACATGCTCTTTCCACTATTGCCTTCCTTACTGGCTAAGAAAGTGCAATTAAACCTAAATGACTAAGCTCCAAAAATTGAGATTCACTAACGGCATTTGTTTTTTTTCTATACCTTACTTTGACCCAAAACTGTACTGCATCTTCGTTTGGTATTGGTTGAGGTTGGAACTCTTCAACCCAGTTGATAAACATTAATGACTGGGTTGCATTGAAAGCACTGGCATTTATAGAAAGGTTGGGTTGCATTGGCACCACAGACAGACCGAGATTGGGCGCATTCCGCTTTTTAGTCAACCGCCTCTGATTCGTCGTAATTGTAACTAATGTTACTTACATAAATCATCCAGTCTTTCATTAATATAAGTTTGTTTTAACTCTTCTTTTATTTAAAAATAGCTTTGTTGTCTAGATACATATCTTGCAATCACAATTCTCAAACCAACCCAATTGAAAATAGAAAGTACAATCACGTTTGTGACATGAGAACTGTCAACTAAATGGTTAGTCAGGTTTTGAATTCTGTTTTTTTAGAATTGACTAAATGGTTAGTCTGTAAAAAACGGAATGCGAACATTGGTTTTCGGAAAAGGAAGACGTACTTTGAAGTTTGAACGGAAAGGAATTAATTGAAGTGGATAGGATTTACAGTTAAATGTTTTAATTTAATCAGTTATAACTGCGACTCTACGTATCAATGCGATACATGTTTCAATGACACAAAATACCGCAAATATCGCGCAAAATATAAGATATCGTTAATTCAAATTTTATACCGCAAAGTAAAAAAAAAATAACCGCGCGTTTTGCGATATATCACACAATCTGGCAAGCCTGGCCTGAGGGGAAACAGCATAAAAAAATTGTAGATCCTCAAAATCATTACCTTTGGCGAGGTATCTAAGAGTATTCGACAGTCGCGTTTCAGGAGATATTGCATCTCTCATCAAAGTGTCCTCTTTTTTAATAAGTGGAGCAACTTTATTTCAAAGTTCGTGAAAGGCTTCTGCATTCATTCTTGTAAAATTCGAGAAATCATTCCGCTCAGTTATTTTTAGTTCTCTTATTAATTTTTCATTCGAAAACTTTTTTCTTATTCTTCAGCCATTCCTTCATCCAAATTCTACGCTTTTTTTTCTATTTCTTCCGTTTTACAATCTGCACATTCTGCAATTATCAAATGCTAATATTTTTCTTTTTTCACTCATCTTACAAAATTTACGTCGCGTCGTACCACTGCCAGAAAAATAATAATATTTTTGACAGATGAAGCAGTCTTTCAACTCAGTTGATGTAGTGTGTGGCCAAGCATCAATTCAATTGGCAACTAAATTTACAATTGAATTGAATTGTGTATGGGCTGCTTTATGTTACTTTAACTGAGAACATTAAGTGGATATAGGAAACCAGAAAGTACAATTATTTGCTAGTCACATAAAATAATACATACATACAAACATATAAATAAGTGTACATAAATAAAATTGTATTTCCTTAATTCTGGGTGGAGAGCGTCCGTACCAGTTTGAACTTTATAAAATGTTCTGGGGGAACATTGCACGTCAACCCTAGAATGTTGCATTTTTCGCGCTTTATGTTTTTCGTTTTTGTCACTAAAAATATTTTTTTTTTTAATAATCAATTGGAAATATTTCAGCACAATGAACTCACCTTCAAGTTTCTGCGATAATTATTTATTTTATTCTATTCTGCTAACAAATCTTTGAAGATAGAAATACTCATTTTTATAGATTTTACTTGTCAATTTTCAACAAATTTGACAGGTGGGAGAATAGCGGATTATTCAAAATGACGCCTCATGCTTCATGCATCGCATGCTTCTTGGAAATTGGCTTTCAGGAATGTTAGGCGTACAGTGGCTGGGCAAATTATTAGGGACAGTACAACTTTTTTGTAATTTTCAGTTTTGAATGACTTTCGCGATGCGGGTTTGGAAGTTTTTTTTTATTTACTATAATTTTGTATTTAACCTTTCGTCCTCCCTGTGGGATGTGAGAAACCCCACACAAAATTGTAAACTGTCCCATTACCGTTACAAACTTTTTTCGGCCATGGCATGCCTATGTATATTCAGTTTAACATTTTCTGTAGTAGTATGCTGTGCTTTCGCGCAATTTTCATTAATTTTCAGTATTCAATTTTGCTTCGAAAGTTTCTATGGGGTATCATACATTCCAGCGTGCAGTTCGCGTAAGTATTTTTTACAGTTTGTACATAGGTATTGGTATTGTATTGTATTCAGCATTTGAATAAAAAAATACAAATAAATTGATCTAGCTAGTGTGAGATGTGTTTATTCATAACAAACAAGTTTTTTTTAGGAATCAGTAATGTTTTTTTACAGGCAAAATTTAGTATATGCGTTGCATGAATTCTACCACACTGCTAACAAAAGTTTGCAACAAAAAATGCGTAAAATTTTGCACATGTATGTACCTACTCTAGAATATTATTTCGAAAAACATATGTAATTTTATTTTTTTTTGTGTCTAACTTTTGAAAAAATTTTACTTTTTCTGATCACCTACTTTTTTATGATTTTCTTCTCCATTTATTTTTTAAATAACTTTTTTATATAAATATTTTTTTTTTGTAATGTAAGTGGAATAAACTATTTGTACATCCAAATAAAAAAAAATTAAAAACGAATAAACAATTAATTTAATGAAAAAACATATTTTTTTTAACATTTATGATTGGGTTATGTCACACCCCAGATGGAGGAAAGTGCAAGTAAAACATAGATGGAGGACGGAGGGTTGAATAACATAAAAACAACAATATTATATCTTTAATCAAAAGGCAAAGCGGCTTGAGTCTATTTAAGCCAAAAATGGTTTCTTTACGTTTTCAAACCCTTTAAAAAATAAGCTTTTTTCGGTCTTATCAGCGTGTTTCTATTCCATCTAGAAGTCCTTTTTTTGGTGATGTCAAAACGGATTAATTCAACAAAATTCATACATTTGCATCATTTTCCAAAGTTTAAAATTGCTCTCCTGAAAAATGCTTAAAATAGACTTAAGCCTCTTTGCCTTTTGATTAAAGATATAACCACAAGAAAGCATACAATTCGTCACCATGAAACCATACTTGGACCTGGGGTAGAAGTCGAATTTCCGGAACTCGCTTGTACTGATCCTGCCTCACGGTTCCTTCGACCATGAAGAGGCGTCCCATACACTGGTCGGGATCATGGACACACCAATACTCTTTCAGGGTGTTTTACCGTCTCCGCAAGGTAATCTGGGTGAAACTGCTCTCCAGCTTTTGCCCATTTGAAATGTTGACTCGTTCGAGAAGCAGATGCATAAAACATTACCAAATTGCAAAAAAAAAATATTATTCTGGATTCTTACAATTTTATAAAAGTCATAAATTAAGTCATATTAACTTAACTCCAATCCTCAACAGTCTCAAATCTAGCTTAGCAATAATTTAAAAGATATTGTATCTTATTTTGTTTGAGCTTTCAAGAAATAAATAAATATGAAAATATGAAATATGAAACAGTCAAATTCCGATCTTCCTTGGTCCATTAAAGTAGCTGAAAATTACAAAAAAGTTTTACTGTCCCTAATAATTTGGCCAGCCACTGTAATAGCGTGCTCTCCAAAAGATTTAATCCCTTTGTGAAAATGTCTCCATAAGCAATATATATGTACATATGTTTATGCAATATCTTACAAATGGATTACATATGTATGTGCATATAAAAACAAACACACAAATCAGTATCTTTTATCATTCAAGCTTCCGTCACATTCATGTACAAGCACTTAGAGACTGTATTCTTTGAAATTTTATATCACCTTGTAGCACATACGAAGCTTCATTTACGCATTCCATGCTACACTTCATCGTTGTAGTCTTTAATATTGATTACTCTTACTTTCTATTATCATCAGAGTCTAGACTTAAAAGGGTGCTTACAGCAATAGCCACTTGATTAACTCTCAAAAGGAATGTCATCGATCTCTGGAAACAATGAAGATGCCTTCAAAGGGATGAATTTATTCAAACGTAGCCTGGGCTCGCATGTATGATGTATCAAAAGCTTCCATTAGATACATGCATAATGTATATACATAAACGAGTATGTATTTAAAAACGTGTACATACGAGTGTATCCAAATGACTTTCATATTTTCCCCATTTAATGTATGTTCCAGTCTTTATTCGGCCCTTACTTCCTTCATAGAAAATATGTACATACATATATTGCTGGGAATAAAATCTTCACATACTCGTACTATGGAGGTGAATACGCTTGAATTGTGGCATTAAAACTGATGTTACTTTAAGAGAGGATAATGTGAAAAGTTGTTGGTCCATATGGAAGGCTGTTTTTGTGCACTTTGGTCACATACAAACTTAATAGGGGTTTGAGCTTGTCCGGCTACTCCAGAACTCTTTATTGGTCACTTGACAGTGTGCTTGACCTGAGAGTGATAGCAAAGAGCACTTAGAATCAAATACATATGAATGTTTGCGGTAAGTGTATTGTGTATGTATGTGTATCAGTTTCAAGTAGAAGTATTCATAGCGGAAGGGTTGTTGAGTCTGTTGAAAAATTGTAGCTTTAAAATCACTACAAAACAGCACACGTTGTAAAGAACAAAAATATATTTTACAAACAGTAAATCCACACTAAACCCTATTTTTTTTTTAATGCACACTTTTACACTTAACTTGCCCACCGAATAGCATGAAACAAAGCCGACAAGCGAGGCGTTGTGAAAGGGGGGCCATCTGTTGGATTCTGTTTAAAATTACTTACAAAAAATATATACATGTATTTATTCTTTTGCAAAGCTTTTCGCTTTATTAAAGAGAGTACACTTTCGGACTAGCTATTTATGGGAAATCATTTCTTTAAATGCCTGCCTTGACAGTGGCCTATCCTGTCAACCCAATTTTGGAGAAAATTTTCGACTATTTGGGGCTCTAATTCACAAAATGTGCATAAGTGCCTGAATCGTTTTTAGAATTTCAGCGTAACACGGTTTTTATCAGCATTACGGCCAAACTCTTCTCTTTTCTCTTTTTTCTCTTCCAATAAAATCCTGCGATATGAAATGTCTCGTGGAGACGGGGTGTAATTAGGGTTACCAGACGTCCCCCTTTAGGGGGGACAGTCCCACTTTTTCATCCCAAAATGCTGTTTGTCCCCGCTATACAAACCTCTGTCCCCCTTATTAAGTAAAATTCAATAAGAGAAAACATTTAATTTAAAACTGTTAAAAGATTTTCATTAAATATTTTTTAATAGGATTCTCTGTAAACACATCCATTTGAAGTTCAAAATCCTTTCAAAGCTGAGTGCATTCACTCAATCACCTGCATAATAATCACTTCACGCGCAAAAGTTTTCATTCATCTGTCAGTATATGATTTATTTATTTATTTTATAATAACAATCAGTGCTGGGAAAAGTGTTTCGAGTGGTTAACAAAAAGCAAAGAAGGTCCTGAATATGCGACATGTTTAAATTGATTTAACTTTTTTACTTCACTTTATTTACGCTGGTGTTATATTTGTCAAAAACATATATTGTCGCGCGATGTCCCCCTATTCGTCATATTTAATCTGGTAACCCTAGGTGTAATGGGCACCATCCACCATCACCATTATGTTCGAATGATTATTATATTACATTGATTGAGCGTAGCAATTAAGTGAACTACAATATAATAACATTTTCGTCTTAATTCATACTATGAACATTTGGTGTGATTCTGCAAAGTCTGTCGACTTAAGCGGCTATCAGTTCCATCTTAAACCAGATTACCAGATCAATTATTATCTGCCATGTGAGTAACACGACTGCTTGCGTACACGGGCGAAGCCGGGCGGGTCAGCTAGTTATTATAAGCCAAATGTGTGTTTTCACCAGAAGGCTTCACAATTCGTATATGCGTACCCTCAACGCACATAGTGATACCTGGAATTTTGCATTTCTCATAAAAATGCATCTTCGCTTCACTGTTCTCTTCCTCAGACATCACAGGACTTATTCAATTAGAACATAAACATTCCTCCAAAATATCCACGACTTCAGACAGTGCTACGGATAGAGTTCATTGTGCCATTCCAACATTAAAATCCTGTCCAATGTCATTCTGGTTCTGGAAACAACCTTGAGCTAAATACCGGAAATATGCAGCTTATTTAAATTCCAGTATTAGCGATGAACTTCTTGCTAGTGGAGGCATCTTAGTTTTCAGCTCATTCGAAACGTATCCGAATGCAGATTTATTTATCCTGAAATTTTTAGTAAACCAGAACATGATCTATTAATGTTTCTCTAACGAATTGATTTCATTTTATTTTTACTTACTGAGCTGAGCGTCGGGCAACTATAATACATCAGTTTCATTCTGCTTTCGTGCGACCATTCACTTTGAACTTTTTTCCGATATGATTTTTGTTTTTGTTTCAGATGTTTAACGACTTGAGTGTCCGTCGGTGACTCCAAAAGCGTTTCAAAGTCTATCGGCAGGAATATGGTATCCGCTCTTTCGTCGCTGATATTTCCTTTACATCCACTATTCATCTTCAACAACAACACAAATGCACAACACAACAGCGAAAGTATATTTGATACGTATCGCACCCACAAAATATATCGCTGAAATAATTAACAAAAATATCCCAGGTTGCTCCGGGGTTAAAACAACAGAAGTTATAAATGAACAATTGTTGGTTCCTACTTCTCTGGTTCCTACTTCTCTGAAGGAACTTTTTTCAACACCCTGTAGCTCCGTGGGTGCTGAAAACAGACCCCCTCCCCCCCACCCTTTTTTTCATAAAATGAACCAAGGAATCAGCACCCAAAATAATATATTTCACTGAAAAAAGAAAAAAAACAAAAATATCTGACAATAATTTTATTTGCAGATATTCAAGCTTCGCACATCTGACAACAAAAAACGAACCTGCAAATGTCCGAAACGCCTGACAATGTCACAAAAAAGTGTACACACGGTTGGCAGAGGCCTGACAATTTATTGTTAGATAACGGCCTGGCAATTGTCTGCAAACGATTTTTCTGACAATATTTGCAGACTAAAATTGTCAGTTCACACGGTTGTAAGACATTTGGGACAAATTTGTAGACCTGACAATATTTGCATACCTGACAATATTTGCAGACCTGACAATCGTCTGAACATAGCTTAAGCCCTGGTCCTGATGGCCTACCTTCTGTTTTCCTCAAGAACTGTGCGTGTCCTTTACACAAAATCATATACCATATCTTCAACTTGAAAAGATGCTTATTCCCATCTGTCTGGAAAACCTCTTTAAAGTTCTTATTTCTAGGTCCGGTAGGAGAAATAAAATTGAGAACTATAGAGGCATATCGTATATGTTAGCAATTTTCTCTGCCTAATTATTTGATTCGCTAGTCACCGAAAGATTAAACTTCTCTTGCAAATCCCTTATTTGCAATAATCAACATGGTTTTGTAATTGACGGAAGGGTTAACTTGTATTTTAAGTTAAAGTTTTTTTTGTTTTTACGTAATTGAACAAACTAAAGCTGCTTATACAGTCAATATATGAGTATATGAGGTGTATAATTTCAAAACTCTTCTTTTCCACTTTTGAGAATTTTGAGTAAAACAAAAAAAACTGTTAAAAGCTTCTAAAATGATATTAAAGATTGTTTTAAAAGTTAAATTGTAAGTTTGGAATAACCTTTATCGATTTCTTATAGTTTTGAACCTATAAGGTAAACCTAAAAATTATAAAAAAACAGTTTAATTTGGAAAAGAAGAGTTTTAAAAATTACGATTGGAATAGTTGAAAAGTTTTGAAAAGAAAGTACATTTTTTTTCGATTTAATTAATTTTGGTTTACTTTTAAATACCTAAATACCTATACCAGAATACCTTTAAAAATAATTAGGGGTAATAATACTGATATGAGGAAATGTAACGCATGCAATTATTTCTTACTTTTTATTCCTTTCTTCAGCTTTTTTGGCAGAGAAAATGCGCATTTTTTTTCGCCCTTTTCCTAACGCAACTTCGTTCACAAATTCAGATGGTTCATGATATCTATTAATAACATATATTTAATTTAATTATTAAATAAAAATTAACTTATAAAACGCGAACGGACCGCGTACCCTCCCAAAACAACGAAAATCCACGAAAAATAAGGAAAAACAACGAAAACCCGTTCGCGTACGCAAAAATTTCGTAGTTTTTCGTAGAAGAGGAGTGCTCACGAGAGAGTAAGAAATTTCCTCATGCTACGAATTTTAGTCCAAGGAATTTCTTTGGGGTGTATTATGAAATCTGTCAAATCTGTAAAATCACATACATTCTTCATTTGTTGGTGCATGCGTTCGATTACTTTTTCGTGATTTTTCTGTCTTTGAGAGAATTTTACCCCCACTCTTCGAGATTTGACAGAAAACCCATATTTAGTGCAAAAAGTACGCGAACGGACCTTTCATTTCATCTGCGAACTTGCCAAAGATGTTTTCTTCACGAGAATATTGCAACACTAATAGGTCTGTTCCCGTACTGTCCAAAACAGCGCAAAAGTACGCCAAACTACGAAAATCAGTCAAATCCTGTTTTTTCATTGTTTTCGACAGAAGATAGCGCTAACAAGAGAGTAAGAAATTTCCCCATGCTGCCGATTTTAGTCCAAGAAATTTCTTTGGGCAGCTTTATGAAACTGTCAAATCTCCTCTCTGACAGATTTTTACTCCCATTCCTTGAAATTTTAGAATCTATAAATTTTAGTGCAGAAAGTACGGGAACAGACCTATAGTTTAATCCATGAATACTCTCAAAATAACAAAGATTCCCGCCTTCTTCACTGCCAATGGAATACACGAGTTTTGAAAGCGGCTACTTTGATTCGCATAGGAAAATAAGAGTTTTGGTGCAGAATTTGGTTTGTATGGGAATAAATGAGTTTTGAACTAAACGACTAAGTGGAATACCGTAGTTTTGAAAACAACTTCACTTTTTAAGTACTCAAAAGTATAGGAAATAACAAGTTTTGATAAATTTTATTTTAGCCTCAGATGAAGGCACTTCTAAAGAATAGAAGAGTTTTGAAATTATACCCCTCATATATCCTTACTATAATAAAAATGTAACTTTTTTTCGACTGCAAAAACTTTGTTCCCTTTTGTCTTAAGAACTACTGCACGAAATTGAATCCGGTTTTCACAGTTGGATTGCAAAATGTCAGGAATACAGGCATAGGATATTTTTTTATCGTTATCTGCTATCCAGAAGAGGAGATCTAAGCTGATATCTGGACAAAGAGTATTTTTACGAATACCTTCTAGCTCCTAGCTTTAGAATGCCTCGGCCGATGGGAATGGAATTTATTTTATTGTAAGGTTCAATTTTGTACAAACATTCTAAGATATAAATCATCTTCGTCCGTTATACAGAAGTTGAACAATAAGCATTCAATTAAAATTAAAATTCAACTAAAAATGAAATACAATTCAAGAAAAGCTTAGATCGTTGGATTTTACCAACGACCAGTGGAGATAGTTTCGTGTGTGCGCCAAAACCGTTTTTTTTTTCTTCTGTACCCCTGCTGTGTTGTTTTTTTTTATTTTGAACTGGCGAGGAATTGAGGATATCTAAACTGTTTGAACGCGCATCACGCAGAAACTTATGGACGGATTTTGATGAAACTTGACATAGTGATTGCTTATGTTCTTGGTCAACTTTGTGTACTTTTTATCCCCGAAAATGATATGGTTTTTGAAAAAAACTGCATGTCTGTAAGGAAAATTATAATTATTCTGCCCTAGCTCAATAGTATGTAGCTTACCGGATTGAAAAATAAAAAAATAGGTGAATTTAGTGAATTCTCCACTGATTCATTTGAGGTATGAATCATCCTTCGGCGTTATCCTGGGGCTGAGCTATGCTCAAAATAGTTCATGAAATGTTCGCCAACAATTTTCCATCAGTGGAGACCGCAGCCAACAGCCGTGCAACTGTGGGTGACGTCATAGTGTGTGAATGCGCGCTCCATACATCTTATACAATAAGTATCAGTGGCGTGGGCTCCATATTCCTATCGGCTTCCCTATTCAAATTATTCACTTTATAAATTTATAAGCCGGAAAAAATCGGCTTATGGGTATTTTTTCTGCAATCGAATTGAGTTGTTTTGATATGTGGTAGTGATGGAAAATGAAATTTTCAGATTGTACTTTTCCCAAGCTGAAATTGTAACTTTTACGACTGAATTGTAACTTTTCTTTTGATAATCTGTGATATTATCATTTATCAGTATATTCGTGTCTAAAAGACTTTTTCAAGGCAATTTCAAAAAATATCGAACAATTTGTTGTTGCAATTTTTTTAGCCATTTTGGGTGTAATTTTCTAGTCAGTGTTCATTTTATAATGGGCAGTAAAGCCCAAAATAACAAGTGGAAATATTTGCAAAGGAAATAATGCCCGAAAAAGGAAATATCACCCAAAACAATAAAGACAAAATGAAATAACGTCCAAATAAAATTAAGAATTGCCCAAATGGCAATATTAGCCGCGTTTTATTATCACCCATGATCCAGATTAGATCATTTGTTTCAATGCATTATAATAACAATACGACGCGAACGGTGCGCGGCCACGCGGCGCGTCGCAACGCGGACGGGACACCCAAAAATCTGGAAATATCGCCCAATTTTTACAAAAACCATTCCCATTGAAATTTTTTGGGCGATATTGCCTTTTTATAACTTGGGTGATATTGAGTTTTGGGCATTAGGAAAAGTGTTTTTGGGCTTTATTTCCATCTTCTTGTTTATTTTTGGGTGTTTTTTTGGGCGCTATTTCCAAATCGATTTGGGCGTTATTTCCTTGTGCGTTATTGCCTAACGCCCTTTTTCAATTTTGAAATTATGACAATCTTAATTTTTCACAACGAATTTTTGTTTCAATTAAAGCTGAACAGGTATCCACCAGTAGCCGATTTACACTTAGTTTTTATTAAATTTTAATACGAAAAAATGCTTATCACACAGGTCGAAGAATGTAGTATTGAAAGTAAGCCTTGGTCTATTTTATATATGTACATATGTATGTAGGTAAGGTTAGGTTAGGTTGAGGGGGGTTGAGAGGCTGAGCCATCCCAAAACGCTGGACACAGAGTGAGCCCATCGCGTTCCCCTAAGAATCCAACCAAGGATGGCACCTAAACCGCCACAATTTCTTCAAAGCATTTTATTACCCTGCAAAATTTTAGAACGAATCTATGGTTGATTCGGCCTACCTCCTCCAGGTTGCTATAGAAGTAGCTGTCTAAAATGTTCTTGCGACTACGTGCTATGCCCTGGCATTTACACAGAATATGTGTGATATCCTCTGCTAAACCTAGATCATTACAATATCTGCAAATACCCTTTCCTAAGAGTCCGAGTCTCTTGGCGTGTTTGCCTAGAAGGCAATGCCCGGATAATATTCCTATAACTGTACCCATTTGTACCCTGCTATGTCTAAGGATTTCGCTGGTCCTTTTACTGTCCAGCGCTGGCCAAAGTGCCTTGGAAACCCTGTATCCTGCAATGTTAGACCATCTATGGTCAGCCCTTCAGCAAAGTGGTGGAGCTACTTCTAACTCTTCGGGTAAAGGCAGTTCCCCCCCTTTCGTTGCCAACTCATCGGCAAACTATCCCGGAGTGACCCGGCACCCAACATAGTCTTACACGGTTCTGCATGCATAATGCCCTGAGCATTGTGCGGCAGCTCCGGGCTAGTACCGATTTAATAGTGCACGATTCTAGCGCCTTAAACGCAGCCTGGCTGTCGATGTAAATATCAATATCCTTACCGGATATTTGTTTTATGTTCACAAGCTCTGCAGCTCTAAGTTCAGCTAGAACTTCTGCCTGAAAAACGCTGCAGGTATCCGGGGGTCTTAAGGACACCTTTAGATCTAGTTCCACACAGTAGATACCAGTCCCTGTGCCGCTTGCAGTTTTTGACCCGTCCATGAAGACTGCAGTGTTTATATGCCGAATTACTGTGTTTTTTGTCCGCTCTTCACGCACAGGGTACACGGTTCTGTATGTAGTATGTATGTTTAACATAAAATTACCACATCAATTTTGAATAAGGCTAATCTCATTCCAAAACTTTGAAATTGGTACTTTTTTTTAAAAAATTTTTGAATTTGATAAATTGTAACTTTTTCTAATCAATTGTAACTCTGATTTCTGATTGTATCAGAAAAGTTACAATTGTAACCCATTTTCCATCCACATTGTGGAATATGCTCATTTTTGCTGTATTCGCAAATTCAGTTGGCTGATTGTTCGTGCGCGTTGCCACTATTGACTATTTTCAATATTTTTTCCAGTAGATTCTCTAAAAAAATGCAGTGGATTGATATCGTTCACAGTAATTTTTATTTCAACGGAAAAAATAAGGTATTTTAACACAAATTGGCTTTCTGTTTTATTATTTCGGTTTATGGTTCATTTAATCTTTTGTTTTCCTCAACTGCAGCATCATTTATGTTTTTAAATATAGAATATAAAACACTTTGAAAACACAATCCAAAACCGATACTCTTGCCTATATAAAAGCTAGTTACTCCAAAACAAAGCACTTACTTACGAATTTTTGCTGGGTTCAGCAGTTAATTGAATACACTGAATTTCATTGTCTAATGTTCTTCTTATGAGAAATAAACAGAATTAACGGTACGGTAAAATCACAGACATAAATAATTTAGTGAACTTTTCAAAGAAGCACATTCCAACGTTTAAGCGTTTCATAGATACGGTGATTCTTTTAGGTAAACAAGAGTTAGCATTCCGAGGTCACGATGAAAGACCCAGCTCGGATAATCGGGCCAATTATGTAGAAACTCTTAAATTTAGTCACTCAGATGGACTCGCATTTAGATCAATGTTCTCGGGCCTCTCAAACGATATTCAAAACGACCTAAAGCACTGTATTGCTGCGGTGATTAGACATCAAATTAAATCGGCAATTAGTCAAGCTCGGTTTGTGTCCATTATGATGGACGAAATACCAAATGTGAATCACAAAGAACAACTAAGTGCAGTTTTACGGTACATCTCACAAGATGAATAGAAGAGATTTCATGGCTTTTTCAACGTTAGTTAAAGCTATGTTAGTTGGGCAATCATATGATTGTGCCACAGTGATGTCCAGTGGTCCGTGAGCTTGTCCAATGTCCAATTTCATCCCATGTTATGCTCATGTTTTAAATTTGGTATTATCCCGATAAATTAGAAAGCATACCTGAGGTTAAAGTATTTTTTGGTTTTACCAATAGCATAGTTCATTTCTTTAATAAATCTACAAAACGCTCGTCTTTAAAAAAAAATTTAATTTTAGATCTTACTGCTCTATAAGATGAGCCCACAGTTTTTTATAGAGCACCTTCATTTTTTCGGGTTGATGACCTTACCCTATAGAACCATCTTCAGACTTCAGAGTGAGGTATTAAGAGAGATATGTACTAAAAATCTGAGTAGTTTATTATTGAAACGTCCAATAACCGTCGCCTCTGTGGAAAGATCCTTTTCAGCCTCTCTTACAAATCCAAGAAATTTTCAGACAGAAGATGGGCTTCCCGATTTAGCACTTCTATCGATAGAAAAACGTTCTTGCAGAGTTTGTAAAAACAAATCATAGGATAGCTTTGGAATATAAATTAAGAGACGTGTTCACACGATTTTTTTAACTTTAAATAATTGGAATTTTTGCTTTTTTGCTCCGGCTTCCCATCTTAAATCTGGCACACCACGCCACTGATAAGTATGTACCTACATATAAAGGGTGATTTTTTAAGAGGTTGAGAACTTTTTTTAAAAAAAAAACACAAAAAATTCGAAAAAATTAATGAAATATTTATTTGAATCGATAGTTTGAACCTTGCAATTTAATGTTTAAAGATAATTTCATGCAAATGTTGACCGCGGCTGCGTCTCAGGTAGCCCATCCGCTGAGTCCAATTTTGGCATACTCTTTCACACATATCGGCCGGTATCTCACGAATGAATGCATGGATGTTGGCTTCCAGTGCGTCAATCGAAGCGGGCTTGTCCCTATAGACATTAGCCTTGACATACCCCCACAAAAAATAATCTAATGGAGTCAAATCGCACGATCTAGGCGGCCAATTGACCGGCCCGAAACGTGAAATTAACTGTTCACCAAACTCGCCTCGCAATTGCGCCATTGTTTCGCGTGCTGTGTGGCATGTGGCACCGTCTTGTTGAAACCACATATCATGCAAGTCAAGAACTTCCATTTCGGGCAAAAAAAAGTTTGTTATCATCGCTCGGTAGCGTTCACCATTCGCCGAATCGACATTTCGCGGTCTTCTGTCACACTAGCTGATACGGCCGCAATATTTTCTTCACTACGCACAGTACGTAAACGTGTTGGTGGTTTAATGTCCAACAAAGTAAATTTGGTGCGAAATTTGGTCACAATCTTCCGAATAGACTGCTCAGAAGGTCGAGAATGCCGATCATAAAATGGAAGCAGCGCGCGATGAACATTTCGAACCGAGCACGAATTTTGATAGTAAAATTCAATAATTTGCAAGCGTTGTTCATTTGTAAGACGATCCATGGTTAAATTGCAAACCAAACTGAAGCTGTTTGACAGTGACACAAGGTACTAAACACACGTCAGCTGTCAAAACCAGTGTTGCCAAAACCAAACCAGCTAAAAAATCACCCTTTATATATATATAAATATGTATTGTATATGTATATTAAAAGTAATGTTTGTGTGTTCCTCTTTTATTTGTTCATCCGATTGCAGTAAAACTTGGGAAATGTGCAAAAAAAACATTGTTGTTGTGCGCACGCCTCGCCGCGCCGGGGAAGATTCCTTTACATTGGGGCAAGATTTCTACTTCATTGCAATCCTATTTTTATTTTTTTTTTCCAAAAGCAAACGCATCCATCATGATCTCAAATCTGCAATCGGTGGAAACAATACAGGCGAATACCCCTATTTCGAATTTTCACGGGCGATCAAAATCAGTGCAAGTTAGAGGGATTTTTCAGAAAATCGAGCTAGGACGATTAATCCTTTTTTTGGAAACCCATTTATTCATATTGGATGTTAACAAAAAACAGAAAGAAGAAAAACTTTTAAGGAACATTAATTAATAAAAGAATAATTTGTGATACAAAGTACCGGTCTATTAGAGTTTCCGATTTCCTGATATGTTAGAAAATTAAAGAACACTTTTTTGACGCTTCAGCTTCGAAAAATCATTTGGACCTACCAAAAAAAGCATTTAAATGCGAGGAAATAGCTCAAGTTTTGAAAATCAGAAAAACGTGGCAGCCGGGCGAAGCAAGGCGAGTACGGGTCAGCTAGTTTTTAATAAACTTTGTTTTAATTAAATTGCACTGCGCGGTTACTGGAGTTCAGATGGTCGGTACTAGAAATCGTAGCCGGTTAATTATTTTTTTTTTAGTTTCGAGATATTGGTATTCAAACACATTTTTTTTTTTTGATTTTTTTTAACCAATTTTTGTGAAAACGCATTTATCTCGGGAAATTGTTCTTATAATTTTTTTCACCGTAAAAAGTTTTTACCTATTGCTTATAGTTTTGCCGGTATAAGGTTAATTTAATTACAAAGACCTTTAAAAAACGAGCATTATTTGTGTTCAGTAACACACTTATTACCTGGGGCTCACAGTTTTCCTGGAATTAAGTTAATTTAGTCACAAGAACTATTCAAAAACGAGTATTGGCTTGAATTCAGCCTGATGGTGGACAATTAATACAAGATAACGCCCGTTTTTTAATGGTCTTTGTAATTAAATTAATCTTATACCGGCAAAACTGTAAGCAATAGGTAAACATTTTGTACGGTGAATTTGTAGGTGACATTATGGCGCATCCGAATAATAAAAGTAAAAAAAAAAAAATATAAGCACGCTTTCCCGAGATAAATGCGATTTTCACAAAAATTGGTTTGAAAAAATCAAAAAAAAATCTGTGTTTGAATACCAATATCTCGAAAACGAAAATACGGATGGTTATAGTTTTTAACTTTTATAAACACTGTAAAACTGTAAGCAATAGGTAAACATTTTGTACGGTGAATTTGTAGGTGACATTATGGCGCATCCGAATAATAAAAGTAAAAAAAAAAAATATAAGCACGCTTTCCCGAGATAAATGCGATTTTCACAAAAATTGGTTTGAAAAAATCAAAAAAAAAATCTGTGTTTGAATACCAATATCTCGAAGACGAAAATACGGATGGTTATAGTTTTTACCTTTTATAAACACTATTCAATTGTCTATTAAACAAGCCTACTTTGGTTGCTCTAAGTTTAATACACTAAAAATTATAATTGAATAACTGTTGATACCATTTTCTATGAAGGAACGTTTTTAAACACCCTGTACCTCAGTGGGTGTTCAAGATAGACCCCCCCCCCCCCCCATACGATGCATGAACCAATGAATCAGATCCGAAATTATCTGTAACTCAAACCGTACCACCCTGTATATTCCAAGAAATAAAGTGAGGTTTGTTTCAATTATTCACTATACTCAACATTTTAGAATAAGACAATGATAAAGTTCGAAAAGCGGTTGCATTTGCAACAGTTATATCCAATTCAAATATGGAGGATGGGTTAAAAGGATTGTCCAAGGGAAGACCTTTCAATGCGAAACGAATGAAGCTTCGCTGGCCTGCTTTGTGATTGTTCTGATAAAAAATCGTGCGAAGCATATTCGAGGTGAGGACGGACGAGACTGTTAAATAGTGAGAAAGTGACAAGACACCATCTTTTAACGAAACCTAACATTGAGTTTGTGTTTGACTTATTCACAATGCGGTTAATATGCTATTTAAAATTAAGTTTAGAGCTAAAATGGGGTTAGTGCGTCGGACTACTGAGCCAGCGGTCTTGGTTTCGAATCCCGCCGCAAACACCTAAACGTTTTTCACAGTGCCCACCTCTTTCGAATGCCTGACAAGCATTCAAGAGTATCATCTGTCATGTAAAGCTTCCCAATTCACCGTTCGGAGACGGCAGAAAACTGTAGGTCCCTTCCATTCGTGCAAAAATATAACGCGCACACACAAATGGTTGCGGGAAGCTAGGCTTGGTTCTACCTAGGACTGCTGAAGCCAAATATTTATTTATTTTAGAGCTAAAATAAACACCGATCTCCTTAAAACTATAAACCCGACAGAGAGAGTGATTCGATATCAAGTAATTGAATATAGTCGATCCAATAATTCCATGCTTGAATGTGGTTCTTTTTCCAAGCTTCTTTGGAAATAAGACCCGCCGGGCCGCCGCGAGTTACATATTTCCATTTTTACATGATAATAAAGCCACATCTTAAATGTGCATGATAGCACTTGCATCTATGTAATAAAATTAGATAATTTGTGGAATGTTCGACATTTGTGTTCTTGAACTTCTAAAGCAACTTTTCACTACTTACATACATGTAATTTGGTGAGAGGACGAGCAAGGCAAATGGAATTGACAAAGTTTCCACTATCAGAGCGTCCTGTGCATTCGTCGTTATACCATGTTATGGTAGCACTTCAATTGGGTTCAACATATACAATCTGGTTCTTAGAAAGAAATTATGGAATATGGGTATAATAAGTTTGGCTTTGTACGGGAAATCCGGTCAGATATGAGTAACATCAAGGAATGCCACCACCAAAATTACGTACATATGTGGAATAGTGTTGTCGAATGGGTGTTGCATTAAACATAGAGTGAGTGCGGAAAGAAAGTAGACGACCTGACGTGGTTAATCAGAATGAGGAAAGGATTAAATGATTTTCCCGCCTATAAAAGGAGCTTCGGGAAAAGATAGGACTGCAACCCTACATCATCAACTGGATGTATACTGCAATATCTTCATTACCTTCCACTCGACATGTTTATCAAAGGCACAGCAACAAAGAGAGCACTGAGACTAAGAGAATCCGATTTGCTAAGACAACGTATGGACATGCGGTGATACTCGGAGAAATACAGCAACTGTGGAGGTGCAAACCTGAAATTCTAACCAAGACTTTAGACTACATTACTCCTAACTATGACTTCAACTTGAACGTACAAATCCGATTTCCCAGTAGGGAAGACTGGCTGCCAAATAAGGTGATCAGAGACCAGGAAAAAGCACTCTTCACTGATGACACAAAAGTCTACCGGATACTTGTGTCTTCCAGGCGAAACTACTGGCGATTGAAAAGGCTACAATATTCATAAAAGGAAGCAACCTCCCTCCGTCGGAGATAACCATTCTAGTGGATAGTCAGCCGGCTTTAAAATCAATAGGATCAAACAAAATAAAACCAAAGGCAGTCTAAAAATGTCGCTATGTCCTAAATGCCATAGGGCACCACAAGGGTAGACTGTGCTGCATATTCCGACATAGCAATATCGAAGGGAACGAGATAGCAGTCGATCTAGCTAGAGCTAGATCTGCCATGAGCAACAGTGATGCTGACACCTCCATAATGCCACCGACTAAGCCACTGTTCAAAATATACACTGAATAAGAGACCAATGTGGGTGGGTGGCCGTGGCGTATTGGTAGTCGTCGTCGCTTGTCATGCGGAAGGTTCTCGGTTCGAATCCAGATGTCTTCGAAGCATTTATTTCTCACGAAATAAAAATAAGTTGATCATTTCAGAAGTTAATATAGAAACCTACTGCAAAGGCATAACACTGGCAGTATGATGTTGGATGTGGCTGAATAAATTGATCGCCCAAACTATAATAAGAAACATCTGGAAAAAACTCCTGTGAATCATAAGCAAGTACGAAAATAATACACAAATCTCCAGTTATCCTGGATACCACCCATAGAGTTAGTTGAAATTGAAACCTATCATCTGAGTTTCCTACCACTACGTCGATCTGTCTGTCTCTCGTTCTCGTCCTTCATGTGTTCGCGCTGTGTGTAAACATTAAAAGGGTATTCATATCCCCTTAAACGTGTGAAGATTAAAAATGCTCTGTGGCTCACACGAATCGACTGCGTCACATCTCATTCCTTATGGCCGAAACTTGATCCTAATAGGACAAAAACGATGTTACATCTGGAAAAATCCTCCATACGCTTAATCGCCGGAGTAATCAGAGAACCTGTAGAAGCTGCAGAGATGAGGAAGAAAGCGAATCGAACCAGCATCTACCGAGAATGACGCCTACATACTTTAGGCCATATATTCTTGGCAGACATAGCGGAACTCAATTCTAAGATATACCAGGAGCACAAACTGGTTTATGCGTTGGTAGGAAGAGGATTTACTCCAAAACTAAGAGAAGGCTCACAATGGACCTTCGGCTCGAACAATTACACACCGTTCCTAGCTTAACCTATCCCAACCATGTTAACATAACGAAAATTGAGACTGAATGAGCAATATATCCTAAAAACTAATTTCAATAATGCTTTCAACATTAAATTGGTTTTGTGCATTTTATGGCAATACTAGCAGGTGTATTATACTTTAACAAAAGAGGATGCTTTCTTGTTAACCAGACTTTTCGTTTAAATTTAATCACTTCAGACAATGTGAAATTTCTTAATATTCCGTACAATGCGTATGTGTGTACGAATATGCAGAAGCTATTGTACTTGAAGAACATCTAATCAAACCTTTGGATTTGTAAACGTGCTACGAGTCTCGAAGCACTCATAACATCTTCATATGTAAGTTTTGTTTCCATTATCTTGTGTGTGTTTGAATTCCGGGAGAAAATCAAACAAACTTGAGCACAGCTAAGGAAATTCAAGTCATTACCACGGTACAAGAAAATTGGATATTCCCAGGAGTTATACGAAATGAAGCTTTCCATTTCCCCTCTACGTCGTTAACGCATCCTTGCGAAAGGATCATTGTTATGATGAAGCAGTCACTTTGTTGTGTACTTTACTGCCATATGCGAGATTATGTGACTGGTAATGACGATTTGTTGAAACAGAGGAAATCATCCCAATGGGAATAGTAGTGTTTTAAATAAATTTCCTGTATTTGATTTTGTTTAAAAATACTTCTGAACGCACCCTGGGAAATATCTGATCTTTTGTAATGAAGTTTGAACGGCCGCGATTAGGGTTTATTTATTTAGAAATTAAGCGCTATTCATCGGGTTAACTATGTATGTCCCATGAAACTTTAACGGGTGGAAAACGAAAATAACTTTTGGTAAACATACAGAGGTGTTCGATTTAGCATTTGCACTGGTTGTGTTACAGTGGCAGTTCTACAATTCAATTCAATTCAATTTACTTAACAATAATCTTCATAAGTACAATAATACTTGGTCTTTAATAGTACAAAGAGGGTTTAAATGAGATAACAATGTTCTTAAAACTAAATTTAAAGCTATAAGTGGTTTTAAATCTAAGATTAAAAGAAAAAAAAAAAAAAAACAGAGAGGAAGAAAGATAGAAAAAAAATAGAAAGAGAGACCTTATTGCTACGAGTATGTTGAGAAAAAATGTATAACTTCAGATTTAAAGTTACTTACTGACTTAGGTGGCGCTACAGTCCGGAGTGGACCAAGGTCTCAACCAACAACCAGCAACCCCTTCCAGTTAGCTCGGTCCTTAGCGCACTCCAAGTTGGTTGAGGTCTTGTTCTACTTGTCAGGGATGAAAAATGAGTTTTTGCAATTGTATTATAAAATAAATACAAATTGTACTTAACTGCGTTCAATTGTACTTTTTCTTGTCAGGTAAATATATGCTCCAAAAGCGACGTGCATTTACTGCAATGCTTAGTTTAATGGTTTGCAGCTTAGTTAAGATTAAATTAGTTTTATTTATTTATATTTCATTTATAAACATCTACAATACATAACAAAAACAAAAATAAACATTACTAAATTGTAACATATGATATATGTAGTTCATAAATACTTAGTTATACGTAGGCTGTTCGATAAATCAGTGACTTTGTGTTTTTTTTCTCAAAATTTAATTTATTTTTCAACATAGTCTTCTTTTAGCGCGAAAAACTTTTCCCGGTGATTTTCCAACATTGTTAACTATTCCAAAAAAATGATTTCTCGAACCCTATGCATTTGTTGCATCGATAATCTCATCACTCGATGAAAATCTTTTCCCGCCGAGCCATTTTTTCAAATTTGTTCATGCCCAAATGATCATGCAGGATTCGAATGACGCTATTATTTGAAATCGCTACTGTCTCAGCTATCTCACGAACCTTGACTTGAGATCGTCCAACACAATATCGTGGATTGTTTACCATTTCTTCCATTGTGACGTCATTTGGACGTCCTGGGCGCTCAGTGTCATTTAAGATCGTACGATATTTAGTGAAGCACTTTTGTACCGTCCCATGCGAGGGAGCAGAGTGTCCATAATATTTTTTAAGTCTATCTTTACTGCCCGAACACAATGCATGCCCGCATAGTATGCCGCGCTGTCAAAGTAGAAATATATAGAAACTCAATAGTGCGCCCACAATGATGTAGTTGCCGCGGCCGCGTAGTACAAGTTGGCCAAATTTTAACTTTTGCCGTGCGGCATTTGACAGCTCGCTTAAAAATAAAATAAATGGAAAGAGAAGAATTTGAGAAATTTGTTGAAAGTGTAAAACAAGGGAAATATTGTGGAATTTGTGCCATCCACAATATAAAAATATAAAAAGAAAGGCAAAAGTGCAAATCAGTGCAATGGGAGTTACAGAGTAGACGTGCTTTTGTGTACTGGCAACTGTTTTGTTAATTTTTTTGATCGAAATAAGCATTTAAACTTAATACTTTTGCTATTAGAATAGACTGAGCGTTTCTCGTTTCGTCTATATCGGTTTTTGTCTGTGAAAGGTGATAAGAAATTCCAAAAATAAACTATAATAAACTAAAAATAAAATAGAAATATATATAAAATTACAAGTTTTATTGTGCCAATCTCATATCGGTCCCATTTCGGTTATAATCGCACCATCACAATCAAAGTGCACTTCGTCAACACTATACACATACATATGTCTAACCTACCAAATCGACCCAATACCCGCAAGAAGTTTATTGACACGACGGATTCGCCAAAAAGCTTCTTGGGCTCTCCTCTACAAAAATCCACAAAAAAAAAATTCATGGATGACAGAACTGACATGAAGGTTATGATGGACGAGCTACTTAGTAAACAAAGTGAGTTTATAATTACCTTGTTATCAAATAAACTAACAGAGTCCGAGAACAAAATTATGACAAAAATTGATTCAGAAGTCAAAGAAATTAAATCAAGTATTTGTGACATAAACAATCGTGTAACGCACTTGGAATCCACACAAACAAATTTAAATTCTGAAATTGATTCCATTAAATCCGAATTAAGTGATCTTAAATTATCACTCACTAAAGTTTCCACCGGCAGCCGGAGTATCCTACACTATGGAAGCGGGCCAAAATCATACCTATTCCCAAAAATGCTAGAGCTGATGAGTTTAGGCCAATTTCAATTCTCCCCTTTCTTTCAAAGGTTTTTGAACGAATCGTACAAAAACAGATGAGTACTTATATTAAAAATAATAATATTCTTACTCCAAAACAATCTGGTTTCCGCGAAAAACACAGCTGTATTACGGCCATTCTGAGTGTTACTGACGATATACGGCAGGCTTTAGACGAAGACAAAGTAACATTTTTGGTGCTTCTTGATTTTTCCAAGGCATTTGATATGGTTGATCATACTATTTTATGTAAAAAACTGTTTCGACAATATAACTTTTCATCTGGTGCAGTAAAGCTACTTTCATCCTACCTAACAAATAGAATGCAAGCGGTTCAGATAAATGACAATCTGTCTGATTTTCTCCCAACTGCTAGTGGCGTCCCTCAAGGTTCTATACTTGGTCCCCTATTATTTTCATTATATGTAAATGAACTTCCATCTATCATAAGAAGCTGTTCGACACACATGTATGCCGATGATGTCCAATTGTATATGAGTTGCTCTCTTGGTCTTATTGAGAACGGAGTCCATGATGTAAATGAAGATCTAGAGGCTATTGCACGTTGGTCTGAACTAAACGGATTTTCTTTAAACGCGAAAAAATCGAAATGCCTAGTCATATCAAAAAAACCTTTAGATCTTTCCTACTTCCCTTCTATTTTATTGAGGTGCTCTCCAATAGAATATGTTGAAACGGCTAAAAACCTTGGGATTATTTTTAACCGCTATCTTACCTGGGATAATCATATCAATGCTGCCGTTGGAAAGGTATATGGTGCACTGCGTAATTTGTGGTTAACACAGTCTTTCACCCCTATAAGGACGCGGGTTATGTTAGCTAAATCGTTGGTCATTCCTATTCTAATATATGGATGTGAAATCTTTTGCAGTTGTAATGCGGTCAGTAAAAGAAAGCTCAATGTTGCCTTTAATAGCACGATAAGATATGTTTTCGGCCTACGTAAATATGATAGGTTAAGTAGGTTTTCTTCGCGTCTGCTCAACATGCCCTTTGAGAGCTATCTACAGTTTCGCACTTTGACACTTTGACATTAAATATTCTGGTAACACGTGAACCACACTACTTATTCGAAAGGACTCGATTCACCTCTTCACAGCGGTCGGGGCAATTAATTCACACTCGTTACTCGTTTCTTACCTCAGAGCGTCAATTTTTCGTTAATGCTGTTCGATTGTGGAATTCACTGCCTCGGAACTTAAGAATAATTCAAGGTAACATAACAAGACTTAAAAGAGAATTAAGAAATTATTTTTCTAGAAACAGATAAATATAAACTTCTATGAAATTTTTGTATATATTTAATTAAATAAATAATTTTGTTTTGTTAACTTTGTAACATATATTCAATTTGTATGATTTGAAATTTTCTTATTTCTTTTCTTGTAAAGATTGCATTTGGTATACTCGCTCATTTACTCTTAACTATTGTTCATAGCTAGCTTATCACTATCTTATAAGATATTGTATCTTAATGTGTATAAGCATATCGAAAATAAATAAAGAAATAAATAAATAAAAAGAATGTCAGGACATTGCAATTGAATTTGGTTTGACGAGTAAGTATTCCTTATATAGTATTTTAGTCACTGTTTTCTTATGGATTGTTTTTTTTATTGTTTTTTTTTTTAGTTGAACTTGTGAAAAAGAATTGGAAGGGCTTGATGAATAGCTACTCCAGACATCTAAATAGAAAGAAAACTTCAGGGCAGGCTGTGGAAGAACCGGAGTATGAATGGAAATACAGCAACACCCCGGACTTCCTTAAGGAGCATTTGAAGCCAAGGATATAAATAAATATCTATTTAATACTAATTATTTATGACTAAAGTAGATATTTTATGTAATTTACAGGACTATTAGTAATTATCCCTCTTTGCCGCATGAAGATACCGTCACCCCAAGTCCACCTACTACGCCGAGAGGTGAGAAAAATGAAATTAATACCCCGTAAGACCCGTTCGTTTTGGAGAGCCCGAATTTCTCCCAGAGTTCGTCCATTTCCTCGTGCATCGAGGAAGAGAACGTTAAATGTTGAGTAGACATTTGTCTCCACGATGTACTCTGTGCAAGAGTTCCTACAGAAACCTCGTGGAAGTGGATCAGCTCAATTTTCTACATCATCTTCTACCAATTTAGAAGATGAGCTATTTTGCCGCAGCCACAACTTTTCCTCTGCAGCTACGGAATGAGGCAGAAATAGGTATGTTGTCATATTTATGTGATCTGCAGGCTCCACATGAGATGAATACAGAATAAAAAAAGAAAATGTAATGTTTTGGGGGGGAAAAAAAACTTAAATAGAATAGATAGATAAATATGTGGTTAAATATATGTATCTATTTTTTATTGTGATTGGAACGAAACGTTTCCTTCATTTAGAAAATGATCCGTCAAGGTTTTTCGTACATCAAACGCTTCACTTGCTCTATTATTCGTTCTACATCATGGGCAGCAGATTGTGGGTTTCCTGGCGCCACATTCCATCATATCGCTCACCATTCGTGCCATATGAATCGCAATAGTTCTCAGGGCAGTAGGAGTTGCAACTGTATACAGTATCGGTTATTTTCAAACAGTTGTGCAGGATAACGCACGCCAGAACAATTTTGTCCGCATTTTTTGTCACAAAAGACTGCACATGTTAGGATGCGGATTCGTCGTGGGAAATCGGCTACGCTCAAGAATAATTGACTCTAAGCCGATCAGTGATCGCCTGGCTGTAATCCGCATCAAGGCAACATTCCAAAACATCAGCGTAATATGTGAACACGCCCCTACCAACCAAGTTGAAGACTCTATCAAGGAGGAGTTTTATGACCTCCTGTACGGAGCCTACGGAGCCTGTCCGGAGTATGATGTCAAAATCATACTCAGGGACTTCAATGCTAAAATCGGTAAGGAAAACATCTTCGGCGGATTAGTTGGAAAGCACAGCCTCCACGACACGCCCACAGACAACAGCTTCCGGCTAATCGACTTTGCAGCAGCTCGTAATACGGTGATAAGTAGCACTAGGTTTCCAAGACTACGAATCCACACAGCAACCTGGCGCTCTCCAGATGGTCGAACCGCCAACCAAATCGATCACGTGCTAATAGATACGAGACACGCATCCAACATTCTGAATGTGCAAACCTTCAGAGGGGCAAACGTCGACTCTGACCATTATCTTGTTGCAGCTAAATTCAGAGCTCGACTATCCAACGAGAAAAAGCTGCGAACCGCCAAGAAAAATAAATTCAATGTTGGAAGCCTTAGCACGAATGGAGCAGCCAGAACCTACAGAGAGCGCCTGAGCGAGAGACTCTCCGCTGTGCATTCACCATCCACAAACGCAAACAATCTGTGGAACCAGTATCGCGACATCATCAAAGGGGTAGCAGAGATCACCATAGGCTACCAACCACCACCCAAAAAGAGCCCTTGGTATGATGATGAATGCGTGCGTCGGAAAAAGGTGACAGAAAATGCACACGTGCAAGAGCAGCGAGAGAAGAGTATCGAGCCAGAAGAAGGGAGGAGAAGAAAATCATGCGTAAAAAGAAAAGGGTCCATACAGTCTCCCAGCTCAAGAATATAGAAGAGCCCTGCGATAGGAACAATATCCGGATGTTTTATAGGAAAGCCAAGCAACTGGCAGCAGGCTTCAAGCCTGGAACGCAGGCTCTTCGAAACAGTGAAGGAAACCTAGTCACCGAAGCGCAGGGAATAGTAGATATGTTTAAGCAGCACTTCCAGCAGCTACTTAATGGGCATCAGGTAGAGAGAGTGATAGGGCAGGGAGAGAACCCGCATCCAGTCAGTGAAGAATCCATCCCCCCTCCCAGTCTTGAAGAGGTCCGCTCAGCTATCAAAAAGCTGAAGAACAACAAGGCCGCCGGCTCTGATGGGTCTACCAGCGGAGCTTTTCAAATATGGTGGTGATGCTTTGGTAGGGTGCATGCACCAAGTCATCAACCAAGTATGGGTGGAGGAAGTCATGCCCGATGATTGGAATATCAGCTCTATATGCCCCATCTTCAAGAAAGGCAATCCTATGTCCTGTAAGAACTACCGAGGCATATTCTTGCTCAATGTCGCATATAAGATCCTATTAAACGTACTGTGTGAACGTCTGAAACCTTTCTGCAGCATACTAATCGGCACGTACCAGTGTGGCTTCCGGCCGGCAGATCGACGATCGACCAAATTTTCACACTAAGACAGAATTTTCAGCCTGGAAAAGACCAACGAATTTCAAGTCGAGACTTACCATCTCTTCATCGACTTCAAAGCCGCATATGATAGCATTCATCGTCTTGAGCTCTACAAGGCTATGGCCGAATTCGGAATCCCGGCTAAACTGATCCAGCTATGCCGCGTGACGCTGGAAAACACGTGGTGCAACGTGCAATTTGGAAACAGTTCCTCCGAACTATTCCAAACATGCACCGGATTTCGGCAAGGAGATGCGCTGTCATGTGACTTTTTCAATCCTGTGCTGGAACAGATAGGTCGCAGGGCAGGTGTAAACACGGAAGGCACTATCTTTTACAAATCTGTCCAGCTACTGGGATACGCGGACGACATCGACATCATCGGCCGCTCCCAGCGCGCCGTCTTAGAGGCTTTTACGGCAATTGAAGAACAGGCGAAACGAGTTGGCCTTGAAGTGAATGAGGGCAAAACCAAGTACATGTTGTCAAACAAAGAAGCATCTGTCCACCGCCTAGGACAAAACGTCACTGTTGGCAACAGTAACTTCGAAGTGGTTAAGGACTTTACCTACCTCGGAGTAAACATCAACTCCACGAATGACACCTTAGTGGAAATTCGACGAAGACTTACCCTAGGGAACCGCTGCTACTTCGGTTTGGCAAAACAAATGGGTTCAAAACTCCTAACTCGAAAAACAAAATGCATGCTCTACAAAATATTGATCCTGCCAGTTCTGCTGTATGGAGCCGAGTGTTGGACGATAAGCAGGAAAGCAGAGCAGATTTTGAACACTTTCGAGAGAAAAATTCTTCGTCGGATATTCGGTCCCGTATGCGAGGAGGGCGAATGGAGGAGAAGATACAACCGCGAACTCTATGAGCTGTACCAAGATGTGGATGTAGTCCGAAAAGCCAAAACACGTCGACTACACTGGCTTGGCCACATCGAGCGAATGGACAACAATGCTCCAGCAAAGAGGATCTTCGAATCACAGCCTCTAGGTTTGAGACGACAAGGAAGACCGAACCTCCGGTTTAAGGACCAAGCTACCGCGGATGCCAGTGCGCTTGGTCTAGACGACTGGAAGCAGCGTGCCCTGGATCGAAGAGAGTGGAAGGCTGCTGTGGCTCAGGCAGAGACCCTTCACGGGTCGGGAGCCCGTTAAGTAAGTAAGTAGAAAAGAATACGATTTTTTGAACAGATTCTTGTATCGTGGCTAAATTACGGCTGAATTCCAAAACGTCAAAAAATTGCCCATTGTCAATGCACACTGCTTTTCTGATGCCACTTTATGAATGCTTTTGCGCTGCTTTGCATTTGTTATGCTTAGCATTTTTTGACGTTTTGGAACGACTTTGATGCGAACTATCGTAAAATGTCTCAAACACCAATAATGTCCAACCAATTAGTAACAACCATCGTTTTTAACAGCTTAATAAACAATGTTGGTTCATGCAATGCATATTTTTAAGCATATTCTTTATTTAAGAGGGAAGCAGTTTACTCGGAGAACGTCTTTGCTTTCTTCAATTAAACAAATAAAAATAAATGTACCGAAGTGTAGAAATTATTTAAAAGTTGAATCCGATCCAAAAGATGTGTTTTTTTTTAGTCATTTTCGCATAAATAGATGTACGTTTTCTGGTAAGTTTAAATATACTTTTTTATTGTGTGGTGGTCCGAGGTTGCGCGCTTCAGAAGCCTCCGGATCGTCTATGACTTCCTCAAAATATACCATATTGTTTTCATCTGACTCCTCCAAAGACGCGTCCACATTATCAGTTGGAGCAACGACCGAATGTCGTGTTTCGTACACATTGTCAAAGACTTCAAAAAACTCCCACGATGTTGCCGCTTCTCCAGACGTACAATTTCGGTCCTTAATTCTTTTGTAGCTTGTCTTCATGTTTAAAAATTTTCGGGTTTTTCATTCACGGAAAAATTGAATTCGGGCTTAATTTTCCGGATTTCATCCAGAACGACTCTCCACAACACATTTTTCTTCCTTCTTTTGTTGCAAAAATCGCTTTCAAATTGCATTCTGGTACTCACCAATAATTTAATGGACTCATTCGTCCACTTTTTAAAATTGGCAAATTATTACAAAATATATTATTTTACTTACGACTCCGGCGATGAATCCATTCTATTTGGCGGTTTAAACTGAAATGTCAAATGTCATTTTATAATCATTCACGATGCTCTGTTTGCTTTTGTTTGTGCAGTTGATGCATTCACAATGCATTTCAGAAGAGTATGCATTGCATCATAGTAATCCGTTTGCGGTTTGGAACGCTTGATTAAGCAGTAATGCAGAGGTACTGCGTTTTGGAATTCATCCTACTTCTACTGAATCGAAAATTAAATGTGGGTAACAGTAGAGCATTTTGAGTTTTCTACAAAAAAAAAAAAAAATGTTCAGGGTTCCCCAAGAAATGAATTATACCGTAAGCAGGCCCAGGTTAACCCCGAGTTGTAGCGCCACCTAAAGTAAAATACACAGAGAATTGATATATTTACATATGTATTAATTGAATTCGTCTAAGAACGGAATACCTTCCTGACAAGGCAATAACTATTGTATAATTGCTTTTAAACTCACAGAGTGCCAAAAATAAGTTAACCCGTCGCTTATTCAGCTACGTTATGTAGGTAAGTATCATCCCGTGGAGTTATAATGTATACATACGCATATACGCTCATTATCTGTTAACACTATCTCATTATCACAAAGTATTCAAATTACCATGGAAGTTGACTAATTTATTCGTACCTTGTTGTCATTGTAACTAAAAACGTTTGGGTTGTAATCATCACAAAGGCATACGCCGTGCCCAAAGCATCCGCATCCGCATCCACCCCCACATTTGCATATCTAATATTTTCTGAAAGTTTCTGTGTACGAGTATAGGAACGCTTCCATCCACACCCGCCTAAGTTAGTCAATAACCTTTCATTCACTATCCCACTTGAACCTTAATATTTCCATATTTCCATGAGAGAGAATTTCGGTAAAATAATATTTCACATGCAAAAACGGGGTAAGATACAGTATAGTGTCTTCGGTTTGGCTAAGCTGTTACTTTGTATTAGAATACATACGCTGTTCGTAAGTTTTCTACAAGCATGTGGTGTGGTCTGGAGACTTTCTAACTTTGAGTGAAGGTTAATCCTGCCTAACTCCGTGAACTGTCACTTTCAAGAGTTAAATTTTAATTTCATCCTTCGGCATAGGCTTTGCTTATATATAGAACTTCAGATGCGAGTACATTAATGGTGGTTCATTTTATTAAAACATTCTGTTAGATATAATGAATGATATTTTATTTATTTGGAGACTTTACCCAGTAAGGTACAATATCTTTTAAATTAGAGTAAGATCAGTATAAGAATACTATAAATATATAAATTATGTTAGTTGCTAAGTAACAATATTTCATATATACACATCTTCAAAATTACATATATATTGCACATTACGTCATATGTATATTAAAAAGAAAAAAGAGAAAATCAATTAAATAAACCAATTCATGTAAGAATATAAAAAATAAGCAAGTTTATTTATTAAATTAGTAAAATCATCATCATCAAACTAGTAAGCTCATACTTACTTAGTTGGCGCTACAGCTCGAGGTGAACCTCAGTAAGCTCATCGTCATCATTAAATTGTCCCAAAAAGTTGTTTCAGCATCCTCCCAAACCGGGTCGTACAGCTTATCATTCTTACGGAACGAGGGAGAAATTCCATAGTCGTATGGCATTTATAAAAATGGACGTTCATATATTAAAAACGAGTAACGAATTGGCATCAGATCACGAGATCTATTGGAACGCGGATATTTAATTTTATTAAACAAATACTTCGGTTGACGGGACTCTAAAATATTGTGAAGCATGGTTAATGTTTTAGGTTCAAATAAATTGTCTAATGCAATGCCAAACAGAGATTTGGAAAAATTGGAGATGTGGTCATATCTTTTGAGTCCATAGACATAGCGCGCAATGTTATTGAACGCAACATTAACACCCCTATAATTAAATCCGCCGCCGCAGTGTGCAATTTTGGCAATCTAGGCGAGCAAAATTATTGCGGGTGTAATATTAAAACTTTTGTTACTCTTTGTAGTTATAACCTTATAACTTTATACCGACATAATTTAAACACTTTTTTTTTGTTAATGAAACAAGTTTAAACAATTAAAAATATATTAACGAAACTGTACATACATACATAGAAGCAAAATAATACATGAACATATAACTGAAGTACGTACTTAAGTAAGCAAGAATAGTAAGGAATAGTAAGTATGTATAAGTAAGGATAGAAATTACAATTTTAAGTTCTGGCTGGTAGGCGCACGGTTTTATATTGATGCGTTGAGAGATTAGCATCAACTATTAACAATTATTTCCGGCAAAAAGACTCGTGGGCTCATTTTAAGCTCGTACCCCTTTTAGGAGAAGAAACAGACAGCTCCCTTTAAATCGCAGCCGGATCTTTTTTCCTCTAGTTTCGTAGTTTTATTTCGGTGACCAAAACCAGTTTTCTTGACTTCCGTTTTGGAGAAGGTCTTTTCGTTTCTTAGATCAATAATATTTACAAGTATCAAACTACATTTGTAGCCTTCCAAGTTTATATTTTGAACAATTGTGAGAAGAACTAGGTATGTATCAGTCACAATATTTGAATACTGAATGTTTTTCTGAAGCCAAGAAGAATTGTACTCCAAAAAGCGACCGATTTTGCTTCAATTTGTTGACACACACCTCTTATTGTAATTTTAATGCTTTCTGATGCTTCATAAGGTAGTGGTAAATTGTCCGAAGCTCGCAAAACATTTTAAATGATGGCATTGAATCTATTGGAGCTCGAGTTTGTACACCAAACATCGAAAATGAACTGATATGAAATTTCAGGAGCCATTTACAATTATTTTCACTACTTATTCTTTCGCAAATTTTCGCAAAATGTTTTGTGCTCTTAGATAGTTTAAATGTCCAGCTATATTGTGTATCCCTCATTGTTATATCCTGCTATATAATAAATTAAAACTCTACGTAGTTGAAATTTCGAAACTATTATTTCTTTCGTTATAATTTACTCACATATTCAACAGGATAATGCTGACTATTAATATATTGAGAAGTAATACCCGTTACACAATGTATATGAACTGAACAAAATTATAAAAGAAAATTCAAAAGGCTAGACATCACAAATCAAATGCATTTAACGTCAACTTCGAGATAGTATACCGTTGCTCCAACACGATTTTTTTAAGAAATTTTTTTTGGGCTTTATAGAAGAACTATTTTGTTAATAGAATATCAAGTGTTTGTAAACAAATTTAGTATTTCGAAAAATCAATTTTGCTCGTCTAGATTGTCAAAATTGCACACTGTGCGCCGGGGGGAATGATTCACGAAAATTCGAAAATCGGTATCATTGAATCCGTTCGAAGGGAGTCGTCCACTTATCGGTAATGTGAACAACTTTTCAATTGATCATTGCAAACGAACGGATCGAATCTCTCCATACAAAGTTTGACGTTTCAGATCCGCGAGAAACTCATTAGGTTTTTGGTGCTTGTGCTGAATTTTTGTTGAAAATTTTAATTATGTAGGTTTTTTCTTCAACAAATTCAATTATTTCGGTGTGTGAAATTAAATTGCTTTTAGGAAGAAGACTACCAACAGAGATCAATTCAGAGAATTGGTAAATGAAATGAAAATGCACCCGGACATTGCGAAAAACATGACGAAACGGCCGCCGGAGTTTTGGGAAGTTTTGCGAACGAAATTAAATAACCTGGGGCCACCGCATAGGGAAGTCCTTGAATGGAAAAGGGTAATTAATTCAATGAGTTTTCATATATTCTTGCCATTTATAGAAAGCATTCCGAAATTCAAGTGTGGAGCGATCATAAACCTCATTTAAAAAAAAAATGAGTGCCAACAAAAAAGAATTCAAGGCAACTGGCCGGCGCGGCGGTGGACCTAACAAAAAGTTTTGCTTTACCGCAGAAGAGGAGGAAGTAATTGAGTTGATTCAATTGAACGAGTCAGTTGAAGGTATTCCATTGGCTCGTTCTTTTGAACTGCTAAATTACTCCTTCCAAAGGGAGCTTCCAGCGGTAAGTGAACCTAACCCAGAAGATGAAGTCAACTTACCGGAAGAAGAGTTGCAAGAAGGAGAACCTCCAGCCGCTAGGAGAAAAACAAGCGTAAGATTACCGCAATCGGACCTTCTCGTAAAGCAAACAAACCTTCAAGAAAATTTCTTCAGGGAAGTGACTATGCATTGGACGGACAGAAAAAAAAAAGTGCCGATTTGAATTGCGGGATGAAAAGGATATACAGATCACTAGACAAAATTTACGAACCTAACAAAGAGTTAGTAAATGTACTAAAAGAGCAGGCTGCAGAAGACAAGAGGCATAATATAGAAATGGAAACTATTGCCAAAGAAAATCTTAAGCATAATAGTGCAATGCAAAAAATTGCAAAACAGAAACTCGTAGTTAAACAAAAATTACTTGAGATTGAAATCAATAAAGTAAATAGTGCTCTTAACTCATAATATGCATCCAGCAAATTATGACATTTTTTATTTTTATATTATTAGGAACGTGACTGAATTTGAATCTTTTTATTTCTTACTATTTACATAACTGAATTAGTACCTTATTTATTTTGTATTAGATATTAAGAACTTAACAGAATTTAAACCTTTTTTATTTTTTAGTATTCAAAGATGATAGAACTAGAAACTAAATGTGATGTTTACCTTTTATCATTACTTGTGATATTTAGTTTTACTTTAACAACACAAGAATACATTAAATAAAAATTATGTTTATAAAGTCATCATAATATCATGTCTTGTTTGTACTGCTTCGGTTGCATCTGTTTGTGCACTGAGCTCTCCTTGTTGATTTTCTGCGTTATTTCCTTGTTCCGCTGGTTCCTCCAAAAATGTTTTAAAATGTAAACAAATATTTTGCAAAGCGCAACAGATATTTATAATCTGTGCTGCTTTGTTCGGCTCATATCTGACATCAAACAACGGAATCTATTTTTCACGACTCCAATTGTCCTTTCTACTATGTTTCTTCCTTTGCAGTGGTGTTGATTGAATTTACATTCCTGAGAATTTGATTCTACGGATCGAAATGGTGGTAGAAGCTACGGCAAAAGGGGATAACCAGCATAAGCTGCAAAAGAAAGTGAAAAGTGAGTATCTATTGCACTTAGATATGGTAAGACTTGCCTAGTAGTCTGGTATATCTGTCTCCTCCGTGATACATGTTCGCAAAATAAGTAGAGGTCTTACTGGTATTCCATATAAATGAGTCGTGATTAGAGCCCGGAAACGTTGCGTCCACATACCGTATCCATAAGTTATTGTAACAAATCTGAAAAAAGATACGTTTTATGTTTACTTATTTCATAGAAATACAAGTCACTTACTATCATAGCGTTGATACTGTGAAATCCTTTTCTGTTATAGTAAAGATGGGGATTTACTGCAGGAACTTTGATGGCAATATGGGTTCCATCAACACACCTTACTACACCAGGTATCTTACATTTTTCATAAAAATATATTTTTGCTTATGTTTTCTGTCCGGGACGGTTGTAAAGTGATATCCACTTGGGGCATAATACTCTTTCAAATACGTCTAGCACTTGGCACAATACTTTAGAAAAAGTAGATTGTGCCATGCAAACGTTGTAGTCCTTACCTGTACCATGTTGGTAGCTTCCTTCTGCAAAAAATCTCAAGCACGCAGCTAATATGAATGTTTTTGAAGCCGGCGGAAGCTCCTTTATTAGTTCCCCCAAAACATAAGTGAAGGCGGCTTTGTTGAGGCGAAAATTGTTTACAAACTTGTTAAATTAAGATAAGTTTCATTGAAGGTAGGCCGCAATAAGGATTCAACTTACGATGCTTCTGATAGCTCCATTACGTCTTCTGTATGCTCCCTTGCGTACATCTCCATTGTTCTTTTATATGAAGAACCTTCATCATCACTTTCAAAAAATAAAGCTATAGTATCCACTGTCCATAATATTAATAACAAACTTATTAACAAAGAAACAGACAGAAATTATAATTGATAATTAATAATTATTATCAATAATTACATTATGCTTTATTTATGAATTTTGTTTGCACAATTGCCTTTTCAAATGTCTAATGAGAAAACAGCTGATTTCGAAAACACAAACAGCGATGTAGATAAAGTAGTGCATCCGGCGGATTTAATGATCACGACGATAGGTGAATGTGAACCGAATGAGTGAAGGGAATCTCAGATCCGTCGGATATAATGATAGGGGTGTCTTTGTCTTCGTTTGTGCAGTTACAAAAAATTTCACTACACAAAAGAATAATAGGTTTAATTAGTGATTTAACTAACATTAAAAGGGTTCTAACAGGTGTTATATGGTGTGACGCCCAAAGCATACGCAGACCTCCATAGACTTTGCCTAAAGTAAGTCTAATATGATTATCCCAGGTCTGTCTGCCTGTATGTCTATCTGTATGTCTCTGTCTTTCTAGCTATCTGTCTGTCTGTCTATCTATCTGTCGGTTTGTCTGTCTGTCTGTCTGTCTGTCAATCTGTATATCTGTCTGTCTGTCTATCTGTCGGTTTATCTGTCTGTCTGTCTGTCTGTCTGTCTGTCTGTCTGTCTGTCTGTCTGTCTGTCTGTCTGTCTGTCTGTCTGTCTATGACTAAAATGATTCATGTTCACATTTCACCTGAAATTACGAAATTTTGTAACACGTACCAAAACCACCATTTATTGAGTAAAAGCACTGATGCTTTGTTGTAGTCTATATTAAAAAAAAACGTACTCTGAAAATGTTACCAAGATCGGTTGGGTAGTTTCTGAGTCTATAAAAGACAAACAAACAGACAAACATACATACATTCATTTCTATACATACATATAATAGATAATTTTTCAAAACATATATAGTTATTATTCTGTTTTCCCCAATCTAATCGTGTATAAGATTGGCCACGATCTGAACTCTATCGAAAATCTCTGGACTATAATAAAAAACGTCCAGTATCGATACCAATAATTTTTGAAAATTACTGCATGTAGACGCAGTACCACATCATGCCGAGTTCCATTACTCGTTATAGATACTCATACAATGTTATACTCTATCCGTTCACATGTGAGACGGTGGTACCGCCACTGCTTACGTAACGAGACATCCGTGTCGAATCGTAATCGCGATGACAGCATCCGATGTTTAGATGTAGTATGTTCAAGTTGTAACACCTTTTTTATTTTGTTCGAGCTGATTTGAGCTGATGATAAATTCAAACATGCAGAATGCTACATACATTTGTGTAACACAATTAATTAGAACTATAAACGCAACTGACATAACACTGACATTTCAAAAGACTGCATAAAAAGTGATGCTTCTACGCTACCGCAGTTTAGTGCCTCGTGTCGATTTTAAAATGTATCAACCTCTCTCGTCAGTGTACGGCTTTGTGCTATGTTTTTGCTTTGTAACAATTGTTGGCGCAATGCAGGTAACGTATTGAGGAGTAGATACCTTTACTATTTATCTTTATTTTTGCATTGCTTTCTTACAGGATTGGGAACTAACTATGGAAAGTATCAGTTCAAATACGACAAATCGTGACATAGTCGATTTGAAATTACGTCCAGTTCGAAAGTCTCCGGGTGTCTATGCAGTTAACGGAACAGTAATTGTTGGCATTGATGTTGATGACACTTTTTCAGTGAGAATCGCATATCGTTAAAGATTGGCTTTGTTGGCTCTAATCAAATTTCATTTTTAGGTGGAAATGAGTGTGTATCGCAGTGCGTCGGGTAGTAGCCAATATAAAAAGACTCCCTATCAAATTCAGAAAACTTCGTTTTATAAATTTATGACAGCGGTTTACGTGAAGATGTTGCAAAAGGATCTGGTAACATGCTCCACAGCTCCACAGTACAAGGACACATTTGATTCTCCCTTCAAAAAGGACACTTACTACTTGAATATGTGTATTTTGAATAATGCCGGCATGCCTGGGCACTTACAGCCCGGCTATTATATGGCAGTTGCGCAGATGACAGGCCCAGCTGATTATGAATTGTTTGTTTCAATTGTTTTTAAAGTAACAACTAAAACTTTCTAAAAAGAAAAGTATACATACCTACGAGTTGTTTATAGAATTAAATACAAAATAAATTTGTTACTTTTCTGCAATGTTTTATTTTATTTTATTTACTGGTAAGCGTTCGTTGACGTGTGGGTAGAATTCGATTTCGATATTTTATTTGTTTTTAACAAATAAATCATATTTTGATGTATAAAAAGGCACTCAAGTATAAAAGACGATGGAGATAAACTGCAAAACTAATTAACCCTTTCCCTCCCACGGTAGCCATTTGGCTACCGCATACATTTTTAAAAATAACTATTACAAAAGAAATCAAAATTAAAAGAATTTTTGTATTTTAATCTGGCAGGATCATTTTCTACTAGTTTATTGGAAATAGTTTTGTATTTTTTATCTGTTATCAATGTATTTTGAAATTTTGCTCGTGGAAGTCGACTTCTTGTGTTGTGTTGTCCGAACGTGAAATTCGGTCGTGGATTTGAACAGGTTCATATTAGTGCTGATACAAAAAAAAATATTTTTGTGGAAATAATAATGTTTTAAGATGAATTTCGTAAAATATAAAACAATATTTAATGATACATCGCAGTAACACGCGATTGCTCGGAAGAAGAAGAAGAAATAACGGACGAAACTGAAATGCTAGTCGACAATATAGAGAATCAATGCGAGAATATTCCAGGTGAGGATATTCAGTTTCTTGAAGAAATTGGTAGGTCCAGTATTTTTTTTTATTAATTGTCCACGCTTACACCTGTTGTGGTCGCCGTGGCCGTGGTGGCTAGTGCGTTGGACTACTACGCAGTGCTGCCCGGGTACAATCCCAGCCCGGGTCTAACACCTAAAGAGTTTTTTCACGGTGCCACCTCTTTCGAATGTCTGACAAGCATCAAAGAGTATCATTTGTCACGATTATGCTCTTCAACTCACCGTTCGGAGTCGGCAAACAACTGTAGGTCCCTTCCATTCGTGCAAAAATATAACACGCACACACAACTGGTTGCGAGAAGCAGGCCCAGGTTCACCTCGTGCTGTAGCGCCAACTAAGTACGTAAGTAAGCTTACACCTGTTGAAGATGAGAGTGCATTCGAAATAGTTAACATGATGGCAAATCCAGAACCCGACTCATCGAAAGCTACTTGCAGCAAAGATATAAATAAGGAACTAAAATGGCGAAAAATAGAAATTGATGAAGTTGCAAGTCAATGCAATTTTTGTTTTTATTTTCCCCCTTAACCCGGAATTAACTCCTTTTCAGTATATTAAGCTTTTTGTTGAAGACTCTATTATCTTTACTTTATTGACACTTATTCACTACTTACTATAGCAAAATTTGCAAGTTCCTTGGCATGAATTTAATGAGAAGCATTGTACATTTGCACCAATATCCAATGACATGATGCCACAAAATAGATTCGATATGCTAAAGAAAATCTTGCACTTAAACAATAATTCCAAAATGAAAGACCGCATAGATGAGCAATACGACAAACTTCTTACGATTCGTCCTTTACTGGACAAAATCGGAGCAAACTTCATAAAATTCATATCTGAATTAATTTATATCTTTTATATTAAACTTTTCGTTATTCGTTATTAATGACTACATTTATTAATTTATTATTTTTTTATGAAGAATATAGATTTATACATATCTTAAAAAAAATGCTTGAAAAAATTTTTTTTTGGTAAATTACCAGACAGGTCTGAAAAAAAAATAAGTCTGAATATGCAAATAGTTGTGATAATAATTTAATTTCTGTTTCTTATGCTTTTTTGAAATAAAAATAATTTTTATTTGTATTTTTCGCTAATAATATTAATAAAGCAATCGTTTCTATTATTAAAAGAAAAAAGTGTTTTGATTTTTTGGTTAGTACCCCAATGTAGCCATATGGCTACCATTTTAGCCACGCCCACCCAATGACTCCCACTAAAAAAAATGATGCAGTTATTTTAAGGATGCCCATATTATCCCTAAAAACATCAAAGTTAATTTTTTACCCACACATTAATAATTTGGGAAGGAAAGGGTTAAGGGGTAGGGTTAGGGTTCCCAACCGTCCTCTTTTTGGGAGGACAGTTCTCCTTGTTCGCGATTCGTTCTCCCGTCCTCCTTTTGCTCTTACAGCAAAAAAGAAAAAAAAAAATGGGATTAACAACTATATTTACTATTTTCTTCCTATTATTTTTGTTGTACGCACCATTTTTGATGATTTCGCTATTTGCACACCTTTTCGGTAATTACTCATGTCATTTATCTGTCATTTCCATATTTTGAGCAAGCATCACTTTTAAATCAAAACAAACGTGCAACAAGCCTTGTTTTCAGGTTCCACTTGTTAAAAGGTATGTTCATATGTATGTATAACAGGGTGGTCCGGTTTTGGGATACAGATATTTTGAGAGCTGATTTATTTGTGCATCCTATGAAAAGAATCGTATGGTGGGGGTCTATATTAAACACCCATCGAGCTACAGGGTATTTACAAAAGTTCATTCAGAGAAGTCGGTACCAACAATTATTTAATTATGTATAACGTCTAGTCAAGTGTATTGAACCTAGAGCAACCAAACTGGGCTCGTTCGATAGATGTCTCTTGTTGACTGAGCACCAAAAACGAAAGCAACATATTAAAAAGTCAAGAGCCGCAGCTTCGAATAATATGACAACCAAATTTTACGGCTCCGAAAATATATTTTTCACAATATTAAGCACAATTTATTACACAGTTCATTGGATTGTAGTATGAAATTATCAAAACAATGAAAAAAAGAATTGAATTACAGTCAACTGTCGTATAACGCGGTACTTTCACAACGCCATTTTCGGTATTTTCTAACGTGAAAAATGTATGTACCTAACCTATCGCATTCCTGTGTTTCATTCATGTGTTTCGTAGGTTGTTTAGTATGACATATGGAAATTCCCTTCAATGTTGGTTCAAATGATGATCCGAATTCTGAAAATGACTCCGATATAGAATGTTCAATGGATTGTGCCGAATCAGCAAAAAAAAAACTAGCAATACCAATAACATACACCAAGGATTTGAATCAGAATTGATCTCAGTATGGAACGCTCCAACTTTTTTAAAGGCATTTCCAACGTTCTCTATCTCCATATTTTAAAGTCTGAAAGGAGTTGCAGAGAACTTCTCAGCAAGTTATTATAACGGATTTCTTTAAAAATTATAAAGCATCTCCAATATATATGAAACATGAATTAAATCTGCCATAAAGATTAAATTCTTCTTTTTTTAATTGTTAACATTATTGTTATTATCATTGGTTTTGCCTTTTTGTATCTATTAAAAGTATGGTACAGTTAGTTTTCTAAAAACAGGGTAACCAATTTTGATGAATTGTTTTTTGTTTTTTTTTTGTGAAGAACCTAACGTTATACGAGGGTTGACTGTACTGCCATTAATTGTTTACCAACAGGGTGTCCCAGTTAAGAGGTATAATCCTTTAACTGGAGATTCCTGAAGCTCCGGCGAACAAAAAATCGTGCGGGAGGAGTTGGTATATTTTCACCTCCCACCATGTTACAGCCCGTCGAAGCTCGATTTGGTAGTATAACTTTAAATGATATAACTTCTAAACTATTATTGGTACAAAATCAGTTTTGTATATTGTGGAGATGCAATCAGTAGCGCATACAAAATGTCGAAGACTTTGTGTAATTTTATGCAGTCACAAAAAGTTTTTGGCTCCACTCGAAATTATGAAAAATTGAGGTCTCAGTTTTTTACTTAAAATGCACTTTTCTCAAAACTTTTTCTAAATAAAAATTTTTTTTTTATGAAACTTTTATCTTTGACCAATTCTCTAAAAATTGTGTAAAACAACATTTTCAAAATGATAAAAAACAATCCAAAACAAAGAATTATTGTATTTTTAATTGATTAAAATTGGTGTCCTCGGTGAGGCCGAAAAAATAGGCTTTTTAGGATTTTTTTTCAGAAATAGGTACTACAAAATAAATAGAGATTCCAATTCTTGAAACTAAATGACAATGTATGTATTGTAACTAACCAGTGCTGGGCAAAATGTAATCAGATTGATGATTAAAGATTATGATTAAAATATGTAATCTTAAAATTAAAGATTATGATTACAAAATGTAATCTTTAATCATGATTACTTTTTTTGATTAATTTCATAAATCTGTAATCATATTCGATGATTAATGATTAGTAATTTGTAATCGTAATCCAGATTACTTTTTCTGATTGATAAAGAATAACCGCAAGAATTACACAGTGCAACTCTCAGGCCTATGATTGGTCCTGAAAGTGCTTACCAAAACTAGAAACTCTGCGCTGCGTAACGTATTTTATGGCCTCATGAATATTTTGGCTTTAACCTTATTTTGAGCAGCCTTTGGTTTTTTTCTCATGGCTATATCTTGGCTAAACGTAGGAATTTTTTTCTATTGTATGTAAGATCTGTGTCTATGTTAGTTCTAAGTGTTATATATATTAATGCCCAGTTTCACAGTGAGAGTTTAAATTCTCGTTTTGGTTTAAGCTTCCGTTAAATTTTTTTTCGGTTTCACAGTGCTCGTTTAAACTCAAAGTTTTAACTCGACGTTTAAGTTAAACGCCAGTACTCTGCCGTTTAAACTTTGCTATGACCTGTATAGGTAGGCACTTTACACATTCTCGCATTTAAGTTCACATACTGAGGTTCACGCATTCATAAATTGAGAGTAGGCATTTTCATTGGTTGAGGCATAGAGAAAATGTAGAGAAACTGTCATCGCCGTTGACAATCGTTTGACAACGATTTTGTTCTCTTGTCAGTACACACATTCACGCATTTAAGTTCACACATTCACATATTGAAGTTCATGCATTCACAAATTGAGATTATGCGTTTTCATTGGTGGAAGCATAGAGAGAATGAAGAGAATTGTTTGACATTTCAAAACAATAGCGCCGAATTTTTGTCGAACATAGCTTCCAGAACTGCGTTTAGTTAACTAGAAGATGAATTCAGACTGTGAAACCGAACGAGTTAAACGAAAAGCTTAAACTCTCGTTCACGTTTAATAAATCTACAGTTTAAACTCTCACTGTGAAACTGGGCATAAGTGTTATATTAAGTATAGTTAAGGATTGGTGTGTAAGCCGAATTAGTTCAGTTGGTGGACTACTACACACGCTAAAGGGGATATGAATACCTTTATAAATTATAATGTTTACACACAGCGTGAGCACATGAAGAATAAAGTTGAACTTTAAAGACAATTGTTTTTTTTTATTTACAAATTTCCTTTTTTTTTAATTCGTTTTGTTCGCTTGGTGACGATGACGACTCATCACTCACGGCTAGGCCTTCTAGAAGTAAACAAGCTTATTTAACGTAAAAGTTTATGTCGTAGAAAAATGTAACGGTAAAACGTCAAGCACATGTTGTTTACCACTAACATTGTCACCCAATGGCTTTTTTACAACTGATTTATTAATGTAATGAATGTATGAATGAATAAATAAATTAAATTGAATTAAATGTAATCTTGATTACTGACTACTGTAATCAAAATTAAAGATTACATGTGAAATCTTCATTAAAAGTAATCCTGACTACTTTAATCTGATTGAAAGTAATTATGATTACATTTAATCAGATTATTAATCTGATTACAAAAGTAGTTGATTACGCCCAACTCAGTAACTAACACTATTATTTTAAGACACGGGCGAAGCCGGGCGGGACAGCTAGTACATACATATGTATCTGTATCTGTTACAAGCCCCGCATTTACTTATCATAAAAAAAATTGCATTCTTTATCCAGTTATTGGTTATTGAATTAGAGTTGATCGAACATTTACAACACATATAACATATGTTAGCACGAAGCAATCTCAATCACGTATACTACACGCATGTACCGCATACACGCATACCCGCTGCCGCTGGTGCATTGACGGTGCCCAGGAGCATACAAACAATATCTCTTTATGTTATTACTTTTCTCACAGAAAATGTACAAAGACGATATATATATATATATATACATATATATATATAAATATTTGTCGTGAAATAATTTAAACAAATATGTATTTTAATACGTTATGTAAGAACTTAGATAGAGCGGGATAAATGTCCAAAAGTCGAAAATAAAACTTTTCTTTTTCTCATTTAGAAGTTTTTTATTGTAATACATATATGTATTTATTTTTTTATCCATTTTATAGATTTAATCCAACCGGAATCGTTTGCAAAAAACCGCGTTGAAATCCGTTTAGTAGGTTTTTTGTTTTGCGGCACATACATACATAGGTACGTACATACCTTTTTTTTAGACTTCCTTATAAATGGATGGATAAATGGCGCTACTTAAAATGATTTTGTGCTTTAATTGCTATTGATTACGATCACGAGTGTGCAAGTGTAGTGTTAAGTGCGTTCCCAGCAAAAAGAGTAAGGCTTATCTAAGGCTTCTAAGGCTTCTTATTTATAAGGAATATCTTTTGAGTACAAATATCCCTTATTTTATGCCTTATTTTTCTACAGGCCATGTCCTAGGCAATCAGGTATATACTTTTATACCTTACACATAGCCTTATTCTCAGCCTGATTTAAGGCTTATTTCATTGCGAGAATCATTATAAATATAATAAGGTAATAAAAAATTACCACCTGAGGTATTTCTGTTTAGGTTAAGTTAGTTAAATTATAATTTTTTTTATTTTTATTATCAGGAGTATTTTTTATTATTAAGTAAAAAAAAGTATAATATACAAAGTTGTCATAGTTTTCCTATAAAAACAAAAATACAAACTTACGAAGAATATCTTTATAAACTTCAATACACCGCGCTCGGTTCAACACACGAATTTAAACTGTTAGTGGCAAATGAAAGCGAAAAGAAACATCTCAAATGAGAAATTCCAAGAAAAACCATTTGCGACTGCGTACATGCTTCTCCTTAGAATTCGAAATCTAACATATATACCTTATAGTAACTCTTAGATAAGCCTTAATATAAGACATAAGTCAGAATAAGTTTACTTAAACCTTGAGAGAGAGGAAAAATACCTAGGATCTTATTTATACCTTATAATAAGCCTTAAATAAGTCTTATTTAAGACTTTAAATAATCTCGGAATAAGGTTTCTAGTTTTTCTCTTCCTTATTTTTCCCTTAGCCTTATATGCCTTACAAATTTTTTTGCTGGGTTGGAACACTACGCGATATGCCCGGGTTCAATCCCAGCAAACACCTAAAAGTTTTTTCACGGTGTCACCTCTTTCAAATGTGTGATAAGCTTTCAAATAGTATCATTTTCCATTCGGATTCCGCAAAAAGCTGTAGGTCCCCTCCATTTGTTAAAACATGTAACACTTACACATAAAGCCAGAACTACATCGGAACAAAAGTGATAAAAAGTACAACGAAGTCAAAACAATAGGTTGTACTCTTCCATCGCAGGCAAATCTGTATCATTTCCTCTCAAATAAATAAAACTCACCGCGGCTAAAGCTAGAGCATGCTCTAGCTTTCGCCGCGTTGATGTTGCACAAAAGCTTTCCAGTAGTTCTTCCAACCAAATACTTAAACCAATTCCAGTAGTTATAATTGGATTTCGAATAAAATGCTCGACAATAGAAGGCGCTTCTTCACTTTTTTGCATACCAGCTGATTTCCGATGAAATTAAAAGATGATTTTAGACGTATATTCACGAAAGCAAATACCGATTTTATTATTCCCGTACATTTTTTTAGAATTTTAGGCTTGAAACCAATTTTCCTTTTTATTATTCATCCACTATTAACGAATAAATGTGCATGGTTGCGGAGAAATACATTTCCTGGAGCTTTCAAATGTCAAACAAATAATAATTTCATCCGTTAATGGCGCTGTTGGTCAGTTGGAATTGAGTGAGCTTTCAGTGTGTGCACACTTCTACTTTTTATCACTTTGTTCCGATGTAGTTCTGGCTTAAATGGTTGCAAGAAGCAGGCTCTGGATCACCCCGAACTTTAGCGCCACCTAAAAAAAATAAGCTTTTCCATCTACCCTACTCGCCCGGACGGAAAAAGGCGTAACTTCCCTCCTCTCCAGCTACCTACCCATAGCACTAACATCCCTTCTATCCAAGGTCATGAAAACGCTGACAAACCGTCAACTAATGAAATATCTTGAACTATGAAAGCTTCTTACTACTTACTTACTTAACGGGCTCCCGACCCGTGAAGAGTCTATGCCTGAGACACAGCAGCCTTCCACTCTCTTCGATCCTGGGCACGCTGCTTCCAGTTGTCTAGACCAAGAGCACTGGCATCCGCGGTGGCTTGGTCCTTAAGACGTAGGTTCGGTCTTGCTTCTCGTCTCGGACCTGGGGGCTGTGATTCGAAGATCCTCTTTGCTGGAGCGTTGTTGTCCATTCGCTCGATGTGACCGAGCCAGTGTAGTCGACGTGTTTTGGCTTTTCGGACTACAGCCACATCTTGGTAAAGCTCCATAGAGTTCGCGGTTGTATCTTCTCCTCCATTCTCCCTCGACGCATACGGGACCGAATATCCGACGAAGAATTTTCTCTCGAAAGTGTTAAAAATCTGCTCTGCTTTCCTGCTTATCGTCCAACACTCGGCTCCTTACAGCAGAACTGGCAGGATCAATGTTTTGTAAAGCATGCATTTCGTCTTCCTAGTAAGGAGTTTTGAACGCCAAACCGAAGTAGCAGCGGTTTCCTAGGGTAAGTCTTCGTCGAATCTCCACTAAGGTGTCATTCGTGGAGTTGATATTTACTCCGAGGTAGGTAAACTCCTTAACCACTTCGAAGTAAGCTTTTTAACTACCGACAATACGGCTTTCGAAGCAAAAGATCTACTGGTGATCTCGCACCGGAAAGTGGAGCTAATCAAATATCAAAAAAACCTCCCGAAGGCTGACTGACGTCGGTCTTCAGAGAATCGCACCTAGTCGTTCGACTAATCAGCAATTTATTTTTCGTAATTATGTTATGTTAAGTTTATTAATAAACCACCGTTTGTTGGTCATCTTTTTTTCTTGGTTAAAATAATAATGTCAATTTTTTTTGTAATTTAATTTAGTTAACTAGGTCAAAAGGTTTCACCCTTCTTAATCTCCTAATGTGGTTGTCGTTATTTAATAAATTTGTTATTTCCAAGTTGACATGGTTGAGGAGTCTAAGTTTATGACTTCTAGCTACTTTTTTGACTTCGTCTTCAACCATTTCAACTTCTAGACCTCTATGTAGATCGGCGTTTCTTATGTACCAGGGTGCATTTACTATGCCGCGAAGTACTTTGTTTTGGAAAGTTTGTATGCTCTGTAAGTTTGTTTTGCTAGTACATGCCCATAGTTGGAGTCCATATGTCCAAATTGGTTTCATAACTTGCTTATAAAGCAGTAGTTTGTTGTAGTTGGACAGTTAGGAGTATCTCCCAACTAGCCAATACATTTTATTGTAACGCACGTTCAGCTCCTCTTTTTTTTTCTTTACATGCACTTTCCATCGCAGTTTAGTATCTAGGGTCATACCTAGGTATTTAGCTACGTTCGAGTATTTTATTACATTGTTGTTAATGTATACTGGAACATATTGTACATTTTTATTAGTAAAATTTATATGAACTGACTTCAGGTCATTTAATTTAATTTGCCATTTTTTAGTCCAGTTAGATATTTTGTCTACTGCCTTTTGTAGCTTTTTTGTTGCTATTTCGACAGTTTCCCCCACAGCAAGTACAGCAGTATCATCTGCAAATGTTGCCACAGTTGCTTCTTCACATTCTGGTAAATCGCTGGTGAATAGTAGATACAGCACAGGGCCTAGCACACTGCCTTGTGGTACACCAGCCTTAATTTCTCTTAATGTTGAGTACTCATTTTCTTGTTTTACTCTGAAGAATCGTCCAGTTATATAGGATTCTAGAATTTCTGAATATTGCTTAGGCAGATACTTTTGTAGCTTATGGATCAGACCCTTATGCCATACTTTATCAAAAGCTTGTGCTACATCGAGAAATATTGTCGAGCAGATTTTTTTCTCTTCAAATGCTCTTTCAATTTTATCAGTGATTCTATGCACTTGATCGATCGTTGAATGCTTATTTCTGAAACCAAATTGATGATTTGGAATAAGTGATTTTTCTTCAATTATTTTTTTTTAAACGTTTTATCAACATTTTCTCGAATAATTTCGACAGCATAGGTAGAATCGATATTGGGCGATATGATGCTATCTCGCTAGGTGGTTTGCCTGGTTTCGGTATCATAATAACCTCAGCAACTTTCCACATGCTAGGTACATATCTTATCCTGAATGCAGCGTTTATTATCTGTGCTAGCTTTTTTAAACCTCTCATTGGTAGTTTTTTCAAGATTTCTCCTGTTATGAGATCAAATCCCGGAGCCTTTTTTATATTAATGCCTTCTTTTATTTCTTTCGAAATCTCTTTAGCTGTTACCGGTGCAATGTGTCTAACCTCTTCGCACAATTCTTCCGCTCCTTGATAATCCTTATCTTCATATGGTTGGAAGACATCTTGCAGATATGCAGCAAATGTACATGCCTTCTCTTGGTTGCTTTTTGCACAGTAACCTTCTTTATTTTTCACAGGTGGAATTTGGGCTGTTGGCCTTTTCATTTTCTTTGTCGCTTTCCAAAGGGAGTATTCGGTACTAGCATCATTTGTCAGATTGATGAGGTATGTTTTGAAGGACTCATTTTTAAATTCTCTTATTAATCTTCTAAGCTTATTATTTAAAGTATTGAGTACTTTTTTGTCGCTTGGTGCTCTTCATTGTTGCCACCGTTTTCTAGCTTTCCTTTTTTCTGTGATAATATTGCATATTTCTTTAGGATAGTAGTTTTGTTTAAGTCTTTCTTTTTTCGTAGGAGTTGCAGCCCATGCAGCTTTTTGTATGTTCAATGTTAATGTTTGCACTGCTTCTTCTAACTGATCTTCACTTTCTATGGATTCCGTCAGATGAATGCTTTCTTCCAAATTTTGTCTGAAATAGTTCCAGTCAGTCAGCCTATTGACTAATTTAGGACTGTTTTCTTTCATCTTTATTTTGCCGCCAAGTGTAAGAAGTACTGTAGAGTGGTCCGAATCAAGATCTGGCCCTTCTTCTACTTTTATATTATTTGACGAGATATTCTTTGTTATGAAGAAGTCAACAAGATCTGGGGTTTTATTCCTATCTGTGGGCCAATAAGTAGGCATTCCCGTCGAGTGATACTTGCCGCCAGTTTCTTTTATTGCTTTGAATAGTTCTCTTCCTCTCGTATTTGTTAATCTTGATCCCCAATACGTATTTTTGGCATTAAAATCTCCACCTGAGATGAATCTGTTCTGACATATACAGAAGAGTCCTTTAAAGTCATTTTTCGTAAGGTTGAAGCTAGGAGAACAGTAAACTGATGCAATTGTAATTTGTTCTCTATTTGTTTCTATATTTTTAAATATTCCTTGGATGGCACATGATTGGAATTTGGCTTCAATATGATGATTGAAGTGTTCCTTAATTATTACTGCAGCCTCGCCTTTAGCTAAATTATGGGGATGTGGGGAATGATATAATCCGTATCCTTGCAGTTTAAAGTCTGTTTTCAGCTTAAAATGAGTCTCTGAAATAAGACAAATATCTATTTTGTTCGTATCTAGAGTTACTTAGAGTTCTTCTCTTCGGTGCTCGATACCATTTGCATTCCATTCAAGGATTTTTATTTTGTCCATCATGTTCGTTTCTTAGGAGCAGCCTTTTTGGTGCTGTTTTGTCTTTCAAGATATGTTAGCCTTTCTAATATAGTTTTGTTATTTTTTTCCATGCTTTCCATTCTAATAAGAATTTTATGCATGATGGCTTCCATACCACTGTTTGGGTCTATTTTTATTTCTTCTGTTTGTTTTTTGTCTTTATTTTTTGATGCAGCCTGTGCATATGTCATTTGCGTAGCAGCTGTCTTTGGTCTTGGACTCTTTTTGGCAGTGTCTTGAATCTTAGGTTTTCGTTTAGGCGATTTTATCGGTGAGTCCTTTTTGAATTTAGTTGCGTCCTTTTCTGTTATTCTCTGATTTTTGTTTTGTTTCTTGTCTCTTGCAAATTGAATTTGTTTTGCAACTGAACAACCTCTATAGCTGGCTGGGTGTTTTTCGTTGCAGTTTACACATTTTGGTGGATCCTCTTTTTTCTTCATACAGTCTTTTGTGTGATGATTACCTGCACACTTAACACATCTTGCATTTGAACTGCAGTATTTTTGCGTATGTCCATACTTCTAGCAATTTTTGCATTGAGCAATTAGTTTTGACTTCCTGAGGGTATCAATATCAACTTTCATTCCTAGGATATCTTTGATTTCATAGATCTTTTTGATATCTTCATCGTGCTCAAAAGTAAGCATAAACATTGGGAGTGGAGCTTTACTTTTATATTTTAGCATATTGACAGCTTCAGTAATTTTGAAGTTTTTCATTTTAAGGTCTCTTATTATGCTCTCAGGAGAACATGAGTAATGTAATTTTTTTACAACAACTTTAATTTGCCTAGTTTGTTTATTTTCATAGGAGTACCATTGAATATTTTTTTTATTGAATATTTTGGTGAGATTCCTGTATGATTCTTCTTCAATGACATTAATTTTAATGTCGTTTTTGTTTATTAATGTTGAAGTTGCTTTTATATTGTTTTCCTCCATTAATTTGACCAGGCTTCCATATTCATTAATTTGCAGTGCAATAATTGGCGGAGGTTTGGCTAACTTTAAGTCATTATTTTCTTTATTTGGAGCGTACTTTGTAATAGTGCAGCTCTCTTTTGGAGATGAGACTTTTGGAGAAGTACTCAATTTTCTTTTCTTGTTTATATTCTCCTTGTTGCGAGTTCCTTTAGTCTCTTTGTGTAGCTCTTCTTCGTCTGTTGAATAGACGTCTACTTTGGTTTGGCTGTTAACTTGCTGTTTCAGTAATTTGATCTCTTGCTTTAAGTTGTTTATTTCTGTAAGCAGAGTCTCGCTAAGTTGCTTAAACCCATCTCTTTCTTCACAGGCTTTTCTATATTCAGCCTTCAACGGGTTTTCTAAGTTTTTACATGGGGGTGATCTCCCTACCCTTTTACTTCTTCCAAAAGGGTCGTCGTTGATTAGCAATAAATGGTCCCCCCCAGAATCCGTGGGACCGACCTTCGAAAAGGGTGGATTTACCAGTTTATCTGGCCTACCACCTGGGGTATTACAATCATTTGTTTTGTCCATTGCATACATCTTTTAACTTTTGCGGAAAAGTTTAAACGTTTGGATTTAAGTCGCCTCATACGACAGGCATACCTTACCTCAAGGCTATTCTAACCCCGACCTTGCAGGGGGCTAAATGCGTAAATATGGCTTCGATGAACATCTTCAATGGATTAGAAACTACCTTTCAGGCCATTCAATACAAGTTGTCTTGGATGGTTTCAAGTCTGCAATTCACCCTCAGCTCAGTTTTGTCTTCGACTCTTTCCTATTTTCATAAACGATCTCTTGTCTGCCACATCTAATCCAATTCGCTGACGACAGCACACACACGCTTAACGTATACATTTTCAGATTCATGCTCCTGTTCTTCGGCCGTATTTTTGTTCATTAAATTCCGATCTTTTTTTTTGTTAAAGCGTAATTTTACCCATCGGCCATTATCCATGCAAGGTCCTTCCATTGTTGAAACCTAAGTCGCCAAAAACGCCAAGAAATTTCAGGAAAATAGCATGAGGAATGGCCTGTGATTACCTGCGCTCAAAAAAGCAGAACACCACGAATGAGATTCGGGAGGACCTTGGTATAGAATTCGTAACCAATTTGGCTACTAGGATTTCATACAGACATCCTCTGTCTAGTTTGATCGCTCAAATGGATTCGATGCGGAGGACACGAATGTGCTTTTCGTATGCGGTATAAACTTAGCAAAATTCGCGGTTTTTCAACTGGGGATTTTCAGCGCAGTTCTTAAAGTGCATGGAATTCAATTTCTTTTTATAAAGTGGTGTATAGGATATAACAGATCTATAGTAACTCTGACTGATTTCTGAGCTGCAGTTGAACACAATTAATTGGACTAATAATAGAGAATATGCAATCAGTCTTCCGGAATTGACCTGTAATGTATAACGTAATATCAAAGGAATCGCCACAGAAAACAGGAATCACCAAAGATACCATGTAGGTACATACATATGTAGGAGTATGAGTGTAGATCCAAGGCACCCCCGACAAACAAAAGTTAGTGATTAACTGAATGTTACTAGATTTCCCAATCACTCAACTCAAACGTTCTTTTCATTTTCATTCCTAAGGTGAAAAAAACATTGAAATCCAAGCATGTTTCTGGTCCTGTGGGGAATACAACTCTCTCGATGGAGACATAAATGACAAGTCATATACAGTGGCTCACAGTGAAAATGGCCCACCTCGAACCAACCTTATCTTCATCGAAAAATTCCACGAACTCAAGAAAAATAAAAATTGAAAATGTTCAGGTTCAATTGGCTTTTATATTCTTCTTTCATAACACCAAAAACTTTAAACATTCAATTACAAGTACATCAAAATAATAGAAAAAAAACAAATAAGAAATCAAATTTCATCTCACAGTGAAAATGGCCCAGTAATATTTAAGTTTTAAAACTTGTCAAAAAAACGTAAATATTTCAATATTTAGTACTGTTTTGGGCAAACTTTTTGTTTTGTAACTGATTTAAGACGATTTGGAACTAGTTCTACAAGTTTGCTGGAATAGTCGGGACTAATTTTTACCATTCCTCATATAACACTCTTTTTAGGTAATTTTCATTGGAAATTTCATGTTTTCAAATTTCAATTTCCAATTTTTTGCCATAAATTTTCAATTATAATAAAATACAGTGATTGCGGTGGTGTCTTGATCACTCTTGGACAATGGTACGACATCTAGTCCCTAATACTTCCAGCCGTGTGCTTCGGATCATTGTCTTGATTGAGCTGAAAAGTATCTTTAATTCCATCAATCTACATTTAATTTTCAGGATAGTGTTTTAAATTGTTTTGCAAATATCTAAATATTGATATTTATTCATATTCTCTTCAATAAAATGTAAGCTACCAGCCCAAGATACTGATCCTCCACCCCAGACCATAGGATGATCACTGTCGACCTAACTGTGGGACGCATATGCTTAGGATTTATCTCTTTATTCGGCTTTCTTCAAACGTTTACCCTTCCATCTGATCCAAAATGGTTATGTTTGCTCTCATCCGTAGTTAAAACGCTTTTCCAAAACAAAAAGTCTTTCATCATGTGGTTCTGAGCGAACTCCAATTTAACCCCTTTGTTCGTCTGGCTAATGACTGGCTTCTCCCTTGCAATTCTACCATTTGATCCAAAACTACCTAGATATGTCCGAACAGTTTCAGCATTGCAATTAATCTTCAAATGTTTTTCCACCATATCTCTTAGTTTTGGTGCGCTCAGCATTGGATTTTCTTCGGATTAGTTGACAATCCAACGTTCATCATGATTAGAAAACATCTTCTTGGGGCTGATTTTGGCTTGTTTATAACTCTATTATCGTTCCTGGACATTCTAATAATATATTTTTTATTATTTCTCGAGCTGTTTTTACAATTTAAGATATTTCTCTCTGGCGTGTTCCACTCATAAAATGCTTAATAACTCATTTTCGTAGCTCTATTGGATTTTTGTAACTCTATGAGGTCGCATTTTGCAAAAGTTAACTAAACTAATAAATCACATGGGCGTCAACGACTTCTGCACTTGCGTTCTAATGTGGAATAGTAATACGGAAATAAAAAAAATTACAGTTCTAAAAGTTTAAAAAAAAAAACAGTTATTTGAGAAGCTTGCTATCTGGGCCATTTTCACTGTGAGATGAATTTCGTTCTCTTTTCTCTCTTTTCCTCTTATTTCGTTGCTTTTGTTATTAAATGTTTAAATTTTTCGATGCTTTTAAAACAAGAATATAGCGGTCAATTAAAGTTGACCATTTTCGCTATTAATTTCGATGGATTTCCTAGAATTTTTCTAAGAAAATGTATTCAGTTTAGGGTGGGCCATTTTCACTGTGAGTCACTGTACATATGTACACACATAATGTAACTATGTAGGTAGACTACGAACCGTCAATAAAACATTTATTTTCGCCTAACGACAGAATCAAAAAAAAAAAAAATAAATGCATCAACAGAAATGAAATATTTTTGCGTTCAATCCTTTTCCAAACAAAATTGTGTACACAGTCGACCTACGATCTATCACCTCCAATGTAGTAGCTCCCATTCACTTATCCTGAATACCGGGAAAAGGAAATCTTTTTTCTTCTTTGCATGTCATGAGAATTTCCTTTGAATTCGTACAAATCCCAAGATATACGATAGCAACCCCATTTTATTACTTCGCATCAGTCCACTTCACAGGGACTCTACAAAGTGAATACATTTCTCTATATAAATAAATACGACGCCAATCAGGTCACATGGCTGGAATCTAAATACTTAACAAGCAAATATACATAATGTACGAGTATATACTGTGCATGTGTCTGTGCTTTGTTTGCTTTGATCTTGCGAATATAGGAATGTCGGAATCCTGGGATAATTACCATTGAAGCGGGTGTAATGCTTGCGGGAATAAATTAAATAGAACACCAAAGGTAGGATTTCCACAATTTTAACAATATTTCATTAGCGTCGATAGTTGCATTGCGGGCAGCGCCGGATTTAGATTTTTTGGGCCCTAGGCCTTTACAGTAAAAGGTCAAGCTTTATATTAACTTAACTTTCTGTGAGGGCCACATCTGGGAATCGATTTTACACCCACTTCCAGATATCCCATCATGCTGAAATATCGCACACGTGTATAAGTCCGGAGACAATACAATATGGAATATTTGATGACGCTGTAAATCCAATATGGCGGACGCTTTTTTAACTTCACTTGCTGTGAGAGTCAAATCTGGGAATCGATTTTACACCCACTTCCAGATATCCCATCATGCTGATATTTTGCATACGTGTAAGACTCCGGTCACAATTTAATATAGTATATTTTATGACGTCATAAATCTAATATGGCGGATGCCCTAAGATGGTGGATTACCGTAATCTTAACGACCTACATAGGGGTATCAAATTCAAGGGATTGACAAGCAGAATTAGACTTCATTCTAAATTCAATATGGTGGACGTCCCAAGATGGCGAATTACATTTTTCTTTCAAATGAAAGGCGAGTAGAATCTCAAACATTCTGAGTTAACTTTCTCATATCAAACCCACCCAAGCTAATATATACGTATCAACGATCGACGTAGATTTGTAAAAAAAATTCAAATACTAAAAAGCAGAAAATAAATATAAAGATAAAAAATTATTTATAAAAACAAGCTTTAATTAACTAAAAAGTAAAAAAAAATTATTTTGTTCCGAGTCACCAATATGTGACTATTAATTAAAGCTTGGGGCTAATGATTTTATTTTTTTGTAATCATTTCTTCCTCCCTCATTACTTACAACTTCTAACATTCTTGATGGAAGGGATTTAAATAGTTTTTTAGTTAATTTTCGTGGCATTTTGTCCCATTCAGTTTTAATGGCGTCTAAGGTCTCCTACTTTATTGACTTGTCGTCCGCCTTGGTAAACAGCTCTAGAGAGATATCCCTATACATTATCAATTGTGTTGAGTTCTGAAGACAATGCTGACCAGTCAAGAACAGAAACTGTGTTAGTGTAAGTTAGAAGTAATTTTTGGCCAACCTGTGTGGATGCATTGGATGCTGCATTATCTTGATGCAGGATGAAATTTTTGCCGAATTTTTCTTGATGCACGATCTCTTCGCCTAAGATCTTAAGGTAGTCGTCACTTTTCATTCAGCCGCTTACGTAGCGGATATAAGTCTTATTTTGGTACGACGTTGTAGTAGAGCGGGTTTTCTTTTCAAATGCTTTGAAGATGTTCCGCTTCATCTAACAGACGCTGGCGCTGGCAAGTCTTTAGTTTTCTGTCTACGTTCGAAATTCCTGCTAAAACCGCAGTTTCTTTTGCTGTTGCTGGCGCTTCTCTAGCGGTAGGGAACGCCGATCTGCTGGCCCATGTACGTATCTTTTCCCGTAGTTTTCTGGATCTTTTAAAATCTTTTGAAACAGCTTTAAAATCTTTTAGCCCAGAAGTTTTTCATACTCTGTCTCAACCACTTGTCGCGGAGTTAGTGACAAATTGCTAATTCCAAGAAAATTAAGGGAAAAAAGGATTAATAGCAATATTTGCAGCACATATGGAACAAAATGATCCAGAAACGCCGAAATCAGGGAGGTTTCTCAAGCTCAGCCAGTTGTCCAGGGACGTGGCGTGATGTTCTAAGCAGGGTGTTTTACTTTTTTTTTGTTGAATAATAACGTACATATGTATATACTCAGTTTTCTCCAGGACCACGACGAGGATGTTAAGTAAACAAGGCCAACAAAATAATTTATTAAGAACGGGGCAACCACACAACCAAAATTTTCTTTCATAGTTAGGAATCTAAAAATGTCTAGTAAAAGCTTTACTAGGTAAACCTTACAAATCAAATCCGGAAGAGACGGTGTTGGCCTTCCAAAACTAATTATTTCCAGTCTTTCTTCCGAATTTAATTGAGAAAATGGTTTCTTCAATAAATTTTCAATAGCGCATCGACAGGTCGTTTTTCTCTTATACGATTTGGCTTAAAAGAACGACATGCATATCTAGGTTAGGTTAGGTTAGGTAGCAGTGGCTGCCAGTAACAAGTACCAGCACACTTGGGCCTATAGAGGCCCATTGTGATACCAAGGATCTTGGGGATAATCACCCCGCTACTCAAGTGAACCATTTGGAACTTTGTATAAAGCGAAGAAGGCTTCCTACGTCTTTTTGTGTAAGATCACTTAGATCATCGAAGAAGTATTCTCCAAGGTGAAGTTTCCTACTACGGGAAAGAGCTGGACACGAGCAGAGGAGATGTGTTGGACTTTCCTCCTCCTCTTCGTCTCTACAGCTTCTGCAGAAGTCATTCGAAATGACGCCAAGTCTAGTAGCGTGTCTGCCTATAAGGCAGTGTCCTGTGATGACACCGATAATCGTACTAATATGCAGTCTTTTTAGTGACAAAAGGTATCTAGAGCGGTTAAGATCTAATCTAGGCCAGATTTGCTTTGTAGCAAGACAGGTGGTTCCACCTTCCCATCTGGCGTTGGTTTTATTGACTGTGTCAAGTTTGAGTGCTATCTTGTAAGTAGCGAGTGGCATACCTATATATTTCTTATCGGGTAGAATAGGTATTGTTGTTCCTATTTTTGCGAGCTCGTCAGCTTTGCAATTCCCTGGAATGTCTCTGTGCCCCGGCACCCAGCAAAGGTGAATGTTAAACTGCTTAGCCATCTCTATGAGAGATGAACGGCAGTTGGAGGTGGTCTTAGAAGTGGATGAGACTGATTCCAGAGATTTCAACGCCGCCTGACTATCCGAGAAAATGCTAATATCGTTAGTGGATATTACATTCCTCTTGATCCAGGACAGTGCTTCCGAAATCGCCATGATCTCCGCTTAAAACACGCTACAGTGATCAGGGAGGCGAAAGGAGAGATTTAGTTTTAATCTATCTGAGAAAACACCTCCTCCTACACCATCATTGGTTTTAGAGCCATCAGTATAGAAGTGTATCGACTTGTCTGTTACAGCACCTAGGTCATCCCAGAAGGACCTATCTGGGATAGTGACTTTAAAGTTTTTGTCAAAATTGGGCTTGGGTACAGTGTAGTCTATGTTTTCGGGAAGGGTAAGATTGTCTAGTATTATGGAGTGGCCAGTGTAGTTACTTGACCACTGTGAGATTGTTTTGAGTCTTATGGCAGAACTGGTTGCCATTTGCTTACCAATTAAGTCTAGGGGTGGGAGATATAGTAGGATGTCTAATGCTGCGGAGGGTGTTGATCTTAATGCTCCACTAATGCACAGACACGCTAATCTTTTTACTTTCCCCAAGCTGTCGCGATGTATAGCTTTATCTAGGGCGGTCCACCAGACCGCTACGCCATACATCAGAATCGGTCTGATGATAGATACATAGAGCCAGTGGGCGATGCGGGGTTGAAGACCCCATTTGCTGCCGATGGCTTTCTTGCAGGAGTAGAGTGCTATGGTAGCTTTCTTTACTCTTTCTTGGATATTGAGTTTCCAACTAAGCTTACTATCCAAGATGAGACCTAGGTACTTTGCTTTGTCGGTGAAAACTAACTTGGTACCATATAAAGAAGGGGGGTCTATCTGAGGGATTTTGTATTTCCTAGTAAAAAGAACCAACTCCGTTTTCTGAGGGTTAACCCCCAGTCCACATTTGTCGGTCCATTTCGAGAGCTTATTTAGTGCATTTTGCATGAGTTCATTGATCGTGTGAAGATGCTTGCCGGAAATAGCTATAGCGACGTCATCAGCATATGCGATTACTTTGCATCCCACGCCTTCTAGGAGTAGCAAGAGTTCATTTACTACCAGGTTCCAAAGAAGGGGGGATAGGACACCACCTTGGGGGGTGCCTCTGCTGACAAATCTCCTGGAAGAGGACTCGCCCAGCTTGGTGTTGATAATTCGACTAGTAAGTAGTAAATTAATCAATTTGCGAAGCGAGTGCTCGACCTTGAGTTTTGAAAGGGCATCTACTATAGCCTCCGATTTAATATTATTAAAGGCACCTTCTATGTCTAGGAAGACAACCATTGTGTATTCTTTGCAGTAAATCGTCTTCTCAATGGTGCGTACCAGGGAGTGCAGTGCAGTTTCCACTGATTTACCCTTACAGTAAGCATGTTGGGATTCTGATAGCAGTCTTGCTTCGATGCTGCTCCGAAGGTGGGTATCGATCAGTCTTTCTAAGGTTTTTAAGAAGAATGATGATAGGCTAATAGGTCTGAGATCTTTTGGACTAGCGTGAGAGCTCTTTCCCGCTTTGGGAATGAAGATTACTTTAACTTCCAACCATAATTTGGGGATGTAAATATTGTTTATACAAAATGTAAGTATAGTTTTCAGCCAAGGCAGAATAATGTCAGTTGCCGACTGGAATTCAGCAGGTATTATGCCGTCAGGTCCCGCAGATTTATATGGTTGGAAGCTGCGTAGTGCCCAAAGCAGTTTGTCCTTTGTGACCAGACAATTTGTGCTAGTTTGTGTAAGTTGAGTAGGTTGTGTACTGTTAGACGAACTACTAAGTGGAGAAGAGAAGCTACCAGGAAAGTGTGTATCCAGTAGTAGGTCTATTGTTTCTTCGCTTGAAGAGGTCCAAGAGCCATCTGGTTTCATCAGATAGCCAGGAGTACTTGGATTGGTGGAGAGTATTTTTCGTAGCCTTGAGGCTTCCGAGAAGTTCTCAATGTTGTCGCAGAAAAGTCTCCAGGATTTCCGTTTGGCTTTCCTAAGAGTACTTTTGAATATTGCGAGGGCCTCCTTATAAGAGGTCCAGTCTAGGGCACTTTTTGTGAGTTTGGCCCTATTGAATAGCAGTCTGCAGTGTTTTCTTGTGCTGCTAATATCGGAGTTCCACCATGGAGGTTTCGGTTTCCCATTTGGTCTTATTGTAGGGCACGCCACATCTAATGCTTTATTGCAGGCGGAAGTGAGTTTTCCTACCATGCAGTCAAGCTCTTGTGTGCTGCTCGGGACCGGGGGTATTGAAGAAGGGATTAACCCCTGTAGTGTTCCCGGGAACGTCACAAAATCCCGAATTACGAAATCCCGAAATAACAAAATCCCGAAAGAAAAATTCACGCATTTCTAGAAATCCCGAAACACAAAATCCCGAATTACAAAATCCCGAAAAATGAACTTTAGTGAAAAAACCCGAATTTTTCGGGATTTTCGATTCGCGGTGGATTTTTGCGAAAAAAAAAATTGAATATTTCATAACTCTTAATAATTTTTTTCCACATTCTCAAAAGAACGTTTTTTTCCACTACCCCTCCATGACACTACCAGAAAAAACCAAGAAACTTACCAGAACACACTATGAATTTGCGAGCAAAATCGTTTGCTTAAGTGCATGTGATGAGAATCGAAAAGAGCTGTTCTTCTTGATTCTCATGGAACCGTATACCTCGGAACTAATTCCTCTAGCCAAGTAATTTATTCATATGTATTTGTATGTGTCTACAAAAAACATTTTAATTAATTAAATTTCAATGCTATTTAATCTCTTTGTCGTTTTGTGGTCCTGAAAAGGACCTTTGAAATAATGTTTGTTTATATGTATATACAAGTGTATTAAAATTAAGTTAAACTAAAAACTTTGGAATTCAGTGTTTTTCAAGGTGGTACGCGTAACCATTCAGCACTATATTTGCCTTTCCTTTATTTGATTTTACTATTTGCACTTCCATTTCACTTCGCACAACTTTTCACTTTTAAAACACATATAAAAAGATCACACAAAACTATGAAAATCTTTGATTTAGATATTTCTTAGCTGCATCATCTGAGAATCAAAAGGACTCCAACTGCCAAATTCTAAGAAGTATAATTTCAAGTTCTAAGAAATCAATATTTCATCACCATATACAAAACATGCAGTTCGAAAGGGTATATGATATCATGAGAATCACGAAGAACAGCTCTTTTCGATTCTCATCATGTGCACTTAAGCAAACGTTTTCTGTGTCTGGTTTATAGTGTTTTGTTGTTCTTAATTTGATTTTTTTTTGTGCGAGGTGAGAGGGGAAATCGTTCTTTTAAGAATGAGAAAAAAATTCCGCGAAGAGATAATATGATATTTCATTCAAACGAAAAAAAAAAATAGCCGCCTATTCAGGAATCACCATATCCCGAATTTGGAGAAAATAATAGTTTAAGATTCGCGCGCGCGAATTTTAAACTATTATTTTCTCCAAATTCGGGATTTCGTGTTTCGGGATTTCGTAGTTCGGGATTTTGTGTTTCGGGATTTCGTGTTTCGGGATTTCGTGTTTCGGGATTTTGTTTTCGGGATTTTGTTTTCGGGATTTCGTAGTTCGGGATTTCGTACCCAACCCAGTGTTCCCCTGTATTTAGCCCAGTCGGTCTTTCGGTAGTTCCGAAACTCTGGTTTGGCTGGGGGATGGTCGTCTAACGAGAATTGGATGTATCGGTGATCTGAGAACGAGTGTTCAGCCGAAACTTTCCAGTTGTTGATCGATTGGGAGATATTATCAGATACAAGTGTAATATCTAGAACTTCCTGTCTATTGCAGGTTATAAAAGTTGGTGTGCAACCTTTGTTGCAGTAGGTGAGGTTTGTATTAAGAAAAAAGTCAAAAAGTAACTCACCTCTGTTGTTGGTGTCGGAGCTGCCCCAAATAGAGTGATGCGCGTTAGCGTCACTACCCAGGATTAGTCCATCCTTGCGCCTCTCTGCATCCGCGATCGTCTCCCTCAGATTGTTCGGAGGTAGAGGGCCTATTTCGTCATGGGCGAGATCTGCCGATCTTCCCGATCTGCCGAGTTTAATAACGCTAAGCACATCTGCGGCGAGAGGGGGTTCGGTTGGGATCCAGGCCCGGGTTCTTGGTCTGCTCGGGATATCCTCCTTTGCTACGACCTCCAACCTAGCACCTGGCCATATCTCACCCAATTGGCTTATTGCCAGCTTATAAAGCTGCGCCGATCTATCGTCAGCGCAGGCGACCAACTTCACATGGCCTTGATGCCATCCGTTGTCGCGACATATGGGGGGAGGACCTGGGTGATCCTTGAAGATTCTAAGGAATCCACTGTGCAGCCGGCTGTTGACCAGCAGCCACCTATCAGGGGAGATCCTACCGTCTGGATCGCTGCGGTCGATGACTGCAACCACCAAGTGATCCTTAAGAACCTCGCTGAAAGGCCTTGATGTGATGCTGGACGGCTTAGGTGTGGTGTTGTTCACTTTAGTTCTTTTTGAGTCCGGATGGGACTCGTCCAGCGACCTTTGTCTTTTTGACGCGGAGTCTGAAGACGCAGCGGGTGACCTCTTGGTGATTTTCATCGCCCAATCAAGAGAGGCCCTTTGCTGTGCTGATCTGGCCTCTTCTGGAATTTTGCCAATTCTTTCCAGTACATTGGCAGCAGTCTTACGGTCCCTATAAGCCTGCTTGGAGGGGGCGATATACCGTTTCCGGCGTACCGCCCCGAAGCGTCCGAAGCGGACGACCGTGGGTGATTGGAGGATGCGTTGGGAGACGGGCCAGAAGCTTTCGGTCTTCCCAGCGCATCCAAATGGGTATTTAGAAGTGGATGCGCGCCTTTGCCAGCAATGCTAGAATCCAGCTTGGGTAGCAGATTCTTTGCTGCTGCTTGGCATCGAGCAACCTCAGCAGAAGACCCTGAGGTCTTGCTGCCGGCCGGGATTGAAGAGGACCCGGTCTTGGAATTGTTGTTTTTGTTGTTATTGTTGTTTTTGTTGTTTGTGTTCATTATAGTTCCCACGAGTAGCGGAGAAAGAAGGTCCACCTGCACAGAGATCCGCAGTATGCAGGTAAGGCTGGCTAATCCGGATGTCGCCAGGTTTCCGGATACTCCGTGCAAGACTGAGCTATTTAAAGGGCCCTCAGCCTGGTCGATTCTCGGCACGGGTCGTATGACACCTTAATCCGGCCCGGGATTGGGAGCGAAGGGATAGAGGATGGGAATGGTGTGACGGGGTCGACTATCCTTTGGTTGAGATCTCCTCTAGGGTTGGTGACCCGAGAGTCTTTGACCTTTTAGGCCCCTACACCACGACGAGGTAGATAGTCAGGTAGGGGAAAAAACATGCATATCTAACTACTGCCAAAATGCGAATGATCAATGATGATGTAAGAATAAACATGTTTCCGCAACATGTTTTCAATGCAAATATTTGAAAAAAAAACACGCCTATTGTTGTGTTGCTTTTTGCTTTCGCTTCAGTCGATTATGTTCTACAAATATAGAGCACATCGAAATCGAACAAATAACTAATATCAGGAGAAGAGAATCGAACAAAATTCAACCAAACAAACGTTAACATGCGAAATAAAACAAAATATGAAAACCAACAAAATACCCACAGGCCACAGCTAACATCTTCCTCGCTAAAGAAAAGGGTAGAAAATGTATTGTATCGAGCCTGCCTGCGTGCGCAGTTTGCTGGGGAACTCAAATTGATGCGAAACAAAACAGAATATGAGAAGCAACATAATACCCACAGCTAACATCTTCCTCGCTAAAGAAAAGGGTTGTATCGAGCCTCAGTGCGCAGTTTGCTGGAGAACTCAAGTTGATGCGAAATAAAACAGAATATGAGAAGCAACGAGTTGAGTATGACTCGAGTTACTGAATAGACGTGTTTTTCTTCTCGGCTGGCAAATTCATTTTTTCCATTATAAATTTACGCAATTTGGTATAATTTTTCTTGTGTATGCACTCAGTTTTAACAAAATCCGCATATTAAAGTAATAAATTGCAGTGATAGTGACACTAATAAAATCATACTTTCTGTTTTTAAGTCCACATTGTGTTGTGCAACCGATAATTTTCTTTGTCTTCTTTTAATACATTAGAATCATACCTCCAACTTAATACCCATACCCATACTTTATTATGTCAAACACTAAACGGTGCAGATCGAGCTCCAAACTTGACACGCAAACCACTAACTCACCTCGTGCCTCTCTTGACTCACCGCAACAAAACCCCAAAAAAATTGCTATGGACGACAACAAAATGTGGGAAAAAATGGACGAAAGACTTAAAAGTCAAAGTGAATTTATTATTTCCCTTATCTCTTCAAAAATGGAACAAAATAACGATGCACTTGCGTCTAAGATTGACTTGAAATTCTCTGAACTCAACAAAACGATTGCAGATATTAATTCAAGGGTGACACAACTCGAAACCGCGAATACAACATTAAACAGTGAAATTAACATAATAAAGTCATCTCTATCAGATGTAAACAAAGTGCTGTCTGATACCAAAGCCACTCTTAAAAATAACTCCGATGAAATCTATGACTTAAAACTGCAACTCGCCGAGATAAATTGCACACAACAGAATCTCGAAAACAAAAGTGTCTCGCGCGACGCGGTTCTATTCGGGATTCCTCACACAACAAACGAAAATCTTAAAGCGCACTTCAACCATATTTGTCATATGATAAACATTAAAGCACCACTGATTAAAGACATTTTCCGTACGCGTCCACGACCTAATACAAACGCCTCTAGTATTATTATTAAATTTCAATCTGCGTACGACAGAAATTTTGTGCTCACCTCGGTCTCCAAATACCGGAAGCAGCTGAATTTAAGCGATGTTGGATTAAATTCCAAATTGACTGTTTACCTGCGTGAGTGCCTCTCACGCCCAATCAATAATTTGCTGCATGAGGCACTTAAATTAAAATAACAAAAACAACTCTCTTCGGTCTTCACGATGCGTGGTCGACTATATGTCAAACGTCGCCCAGATGAAGAAGCTGTCAACATTGAAAACATCGCAAATCTGAATGCCATTGCCAGCCCCCAAGGATAAATTGCCTATAACTCTTTTCATTTATTTTTTTGCTCAGTAATTCTCAAACTTTTTTTTCTCTCTTTATTATCTATTTTTTGTATTTCATATCACTTAATCTTCTAATCCTTATATATTTCTATAAATTTTTCTTTTTTTTTTGCATTCTTATTCTATATATTATTTTTATTTTTTATTTTGCATTCAGATTAAATCTTGTAATTCTTCATACATCCCCATATTTGCTTTTGTCTTTAAAATTATTTTAGTTTTCTTAATTGGTCGTTTTGATGGAGGGTGGAACTTATCTCTTGAAACCTATGCTGCTTGACTTTCACCACATGTCTTTCCCAATATTTTTGCTAATTTATAAAAGCTTCGCAGCCTAGTTTTGTTCGTGGAAGTTCCATGGGCGGAGGTAATAATCAGATTCTTCGTTCAATGATTAATGTTCTTGGTGACCAAAAGACTGGCCTACGGGTGTGTCACATTAATGCACAAAGCTTGTCTCCTAAACTGGATGAGTTTAGGGATCTGTTTGTAGGTTCTAGGGTTGATGTTGTTTGCGTCACAGAATCGTGGTTTATCGATGGGATTGTAGATGAAGCATATAAAGTAAACGGTTTTAAGCTTTTTCGCGGTGATAGGATGGGAAGAGTGGGTGGTGGTGCTGCAAATACGTGAAAAGGGGTTTGAGATGCTACTTGAAATGTAAATCTACAGCTGGATGTGAAATTGACTATGTTTTTGTGGAATTTAAGTCTAAAGATGGTGATCTTCTTATTGGCTCGGTGTATAGGCCTAATAAGTATATTGATTTCACCCCAATTTTCAATCTCTTGGAATCAATTTCGATTTATTATCCTAAGATCATAGTTGGTGGTGACTTAAACAGCAACCTTTTGGCTGAGAGTACTATTATTGAAGGTATGACAACACTTAATCTGTTCCCGGTCAACACACATACTCCTACTCATTTTACCGCCGAATCTAGTACTCTTCTCGATGTATTTTTTGTTAGCGATCGCAGTGATATTCTTTTTTATGACCAGCTATCTGCACCAGCTTTTTCTAAACATGACCTCTTATTTTTAACCTTTGACTTCTTATTAAGTTGTTCTGCCCTGAACTACGAATATAGAGATTTTAACTGCATTGACATTCATCAGCTGGAGTTTGACGCTCGTAATACTGAATGGGATCGAGTGTTCATCATGTCCTCTCCACGTGACCAAATAGACTTTCTTAACCGTAATATCCGTGCCCTTTTTGACAATCATGTACCAATCAAAGTGAAACGTATAAATAATGGTCAATGTCCCTGGTTCACCGCTGAAATTCGGCTACTTATAGAACAGCGAAATCGGGCCTACAATGAGTGGAAGCGCTACAGGTTGAATACGCAGTTACAACTTTTTCGATCCTTGCGTAATCAGGTAGTCGGGAAAATAAGAACTGCTAAACGAAATTTTTATGAAAACAAACTAAATCCATTAATGAAGGGTCGACAGCTTTGGAAAAATCTGCGAGAAATTGGAATTGGAAATAACAAAAATAATCAAAATGTAGATGAAAATCTAGATATAAACCTTCTGAATAAGAATTTTGTTTCACTTCCTTTTCCTGCTCTTAATGTCGGTTCGTCAAATCAGTTTGTCTTTCGTGAATTCAGTTCGTTAGTTGGTGCTTTTGAATTCGTTTGTCTTGATAACACAGAAATTGTCGCTTTTTTGTTATCCGTTAAATCTAATGCTGTTGGTTTTGACGAAATACATCCCAAGTTTGTCAAAATAATTCTCCCAGTCATTCTTCCTTTTCTAGTGCATGTCTTCAATTTTATTATTACCACTGCTATTTACCCCGAACAATGGAAATCTGCAAAGGTTATACCGATTCCAAAAAGTCCTAATAGCAAAGATTATCGGCCGATCTCTATACTTCCGTATTTGTCTAAAGTCTTCGAGAGGGTACTGCAAAGACAAATAAATTCTCACATTCTCTCGAACAACTTGCTTACTCCAATGCAATCTGGATTTAGAAAAAATCATAGTTGCATGACAGCGATTATTAAAGTTGTGAATGATATTAGGGAATCACTGGATGATGATAAAGTGACTTTTTTAGTACTTCTCGACTTTTCGAAAGCCTTTGATACTGTTGATCACACTAATTTGTGCAAAAAATTATCAACGTTATTTGGTTTCTCAAATTCAGCAGTTACCCTTATGTCTTCATATCTTCAGTCTCGAAAACAGGCTGTCTCAGTGGGGCATCATTCGTCCGACTTTCTTTATAATAGTAGAGGGGTCCCACAGGGGTCGATTCTTGGACCTCTCCTTTTCGCACTTTATGTAAATGAAATTCCCACAGTAATATCATCAACATCATCAGTCCATATGTATGCTGACGACGTCCAGCTGTATCAAAGTTGCCGTCTTGGTATGATAGAAAACTGCGCAAACTCTATCAATATTGATCTTGAGAGGATATCCACCTGGTCAGAGAAGAATGGACTCTTTCTTAACCCCCATAAATCGAAATGTGTTGTTATTAGTAAAAAGTCATTAGATCTCTCCTACTTTCCCGATGTAATGCTTAGCGGTTCCAAAATCGAATATGTCGACACTGCCAGAAATTTGGGAATGGTTTTCAATAGGAAATTGACATGGGACACTCACATCAATGCGACTGTTGGCAAAGTGTATGGTATGTTACGCCAGCTGTGGATGTCACATTATTATACTCCCCTGAAAACACGTATGTTGCTAGCAAAAACACTAATTACTCCTATCCTCACTTACGGTTGCGAAATTTTTTGTAACTGTGACGCTAATAGCAGGAGAAAGCTTAATGTCGCATTTAACAATACCGCGCGTTACGTTTTCAACCTGAAACGCTTTGATCGAATCTCTAGCTACTCGAAATTACTTTATAACATGTCTCTCGACCATCTACTTCGCTACAGATCTCTTGTTTTGCTATCTAATGTGATTCAAACGAATCAGCCTAGTTATCTCTTTAACAAGCTGAGTTTTAGTGCGTCAAACAGATCCTTTCAACTTATGCATCCACGATTCTCTTGCCTTACATCCGAGCGACAGTTTTTTGTAAACACCATCCGTTTATGGAACTCCTTGCCACGGCATGTTCGAAGGTCAGGCGGCACAGGGCGGTTCCGGAATGAGCTTAAGTCTTTTTTCCTTAACCTCGACTAGTAGACTTCTATCAAACTGAAATGGAGATGTATGATTAAGCTTTACTGTAAAATTCTTTCCTTCCTTTATTTAATTATTATTATTATCTTTTATTCTTTTTTTTTTTCCCCTTTCTTTCTTTCTTTAATGCGTGTATTCTGTGGCTTGTTTCAAAATTATAATTTAAATTGTAATCTTCACTATTTTATTTATAAGATAATTTTGTCTTAAAGTGTAAGTTTTCAAGAAATAAATAAATCTAATCTAAAAAATCTAATCTAAAAACATAATACCCACAACTAACATCTTCATCGCTAAAGAAAATGTGTTGTATCGAGCCAGGGTGCGCAGTTTGCTGGAGAACCCAAATTCATGTTATTGTACAGGCGATTGTTGGGACTTTGAATCTGGTAGAACGTTTTTTTTATATGGATATTTCCTTTGGGTTGGTGCGCTAGTAAGTGGAGAACAACCGGGCGAGTCGACGTCGAACTGAATTTAATAAAAAGTTGGTTTGGATAGGTTGCTGGATAGGGGTTTGAAAGTATGTATGTATGACGGCGCGCACCGTTCAATTTACTTACGAAAAGAGGAGAACATTTTGTTCAACGTCAATTTGTGTTGAATGGTTTATATACATTTTGGTATTGCGATTTTGACTGCGGTGTTTGGTTTGGTTGATTTGGCTATGGACGGTGCGGCACAACAGAGTGAACAAAAGTGGATGTTTAAGCATTATTTTTAATTAAGTATTTTTGAATTGTAACTCAATTAGATATTGTTAGCGCATGTATATAAACAAATAAATTTTCCATAAAGATGGATTTCGTTGGGGTATGCGGAGAACACCTGCGCACCTTAAAATAAACGTCACTGCAGTTGTCGAGGAGTGTATGTATCTTATGTATTTGCATTTAATTCTAATAAACCATCATCAGAATTAGCACTGTGGTGTAGTGGTAAGTGCTTTGGACTACTACGCAATGCTGCCGGGTTCAATCTCAGGAAAACATCTTAAAGTTTTTTTCAAGGTGCCACCTCCTTCGAATGTCTGACAACCAATCAAAGAGTAAGATTTGTCAATGAGGTTTTCAACTCGCCGTTCGGAGTAGGCAAAAAACTGTCCCTTCCATTCGTGCGAAAATATAACACGCACGCACAAATGGTTGCGAGAAGCAGGCCCTGGTTCACCCCGAGCTATAGCGCCACCTACAGAAAAAAAGAAGCTATCATCAAAATATAAGTGGACGGTTGATGAATAAAGGTTTTTTTTTTGTTTATCCCTGCATCTTGCAGATTTCCTTCGATTTAGCTGTTTCTTAGGTTCTTGAGCACTCCAAGCACCTTTAGTTAATTGTAGATCCGTGATCAATGCTTCTGATTCCTGCACCTTCTCATATGCTTCGCCAGTTATCTATTTGTTTCTAATTTGGAGTGAAATCTCGCAGGCTAACTATCTTTTTAATAACAACAGCGTTAAATAGTCTAGATTTAGCTGAACGCCTTACCCCTTTCTCCTTACTTTATGCACTTTTTAAACACGTTTTAGCTTTTTCTTCTCTTTCTTTAAGCTGTTCAGCATCAGTGAGAGTCCTGGGGTTGGGGTTAACACTTGTGTCTACACCTAGTTAAAATTCGTCTTGTCTACACCCGGCACACATGGGTGTACCATACAAAATGCACGGTCGTATGGAGATGACTGAAATACGGCGAAAGTTAACAACGAATATATTTATGTACATGCAAAAAAAGAGTATGACACATTTGGCTTTTGTTATTAGGTTTGTATGATGTCAGCCCCAGGGCGCACTGGGGCATACTGAAAACGCACTGATGTGTTCGATGTCAGTCAGTGCTACACTGAAAACGCACTGAATATGCTGCCCTGTGTTTTATGTCGACACTGAATCTGCCCTGTATTCGCCCTGGCTATTTCTTCAGTGCAAGAAAAAAGGGCTGTCAAAAATTCTATCTGTTTATTTTTTTCATATCGCGAACTTTTTTTTTGTGGTTGTTTTTTTTGAATTAAAGAAGAGAAATTATTTAAAAAAAGTATATATTTATAAAATTAATTAGAATCTAAATATAAACATGATTTAGATTTGTATTTTAGTTCGAAAATGGAAAATATTAGAATGACAGTCGCCAGGGCAAGCTATTTGCGTTCGATGAAATGGGGGTTGCACTGGGTTTTTTGACAACCATGAAAATACACTGACAGTAGTCAGTGCGCCCTGGGGCTGGCGACATCATACAAACCTATTGTTCAATTTCTTTTGTTTATTGTAATTATATTATGAAAAATACTAATGATCGGGAAAAATAAACAGCAAAAAAACAGTCAGTCTAACAGTTAGCGCTGCTGCTGCTACTACTAGGCTACTTTTGCGTAAAAAATGTGTACACCCGGGTGTGCCAAGTGTATATTATAATGAAATCAGGCTTGAACACCTTCTATCTAATTTTAATATTTATATATATAATATATTAGATATTAATATTGATAATATTTTCGAAATATAGTAGCCGAGAGGTACTGAGCTCTACAGCTGGCAGAAATGTGAAGAACTCTATGTTATGATACTCTCTTACACAGAAAGCACACCCGGGTGTAGGTACTGGTGTAGACACAAGGGTTAACGACAGAGAATTTGAAAAAGTATTCTTCACGTACATTTTTTTCAGCTGCAGGAAATAACCCCTCAATAAAATAACCCCCCAAATGGAAAACGAAATAAAACTCCAAAATCGAGGTTGAAATAATTCCCCAAAAAGGTATGAAATAAGTCCCAAATAGATATGAAATAAGTCCCCATTTTCTCAGTATATTGTATGTTTTTCTTTTCTTTTACTTGGCTGTTACAATAAGGATATTTAACGACCCTGGATTTACATTTCATCAAAACAAAGGATAGTGGAAATATCTGTAATTAAAATTATAAAAACAAATAAATTCCAACGCAACATTAGTTTACGGTTGCCAGAAATATTTTGATGAAACTAGTTAATGAGTATGAAAATCCCGGACTTTCCCGTACAAAATTGGATCCAAAAAAGAGTACAAAGCTAGGACCGAACCGCATGCACTATTTATTACAAAAAGACACTATTATGGAGGTACTTCACGTCTTGAATATAAAGAGAACTTATTTCATTGTTGAATTTGGGGACTTATTTAATCATGAAATAACCCCCAAATTTGAAGTGTCCCCAATAAGTCCCCAATCTTGGGGGTTCATTTCATATGAAATAAATCCCCACCTCCATACAAATTTTGGGGTGTTATTTCGTTTTCCGTTTGGGGTGTTATTTCCTGCAGCAATTTTTTTCGTCTTTCAAAGAAAGGGGAGTAGAGGGTTGGATTTTGTGCAGAATACGTTATGGGGCAGAATGGACGAGGCATAATGGGCATGGGTATCCACTATGCCCCATTCATTTTGCACTCTTTATATTTGTATAATTCTATCAGCATCAATTTGAAATTGTTTCACGTAGTTCGCAAAGCCTTTTTGAGCTCGAACAATGCCAGTCGCTAAAACTCTTTTCAAAAGACTGGAAGATGGCCGGTTAATCCAAATGTATTCAAGGAGCATTACTTTTTGCCATGTCAAACCACCGACATGCCAAATGAGGAGGAGTCTCCGCTTTTAGATGAAACCACTCTTGTCGTTTCATATTCGGTGCCACGGTTTATTCCGTAAATCTGAGACCAATGAATCTATTGATATCATCCTTATGGCCTGTTTTGACAAACGCCCATGCCCATTCAAAAGTTTTCTCCATCTCATCTGTTCCTAAAGCACCAGCAAAAAAAAGAGTTTCCAAGCGCCGCGCCGAGAAAACTGCTATAATCACAAGCTCTCCTTACAAAGCCCAGCTTGAGGCTGAATCCACCAAGTGCAAGCTCCTCACTTTTAAAAAGAAAAAAAAAAAACCAACACAAGAAGGAAAATGACCAGGAAGGAAGAATATTCATCAGAAAGCGAAGAGGACGAGGAATTGTTCTTCTGCTGAAGAGGGTGATGTTGACGATGAATCTAATCACATTTGCTCGCGCTGTAAGCCAGTATATCTTTGTGTGTTCATGCGGCACCTGCATATGTCCATTATGGGAACCCTACGAAATACCTAATTCCAAAATACCTTTTGGACAAAATACCTTTTTTTCATATTCTGACTTTTGGACATAATTCTTTTTGCGAAAATACCTTTTGGACAAAATACCTTTTTTCGAGAAAAAGGGATTTTGAAGGTATTTCACCAATACTAGATCCAACCCACTCTCTGTTATTCCAGAACCATGACGAAGAAGTGGTGGGTTGACGGTTCCATCTGTGTTTTGTGTTTTTTTGTTTTTTTTTTGTTTTTTTTTTTTTTTTGGGTAATGTAAGCGGAAAAAATAGAAAAAATACATCTTCATTGTATGTTACAGGATAAATCAAATCAAATGGTGGAACAAATATTTGGAATATAGAAAAAAATATTATGCCCAGAAATAGAAGTGAAGCCCAAACTATTAATAAAGAGGAATTCAGCAACTTCTGCCCAAATCCAGACTTGAATACATTTTTAGAAATGTGGTATATAGAGAAGGCTAAAGAAGGCGCGCGCCTTCTCTCAATAATCCACATTTCCAAAAAGGTATTTTGTCCAAAAGGTATTTTGCCCAAAAGGTATTTCGTCCAAAAGGTATTTTAGGAAAAGGTATTTTGGGAAAAGGTATTTCGGAAAAGGTATTTTGAAAAGAGGTATTTCATCACCAACCCGTCCATAATGGGCAAATTCAATCCTTTTTTTAAATTAATTTATCAGACTGAATTATTAATTTGCATTAATTTTTCTTTTCCATATTGATGTATTAATCAATTTTCTTTCTCCTAAAATTGTTTTGGAGATAGAAAAAACATTTTTTCAGTTGTAATTAAATAAAATCCTTAAGGGGCCCGTTATGCCCCGGCTTCCCCTACATATCATATATTATATTATGAACATTTCTTAATTAGCATAAAAATGTTAACATAAATATAAGAATTGATTCTTTTACTTGGGTTTTACAATAAGGACATTTAACGAACCTCGGTTTACATATACATATGTCATCAAAACAAAGGATAGTGGAAAAATCCGTAATTAAAATTATAAAAACCAATAAATTCCAACGCAACATTATTCGCGTCCCCCCCCTTCCCCACGGATCTGATTTAAAATAATGGTAATTGTAGTCTTGCAATATTGTTTGTTAATTTTCTTTCAATTCTCAAAAATCTATATACATATTACACATTTTTTATAAGTACTTTCCTTGCCAAAGTATTTTACGTATTTACTTACTTACTTACTTACTTAGTTGGCGCTACAGCTCGAGGTGAACCTTGGTCTGCTTCTCGTAACCATTTTTTTTTTTTCATTTTTAATTCATTTTTATTTATCAATTCAATTAAATCTTAAATGCTAGACAAAAGTGATTAAAACTAGCTTAACTAACCTAACTACCTTACTCTAACTTACTGGCCCCACACGGGCACTCTAAGCTAAACTTAATATTTATACTATGTCTTTCGACGTAACCTATCTTATAATATAGAATTTTAATTAAAGTTACAATTTTAGAGCTTCTCGTAACCACTTGTGTGTGCGTGTTATTTTTTTTCCACGAAATGGAAAGGACCTACAATTTTTTGCCGACTCCGAACGGCGAGTTGAGAAGTTCAATCGTGACAAATGATACCCTTTGATGCTTGTTAGACATTCGAAAGAGGTGGCACCGTAAACAAATTTTTTTTTGGTGTTAGACCCGGCCAGGAGTTGAACGCGGGCAACATTGCATGGTAGTCCAACGCACTAACCACCACGGCCACGGCGACCACGTATTCCACGTACATACACTATTCAAAGCTGGCGGAAACATCGCTGTGGCATAATCTTAAAATTTCCATCCATTAAAAAACGCCTGTTAGCAATCGATATATTTTCTTCGATGAGTTTTATCATGTGATCAAAATTATTCCAAATGGATTCTCGTTAAAAAGCCTCAACTCTTTCCAATGGAGATTGATTTTTTTTACTCTTTACATCGATAACAACAGTTAAAGTCACTGGTAAGCATTAATGAAAATTGAATTTTGCATGAAAATTAAAATGTGAAATAAGTCCCCAAATTTGGGGACTTATTTCATCGTTGAATTTGCGGACTTATTTTACCATAAAATAACCACCCAATTTTAAGTATGAGATAAGTCCCCAATTTTGGGGATTTATTTCATATGAAATAAATCCCCACCTTCATACAAGTTTTGGGGTGTTATTTCGTTTTCCGTTTGGGGGGTTATTTCCTGCAGCCATTTCTTTCATCTTTCAAAGAAAGGGGAGTAGAGGGACCTAAGCAGCAACGAGCTTAGTGTCACTGACACGCACTTAAGCTCGCACTGTGAACGGGCATAAGAGTCATACAAGTGCATTTTTCTAGAGTAAGATGGATATCCAACTGAATGTTTATCCAATTTGTGGGTTCATTTGACTCTTTCCTGTCCGCCACCACACCGCCTTAATGGATATTTTGTTTGACTGGCACTCACAAGTTTCTCTACTCATGAGAAAATTCTATCACCAAGGTTATGTTCTAATTTTTTCTAAAGTACAATTGAGAATATCAACTATGTATGTTCGTTTTAAAATTAATTGGCAACGATTTTTAAGCCAGTTAAACTCAAAACAGTTTCTGTGTCTATTTACGTTTTTCACACTCAATTTACCTCTTTGAATTCTATTCTCTACGTTGTCCATTTTGCAATTCTCCTATTTGCAAAGCACAAGTGTGTATGCTTGTACATATGCATGTGCATTATCCACATGTATCTATGTATGTACATTTATAATTCTGCATCACATTGTCGTGCGTGGTTTACTCATTCGTTAACTCAGTAGCAGGTATCTCGTTCGGATGAACATAGAAGATCATAATGAAATTAAAACTGAATACAAAGGAAGTTGACATCCATGTGTTCTACATGTAACTCGAGCTACAATTAAGCACACACTACGACTATGCTCTACGAAAGAAATGTAAATGATTCCAAACCTAAAGGAAAAATGTGATCCAAAAAAAAGAGCAATGAAAGGATGTGACAATTGCTGCTTGCTACTGTAAACAGAACTGTCATAAGTGGGTAAAAGAGTGCACTTTTTTGTTCACTCTCTATCTTTCTGCTAGAAAGGAGTTTGTCTTTGACAGCATACGCTTTGACATTTGCGTCACGGATATGTGTACATGAAAAGGCAAAAAAATGTTACTTAATTTTTATTTTATTTTTTATCTTAATCACATCGTGCATGGGTTCCTTTTTGGGGAATCTTATAGAAAAAAAACGAAGAAAAAATTTAACGATTGAAATTTGGCAGCATTAATTTATTGAAAAGTGGTGATATGTAGGCAGCCGTTCAATCCGTACAACAAAACCTTAAACTGGATAATTATCCAGGCTAAGGTTTTGTTGTATTTTACTTTGAAAGCTTTTGAAAGATTTTTTTTTTAATCTATAGCCGTATTTTATTATCGCCGATGATCCATATACAGTCGACTCTCCCTAAGTAAAATTTTCACGGGATACCCAGATTTGTTCGAGTTAGGGAGAGTATTGGAAAAATTCGAATAATAGAGAGAAACATATATTTTTGCTTAAAAACGTTTGTTTGATTGAAAAAAGGTTAATGTACTTGCAAACAATAAACAAAACTTTTGACCACACAGTCTACTTCGCAATAATCCATGTGAGTTACATTTTTTGTTAATTGATCTAGCTACAAACGTGCACATAAAGACTGCATCAGCTCCGTTCAATTGCCTAGAATCAACTGATTTTGAAATTCCAGCTGGAATCTTACTAAAACAAGTTCTTTTTATTAGTATGTATACGCAGATAGATCCATTGAAAAACCTGTTTTGAATGCAACCAACAACACAAAGAAAATGATAACAATGTTTTTTGTTGTTTTTGCGTTGCAACTTTTAAAAAACTGTATCTTTGTGTGGAGGTACCAATAACATGAATAGGAAGAAACACGCCGAGCTGACGATGATGGAACACGTGATGCTACACATTTTTAGGATATTTAAGTGTGTAGGTACTAGATGGTTAGTAGTTATATGCTCAAATACAAATTCCGAAAGGGTAATGTATTTTTATTTTGTTTTGTGCTAAACAAAATTCGACTTAAGGGGTGAAAAAAGATGCCAATAATCGAGAGAATGCGTTCGAGTTAGAGAGAGTGACGACTTGGGGGGAGTTCGACTTATATAATGGTTTTTGTATGGAATATTGAAGGGAATCCTACTAATATATAAATGTGAAAGTTTGGATGTTTGGATGTTTGGATGTTTGGATGTTTGGATGTTTGTTGCTCTATAACACTTTAACGGTTTAACAGACTTGAATGAAACTTTCGGGAATAGATAGTCTACTTCCTGGATTAGAGATTAGGCTACTTTTTAAACAAAACATACAATTCCTTGATTCCATAATTCGAGTTATTTCAATTTCCGCTTTTATTATTTGGTCATTATTTTTGGGTACACCATTGTCATTGATCGTCACTCTGTTGGGAGAGGGTTGTTTTTGCAGATGTTATGCTCTTCTCTTCGCCACAAATCCATCGCTATCGCTTATTCTTTATTTTCTTTCTACCCATACGCGCATTGAATGATGGGTAAACCATCCATTGCCATTGATCGTCATTCTGCTGAGAGAGGGTTGTTCGTGTTAATAATTAATGCTCCTTTTTGGGATTGTGACTGAAAGTAGAGGAGGGATGATTTTGCTGATATTTGCTACCGACTTTAGTTAGTTGTGTTTCTGCTTCATCAGCGTGCGGATCTAGATCTGCAGAAACGATTTTTTTTACTTTCTTTTTTTGTCACTTTACAGCGGTATTTGGTTACCTTAATTCAATTCACAAATACATATATTGTAGTAGGGGTAGGCAGGCGATGTTGAGTCTTAAAATTAGTAAATAGTTGGTGATTTCAGACAAACCTCACCAGTTACTCCACGATCAATGCTTACAACAAAGCCTAATATCTTTGGCGTTTACATAATGCTATTGTACTTTAAATATGAACATTAAGTACAACTATTACAGACAAGAAACCAGAAAGTACCATTATTTGATGCTCATAAAATACATATTATGTACATATGTGTGTAGACGTGTTTGTAGACAGGTATATTACATTTCCATCAATTTTTTATGCAATCGTTTCATCTATAGGGAACAACCATTTAGTTCAGATAATAATGTATTGGCTTCAGAATTCTTTAGAATCTTAATTTAAATAATATCACTTCCTACTACTACCTTTCTATCATACTACAATCAAATGACGCGACTGATTTAAAGCACGGGCAACGCCGGTCAGGCAACAGCTTGTGATAAAATATGTCGAAAAACGTCGAGTTAGAGAGAAATTCGACTTAGGGAGAGTCCACTGTAGATCATTGGTTTGTATGCATGACAATAACACTACGTGATCTAGCTTTTTATCAATATCCATTTCGTGATCTCAAAATTAGTTCGGCTATTTCTCAGTAGGATGCACTTTCGCTTGTGAACTTTGCTTATCTGTATCCGTGACAGAAACCTGCGCTAAAAACCTGCTGAATGTCTGTATCCGGCTAAAGGTTGTGTAATTAAACGGCAATTTCGCGCTAAAGGTCTGTGACTGACCTAAAAAGGTGTGCAATATAATTCAGTTTGTTCCGTATCCGGATCAGATCAGCATAATAAAACACGGCTTACATAGATTTAAAAAAAAAAAAAAAAAACACGCCTTTAATTGACTAGAACGCCCGTGCGAGAACTCTCGCAAGAGAAAATCCAAACCCCAAAATCCAACATTCCCATGTGATTTCCATCCGTCAACTCATGGAAATTCTATGGAAACCATATAGGAAGTGTTGGTTTTTTTTGAAACTTCATTTTGGTTGATATATATAATGTTGCATCAATAGCAAACATATCAACCAAAATTAATTCATTTCCTCAATATATATTTTTTGCTTGCAATAATTATTCTTTTTTTAAAAAAACTGTTTTCCTGTAGAAAGATATAACTATATATATCACATCTCTGTAACTAAAATTATGTGAATTGTGCGATAACACATTGTAAATTATGAACGAAATAAAAAAATTCTATTCTATTCATTTCTTTCAGTTGACAGATGGAAATCATGCGGAAAGAGTTTATTCTTTTGGGAGTTCATTTTGTGTAGAATATTTGTTTCGATAGGTTTTTTAATTTGTTAAAATTTATAAATTGAAAGTACAATTCTTCACTACACTAGGAAATCCTCTTTCTTTCGACACCTAATTTGTTAAGATTGGTTATGTGTGAGAGCCGCAAATGGTACCTATACCTACTTCAGAAATAATATATATGATGAGATTCGTAATGGTTTTTATAAAAAAAAAAACCCTATTAACCCTTCTCGGTCCTTCTCAAAAGCTTTCGATACCGTTAAACATGCACTCTTGGTGCGGTAACATAAGGCCATGTGACATAAGAAATATGTATTTCAAAATATGGCCTTGTGACGCTTTCACAATGCGACATGAAGCCATATTTCGGGGTATGGCCTTATGTCGCTTTTCGAAAGTTACACTAAGCCATTACGGCTTTATGTCAGTTTCAAATGGATTTTTTCCCTTACCTGATTAGATTTCAATCGGCCAATTAACTATCTTGAAAAGTTCAAAATTATAAAGACGGAGCATGATTTTATAACAACTGTTAATATTTATTTTTACCATACACACTAAATTGCAAATTTTATCGACAACAGTAACATTAGGTTTAATTTTTATAGCTAAAAAAGTATATAAAAATATCTTAACTGAGAACTTATTACAAAAAGCAAAGTTATTTTCCTTGGAAGCACATATGATAGTACGACTATTGATTAAAACATCCTTTGCAGTCTCCTCCAGTGAAGTTTTATCGACCTGAGGTCTTTTTATACCTGATATAGGTGAACTAGATTCAAATACCGAGAAATCCAAAAGGATTACAGATGAAGTATGAATCAATGTGTTAGTTGGACCGGTCCATAGTACACCAAAAGTATTGGACCAAGGTACACCATGTGCACTTTGTTTATTTTAGTAAGTGTAACTTTTTTTTATTTTAGTAACTTAAATTAACCCGACTTCAACTGAATATATGAGTCAGTAATTTGTTTATAAAAATTATCCGGAGCTTACTTTCACTCCAAATTTTTCCACAACATGCTTTACAAATATACACAAAATTTTACTTTTGGGGGTAAAAAACATTCCTAGGAAATTACTCACTAGGCTAACACGACACAGTGCCAGTTTCAAACTGAGTCTATGTGTTACGATATGGCACACAATTTGTAGAGGAACTTTTTTCCAAAGAACATAGATATACTAGAAAAATGCCGCTCGGACCGAAGTACACTTGGTCCAAGGTACACTACTCCCCCCTACACTTAGGAGAAGAAAATTAAATAATTAACGCCTTTGGCAAAATAAATTACATGAAGTTGTGCTTATTAACAATTTGTCTACAAATTGAGTATCTAGAGAATTGGATTATTATTGGTGTTTTATTTAATTTAGATAAACTTATAGTGAGAAATTCGAGCAAATTTTATAAAATTTATTTTCTTAAATTTTCAAGTACCTACTAGAATTTTTTAAGTTTTTCTTCTACAATATGAAAAATGAAAATTTGAGCAAAGAAACTTATAAAATTTTAGTTTTTGAGAATTTGAGAAAATAGAATTTACAAAATCGCCCAAATGGTCACCAACAATGGCGGCGCGCGCCTACTTGACCGATACCATACTTATAAAGTAATGAAAAAAAGAACTTAAAGGTCCAAATAAACAATATAATTAAATTGTGTCGTTTCATTTTGAAGACGTAGCAAAACAACATCATGTGAGTATTTTTGGGCCACCCTGTATGTATGTATGTACATAATATGTGACTGATATTATTTATTGTAGCATAAAGATAATAAAAGCCATTACCAATACTTAAATTGGCCACTAGCGGTAATTGTGTATGGCGAGCTTTGTCACTTCCACTTACCTCACTAATACTTTAAAAATATGCATTCACACGAATACTCATGCGTGCTAAAATATAATAATAATCTTTAGATAATAGCGAGACATCAAACAATTTATTTTTTATGTTTAAGGGCTATCGCCTTAAGCATAATTTAATTATTCAACAATGTGTGAATTTTGTTTGTCTGCTCTTTATGTCAATTTTAATTTTTATTTGACATTTACACGAAACGGGAAATATTTTATTCTTATGTAACGATGCATGCAAACATACATACCACAGTAACCTAACGAACCGTTAATGTGCACATTTTGTTTGTGTAAAAAAAAAGGAAAAAATAAAAGAAACACATTTACAAAGATTTTTCAAATCGATTGTGGTTATCGTGTGCGGAATATGATTATTGCCATATTATTGTCAAATATGTAGAGAACTGCAAGTATTTTTTTATTTGTTATTATATATGTAGGTTTGTGCGTAATGGCGTAGTTACATATACATACATATGAGTCAATTGGCCACAAGTGGATGTAATGGGAGTGTGGATCGAGTTTTAAGTAAGTTCTAATAATGTGCTAAGTTCAAGCGACTGGAACAGCATATTGTTTCGAGTCATTTAAATGGAATATTCACGTACATTGATATTGAATTGGTGGGGGTAGATATTGGGCTAACAAGCCAAGACAGCAACTCTTGGTTTATTGGGCCAATATTCAACCTTTGTTGAATCGATCGAGAGAAGATGTTTGCAGATATGTAGGTACGAGATTTTTAAGATGCGGAAGATTTGACATATGTATTTGCATACTTTTGTTAATGTCTGAGAAATTCGGAATTGATTTTCCATAGCTAGGGCTTTATGGTAAAAACAGAAAATGGTATTTCCATTGTTCCAAATTAAACGGGGCTCGGGCGAAATATGAAATCATATGCAATAAAACACACACGGTTAAGATTAGAATGCTGCAATCCTTATCACATGAAAAAGGGAGATGCCGGGCGGGACAGCAAGTAATATACAGTGTATCAATCTCATATTCGTACACCAGCTATTAAGAATAACATTGAATTCCTGATCAAAAACGACTTGAGATATTAAGTTAAATATAGTAAGTATAGTATTTTTACTGGATATTGAACAATTGCATTCCATTTAGATTTGACATTAGTTAACATACACTTTGGTTTTGAAATAGAAAAAAGTAAAAAAAATAGACAGAAATGAGCTCAATTTCGTATTCGTACACCGATCGATTATTCACAAAAAACTGAAAATTACTAATCTGTTGCTTGTCAAAATTGTTTTTTGCATTGAATTATTATTTTTCAAAGTGAGTTAATTTGCAAAAAAGTTACTTTGTAAGGTTATTCGAGATTTCTTGGAAAAATGGGTAGAACGTAAGGTGAGACTTTAAATTAACTACGGGAACTGTTTTTATATAGCGATAGATCTCTTTTGATCTTCCGCTCCGATATACGATGAAATAAAAAATACACTATTCTTCTTATATATTTTTATTCTAAATTATACTTTCGTTTTGACAATTTCCATTCACGCTTCTCTTAGAGTGCCCAACAACGAAAGACCACGTTTTTCATTCCTGATATCTATTTATACTTTGTCATCAGTAATTGTTCAGTTTCGTTATCTACCCAATTCGATAACGACGCATTTGTCTACTTATCTCCTGCCCATCTTTGTATAGGACCAACAAGAGCTAAACCCAAATGTTGCTCTTTGTTTGCATTTTGTCACCTCAGTATTGGAGTGATCAAAACGACAAATCCTAGTTTTGAGAAAACGACGTTTGAAGTTTGAATGTGAATAAAACAAAAACCTTAAGCACAACAATCATAGACAAAATTTATTAAAAGAGTGGCAACTGAGCTGAGCTTATACTCCATACTCCATTTTATTTTAATCAGGCCATTAGTTTATTTTTTATCTTAATTTGAAAAATTATAGGGCATGATTTTTTTTTCAAATTGTGCGGATTTGTATGTTATGTCGCACTTTTTGACCAACCTATGTGTCATTTAAATACTGAATGCGATTGCGATTTATGGATGCATATGTGTCATATTTTCATACAAAAGTATAAAAAAAACGCGTTTGGTCATTTTATGGCTTTTTACAGGTACGGAACAAAAGGAGTGTTTTTTTCAAATCTATGTAGACTAAACATGTTTGTGCAACATGTTTTCAATGTAAAATACAACGAAACCTTAGCCTGGATAACAATCCAGTCTTATTTTTACTTGGAAAGCTTTTTCGAAGTCTATATAGATTTAAAAAAAAAACCCCTAGACCTAATAATTGTACTTATGTGTCACTTATACACTGAAATCATTTAAAATGCTTGGACCTTCGATTCGTTATGTTCCTATGAAGCAGTTAAACAGCAGAAAGATCTTGTTTTTTCACTGAGAAAGCACTCCTATCTCAAAAACGACAAAAATGCACTTATGTCACTCCAATACTGAGGTGACGATGACGATGAACATGACGGCGAGTGATAATATGACGGCGCCCTTGGGTCAATATGGATCGTGGTTCTTGAGATTATCATTGTTTACAGAATGAGTGTCACAGGATTGGTTTCGGGCATCGACGATGTGATGTTGCTTCTAATTTCTTCTATTTAACAGGAACAGATAATCAGATATAACGTAGAAGGAAAATCTTATAATGTGATAACAAGTTTGGTAGGACGGCCAGGATCAACCATCCAAACAACCATTAATCGGTTGAAACATGAAAACCACATCGAAAATAAACCAAATAAATAATTAAGTGCATAATATGACATAAGAATAATTATACGGTAAATTCAAAAAAAAAAACTACATATAGTGCATCAAAACTGGCAGAAAACTTTGTCGAACTTTTAATAAAGGTTTCTGAACAGAAATCCCAAGAAATTGCATCCGAAAACGTGGGTACAATTGAAGAGTTATGCGTAAGAAACCCGTCAATAGTTTCATGAACAGAAGCAAGAGATTAGAATTCACTAAACAACACCAATTTAAAGATTTCGTCCTTTGAAACACAGTAGTATTTACAGACGAGTCTAAATTTAATGATCATGGGTCGGATGGCGGACAAATGGTTTGGCGAAAAACAAGTACCGGATATCTTCCACATACCAAGGCGGACAGTCAAACATGATGGTGGTTCGGTAATGTTGTGGGAGTGATTTTTCGCAGCTAGAGTGGGATGGCTGCATATAATTTAAGAAATAAATGGACTATAAGTAATATATTGAGATATCGAAGCCAAATCTGAAGGAAAGTGCTGTTCAAAGGGGGCTCTGGAACAATTTTACCGTTTACCAGGATAACGTCCCCAAACATAAAGCTTATGTATTTCGAATGTTGCTTCTTTATCACTCTCGAAAAGTATTGAAAACACCTCCACAGTCACTGGATATTAATGCCATAAAGAATTTGTGGGACGAGTTGGGCCGTAGAGTAAGAAAATTTGGTATAAGGAACAAAAATGATCTCAAAGACAGGCTTATTGAAGAGTGGGTAAAAATTACCCTTGAAATTACAGAAAATTAGCCAAATCCATGCCCAGCCATCTTGAATAGGTCTTAGCTAACAAAGATTTTGATGCAAAGTATTAGTTTTTAGATAAAATGTAAACAAATTGACTTAATAGGTTTGTATGATGTCAGCCCCAGGGCGCACACTGAAAACGCACTGGTGTGTTAGATGTCAGTCAGTGCTACACTGAAAACGCACTGAATAGGCTGCCTGTATTCGTTGTCGACACTGGTTCCGCACTGTATTCGCACTGGATATTTCTTCAGTGCAAGAAAAAAGGGCTGTCAAAAATTTGAAATTTGAAAACAACTGTCAGTTCATTTAATTTTCATATCTCGAACTTTTTTTGTGTTCTGTTTTTTTTTTTGAATTGATGAAAAGAACTTATTTCAAAAAGGTAAATATTTATAAAATAAGCTTAAATCTAAATAGAAAAATAAATTATGTTTGTATTTTAGTTGAAAAACTGGAAAATCTAAGAATCACAAATGGAGAGAGCGGAAAATCCGTGAGCTTTGAATGCTCAACCGAAATATTTGAATCTGCAAAAAATAGTAAGTTATTTAATGATAAAGATAAATACGCTTCATTATATTAATAAGTATAAATACTAAGATCAAGAATTATTGAATCTGTTATACGATCAAGCAATACAGCAGGACCAGGGGCCGAGTACCAGCATGGCAAGTTCTGCAAGTGCTGCAACAGTTGATTTAGGATCAACTTTAAGCGAACACAGTTCTAACTCTGGTTAGTTTTTTTTCACCAAACTATAGTATGTATTAACTTTATAATTTATAGATACTAAAAGCTGGACAGAGGCGGAGACAAAGCTTTTGATTTCGCTTTTGAAAGACATGAGGCCGAAATTGGGCAAAAGCATACGCCTTAAAACAAAAAAGAAAATGTTCCAGGCGATAAGTGAAGCGATGGCCGAAAGGGGCTGTTCCTTCACTTGGATTCAGGTGGACAACAAGGCAAAAGGTCTGGAGCGATCTTTCAAAAACAAAATTCAGAATGCCCAAAAAACGGGAGCTGAACGACAAAATTGTCGTTATGAAACGTGAGTACATATTTAGTAAAGAAGTGTTGATGGTGCATTAAAAAAAATTATATTTCTTTAGGGAATTAGAAGACCTATATAGAAACCGGGATGGAGTATTCCCTAGAACACTGTTGGGATCGACAGGAGAAGACATTTTGAGAGCCGAAAGTTGTAAGTGATGTAATATGTTTGAGTTGTTATATGTACTTATGATGTCATTTATATCAGCTGTAGTTGTAGAATTGCCTCAGGTACCTGAAGAGTTACCTTCCTTAGCTCCCAGCACATCACGTGGTCGAAAAAAAGATGGAAGAAAAATTTGGGACGAAAAGATCGAAAAAAAGTTGGAAGAGAAGTTGCAGCTTGAAAGAGAAAGCTTGTCGCTTATCAGGAGCAAACTGAGTTTCTGAAAGAAATCTCAAGAAAGAAGTCATTACAGCTCGAAAAAATTCTCGAGAAACTGCAATAACTGGTTTTTTGCACAAACTGAAAGATCTTTTTAATAAATATTAATGAATTATTTATTTTTTTTTTTAAATTTCAGCTGTTCTGTATTTTATTTTATTTCTTTTATTTCTACAGATACAGTGAGAGTCAAAAATTTGTATACAGCCAGTGCCTACTTGTAAGAAGTTCAATGGCGCTAAATAGGAACAGGAATTATTCACGATTGAAGAAAAAAAACATCTGAAAAATAAAGTCAAAAATTAGTATACAGTTGAGAAATAAACACTTGTTGTCTTACAAATGGTCAAAAAGCTTAGGTGTTAGTACTTCGTTGGGCCTCCTTTTGCTTTTATCACTGCGGCTAATCTTCTAGAAATCGAGGAAACAAGATTTTTGGTGACGTCAGCGGAGATTTTTGCCCATTCTTCGGTTAATGCCATCCGAAGGCCTTGTTTAGACGTTATGGCCCGTTTTCTGATATTTCTGTCCAAAACTTCCCATAGGTGTTCAATGGGATTAAGGTCTGGAGATTGTGGAGGCGAGTTAAGCTGCTTAGGGGTACGATACAGCAACCATTCTTTGACAATCTTTGCAGTATGCTTTGGGTCATTGTCCTCCTGGAAGACCCAAGGCGATGTGAGACCCAATTTTTGCACACTGGGGAGTAAATTGTTCTGCAAAATGGCAGGATAGTCTTTGCTATTCATTGTCGATTCAATGAAAACAAGATTTCCAGTTCCCGCAGCCGACATACAACCCATACCATCACTGAACCTCCACCATGTTTCACGGTCGCAGTGAGGTTTTGCGGAAGAAGCTCGCTATTTGATGATCTCCAGACCTTATTCCTGCGTTTTGAACCAAATATCTCAAAATTGCTCTCGTCGCTAAAGATGACATTATCCCAAAACGTTTGAGCGGTATTTAAGTGATTTTTGGCGAAGGTCAGGCGCTTTAGACGATTAACATTAGGAATGCATGGTTTCTTTCGTGGCACTCTTCCATGTAATCTACTAGCATTTAAGGCTCTACGAATGGTTGAGGCACTTACTGGATTTCCATGCTCTTGAGTAACGTCTTGCGCCATTTGCACTGCACTGGACCTCGGAGTTTTCCTTACTTGCCTCACTATTTTCCGCACTTCGGTGTCGGTCATAAGCGCGAGAGCGACCAGAATGCTGCACAGTCTCCGTATTTCCACACAAGTTGAATCTCTCGATAATTTTTTGGGCGGTTGCGCGACTTTTTTTTGACGATATCAGCAATTTCCGCCAGCGATTTACCTTCCCTCCGTTGCTGAACGAATCAATTTCGCACTTCTACCGGTGAATCCCTTCCTCGAGCCATTATCAATTCAAAACCTTACTTTTTACTATGAAATATTAAAAGTAAACCACGCACTATGACAGCTTGCAAGGATTGCGAAAAATAAGAATACATAATTCTAACGGAGCCTATCTACTCATGAATTTTTAAATAAATTGTGGTGTATACTAACTTTTGACTGCTTTTTTCAGGTATTATTTGCTTTTATCGTGAATAGTTTCTAAATCCCATTTAAAAAAAACTATTTTATAGTAAAAAATAAAAAAGGGAGTTGTAAGCTTAATTTGCGTGTTTAAAATATTTTTCTTATTACTTGTTACATAGCGTTATTGAACTTTTGTAGTAGTAGGCACTTGCTGTATACAAATTTTTGACTCTCACTGTATATCTTTTACAACCCCAAGAACATCACAACAGAAGATTGGAAAAAAAGATGGAAGAGGTTTTTTATAATAATTTATTTTATAGCACAGTGCAATATGAGATCTGGACTGTTTCTCGGCAAAATTAGGGATTCTAATCCTAATTCTTCTTTCAAAGATTTAATCTGCGGGGGAAATTTAAAAACTAAAACCATACGATTTTGAAAACACCCAAGAATATGAAAAAAAAACTTCGAATTACTCACAGATTTTGCTCGGTGGCAAGGTACAATCTTGAACACTCCAGTTATGCCTTTCCTTAGCCCAGCTAAGGCGCGTTTTCTTCATTTTGTTGGTCAGTAGTGGCCTTTTCGCTGGTCTGTTTCTCAAGCTTAGCCTCTTGAGTTGTCGGTCCTCCCGAATAGTAGTACATCTCTTCAATCCTGTGCCAATTTTTCTGTCCAGATTGTGATCCCGACGATATTTGTTACAGAACTCTCATTGCATCCAATTTGTCGAACAATTTCACGAAATGACTGATTCTGATTGGATAAGGCAATGATAATTGCCTATTTCTTTACTCAATTGTACCCTTTTAGACATCGCTATATCAACTTTTTAGTTTTATTTACGAAATACAACTGCACACACTGTTAAATACTGCCAGAATGAATTCCGATACATTCCAGAATGTGCATTACCTAACCCGGAAGCATTCAAATATAATTTGGGGAATCCCTTAAAAGTAATTAGCGCAAAAAAGTGGAAAATCCGTGTGCACCGTTTTTTTTGTTGCGCCGGGTGTATACATATATGTACTGTACAAGTGTACACATCAAAATTTACTAAGTTATTGTTTACAAGTCCTAAGCTCTGACTTACAATAAATCAACTGTTAGGATGATATGAATTGAATACGAATCTAATTAAATTAGCACCACGTTCATGAATAAAATTAAACCACCCTTCTTGTACTCGTAGTAATCCTTGCGAGTGTGTACATAAGTCAAGCCGACTGAGGATTTTATTACAAACTTATTGCATCCTGATTTTAAATCACTTGAAGGTTTTCCAAATGAATCACCTAAAAGCTAGAACTCAGTATAAATAACAAAACCGTAACCAAAAACGAAATAGGTACCAGGCCATAGGCACATTTCATTCACCCAAAATCCAATTTACCCCCAGCTGACAGCATCCATCATTCAATGTCATTCAAAATAGACAAAGAATTGCACAGTGACACTCACACTGTTCAGCTGAAAATCCATTTACTTGAAAGCGAAAACCAAAACTAGTTGACATTCTGGCCTATGCACTTGCTGACTCACTGCTACGGAATCCTTGTTTTCTACATTTTTCGGTCTAAATTCGTGACGGGTAACATTTGTCGTTGGAATTATTCATGCAATTCAATGAGATGAGATGGGTGTAGATCAACTGAAAGCTGCACGTCCAGGATTGAATAGGAAACTAAGAGAGAAATTTTAATAAAAAATTCTGTAGCTGAAATTCTTAAAAAAATAACACATACACACAAACACAAAAAACGCACTGAGTTAGTTCAAATAGTACTACTACTGTTAAGTCGTCGACAAAGTTGTATTTACTTGGTTACCTTATACGTTATTCCTCGGTTCTTAAACAGTTTTCAGGGTTCCGCGACTTTCTTGAATTAATAATAGTAAAACACAAAAATAATTTTTGTAAGTATGCAATTACAAACATTTGGAGAAAATGTATTGATGTGTGTAGCGGCGGAGCCGCAGCAATGGTAGGAAAAGTTAAAGGGGTCGTGTCAAAAATTAAAAACATTGCGCCATGAAGTAACAGCAGTCATTTTATTTTGCATCGTTATGCACTTGTTGTAAAAAGAATGTCAACTAATTTGAAAAAAGTTTTTGGTAAAGCTGTGAAAATTGTAAATTTCGTATAAAGACGTCCTCTCCAATCGAGATTGTTCAAAAAAGTGCCCAAAGATATGGAAAGTCAATACGAATAACAGTACACGTATCTCTAAGATAGTATATTGCGCATCTGTCAAAAATTTTCACAGCAAAAATGGCGTACATCTGTGACCCCTTTCTATGTGATTTAATTCAAATTCATTATTTTCGTAGTTTTTCTTATACTTTCAATAAAATAACATAGGTTTTTATTTATAAAATTGTTTTATTCGTTTATCTTTTTCTTGTTCAGATATTTCATTCGGTCATATTTTTTCATCACAGGTCGTTTTATTATTCTTCACACAACATTCGTACACGGCAGATTGCATTTAGAAAAGTTTTGACAAAAAAGTTAATTAAATTACATATATTGTAAATATTAAAAAAAAAAACCAAAATTACATGCGCAAATAAAGTTCGCAGTTGGCGGCCATTTTCTTGAATTTTTGACAGATGCGCTAACTTGAACGAAAATGAACATTCTGAATATACTACCTTAGATACATGTACTGTGAGTACGAATGAATCACTTCTTGTGCACACGGAAATAAGATGGCTTTCCAGAGGAAAAGCTCTAAGGCTCACACAAACCGCCGCGATAGCGATTGCGATCTATCGCAACACGTGTATTCAAGTTTGTTCATTCACACCGAGTGCGATAATGTAGCGATAGACTGCGATTGAACATTTCTATCGCCGCATCTAGTATTCAATTGTTTTATCGCGCAATATTTTGAAAATTTTATTATTATAAAATGTCAGTTTTGGTAGTTTTTAAATTAGATTTGAGACTTTTTTTTCTAGAATGTAAGTAAATGCTGCAAATGGAGAGTGAAAATGTTTTAAAAAGTAAAAAAACAACATAAATAAAACTGACAAAACTTCAATCGCTATCTATCGTTATCGCGCTGGTGTGTTTTGTTGTTTATCGTTTTTTTTTCTTTTTTTTCAAGCGTTTATTTATTTTATTAAACAATATTATATTTTTTGTTAGTCTAAATAAACTTGAAAACTATATTTTTTTTTTTTACTTTATTAAAGTTTATGGCCTTAATGGCACTCAATACTTATTTTATTTTTTGTGTATGTGAATGATTTAAATAGATTATTATGTGTATGTTATGTTTCCTTTTAATATTAATTTTTTATTTGATTTTGGGAAAATTTTTATAAAACCTTTTTCAATATATTATTTAAATTTTTTTATAAAATTTATGACTAAGAACTTAAATCTAACTAATACTAGATAAAACTAATTAAAACTAACTTACATCTAAATGTCTCAAGACCAGGCCCTGCCATGCGATCCCCATTCCATCGCCCAAACGTCAATATAACGAATAATCGATGGATCAAAAATCACATGGCAGGGCCTGGTTTGGCCTTATTATATGCTAGCCTAAGCCCAATCAAGCCACCAGTATTTTTCCCGATTGAGTCTATCAAAATTATTTTTATCCTTTTCAGGTATGCTCACGCAGTATCTTAAGATAGCATCGCCATCCACCAAGCTTGTAGGTACATACTTAATTCTTTTATCATTTGCCCGTCTTGCAACATGGTTTGTTTATCGCTATCGCGCCGGTGTGTGCAAGCCTTTATTTTGATTATTTCAACTTTGTGATGAGTTGAAAGATTTCCAACTAGACAAAAATATGTCTTCATCTGCAAACATTTTTGATGTATTGCATGATGAGCAATGGATAACTAAATCAGCTTATCTTGCAAACATTTTGAATGTTCTCCAGTTTTACATGAATTCTTGCAAGGAAACATGCTAGAGCTCAGAGCAGATATCGGCAATATGATCGATGGACATTTGGTAGGTCTAGAAAGATCTTTATTAGATTTGTTTCCAGATACGAAAACTGACATCGAGTGGGTACAAAATCCATTTCTAATGAAAACGCAGCCTACGACATCGACCCTTGGCATTCCGGAAAACGTGTCTCTTATAGATCTGCTGAGTTCCTCTTCATCAGAACATGTATTTGATTCTGTATCATTAAACAAATTTTGGGTTGGTATAAGGAGTGAATACGCTGAACTTGCCAAATAGGCTATATTTAAAATGCTCCCTTTTGTCACAACATATTGCTGTGAAGCAGGCTTTTCATCGTATACTTATGCAAAGACTAAATACAGATCGAGATTGGACACTGCCCCAGCCAGATATGTGAATACAGCCTTCGGAGATAGAAGTTAACTTAAAAAAAAATATGAATCAAACAATGAAACAGTTTCATTTTTCACACTAACTTTGAGAAAAAAATATCTTAAATAAAAAAAATTATTTTGAAATGTGTTGTTTTTAATTTCTTATATCGTTAAGAGTTGGGGTTCCGAAATATATTTTGGCCTTGTTTAGGGTTCCACATCTTAATAAGTTTGAGAATTATATCATAGCAGAAAATACGAGTATATTGGCCACCTTTATGAGTTGGCCAAAAACTCTAGCCAATTAACGCAGATTTTATTGTATTGCTAAAACACATTTATAGCACTTGAATTTTGAATTTGTAATTTGAACACAATACCAGTCTTATAGTGCAATATAAACTACTCGTACCTCTTAATATTGCATGTAACATGAACATGTACATAGTAGGTATAGTGAATTTTGTGAGGAACTGTAGGTTTCATTTTACGTGAGTAGTTTAATCATTTCTAGTTTCTTAAAAGTGCAACAAGTTCTTCAAATACAAAACCGAAGAACTACAATCAAAAGTTTCAAAATATTTGAGATGAAGAAGTTTTTGTTGTTAGAAAATGCCGAAGAAAATTGCTTTTGAAAATTTCTCATAACAAAGTTTAGCAACACTGCACACATTGACAGGCACGCGAAACTTATGAGAAACTTGCATAGTAACAGGAGGAGCCAGTTAATAGTTTGTGAAATATAACACTTTGGAATGCGAGTGAGACGAGATTGAGAACTTTTAATAATGTGCTTAGTTGAGGAAAAATAATCCTTTTAACCACTTGAAGGGAAACAAGTGCAGAGGTTAACTTAATTATTGTTCCGTACCCAAAAACGGAACACTAATGGAATGCTTTCGGTGTCTGTCTGTCACAGGCTTTTTTCTCAAAGACTATTGGACGTAGACAATTAAAATTTAGAATAGTTATAGCAAACGCAGACCTGAACTTAAAAAGTTGAATTTCGGGTTTGTAGGTCTAGTTTTGGAGCGTTATAAGGGAAGTTAACAAAAAAAAAAAAAAAAAATAACAATGCATCCCTATGTGAGAGCTGGCGGAGAAGCTGTGTATCATAACTAGTTAACACGATGCATTTTCATGCCAACGGAAATGCATTGCACACGCCAGCACATTTCCAATGCGCGTGCAGAAACTTGATCGTCTCAAATACCGACTGCGACGCAGCGACGTTTCCCACAGTCGGGTATGCTGACTCTGCACTACCCTTGCACGCGCAGCCCATACGTTAAGTTAGGATTAAGCTATTTGGATTGTTAGTCTTAATTGAGACCTGAAGTAGAACGGATTAGAATAAACCTTGAAAACCTTTAATCGTTGTCGTTTCATTTGTAAGTCGAACAGTTGGGCCAACTCCAAGTTGGCGTTCGCGTTTTTTTTGATGACCCCATAAGGGACATCTTTTACTGGCGCCCGAGCAGGGACCGGCCTACTAATTGATCTGTTTTTTTCATTGGTCGATAGTTACGGGTCCTTTCATACAGGACGAACGAGTTAGTACGCTCTATCTGAGTGCAAGTTACTGTTACCATGGGAACACAGCTAACTACTCTAACTCTGATGTAACAAATTCCGGCATACCCATGGGAACATGCGCGGAGATCGTCCGGATAAACAGATCGATTGTGAAGTAATTCGTGCCGCGAGTAGGTCGCCTACAATCTCAACGTAGGCTTCCAAAAGGGAGAACACGAACCTTCCAAGGCCGGTGCCCTAAAATAAAAAAGTTCGTTTCGGTTCGGTTCGGTTTTATTGAATTCTTTTCGTTTTTTCCAGATCACTAGAATCATCCTCTGAAAATCGAACCAGAATGAACATAAGCGTCCTGTAAGTGACAGGACAATAAAGCAGTGTGCATAAAAAGAAAGTGTTGGTGCGAAAAGTGTGCTAAGGCAATTTTGTGTGAACGTGTGCGTGCTGTGAAAACCCAAGGGCTTAAAGCCAAAAGAAGAAAAATAAATAAATTAAAAAATAAGTAAGAAAAATAAAGAATAATTAAAGAAAAAAGAAAGAAAACTGTGCTAATTGTGTGTGATAAGTGTATCGAAATTAAGAAACCACAAGGTAAGCGTTTTTCCTATATTTCCTCCAACAAGAATTCGTTTTTCCAACTAAGATGGACCAAATGACTAAGTCCATAACCGAACTGACCGGGGCAGTGAATAGTATACTTGCTCAGATCAAGGCACTAGACACGCGTCTAAAGTCGCTTGAAAGCAAGCCGACGCAAATAATGCCAGCACTTGAGACGAATCAGGCACAGCAAACTATCGAACTGTGTCCTCCACAAACTGAGGCTGAGTTGAGGGAGATCAGCCGCCTTCCCGACTGCGTAAAGGAACTACAGGTGTTTGATGGAAACCCCACGCAGTATGTATCCTGGGTACATGCAGTGGAGGGCATCCTTAAAGATTTTGATATTGTAAAGGGAAAGCCCATATACCGTGCTATACTTCAGCACGTACGGGGTAAGATCAGAGGGTCGGCTGACGCTGCTCTGGTATCTTATAATATTTTTGATAGCGATTGGCTTGACATGAAACAGTGTCTCTCCCTGCATTACGCAGATAAGAGGGATATGAGAACCCTTGAGCATCAGCTTAATCAACTCAGCCAAAGGGGCAGTAAGCTGGATGAATTTTACGCGGCCGTCAACCATCAATTGTCATTGATGGTTAATAAATTAAAGACGGAATCCTTTAGCGAGGAAACAGTAAAAGCCTTAGTGGAAACATACCGGAACAGGGCCCTGGATGTTTTTGTGCGCGGCCTTAACGGCGATATTTCGAGGATGCTGATAATTCAAAGGCCGAAAACTCTTCCGGAGGCGTACTCTGCCTGTTTGGAGATTCAAAATTTGAATTTCAGGAGTAATACAATCCACTCGTCTACCGGATCGAACTCAATCACGGCGCCTGTAAATCAGACGTTCAGGAGTTCGGAAGTAGCACCCTTCATGCCACCGAAAAGGCCCTTCCAAGGTCATCCAGGAAGATTTAAGCAATTTGCTTGGAATTCTCCTTCTCGCGATGCTGCTCATCCACCAAGACCTGGCCCAAAACCCCTTGAAAAAATGGATGTCGATCGGAGTATTCAGTCTCGACAGGTAAACTATATGAACCGCTCGAAGGTGGAAAATCCGTTCAAGCGCAGGGCTAAGTCAGACAACTTCCCGAACAAACAGCAAAGGCTGTACCATGTGGAAGCCGAAAATAGCGAAGAAAATTATTCTGAAGTCGCGGAGGAAACCGCGTGTGAAGAGCTAAATTTTATGACAGACGCCCATCCAGCGTACCATATATAGAATATGTGACGAAGGATGGAGCCGTGTTGGAATTTCTTGTTGACACGGGGGCCAACAAGAACTTCATTAGCTCAGAAATAAAACAGCCCACCGTTCCCCTCGAAAAACCCTTTTTTGTGCATTCTGCCGCTGGAAGAACAGCAATTTCGGAATATGTGGCAGGAAAGTTTTTCGCGAAAGTTGGCAATGATACCTTGTTGAAATTTTATGTTCTACCAGGACTTAAGTCGTTCAACGGCATCATTGGCGATGATACGCTAAAAGAGCTTGAAGCCGTTATTGACCGAAAGGCCAACATTTTAACATTGAAACCAAATATTAGGCTGCAATTGAAGGAGAAACTATCTAGACAGATTAATATAATCTTGAATGAAAACCTCCCTTCCCGAATCAAACAGGAGTTAAATTCGTTAATCGAGAAATACAACACACTTTTTGGTCCAATCAGTATCGATGAAGTGATTGACACTTCTGTTCAGGCAGAAATTAGGACGAACACGGATGAGCCGATCTACACGAAAAGCTATCCTTATCCAGCTTGCCTCAGGGCAGAAGTAGAAGATGAGATAACCAAACTTTTGGAGGAAGGTATAATTAGACCTTCCCGAAGTCCATACAATTCACCAATTTGGGTAGTCCCCAAAAAACCAAAGCCAAATGGTGAGAAACAATACAGGATGGTCATTGACTACAAAAGGCTGAACAGTGTGACCATCGCGGATGCTTACCCTATACCTGACATAAATTCCACCCTTGCTAGCCTTGGCAAGGCCCAGTATTTTACAACTCTAGATCTAACCTCAGGGTTCCACCAAATACCGATGAAACCCTCGGATATACCCAAAACAGCATTTTCCACTATGAATGGGAAATACGAGTTCTTGAGGTTACCCTTTGGGTTGAAAAACGCCCCAGCTATTTTTCAACGCATGATTGACGACGTGTTAAAGCCATATATAGGTAAGATTTGTTATGTCTATATAGATGACATAATCGTCTTCGGCGATAACCAAGAAAATCACCTAAAGAACCTCGATACTGTATTGAACAGGCTGAATGAGGCGAACCTGAAGGTTAACCTAGAGAAGACCCATTTTATGGACACCGAAGTAGAATTCCTTGGATACGTCATTACCCCTGATGGCGTACGCCCAGATATGAAAAAGGTCGAGGCTATTCGAAACATTCAACCTCCCGAAAATCTGAAAGAGCTTAAATCCTTCCTCGGACTGACATCTTATTATCGGAAATTTATCCAGGACTATGCAAAAGTTGCAAAGCCTCTGACTAATCTAACTCGAGGGAAGAATGCTCAGGTGAAAGCCAATCAATCGAAAAACATCCATGTTGAACTTGACGAAGATGGAATGAAAGCCTTCAATGATCTTAAGACATTACTTACCTCTGCAGAAGTTTTATCATTCCCTGATTTTGGCATGCCATTTAACCTTACGACAGATGCGTCAAACACAGCAATCGGAGCCGTGTTGTCACAGGGTGAAATGGGCAACGACAAGCCCATCGCTTACATCTCACGATCCCTCAACAAGACCGAGGAAAACTACGCCACTAACGAGAAAGAGATGTTGGCGATAGTTTGGGCTTTAGATAATCTTCGATCCTATCTCTACGGGGCTAAGAAAATTCGCATATTCACCGACCACCAACCATTAACCTTTGCCTTAGGCAATCGTAACTATAATGCAAAATTAAAACGTTGGAAGGCAAGAATAGAGGAGTATAACTGCGAATTGGTCTACAGACCAGGCAAATCTAATGTCGTGGCCGATGCCCTCTCAAGACTCAAAATTGGTAAGCAGCACTTGACCACCTCAGTGAATGCTGAAGCGGAAGGCCAAGTTAATGCGTTACACAATAACTCCTCAACGGAAACTGCTTCGGAAGGTGATTCCTCCACGGAAACCGCCCAACCAACAACAGAAACAGCTGCAGAGTATGAATCCTCCACGGAACCTACCAACGTAGACGCAAATTCCACTACATCTGCCAGTGAGACGATGCATAGTGCAGTTCAAGACTCAACAGACCTGATTCCACACGTGGAGACACCACCACGTCTTCCGAAATCAGCTCGTAATAAACGTTGCAAAAGAACCGAATAGGTATGAGGAACCACACCCCGGTTACTCGAGACACTTTGTTGCGAGGACATTCATAGATAAACCAGAATTAACCGAAATTCTTAAGACAAACCTTAGACCAAATATCGTTAATGGCCTTAAGGTGCACGAATGCCTTATGCAATTGCTGCAAGTCGTATATTTGGAGAGTTTTGTCAACTATAAGATAAGGCTAACTCAAAAAATAGTAGAGGATGTCACCAACGAAGATCGGGTGTGGGATCTCATAAGCAAGGAACATAGGCGAGCACATAGAAATGCTCGGGAAAACAAAGAACAACTTCTCGAGAAATACTACTTTCCGAAAATGAGCAGCCTTATCAAACGATACACGAATTCCTGCGATGTATGCCTCGCTAACAAATATGATCGACACCCAGCGACCCCTGAGTTCCAGCCAACACCGACTCCGTCTTATCCATGTGAAATACTACACATGGACATTATGGAAATACAAGGGGAAAGATTCATTTCTTGTATTGATAAATTTTCAAAATTCGCAAAATTATTTCATATAAGGAATAAGTCTTCACTTCACCTCAGAGATAAGGTCATTAAAATTCTTCACTATTTCACTGTCCCGAAGATGTTAGTCACCGACAATGAGAGAAGCTTCCTCAGCCCAATTATGGTCAATTTCATCAAAATGCTGGACATAAGAATGTACCAAACACCTGTGAATCGTAGTGAAGTTAATGGGCAGGTCGAGAGATTTCACTCCACGATCTTAGAAATCTACCGATGCCTGAAAGCCGAATATAAAGATTTGAAATTAAAAGAGCTCTTAAATATTTCGGTCGACAGGTATAACAATACGATTCACTCGGTGACGCAGCGAAAACCATGCGATATATTCTTCAATCGAAGCAATAGGTTTAACTTTCAGAATATGGCCAACTTTCGAATGAAGGTTAACCAGGAGCTGAGGGAGAAAATACTAAAGAAGGCAAGAGATAGGAATTTGTGGTATAATAAAAGGAAGTCGGTACCTAAAAATTTTAAGAAAGGAGATATAATTTACACTTAAGCCCCTGTATCGAAAGGAAGTTGTGGCAAAAAATAACAAGGTAACAGTTCTAACGTCCACAGGACGCAAAATACACAAAGCACAAGTAAAAAATACTTAAATTTATCAATATTATATAAAATTATATTAAAAAAAAAAAAAAAAAAAAAAAAAAAAAAAAAAAAAAAGGGGTATAGCAAAAGCACATATGCACAAAGCACACGTAACTTTAAGCACCAGCCAAGCACACGGATCCAAGCACACAGGACTTAAATTTTTATTTTTATTTTTTTTTTTCCTAAGTAAATTATACAATATTAATAATGTAAGCTAAGTAATCTTAATCTAGTTAATTCTTTTTACCGTTCTTTGTAATTCTATGTATTATTAAGTAATTATAAAATCATCATTGAAATCTAATGTAATTTTAACACTTAATCTTAAGACTAAGATAAACAATTCAGAAAATTCCATTTGTATAAAATTGTTCTTTTTTCACAATTGATTTTGCCTCTACAATGTACAACTATATTAAAATGTTATACTTCAATATTGTATATCCTTTTTCATTATTTTACTGTAAGTTATTATTATATTACCTTTTAAATGTACCACACAGCCTTTTACTAACGACGGTCGTGCAAGGGTTTAGCATCTTCGAGTATCACTCCCCATTAATATCTATTAAAGAAGGCAAGGGATGGATCGTCGATGGACATTTCAAGCTCGTACACATCATTCGTCTGGAACAATTCGAAGAATTGCTGAAGAAGATGACGGAAGCAGTAAAGGGCGAGATCACGGGAGGAGACAGGAAAACAGTGGCACAACATCACTTGACTCAAGTCTATGAACGCTTCTACTCACTTAAGGGAAGAGCTCAGAGGAAGCCTAGGTCAATCAACTGGATTGGATCCGCCTGGAAATGGTTGGCAGGGAACCCCGATGCAGCCGACTGGGACAAGGTGCTCCGCAACGAGCAAGACCTGATCGAAAATAATAACCAACAGTATCAAATCAACAAGAGGGTCCTGAAAATAGCCGAGAACATCACACAGAAGATCAACTGGGTAATCGGTAATACAGCAAACCAAATTACGTCATCAAACAGAGCGAAGTTCGAACAGGATATCATCAACGAAATCATGGTGATTAAAGAAGAGGTCAACGAAATTGTTCGTGGTTGCCAAATGGCAAGGAGCGGTATAGTCAATACTAATCTTCTAGATCAGGAAGAAATCAACAGAGTCATCAGCGAAGTCGAAACCCTGCCGTACTCAAACATAGTGGAAGCCCTGCAATATGGTACACCGTCCGTATTCACGAATGAGTCCTTGCTGCTGTACGTCCTATCTATGCCAAAGGTTAGCAAATCTGAATACAATCTTCTGCTGACGAGATCATCGATAATCAATGGAAAACAGGTTGATCTGCAGTTCGAAAGGATTTTAGTAAACCACGAGGAAACGTATGGGGTGTCATCACGCTGCCCCATCATGGGCAACATGACGGTGTGCGAAAGGAATTCATTGGAGAAGCTGCAAGAGGACGATTGCATCGCCCGCCTGCTGAAAGGAGGTCACGCTGGTTGCACATTCCGTTCGAACACTGCGGAGGTCGTCGAACTTATCAAAGAAGATACAATATTCGTCACGAACTTCAACGGAGAACTTACCAGCGGAGATAGTTCAAGAAACTTATCTGGCACCTTCCTGATTCACCTTAATAACGAAACAATTCACCTAAACAACAGGACATTTGAAAGTCTCGTCGCAACTTCACTTCAGGCTCTGCCGCCTGTCCTTGCAAACATCACTGCAGTTCGACACAAGATCGACATCGAGTACGTGCACGACATCAGCATGGGCAATATCAAGATCCTTCGAGAACTTACCAACAAGATGAAATCATCAGCGGTTGCTGATGTTACTATTCTCCTTATTGTAGCTGCTGTGGGCTTGACCATCTGGTGCAGGATCAACAGAAAGGTGGACATACCTAGAATTCATCTGCCAGAACCGGGGATACATCCCCAAAATATCGTCCTGCAACATTGAGATCTACGGGACGTAGATTTTCGAGGAGAGGGTAGTTAACACGATGCATTTTCATGCCAACGGAAATGCATTGCACACGCCAGCACATTTCCAATGCGCGTGCAGAAACTTGATCGTCTCAAATACCGACTGCGACGCAGCGACGTTTCCCACAGTCGGGTATGCTGACTCTGCACTACCCTTGCACGCGCAGCCCATACGTTAAGTTAGGATTAAGCTATTTGGATTGTTAGTCTTAATTGAGACCTGAAGTAGAACGGATTAGAATAAACCTTGAAAACCTTTAATCGTTGTCGTTTCATTTGTAAGTCGAACAGTTGGGCCAACTCCAAGTTGGCGTTCGCGTTTTTTTTGATGACCCCATAAGGGACATCTTTTACTTAACTCCACTGACGGAATAAATATTGTCACCCCACATATGAATATAACTTTACAACAAAAAATTGTTAAGCTGCGAATGCTTCTGCTGTTGAGGATATTTGTGTGGCCCAATGTGTCGTAGAAAGCGGACAGAGTATTGCAATAATTGTTCTCTACATCACCGCGAATCAAAGGATCAGCTATTTAGTAAATAAGTTTTGGGTGGATAAATAGGATCATCATGTGTGATATCAAATGAAAGCTCGATAAGGCTAGAATTCAACAATGTATGAAATATTTTTTGTGCTACTTTTTTCTTAGCAAAAAAAAATTGCTGCCTCCCCTTTCTTATCTCCAGAAACATCGCTTAGAAAAATCTGAATAAAATCACAAACATCGCGAATAAAGTGTAGTTTGAACCAAAATTATCAGGACTGCATAATGTTCGACAGGTTTTTTTAATTATTATTTTTTAATTTCAAATACCCAACTGATTACATATCCATAAGTGACATAACCCTATCACAATCAAGTAAAAGCGGATACGTATTGGGAAAGACAGCATTGCCAGATTTTTTCGGGGAAAGCGGGATTATTAAATTTACGGAACATTTAATTCTGGCATCCGGATCCGACCATTTAAAATTCATTTGAAAAAAAAAACCCGTTCGGGAAAGCAGTTTGAAGTTGGGACACTTAATAAAAAGGAAACTAGTTCAAACATATTATTGGAATCATTTTTTGGAAACTGTTGCTTGTTATTTGCCATTGTGGCATTGTGCTATGTAGAATATAATAGTGCAGACATATGTTCGATATATTCTGAGGCTGATGTATTGAATGAATGCTGTATGAAGTTTGAAAATATATGAAGAAAAAGAATAAACAAATGTACTGAAAGCGGGACAGTGTCTGTCCCGCACGGCACATTTAATATTGGGCTAAAAATCAAAAAAACCGCCAAAATCGGGACGTCTGGCAACGCTGCCATGGTGCGAGAGTAAAAATTGCATGGTTGATCCTAGAAATATGCCTCAAAAACTAGCTATACTTAAACCATTGATTTTGTGCACATTAAGAAATCTTGATGATTTCCTATACATTATAATATATATGTAGGTATCTCTACTTCTACTACACAGACACGCATTTAATACAATTCAACGAATAACAAGACGAAGAATGAAATCTGATGCGTAAATTTCTTCTCTACTTTATTTCCTGTTTTTTTGTATCACAAATCTATTACATTAAACTTATGAGGAAATAACTGATACATAGTACTGAACACTTATTGCGCAAGTACGACTTGCACATGGCCGAATTTTTTAAAGCTGCGTATCTCAACTACACACATTCTATTAACAAAAGTTTTTCGTCTAAAAATGGCGACATGTTGTATACTTCACTAAAAGAACCAATCAGAAACTGAAGCGTTAACGAGCTCAATTTTAATCGAACACTTTACATGCTTAAGTTAGCGTGAGCTCGCGGTTATACTGCTCGCTTGCTGTATACGTTTCAGTAGCTCGGGTGAGAGGATTCCCCACCTCCCTGGCGCAACCAGAGAAAAAAACACATGTATCTACTAATGCTCAACAATTTTCTGTAATTTATATTTAATTACCAACAAAGCCAGAAAGATGTCAATTCCAACAAAAGCTGAAATGTTTTAACTTAATCTTGTTTAAAAGATTCAAACAGTAATTGAATTCTCTTGAAATAAATTAATTAACAATGGAGCCCACTGCAATGGCACTGGAAAACAGTAATAAAACCACTTCATGAACCATGTCATACCATATACGAGTACGTAGACTAAATTTACAGAATTTAAAAGCCCTGATGAGCTATACAAGACCAACCCACCTTTGGGTAATGGCACATGATGTTGGTTGGAACTATAAATTATGATGCATAATACCACCATCACATCGACCGCAAAAGTGTTTTTAATGCTGTTTTAATGAGATGTGAACTATAACGGCATATTCAATTTTCTCGCTACGTATCCTATATTCCCGCAAAATGCAACTGAGTTGCACTTCCACTTGTAAATATGTGCTTTGCATGAATATCGAGTATGAAACGAGTGATGTGGAAATTTATATTGAGTCTCACTCTTACTATGATATATACAGTGGCGTACATTAAAATACGTACAAGGTGGAAAAAGTAATTTGAGTATAATAATTTGGGAGGCTTCGAGGATAAACAGATGCGTTTTTGTATTGAAATATATTTCAGATAAACCAATTTCCGGAAAAAATTCAAATTATTTTAGATTGCATCAAGTTTTATTAAAAGAAACAGTTAGATCAAATATATGTATGTCGTAGATACATGGCATCACTGGTAACACTTGATATAAAATAGTAGATGGCGCCACAGTTGATAGGAAGAATAGAGTGTGGTAACTTCTCGCGCTGGGACCCAATCATTTGGCAGTTGAACAAAAGGAAAAAGAAACAGCGTGAGTTGGGTGTCTTTCTCTGAAGTCGGTTGAGTGTGGCACAATCAATAATTCAACCAATCGGCCGACCATGCACGGCAGATGATTTGTCTCCAAAATGTACATATGAATATAAGAAGTTTATGATTTTTATTAAAGGAAAAATATGTAGAATTTTTAGTTGTAGATGTCAGTAACCGTAGATGAACACATTGTAGTGCCTCATTTATTTTTAATGACGATTTTTACAAACCAACCTGTGTTAGGTATCCAGTGCAATTTCCTTATACCATAATTTGTAAACGGATCTGCCTAACTCAGTTACTGTCCACGGAGCCTTAATTAGGTAGCCTTTCCCTAGGCTACTACCAAGAAAAGTGGCACTGACTGGAAGCATTACGGCTAAAAACTAGTTGGTACAGTAAATTGAAGGATCTAGCGCACGAATACGGAATAAGTTTGGATTTAAGTGGCGTCCAATCATGGAAGCCCCAGCTTTATCAGTTTTGCAATAGTAGGTAGATCCTAATTACAGACAGAGCTTTGCAAGAGAAGCAGCCGAGTCATTGCATCGATCTATTTATAGTCAGCTGAATTAGCTGCACCGTAGCGCAAGTGGTTAGTGCGTCGGACTACTGAGCCAGCGGTCTTGGGTTCGAATCCCGCCGCAAACACCTAAAAGTTTTTCACAGTGCCCACCTCTTTCGAATGTCTGACAAGCATTTGTCACGATTGAGCTTCTCAACTCGCCGTTCGGAGTCAGCAAAAAAACTGTAGGTCCCTTCCATTCGTGCAAAAATATAACACGCACACACAAATGGTTGCGAGAAGCAGGCCCAGGTTCACATCGAGCTGTAGCGCCAACTAAGTAGAATTATAATTTGGGAGACCGGAACTATCACCACGATTACCGTTCCTGCTTAGAAATATAACTTATGATGAAACTTAGAGTTGAATTACTTCCATTGAACTATCAATCACATAGGCAAGATTTACCGGTCCTGTGTAACATACATTATGTAACCGAGGAAAGAGGGAAGACTCTATTTTACCCTGTCCGTATTTCTATGTCCGCTACTGTATATGTTTGTAGTGTATATGCGCTGTGTATAGTGAGGCCCTTAAATGTGCAGTCATTTTGTTGCAAATAAATAAGTACACGCGTAAGTATGTATGTGTATACGAGTATCAATGCCATATTATATTTCATCATCATTATTGTTCAGGAAGACCACTTTTATGTGAATGGCCTGATTATAGAATTGTAACGGTTTTTTTTAATTGTTGTTGTTTACTTGTTTATGTAATACAAGTTGTTATCAGAAATCCTTTTCCTTTATATGTAAATATGAATTAAAAACAAATTTAAGTAATTTATATACATATATAAAGGGTGATTTTTTAAGAGGTTGAGAACTTTTTTTAAAAAAAAAACACAAAAAATTCAAAAAAATGAATGAAATATTTATTTGAATCGATAGTTTGAACCTTGCAATTTAATGTTTAAAGATAATTTCATGCAAATGTTGACCGCGGCTGCGTCTCAGGTAGCCCATCCGCTGAGTCCAATTTTGGCATACTCTTTCACACATATCGGCCGGTATCTCACGAATGAATGCATGGATGTTGGCTTCCAGTGCGTCAATCGAAGCGGGCTTGTCCCTATAGACATTAGCCTTGACATACCCCCACAAAAAATAATCTAATGGTGTCAAATCGCACGATCTAGGCGGCCAATTGACCGGCCCGAAACGTGAAATTAACTGTTAAATTAATTAATTAAATTAAATTCGGCGTTGTGGTAGGTCGGCTGGCTTTAGTTCTTGCACCAGCTGTATCTTAAAAGGATTTACGCCCAAATCCTTCCGCAAAATTTTCCACGTAGTGCTGTAACAAAGGCCTAACTGCTGGGAACGGCGCCGAATCGACATTTCGCGGTCTTCTGTCACACTAGCTGATACGGCCGCAATATTTTCTTCACTACGCACAGTACGTAAACGTGTTGGTGGTTTAATGTCCAACAAAGTAAATTTGGTGCGAAATTTGGTCACAATCTTCCGAATAGACTGCTCAGAAGGTCGAGAATGCCGATCATAAAATGGAAGCAGCGCGCGATGAACATTTCGAACCGAGCACGAATTTTGATAGTAAAATTCAATAATTTGCAAGCGTTGTTCATTTGTAAGACGATCCATGGTTAAATTGCAAACCAAACTGAAGCTGTTTGACAGTGACACAAGGTACTAAACACACGTCAGCTGTCAAAACCAGTGTTGCCAAAACCAAACCAGCTAAAAAATCACCCTTTACATATGAATAAACTAAAATATAATTCAAAAAGCAAAATACCTACTGTGAATATAGCAACTGATTATAGGTTTTTTTTTTAGCTAGATAGAAAATAACCGAACTCGTTACCGAAATGTGACGATTTGGCATTACCGCTCACGTCATCGAGTATCATATTAGGTCTGTTTGGTGTGTCCATAGTTTTTGCAATACCATGTTAACTTTCATAGAATCATGACAGTTTCATGGCTCTCAATTTTTTTTACTCTCATTTGGCTCTCTCTTTGCGATGAATTATCTGCAAGTATCTGCAAGACCTTTTCATCGGGGTGAACTGTTGAACTCTGTCAAACCAAGCAATCTGACAGTTTGAGAAATGTCATACATAGTCTTCATTGTAGTGGAAAACAAAAACAAATCGACAGGTTTTGTTTCAAAAGCGTTTGTTCAAGTTTTTTCTCTGTGAGAGGATATCTCACTCATTGAGAGGATTGTACTATTTGACAAATATCAATCACTTACGCGAAAAAGACACACCAAACAGACCTATTACTTGAAAACCATTTTGGTGGCTAGTGCCAACGAAAACAATTATAGGTGTGTTTTTTCGAAATCTATATTGTAAGAGATTTCCAATATACTATAAATTTAATAAAAAGAATCTTGACCACCCTGCGCTCTTATGGTAAAATACTGTTTAACTTTTTATATATGTACAGTCAAATGACTAAGAACACAGTTTTGTGCGATCATTCGATTTTTTTGCCTTTTGATCTACTTACATTATGTAGTAAGCTAGGTATGAACTATTTTGTTAAGTATGAAGAAGAGCAGTCTTAATAAATAAGACGTGTCTGTGTTCTTTTGTTCGCTCGTTTTTTTTGCTAAGTCGAAACAGTACCTTACCTACATACGTTACGATATATATTGTTAGACTTAGAAAATATTTTCCAGGTTAAATACACTAACAACTAAGCCTGTATAGAATTAAGAAATCTGGATATCCATTAGTCGAGTTCCACCTACGAATCCCTCCGATATCTCCGAGCGATCCGTAAGTGGAACACGATTCCTCAACTGAGGAAAGGGAGATTTTTTTGCATTAGCTGAGACTATATTTTTTTGGATTCGTTTCCTCACTCTTTCTGTTGAACCGAGCATGTGGTCATATTGGACATTCTATGAAAGGAATCCATAGCTCTAAATGCTGTGAAGTGAGAAAATTGTCATGTTTTTCGTTTGCGCATATTTAATGCAAGTAAATGAACCTGAAAAACGAAATTATTGAAGAAGAATATAGTAGAAATCGGTTATAACAATATCGGATATAACGATGAACCGGATATAACGATATATTTCTAAAGTCCAGGCCAAACTCCATTTAACTCAAAGTAGTTTGCTATCGGTTATAACGATGCCGAAAATAACGATGAAACCTTTTATAACGATGAAAATGTATCAGCACAGATAATATAGTTTACATAGATATCGCACGCCGAAGGAAAAAAAATGACTCGTTTTCAATCGTCTGTTTTTACTTCGAACTCGGAAGTTCGAACGATTTGTGTGAACAAAATTCAATCCAACAAAAAACGCAATTCTTGCGATCGTGTGTTGTTGTGCTATGACGTGCCCACTGCCATCAAATGATCCGAAACCGTGGAGATGTGTATTTTTTCTGTTTTCAACCCTTAACGTCATACATAAAACAACCACAGTATACTGAAATGAAAATGCGACAGCGAACCAGTTTCTCGATTTATTTTTTCATTGTTCATGTTCATTCGTCGTCGACTTTTCAGAGGCGCTGGTTGTTGTCCCGATGAATGCGATTTTTCAGCTACCTGAATACAATACATAAATGTACATACATACATAGTTAAATATCTGTGGTTTTGTACTCATTCTTTTTTTTATTTACAAATAATTTGTTTTTGGAAACAAATAAATTAGAAGAAAAAATGTCTAGTAATAGGAAGTCAGGAGTTTCTTGTTCAGTATGCAAGAAAACGAAGAGAAATTTCCCTAATTTGAAAATGTTTGCATGCCCGTCAAATGAAAAAAATGAAATTTTGAGCCGTTTGTGGAGACAGGCCTGTGGCTTTCAGAGTGAGGGAAAATATTTTGTATGCCAAAATCACTTTTTACCTGAATTTATTGGAAGAAAAATGCTAAAGAGGGATGCTGTACCTTCATTAAATCTAAATTGGAATGAAAATCAGATGGATTTCGATTTAGAAAATGTTACTTCCCCTAAATGTAGAAGACATTCTAGCGAGTCAGATGTAGTAGCATGTGTTAAATGCGACAAATTGTCAGAAAAATGTGTGAAATATGAAAAATGTATTTCTCAGCTCAAAAAAACGGTTTTCATTTTCAAACAAAAAAATAATAAAATAAGACAACAAATTAGCAGAATGAGCAGAATTCATGCTCGTTTACGAGGAAATATAAAATCAAAACAGGTCAATTTAATAGCAGAGATTCAAAAGATTAAGATGTCAGAACATTCAAAAGTATTTTGTGGTATGCTAATGGGACTATCTAAATCAGAAAAATACAATAGCGATGAGAAAGAGCTTTCCCAAAATATTTTTTATCGCTCACAGAGCGCTTACAAATTTCTCCGTGAACGGCTAGGCTTTCGGCTTCCACATATATCAACTTTATATCGTTGGGCTCCTGTTAAGGGATTGCAGCCAGGATTCATAAATAATGCTCATAATTGCTTAAAATCGAAAATAGCTACATTAAGCCAGCGTGAACAAAACGTGGTTTTAATCTTCGACGAAATTCGAATTCGTTCAGACTTGACCTACAATATAAGAAACGATGTTGTTGATGGATACGAAGATCTGGGATTAGAAAGGAAGCCTTTGTATGCTAACGAAATATGTGTTTTTATGGTGAATGGGTTATATGACAGTTGGAAAAGCGTTCTTAATTATGTTGTTTCTGAAAATGGAATAAAAGCTGAAAATCTGAAAGAAATAATAGAGGCCAATTTAAAAATTTGCCAAGAACTCGGCCTGAAAGTTTGCGCTATTGTTTGTGATCAAGGCCCTAACAATCGTAAATTTTATAAGTTATTGAATGTGTCTGAGCATAATCCGTTTACCATTTACAATAGCCAAAAAATTTATTGTTTTTACGATTTTCCACATCTTATAAAATCATCAAGAAATTTGTTGCTAAAATCAGATTTGGAAAATCAGATTTGAAAAGTTAGATGGCAAAGTTTCTTTTAACGTTTTCAAAGAAATCTTTAATTTAGAAAGTGAAAATATCACTAAGACTTGCTTAAAATTAGAGATGATCAAAAAATCGCAATCTGCTATTCATTCACTGCTTATGAAAATTCACATTCGCAACCTGCTAATGACTTATAAATAAACTGCTATTGCTGAAACTGCTATTCCATATAATAATTTTGTCTCGCTTCTATACATTACATACACAGAGTCATAATTTCATTTTTCATACACGACACACAAAATGTGTGTTTGCCTCATACGAAACACGTAGAAAAGAACAAAACTACCCTTTTTACACGTCATCTGCCGAACGTCTCATCCAATTTTCAACATGTGTCTGCGAAACAGGCGCCAAACAAATTCTCAAAGTTGCATATCGCAATCGCAGCTGGTTGAAAGCATTGTTGGTTGGTATATAGCAGTAACATGTAAGGTAGCAGTAGCATGATAGATAGCAGTAGTATGTAAGGTAGCAGTAGCATGTTAAATAGCAGTAGCATGTAAGCTAGCAGTAGCAGGTAAGGTAGCAGTAGCAGCACAAGTTATACTTGCTATTGAGTTGCGAATGCGATTTGCTATCGCCAACGGAGATCTTACTTGCTATTGGTGCTATTGCTGCTATCAAAATCGCAGTCGCAGCTGGTTGAAACTTGAAAGTATGTGTGTGTGACCTCGGTATACACACATTTTTTGCAACCCTTTATTTTGTCTACTTATCTCAATCGTTCTTGCGAACGAACGTATACGAACGACTGACTGGCTGGTCGGTGTTTCTGGATTTTAAACTGTGGTGTGTATATGGTGGTCATATTTTGATCTGTGGTTGTTGTTTTTGTTTGGTTTTATTTTCACATTTCTGTGAAATTTCGATGTTCTTTGATTTATGGTTGAGCGATTTTTTTTTTGATTTGTAAGAAATCAATAAGAATATTTCTCCGACAATTTATGCATGTCCTTCAACTGAAAAAATAAAAATTTGAGTAATTTGTGGAGGCATACATTCCATAGACATACATACATAAATGTATGTAGTTTTACAATCGAGGGCAAATATTTTGTTGGGCTCCTGTAAAGGCGCTTACTGTTTTATATATAACTGTTTTATATATAGAGATTACATACATGCATACATACATATATTAATTTCACTCTGGAAATGAAATTAACGTTTTCAAAGAAATTACATATTTTATTGCAATCACAAGAACCAACGAAATTATCTACTTCTCCCGCCCTTCTGGTGGGCCATCGCATATACATACATACATATGTTTATGTACACACGAATATGCGGTAGCAAAATTCCCATTCAAGAAAATCTGAACACTTGCAGCACTATGAAAATCACACATCCATGGTATAGTCGCTATTCTCCTTCCATATGCCCCTTTGAACTTGCATTACTTACAATAAGAAATTCAAGCGACAAGAAAAAAAAAAACAAAATTATTACATCACACACACATACTGCGTGTGTATTCGTTTTGTATGCGAAAACAAACAAAAAATAAATAAAACCTGTTTTCGTGATACAAAAGAAAACGAATTTAAGCAGTAATGGGAATACAACAACAACATCCACAACACACAAGGAAGTCCAACACTTACTTACTTAGTTGGCGCTACAGCTCGAGGTGAACCTGGGCCTGCTTCTCTCAACCATTTGTGTGTGCGTGTTATATTTTTGCACGAATGGAAGGGACCTACAGTTTTTTGCCGACTCCGAACGGCGAGTTGAGAAGCTCAATCGTGACAAATGATACTCTTTGATGCTTGTCAGACATTCGAAAGAGGTGGGCACTGTGAAAAACTTTTAGGTGTTTGCGGCGGGATTCGAACCCAAGACCGCTGGCACAGTAGTCCGACGCACTAACCACTTGCGCTACGGTGTCCAACACAGAAAAGGAAATTAAGAGAAACGAACATTTTTGCTCGAATCATACACCGTTCTTTGAGTTCGTTCATGTTGCAGGCATTTCATACGAGGTATTGTATGATAGTATGCTGGTTTTAAATTTTTTTTGTAACATGCTTTTGTTCTACCATTCTACATCTGTGTATTTCTCTTGTCTGTGTCCAGAGGTAGCAGCAGAGATTATACATTATACTTGCAATCGCTGCTATGCCTATGCGAATGCGATTTTCTATCAGTAGAGTAATATCACTGAATGGGCCCAAATTTGCTTTTTACTATTTTTTACAGAAGTGGACGAAATATTCGCGAAATGTAATTTGTGTTGGTCGAAATTTTCGTACAGAACCAGTACATCGAATTTAAAGAAGCACATAGAAATAAAGCATCCTACTATATCTTTAGTTTCAGCAAGATCATCGGCGCCAGGTATGCAAGTAAATTTTTTTTATCAGAGGATATTATGTACATATATACATACCAGTACATACCTATATCTCGTCAGGGTGTGCAAGGTACGTGTCAAAAACATACTCAATCCATACGAATATTTTTTAATGTTTTTCCCCGCAACACCTCTCCGACAAAATATACACATGCACATATGTAATATGTATATAGTATTTACATCATAACTTTGGCATATGATTGATTCTGTTCGTTGAATGAGATCAAACCAAAAACAACCCTTGATTTCCTTGTGCCGATCTTCACTCGCACGACATAGACATTGAAAAATTTGAACGTAAGCTAGTGCGAAACTGAACTGTGCACTTCATGTGTTGTATTCGTCCAATACACAAAAAGTTCACAGGCGTGTTTTGTTTGCAAGCCTATATACATATATATTGAAAAAAGGTTTCAATGTAGTAAATAAATACAACAAAACCTTAGACTGGATAAATATCCATTTTACGTGGAAAACATGTTGCTGAAACATGTTTACAGGCTACAAATAAAACACGTCTATTGTATGCATCTTTTTGTTCAGTTTTATATGCTAAGAAAAAAGGGAATTAATGGTTTATTTGAGCACAGACAAGAGAAACAGATTTATCTTGTTTGTGATTTGAGGTAGATCGATCGAATTTGAAATTAAAATGAATTTTAACATTTTCACGAATGCATAATAGGACTTCATTGCGAATTCGCATTAGCAGTTTACATTAGCAGTTTATATTCACTGTGAATAAGAAATCGCATTAGCAGTTATAACTGCGAATGAAAATTCACAACTTAGCCCATCTCTACTTAAAATTCACTAGTGCTCACTTAGCTCCAAATGCCTTTGAAAAAATGAGAGTAAGTCTAGCAACGCAAGTGTTCAGTAGGACATCAGCTGCTGCTATAAAAACGGCTCATCAGCTTAACTGCTTGCAATACACCTCAGAGCTCGCTCAGGCAACACAAATGTTTACAATCAAAATTAACGATCTTTTTGACAGCATGAACAGTGGTTCACAATATGACAAAAACATTTTGAAACGTGGAGTGAAAGTGGGAAATGCTGCTTACAATTACATAAAAGATATTTTAAAGTATTTGAAGGCAATACAAAATTCCCCGAGCACACCAAGAAACTTTTGTTTGAAGGGATTAGAACAAACGCTTAATGGGGTTATTTTGCTAAGCGAGGATATAGCTAATGGGTCGTTTCCTGGGGCAGATTACTTACTTACTAAGAAAATTCACCAAGACGTTTTAGAAAATTTGTTTTCTGTTATACGCATAAAGGGCGGCAATAATAAAAATCCCTCAGTATATGAATTTAATGTCATCATGTCAAAAATTCTTTCATCTAACCTAATTACTTTTTCACCATTGGGCAACTGCGATGATGATGATGTTGAATTCTTAAGTTTAAACGCTTTGGAAACCGAATCAACCGACACAGCACAGAATATGGAATGTAAAGAATTCAGCTGCGATGAAAGTTTACAAGAGCATGTTATAACCACAATATTAGAGCCAACTCATGTTTCTTTGGAAGCAACAGCAATGCGATATTTTGCGGGATATCTAGCTCATAAAATGTTATCAAAACATACCTGTCCAAGCTGTTTGCAAAGCTTCCAAAAAAATACTGAAAAAATAACATGTCCGTCTGAGTTTTTTATATTCGCGAAAAACTTTTCACAAAATAGTGATTTCGGCAGTCTTTTGGCACCTACTGATGAATTCTTCAGCATATGTAGGTTTCATTTCAAAATATTTCATGTAATTTTTAAACAGCGTCCTCACATGAAAAATATTAGGGAAACGATGGCTTTGGAATGCATTAGACAAACAAATTTAAGAGATCCTAATTGGTTTGATGAAAATAACGTTTGCTTTAATCATCGAAAAGACCTGCTTTATTTTGCCCTTCTTGTTCTATTGCGAAAACACTGTTCCTGGCGAATGAACAAAAGAATTAAAAGCAAACATCAAAAAATTCAAATTCTCTCAGCAAAAGGTGTACTGAATCGCAAGGAGTGAGTTTGAAATAGGACAAAGATGCTCTATTGTAAAACCTAGAGAGGCACGGGGACCTCACTTTAAACCAACACCCCAAGTGTGAGAGGCACGGGGACCTCACTTAAAACCAACAGCCTAGGAGTGCAGAACGAATGATTCAATTTAGATGATGACAGCCAGAGTTCCCACCCACCTGATCAAAACAAAGTGAGGATAGCAATATCCAAGCTAAAGTCCAACAGGGCTGCTGGACCTGACGGTCTACCTGCAAAGCTATTTAACGCAGCTGGAGATGATTTGGTAGTAAGCATACACCAACTCATCTCTAAGATTTGGTCAGATGAAAGTACCTATGCCAGATGAATGGAATCTCAGCATCGAATGTAGTATTTCAATATTTTATTATAATTTTCACTCAAATAATGGGTAGAGCAACTATTTCACTAAAGTTAAGAGATCTAATCAAAAGATTGATTGGAGAGTGAAAAGCCTACAAAATTGTGAAAAATATTTTACGATGTTCAGCTAAAATGATATTTACTGCATTAAAATATGCAGACAAACTGAAACCCAGGGCCAAAAACTAATACAACCCCAGGGGATGACCAATATATTGCAAGAATGGTTTGAGGTTAGTATTTCAACTATTAAAAGAAGATTAATAGAAATAAAGTTGGTCGGAAAAATACCAACAAAACTGACATATCTCAGCAAAAACTACATTGCAAAGATAATAAAATTCGCATCAGGACACGCTGCGCTGTTTGGCCAGCTTCTAAATGGCGGAGCATATTGTGGAGCGACGAAACAAAACCGTTCTATTCGGCTCTATTGGACGTTGTCAGTATGTACATTTGATTCATATTAACCCTTAGGTATTCCCTTAGCTTTTCCATTCGGTAATCAAAATATAGCATATTTAGCGCAAAATAAAATAATAGATTCAAACTTGCACAAAAAACAATAATATTGAGTAAATTATAAATTTTTGTAGGGCACTGCTATTATATTGCACACCACTGTTGTGGCTGTAGCTTCAAATGAATTCGGACTTCACCTAAAACCAATATCCCAAGAAATAAAATCTTAATATTAATTGATTCTTTTTCAAGATTTACTTTCCTGCGTTAATCCTTCCTCACTTATCTTGAAAAAATTAAAATAACCTTGACCAAGAAATTCCTTGCATTGAAAGGGAGGCGACAATCAGAAAAACAAAAACAAACACACAATAAAATAAAACGATGGAAAGGAAAACCAAAAATAAAAATATGAGGACAAATAAGCAAAAACAACATGCAACTTATTGAACCAACAACATTTGAACGAACATCATGTCTTTTGTATGATTCGAACGAATTCGTTCCAACTGGGACGTAGTAGTAAATCCCAATTGACTGAAAATGTGTCTTTTTTTTTCCTATGGCGTGCGACATCTATGTAAACTATATTATCTGTGGTATCAGACTTATGTCGAAAACCTGTTTATAGATTTATAGCGATGAAAAAAAAAACGTGTTCTTACATGCTTGCTATTTTCATTTCATTCTTTCATTCTCTTATGTTTGCGAAAGTTAACGGAATCTGAGAGGAGCCGGCTGTCATTATGTGTGCTGTATACAATTTCTGTGTATTCGTATATTTTCTTATGCATGCGTGCATATGCGTGCAAATATCTACATATTATGGTATGTATCTGAAGCATTCAGTTAGTCTTGATTTTGTTTAAAATAAGTGGTGAGTGCGGGCAGATAGTTTGTCAACATGGCGACACTTAATAAGTGAAAATCTTTTTCCATTGCCAAAAAAAATGAGATTATTTCAAAAATTGAAAGTGGCATCAGAATTACTGATTTTTGTAACGAATTAGGAATATCCCAACCAACTGTTTTAACAATTATAAAAAATAAACAAAATATAAAAGAACTATTTGAGGTGAGCTCTAGTAAATTAAAAAATATAAGGATAAAAACATATTTTTAAAAACAAGCTTTAATGAACTAAAAAGTAAAAAAATAATTTTTTTCCGAGTCACCAATGTGTGACTATAAATTAAAAACTTGGGGCGCTCAGGCACAAGACAACACATACACGATGTGCAACGAGGACGAAGAATAAGCTGAACACATTTTTGTCACTATCACTGTTTAGTTAGGCCTCGTCATCGTCCTTTAGCCAAATTCTACCTCGAGCCTGAGTGCCCCAAGCTTTAATTTATAGTCACACATTGGTGACTCGGAAAAAAATTATTTTTTCACTTTTAAGTTCATTAAAGCTTGTTTTTAAAAATATATTTTTATCCTTATATTTATTTTCAACTTTTTAGTATCTGAATTTTTTTTTTACAAATTTACGTCTATACGTATATTAGCTTTCGTGGGTTGGATATGGGAAAGTTTACTCAATGTGTTTTAGATTCTACTCGACCTTTTATTTGATACCCATGCCATGGTGGTTGTGAAGAAAAAGGTAATTCGCCATCTTGGGACCCCCACCATATTGAATTTAGAATGACGTCTAGTCTAATTCTGCTTGTCAATCCCTTTAAGTTGATACCCAAATTAAGGAGGTCGTGAAGATAACGGCAATCCTTCATCTTATGGCGTCCGCCATATTAGATTTACGACGTCATGAAATATACTATATTGTTTGAGATTCTATTCGTCAAACTATTTGATATCCATGTCATGCGGGTTGTGAAGAAAAAAGTAATCCGCCATCTTATGGCATCCACCATATTGAATTTAGAATCACATCACTTAGCTAATCGTATTCTACTTGACAAACCCTTTCATTTGATACCCATATTAAGATGGTAGTAAAGATAACGGTTATCCGCCATCTTGTGAGCGTCCGCCATATTGAATTTTTAATTACGTTATAGCGTATTGTATTCTACTTGCCAATCCCTTACATTTGATACCCATATTTAGGAGGTCGGGAAGATAACGGTCATCCACCATCTTCGGGCGTCCGACATATTAGATTTACAAGATCCTGTAATATACAATATTATGTTGTCACCGAAAACGCAAAATTTCAGCATAATCGGATATCTGAAAGTGGGTGTAAAATCGAATCCCAGTTTCCGCCCTCACAAAAATTGAAGTTAAAAAAGCGTCCGCCATATTGGATTTACAACGTCACCAAATAGCCCATATTGTATTGTCTCCGGAACTATATACGTGTGCAAAATTTCAGGATGATCGGACATCTGGAAGTGGGTGTAAAATCGATTCCCAGATTCCGCCATCTAAGACTCCACGCTGTTTAAAAAATGTTACAACCCGACAAGTTTTGTATGAAAATAATAAAAGGGTATGGATGACGTCTATTATTTTTGAAAAAGTCTTGCGAGAATGGGGCAGAGAGCTTTTAACAAAAAAAAAAAGAAAAATCTAACTTTTGGTTGATAATTGTGCGGCACATCCACATATCCAATCTTTAAAAGCTATCAAGCTCGCATTTCTTCTCCCGAATACCACAGCTGTTCCGCAACCTTTGGATCAAGGTATCATAAAATCACTTCAAACTCAGGGGCCCTACTCTGTATTTCGTTTCGAATGTGAAATTTTCCGAAAACGAATATTTTGTACTCTCTATTTCGATAGCGGAATGAAGTCTACTACTTTCGGATTTACATTTCCGAAAGTGGAAATTTGGTACTCTGTAACTCGTTTCCTAATGTCAAAAGCATTGAAAAACGGAAAATTTGTTTCTACAACTAATTCGCTAATGGAAGGATTTTAAAGTACCTGAAAATGCAAGTTTTTATGAAAATCTTTGTGATGATAACAATTATAAGCAAGCAATTCATGTGTGCACATCACGATTTAGCCAAAGGACAATTAATTTTGAGGAATTATTAGATCTAAATGAATTTGTGTCTTTATTTTTTGTGTTTATTGATTTATTAAATTATTTGTGATTTGCTCTCGTATTCTCAATGTTGGAGTAGGCATCATTCTCCATGTTACTGTTCAATGCTGTTTGATGATGCATCATCGGGTATTTTAAATTTACAGGAACTCCAGTGGATCCCAAAGGAGATGAAAATTCATCTCGTATGCAATTCAAAACATACAAGAAAGCATCCTTCGCAATGCGAAAGTTCTGAACAAAACTCAAATAATAAATAATAAGTAATGGTGATATGAATCATTGGTACCAACCGAGTTTTACCTTTTATCACCTTTTTCAATAATATTTGATTTGTCCCGTATAATTTTCCGCTCAATCCGTTCTTAATTTTTTTCTTCGTCCATCCGAAGTGCAAAATAATACATTTTTCTTTCTTATTATATTAAATTCTTCATTTAAAAATCATAACAATATTTTCCTCCTATTCTCGGTTTATTTATTTGACATATCTCATAAGAAATATACCGAGACTCGACAAAAAAAAATTCTTAAGTGGAAAAAGCATCTAGTAGTATTTTTTACATTCCGAAAGTGTTACAGAATACCAATTCAAAAGCGAAACGAAAAGCAATTTCGAATAGGATTGACTTTCGAAACGAAATACAGAGTAGGGCCCCAGGTTAGGAAGTTGCAGATGTTAGAAATCCTGATACATATTGAATCCAAACAAGATCACAAGATAACGGTTTTTGATGCCATCTTAATAATAGCTAAGGCGTGGGATGAAGTATCAATGGGCACTATAAAAAACTGCTTTCGACACGCAGGTTTTTCTAACAAAAGTCTAAATGAACACGAAGATGAGGATGAAATTCCACTAGCAGAATGGGCTAGCCAGTTACAAAATTTCTCAGAAATAGAAGTAGATTGGGACGTATTGATCGATGTTGACAATGAGTTGATAAAATCTGAAGTATGTTTAAACAATTATGATTCATTTTCAAATCTAAAGTAAATTTGTACAGTTTCTTACAGATGAGAATATTGTGTCAGATATTCAATTGAATAATGCTGATGACGAGGATGACGATAATTCGACTGCAGATCAGGAGACCTAAGAAGTGCACGTTCCATAAATAAACGAAGCACTTACTGCAGTGGCAACACTAAACCTTTTCATGCTACTGAATCCGGTATGGGCTGCTTCGAATTCCAATTCAAATGTTGGAATCCAAATATTGGACAACTCTCTCAGAAAATTATTTTACACAACCAAAAGTACAAAACAATCGGAAATTAGCGATTCCTAGACAATTTCCCTGGGCATTTGAAGTGATCTTTGTTTAATAAAATGTTTCTTTTTCGACTTTTTCCGTTATTTTTTTTTTGTACTATCGGATATAACGATGAACCGGTTATAACGATGAAATTGTAAGGTCCCTTCGACATCGTTATAACCGATTTTTACTGTACTTATTTTGAAACATACATTTCTCATCTGCGGAGAATGTTGTTTCACTTAATAGAAAAATCTCTGCTGAGGCAGCGGAGGAAAATCTCTGAGGGATTCGTAAGTGGAACTCGACTAATGAGTCTAATGCCATCAGTCCCAATAAAAACTGTGCTCCCATACTATTTTATTCCTATGGTTATCGAAAAACGTTATTAAAAATGTCGAAAATTACACCACAGCCATCACTTCTGAAAAAAAAGCGAGGAAACATGGATGCGAATGCGAACTCCAAAAGGTAAAAATTAATGAAATAAAAGCTAAATAAAATAAAATTCAATATTTCTTTAATTTTTTCAACTAGGAAACGGAATATGTTGACGAAGGAGCAGGTGTTAGGAGTGAGTGGTAGGATGAATTCCAACAGCAGGAAAAAGAAGAATTGTGCAGAAGTGAAAAAATGTTTTATTCACAGACATGTCGCAATTTTCTATGGAATCTGATTGTATGCGACATGTTGTATTCTCATTTGTTTAACAAAAACATTTTTTTTTTGGCAAAAAGATGATGTGAAATTAAAACTTTAGGCAACTACATTCTACAAATAAACAAAAAAAAAAACGTAAATGTAAATTATACATATTGCTGCCAAACTGCGATGATGAAATTCCTTATCCCCGATAAGCGTTTTTTTCGCACATATTTATTGAGGCTATAATAATAGTGGGCACCGTAGCGCAAGTGGTTAGTGCGTCGGACTACTGAGCCAGCGGTCTTGGGTTCGAATCCCGCCGCAAACACCTAAAAGTTTTTCACAGTGCCCACCTTTTTCGAATGTCTGACAAGCATCAAAGAGTATCATTTGTCACGATTGAGCTTCTCAACTCGCCGTTCGGAGTCGGCAAAAAACTGTAGGTCCCTTCCATTCGTGCAAAAATATAACACGCACACATAAATGGTTGCGAGAAGCAGGCCCAGGTTCACCTCGAGCTGTAGCGCCAACTAAGTAAGTATAATAATAATAATAATAATAATAATAATAATATTTGGCTTCAGCAGTCCTAGGCACGGTTGCCAGGTTGGGCGATTTATCGTATTTTGGGCTATCTTTTTTCAAAAATTACGATCAAAATTCAAAAGTGAGTACATATATTTTCAATTTACGATCTTGGGCGACTTTCCATTTACACTTCAAATTCTTTTAAATCGACAAACAAAATAGTTTTTCGTGACGTCACACGCATTTGTTCGTACTCTATTTGCGCAACCTTGTACTCATTTTCAATCTCCCACGCAAATGTAGATGTCGGTAGTCGATAATGTTTCCTAACATTTTACAGTTTTTATTTGGATTCAAACTCACCGAAATAACGTTCATATTTGGTTGAACATTATATTGTTTGTAATTGTAAAAATGGGTAAGTGGGAAAAATATAAAAAAAAAATATATAAAAGATTGGGAAAATCTTCCACAATTCAAAAGTAAGTTGAAATGTTTATTATTTTGTTTAATATATGTAGTATTGAATGAAAATATTTACATATATTTCAGATTGGATTAAGGCAAGTAATAAAGACGAGCTGCATGCTTTTTGCAAAGTATGCGAAGTGGATTTCCGAGCACAAAAAGAATGCAGGAACCAAAATGCACAAATGCAATTTAGAAAAAGTTCATGTAAATACAAGAAGAATAACAGAATTCGGATTCTCACTCCAAGTTGATAAAAAAACCAAAGTATATGAGCTTAAGCTAGCATATTTTGTTGCATGTCACTCCGCCGTTCAAAGCATTGACCATTTAGGGCAAATTATATCGGCCGGAGCATGTACTGACTGCGATTCTGCAAAAATGATCAAAATACATAGAACAAAATGCAGCGCACTCATACGGAATGTCATTAGTCCTTGTCTCCTGGAAAACTTACTGAGTGATATTGGGGACAACTATTACTCAATAATTATAGATGAATCCACCGATATCAGCGACGTCAAATATCTTTGTTTTTGTGTTCGATATTTTTCAGTTCAACAGAAAAAAATAGTAACTAATTATCTTGGCATATGTGATGTTATTGAAACTACAGGTAAGCATGATAAATAGTTTTATAAACATGTTTTTTGTATTTTTTTTTTCTGTTTTAGGCGAGGTGATGTTCGATAAATTTATAAACTTTTTGAAAGCAAATGCCTTGAAAACTGAGAACTTGGTTGGGCTAGGGACTGATGGTGCTAGTAACCTGTGTGGGAAAAATAACTCCCTTGTTTCCAGACAACGGAAAGAGGTGCCACACCTTATTTTGGTCAAATGTATATTTCACAGCTTACACCTATGTGCATAGAAGGGAACACACACATTACCAGACGAAATAGACTTTATGGCAAGCGAGACTATCAATTGGTTTAGCCGCAGTACTCTCAGGCGAAGCAAATATAAATTAATTTTTAATTTAATAAACAATAATAACGACCCACTTAAACTTACAAAATTAAGTCAAACTAGATGGCTTTCAAGATACGAAGCAATTAACAAAATTGTCAGTCAGTACTCATTTTAACATTGCAGCTTCTTGCGAAAAATGCCACATCACAACTTTATTGTCAAACTTATATGAAAACAATTTTAATTATCTTTGCTAAGTAGCAATTAAACCTTTGTTAAAGCAAATATGTGACCTCAATAAATTATTTCAAAGAAGCAATATAGATTTTTGCAAGGCACAAGACGATATAAACTTATTCGTAATTTTAATATCCAAAATGGTTTTAAAAATAAATTTATTTTCATCATCGACTTTATCATCAATCGATATATTTGATGTGTTCGATTACATTCAAAGTGAAAACAATTACAAAGATATAACAGAAATAAGCCTTAGTCTCGAGTTTTCTCAAATCGAAAATAATTATCCACCCGCAATAGTTTTAAAAGTAAAGAATACGATAAAAGAATTTTTAAAAATATTTTTGTATGAGCTTCATCCCCGAAAATTATAATACGTTGCGTAAAATAAATTATTTCAATCCAAATGTGTGCCTGAACCATGTCCGTCCAGATTTTAAGGATCTTCCGTTAGATATACTGCCTAAAATTATAAAAACTCCACCTTTCCTTGAAAACATAGAGAATCAATGGAATAAGTTAACATTATTCGATTGGAGTAAAGTATTTCCGGTTAATATACCTACCGATCCAGAACAATTTTAGATACATGTACTAACAAACGTGCAAAATGCTGCAGGTGAGTTTATTTTTAGAGATATTGGTCATTTTGCTATGCAGTTACTATCTTTACCAGTAAGTAATGCTGTTGTCGAAAGGGCGTTTTCAATTTTAAACGCGGTAAAGACCAAACCTAGAAATAGACTATGTTCGTCATCTCTCGATGCAACTATGCGCATACGCATTGATTCCACCGTTAAAAACATATGTTGCAATGACTTCAAACCAAAGACGGATATGGTAGCAAAATGCACTTCGGAAATTTACAAGCGCGGTGATGATAATGTTAGTGAATGCAATGAAGAGGATATAGATTTTTATTAACTGTGTATACTATTTTTGCTAAAAAATAACTAAACATGTGCCTTCAAACGTAATTTTAATTAAACAATCTATGTAAAATAACTTATTAATTTTATTTATTTTATTTAATTTTAAAAGAAGCAAATTGTTTCATTTATTATTTCTACTGAGGTTTTTTGATTTTAAAATAAAAATTTAAAAAAAAAAACGTTTTTTCTTACGATATTCGGGCTACTTATTTGGCAACGATTTTGGGCGACAACATTTCTAAAATTGGGCTCTTTAAGCTTTGGAGTTTCTGGCAACCCTCGTCCTAGGTAGAACCAAGACTAGCTTCCCGCAACCATTTGTGTGTGCGCGTTATATTTTTTGCACGAATGGAAGGGACCTACAGTTTTCTGCCGACTCCGAACGGCGAGTTGGGAAGCTTTACATGACAAATGATACTCTTGAATGCTAGTAAGGCATTCGGAAAAGGTGGACACTGTGAAAAACTTTTTAGGTGTTTGCGGCGGGATTCGAACCCAAGACCGCTGGCTCAGTAGTCCGACGCACTAACCACTTGCGCCACGGTGCCCACTACTATATAATATAATAGATTACCAAAAAAACACGCCTTATGTAAATATTTTTGAATTCAATTCTGTTTTTTTTTTTTTGACGTGAAACTTCTTAGGTAGGGTAGGGCAGTAAAATGAAACTCATATGAAACGAACATATTCAGAGAGGGGAATTTTAAAGGGGTATAGAAATAAAATAATTTAAAATAAAACGCCCTACTTGTTTATTGACAAATGTAAACGAAAATATTCACAGAGGAGAATGAGCGCTCATTGGAGGGATAAGCGATGGTAGAGAGCGGGAAAAAGAAAATGGATAACGCTACGGCTACAGCCTAAGCCCTAAACTATTCAACCGATTTCAACAAATACATAGGGTGTCGCTGGATTCGATTTGACCCGGAGAGTATCTTAGGTTATACGACGTCATAAAAACATTCAATATGGCGGACAACCCAAGATGGCGGGTTACCGTTAACTTCACGACTTTCTTAATATGGGTATCAAATGAGGGGTTGACAAGACAAACAATACGCTAAGTGACGTCATTCGAAATTTAACATGGCGGTCCACCAAGAGTGCGAAATACCGTTATCTTAACGACCTCCATTATATGGATATCAGCTGAAAAGGTTTGACAAGACATACAATAAGCTAAGTGACGTCATTCGAAATTCAATATGATGTTACACCAATATGGCGGATTACCGATATCTTCATGACCTCCATAAAATAGATATGAAATGAAAGCGTTTGACAAAACAAACAATACGCTTAGTGACGTCATTAGAAATTCAACATGGTGGTCCACCAAGATGGCCGACTACCGTTATCTTCACGACCTCCATTATATGGGTATCAAATCAAAGGGTTTGACAAGACAAACAATAAGCTAAGTGAGCTATGTACATTGTATTTTTCGAGTCAAGTTTCACTTCTATCGCGCAGCTTTCTACGCACAAATTTTTATTAATTACTAATATGTTGTTGTTTAATTACGTCAAATTCCAACAAAATTAACATACTGCAAAAAATATTCTTGCTGAATGTATGGCCAAATATCCAAAACTAAACATGGTTTCACCTAGTTTCTTGAACTGCAATAAAATAACATTTTTATTTATCTGTCTGTCCATTTATATATCTGACTGTCTCTGTCTACCTATCTATTTGTCTGTCTGTCTATCTGTCTATTTGTCTGTCTGTCTGTCTGTTTGTCAGTGTGTTTGTCCGTCTGTTTGTCTGTCTGTCTGTCTGTCTGTCTGCTTGTCTCTGTCTACTTATCTATCTATCTGTCTGTGTGCCTGTCTATCTGTCTGGCTGTCTATCAATCTGTCTATCTATATTTATTGATCAAAATGATTCATATTCACATTTCACCTGAAATTACGAAATTTCGTATGACAGGTACCAAAACCACTAGCTGTAGCCGCACTGATGCAGTGTTGTATTCTATATATATTAAGGAAAACGTACTAAGAACATTTTACCGAAATCGGGCTAACATTCTTGGACCACCTTATAGTTTGAATTTAGACTGAGCATGCTGTACAGAGCATCCGCAAACAGTTGGAAATCTTTTAACACTTCTCTCCACATAGCGAATAGTTGCATTCCACTATAAACTTCAGCCTTGCTACAATAAATTATTAAACATTTCTTCGTGGCAACGGAAACGGATATGTTGCCAACTTTTGATTTTTCTTCTCGAAGAAAAGAAAACTTTTGCAATTTCACATTATTTGATGATGTCGATTAAGTTGATAAGTATGATGATGATGATGATGATGATGATGATGGTCAGTGGAACTATGATTGAGTTCTCTTGAAAACATTCACAACTTCAGAAATACTCACGCTGTGAAAAATGCGATCCAAATTTCTTTCTCCCCGTTTGTGTTAAATAAGAATTTAGAGGAATGTTTACTTTTTAGAACTTTGTAGATAAAAGTTCATAGAACTTTGTGAGTGTTTTATGTTTTGATGTTGATAAATGTAAATACATACATACAAACATACTTACATTGTTGACATTTAAAATGTTATTCTGTATTTCGTGTTTTTTTTTTTTTTAAGTAGAGCACAACGCAAATTGAACATACAATCGAATTTAAAATTAAATTAAATGCTAAATTAGGAGATCTAAGTTTGGTGCGTAGGTTAGTTGCACCGTCTATCTTCTATCTAACTATACCTACATAGTATAAAAGGAAGTCCGCAAAATGTGTCTTTCTGTATGTACAGGATAATCTCGAGAAGCACTACACCAATTTAGATGCGGTATTCGCTATTATGATTTGTATTTCCTGGCAGAATTTATGAGTGTACTTAGATTACTCTATTACTTATTGGAGCTGAGAATTTAAGACCGAAGTGGCAGAAAATCAAATTTTCTGTCATCACACAGCCCTAACTCAACAATGGCTTCCTTATATTCATTTGAGGCAGAGGTTCCCAATCTTTTTTATACTGCGACTCCCTTTACAGGCTGTAATTTTTTTCCGACGCCCTACTAAAAGAAGATACCTGCTTGTAGCTCTAGCAGATATTAAGATTACTTTATTTATTATTTAATTAAAGAAAACTCCAAAGAATATAGAATCTTTATTATTGTTATTTATTAGAAAATATAATAGTGCAATCAATGAGAAAGATGAGCTTGCTTTTCTAAGCATAACTTCTCCAATCTAAATTGATTTGTAGCCTGTATTTCGAATTGATTACTGCAACTTTAAGGCTCGTATCATAAGATAGTTCTAGCAGTTGTTCTTTCTCGACTATTGAAAGTGCAGATGGGGGTGGGGATTAGTGATGGGAAAATACCCGGTAAATACCATTTGAGGGTAAATACCCAGGGTATTTACCGGGTATTTACCAAAACGGGTATTTATGTGGGTATTTATTTCAAATGAGGAATTATTGTAAAAACATGCTCATTGGGTATTTTATTTTTATATTATTCGATTTAAAAATGAAAATGCAAAACATAAACAAAAGATTCTTTGAATATTTACTAATCTGAGTCGCTGGAATTAGATGGTATTGTAACTACAGTCTTATCAAAAGAGATGAATTCTGCCGATTCAGTAGATTTTGATGTGCTGGGTATATTCGCATTATAACTGCAAATTGGTTCATTTACTTCTGTTTCCGAACTTCTTCGCGTGTTCAGTAGTAAAGCTATGTTAAGACGATTGCCAGATCTAACAATATTGTCAGGTCTACAAATGTGCTGAAAATTAGCTGCAAATGAGCTGACAATGACAAACTACCACACAATGTGGAATTGCCAGTTCACACGGTTGCCAGGTTTTGTCCCAATTCCTGACAATTTATTGACAGGCGGTTGGCCTGCAAATGTTCTGACAATGTTTTCTCTGACAATATTGTCAGATAAAAATATAAAAAAAAAATTAGATAGTATTAACATGTTTTCCCGAGATAAATGCAATTTTCTAAAAATTGATTAAAAAAAAAATTAAAAAAAATGTGTTTGAAGACCAATTGCTCGAAAATGAAAGCACGGATGGTAATAGCCGTAAAAAACTGTGGTAGACATCCATCAAATGTCTATCGAACAAGCCCACCTTGATTGCTCTGGCCTTCATAGACCAGAAGTTATAATTGAATAATTGTTGGTACATTCTTCTCTGAAGGAACTTTTTTAAACACCCTGTAGCTCCGTGGATGTTAAAGATATACACCCCCACCCGTACGTATTTTTTTCATAACATCGTTCCCCATAGTAACATTTTTTGTAGCATAATGACTTTTTTCAACACCCTGTAGCTCCGTGGGCGTTGAAGATAGACCCCCCCCCCCCCCCCCCCCTTTCAATATGTTTTGTTTTTTTCATAAAATAAACCAAGGAATCAGAATATTTATTGTCTGTGATATAAGTACGTCTTTCTGCAAAATTTGCATTTAGCCATTTTATCCATTTTATCGAAATATTTCCACACGGAACTCTTATTTCTTCCCATATTAAATAAAAAAATAAACTTTAATCACTAGCGAGAAGACTGCAAGACTGCTATAAAAAACTGAGGTCTACTACTAAAAAACCATTAAAGTAGTATATATAAATCGTACATAACTGTAAAAAAGGGTTGATTTACCAACCGTAATAAATACTTATTTGGCATTATCATTATTTACTAAATGTAATAAATTCCCGATTTTGGGTGGGTAAATATGATTTTGGGTAAATACCCGGTATTTACCCATTAATAAATACCCACCGGGTAGGTAAAAAAAAATCTGCCCATCACTAGTGGGGGTGATTGGAATGGATCTCTGATCCAGTCGTATTGATCAGGATTCTGTGGAAAATATTTATCAAAATGGGTGCTTAACCCGAATTCTCCTGAACGTTAATTTTTCGAATTTTTTAAAAAAAATTTAGGAGCACTTTTAGTAGAGGAAATATAGATAAACTGTGTCATTAGATTTTTAATAAAGGTCCTAGTATCCTCAAAATGTCCTGTTGCCATATGGCAACGCCAGGAGTAATAGGGTACAGGTCTGTATCCATATATAAAATCGGGATTTTCATACATTTTCTGAAAGCTTTGAGCCACTGAATATAAAAAAGAGAATTTATGTTATCTTTTTGACATTTTATTGATTCCATGGCCAATTGGTGATAGAAGTTTGGTACGAATATGTAATTATAAATCAACAGTAGGTATGATAAGGCTGGAAACATTTCAAGCAAAGACTTTTATCACACTTTGAGCAAGGAGTTCGGACAAATTACTCCACATGGATCTGTAATTGCTTTGTCCAGTGTTGGATACACACACAAGCAAAGTACAATTAAAATCGCGAAGCTCTGGAACGAAATATTAGCTTAGCTGCAGTATGGAGGGAAAAGGACATTACCATCAACAGTTAACAGTAATCATCTTTTTTTTTCTTGGTAAGTGGCATATATGTACTGTACATACATTGTACATACTTCCGAACAATCGCAAATGTGCTGAAGCTAGTTACCATCTATAATATTTTTGAGTTGCTCGTGTGGTTTCAAATTATGACAGTACTCGTAATTGGGTTGTGAGAAAATCGGTATCATTGCGCAAGATTTTTCTTCTGACCAAGTGAACGTAATATTCTTATAAGATGCAGGCAAGAGACAGCTGAAGGTAGATTGCTCAGCAACTGGAATGAAGGTGGCTCATGAGATACGCTAATAACTTTAGTTACAGCTAGTGAACCAATATGCACACATGTGTGTATTGGTTACCGTTAGAGAGGTGCGAAAAGGCATGAATGTTTTTGGTTGCCATATGGCAACGCCAGGAGGATTCGGGTTAATGTCGATAAGTGATGAAATAATATCCATTGCAAACTTAAACTCAGATCTTGAACAGATTTTTCTTGCAGGAAGCCGTGTTAAACAGGAAAACAGTCAGAACTTTCTTTCTACTCTTCTATTTTTTTTTCGTCTCGCGACGCCCTCAGGATGGTGCTGCGCCGCCCCAGGGCGTCGCGACGCACAGTTAGGCAAACCCTGAGAGGTATAAATCATCCTTATGTGTAATCCTGGAGCTGAGCTATGCTCAAAAGAATCCATGAAATAATTGCCAACAATTTTCTATCAGTGGGGACCGAAGCCAACAGCCATGCAGCAGTGAGTGACGTCATCCAGCATATTCTCCACATTTAGCCCCGTGTGACTATTTCCTATTTCCAAACCTGAAGAAATGGCTGGGTGGTAAGAGGTTTGGGTCAAATGAAGAGGTCATCACAGAAACAAACGCCTATTTTGAGAGTCTTGAGAAAAACTATTATTTGAAAGGAATAAAAACTTTGGAAAAACGCTGGACTAAATGTATAGAGTTAAAAGGAGATTATGTTGACAAATAAAACTTTTTTGCTCCTCCGCCACTTGTCGCTGCTTGATAGCTCTCATTTGAACTATCGACTTGCTTCTTAAATAAAATGTTTTCCATTTTGCGACTGACTCTACGGAACACACACACAGTATAATTGCTCCTTGACTAATGACTTATTTATTTAAATTTCAGTCTTCTTTTATAGTGTCCTAAGTAGCCATTCAAAAACGTTCTTCTATAACCAGCCAATCAAAAACTTCGTTTCTTTTTCATCGAGAGTGCTTTGATGATAGGACTCTGATTTTCAGAAAGTGTTTTTAAGTAAAGTATTTTATCATAGTTAGCTAATATAAAAAAGTTATAATATTTTTAATGCAGCACTTTGTTTTCGACAGCGGCGCCCTTGTTTACTCTCCACGGCGCCCCAGGGCGCCGCGGCGCACACTTTGGGCAGCACTGACCTAGGCAATTCTTACCTGGGCTAAGTGTGAGCAAAGCTCTCTCAATCCAGTTCCAATATGAATAATGACGAGAGAGATGTTTCTTCGTCTACGCTCTACGACTTGAAGGGGGCACAATAGACCGTATAATCGTGGTGTATCTGACCATTCAATAATAATAATAATAATTATAATAATAATAGGGGATCGCGATGGGCCCACTCTGGTGCCTTTTGTTTTGGGATGACTCAGCCTCGCAACCCCTCTCAACCTAACTTAAACCTGTCTAAGTACACTGAAAAAATTATTGTACACACTATTTATACTACTATTTTAAAGAAAAATTCATTGATTTTATGTACAAAGTCATAAAAAATAACTGTTTTTATGAAGAATTCATTGTTTGTCTGAAATCGCGTTCATAAAAATATTTGTATGGGAAATTTCGGGTATGAACGCTGATTCATATTTTTAATGAATTTTTTCATAAGCCTATGAATATTCCTACAACTGGCGATCACGAGTTTTAAGAATAAATACATTGGATTAATGAAAATAATCTTTAAGTTAAAGAAAAAGGAAAATGAATGCATAGATTCATACGCATTACGTATCTATTCTCAAAAAGTATATGTATCAAGTCATAAGTAGTACACCGATTCATTAGGGGTATGCATTTTGTTCATAAACTGTAAGTATAGATACATACCTTAAAGGTTTCGAATGTTTAACTAGTTATACACACAATGCATTCGAATTTACTTTATGGCTGTGGCGTAGTGAAAGTCGTCGTCGCATGTTATGCTGAAGGTCCACGGTTCAAATCCAGATGTAAGTACATAAGTATTTATTTCTCACAAAATAAAAATAAAATAATCAGTTTCAGAAGTTAATAGATAACAAAACCCACTACGAGAAGGCATAACACTGACAGTAGGATTGATATGGCATGGTTGAAGAAATTGTTCGCACAAACTATAACAAGAAACATTTGGAAAAATCTTCTGTGAATCATAAGCAAGTACAAAAAAAAAACTCTTCAGTTATCCTGGACCATCCCATAGAGTTAGTTGAAATGAAACCTAACATCTGAGTTTCCTATCACTACGCCGCCGATCTGATTTTTTTTTTCATCTGTCTGTCTCTCGTTCTTGTCCTCGCGCTAATTTATAAATGTCATTCATTAATTTTATGCATAGATTCTTACTTTTTATGAACGATTCATAGCTGTATGAATATTATTCATACACGTATGAATGGTGATTCATTTTCTGTAAGAACTTGATGATTAGCTCAATTTTAATGATTTTTTTTCATTTCGAATATGAATTTTTTCATTTATATCATGTACCTTTTTGGCTCAGTGTATGTACATATATAAATTTATTTAGACAAATCGATTTCGCGTACCAATCTTAAAGGTCCAAGATATTTGCTCACTGCCCACGTGCAATGCCCGGACCTGGACTGTTGTGAGTATTACATATGAACATAAACATAAGACAGTTAAATGCTTTCGTTTAAATAAATCAACAAACTTCGCCATAGATATAGGAATAGTTACTATCCCCCAAAATAGTTAGTTGAATCTTATCCGTACAGATATAAACATCCCTTTTAAACTGTTCCTGACCTACAGTAAATTTCCTGCCAAAGGTCACGGGGAAAAACAGACCCCACAAAATACCCAATGACCTGAAAAGTAAAACTTTCGCTCGAATAAACCTTCACCTGTCAGATACAATCCGCACTAGGAAACATTGCATTGGTACGGTGCCAAGTAATTTCGCTGCACAAAACAAGGATCTACTCGTTGAGAATGGATTATTGTTCCGTTCATACCGAGATGACTCAACAAGAATAAACTCGAATTTATTATTTGTTGTTTTTTGTGCTGTAAACCACTCAAAACGAAACAATGTCTGTCTATGAAACAAAAGTTCATTAAGAAAAACTTTGTCAAAATTTTCAACCAAACATGTTTCGCATCTTAGATGGGGTAAATTACGAAACAGATTCGAAATACGAGTACAACCCCAGTGCCTGAGCTGGTGTGCCAGTGCAATTGAAACACCGAAGTGTATGCCAGGAATGAGCCTATTTATATTCAGTATAATGCATTAATTTAATTTTTATTTGTAATTTGCTGCGATGATGTAAATATTTGCTGTACAAAGTTCATTATACGTATTACGTATGTAAATGGCTGATCAAGTGAATAACAAATGACACTCTGTTATACGAGAAACAGCGAATGAAGTGTTTTGAGTGGGTATTGGTACCTACCTAGCTACAGTACCCCGCCAAAAGAATATGAACACTGTCACGATGAACTAAAACCAGTACGTACGAGTACTTAATACGGGGTTTTTTGACTTCTTGCAAAGTCTTCAGTCTCTTCCAATACACTACACCTTCATGTAGGATGGCGCTCCATGCCACACTAAAATAAGTCTTTAATTATAATAAGTTCAAGAAATGTTAACATCCTTCCTTGGATGGCAATTTTCCAGACCTAAACCCTATATCAAAAGTTTATTCTAAAATAAGTTCGCTCAAATAAGTCGCCGTGGCCGTGGTGGTTAGTGCGTTGGACCACTACGCATGCTGCCCGGGTTCAATCCCAGCAAAAACACAAAGTGTGCCACCTCTTTTGAATGTCTGACAAGCAATCAAAGAGTATGATTTGTCATGAGAAGCATCTCAACTCGCCGTTCGGAGTCGGCAAAAAACTGTAGGTCCCTTCCGCTCGTGGAAACAGTAACACGCAAACACAAATAGTTGCGAGAAGCTAGGCTTGGTTCTGTATAGGACTGCTGACGCTGTATATTTATTTTTATTTTTATAAGTTCAAGAACACTAATTTCGAAAGAAAATATTAAGGATGTGTGTGACAGTGGCATCAAAGATGTGATAAAAGCATGAATTGCGAGATTGCTAATCAGTGTCTTAAGAAAAAAAGGTAATTTGACAAAATATTAAGCTAACGTTCATTTACTAATTACAAAAGAAAATAAAAAACTTCATCAAATATGTAAAAAATAAACATGATGTGAAATTTATAAAAGTTAAGATATGTAACTTTAAAATTGTAGCATTTCAACAGTGTTCATAATTTTTGGCAGGGTACTGTACTCTCCTTTTTTGCACTCGAATACAGACATTTTTTAATTACTTTTTTACGGGAAAAGACCAGAAGGAGTTCTTTACATTCTGAAACGTACCGTACCCCTGCCCTGTCTCTATCGAAGGTTGCGAGGACTATTTGAGGTATGAACGGAACACTGCCTTGTGTATTTTATTTTAAATTTTTATTTTAATAATAACCTTTTGTGTGACTTCAGGGTACACGTGTAAATTTTGCGTGTTTTTCAGGGTTAATTTTGTTTTTTTTTTTGCGAACCACTTTGCAGCTAGTGAAATGAGACTTTTGACGGCTTATAACTTTTCAATTGGAATGCTTTGTAGACCTGACGGTATGGTATATTGGGGGAACAAATGCGGTATTTCACGAACTTTAAATCGCTTTAAATTGAAACCGTTATGGTAGACGTTAAAAAAGCCGCCGTAGCCGCCAAAAAAAGTGGATAGTGGATACATAAACTCAGAATAACTCTATTGATAACAAGTTACAGGGGGCAACCAAGAAGTCAGCGGAAGCTTATAATTTGAGGTGGAGAGAGGTTTCTTATCTGATAAGTTATCTCCCGAATGAGCCCGTCTGGCGCAGGAATTTTATTTAATTTCCCTTCGAGGTAAGGGTGGGGTTTTGTTGCGGTAAAATTTTACAACAAGGACTCGCTTGCTTTCCCTTGATTCCCCACTAATCATTTCTTCAGGATTGTGGAAAGTAGAGGTGTTTAGCGAGAAATTAATACTGAGATGTGCACCGCACGACACTCAGGCACTGACTGATGATCTTGTAAATCTAATATGGCGGACGCCCCAAGATGGTGGATTACCGTTTTCTTCCCGACCTCCTTAATATGGGTATCAAATTGAAGGGATTGCCAAGCAGAATAAGACTAGCTAACTGATGTCATTCTAAATTCAATATGGTGGACGCCCCAAGATGGCAAATAACCTTTTTCTTTACAACCCGCATGGCGAGTAGAATCTCAAACATTCTGAGTAAACTTTCTCATATGAAACCCACCCATGCTAATAGTACGTTTACACCGAGAAGAAATCTCGAGATTTCGATGAACATTCACCGAAACATCAGTAACCCGAGTTGAAGAGGTTTCAGCTGTCAATTTTGAAGTGGCTGCCAAATCTAGGGATGGGCGATTGAGAATTAGTTTCATAATCGAATAAAAAGACAATTCGGTGTTAGCCGAAAACAATCGATTAACTATCAAATCGTATTTCAGAAAATTTATTCTACTAGGCGAGTATACTAATTGGTCGATTGTAGAAATGCATGTCTCAATTTATTCATCGTGGTACCAGTGTGACTTTTTAATTTGGATCTGAAATCTGAACGCATGCAATTTGATATTTAAAATAAAAAGATTTTCTTCAATTTCAATTTAAGTTTATTAACCTCATTGTTGCGGCAGGGTGGCCGCAGCAAGAGCTGGTATAACCCCACAGAAAGAAAACGCCTTTAGTTTCTCTAATGAGTGGAGGTTATAAACCCTATTTATTAAAGATTAAAATCATTACTATGTACATATTTACATGTTTGTTTAAGGATATTTACTTACAATAAGTCTCTTGATTGCCAATTTACTTTAATTAAATTTACTTTAGTAAGTACCAATTTTTTTGTAGAGGAAAAGGTGCACGCATGTGCCAAATCAAACTCTACTTTATTTAAGTATAAATTTACTTTATAGGCAGAAACTTGCACGCATGTGCACAATTCAAAGTTAATTTTTATAATAAGAAACTTGCACGCATGTGCCAAATCAAGTTAATTTTTCTACAAAGGCAAACGAGCCAAGAATCGAATTCAAAATGGAAGGAAATAAAATTTAGTGATCGCATAGTTGGTAAAACTGACAAGTCAGCAATTCCAGTATAATCTCCTAGAATGATATCGCTCTCCTCGAGCTAATCTTTATAATTGAGAGGAATCTTGCTCTACGATTTTAACCAAAATTTGTCGATATATGTAAGTTGAATTTTTTGTTTAACCGCATGCGTGTCTGCGGAAAGAAATGGTATAGGCCATTGGTGATGAACGCACTTGATGCAGCATTGGCCAATGCGTGGCCAATGCGTTCTGCGAAAATTCGAGGCCGAAAAGCAGAAAGGACGAGAAATGAAAGGTGCCAAAGGTGCTGCGTGATTGTCGCTGAATGTCTATGCCGCCGCTAAACCAGAACTCCAAACATTAGCATTGAATGAAATCCTCGTCGTTGCCGACATTGCCAGAAATGTGACGTTGGGGGTGTTATAATTGCCTAAATAGCATCTGGTAGAAGTTTCATCGATTTTGACCCAGCGGTTCTATGTGCCGCCCAAAATGGGTTAATGAACTAAAAAGTAAAAAATAATTTTTTTCAGAGTGACCAATATGCGACAATATATTTTTTTCTAAAACATTTATGGATTAAAGCCACCACATCGAAGATACATAAACATTTTCTTATCCAACAACTTTCAGATTCAGATCGTCTGACTTTTTTTCATTTCTTTACGAAAAGTATATCGAAGTGCATTTATTTTCCTTTTAAGTTCTGCTAAACTGGCATCTTTCCTATTGCAGATTTTTTAAAAAAATTTTAAATTATTTTTGGAAATAATCTCTGTTTGTTTTGTCCCAAAGAACGCTATAACGTACTCACTTAGATGGCGCTACAGTCCAAAGTGAGTCAAGGCCTCAACCAATAACCCTTTTCAGTTAGCCCGGCATCGCATGTTTTCCAGCGTAAGGCGACACAGCTGGATAAGTTTTGGCTGGATCCCGAAATCGACTTGAAATTCATTGGTTTTTTTCCAGGATTTCTCTCAGTGTGAGAACTTGGTCTATCGTCGATTTGTCGGTGAAAGGGCACCTCTCTTTGCTTCGAGCCCTTTTGAATGATATCCCACATGATATTTTTTAGAATTTTTTTTCGAGTATAGTTGTTTCATAATAATTTTGAGTGATAAACTGTCTCAAATATGTGGACCACCGTAATGCGAACAGCGAACTTGTAATGCTTCCGTATTGCCATCGGAACCCTAAAAATAGAAACAAAGAATAATAGTGTATACTTCAAATTCTTGATCAAAATAATAGATGTGCCCTATTATAATAACTTTACAATCTGTTAATGGAGCTAAACATTTGTTAAAAAACATTTATTTTTATTAAATTAACTGCACGATAACGCTTTTCTATGTTACTGAAAAACTTCCGCAGTTCCAGTATTTCTCTCAGCGTTGCTTAGGCAAATTGCGCTCTATAGTTTGTGGTCTTTCCAATCAACTTGCTTATAAAAACATTTTCAACATCAATAACACAAGTAAACGTCCTCAATCAAATGTGACGTACATTAGAATGAAAACGATATCGTATTTGTTTACCGTTCATGTTCATAGTGAATTGGTAATAAAATTGAATTAATTATTTGTTGTTTTTTGGGAAAACGTATCGAAAACAACTTTATCGCATTTCAATTTTGATTTATTCAGGAGGAGACTATATGGATTCATATTTATGATGTAAGCTAATGGCATTGCGGACAAGAAAAAAAATCATAAAAATATATTATTGCTGTAAATAATAAAATAATATTAAGACAAAGACGAACTGTTTATTGAAAAACACAAATAAACAAAAAAAAAAAAATGTTTACTGTACTCTTAAGTGAATGAACACTTCCTGGAGAAACCACCAATGCATCATGCATGCTGCATGCAGCCTGCATGCAGGCAAATAGATACGATACAAAAAGAATACAAGAAACCAAGAATATGAGAAAGAATAAAAGGAATCGAAACATTAGTAAAAAGAGAGTAAAAAAGAAAAAAAAAAGCAGGCAAAAATGCTAAAAGAAAGCGGGTCTGATCCAAAGTAGGGGAGCTAGCGGTTAGTTGCATTGTAACAACATTTGGAATAATGCTGCTATTTTGAAATATGATTACCCTTTCTGAATTATAACTGAATATTATTGTAGTGTAACTCTTCATTCACATTCATCATATTTAAAAGACTATTTAAGGAAAAGTTTGTTGATTTCAGCAAAAGATACATTTTTTCAAAAAGAGTCAGCTACTACAATTAGCTCCGCAACTGTGGCAATCAAGTTGTAACAGGTATGGGTACGGTTACTATTTTTTCAATGACCAAAAGGAGGACATTTTCCCAAATTATATGTACTATCGAACTTTGTACTTCATATCATATTGTTTTCGCATACCTGACATCAATCGAGTGAAAAGCGTTTTTCCAATGAGCTAAAACCGAAGAAACCACTTTAAGATCTTCATTATTTAATTTCTTATCCTTCCGTCCTCCCTGTGTGAGGTACCCCACAAAAAATTGTAAGCTGTCCCATTACCGTTACAAATTTTTTTCGACCATGACTTGCAGTTTAATATTTTCTGCAGTAGTATGCGGTGGTTTCGCGCAATTTGCTTTACTTACTTACTTAGTTTGCGCTACAGCTCGAGGTGAACCTGGGCCTGCCTCTCGCAACCATTTGTATGTGCGTGTTATATTTTTGCACGAATGGAAGGGACCTACAGTTTTTTGCCGACTCCGAACGGCGAGTTGAGAAGCTCAATCGTGACAAATGATACTCTTTGATGCTTGTCAGACATTCGAAAGAGGTGGGCACTGTGAAAAACTTTTAGGTGTTTGCGGCGGGATTCGAACCCAAGACCGCTGGCACAGTAGTCCGACGCACTAACCACTTGCGCTACTGTGTCCACTTTGCTTTAATTTTCAGTATTTAATTTTGCTTCTAAAGTTTCTATGGGGTGTATCATACACCCCAGTGTGCAGTTCGCGTAAGTATTTTTTACAGTTGGTACATAGGGATTTTTAACCGAAGACCTAAGTTTTTAAACTCAAATACTTTAAAAAATACTGTCAACATTTGCCTATGTTTTCACGACTTTGTTACTTATACCCTAGGGGTAAACTATCTAAATTTGACTGTTTTATTCTTAGATGGCTGTCCTTTTTTTTGAATTTTGGTCTTTTCTCTCAGATTTGGTCATTTTCGACCCGTATGCATTTTGTATGGAAATTTCATTGCAAACGGAATGAAAATCGTTATTTGTTTTAATTCAGTCAAGGCTATGTTAGGTTTGCGGGCTGATGAGAATGGTTACACCCTCATCACACTTGGGTCCATGTGGACCCATTGTGATACCCTTAGTGTGTTCCCGTGATGTCACTGTATAGGTTTCAACCAACCCGACGCCCTAGCAAATTCAAGCAGGTCAGATCCATCCGATAGCTCGTCGATGTGATCAAAGAAGAATTCGCCCAGGGTTCTGCTTCTCAGTTGACAGATAAAATGGGTTGTGTCCTCATGTGCCTTTTCATCACAGCATCCTCTGAAAATATCGTCATCATTCAGTCGTAATTTCTTCATGTAGTATCTTAGAGTGTTGTGCCCAGTTAGAATCTACCATATCGGTGTAGATGGACTTATCGTCCCGTTTTACCTCATTTCTCTGTCACTTCTCTCTGCTTGGAAAAGTCCACGAGAAGGGTTTTTCAAAGTCCAGGTATGGGACAGTGTAGTCTGAATTGATGTCACCATTGAGGTAATTGCCAAGTATCTGGGTGTGTTCATATGCATTAGATCTCCAGTACTTTGACTGACTAAACCGCTCTTTGCTGCGGTCTCCTGCATATAGGGATCCAGAGGTATATAGAGATTTGATTCAATCAAAGCAGCAAGTTTATTTTGGTGTCATTCGTCAAGTGAATTGTTTAGCTGAAAAAGCAAAAACCAAAGAGAACAAAACGGAGTTGGTCTGCTACATATGCGGAAAAAAAGCTCACAAGAACATATACAAACGGAATATGTGTATTAAATGGATTGAAAACATTTGAGTAATAGCAACTACTTAATATACATATATTTATTTTTATTTTTGTAATTAATTCTAACAAAAATCGCAAATTTATCTCAAGAAGTGCTCATTTCTTTATTTATTTTATTAATTAATGTAGAAGGGTCGAAAACGACCCGCCAACGTATGTTTAGTCGATTTGAGTACGGTTGAGTACAGTAACTTCGTTTTTAGTAGTTTATCCAGCATTTGAATAAAAAAAATACAAATGAATTGATCTAGCTATAGACCAAGAGCCCGCAGTCATTTTTGGTTGTGAAAGGTAACCAAATGACATGCATATTAATCTGCAGTTTCGATGAAAGAGATCTCAAATCCAACCGTCTGGCAGCATATGGTGGCAGCTAAAGAGAGTAACAGTGCATCAAAAATGCATTTTTTTCCGAAAACGGAATAATAGGGGTAACCACTTGAATTTAGTTCTAAATAACAGTATAGAACCCCCTGAGTAGGGATACATAGATCCAAGACGTTTTTCTTGTCGCCCTGTCCTTGCCAGACGCTCTCAAAGTTAGGAAAAATTCCCCATTTTGAATAGTTTAGGTAACCACTCAAATTTCTGATACAGCATAGCTGAGGACACCCTCAGCACAAATGTAACGGTCCAAGACGTTTTTCTTGTCGCCAAAGCATTGCCAGACGCAATCAAAATATCGAAAAAATACCAATTTGGAATAATTGTGGTAACCACTTAATTTTTTCTGAAAAGCAGAGTAAAGAACCCCCTGAATACAAATATGACAGTCCAAGACGTTTTCCGTGTCGCCAAGTCCTTGCCAGACGCTCTCAAACTATCGAAAACCGTTAAAGTGCACTTACTTCATCTGCCCTTATTAAAAATATCTACTGGATTGCAAATTGAATTTACTACTTTGATATTATGGTATTTACTTACTTCTAGTTATCTGTTATTTTTACTATAGCTACGCCTGATTGTAAAATACGCATTCCGAAATATATACCCTGTATTGTGTTTGCCTTTCTCTATGCATTTTTATATATCACAAAATATAGAATTTTAAATTAGATAATTCAGAACTGTAATAGAAAACTTATCTTAAAGCTCTAATTCAATTTCACCGTCTTGAATAACAACTTGACTCCTTCTTTTTAGAATAAGTTTCTGTTTCTATTCTTTCTGTTTGTCACAACAATTGGAAGATCAACGCAAAACTGTGTTGTTGTTATTCCCATTGATAGAAAGTAATAACTCTATTAGTAAACATTGTTAACCGAGCTGTGAATGAACATGAGTGACCTGTGTGCAAGTGCAAAGTGTGTTTTACATATTGGTGACATCTCGCAGAACTGTGGGAATATTAAGTTATTCACGGAAAAAATATTAGCTAAATGCACTAAAATACTCCAAATCCAGAAGATACATAATTATAAGTATTGCGATAATTATAAGTATTGCGATATTAACCTTCCGCAAGTAGTTGATAAGGTAAGTGGGTATCATAGTACATGCTACCGAACTTTTACAGCTGTTGCACAAAAAGTGGCAGTATCGATAGAAACAAGTTGCGAAGTTGGTATGTACAAACACAATATAATAAGGAGTACGTTTTTATGTTTTTACAAACTACCGACTATTAATTCCACAGTGTCTGAAATTACTATCAATGAAAGCCCTGCCACCGAACTATTTGAAACTAATCTTGATGATATTCCCACTTCATCTGCTGCAATTGTAGCGGAATCGATCGCAAAGTGTTTATTCTGTAATAATAACACAAGATACTTCAAAAGAATTAAAGAAAAACTTATATGCAGTCAAATATCCACCCTAGAACACATTGTGGGTAAGGCTTTATTGCTTGGAAACGATGCTGTATATCAAAAACTCAAAAATAGTTCTCAGAATGATGAACTGAAGTACCACAAGACTTGTGTAACTAGGTTCTTACAGGAAGCGAATGTTTTGAAGAGAAGATTGAGGAAGCCAATCGAAAAAAGGGGTCACCGTTCAGCACATAAATTCGCGCTTTCAACTGTATGTGCTTTTGTGGAAGAACATATTTTACAGTTGAAAGAGATGCTTTTGTTTGACCATCTAGCAAATATGTACCAAGAAAAATTAAATGAAAAAATGCCATCAATGACATTTTCAAAAAAAACGTTGAAGCATAAACTAGTGGTCATATTCAAGGGAAGGATTCAGTTTAAAAAAATGGAAAAGCAATTGGTTATTCTGTACCCATGTTCTATAACTTATGCGAAATCGTTTTCGCATCGAGAACTCATGAAACAAAAAATTCCGGTGTTTCTCGCCTCTGGAAAAAAAGTGTTTCTGTACCTGAGGTCGAAAACTTGAAAAAATAGTTTCGTATTCGTATTTGACATAAAACAAAAAAAAAATGAAATTGAGTTTTATTCCTTAAATTGTGTCAGATAGTATATTATTATTTTAGATTTGTATGTTCATTCTCAGCTCAAAGGCTGGGAAACACCTATCCCGGGAGTATGTATCCAAAGGATTAGACTCTTTTGGAGCGTAGTCTAAGTTCTACGCCCTGTGGTCTCTAGTTGTTGTGTAGGTATTTAACAAGACAGCTCTTTGTATTTGTGGATGCAATCTTTCAAAGCAGTGTTTTTTTTAAATTCGCGGTGGCCCGTGGCTGAAATTAGTATAGATGTTATTTCAACTTGCTTTGCGCCATACATTGCCCTAAGTTCTATTGCCAGTGCGGAGTTTTTGGAGACTTTTGTCAACTTTTGCCTTGTCAAACAGAACTATGTCTGATCTGTTTGCTGGTATATGCTGGTCTGTGGTTATTGACCGGTCCCAATAGAGCTTGTAGAGATTATTTCCTAGCACAGGAAGGGGCTGGTATTTATAGTAGGGCATATGCTGTTGAAGTAACGCGCTGTTCAGTGCCAGCCGTTTGTTTATCAATCGAGCGACGTTGTACCTATTTGTGTAATTCTGGCTAGTAAGTGCCCTGCATCCTGAGATGACGTGCTCGATGGTTTCGCTGTTGTCTCCACACCGTCTGCACTTGTCATCTAATTCATCCCTGATCACAATCTTTCGATAATTTCTAGTGGCTATGACTTTGTCTTGTATAGCAATGACGAATCTTTCAGTTTCAGAAAACAAGTTTTCTTCGATAAGCCACAGGTTTGAAGCCTGTTGGTCGACGTATTGCATATGGAGCTCATGAGAGTGGCCTCTATGTATGGGTTTCGATTTCCAAGTTGTGATAATCTCACTAGTGGTTCCTACATTATTGGGACAAGGAAAGTATTCTGAGGTGAGCTGCAGTGGTGAGTATTCATTGTCGCTCAGTGCAATGACCTTTAATAGGTCTAATGGTGTATTTTGGAAACAGGATCGCAGATCTAGTTGCGGTTGGTAATGCAATTGACCTATGTTTACTATACCTCTGCCTCCCAATTTGCGAGGACGACCTCGGGAGCGGCATTCTTTCTAATCTATTAACATCTCCATGTTTATTTATGGGATAACTAGTTACGTTTCATTTCTCCACCTCGATCTTTTTGACATCGGTGGTCCTGAGTCAACATAACTCTTAGCTTCGCTGAAATAAACATCAAAGCTACCTCACCGCGGCAAGGTTTATCTCTGAAGGGGTTATTATTATCATTATTATTATTATTCTCGGCCATTCTGTCTTTCTCGCATGCCTTACACTTAGTGAGAAATTTTGACAAAAAATCGAAAAACTTTTCCCATGTGAAAGTTACAGAAACAAGTTTTCTCACATCTTTCCAATAATTTTTTTTCCAAATTGTTTCATGCGAAAAGTTTTTCGACATCGAGAGTTACAGAAACAGATGAATGCGAGAAAATGTATTTTTATTCAATTCACAGCGTTCCGTCGAAAAATTTCTCGATGCGAGAGTTACAGAACATGGGTACTGGACGCAACTATTCTCGAATATCAGCAAAGTATATTAACGGATAAGGTTAAAGCTGAAAATTTAAAATCGACTATGAGGTAGTTTACCTATAAACATTGCATGATATTTTAAAGTTACAAAAAATAATTATCATTATGTCATAGGAATATTGCTTACAAAATAAGAGAAGAAATAATGAATCTCGAAAACGCAAGTCTTCCAAATTTCTTAACAATGAAATCTGCGGTAGATAGCAAAATAAAGATTCCCGAAATGCTTGAAGACTTTTTCCAACATCTTCTTGTTGGGCCCAACTCTCGTTGTGGAAAAACTGACAATGTTCAAAGGAGAATAATGTCTCTTTGCAATGACACTATATATAGTACAACAAGAGGTCGAATAAAACCAGGAAAACACATCCAATTGGGTAAGTCCTGATTATAAAAATAGTATAGTAATAAAATGAAAATGAGCAACAAAATGAAAAAGATTGTATTATATACAATATGTAAATGAACATATTTATTTATTGTATTTATTTTTATTCTTAGTTGTTTATTGCAGGTTTTGAAGGAAGTCTTCTACCTCCAAATAAATCAACTTTACTGCAACAGATATGCAGAACAAATTATATTTGCAGCGTATGGAAGAATGCAGTAAGAAATGAGCAACTCGCATTCACACCGCAGGAAAATGGTTGGGTACTATCACAAAATATGCTTAAAATCCAATGGTTTGAGGGAAAAGTTGCGCCTGACAGCATACATGATGTACTGAAAACTGATGTCAATATTTCTGAAACCGAAGAAGATGACTCTTATCTCGATTCCTCTGATGAATCAGAAAATGAAGAAGTATGAAGAGGAATATAATACTGGAAATTTTTTTTAATGAAAAGTTAATAAACATGACATAATAAATTTTTAACGGTTTTCGATAGTTTGAGAGCGTCTGGCAAGGACTTGGCGACAAGGGAAACGTCTTGCACTTATGTAGTTGTATGCCAGGAGTTGTATTCTATGTTTTGGGAATGTTTTGTGTGGTTACTTCAATTATCCAAGTTCTGGTCCTATGTTTTGTGAGGGCAGATAAACTAAGTGCATTTTAACGGTTTTCGATAGTTTGAGAGCGTCTGGCAAGGACTTGGCGACACGGAAAACGTCTTGGACTGTCATATTTGTATTCAGGGGGTTCTTTACTCTGCTTTTCATAAAAAATTAAGTGGTTACCACAATTATTCCAAATTGGTATTTTTTCGATATTTTGATTGCGTCTGGCAATGCTTTGGCGACAAGAAAAACGTCTTGGACCGTTACATTTGTGCTGAGGGTGTCCTCAGCTATGCTGTATCAGAAATTTGAGTGGTTACCTAAACTATTCAAAATGGGGAATTTTTCCTAACTTTGAGAGCGTCTGGCAAGGACATGGCGACAAGAAAAACGTCTTGGATCTATGTATCCCTACTCAGGGGGTTCTATACTGTTATTTAGAACTAAATTCAAGTGGTTACCCCTATTATTCCGTTTTCGGAAAAAAGTGCATTTTTGATGCACTGTTACTCTCTTTAGCTGCCACCATATGCTGCCAGACGGTTGGATTTGAGATCTCTTTCATCGAGACTGCAGATTAATATGCATGTCATTTGGTTACCTTTCACAACCAAAAATGACTGCGGGCTCTTAGACTACTAGTGTGAGATTAGTTTATTCATAACAAACAAGTTTTTTCTAAGATTCAGTATGTATTTTTTTTTACAGGCAAAATTTGCGTTGCATGAATTCTAGCACACTGCTAACAATAGTTTGCAACAAAAAATGCGTATAATTTTGCACATCTCTAAAATATTATTTCGAAAAACATATGTTATTTATAAACTTTTGGAAAAATTTGACTTTTTCTGAACACCTACTTTTTTATGATTTTTTTTTTGTCCATTTATTTTTTAAATAACTTTTTTTTTATAAATATGTTTTTTATTTTTTCTTAATGGAGGTAAGTGGAATATTAAAAACTATTTGGATGTTCTGAAAAAATGAAAAACGAATAAACAATTAATTTAACGAAAAAACATACTTTTTTTAAATATTTATGATTGGGGTATGTCAAACCCCAGATGGAAGAAAGGGCAAGTAAAACATAGTTGGAGGACGTAACCCTCCGTCCTTATTAATAAGCTTATTAAAATAAACATAAACTTCGTTCGCGTACACTTTTCTTATGTTTGAAATTAAAAAGTACGCAACTTTTCGTTGCTTAGCTAGCAAAAAGCTAATTTTAATTTGGCGGAAATTAGCTTAGTCCTTAGTCGACCATGTGGGTCTGGATTGAATAACTAAATGTCTTAAGTTCGAAAATAGGAATCATCCGAAAATTGTGTCTTCACTGATCAATTACAGGAAATCTAAGATGCATCCGGTAAAAGTTCTCAACCATTAACTTTACTATACAAACGAGTTTAGCTATCAGTTAAATGACACACAAAATTAGTTCTACACTTATGCACTTCAGCGTTCCTCATCGTACATACTCGTAGATACATATCTATTCAAGAAAATGACCCAACTCAAAAGCTAAATACACTCGTACACTAAACGGATATGAGGAGAGTATAGAAAGATAAGGAAAGGAAAGTCGTCGGCTACAGAGAGTTCAAGTAATCCCGGTAGAGAACGGGTAATAAAATGAATTACGTTGCTTCCATTTGCGCTAAGTCCTTCTGTTGCATATATAATTCCCAACTTAATTTGCGTGACGATAACTTCAGCACGATTTGCTTGATTGCGACATTTTAGGATAGAGGATGATGTTTGAAACGGGAGCTCTTTTCATAAGGGATCCACCACTGAAGCTGCATATTACTTGATATTTTACACTTGAAGATAATAACGTTAACTACAAAGTCATGTGCTGTGCTTCTGCACAGGAGAAAGGAATTAAGTTTGTTAGTACCGTGCGGACTATAAAGCGTTTCTTTTTATAGGTGTATGTTTCTTTCAACGTTCTTCGATAGATGGAAACGTTAATAGAAGAAAAAGTGCTTTTAAACACTTGTGCAGAACTAGGTCGGTTAAAGTTTATAGTTTCGTAGATAAATTTATTTCGGGAATATTACATTTGTGAACATAGTAAAATGTGGGTGTTGTAAAACGTGGTTCAAATACCAGAGCAACATCTCTAAACACAATGGGCAAACACCTAAAAAAAGACCCTACCTTGGGTACTGCCCACTCGAGGATGACACTTTCTTTGATCCACGCAAAAACGGTGGTACAGTGGAACTTCCCTAACACGAACTTCTGTTACTCGAACTTTTCCTTGAGTCGAGTTTTTATCGTTAACATTGCTTTTTTGTTACTTTTTTAGGGTTCCGTACCCATATGGTAATACGGAATCATTATAAGTTCGCTCTAACTCAAAAATGTCTGTCGCGATAAAAATATCAAGAACCGTTCTTCCTAGAAACTTGAAATTTGGCACACTTATACAAAACGATGGTCCGCATATATGGACAACATATTACTCAAAGATATTGTGAAACAACAATGTAATCTCAAGAAAAAAAATATTCTGAAAAATATATAATGTGGGACATCATTCGAAACGGCTCGAAACAAATATTTCAAAAATATTTTGCTTAGTTTTTTTCGTTAAGCTACGTACAGACGAGCAATCATTTGCAGCAAATGTTTGCGTAGTTGATCACACCTATGCAAAATTTGCTTGCAAAAAGATTGCTGATGATAGATCTAAATTTAAACTCTCAATATTGAATATAAATATGTCCTGAAAGATGATGACTGAATTTTTAATTATTTTTTTTTGTATTTATGTAGTATAATATTATACCATTTGTGTGTTATTAATGTTGCTTTTTTTTTATTTATTTATTTCTTTTTTTATAATTGTAATTTAAATATAAATTGGATCTTGAATGTAATATTATTCTGAATCTGTTAGAGTTAAACTCGGTAGATAATAAAGAGAGATTATTATTAAAAACTCATTTCAAGCAAATTGTTTGCACAAAATTGCTACAAGTTGCTACAAAATATTTGACATTTGCTGTTTCTGTTTCTATAATTTAGTTTTTTTTATTTATTTTTGTGTTTAGGAATTTGGTCTTGTGTTCAGGAATTGTAAGGATTCCCGATGTCCGTACACACTGAAATCGCTTTTTGTTACCATCGTTCGTCTCATCCTTGAATACTGCTGCATAGTCTGGTCCCCATTTTACAAAAATGCTTTGAACCGTATCGAAAGAATACAGAAAAGGTTCACGAAATATTCACTTCGGAAGCTAAATTGGACATTGCCTCTACCACCTTATGAAACACGATGCAATCTTATGTCACTCAAACCTCTTCAAACTAGAAGAATCTATTTTCTTGTCTCATTTGCGAGATGTTGTAATTGGACAAATTAATTGTGCTCCCTTTTCATCACTGTTTAAGCTTTACTCATCAGCTCGATCCTTAAGACCGAGGGCTTTTTAATTCTTTTCAATACCTTTTCACTCAACTAACTATGGCTGTAATGAGCCAGTCACTAAAGCATGTTATTACTTTAATAAATATGCCGATATAATTGATCTAAATTGTATTCAAAAATGTTATCATGAACGGTATTGTGTATGAAGTATGATTGAAAGGCATTTATGCTTATGTACATATATTATATATATCTATATTATACTAGCGACATTAATTGTACCAATAATTGTACTTATAGACTTAAATAAATAAATAAATAGTTGGAATGAAGAAACATCACATAATTCGGGAAAAAAGTCATATATTTCAATCAATTGTACTACTCCGATGTCCGTGCAATATTGCGGCAAGTTGCAAACAATGAATGCAAACACGCAAACAAAATAGGCAAACAAAACTGACATGTTCACATCACACGCAAAAATATTGCCGCAAATTTTTGCCGCAAAAGTTTTTGTTTGCAGCAAACAGTTTTTTATATCGTTCACACAGGTAAATTTGATTGCAGGCAATAATTTGCTGCAAATTTATTGCTCGTCTGTACGTAGCTTTAGAAACATTGGGAGTTACTGCCAAAAATGTGTGATAAATATCATACAAAAAGGACCATAGTGTTTTCTCGGAAACTACTGAAGTCAAAAATATAAAAAATCATAGTCCGTAGGTGATTAACTATATTTTTAAAGAAAAATATAGCGAGTCTCGTAAGTTGTATAGTTTTTGAGAAATTCACGCCGAAAAATTCAATTTCTCAACAGATTAACGCGTAAACTACTGGACTAATTTTGAAGAAATTACCACTATTCGATTAACAATAATATTGGGAAAAGGAAAGGCTATCCAAAATTGTGCTGCCATTCAAAAGAAATTAAAAAAAAAATACGGATTTTGCCAGGAAATTAACCTGATACCTCAAAACTTAGTAGCACAGCGCAAAAAAGGTTAATGGACGCGCTACACACTCAGCCGCATTTTTAATGTTTACTTTATACAATTGCTCATAGAAAATAATATTATTACCGATTATATGTTTGTAAAGTGAATATAAAGGTGGGTCCTTTTCGTTTTTTGTGTTAATGAATCAAAACAGTTATCTAAACAAAATATAGCTAGTTTTAAAACTACGGAACCTTTTGAGTGCGAGTCTGACTCGCACTTGGCCGGTTTTTTCATATATTTTTAGCTCCCTAACTCGAACTTCTGTTACTAGAACTTTTCTTTAAGTCTTTAAGTATCGTGAGCGCTGATTTTTCGTTGTTTTTTTCATATATTTTTAGCTCCCTAACTCGAATATTTTTTTTTACTCGAACATGAGTTTACTGATTCCTCGTTGCAATTTTCACATATTTCTAACTCGAATCTCTGTGATGCGAATATATTTACAACCGTGAACCGTTACTTGAATTTTTCGGAAACATAATTAACCCACTAAACCAAGATGCCTCAGAAACGAAGAAGGGAAGGTCCCTATAGTTACATATCGTCGGCCTACTAGAAAATTCCGTAAATCACAAATTTCAAATTTAACAGGAGAAACGAAAAACGTTTTACGCAGATTTACATAGTTGCAGTGGAGTTAAGAGTAATAAACACAAATGTGATTTTAGCTAATTTAGAGCCTTTAGTTTAGAGTTTTTAGAGACATACGAGTTTTTCTCTACCTACTGGAGCACTTGCAAATTTTTTATAAGATGGCATTAAAAAGTAATTTTCACTAAAAATTGGAGTTACGAACGATGTTTAATGTAGTCATATAATATTCAATACACAGATTTTGTGGAGTGCAGAAGTAATGTTCCTAAAAACATCTACATATAAGACTTTGTGTTTGGTGGAGGATTTTGTAGAAAAAAGAGAAGTGGCCATGCAAAACCCAAGCAAAAAATTGCAGATTTCTTTCAAATAAATAAATAACTTGATTTATGTATTTTCTTTAACTCAAAAAAAAATATTTGGCTTCAGCAGTCCTAGGTAGAACCAAGCCTAGCTTCCCGCAACCATTTATGTGTGCGCGTTATATTTTTGCACGAATGGAAGGGACCTACAGTTTTCTGCAGTCTCCGAACGGCGAGTTGGGAAGCTTTACATAACAAATGATGCTCTTGAATGCTTGTCAGGCATTCGGAAGAGGTGGGCACTGTGAAAAACTTTTAGGTGTTTGCGGCGGGATTCGAACCCAAGACCGCTGGCTCAGTAGTCCGACGCACTAACCATTTGCGCTACAGTGCCTTTAACTCTATGTTTCTATAATTCGAATTTATTTTCTGGTACCTTTGAGATTCGACTTAGGGAAGTTTCACTGTTCTTAGTGTTTGTAGTTATACTACTTATTGTTAATAGTAACAATAACATTATTAGACTACGTGTAGAAAAATGTCATTTAAGTAAATGATAGTTTTTCAATAGATTCCTGATAATTAATCTTCAAAATTCTATTAGTTAAAAGCTCCTTATGGCTTAATTATTTTGTGATGAAGTCATCTACACATGTGCTGGTGCTCATAGTTCTGCAAAAATTAACCGTTAATACCTTCTGACTATTTGCTATCAGACATGGTAGTTTTATAGTAGTTGCACTTAATATTATTTTTCCTTTTGGCGCTACAATTCGGGGTGAACCAGTGCCTAGGTTAGGTTAGGTGGAGAAGGGTTCTAAGGCAGGCTGGGTCATCGCAAAACACTAGGCACCAGAGTAAGCCTCTTTGTCTTTGAATGCTTGTCAGATATTCGAAAGAGATGGCACCGTGAAAAAACTTTTAGTTGTTTGCTGGGATTGAACCCGAGCAGCATTGTGTGGTACATCAACAACACTTATCATCACAACGATGCTCACTAAATACGCTACAAAATAAAGTGCACTTTATAATTCCAATGCGAGTGCGACGCGCTCAAATATTGCCAGAATTTTTTTGTAATCGATAAGAAATTAAAATGTAAAGTCATTCATAATTTGAAATCTAATTTTTAGTTTTAAGTTTTTCTTATTCGGTTAGGGCTTTGGTATGAAACCGCTAACACCCAAAGTGAAAAAAACTGCTTGTTGTGTGCTGTCAAAGTGGATTGACATTCTATAAACAAAAAGGCTCGGATGATCTGTCTAAACTTCGAAAATTAGGAACAGCTGCCAGCTTTAAAAATTCTTGCGAAAAGAAGCGGAAGAGCATAGCGACAGATGACGGCAAAATTAAAATTAATGCCACGAAAAACCCTTTATATTCGGCCAGGAATAAGATTTCAAAGAAAGCGGCTTAAGAAACTTTCTTGCGAAGAAAAACCCTATGAATCCTCCAATCAGAAAATGCCTAGTTTAGCTTACGTTAGCTTAATAAGGTGGCTATCTCTATCATCTTGGTTGCATTCACTAAGACACTTAAGGTCCATTGTGTTACCACATGAAGTCGATTATTATCGGTACTCCCCTACTCCTACTCCTAATTTCAAAGTGGTCACCCATCTAAGAACTAACCGCGCCCGACGCTGCTTGATTTCGGTGATCTAACAAGAACCGATGTTTTCAGCGTGGTATGGTCGTACACCAGAAAACGCCTAGCCTTCGCAGAAAAGATTTTATCAATGCCGCAAACATTCTGACAAAATATAATTTGGTCTGAAGGGTACAAATTGGAATTCAAAAACCACAAAACTAGAAAACGAGTTTTGTGCAGACCGGCCAAAGGTGCATACAAAAACAGTGACACACGGGGGAGGATTAATTATGATTTGGGAATGTTGCTCCTTCAGTGACGTTGCAAACCTTGTCAAAATCGACACCAAAATGACGGGTCCGACTAACGTCAACATTATTGAGGAAAATTTGGTTCCTCTGCTTCTAAAATGTCTAAGGGAAGTTATACGAGTATTTTTCAATAAGATAACGACCCAAACATACGATAAAAGCAGCTTTTTTTACCCAAAATAATGTTGATGTAGTAGAATGGTCACCCTAGTCTGCAGAACTTAATCCAATTGAGCACCTTTGGTCTATTTTGGATGACAGGATTCCATTGGATAAACGTCTCAACTTATAGTCTTTTGGGAAAGCCTAGACTCTGGTCTCAGGTATGTCCAACCGTCTTTTTTTTTCATTTTAAAGATTCGATTTCTTTTTGTTACATCTTATGAATTTGCACTTTATTTTGTCTTGTATGAATTTTATTTTTTTTCGAAATATTGAAATATGTTTCTGTTTTTCTTTTAAATCTTGTAAAAAAGCTCAATCGCACCCTGCATAGTGGTGTAGTGGTAAGTGCGTTGGACTACTACGCAATGCGCCCGGGTTCAATCCCAGCAAACATATTAAAGTTTTTTTTAAAGGTGCCACCTCTTTCAAATGTCTGACGAGCAATCAAAGAGTATCATCTGCCAATGAGCTTCGCAACACTCCGTTCGGGGTCGGCAAAAACCTGTAGGTCCCTTCCCCTCGTGCTAAATTATAACACGCACACACACAAATGGTTGTGAGAAGTAGGCCTTGGTTCACCTCTAACAATACCGCCACTATAAGAAAGAAAAGAAGTAAGCTCAATCAATTGAGCTTAGGTGAGGAAATCATCGTAGCTTCAGCTACGATCTTTACATTTTGGGTTTTCAAAGACGTTAACACTTGAAGATTTCTGCTTAAGGATTTGGGCCCATATCCTTTCAAAGTCGTATTGACCTAAGAGCTTATTGGGCCCTTGAGTAATTGAAAGATGATCTTTATTTCGGCCAAAAAATCATTTTCTCACACGAGGTGCATTTTTAGATTAATGTCTTTATTAACAAACAAACTTGCCGTTATTGGAGCAAGAACAACCCGCAAGTGCTACATGAAATGCAGTTGCATCCCGAAAAACTCACTGTCCCGTGTGGTTTACGGCATGGCGCCGACATCGGACCGTTGTTCTTCAAAAACGAGGAGGGAATGCCGTAACCGTCTATGGCAAGCGCTATAGAGCCATGTTATTCGGATTTATGTAGCCAGAGCTTGACAAAATCGATAGTGAAGAGATGTGGTTCCAATAAAACGGCGCTATGTGTCATACAGCAATTTGTTGAACGATACATTTGTGTAATCTCACGACGAGGATTTGCGAATTGGCCGGCCGCAGGTATATGATTTGACACCCCTTGATTATTTTCTTTGTGGCTAAGTTTATGCCGACAATCTTCAGACTTTGGATTATTTGGAAGTTAACATTCGTCAAGCTATAGTCGGCATAGGTGCAGGAAAATAACTTCACGGGCAATAGCTTCACATAGGAAATAACTTCACCTCGAGTGGGAAATAAATGCACATTTTTGATGTGAAGATATTTCTCACTGAAGGTGGGAAATAATTTAACCAGAAATTTTGTGAAATTATTTCTCACCTATGATTTTTTCGAAAAATACACGGGTACCGTGAAATAAGGCCGAGCGAGATAAGGCCGAATTTCAAAATTTCAACTGAAATAAAACATAAGATTTACATATTTCGTAATTTACTATATTTAATAATTTTTCATATTAAAATGGTGCCTAAAATGGAAAAAAAGACCCAATCAAATGTAACATGGCCCCAAAAATAAATGCAAGTATTTAGATATTTAATTGTTGAGCTTGCATGGTCAAGGCAAATTTAACATTTAAATATCTAAATTTATATACATATCTAAATTATCTAAAAATTAGATATTTTGTTTTTGAGTTTTTGAGGTTATTCTGCAAAACTATTACTCTATTAATGCTCAAAAACAAAATATTTGATTTTTAATGGGAATCTTTAGTTTTTGAACAAAAGAAAGAATATTAGTATAAAATTCGCGTCACTTGATTTAAACACTTTTTCTTGTCAAGAACCGAATTCAGACTGAGTTTAATAAGTTCAATAGTGGTCAACTTTCCCAACGAAATTTTGAACATAACAAATACTTTGTTTACGTTAAAAGTGCAAGGGTGAATCACGCATCATGATGGTTCTAAAATGATCATAAAACGTAAAGTTATTGCCCACTTTCAGTGAGAAACCACCCACAAAAAAGGAAAGTTATTGCCCACCTTCAGTGAGAAATCACTTCACATCAAAAATGTGCACTTATTTCCCATTTGAGGTGAAGTTATTTCCCATGTGAAGTTATTGACCGTGAAGTAATTTACCTTCACCGTCGGCATAGAGCCGCAAATTGAATGGGTGGCTGGATGGGTTGGACAGGGTGATCAAAAACTAGAGCTATCACTGATCAGGTTCATCAGAGTCCAAGCATTGGATTGTCCAAGCTTCAAAATGAAGCAAAAACTTGATTGAAATGTCAAACCGTTGTTGTTTTATTTAAAATTAAAATCCTATCGTTCTTAAGGAACAACCCTTTACTTTACATAATGGAAGGTTTCCCTGTAGTCATACATAAATATGTACTGTATCTGCAGTTTTCTGGGAATCAGCTAATTCTGTAATTTTGTTTTATACGTTCTACACCAAGACGCATACCAGACTTCAACATTTCGATTTAATTTATCAACATGGAAAATTTACCAGTAATTGCAATCAGATGTAGGTATATATTAGTATGTTGATTAACATTTTTCCCATATTGATGAGGATGGGTAAGCAATTTTCTCAAACAACTCATATGGATGAGATTCTGTTTGCCAGCAGTTTCAACTCTCATTAAATTGTTTTAATTATCGTTAGCTCTCTTATCCTTGCATAGCATAGGTAACCCCGTGAATTTTCTCAACTTTCAGTATTCTGCACGAAAATAGTCAGGTTTATTTCATATTCATGAGGTTGCCGGTTGCCGAGATAGTAAGCTATTCACACAACATAAAGTTTTCAATATGCAGAGGGAGCGACATAGGCCGTGACCCAGTTGCTAGACTCCCCGGTATGGTACTTTTGAATTCGTAAGTGACACGCATAAAATGCGCAGAGAATTTGCATAGGGTTGTGATAATGACATCTGTTCGGTAGATACTCTTAACTGGGGCGTTTTTGTAAGACTTTAAAATGGGACCGATTTTTTTTTTTACAAATTTAACTTAAGAATGTGCTATGCATGGACTTCCCATTGATACGCCACGTAAAATGAATAATTTTTAATAGGTTTACCAAAAGATCAGAGTAAATAGAAAATTGACAATTTACAGAATCCGCACATTCTTTTGTTCGTAAGCAATTTTCTTTTTTATATTGAAGGTGTACAAATATAGGTGCATGCACTGTTAAGCGAGGTACACACCATCATACATTTCCAATAAGAGGTGTTATTTTGGTATTCAAAGAAAAATGCCATTTCTTGAGATAAATGATCGGATGTTTAGGAAGGTATGCCGTTAATAATGAAACACAACATCAGCTAAATGGCCACCACGAGCACGCATACAGGACCATATTCTTTTCATGAAATTTTTCATAACCAAATCGCAAAGTGGCTGCTCTATGTCCTCGATAGCCTCACGAATTTTATCTTTAAGGTCTTGAATCGACGCTGGGCTGTTGGCGTAGACCTTATCTTTCACGTGGCCCTAAAGGAAGAAGTCGCAAGGTGTTAAATCACAACATCTCGGTGGCCAATTGTGATCACCTATTCGAGAGATAACACGGTCCGGAAACTTTTCCCGTAAAAGATCAACGGTTTCGTAGCTTGTGTGGCACGTAGCGCCGTCTTGTTGAAAGTAAACGTTGTCCAGATCAATACCATCCAACTCCGACCATAAAAAATCATTAATCATCTCTCGATAGCACAATCCATTCACCGTAACTGTTGATCCGACCTCATTATCGAAAAAGTAAGGTCCAATGACCCCGCCGGACCATAAACCGCACCAAACAGTCACACGTTGAGGATGGAGAGGCTTCTCAAAAATAACTCTTGGGTTTTCCGAGCCCCAGATGCGACAATTTTGCTTGTTGACGTAGCCACCGAGGTGGAAATGGGCCTAATCAGTCAAGATGATTTTTCGATGGAATTCCGGATCATTTTCATGCATTTCAAGGACCCAATCAGCAAAGACACGACGTTGTTGATGATCGGCCGGCTTGAGTTCTTGTGTTAACTGAACTTTATAAGCCTTAAGACCCAAGTCTTTACGCAAAATACGGTGTAATGACGTTTGTGAAATGCCCAATACCAAAGAACGACGAGGAATGGACAAACCTGGGTTTTCTTCAACACTTTGCACGGGTTTTATTCTTCACATCACTAACTTGTCCCAACAGCTCGAATTTTTCCACCAATTTCTGTATTGCGGTCCGACAAGGTGCTTCACGACGACCAAAAAATGCTTTAGTTTTGCGAACTATGACTGCAAGATTTTCACTATTTTTTTAGTGAATTTAAATAATTTCAATGCGTTGTTGAAGCGTGTATCGTTCCATTTTTAGTAATGTCAAATGTCAAAGAATAAAGGCTTCAAAAGTGACAGCTACCGAAATAGCGGGCCATATTACAAAAAAAATTGTTGTTGTTGTTTTTTGTGATTTTTTTGTTTTTTATTTTGTTACACCTGAATAAACTTTGTTCAACCGAAAATTTAATATCTTTTTTGTTTTTATAGAAGAAGTGAATGTTAACAATGTATGCATTGTTGTCTACTCACTTTTGACGCTGACATTATTACATTATTGATAATGCTTTTTATAGTCAATTTGAATTTCTTAAAAAAAAAAGAAAACAAAAATTATAAAAATATGTAAAAAGGAATGAATTACACGATTTTTCCAGAAAAGTATTATACCCTCTGTGTACGACACAAAAAAAATTAAAACATCAAAAAGTTTTTTTGAAACTATGTAAAATAAAATTAAATATAAAAAAATATAAACCAAAAAATAATTTTTAAGAACAATCTTTAATTACTAAAAAGAAAAAAAATATTTTTTTCCTGAGTCACCAATATGGTATGTGACTATTAATTAAAGTTTGGGGCGCCCAAGCTTACATATTGGTGACTCGGAAAAATATTATTTTTACAAGCTTTATATTACCTTCACTTTTGTGAGCATGGAATCTGGGAATCGATTTTACAGCCACTTCCAGATATCCGATCATTCTGAAATTTTGCACACGTATATACTTAGTTCCGGAGACAATACAATATGGGTTATTCGATGACGTTGTAAATCCAATATGGCGGACGCTTTTTTAACTTTTCCATTTCTGTGAGGGCGGAATCTGGGAATCGATTTTACACCCACTTCCAGATATCCGATCATTCTGAAATTTTGCACACGTATATATGTAGTTCCGGAGACAATACAATATGGGTTATTCGATGACGTTGTAAATCCAATATGGCGGACGCTTTTTTAGCTTCAATTTCTGTGAGGGCGGAATCTGGGATTTGATTTTCCTTTATTTTGGTGGCAGAGTCGTGTGAGTTTGACGCGAGTCGTAGAATTGCTCCTTTTTCAGCAGCGGTAATGGCACTAAGAGTTCGCCCTTTCATCTTGCCATATTTGGACTCGTTCCGTAAAAATGTTGACATAACGTTTTGGCTTCGTTGCGTTTTTTTTTTTAGCTATTTGGTGAATAGACAAGGTAAGCCTTGATTTTAGCTTTATCGTCCTCTGCCAATAATTTAGAACGACCCATTTTGACCGACATTTTCTTAAGATGACTAAAAAATATTGGAGAATATTTTTGCATACTCCCTGCCTTGGCTTCCATACGAAAACTGATAATATAGGGGAGGGTGCTATTCAAGTGATCCAAAATTTGATGTAAATAATTTGAGTCACATCGCTTCAAAATGTATTAAAAAATTACCACTGTAAATATTGATACCATTTCTTCTCTTTTATTTACAGAATATAATAAACTTGAATGAAAAAAAAAAAACTGAGACATTTGCATCATTATTTTCGGAGATATTAAACTTTAAACTCGAACCTAATGGAGGGTCCTATTCAAGTGAATGGCACTGTATATTGGCACACCCATCTGTTGGCTTAGCGCTTCAGTAAGGTGAAGATTGCTACAAATTCGTAAATCTTCTACTCTTTCACCCACTACGAGCATAGATTTCTGATTCCTATCCAAAAAAGAACCAACATCCTGTTTTGCCACAAGGCAGCCACTTGAACATTCCTAACTTAGAAAAACAAACACATAATGCTTATGTACGAGTATGTACATACTGCATACGTGTACTCTAGCATAGTCCTAGCCACACGTGTTTTTCAATATTTTTATGGAACAAATTTAATATTTGATTCATGAAACTCGACTTTCCTCGTGGGGGTGTTCAACTATGCATGTGTGTGCATATATACACTACCGCTCAAAAATATTCACCCACCATATGCATATAATGTACATAGCTGAGTTTTTACATCTTACAATTTCAGCTGAAAATTGTTTCAAATCCAATTTCAAAATGTTCTAACTGGGCAAACTCTCCTGGGCTTCTGTGCAGCTCATCTCACAAGAGCTCAATCGGATCTGTGGACGTTAATTTTGTTGATACTTGGGCAGGTGTTCTCTGCAGAGCTTGGAGAAGTGCGAAGGGTCATTATCGTGCTGAAATATGAATTCAAGACATGAATGCGCAGCCCAGATAGCACCATTTCATTATTACAATGACTCTGAATATATTGCCGACTGTATCTCTACCAAAACAGACCCACACACACCCATACAGAGTGTTCACCAAATTTCACAGAAGACACCAAAGACCAAAAGTATTGGTCAGATATTTGCTCTCCTGCTGATCTGCGGACGGAGTCTGTTCGCATGGAACCGAAAACTTCGAACTTTGACTCTTCACTCTACAAGGGTTTTTTCCAGTCTTCTGGAATTTGGACATTTCGGTATTTCTCGGCCCAATCAAAAGGGTTTCTTACAGCCACTCGGCCATAAAAGTTTGCTTTTTGAAGCTTACCTTTGATTGTGGAACCACTGACGGGTTTAACTCGCTCCAGATTCACCTAGGCTGCTATTTATGGTGCAGTAAGGCATCTGCAACGTTTGCTGATTATGACAATCTTTCTATTCTTTAGATGTTGTGGTGATTCTGCGTCGTCCAGCACGTGTTTATTTCTCCTTACAAAACTAGAGATCGGTTTACTTAATTAACGGAAAAGTACCAGGCAAAGTGGGGAATCCATATTTTTTGAAATACTAATAATAATTTGGTAAATTGATTGGGAGTTTGAATTAATTCGTAGCGTTTTACCAGAGTTGTCGTAGGTGCGTATTATGAATTCCTACTACGACTCAGCGCACCCATTGTGCTGACATCGAGGAGGGTTTTAGTAGTGTATTTATGAATTTACATTCGTTCGTACATTCACCCTCCTCGAGCTCAGCGCAATATCTAAAATGTGTATCATGAATCCCTCCTGCATTTCAGCACATCCACCGGCAGCGCGTTGCGATCGAGGAGGGTTTTAATAATGTAGTTATGATTTTACATCTAGAAACCCTCCTGCATGTCTGCACAAACCGACACAGATGAGGTTGTATGAATACTTACTTAGTTGGCGCTACAACTCGAGGTGAACCTGGGCCTGCTTCTCGCAACCATTTGTGTGTGCGTGTAATATTTTTGCACGAATGGAAGGGACCTACAGTTTTTTGCCGACTCCGAACGGCGAGTTGAGAAGCTCAATCGTGACAAATGATACTCTTTGATGCTTGTCAGACGTTCGAAAGAGGTGTGAAAAACTTTTAGGTGTTTGCGGCGGGATTCGAATCCAAGACCGCTGGCACAGTAGTCCGACCCACTAACCACTTGCGCTACGGTGCCCACGGTTGTATGAATTGTATACTTAATTATTAAAAAACAGTATTATGGGAAATTTTACATTTTTTTCCAATGAAGGAGAACTAGTGCAATGAATTTACGGCAGCTATCAATTTATTTGTCTGTAATAATTTCGCCATAAAATATTCTGCATTCACTATTTCGCTTTACTTTATTTTCGCGGAATACCATGTACATACGTGTGCTGACATGCAGTAGGGTTTTAAATGAAAGCGAAACCAACCGAAACCCTCCTCGAGCTCAACGCAGAAATCGAGTAAGGTTTATAAATGTATATTCATAAATGCACTACTAAAACTCTCCTCGATTTCAACACAATGGGTGCGCTGAGTCGTAGTAGCAATTCATAATACGCGTGTAGGTAGTACATTCTTCATGTCAGTTTTCAGTATATGTCATTTGGTTGGATGTGACTTTGTACTTAATCAAATAAGTCGAACTTTGTTCCGGATTAATTGTTTTTGCGTTCATTCATTATTTTAATATAAAAAAAAGTTGTGCCGAAAATCATCGCATTTTGGTGGAAGTTTATGGTAATGTTGAATCAACGAAGAATTAAATTATTTTCTTCCTCGTGGACGGCTTTATCCAAATGACATATGTCTAGAATGTGACTGGAATAAGTATCTTAATGAACAAACGTGTCGAAAGTGGTTTGCACGTTTTAAAAGTGGTGACTTCGACTTGTAAAGCAGGAAACGGCCTAGACAGACGAAAAAGTTTGAAAATAGGGAACTGGAGGAATTGCTCGATAAAGATCCATGTGTGAATCCATTACAACAATCCCAAGCGCAGAAAGTCATGGGTTAAGCCCAGCTGAACATCAACATCAACGGCGGAGCCAAATATCAATAGATCAAAGCTCATACTCTGTATATGGTGGTATCAGAAGGGTATGGTCTACTATATGAGCTGCTCAAACCGAATGAAAACATCACTGGAGATCGCTACTGAAGGACAAATTGCCGAAATACTTCGAAAGACACGACCAAGGAATTCTGCAGTACGCCAATGCTCGCCCAGACCTCACAAAACCTTGTAAACGCTCAAATGAAAGTACCTACCCCACCCCCTATATTCCACAGACATTGCTCCTTCTGATTATCACTTGTACCGATCAATGACTCATGGTCTGCCTGAACAGAAGCTTACTTCTTATGAAAATTGCAAAAAATGGTTCGATTCGTGGATTAGATCTAAAGATGAGGCGTTCTTCCGACTGGTACTCGTATCCTACCCGATAGATGAGCAAAAGAAGTGGCTAGCGATGGACAATACAATATGGTTTTTAAATTTCATGTTAAATAAAATTTTTTGAAAAAATAAACGCTACAAATTAGTTCCAACAACAACATACTTGTATATACCGGAAATTGTAAAAATTTGTTGTGGGCAAATACTTGTGAGCAGTAGTGTAAGATTTGGTTTATTGTGCGTTCCTATTCTAAGTATGTACATGAAAATATAATACACTGCAGTGCTCTGCGGTAAAGTTTATAAACAGGATTCACAACAATGCTGGCATTCAACTACAGCCGGAGAATGAAACGAAAACTGAAACTCTACAACAACAGTTTTTTCTATTGTTTTAAGCTCCTTTTGTTCTGACTAAAATAACGTTAAAATTATCCATACTTCAAGTACCTGTGCGTTAAATTTTCTTGTTTTTGTGTTGTATTATGTCTCTTTTTATAATATGCATATTATTGTTGCAGCGTTTGCAATAGATACGTTGCATTACATTTACATAGAAACAATTATTTTTTTTAGTCAAATTAAGTTTTATTTTTTAAAATATGTAGTCTCCTTTCAGATACACTTTCCCCGGCGATGCTCTTATCTCTATAGCCTTTCCAAACAGCTCCGCAAAATAGGCTTTAAGGTATTCGATGACATCCTTGTTCGATGAAAATCTATGTCTTGTAAGTGAAGATTTAAGCTTAGGAAGCAGAATAACCCGAAAAAGTCGCTTGGGGCCAAATCTGTTGAAAACGGTGGTTGGTGAACCAATTCGAAGTGCAGTTCGTAAATTTTGATTATGGCTACCGCCGAAGTATCAGCAGGTGCGTTGTCTTCACGGAATATCATTCCTATTCAAATACTTCAAATGCGGTGAACATATTCGATGTTATCGGTGGTGGTCACAGTTATTGACCATCCCGAAAGCTCATCATTTAAATTTTTAATTTAAATAACTTAACATATCGAACTTCTATCGCCCACCAAATTTCGCCAGCATTTTCCAGATCGAGGTACTAGCGATTCTCGAAGTTGTCATCATTTAATAAATGACCCAACACCCAAAAATAACATCGCTATTGCAATAGATAGCCAAGCCACAATGGAAGATATCAATTTGGCTATTACTTCATTAAAGCTGGTTGAAAAATGCCAAAAAATAACTCAATCGCTTGGGTGGGTGGAAACGAGCGAGCCGATGAGCTAGCTAGGCGAGGGTCAGCCCTTAAAACCATATATCAGTAGCGGAATATGTTCACATTTCTCTAAGGGTAATATATTTTTAAAACTGGACTGCATCCAGCTCGAGTCTCAGTGTGTGGTGCAGCTGGCGTAGTGGTAGTCGTCGTCGCTTGTCGCGCTGAAGGTTCACGGTTCAAATCCTGATATCGCCGAAACATTTATTTCTCACGAAATAAAAATAAGTTCATCAGTTTCAGAAGTTAATGTCAAAAACTACTGCGAAGGCATAACACTGGCAGTAGGTTGGTGGGATGGCTGAAGAAATTGATCGCACAAGCAATAATAGGAAACATGTGGAAAAAACTACTGTGAATCATAAGCAAGGGCAAAACTTTCAATAATACACAAAAACTCTCCAGTTATCCTGGACACCACCCATAGAGTTATTTGAAACCTGAAACACCTGAGTTTCCTATCATAACGCCGATCTGTCTATCTCTCGTTCTGTTCTTCATGTGCTCGCGCTGAAATTAATGATGGAGAAGGAGGAGGTGCTTTCTCAGACAGATTAAAACTAAATCTCTCCTTTCGCCTCCCTTATCACTGTAGCGTATTTCAAGGGGAGACTATGGCGATTTCGGAGACGCTGTCCTGGAACAAGAGGAATTTAATATCCACTCACGATATTAGCATTTTCTAGGATAGTCAGGCGGTCTTGAAATCACCTTTAACTGCCGTTCATTTCTTAAAGAGATGGGTAAGCAGTTTATTGTTCACCTTTGATGGGTGCTGGGGCACAGAGACATTTTAGGGAATTGCAAAGCTGATGAGCTCACTAAACTAGGAACAACAATACCTATTCTACCCGATAAGAAGAATATAGGTATGCCAATCGCTACTTACAAGCTAACACTCAATTTCAGTCAATAAAACCAACGCCAGATGTGAGGGTGGAACTACCTGTCTTGCCATCAAACAGATCTGGCTTAGACTAGATCTAAACCGCTCCAGATACATTTTGTGCCTCAAACGACTACAGATAAGTACGACCATCGGTGTCATTAGAGGAATCTGTTTTATAGGTAGGCAGTAGGCACGCAACTAAGCTTGGCATAGTTTCAAATAACTTCTGAAGAAGTTGTAGAGACGAAGAAGGGAAAGAGAGCCCAACACATCTCCTGTGCTCATGCCCAGCGCTTTCCGGTAGTGGAAAACTACTCCCAGGAGAATACTTCTTCGACGATCTCAGTCGAATGCCTCCTACGCACCAAAAGACGTAGAAAGCCTTTTTCGCTAAGCGGCCCTTACACCATACAATTTTATTGCACAGCACTCGGTATTGCGCAGTTATATTGACCGTGTAAAGGGTTTATTGCCCAATATATTGTGGAATGTTAAAACAATTTAATATTTTTTGGAACTTCTTCAATATATTGCGCAGTATACTGCGTCGTATAAGGCGAGGTTTGGCTGTTATTTCATTTAATAAATGTAGATGCCCATGCGCTATGCGTTTTTACCCGACTACGCAGAGGAAGGGTTATGATTTTAACAGGCTGGGTTTGTTTGTTTGCATGTATGTATGTAAGGATGTCACCTCGTACAGCCTAAACTATGGAACCGATTTCAACCAATGAGGCGTCGTTGGATTTGTCTTTATCCGGAGAGGGTCCTAGGGTATGCGACGTCACTGAAAAATTCAAAATGGCGGGCGCACCAAGCAAAATGGCGGACTACCTCTTTTTTTTTTCTTTTTTACCCGACTAGTCTTTACAACCGCATTGATAGTGGTGTCAAATGAAAGGGCTTGGTGAGTAGAATACAATACGATATGACGTAATTCTAAATTCAATATGGCGGGCGCCCCCAAGATGACGGATCTCTGTTATCTCTACTACCTCCTTAATATGGGTATCAAATAAAAGGACTTGGCGAGCAGAATGCAATACGATACGACGTCATTTTAAATTCAATACGGCGGACGCCCCCCAAGATGGTGGATTTCCGTTATATTTACTACATCTCTAATATGGGTATCAAATGAAAGGGTTTGATAAGTAGAACATGACATTGCTTACTTATACATAGATACACTACATATTTTTTTAAACTAAAAGTTGTAAATAAAAAATTGAGTTTAAAAAACAAAAACCCGACTATGGGGAAAAGCAACCAAAAAGTACGAAACAAGATGAAATGAAACAATGATTTTCAGAGTATAGCCGTGCGACCACATTACAATAAAGTATTTATATAACTACGCATTCATTGAACAAAGCGGCATGCGACCACAGCTATACCCTGAAAATCATTGTTTCGTTTCATCTTGTTTCGTACTTTTAATTTGGTTTTTCCCGTAGTCGGGTTTTAGTTTTTTAAACTTAATTTTTTTTCTAAACCATACTTTTGTCCATTTTTGTTGTGACGGTTCTCTCTCGTCGCAAAATAAAAATCCGATGGCTATGTTTACTGAAAAAGCGTTTTCACACAGCATGTCTTCTTTCAGCAACGAACCGATACAGAATAAATTGCAGGAAGGCAATAATATTTTGCAATAAAATTGCATCGTGTTAAGGACGACGCATTTTCACGCAATATTTTTGAGCAATTTCTGGCGAAATAATATTTCGTGGCGTAAGGGCCGCATTATACAAAGCTCCAAATGGTTCTCATGGGGGCGTGGAATATAGACCGCGTGAAATTAGGGCGCGCATGGTTTTGTATCGGCGTTCAAAATTAATTTTGAAAATAAAATATGGCCGCGATAGTGAAATGAAAAGACCGCGCGGTCTAATTTCATTTCATTATCGTGGTCTAAATTCATCTGATGAGATGATTTAGACTGCGCGGCCAAATTAAATTTTTTGATCGCGGCCTAAATTCATATCGTCATAATTTCATTCCTGAAAAATGAATTTTGTCCGCAGTGAAAATCATGTAGAAACAAGTCAAAATTAACAGTTAACATATGCATATGTATATGTACATACATAGCTTACAAATTCATTATGTCGGAACATATTAACAGTTCACCATGACTTTTGTATGTACTGTAATTAAATATAGTAATGATTGTTGTTTCTGTACGACAGTGAGCTTTGTTATCATTTAAAAACATAATATGTACAGTGGCTCACAGTGAAAATGGCCCACCTCGAACCAACCTTATCTTCATCGAAAAATTCCACGAACTCAAGAAAAATAAAAATTGAAAATGTTCAGGTTCAATTGGCTTTTATATTCTTCTTTCATAACACCAAAAACTTTAAACATTCAATTACAAATACATCAAAATAATAGGAAAAAACAAATAAGAAATCAAATTTCATCTCACAGTGAAAATGGCCCAGTAATATTTAAGTTCTAAAACTTGTCAAAAAAGGGTAAATATTTTAATATATTTAGTACTGTTTTGGGCAAACTTTTTGTTTTGTAACTGATTTAAAACGATTTGGAACTAGTTCTACAAGTTTGTTGGTATTGTCGGGACTAATTTTCATCATTCCTCCAATGACACTCTCTTAAGGTAATTTTCATCGAAAATTTCATATTTTCGAATTTCAATTTCCAATGTTTTGCCATAAATGTTCAATTATAATAAAATGCGGTGATTGCGGTGGGGTCTTGATCACTCTTAGACAATAGTACGACATCTAGTCCCTAATACTTCCAGCCGGGTGCTTCGGATCATTGTCTTGATTGAGCTGAAAAGTATCTTTAATTCCATCAATCTATCTTTAATTTTCAGGATATTGCTTTAAATTGTCTTGCAAATATCTAAATATTGATATTTATCCATATTCCCTTCAATAAAATGTAAGCTACCAGCCCAAGATGCTGATCCTCCACCCCAGACCATAGGATGACCACTGTCGACTTAGCTGTGGGACGCATATGCTTAGGATTCATCTCTTTATTCGGCTTTCTTCAAACGTTTACCCTTCCATCTGATCCAAAATGGTTATGTTTGCTCTCATCCGTAGTTAAAACAGTTTTCCAAAACAAAAAGTCGTTCATTATGTGGTTCTGAGCGAACTCCAATTGAACCCCTTTGTTTGTCTGGCTAATGAATGGCTTCTTCCTTGCAATTCTACCATTTTATCCAGATTTACCTAGATATGTCCGAACAGTTTCAGCATTGCAATTAATCTTTAAATGCTTTTCCACCATATCTCTTAGTTTTGGTGCGCTCAGCATTGGATTTTCTTCGGATTAGTTGACAATCCAACGTTCATCATGATTAGAAAACATCTTGTTGGGGCTGATTTTGGCTTGTTTATAACTCTATTATCGTTTCTGGACATTGTAATAATATTTTTTATTGTTTCTCGAGCTATTTTTACAATTCTAGAGATTTCTCTCTGGCGTTTTCCACTCATAAAATGCTTAATAATTCATTTTTGTAGCTCTATTGGATTTTTGTAACTGTATGAGGTCGCATTTTGCAAAAGTTAACTAAACGAATAAATTACATGGGCGTCAACGACTTCTGGTACTTGCGTTCTAATGTGGAATAGTAATACGGAGATAAAAAAAATTACAGTTCTAAAAGTTAAAAAAAAACATTAATTTGAGAAGCTTTTGCTATCTGGGCCATTTGCACTGTGAAATGAATTTCGTTCTCTTCTCCCTCATTTCCTCTTATTTCGTTGCTTTTATTATTAAATGTTTAAAATGTTCGTTGCTTAAAGTTGAGCATTTTCGCTATTAATTTCGATTGATTTCCTAGAATTTTTCTCAGAAAATGTATTTAGTTTGGGGTGGGCCATTTTCACTGTGAGCCACTGTATGTGTGCCATAGTTTTCTCGGGTAATACTACAAAAAATCATTCAAGAGCTTTTTCTTCCTATGAAGCAATTAAATGCATTATGTCCTTAAACATCTATTTTCTGTATTCGCGTTTCGATTTTTTTTTCACACGACAGGTAGGTATGTTTTGAGTGAATTTTATGACATTAACATTGTGAGTGATCAGATTCGAGCTGTTTTTCGTTGTAACTACAAAAAAATTTAAATGTAAAAAAAATTGCACAAAGTGATGGGCAAAAAATTAAAAAAACAAGACTCAAAACTAAGTAAATTTTTAATAACAAGTGAATTTTATTTCCAAAATATTCCAGTCAATAAGATAAGACAATTAAACTCAAAAAAAAAAGTTTTAGTTTGAGCTCAGTAACGTAATTATTGATTAGAGTCAACACCTCCTAGCGGTCAAACCAGGAGACATAGAACCTTGAATTTGATATCAGGCCAGATTTAAGGCTCTACCAACAACTCAATGTCCTCAAAACAATGTTAACACGGCCCAAATTAATTACGGCATGACTGGGCTGGAGGTTCTTTGTTCGTAGAGCTTTGCGCATTTTCCCAATCACCATGATTCTGACTACGCCCAAAATTAATTTTAAAAACAAATTAAACCGCGCGGTCCAATTTCTTCTTTCGGTCGCGGTTTAAATTCATGGCGTCTGATGAATTTAGACCACGTGGTCTAATTTAATTTTTTGATCTCCGTTTAAATACATATCGTCTGATGAATTTAGACCACGATAATGAAATGAAATATCATCCAATGAATTTAGCCCGTGCGGCCTAGTTTCATTTTTTGATCGCGGCCTAAATTCATGTCGTCTGATGAATTTAAGCCGCGCGGTCTAATTTCATTTTTTGAACGCGGAGCCGTTCTCATGAGTAGCGGGGCTTTGTTATCGCCAAGATCCTTGGTATTCGTGTGCTGGTACTAGTTACCAGCAGGCACTGCTACCTACCTAACCTAAAACCTAAAATCTTGAAAATACGACTATTCCATACTGCAAAACTGATTCGACTAATGAGAAGTATACTTGCTTGAGAACTGAGAATGAAGTGTAATCGCTCAGGTGGTATAAAGCATAAGTGGACTGTCGCAGCCTTTTGCAAACCCTTTTTATATCTGAATCCCACTTCAAGTTGTAGTCAGTTTCTACACCAAGATACAAATATTAATTCATAGGCATTGTTGGTTTTAATTTTTATGCAAAGTTGTGAAATCGTATCTTTATTTGTGTTCTCAGTATATGGACGGATATAGAGATATAGAGGACGGATATGCAATATGCATTAGCTTTGTCTTTTTGTAGTTAATTATAGTTCCTCTGTCATTAGAACTAAGCGTATTTCATTAAACTCTGTTTGCATTATTTGGATTGCAGAATTTATGTCACGGTGACTCACAATTATTGCAGTGTCGTCAGCATAAACTCTTTTTCAGTACTGATAGCATATCCTTCACATAGATAATAAAGAGCAAATGTTCAAGAATGGAACCTTAGGGTACTCTGCTATAATTCGGCCAGAATTTTGTTCGAAGTTTGCAAAAATTTCCGCGGCGGCCATTTAACTGCTATTTAAAATAATAAAAAGTAAATTTTTTAAATTTTAAATCTTACAGCACTAAATACCCGTCCATTTATACATATGTTTAAATTTCATTTATTGATTTCTGAACTCCTCAGTGTCGAATTAAGACTATGTATATGTATCTCCTTATGAAGAAGTCCCCTTGTGAGAAGATGGTACTCATTTAATATTTCTTTTTTGGTACAGAATTACCAGCAGACGTGTGACGTTCATGACCTACTCTGCGGTTCGAATCGAAAAGTTAATACTTTATTCAACAAACACGCATCTCACCTGGGGCACTAATGATTTTCATATGCGATGTGCTTACCTACCTTCCATCATCATTATCATCATCATCATCATCATTTTGGAATCGATGGCTGGCCTTCGGGGAGTTTGCACGCCCCAGAGAGATAGTGATGCTCTGCGTGGCCATTTGTCTCTGAACACAGCAAACACTTTTCTTATACAAAAATTATTAATATCGATTTTTTTCCTGTTCTGCATTTGATCCACTTCTTGTGAAGTGCACACAGCCATACATAAAGTATACCATCACTGATGTCCGTCGGGAAATGGAATAAGTGCAGGGGATATGAAATAGGAACGACTCTCATCCATTTTCGTAACGGGTCCGTATCACTCTGCCTTGCCATGAACTTCATTTATTGTTAAAAGTATTTCCTTTGTTTCCCGTTGTATATTTTTGGAGATATCTTTCTCTGTTTAGAAGGGATGTGCCCTGGAGTGATATTCCGGAGAAGTCCTTCTAAAAATCTCTGACTTTCTTAAACCGAAATGCGAGGAAGCTCCTACTACTCTTGGTAGTCGTCTTCCTGTACCTACTACAATTTGATGTAAAAAATCAGACTGAAGGAATCTGTAAAAGGAAATAATGTCTTTCATTCTCATAATGAACATAGTTTCGCCTAGGGACCTTGTTAATCTTGAACGAATAAATTCCTATAAGCCACTGTATGCGGACATCTTATGAGTATTGTACTGAGTAAGGAGATACTGAAATATCATTTTACACTACCTAAATATACATACATATGTACATTGTACTGGATGTAGGTATATTAGCATGGTGAGACCTGTGATCGACTATGGGGCGATAGCATGGGCAAAAAGAACCAGTCTGACAACTACGAGAAATACACTAAATACGAGGGCTGTTCGATAAGTCAGTGACCTTGATGCTCGGATTGCATTGCATTTTTTTCGCCATCTTTGTTTATTTCTAGGAATAGAAAAAAAAAACAGATCTGCCATTCATTGATTTGTTTACAGTGATCGAAAGAACATTGGTTTGTAAAACGCTACTTTTTGCGCGGTAAAACCATTAAGGAGACTAAAGATAGTCTTAATATTATGGAGGCTCTGTTACCTCGCATGGGATGGTATAAAAGTGGTTCACTGAATTTCGTACGAGCTTAAAAGACACTGAGCGCCCAGTGGCCTATTTCACCAAACTACAATTACAATCACAAATTTGTAATAGTAAACTACAAATACAAATTTGTAGACCTTATTTCTGTTTCACAAACTGCGAACATATTTCCAGTAAATTTGTAACAAAGAGGAAATAAATTGTAGAAAATAAAGTTGCAGTTTACAACTACAAAGAAATTACTTTGCACCGCTTATTTGTTAGACTTGTAAACTACAATTTTTTCTTACAAATTTGTAAGAGTCTGACGACTTAAAAGCTATGAATAAGCAAAGCAAAATGTTCGTTGTAAGTTTAATTCGCGATAGTAGTAGTAGGTATTGCTCGGTAAATTTTCAAATATAGTGACACATAATGCCAAAATAATTGAGTGGCAAAAAGTTTATGAAACTATTTCATGGTATTTTAATTGAGAAAGATTGAAAATATCTTCGAGATGTTGTTTGACATCTATCGACATACGCTGATTAAAACTCATTGGGTGAATCAATATTAATTAGTGTTCCGTGGATACACACATGGCATACCTTTAAAAAAATTTGCTAAATTTTAGACTATAAATACATATTTACATTCTGTCAATAAAGTACCGGGAATTGGTCAGTAAAATACAAAATATTTATTATTCATTCAAATTTATTGTATTGTCTTCAACGTAGTCTTCTTCCGAAATACCTAATACACTTATGACAACGAATAGTCCAATCATCTTAACATTTTTTAAACGTATTTCCCGGAAGCGACTTTAGTTCTCGCCGCGAATTTTCTTTTATGTCTTATATTGACCGAAAACGGGTGTCTCGAAGTGGTAATTTGAGTTTTGGAAATAGAAAGTTGGAGCCATATCAGCTGAATACGGATTATCAGATGATATTTTTTGAGTTTCTGGCAAGAACTTCGATCACAATGATAGCCCCACTTAAGAAAATCGAGCACTGTAAACAAATTAAAGGACAGCTGGCTCTCAAACTTCACGGATAGAGGTCAGTTGTGCCAAACTAAATTTCACAATTCCAAACAAAGTTGTTATTGACAAAAATAATTTTCACAATTCCTTTAAGCGGGCCTTTTAAATGATCAATTCCCGGTACTTTTTTGATAGAATGTATTTACAAAAAATAATATTTACCGGTAGTATTATGGAAACATTCACAGATGTTTTCGTGTTCCTCTGGCAAACGTACACTATTTTCATAAAAAAAACATCAACGATGGCTGCACAAACAGGATTGACACATCTGCATACCGTAGATTTAGATATGCCGTGCATGTCTGCTACCCTATGATATTGTTCGCATTTCTAAGCCAGTGTAAAACTGTACGAAACTGCTTCCTTGATGTCAATGACAAATACGTAAAATTACAAATGACTCTATTGGGCGATTGGAAACTCCGATCGCGTTGAAAAAAAAAAGTAAAATAAAGATAATTTCTTAGTTGAAAATTATTTTTTTAAAAAAAATAACTGTAAACGATTTTATTGACAAAAATAATAGTTTAGTCGTTATGCCTTTTAGGTTTTTCATCATAAAAAAATCCTATCTGGAGTTTGGTTGTTTTTCCATTTTAAAGAATCACAATTTAATTTTGGAATAACCGCTAAACTGCAGATAGGAAAGTCTTTTTACTTATTCTTCTTTCAAAAAAAATGAACAAAACAATAAATATTAACACGGAAAAACAGCTAAACTCAAGTTTAGCTATTTTTCCTCCACAAAAAAATGTAATAATTGTATAAATTTAATGTGGAAAAACAGCTAAAGTCAAGTTAAGTCTTTTTTCCCTGTTGTAAACCTTAAAAAAATTATCTTAAGTCAACTTTAGACAGTAAATATCGTTTTTTTTTGTTGAGTTTGGTTGTTTTTCCTTAATCTAAACTAAACAAAATGACTTTAGCTGTTATGTTTTTTTGAAATTGTGGTCACATTTTTAAAGATAAAAAGCTGAAAAAAAATTTAAGAAATAGATTCGAGTACGCTGAATCTAATTGCATCGAGATCAATTTCGTCTAAAGTCGACTTTAGCGGTTATGGCTTGTGGCCACAGATATTATGGTTTTGAATCCACGCCAAGCGTTTTCAATTTTGAATAATACCTAAAATATTGACTGTTTTGACAAACCGTCATGAAATTGTTTGTTTAGTAAAATCAAAGCTCTTTAAGATGGTTTAAAAAGGAGGCGGAAAATCGAATGATTTTACTCAAAAGGCCTGCGGTGTATTCCACCCCATATGCAGTCTAAGGGTTAAAGCTTTCATAAAAAACATTGACATTGCATGAATTTTCTATTCATTATAAATTCAAGTCACTGCCAGACTCTGTGTAAACCCGTTCATCCCCCGTTTCCATAGGAATAAACTACCACATAATAATAAAGCAATACTTTTCCACACATACACACATTATGTTGGTATGCAGAGATATACGACGAGTATATGTACCATAAAGTTGTAAATATACATGTTCGACCCATCTCCCTACGCAAGCACTTTTCACAAAATATATATAAAATATCCTGAAAAACAAAACTGAATTAAGTTATGTAAATTGAATGTAAACAAGCTAATATACGAGTTTTCCTCGACCCTTTTCTTGTTCTGTTGACCATTTGTTGTGGGGTGAATATGTATTATCCTGCCACTCTCCTTTCGTATTTGATTTTCTTTTGGCTGTCGTCGTTGTAGTCAACTTCCATTGTGAAGTTGAGGTTATCTTTATCTTATTGTGTTACTAAACAAAGTAATGTTAACCACAAAGACTGGACAATATTCAAAGTGGAATAGGTAATTATTAGCTGTTATCTAGAATGCCCACAAAGCACGCATAGGGCGAATGCCACAGTCATAGATATAATTTTCAGTTGTTGTTTTTTTTTTTTTTTTTGCCCAGTATTATGGCCATTTTACAGGATTTAAGGCGACAACTGTAGAAAGCATATGTATGCCGTTAAGCTGTGCTTTATACGTTGGTGGAAATAGTCGCTGTCAGCACAAACAATTTTCTGAAATGTATGACCAAACAATTATCTGAATCGTACACTAAGAATAATACTAAGAAATAATACTTTACTAAGAAATAATACTCCTAATGTTCAGTTTATTTCAAGGAATTTGTATGATGTGGATTTAAAAATCGACTTCTCTTCCCAATCAGAAGTTTATAAGTACTACATACTTTTCTTTGCAAAAAAAACTTTACCGTTGAGGCCAGTGGTAGTTTTTCTGGCTGAAGTATGCAACTTCTTACCAGTCTCAGACACTTAGTGCCATTTCTGATCATTACATTCACATGAATATATGTAGTGCGGCTAATATGGCCCATGTGGGTAATATGGCCCACCGTAATATCTCGCTACTGAAAAAGCATAGAAACCCCACTGTGGATCCATTTAAAACATATTCCGACTGGCTTTGACTCACTGTAATTTGATGAATCTGGCTAATATATGTGAGCGGTAAAGCACGTGGCTATGTTTTTGCACTTTGCGTTGTAGTTTTTTGGAAAGTTTTCTTAAGTATTTTTACATTAAATTTTGCATAAATATTTATATTTCATTTAATGATTGTGAGGTGCAGGCATTTTAAATTCTTCATATAAAATCAAAACCTCAAAAATAGTTGAAAAAAAATGTGTTTAAATTAACAGAAAAGTGGAAAAGCATTGTGTCGGTAATATGGCCCCCCATAGATTTCTGTAATATGGCCGCGATCAAATTGGCAACAATACCGCGCAGAAAGAAAAATCAACGTGCTGAAAAATCTACTTCATCAGAAAGTGAGGACATTTTCGTTGCAGGTGACTTATCTGATGCAAGTCCTGATAAATGCATTTATTGCTTGAGTCTATTTTCTAAAGACAAAGGGGGGAGAAGCACGGGTGCAATGTGTTGTGTGTACAATGTGGACCCATAAAGATTGTTCTAGCAACGAGAGCAAATATTTTATTTGCGAATTTTGCAGTTCGTATGATGACAAAACATAATTTTATAGGGCCATATTAGTCGCACTTTTTTAAAACGTTAATTTTTAAGTTCTTCTAATTTTTTATTTATATCTTTTTGTTACGATGCTTTTTATGTTTAATGTTTATACAGACTAAAAAAGAAATAATTTCTAAGAATTTAACAAAATAAAATAAATGAATTGAAGTTAAATGGTCTGTTTTATGTCCAAAAAAGTTAAGGGTGGGCCATATTTGCCGCACTTACTCTATATGTGAAATTGAAGCTTCCTCAATAATACAGGGTGGCTCACAAATATTAAGTGAATTTTAAATTTGAAGTAATTTTTATTTAATTAACGAAATTTAACGAAACTAGAAGAACATTAAAGAATTAATTATCTTGGCCATTTTTTATTACTGTCATTTTGGTTTTCGTAAAACACAAAATTTTAATGAAATTGAAAAAAAAAAAAACAAAAACTTTTTTAGTTTGTGGTGTCAGAGCGTCACGGCCAGAGACTGCGGATTAATCTCGTAAACCTTTCCTTTTAGACAGTGTTGCCACTCAAAAATCTCCAATTTAGTCAAATTTGACTTAGTGACTTAATTTTATATTTTCGAATTAAGTCAACAAATTAAGTCAAAGATTCATAAGACTTTTTTTAAGTCAAACCGTGACATTAAAAATCAAAGCGAGTAAATAAGAAAAACATTGCTATTTTATTACAAAAAATAACATAAACCACAAGTTAAATTGCATAACTTTTCAAGAAGGGTTTTGAAATAACAGTTCATTCACTATAAAAAGTGCTTTGAAATAGCAGGTCGGTTGTTAGTACGTACTAAAACAATAAACACGAATTATATTAACTATTTCGTGTCATATTGGAAAATGTTTGCAGCTTTGCTAAACCGAAGCTGATTCCTAATAATAAGCATGGATATTGCTGTATTTAATTGCAATCTATTTTGAACATTTGTTTTAACCAAAATAAGCTGACTGAAATTTCCATTTATGAATCCCTCCAATACCTCCGAACGATTAGTATGCTGAAACGGAAGTTGTTGTTACTTTCGACATTTCATGTAAGGAATCCAAGCTGTGAAGTGAGAAAATTGTCATGTTTTTTTTATTTTACTCATATTTAAGTTAAAGTAAATTAATCCGAAAAACGAAGTTATTGAAAAAGATTGCTAATATTTGTAGGTACATATACTTTGCACCAGAATTGTACAGTTTCGTTAGTGTTTTTCCGAAACCCAGGCAAATACTTATTCCACACATCATTACTATTATATAAAGACGTAACTTAAAAAAACTTTGTTACCGATGATCTCCGCAAATACTGCACCGATTAACGTGAAGTAAATTGTATAATAATCGTTATTTTCTTAAAAAACAGTTAGGCCATGTTTTTTTTGTTTAAATGTTGTTTGTTCTTGAGAAAATGTTTTTTTTTTATATTTTTATACCTATTTTTTTGAGGTTGACCCACATATTAACTCCTAACTTTAAAGTAGTTAAACGAATTGGCAAAAAAAATGTTTGCATAAAGTCAATATATATACGCAAATTTTAAGACCTTAATCTTTTCTTAACTCTACGTACATGCTGAGAAATAAATAAATAACTATTTTAAAAACATAAAACAATTCATGAAATCAATGCCAACAATTTTCCATCAGCGGAGACCGAAGCCAACAGCCATGCAGCAGTGGGTGACGTCATAGTGTGTGTATGTGGCAAATATGAATTTCTGCGTATTTACTGAAATAACATTCTATTGATGCGTTGTGTCGGGCCTACTACGATAAATGATTGTAAAAGCAAATTCAAATTTTAAAAAAGTGCACGGGCTATGGCGGGCGGGCAACAGCTGCCTATTGGTACATATTATAGAAATGTATTAGAAGAAAACAATTTATTTTCTCTTAAAAGTTGCAGGTGAGCGAAGCAACGCGAGCACGGGTCAGCTAGTTTAAAATATTTTCAGAATCTGTAGGATAAAGTGACCATACGTCCATAAACGGGATCGTCCCGATGTTGATAACTCTGCCCCGCGTGCACATACATACTTATGTCCCGCCAAATGTCACGCCAAATGTCCCGCTTTCCATTTCTATCCTGCGTTAAGCGGGACATGCCACATGCTCTCAAATGTCCTATTTCGCAAAGCAAATATCATATCAACATTAAGTAGACGGAATATATAACGTATTATTTTTTTAAACATAAATTTGAAAATGTGTCCCGCCTTAGCCACCAATTAATATGGAAACTTTACTGTAGGATAAACTTTGAATGGTGTTAGTATTTGATTTGATTTGATAAAGAATCACTTCTTTATTTACCCGAAGGCACTCACCAACTGACAAGAAGCTAATTTATTTTAATATGTCTAAGTTTATTGGCAAATACAATTTTTGACTTAATTTTTATTTTATTTTTAAGTTAGACTTAATTCCAATATCTTTTTAAGTCAGCACTTAAGAAATGTAAAAACATTAAGTCAAATTTGACTTGAATTAAGTCAAAATGGCAACGTTGCTTTTAGATATTTTTAGAGGAGCGTGATTTGAGCTGTTGAGTCCCGACAACAAACATGCTAACCAATGTCACCATTTGTTTAGATTTTCGGGCGTGAAAACATTTCTCAACGAATATTCATAGTATACATATATGTATGAATTTTTTTATATAGTACATCGCCAATACTAATACTTTCCATGAAATTTCTACGTTATTTGGAATTTCAATTTCAGCCGCATGGGATGTTGTGCAGAGGGTTTCATCATGGTTGATATCGATCGGCCATGAATATGTTAAATGGCCAAATGTAAATGATTACATGCAAAATTGAGTGGCTTTCGAGGTTGAGATCAAAATCACTGGAATTATAGGATGCATCGATGGATCCCATACATATATGTATCAAAGCGCCAATTGCTTATAAGGAAAGTTATTACAACCAAAAGCGATGTCATAGCATTTCCCTGCCAACTGTAGTGGACGCTAACAGGAAATTTATTGATGTTTTCTGTGGTGAGCCAGAAAGTTTGCACGACAGCAGAGTTCTTCGTAGGCAATGATGCCAACCCGAATTTCGTAGATAAAAGATACAAATTCTGTAGAGTTCTGTATTTTTGCTTGATGCAAATCTGTAGAAATCAAGACTTTTTTTAACGCATAAAAAGTGATTAGAATAAAAATTAGGATACTATAAAACATACATAAATCATTATTTACATTGAACTTGCACATCGTTTACTAACAATCTGAGTCTAATCTATAATCTTTATTTCTGAAATCATACCTACAGTGTCGAGAATAATTTTTCATACAAGCATACTTTGAGTAAAACATTCTCATTTTATACATACAAATATTTATGTACATTTGAATTCTAAATACGGAGTTCAATAAAAAAAATACATCATGCTGAATATTTACGCACAAAAAGTTAACAAAAAAGTCAGTTAAAAAAAATGTACCACTTAAATATTTGCTTGCTCCGAAAGGAATGAGAAAAATTTTTCATACACTAAAGGATTTGGCAACGTAAGAGTGTATCGTAGTTCCATGTATGAATATTTTATTCTTTTTGCACAAATTTACAAACTCCTACATCGTGCTTGTACATTCTGCATAGTTCTGCTCGAATAAATTAATAATTTAGTTTAAGGCTGTGCTTTATCAGAATTTCGGATAAAATAGTAAAAACTCACGGAAATACTTCGATCGATAAGCGATCTCAAGTGATTTATCACAGATAATCGGGAAATCATAACGCGAACTCGCTAATTTATCAGTGCTAACCCATTCAATAGTGCAAGGTATTTGTGATCGCTATTATAGAGGATGTAGTTTAGAACATAAGAGTGGTGCTGGACGAAAAAAGAAGATTAAGCCATTATAGATTAAAAGTTTCTGAAGAGAGAAATTCAATCGAACCTAATATAATAGCTGTTTTTGGAAAGAGGGAATTAAAAGATTTAAGTGCAACAAAGCGTCGGGCTCGGCAATACACAAGAAACTAAAATTTCTAGGGTTCAAGTGTTGTGTTGCATGGCGGAAGCCACTTTTGAGAAAAGAACATTTTAGACCAAGACTTGATTTCGCAAACTTATAAAAACGAGATGATTGATTTTTGGAAAAAAAGTAATTTTCTTAGGCCCTGGCTACACGGTCAATGGCATACTAGGTATTGAAAATCTCCCCGTGGCTATACACAAAATGTGTTGAGGGAAACACTTTGAAAACAGAACACACAACCTCCGTGCTCCGTCCTGGACAGAGAATTATTTTTTTGAGTTGAATTGAGTGATGTGAACCCTCCGACGGTCAGAAAAAAATGAAAAAATGTATGAGAAATGAAACGCTTTGAGACAAGAACATGCATCTTCCACCGAGAATTATTATCAAATCGGATTTTCGGTATGCTTTTGGTGAAATCAACCCTTCTCGTTTTAGCTCACATAAAATCTACATGTCTCACTGAAAAGAATCGGTATTGGATTGACCGTGTAGCCAGGGCCTTAGACTAAAGTAAGTAAGTTTAAGATCTTTAAAAGCGATGGAAAGCAAGAAAATGTGTATAGAAAAAAAGAACCAAACGATGCAACCAAAACATGTGTCGGCGATAGTTAAACACGATGGTGGGAAAGTTAGGGTTCGGGGGGCGATGTGATATTACGGAGTGGAAATTTTGTATTTGTGGAAGGAAACAGGCACACAAGCTTTATTGAAATATCTTCAAGCTAAATTTGGTCGCTTTTCCTCAAAAAACAATTGCACAGAGGATTTTTATTTGTACCAAAATAACGATCCGAAGCATATAGCTGTGAATATTCGGCTTTGGTTGCTTTATATTTGTCCCCATGTTCTTCAGACTCCAGCTCAAAGTCCAGATCTCAACCCAATTGTAGGAACATTTTTGTAGAAAAATACGAGAGAACCATCATGTTCAGACGAACTTACAACTGGAAGACGCTATCGACGAAGAGTGGAATGAGATGGACCCAAGCAGAACGGAAAAACTTGTACAGACAATGCCACGTAGGTTAAATGCTATATTTGAAAGTAAACGCCTTCATACTAAGTACTAATAGATTAAAATTTTAATAAAAATTTTATACTTTGTATGAAAAAATTTTTCCACTCATTTTTGAAGAAGAATCAAATTATTTTAAGTATATTCTTAAACTTTCTACTTTCTTTTGTTTTTTTTTCATACAGTTTATCTCTAAAAGGTTGCTTTAATCAAATATTATATATGAAATACAAATTACGTTCTTTTTGGGTTAAACAATACTGTTGATCTATTTGAGATCGATTTGTATGAAAAATTATTCTCAGCACTGTATGTTACATGCTTTTACGCACGGTCGCGGTGTTGAGAGCGCGCCTTATGTAAATAACAAATTGATAATACATTATTTGGATGTACTGCGTTGACGTTTCGTATAAAGTGTGTTGGTGTTAGAGCAAGTAGGTGTGAATCTCGAGTAGACTTCGAGATTCACGAAAATTGACCAAGAGCAAAAAACAGGGCTTTTTTAGTCGGTTGGAAAATGAAAATTGTATTAGAGTGCTAAAAATTTCTCGAGATAAAAAGTGTTTTTTTTTTGCCAATCGAAAATGCCCCAGATTGGTTGAACAGCGAACGTAACTGATTTGCTAAGGGAGAAACGAACATTTCTCTATGCTTTTGTTTAATTTGTTAAAAGTTTTTATTTTTTCCTTGAATTTGAAATGTCTGTATATGTTCGTTTGATTTCTGTATTTCTCTAGGCAGGGTAAAAATTCTGGAGATCTACAGAAAATTCTGTATGGTTGGCATCGCTGTTCGTAGGTCTAATTTATACCAAAAGGCCTATCAGAATATGGGTGCCCTTTTCCGAACAAAACATTTTTACTCGGTAACTCTGCATACCCGTCGCGACGCGTCGGTTGGCTGGTTAATTTATTACTGCGCAACATGTGCATGGACAATAATGATGTAATAAATTGTACAACTGATGGTGAAAGTGTTCCAATTATAATTGCTGATTTGTGTCTGTGTAATGTGAAAAGATGATCCATACGAGATCATCGGAATTTTAAACAAGGCTAATATCTATTCCCTTATTTTAAGTTTTTTTATCCCTGTTTTTATTTTTCCATTTATTTGCTAGTAGCTGTCCCGCCCGGCTTCGCCCGCACCCAAAAACAGTCGCGTTACTTATTAGGCATAACGCTGCTCTAGTAATGTGGTTCGAGGTAGAAATAAAAACCGCCAAGTCTGCGGTTGTGCGGCGTGAGCATCTACAACGCTCTTCCGACGTCAAACGTCAAGTATTTATTTATTTAAGAATTTCTGAATTTTCAACGCAATGATGTCTTTAAAGGTGTTTATGGCATTTCGCTTGGTATCGGAAGACTATCTGGTGCCTAAATGACTTCAGACTGACTGAAATATCAGTGCAGTACCGTTGATGGGGAAGATGTTTCTAATCCCAAATACAAATAGTTTTTGTACTGTTACACGTTAGATATGGGGTTTAGCATTACCATGTAATAGTATCGTACCATGCCATTGCATGCACTTCTTATGTCGATTCCCTCAGAAAATTGTAAGGCGTTTATCACTGCTCGTGGTTAATAAAATGAAAAGTTCATCAGACTGTCACAATAAACTTTTCTAAGTGGAATAAGCGATTTGTTTTAGTTTTACATATAGTATGTGCGTGCATTCAACCACTGCCTAGTTCCATACATACTCCACTTTTCACCACAGGTTATTATCGTGCCTACTTTCTTCGTCTTGCAGTTGAGAATTGGATGTGTTGACATGTGCGTTAGATCCGGATTTTTTTTTGTTTGTTTTTTGTTTCCCTAAATATAGAATTTGTTAATAACTTGACTCCAGCGCAACCTAGCGGGCGGTTTTTTCGCCTATGTCCTTCCTCAGGTCCCAGACTAAATATTTGCCAAATTACATTGCAATTGGTTTCAGCGGTTTATGGGTAAAAAGGTTTTGTTATTTACTTGACTCCTGCAGCCCCTAGCGAGAGGTTTTTCCGCCCATATCTTTCCTCTGGTGCGAGACTATGCCAAATTACATTACAATTGGTTCAGCGGCTTAAGCGTGGAAAAGTTTTGTTAATAGCTTGACTCCAGCGCTCCCTAGCAAGCGGTTTCTCCACCCATATCCTTCATCAGGTCCGAGGCTATCTCTTTGCCAAATTACATTACAATGGGTTCAGCGGTTTAGGCGTGAAAAGGCTTTGTTAATAACTTGACTCCAGCGCCCCCCAGGCGAGCGGTTTTTCCGCCTTTTCCCTTACTCAGGTCCCAGACTATCCCTATACCAATAGCACTATGATTGGTTCAGCGGTTTAGGCGTGATAAGATTTTGTTAATTACTTGACTCCAGCGCCCCCTAGTGAGCGGTTTTTCCACCTTTGCTCTTCCTCGGGTCGCAGACTGTCTCTGTACTAAATTACATTATGATTGGTTCAGCTGTTTAGGCGTGTCAGGGTTTGGTTAATAACTTGACTCCAGCGCCACCTAGCGGGTGGTTTTTTCGCCTATGTTTTTCCCCAGTTCCCAGACTATCTCTGTATTAAATTACATTATGATTGGTTCAGTGGTTTTCGCCTATATCCTTCCTTAGGTCTCAGACTATCTCTGCACTAAATTACATCATGATTGGTTCAGCGGTCTAGGCGTGAAAAGGTAATTGACAGATAGACAGACAGAGTTACTTTCGCATTTATAATATAAGTGTGATTTTTTTATCTCTTCTTCTCTATTTTGTTTTTTTTTTTATCTTAGATCATTAGATTTAAAGATATAGAAGTATTTTGTTAAATTCTTTTGATAAATAAATGAAATAAATACTTACTGGCACTCTATATGATCTACGAATACCAACGAAGAAAGCAGTGCCAAATGACAAGACTAAACAACTGTAGAGCTATTTTATGAAATACCGCAGTTGTATTTACCACTTGGAAAATATTGAAGCAATTTAACATTCAATTTCCGAACTTCATCCGGATGGGCAAGGATTTCATCGTATGAATGAACTAAACCTCGGCTGAACTTGGGATGCCGAAAAAATGTTTCCTGTTGTAACACGGGAGTTGTATCGTAATACAATACATACAGTTAAGCAAACATTTGCCTTTGTTTTGATGTAAACGTTATTCCAGAACTGCCCTTAAATTCTTCAAGATTTGTTAAACTTCAATAATGTACATAGTTTTTGTATTTTTATTTGCTTACCACAGTTGCAACTAGATACTTTTCATATACTTTCTCTATATAGATTAGACAATATACTTTTATAATTTTTTAAAAATTGTTCTCAACTAAATTACTGCAAAGTCTTTCTATTGAATTATTAAAGTGGGAGTGCTGCAAGGAAATTTCCCACCTTATGCTGAAATTATAAAATAATTATTTAATCATTAAAGGTTCAGAAAATACAATTTCATCCTTTCAGACATCATATACTCCCCTCATCCGTTTGCAATATTCACCGGAAATTTTGCGATGATAATGATAATTATGTTCTTTGGTGTTTTTTTCTTCTTCCTCTTCCTTCCCTTCTTCCGCATACAGGAGATTATGAACGGAATGAAGAAAGCAACTTAGGAATTCTGATATTAAAATTCTATTAGACATCTAAGTGAATGGCAAATAACATACTGTAAGAGGACATAATTACTTAACCTTTATGTAGCACATGTGCCTTTTCTGCAAAACATTGTTGTGCGTGCACGTGTGTTCATCGGCAGTAAAGGCATAATATTCATTTATTAGGATTGCTTGTTATTTGCTCCATGCATTGGTTCTGTGGAATTTGTTGCTTTTTATTAGATTGGATTAAGATTATATTTGTTTGAAAACGAATAAGGTTTCGAGATTTTATTATACATATGTATCATATTATGAAGTATGTACATATGTTCATCTATCTATAAATATTGCAAAACTATACAGGCTATTTCGTAAGTAAGTAAGTAAGTAATTAAATTCTTTATTCTCAATTCATTAATCGGTTTCAGTTTTTTTTACAAAGGATTACAAAATTAAGAGAATAGTTAGTGACATTTTTATTTAATGAAAACAAATAGAGAGAAATGTCACTTCAAAAATTACAATTACAGTGTGGGGTGAACAAACATGTTATGTAAGTTTACCAAGAAAAAAAAAATTAAAAAAACAAAAACTATAAAATAAGGAGAGCAGGATAAAATACATACATACAGTCAAACCTCCATAAGTCGAACCTCCTTAAGTCGAATTTTCTATTACTCGAACTGAAGTTTCGGAACTTAGAACCCAGACTCCAGTTTCCCCACATTTAACACTCCATAAGTCGACTCTCTGTAAGTCGAATCCCTCTTTAAATCGAACTGTGTGACATGTTTAATCATGTTACTTTCATAGAAAATTCTCTCCATTTCTCGTACAAAAGAGATGAGAAGCAAAAGAAATTAAAATTCGTAATACTTCACATGAAATGCAATGTGTACATAAAGTAGGCACAGTTTTTTTTTTTTTTTTTTGAATTTGTAATGAAATACGAAACATAGTAGCTTCTACATTATGCAATTGAGTTTGCTCGTGTCCCTTTTATTGTAACCTCATAAGTTGGTCGTCGGTAATTTTTAACCACTTCGTTCAGAAAAATGTCGACGCGCAAATTAAAAACTTATAATTTAAATAAAAAATGTTTGATTATTGAAGAAATCTTATGAAGTAAGAGCGGCATTTAAAAGTATAAGATGGTTTCCGAATACCAGTGAAGGGACTTCTCAACTCATATACAAGAATTTCGACATGATTGAAGATTATTCTAAAAACATTATAAATAAACGTAAACTTCGAACAACAATTACCGATTTTTTCAAAGTCAAGGAATAATTATAAAGTTAAAGTCCAAATAAAAAACAATCAATAATAAACACATCTTTTAATTCAATTGAGTATGTGCACTCTGTTTTCTGTGTGCTCCATAACTCGAACGCTCCATAAATCGAACACATTATTTGATCCCGTGACGATTCGACTTATAGAGGTTCGACTGCATTTATAATTTAAGCAGAAATTAGTTAATCAAAAAAATAATAAATAAATCAAGTTAAGAAGCGCAACAATATTTCAATTTAATTGTGATTAAACTCAAGGAACCACGATTTTACTTTTTTTTAAAAATGTACACTCAATTCTAATGATTCGTATGCTTTCGGGAAGACTATTAAAGAGCTTGCAAGCAGTAATCGAGTAAGAGTTTCTTAAGCTTGAAGTGCGAAACTGAGGAATAGAAACGAGGGTACCAGTGTTGCTTCGTAGATTGTGGGTATCAAAGATAGAGATATTTATTTGACAAGCTTAAGTTCGCGCAGTCTCGGAGGTCATTACAGTTTATTATTCCCAGGCACAAATATTTAATAAGTAGTCGGCAATTCTTTGTTCATGCGGTTCGCCTATGGAACCAGCTTCCCCCTAACATTCGAAGGTTAAACACAATTGAACAATTTAAAAAACATCTATTTGATTACTATGTAAACAGCAGCAACTAAGTCATTTCATTCCCATCTCATTCCTGTTTTGTATCCGTCCTTATTTATTCCTTGCCCTTTAGACTAAGAAATTTCATGTAATTAGGAAATAAGAAATATTTGTTAAGCCAAATTATATCCTGTATGTCATCAAAAGTCAAAAACTTATATGTACAGAGTTGAATAAATAAATAAATAAATAAAAAAATAAATAAATAGAGACAGTTGAACAGATTTCGGTGAAACTGTGTTTAAATAGTTTCTTAACCCTTAAATGCCCAGTGTATCTTTAAAGATACAACCATTCAAAACATGATATCTTCGTTAATATTAGCATTTAAGCTTCGAAGTTTATATTTTTGGGTTTATTGACTCAAATTCTACCTCCAATAAAATACTCAGTTTCTTAACTATCAAATTGCAATTATTATTTAAACAATTACTGGCTGCAATGCTTTTTAACAAAACTTAAAAAAATTGAGTTTTTTTTATCAAATATCTTATGAATTCGTAGCACTAAATTGATAAAAAAAATCATGCGGATGTAATTATATTATGTGAAATGATATAATGTATTCATAACAAATCATTTTCAGAACTCGTTTGAGGGGTTAATGCCCAGTGTATCTTTAAAGATTCAACCGGTTTTTTTTATCAATAACTTGATAAAAAAAAAATTGTATTTTTTTTCGCCACCTGATTCAATATTTATGTTTCATTTAACATATAATATATTTTTCCCAAACAAATCGGTGTCGTTGGGCATTTAAGGGTTAAGTATCCGGGAAGGACAAATGCTATGTCATTTTTTTTTTGTGCTCAGTTCTTACAAAATCGTCAAATAACTGCATATCTGAAAGGAAAATTATAATTATACAGCCCTAACTCAATTAGGGTTTATCTTATCGGACCAAAAAACAAAAAAATAGGCGAAATTAGTACCCAAATTTCTCCCTGATTCATTTGAGATATAAAACATCCTTCTGCGTTATTCTAAAGCATTGCTCACAATTTTCCCTCAGTGGAGACTACTGCCAGCAGTGGGTATCATTGTAATAGTGTGTGTGCGAGTTACGTTCCTCACAATAACCTCTCCAACTCTCCAATGATCTCCGATCATCATCATAATACTCCACTTCACCCTTCCAACATCAAGGCCAACCGTCATCTTCAGCGACACATTGTATGTACATACATAATTGCATATAACCCAGCAACAGCCAAAGAAGAGAGCAGTCACGCACGCAGTTATCACATGCCAATGCCGTGACCAAACATGTACGTCGATTTAGGCGGTCAATGAATTCACGTGCTAAGCGTTAAGAGCGAACAACTTAGCAACAGCAAAGAAAGTGGAACTTGTTTGATGCTCTATTTTCTTTTCCATGATGGGTGAACCGTAAGAGCAATGATGGTCAACAACTTAACATGCTGCTATGCTCTCTGTGCAGAGTTCAGGAGAAGTAATGTATTGAACATTGTTGTAACAGTTTAGTTTTAAGTCTATGTATGTAACATTGTTAGCTTTAAGAAAAAGATATGTAAATGAATTGCTCAGTCTTGGTTCAGACGTCGAATAAAAAAGGTTAAATTTAATAAGAAAGTAAGCGTTTTATTTCATTCCTATAACTTGCGCGCTCTAACATGATTATATGCTTTGCACTTCAATGTGTTACAATCATCATCACCATTTGCGGCCCTCACACTCAACCAATCTTAGCAAGTTAGGTGTCAAAAGAAAGAATTTTCTAGAGCAGTGAATTGCATTTTCAGTTTATAAATACATATTATTAATAATTTAAACTAAAACACCATCAAAAACAAATATTCCACCCAAAGTGAACTTCTGTTGTTTTAAGCGTTAAGTTTGGTTCATATATGTATGTATAGATATGTATTTGCTATATAGAAATCATCGTGATCATAGTGGCCGTAGTGGTTAGTGCGTTGGACTACTACGCATGCTGATCGGGTTCAATCCCAGCCCGGGTCCAACACCTAATAAAGTGTTTCACGGTGGCCATCTCTTTCGAATGTCTGACAAGCAATCAAAGAGTATCATTTGTCAATGAGCTTCTCAATTCACCGTTCGGAGTCAGCAATATACTGTAGCTCCCGTGCAAAAATATAACACGCACACGCAAATGTTTGCGAGAACCCCGAGCTGTAGCGCCACCTAAAATAAAGTATATAGAAATCATCGGGGAAGCATTTGTTGTTCTTTAGTACGTACGAAGCCAAGGTAAGGCTGTGGTGTCGTCTGGGATAGTAGCTATGTACGGTCGGCGGTAAGCCTTATCATGCAGTGCTTAAAATACCCATACAATTAGACACCACTAAAAGTCCAGTTTGCAACATTCCCCTGAGTTTTCCGTAACTGTTGTCTAATTGTGTGGGATGAATGCACTATGGCAATGGCAGTGGAAATCGTTACCCGAACCTAACAGGAAATCATTGAGGCAAACGTTTTCAGTAGTGCCATGACGCACAAGAGCTGGCGAAGTAAACGCTTTTCTGGAAAAGTCAAGTCTGTGGGCTCTGGGGTCCAGTGTTATTCAAATGCACTTGACCGTCAATGTGCGGGAACGAACAGGCAGCAATCCAAATGCATATTTCCTAGATTTTTTACTTAAAATTGGTGGAGGAACGTTTCCGGAAAAAAATGGAAAATTAAATCTACCACATTATTTGTGCCAAACAGTGTCTTCTACCAAAGAACGTATCTCATCCGTTTACGGTCATACATATCTCACAACTAACAGTGGGAACAGTGGGGCTGAAAGTTACACATTGAAATTACATCGGTAAATGCAATTAATCAATAAAATTAATAATTATACAATTTTGTGGACTAAGACAAATACTTTGATGTTTCTTCGCTACCACTGATATTGCATATTTATATGTATGAGAAAGCCTTAAGAGGACAAGGCAAGGTGAGCACGGGTTCAGCTAGTATATTAATAAACTTTACAATCAATGCTGTCAGCCCGGCTCATGCCTAAAAGCAAGTGTTCTGTACTGCGTTCATGCTACGAGTCACGTTTGAATTTAAGACATGAATCTAACCAAATTGAAATTGTTATTTGAAATCTTTTATGCAGCCAATTATAGTTTTACCATGTGTTATCCCACAAAAGATAGTTCAGGACTTCCCCAAGGCAGGTAATATAGGTCCCCTATTTCTGCTGATAAATTTAATAGAATATGGGTATCAGAATGGGTCACCTAAGTGTGACGAGGATGTAACCATTCTCATCAGCCCCTTTAACCTAACCAAAGCAGCAACTATAGCAACAATCCCACCCTGTGTCATAACTAAAGGATCTCGGCGATAAGGCCTTCTTATGACTGTTTGCTCGGCAAAATAATTAATTAACTTCATCGCAACCCTTCTACTCCGAGGAATGTAGCCAAATGTTTGCCAATACTTTCTTTGTATATACTAAAACCACAGACTCCAAAGCATGACAGCGACGCACTATCCAAATACAAGTGTAATCCTCCTAATCGTCTATTTTTCTTAAATGTAAATGCCAATGTTGTAATTGTAAAATAAAAAAAATTTAAGCGATTGAATACACGTTGCACGATTCATCAGCTTTGGTTTAAAGACAAAGAAATAATATTAACAGCCACGCACGTTCTCTTTCAAAATTATCTTTTATAGCAGAATTAGTTGTTTTTTTTTTTCTCTATTATGTATTTTCAATTGCTTTAAAAATAAACATTAAACCAAAGAGAGCGAACTTTATTCGTTTCCCATGTTAAAGAAAAAAAAACAACCGAATATTTTGCGATAAAGGAAATACACTGCGACGACTGTGGAACTACTTTTATGTTCGTTTCTGTGTCGCATGGATGGCCACGTAAGGAGAAGAAATTCCACAAATTTCACCGCAACAATAAAATATTATATTGCTGAGGTTATAAAATAAGCAAGTCTCTGGCATAACAAATCCTTCCGGAGTCGAAATACGAGTCAATTTATTTTTTAATTATTCTTCCTGGAAATAAATACACACTCGTACGAATCGTAAATAGAGCTTACGATTCTCGAATTAGTTTCATCGAAATTATTTATATGCATATACATATGTATGAATGTATGTGTTTCTATACGTCATCCATAAAGCTAAAATTAATAAACCATAAACCAACAATATGCACCAAGGTCACGCTTTCATTATTTTATATTACTTACCCATACTTTACGATTAGCTTTCGATTACAGCTCTGCTCTGTATGAGGTAACAGGTGAAATGGGAAAACAATTTAATGCAATGAGAAGGTGCAAATCAATAACACTGCTACAAATTGTGTAAGGTAGGCAGTACGCTTGATATTATAACGACTGCCTAACTTTTCATAAAAACTTAATAGATCTACACCTGGCGTACTTGTTCAGGGTGGGGCGGAATGGAGGGGCGTTTTTGGAACTCGTGATACATGCGAAGGGCAGCTGATGTCCTTCGACTCAGGGGGGCTTACATTTTTAAAAAAAAGTTCTGACGCACCAGCTGCGGTGGTCGCTGTGGCCGCGGTGGTTAGTGCGTTGGACTACTACCCATGCTGCTCGGGTTCAATCCCAGCTAAAACACCTAAAAGTTTTTTCATGGTGCCACCTCTTTCGAATGTCTGACAAGCAATCAAAGAGTATCATTTGTCATGAGAAGCTTCTCAACTCGCCGTTCGAAGTCGGCAAAAAGCTGTAGGTCCATTCGTGAAAAAAATAACACGCACACACAAATTTTTGCGGGAAGCAAGGTTTGGTTCTGTATAGGACTGCCGACGCCGTATATTTATTTATTTTTTTAGTTGCGGAGGGCATCGTGACCTAAAACGACTACCAGCAAAATTAAAGGCCCAGGGAGGCCAAAAACGACATTAGTGGAAGACAGTTTTTTTGTGGATATCAAAAATGAAAAATCATTTCCACAGACTCAGTGAGAAAAAGGCTCGTAAAAGCTGGACTTAGAGTACTCAAGCCAGTAGGTACTGAAGCCGGAGTTTCCAATAAGAATCAGAGAAAAACGATTAATTTGGGCTGAGAAACATCTTAATTGGATTCAAGACCTATGGAACAATGTTATCTTTTCCGAAGAATCCCAGCTTACGCTGCATGTTCGAGATGGGAGGATTCTTGCACAAAGAGAACAAAAGGAAATACTGAGCTCTGAATGCCTCTTACGGATGCTTGCAAAACTGAAGGTGTGATGGTCTGGGGATACTTCTCTGCAGATGGAGAAGGTAGAATGGCTTCTTAAGAATCGAAAGTCACTGCAGCATTTTATCTACGGGTCCTCGAATATGAATTAGACCCTCCGCGTTAAAGCTTTTTGGTGATACTTGCAGATTCATTTTTCAATTAGACAATACTCCTTGCCATATAACCAAAATTGTAAATATGAACTTGTTTTTTTTTTTTTAAATAAAAGATTAATTTGTAGCTTTGAAATGAGCTACAACTTCTATGGCTAAAAACTATATTAGTACTAGCTGACCCGATGGACTTCGTCCCTTCCAATACTAAGCGAAAATAGAATAAAATCAAGTATACATTTTTTTGAATTCTATTCGTTTTATTATTATTTTTTATTTTTTTTTTATAATCTACACACGCTAAAGGGGATATGAATACCCTTTTAATGTTTACACACAGCGCGAGCACATGAAGGACGAGAACGAGAGACAGACAGATCAACGTAGTGGTAGGAAACTCAGATGATAGGTTTCAATTTCAAATAACTCTATGGGTGGTGTCCAGGATAACTGGAGAGTTGTGTATTATTTTTGTACTAGCTTAAGATTCACAGGAGTTTTTTGCAGATGTTTCTTATTATTATAGATTGTGCGATCAATTTCTTCAGCCATATTCAACATAGGTTTCGATATTAACTTCTGAAACTGATCAACTTATTTTTATTATAGAACAATGATTGTATTCAATTTAAAGCTGCATGATTCACAAATTTTTTTGTTTTCTTCTCCGGAGAGTAAATGAAGAGTGAGAATGGTTTCCCAACTTGGGAACTCGACACATATAGCTGGCCGTGTGAAAAGCATGACATTTCTAGATTTATGCCGCACACTTCCAACGATTGCCTCTGTGACTTGTTTATGGTCATCGCAAATGCATGTTTCACTGGGAACTGAATATGTTTGAACTGGAACGGCAAATCACTTGAAGTCAATGGAATTCGCCGAATTAGGCATTCTTCTCCCTTGAACGGCCCTTTCAAAATCCTTGCCTTCACATTGCTCAGCAGCTTCGTCATAATGACTCGGTTTCTATTGACAGTTTCGGGGCATGAAGATTTCGTAGCGTAACGACGACAGATCCAATTTAACCCATTAGAAGTCAGTGTACTCAAGTGAGTACAGCCATATTCTTAAGCGTTAATAAAAGATCCCGTAACGTTCACTTGGGTTACTTTCTTATTTTACGTCATCATAACACTGCTCAAGTTTTCAATAAATATTACGCGCGTAGTGTGCCTTTCTTTGAAAAAAAGTGACAGTTGAAGTTGTGTCACCGAAACGCTGTGAAAGTAAGAGAGTGATTTTAGATTTGTTATAATAATTACTACTTATAAGTTGTTTTTTTTTAATTTAATTAGTATAAAATACATGTCAGAGTAAGTAATAAGGAACAATATAATTAATTTCTTTCTAACGCAAATCAAACTAGGGTCATATAAATATGACTGTACTCGGTTGAGTACAAAGACAACATACGTAAAAAAACACTGTTTTTTTTTCAGAACCTTGCAATGGGAAAACATCATTTTACAGCTTGAAGAAGCTATTGAAGCCATTTGACAAGAAAGCGATGATGAAGAATGTAACTTGGTTATCATACCATTGACTGATGAAGAGGAAGGTGTCGATGAGGATATGGCGACGCGTTTCATACCGCAGGACGTACCTGGTCTATTGAGGCTTTTATAAACGGAGAGGATAGTGGTAGCGAAGACAGTCAGTTCAACGACAGTGACGATGAACCGCTGGAGTCAAAAAGAAGAAGACAGGATGCTACCGGCCAAACCAATCCGAACCCAACCTAGCGGAAATGTACCCCTTCATACTCTTCAACTGCTGGAAGTACTAACGAAGTCTGTGACAGAAGGAATGGTATTTATGAAGAGCTGGAGGGTCTCAACCCCGTACAGGCGTACACCACTCAACCTACGACACCATTGGACCACTAGGGACAGTCAAACGATGGTGTCCAATAAAAAGGAGAAGACGGACGTAGTGATTTCTCGTTTATTCAAAACGTACAATAAGAATATGGGAGGTGTGGATGAACTCGACGTCTCATTATATAGGATTGCTGTACATGGTAAAAAGGTGGGTGGTGGGTGTTATTTACTTGTTAGACGTGGCAATTGCAAATGTCTGGCGTTTACATTTGATGACTAATGATAATCCTATGGATCAACTCATGTTCCTCATGAACAAAGAAAATCGCGCCAGGCTGCATCAATACCAATAGTCGATAGCCTTCCTCAAGATGGAGTTGGACATTACGACTATCTCGTGTTATACGTACTAACCCGTATACTTTTCAGCCTTTTTTTAAATTTATTATTATTAACACCTGTATATACAAGAAATAATAACCAAAACTTTAAGTTTTCCATCCGTAATTTTTAATATTTTAAGGCAAAAAGTTAAAGGTGAATGTCAAAAAATTGCACGTACATCAAAAAATTGCACGTACAAAGCTTTCCCTTAACTGAATGGAGGTAATGGACTAATGGTAATTATTTTATGATGCAATGTGAATATTCTGACTTTTAGAGTTTCCAGCTCAGTTTATTTTGGTATTTTGATCTGTTCAACGGTTGTTTTTGATATATTTTCTTAAACATTTTTGTAAATGGCGGCGTCATATGTAACCATTCCCATTGAGCTTAAAAAACCGATGTTTAAACTAAAAAAAGAAGGAAAAAATAATGCGGAAAAATCAAAAATTATTGGGAGACCACGTTCAGCTGTTCAAAATGTCATTGAAAATTATAAAAAAAAATAAATGGTTTGATGTGGCTCCAGGAAGAGGTCGTAAAAAAATATTAAACGCGCATATGGAAAGGGAAATCGAAAGAACGGTAAAGGTTGATCCAGAAAGAAGTGCTCCGAAAAGAGCAGCAGATATTAACGAAACTCATAGCATATCATTAACCCATATATGCCCAGATTATTTTTTTTGTTGAATTCATGTTAAATTATTGCAGATTCCACATGGTAGCAGATGAACTTAAACAACTACGAAGAAAACTTTTTTTGTTCTTTAGTGGTAGTAGAAATAAAGCGGTCTTAACAGTGGTGCGTTAACGCACCAATGGGCATAGGGTAACACAAAAAAAAAATATTGTAATTTTTTTTTTTTTTAATTGTTATAAATAGGTATTGATAAATAATTAATAATTATATTAGTAGCAAAATTCAATTTTTATTTTAAATTTTGGTGATACTGCGCAAAACATTTGTCATGGAGTGCTATTTTGCAGTGACCACATATTTTATTTGTGTATGATTTACATAATCGCGTTTTCGTTTTTGACCTGTAAGAAAGTATTTTTTTAGTATTTATTTGTTTCACTACCCGCTCATATTTACCTTGGTTGGAATTCCAACTGATCTACGGATTTCCCACAGCATTTACTTAACGACCATGAGTTGACAATGGCTACAACGAACATCCACATAACGACAGTTGGAAATATGTATGTTCAACCAGCAAATCTACTCCTCCCATATGAGAGTTGTATTGGTAGTTTACATTTGGCTGAGAAATATCTATTTTTCTTCTGTGAAAAATAGAAAAACCTCTTTACATTTCTAATGGGATCGGTACAATAGACGTTGGAAATCATGGTAACTATTTTCTTGTCGCGCCATCTAGTCAAAATTTCACAGTTTCTTTTGTCGTAGTATGCGTAAAAATAACCCCTTTCCCTTTTTAAAAACTGTTTTTTTTTCTTCAAATGCTATATTTTTGACTCTTTTTTCGCGTAGAGTCCCTGTTCCACCAAAATCCATTGCAGATAATTTAAAAAGCAAGTCAGGGCTTGAGAAAAAGTTGTCGGAAAAAAAACGTAAACCTTGAAGAAGGAAATTCTCTTGCCATTATTTTCCCAAAATCAGGAACCACCGACTCGCCTAGCCCCAAAGAAAGATCTCGATCATGGTTTTTCCTTGGAATATTTGGAACTGAAGACAGTATCCATATTTCAGTGCAGCAAACCAAGCCTTCTAACCGAATCGGACAGGCTTGTTTCGTATATATTGCTTGCAACTATGCTTTCCGAAATTCCATTTTGAGCACGTATTGCTGCTAATATCAATAATAATAATATAATAACAATAAAGTTTTCTCCGTTCCACCGGGCGCATCAAGGAAAACCCGTTTCCATCATCAACAGCCTTCATCAGTTGATCACACGTTCTCTTTTGCTGTTCATTCAACAGTGGAATATTTGTTTGTACTTGTTGTTGCAAAGTTCGCGTTCTAATTGACGATTCAATACAATATTTCTAGTTTGACGATTTGGCGCTGTCATATGAATATCAGTCAATAGTTTTCCACTCACTAACGCTTCATTGTAGATGTCATCGTTCATTTGCAATTCTAAATTCCCTGTCGGGACTCGAAAGTGATACAAAATGTCTTCTGCGATGTCATCTTTGTATACGTATCCCATAATTGACGTGGGTTTGAAGGCTGACATGTTGAAATGATCATGACGAAAAGTGTACGAACTTGATTGGCAGGCGAAGAAGCTATTGCATCGTCCAGCGTTTGATTCCACTGATTGTCGTTTTCAAGTACCTAATTATAACTGTTGACATGCCTCTCGAAAAGTTACACACACCGTATCATCCACAGTTCGTAATGATTCAAATGAAGCTGAAGCGCAAAAAGCAACCGTAGGTAGTCGCCGTGGCCGTGGTGGTTAGTGCGTTGGACTACTACGCAATGCTGCCCGGGTTCAATCCCAAATCGGATCTAATACCTAAAGAGTTCTCTCACGGTACCACCTTTCTGTGTAACCATTTCTTCGACGATGCATTCCATATATAACATCGAGACATCTCCGAGTAAAACAATGTTCTCGCAAACGGATCACTGGCGCAAGTTGAAAAGAAACTCATAAGTGCTGTTGCTGGTGGTCCTTCTACTCGCTGTGCTGCGTTATCTGCATTGAAATACACTCTTTGGCCATTCTCCAAATGAATTGCCAGATGCATAATGAAAATATTCTCAAGAGTGCTTCGTTGTAGTTTACATATCGACCCATTTGAAACTTGCTGATTTCATCTCGTTCAACGCCAATAACCGCCATATCGCTTCCTTTGGTGACGTATTTGCAAACATACTTAATCGATTTCACCGAACTGCAATACTCAACACTGATATGTGTTTTAAATGCCTTAGACAATATTGGCGAATATGGCACGATCCATGTGTTGTCACGAGATCTGCTCCTTTCAATTGAGTGATGAATGTTTTGTAACTATCATCCGGTGAGTGACGCCGATAGACTGGATATCCATCGTTTCCAGTTTGAGTTTCCGAAATAAAAGCTTGTGGATGGCGTTTTGTGCATTTATTGTTGGACATACAAACCGAAGTGGGATTGAGTTGTCCGCATGGTCCGTGGAGCATATTGGTCTTCACCACTTCGTGCAATCTTCCTCAGGATCAGGAATTTCGGCGGAGATGATGTTATCAATTTGGTCTGGTGTAATTTTGTCCACCATCCATAGAAGAATGTGTGCGTGCGGCAAACCTCTTTTCTGCCACTCAGCTGAATACACCCAGCATCGAACAGTACCGTATACACGTTGTTTCGCAATGAAGTCCATCAAGCACCGGAGTTTTTGTTTGAACACTCCTGCTGTAACGTCGTCGTGACGATCGCTTGGTGATTGACCGGGATGCAATAACTGTATAATATCTGGCCATTTTGGATTGCAAGTTGCAAGTTAATGTCACAAACAAATCCGGCCGCCCATAGTTGTGCACGTAATGCTGACCATACACCATTCAACGCAACCGTCAACTTAGTCGGTTCGTGGTGAAATCAACCCGTGTGTGGCGCTGTCAAGTGATCGATTTGACGGTTGACGAATTGGTTAGGGTAAAATTAAATGATTTTGATTTTTTGAAGTTGATTTCAACTCAGTTGTACTGGTGTGTGGGGAAGTCATTTGATTTGCTGTCAAATTGAGGAAAATTTGCCTTGTGAAGTGTGTGAAAGTGTTTTTAAATAAAGAAAAATGACCTTGAACGCAAATATTAATATATGGAAAGAAATTTTCCAATTCATTGAAGAACATCCAACGCTTTGGAAAATACAAAGTCCGGACTTCAAAAATCAAATCAAGAAGCATGGGAAGTGTTGTTAGAAAAATTTAAAGAAATTGAACCAGATGCCAATTTGATGATACTAAAAAATTAAATAACAAACATTAAGACTTGCTATCGGCGAGAACTAAAGAAAATATCAGACTCAATAAAGTCGGGTGCTGGAGAGGAAGATGTTTATGGGCCGAGCTTATGGTACTTTTATGATCTGCATTTTCTTAGATATCGAGAGGAAGCATGTGAAAGCATTTCAACTATTAATCCAATTGTCGAGGTACGTACATACGCATTATTATTGTGTTTTGAACTTTATTAATAACAGTTCTCACTTCAGAAAACTACATCAAAACGCGCGCCTACGGATTCTAACCAGGAGAATGCTTGCACTTGGAGAATATGTCCAAGAAGGAAGAGCATGTTGACTATGAAGCCGATGTCTATGCGAAGTCTTGGGCATATTCCTACAGAAAATTGGATGTCGAGCAACAGCTTTATGCCAAGAAAGCAATTGATGACATCTTAATTCTTGGGCAATTGAAACAACTGTCCCTGAATACAGTGAGTGGACCATCGCCAACTTATTCTAGAGCGTCAACACCATTCAGCCTACAAAATCGAAACATTTATATGTCATCGAGTACAAGTCCAAGGACACATTCTCCGTTAAGTTCATCGCCGCTCCAATATGTCCACTTCCCATCATTTCATCAGTGTCACGATGTAAGGCAAACTCCGCCACCAAAAGTGTTTGTTGTGCAAAAAACAGAAAATTTTACGACTGATGAAAATGAAGAAAATTAAAATCATTTTGTATTTAACTTTATTTTCTGTATTTCTCGACGCGGTGGTTTCTAGTCCAATTGGTATATTCATGTCCGTTGATGGAAAGCATTCATATATTCGATCTTTTTTTTTTTTTTAAATAATTATGCAAGAAGCAACATGTCAAAACAGCTTTGCTTGCCTTCTCCGGGCACAAGCTTATAGTTTTAAGTAAAATTTCAAATCGGTGTGCTAAAATACCGAACGCGTTATCAACACGAACTCTGGCAGAGCTTAAATGTTTAATGAAATTTAACTCCTGTGGAGTTAATTATGTGCTTGGATAGGGCTTCATTATGTTTTCTTTCAATGGGAAAGCGTCATCCGCAACGAAAACATAGGGCAACTTTCCTTCTCCTGCAATGAGCTCTTCTGCCTCTGGGATATGCAGGGAACCGCTTTCCAGCAAATGCGGTGTGGCCAAAAACTCCGCCATCGGAAATACGTCCATTTTTACCGACATCAACCATCAAGAACTCACTACGTGAATTAACAACAGCCATCAGGACAACACTAAAATTTTTTTTATAATTAAAATAAAAAGAACCTGAATGCGGTGGCTTCCCATCAATTGCTCCAAGGCAATGTGGAAACCCACTTGCATTAAACAAATTTTGAGCGTCGATCTTCCACGCATTCGCAGTCTCCGGCAGCTAAACACAGAATTAATTAGAGTTTAATTTTTGACTATTATCTCTAAAACGTAAAGTACTTACTTTTGTATATTCGTTTAGTACCGATATTAAGGCTTCACATGTCTCAATGACAATTCCTCCAATTGCCTGAAGGGACACAGCATAAAAAAAATTTGAGGTCCTCAAAATCGTTACCTTTAGCAAGGTATCTCAGCGTGATTGAAAGACGTGTTTCTGGAGATATTGCATCTCTCATGAAAGTGTCTTGTTTCTTTATGAGTGGAGTTACTTTATTCAAAAGCTAATGGAATGCTTCTAAATCTATTCGCATGAAATTTGAGAAATCACTTAGTTGATTGATTTTCAGTTCGTTTATAAGTTTTCATTCGAAAACGTTTCCTTGTCTTTCAACCAAGCTTTCACCCAAATTCTTTTTCTTTTTAATTTATCTTCTTTTGCTTTATTCTTTGCACATTCTGCTATTACCATTAACGCCAATATCTGGCTTTTTTCTGTCATTTTATGTATAGAATTTTTATTATTTAAAATCTCGTCAAGGAAAACACTCAAAAATGTCCAAGAACATTTCAGATATTTTTGACAGTTGACACCAAGTCTTTCAACTCAGTTGGTACAGTGTGTGGCCGAATAGCAATTCAGTTGTTAACTCAATTGACAATTGAATTGAATTGTGTATGGGCTGCTTAAGACATTGCGTCCTGGGAGTACTCGTGCATGTGTCTCGGACTGCTAATGTATGTCGATGGCAAAATTGTGAGCCGACCAACATCTGTAATATCTGCGTCACTATTGACCGCATCTCGCAAGTGAATATATTCTTCAGATCGCAACTAAGCCTTATTGAATCGAATGTAATTCAGTCGTCCTGTCTCAATCTTAACGTACATATCAACTGCATATTGTTGAAACAATCGGCGATATCTCAGTAGGGGGTTGTGAATGTTTTGGGATTGTGATATCCGTCTTCACCACGGCAGAACATAAGCCGATATTGCGGTGCATCATACGATCGATGTGTCTCACTTATTCGCTCTAGTGCGTTTCCAGTTCGGCGTTTGATGACTATATCACGCGATTCCAAATTTTCACCAACAACAATAATTGATATTTCACGAACTGTTCATGAGTTCCTGCAGGTCGTTTGTCCGCTTTTATGACAATGCTGTGATCATCGGATGGCATCTGTTCCAACGAAGTCGTAGACAGTTCGATGGGCTCATTGTGTAACATTTGCTGCAATTGGTGGACTATTTCTCTTTTCGTTGTATTAAAGATAGCACGACGCCGATTTATTTCATCATCTCCAAGAAAGTATATTTGGAGATATTTAAGTTATTGATCTGGATGCGGCAACAACGATCCAGCAAGATGAAAAATTTGCCCATGAATCTGTATGGTTGGAGGCAAATTCTGTAATTTTTCTATTTTGTTAGCAGATAAGTGTTAGTTTGTGTTATATCGTGATGTATCGTGTATTGTGTTTGTGTGTGGTGTACATATTAGTATATTTCGTGGTGTATTAGCATTCATCGCTGGTCTTGGTGAATGTTGAAGGTTGGATTGTAATTTCGTTAATTTATAATTTCACCATCAAACTACGTCATTTGAAAACAATCGCTGTACATCTTGATATGTTGCAGGAAATAGTTCGAATTAGGAGATTCACCGTAAAGAAGCGTGGCGGAAGCAACTCTGGTAATTTCAATTTCAATTTCCTTGCCGCTCGAGCAACACAATTCAGGGGGTTCCTTCTCAAATTTAACTGCATTGCAATGCTGACAAACGACAGACATCTGACCGATTTTAACTGATGCGTGCGCACTGTATTGAAAGTTTGACTCATATCGAAAGGCTGCACGTTCAATGTTCACCGAAAGAATGTGTTGTTGTCGACTTTCAACAATCGCACGTTAGGATCTTGCTTCATCACTTTGTCAAGCACGAACATCTCTTCTTCTCAATCGTTCTTGCTTATTGTAAGCTTCGTTGATCTCTTCTGACTGTCGCACACGATTTTCAACAATTCTGATTCGATCTGTTTCACTTTCAATTGCACGTTCTTCTTCTGCTTCCGTTCGACATGTTGCGACATTTCGGTGTCGCGTTGCATTCTGAGAACGTCGACCAATATTACCATGATCTCTTCTTGGCATCGTCACAAATATCGATCTCTAAATGATCATCATTTTGTATAAGTCGCACATAAAGTTTAATAAATAATTTACCTTTGAAATAGCCAAAGCGAAGAAAGCAAACGAACGAAAAAGATGCAATTGAAATTTTGAAATCAACTGAGAAAACAAAACAAATCGATTACCGATCTATTCCAATGAAAATGGGGGTTTGGTTTTCGCCGACAAACAAAAACAATAAACTCACTTTTTTGTGATCGAAATATCAAAAATATCACTCAGAAATTGATAATCCACAGATTTGCAATGATATATCGTCACCTCAGCATTGGAGTGATCTAAACGGCAAATCCTAGTTTTGAGAAAACGACGTTTGAAGTTTGAATGTGAATAAAACAAAAACCTTAAGCACAATAATCATAGACAAAATTTATTAAAATAGTGGCAACTGAGCTGAGCTTATACTCCATTTTAATCGGACCATTAGTTTATTTTTTATCTTCATTTGAAAAATTATAGGGCATGATTTTTTTTCAAATTGTGCGGATTTGTATGGTATGTGGCACTTTTTGACCAACCTATACTATAAAATACCTATACTATATAAATACTGAACGCGATTGCGATTTATGGATGCATATGTGTCATATTTTCATACAAAAGTATAAAAAAAACCCATTTTTAAAAATAGGTGTAACTTTTTTACTCTTTGTTTTTTTTTTATTTAGCTTAACTTTTTATAAAAAAATAAAGGTTAGTTAACATTTTAAAGAAAAATACCTCGTAAAAATAAACGCGTTTGGTCATAACGGAGATCTAAAAAAAAGAGTTTTAATAGCTTTTTACAGGTACGGAACAAAAGGCGTGTTTTTTTCAAATTTATGTAGACTAAACATGTTTCTGCAACATGTTTTCAATGTAAAATACAACAAAACCTTAGCCTGGATTACAATTCAGTCTTATTTTTACTTGGAAAGCTTTTTCGAAGTCTATATAGATTTGAAAAAAAAAACACGCCTAGACCTAATAATTGTACTTATGTGTCATTTATGTGCCACTTATACACTGAAATCATTTAAAATGCTTGGACCTTCGATTCGTTTTGTTCCTATGAAGCATTTAAACACTAAAAAAATAATCATGCATATGAAGCACTATTCAATAGAAATTGTATGTATAGAGCATATCAGCACTGAATTATGTGTTTGCAAATAAAGCATATCTGAGCTCAGTTGTACGTATAGGTCATTTAAACCATTTAAAAAATTTCAAAAAAATTCATACAAAAATATGACTTTCCCATACAAAGGCTAACGTGGCAGATCAATACTGAGCATTTATTCCCAAACGTGCGTATTTGTCATTTGTAACACTGATATCTTTTGAAATAATAGAGATCGGAGAGATTTGATTACACCAATCGAAAGATCTTGTTTTTTCTCTAAGAAAACACTCCTATCTCAAAAACGACAAAAATGCACATATGCCACTCCAATATTGAGGTGACGATATTTCGATATTTCACTCGAAAAATCAATGAAAAATTAAAACTTCGTTCAATTTCTTTTTAGTTTTAAATCATATACAGTTGAACTTCGATAAGTCGAACTTCGATAACTCGAATATTTGATAACTCGAATGAAATTGGTTGGCAATAGCGCCAAGACTGAAATTTACATGTAATTTTTATTTGATAACTCGAACTTCGATAACTCGAATGTCTTGATAACTCAAAGAGATTATTTGGCGTCAGCTTCGATAAGTCGAATTCTGAAGGGGAATTCCCAAATTCTGCGTGTTTTTACATGTTCGTTTTACATAATTATAATGCATCGCTTTCGGGGGCACAGTGCTTGTATGTCCTATGACCTAGTATACATACGTGTAGAAAATCTTGATTTCGTTGTGTGTGAGTAAGAATATTGTCAAATTTCTTGTTAGTAGGGGTTAGAACTCACACTACAAAGTTGGTATATTGGTTGATACGAAGTTTAGTTTTTATTTTTGGAAAAATAGTCGAAATATTGTCGAGATATTCAGATGTGAATCCGAATCTGCACAGCTCGACAACAACGATGACATCGACAATGATGCAAACGAGTCGGTTGCAAATTCGTTAAGCGTTTTGCGTTTATATTTAAAGACAAATGTTATAATACATATGTTTGCAAATAAATACATTTTTATATCAATTTTGTATTTTACTTGATAACTCGAAGTCTTGATAACTCGAATTTTTTTTGTGGCAAGTGATGGTTCGAGTTATCGAAGTTCGACTGTATATTATTTCTGTAGTATAGGTACTATTTGCGGCTCTCACACTTAACCAATCTCAACAAATGAGGTGTCAAAAGAAAGAGATTTTTCTGGAGCACTGACGAATTGCACTTTCACTTTATAAATTTTAACAAATAAAAAAAGAAGGAAATTTGGATTTTGGGGGTTGGATTTTCTCTTGCGAGAGTTCTCGCGCGGGCACACTAGTGAGTGACTTTTATTTCAATACCTACATACATAAAAAAAATTTCATAATTACCATAGAAACCTCAAAGTTTGATTTTTCGATTTTCCCCCTTTTCCTTTTAGTTTTTCTAAATTTTCTAAATTAAAACTTTCTTGAATTTTTGCAGTTTTAAATAACTTTTATTTACTCGTACATAAAAAAAATAAAAAAAAATATTCAAAATTACCATAGAAACCTCAAATTTTAGCTTTTCGATGTTCCCCCTTTTCCTTTTGGTTTTCCAATCCAATTTGGTCCAGTCGTCATTTTTATATTTATATGTACCTACATACATATATAGATTATTTTTTTTGATAACATTTCTTATAAATTAGTGGAGCTTGGCAATAGGCCAGTAAAATCTGACAAAAAAACGCAAAACGGTAAAGCTGCATTTTTGGTATGTCATTTGGACCACTTAGGGGGGTGTAAAACGGACCTTTTTCTCAGTTTTTGCAGTTTAATTCAAAAACCATGGGTTTATTTTACATTAGTTGCCACTATCATTTTGAGATGGTTAAATATGAGACAATTTAAGCCCACCCACAGCTCCATATGTTTAATAGTTTTTGAGATATAAGGTTTCAAAAAAAGTTCGCTCATGCTTAGAGAAAGATTGTGAGAGATAAAGTTTTAGCAGATATACATAACTACCTTGCATTTATTCGATTCGCTGTATTAGGTATACGTTTTATGCATCGAATTTTGTAATGTCAGTTTCGTCGGGAGGAGCTTGTTTTATTTGCCGAAATACACAGGAAGGTGTGGTAATACTTACTTAGTTGGCGCTATAGCTCGAGGTGAACGAATGTGGTGTGGTGGTGCAGTGTGGTAATAGTGGTGAAAAAAAGAGTTATACTTTCGTTAATTGAAGTGAGTGTGCGTGGCCTTAATGAAAATAAAATTTTTTTTACAAGCATTAGATGAAGTCCCTTTGCACGATGTATGCAGGAAAGGATACATCTCTCAACGTAATGTTGTGGCATCTACCTACTCGTCGTGGAGGTGATTCAGTTCCTCAACCATCTTCTACACTTCTACAGGATCATCAACAGGTCATGGCATGACGCAAAAAGGAAAAGTTGCAAACGCATCCAATATTCGGTGAGATTACTTGTTCTTCTGATAGAGAGTTCTATCAGCGAACGGCAATAATAGGCCCCATACACCGCACAAGCATGCATGCGCAATCAAGTGATTGTGCATGCAAACTGAAGGTGTATGGTGTTGATTGTGTGATTGCGCATGCTGATTGCGTGATATCAAAAGCTGTTGATATTTTTTTGTTTGTGCATGCTTGATTGTGTAGTGTATGGTGAAAATTGCTCAGTTGCGTAAATAATCCGAGTAAACATGTCAAATAGCGAAAATAAAAAGTTTTGGGAGGAATCTTTAGAGCTGTATAGAAATCTTCCTGTTTTGTGGCGTGTCAAAAGTGACGATTATAGCAATCGTGTCTTAAAAGTGGATGCCTACGCGAAAATGGTAGTCAAGTTACAGGAACTACTACCGAATGCTGATCGTGATATGGTGGTACGAAAAATAAATACTTTCCGTACCAACTATCGCCGCGATTTAAAAAAATTAAACAAAGTCAGAAATCGGGGGCTGAAGCAGAAGACATTTTTGAGTCCAGATTATGGTACTTTGACCTTTTAGGATTCCTAACAGATCAAGAAGAATTCTTGGACGGAAGATCAACCATTCTAAATGAAACACAAGAAGCAGTAGTGGAAGTTAATATTTATTTAATTAACATTTTAGGATTTTAAATGTCAAAATCTTTATTACAAAGTTTTTCATAAATTTGATGTTGCCATGGTACCGCACCTGAAGAATTAAAGTATGTATTCACCTAATTTATTTCGTATATCTTTCGCTTCGTTATTCGGATTACGTGCTTGAGTAGATTCAATATTATCAAGGTGAACATCTACATTACGCCAGTTGGCATATTGCATTTTAACCAAGTTGGTGTCTTCGATATCGAAACCATTTTGCAAATAAATTGTTTCCTGCTTTCATCTTAGATAATTGTGCAAGTGAAACCTTATCAGGTTCTAAATTTATAGGCTACAGTACCTTATATTCGAAATCGAGGTGCTAATATACCAAATACATTTTCCACTATCCGCCTAGTATGCGACAATCGATAGTTAAAAATCATTTCCTCCTTTTTTAAGCTATTGTGAGTTGTGACGGTAAGTTTTCATTATGTTTTCTGTTAATGGAAAAGCGTTATCAGCAACAAAAATAAATGGCATACTTTTACGAGATTCTAAAAGAATTTCAGGACTTGGGATACAAAGAGTTTTGTTATTAGGTTTTTCGTAAAATGTTGTTTGCTTGAACACGCCAGCATCCGAAGTTCTTCCATTAACTCCAACATTTACCATTAGAAATGCATACCTTGCGTTCACAAGTGCCATAAGAATAATAGAAAAATTATTTTTATAATTAAAATAGTACGATCCTGAGCCAGGAGGTTTTGTAATACTGATGTGTTTGCCATCAATGGCACCGATACAATGAGGAAAATTCCAAAGGTCCTCAAATAATTTAGCTTCCATTCGTCTGAATTTCTGGGAAGTTCCTAATTCCTAATACTTGTTGTATGATACAATGAAATACTATCTTAAAAATTATTGGTTTTATTTCAGGTTGAAGAAAGTTCATGCGAGCCGCTAGGGCCATCAAGGAAGAGAAAAGTTTCGTCAAAGGAAGAAAACTTAATAAAAATGGCCTGTGACCATTTAAAGGAGACCAATAATGATGCTCAGGTACTTGCGAAATTCTGGACCACACAATATACTGAGCTGTCCAGTCGACAAAAGGTGTTATCAAGGAAAATACTTTCCGATGTATTTTTCAATGAATGCTTAGAACATCTCGACGAAAACACTGTGCCAGGGGCCAAATTACCGCATCCGTTAACGAGTGAGTGAGTAGGACTCGTTATCGAATGATTGAGTAACCTTATTGGGACGACGGCACTCGATAGCTAACGTATCGAATAAAAATAAAATTGTACTAGAAAAATTCTACTACAGCTAATAAAGTGACGTTTCTCCGGTTGATTAAAATATAGAAAAATATTATTTTAATGAAATCCAAGAAATATTTGAAAGACAAAAATGGATTTATTTTACTATATACATATGTATCTTCTGATCCCGATGATAATGATCTGGAACGCATTGTACGGCGGCGCTTAAGGTATAAAAGGAATCCGCTTTCATTGCCAAATACTGTGTAAGTATAAAAAAAAAAAACAGTAATTAAAACGTAAATAACACTTTAATTTTGAAAATTTATCATAGGGGCCCCCACTTTTTTCCTCCTGAACTGTTTGTTGAAGGACAATTTGTCCTTAACTGGTGGCCCTTCTGCATTCAGCATTCCCGTCAGCTGCTGCCACAGTCTGACCGACGTTGCTTTGCCTTGTCGGCATTTAGGCAAAATATTCTTGGCCAAATCTGGATGCCTGGCCATAAATTCAGACAGACAATTTTTTTTGGATTGTGTTGATTTTGTTGAGATTGGCCCTAATTAAATAATTACATATTGGTTTATTCCAAAAACCACAAAAAATCAATTCTAAAATACCTACATAATTTTATTTTGTTCGCCCTCGACAGCTAGATAGCTTTCGAATAAAATGACACTCGTTAACGTATGCTGTCATCTCAAATTTTGATACCGAGTGTTATTGTTATTTTCTCACCTTAATATTATGTTTCAGTACAGATATAATTGATTCACAGGTTTCCAAAGCAATTCTCCAAATAGTTTGTGGGGCAATTGCTGTTACAAATTTCAGATCCTCAAACGTTTGTCCGCTTTATTTTTTTTTTTTGTTTCTCTTTGTTCTATTTTGAATCGTGATGATAGATAAGAAAGTTGTTTCCTTTGGTTTTTTGTGTCTTTTCTATTTATTTCTTTGGTTTAGTTGTTGTTTTTGCTTACTTAATATTTTTTAATCGTGGAGATAGGACTTACTGTTCTGATAATAAATATAAAAGTACGTTTGCAACGGTTCTAATTTTTATGTCTTTTATATTTTCCAATCGTGATGAAACAAAGTTGTTTCCTTTGGTTTTGGTGTTGTTTTTTGTTTCTTTTCTATGTTAACGCGGCTATGGCAAAGCCAACAAAATCCTGCACGGGAAGAGTGGACGAATAATAGTAACTCGGCATACAGACACTGCAGTCTTCGCGGACGGATCTAAAGCTGTTAAAGAAACGGGCCCTGTATATTTTGCATGAACACAGGGCTAAAAGTATCCTTCAGACCCGGATGCCTTCAGCCTCTTTCAGGCAGCAGTTCTAGCCATACTTTGGACTCCAGTGGTCCTGATAATGCAACGAATAGTCAGGAACTGCCGAATAATGCAGAACCAGGTAAGACTATGTTGGATGCCTGGGTCAGTTTGTTGAAGAAAGCAACGAGTCAGCCGATGAGTTGGCAAGGAAAGTAGGGAAACTGCTGACTATGGCCAAAACTAACTGAAAAGTACGACACAATAGTAGCCCTAATTTTAATTTTTCTCAAAATCTTTTACGATTATTTTAATAAATGATTTTAAAAAAATACCTACAATGACATATTAATGTTCTTTATGCACTTCCGGGCAGCGGAGGTCTTTGTCTTTTTTTTTTGTTTCTTTTTGTTCTATTTTCAATCGTGATGATAGAAAAGAAAGTTGTTTCCTTTGGTTTTTTTGTGTCTTTTCTATTTATTCCTTTGGTTTAGTTGTTGTTTTTGCTTACTTAATATTTTTTTAATCGTGGAGATAGGACTTACTGTGCTGATAACAAATATAAAAGTAAGTTTGCAAAGCCACTAATTTGTGTGTCTTTTCTAATTTGCAATCGTGATGACAGAAAAGAAAGAAAGGCTATGGCAAAGCCAACAAAACCCTGTACCGGAAGAGAGGACGAATAATAGTAACTCGGCATACAGACACTCGTATCTCCTTAAACCGTAGATTTATCACGTTATATTTTTATATGTCATATTAAGTTTTCTCTGGCTCACTGCATCGCTTTTGCAGGAGATTTCACATCCGGAAGTTAGGATAGGTATAACTAGGGTCCTAGGGGGCTACTTGAGTGTTTTCAAAGGAGTGCAGGCTTTTGTGGTCCAAAGCGCTCGAAGAGCACCATATACTTTACCGACAATAAAACTGACGTGGTCCCTCCAGGTTAAGTTGTGATTAAAAAACATTCCCAAGTTTTTTGCATTGTCAACAAATTCTGTAGGGGCATTATTTACATAGACAGATTCAAGGGAAGTACGATAGGTTAACCAGTTTCTTTGATATCACAATGACTTAAGGCTTTCAGGGTTTATTAAACAGTTTCAGTTTCAGTTGTCAGTTCAGTTGACATTGCAGTTAAAAAACGTATTGCATTTAGACTTCAGTTCGGTATTCAGTTGAGCTTTTATTTTACTTCTGAGCAGTTTAACTGACAACTGAACTGAAAACTGATGGGAATTCCATAAGTTTCAGTCTCAGTTTCAGTTTCAGTTAAACGTTTCAGTTTTTGCATTAACACAGCATTTTAACTAAAAGCTCAACTGAAACTGAAACTGAACTGATCATCTAAATGGGGCGTTAGAACAAAAAAAAACTCTCAAAGCTTCGACCTTGTTGTTGACGTTTGATCACATTCTTCTTCCTCTTCGATTTCGTTTTCATCACGTGGTTTACAATATTACAATCTTCCAACTCTCCGAAACAGTTTAAATTTTCTTTGTTTTCAAAGTCTTCGTCGATACAACGCATCTTTGATAAATAAACAGAAACGCAACTGAACTGACATTTATGACTTTTCTTTGAGAGTTCAGAAATGCATATATTTCCTAAGGCCGTTGACATTTAAGGAACATTTAGATAGGACTCTTTTTTGCATCATAAAAAAGTTTCTTATACACATCATATTTCAGAAGAAAACTGAGATTCGGTGTTTTAAAAAAAATGCATTATATCAGTGTTTTTCTTATAAGCGTGTTTCTTATAAGGTATATTTTTTACATTGGTGTAAATGTACTCGTAAATGGTTCAGGTTTCTTATAAACGTGCTTTTCTTATAAGCGTGTTTCTTATAAGCGTCATTTACTGTACCTTTAACTTCTACAAGAATTGTACCCCGGAATTCCTAACAGTAATTACATCCGAATTCGATCGGATCTTTAAGACTGCAGATGTCCCAGGAAACCTTCCCAAAGTAATAATAATGCATTGCGCAAGAAAGGTGACTACGAGGACCCAGTTAACTATTGTAATGTGGCGTTAATGTCACTAAGCTACTATTAGTACCTTTAAATAAACACAGTCGACTCCGCTTATTTAAACTGCGCTTAACTAAAAATACCCGGTTAACTGAAAAAATTATGACGTCCGAATTATACTAATTGAGCTTCGCATAAGTGAAAATACCTCTTAAGTGAAATTAAATAGGTGGCAAATTGCCGTTACAGTTAAGCGGAGTCGACTGTATTACTATTAAAAAAAAGCAAAGGACTCAATGCCTAAATAGAATGTTTGAATTGTAATAAAAATAAAGATACAAATAAGTAATCGAGTGAAAAAAAATCAAAAATTAAAATAAAATAATAAAATAAAACAAATAAAAATCTATTAACATATAATAAAAATCTACTAATATCTCAGATGTGGGGTTACCACGGCCTAAATTGTGTGCACAAAATTTAACATGAAATTGGTGAGACAGCTGAATACATTGGGCATGGAGTTCCCACCAACAGCCATAGATGAGCATCTCCGAAAACACCTTACCCGGAGCAAACTCCAGCACACAGACGACTGCAAGCCTTCCGGCAATGTTCAGTATTCTGACGATGTGCAGCCTTCCGACAATTCCCGGTATTTTTACGATATGCAGCCTTCCGACAATCTTGAGCATTCTGACGATGTGCATGTCTTCAGACAACCTTCAGCATTCTGACTATATCCAGGCTTCAAACAACATTCAGCCTTCCGATCAAAAATCTTCAGTAGAGGAACTTCGGGTATTGTGGTTCAATATAGAAGTATACACTATCATTCATAAGAAACTCACTAACGACCGATATGTCACCCGAGACTTTGAAAATTGGCAAGTCAGTAGTCGTCGTCGTTTGTCATGCAGAAGGTTCACGGTTCGAATCCAGATGCCTGCGAAGCATTTATTTCTCACGAAATGAATGGTGGGTATGACTGAAGAAGTTGATCTCACAAAACTATAATAATAAGAAACATCTGGAAAAAACTCCTGTGAATCATAAGCAAGTACAAAAATAATACACAACTCTCCAGTTATCCTGGACACCACCCATAGAGTTAGTTGAAACTGAACCCTATCATATGAGTTTCCTACTACTACGTCGATCTGTCTGTCTCTCGTTCTCGTCCTTCATGTGCTCGCGCTGTGTATAAACATTATAAGGGTGTTCATATCCCCTTTAGCGTGTGTAGATTATAAAAAAAAAAAGTTATGCAGCTGCCCTACAACGGAGTAATTGAGGCTTGTCATATCGGCAAATGGAAAGAAACTAATAGCGAAATTGTTTGAAGTCACCTTGGAATTATGTCATAAGGAGGGTAATACTAGTCACTCATCTATTATTTGTATAAATATCATAGCTTAACAATGATCGAGGTCGATCATTTTATCAGGTCGGCCGAACTGTAATGTGGCCTTAATGTCACTTAGCTACTAATAGTAGCTAAAAACCTTAAAATAAATATTACTATAAAAAAAAGCAAAGGACTCAATGCCTAAATAGAATGTTTGAATTGTAATAAAAATAAAGATACAAATAAGTAATCGAGTGAAAAAAAATCAAAAATTAAAATAAAATAATAAAATAAAACAAATAAAAATCTATTAACATATAATAAAAAATCTACTAATACTATCGAGGAAAAAAAAAAAAAAAATATCATTCCTGAATGCGTTGACAAAGTTCTTTGCCGCAGTGCTTTTCAACAGACTTATCGCGTGGGTTGAAAAGAAGAAAATCCTGCACAAATTTCAAGCGAGATTTACAAGAAAATATTCAACTACCGACTAAATATTCTTACTTGTAAGTATACATAGCAGAGACTTATAGAAAGAAGCACAAAAAGCTAGGTAGGGACAGTGAGTGTAAAAAGTCTGCGTACGTACACAATATAGAAAATTGCTAACCCGGCGCGCGTCATGGGGGTGGAAAATTGTTAAACGGGCATGGGGGTCATTAAGACCCGTATATTCAACATAAGATATCTTCGTATTTTCTAAAGCAATGATAAATTTTGTATGAGGATATAAAGTATCATAGACTACCAAAAATAGTCCTATCGCATATGCTATTGACCAGTAGGATTTGCGTAAAAGAGTAGCCAAATTTAGCATCTGATTGCGGATTCAATTTATCAGTAAAGCTTAGGCATCACAGTACAGACTACACTACAGTAGACTGACACTGAACCACTATTTACGAGATAGGACATATTTTCTGGCTGGCAAATTAACCGATATGAGCACAAACATTAAAATAAAAGGTGAACTCTAACCCCTTAGTTACCTATGTATGTATATCCCATACCGCCTACAACTTTCAATCCTTCCCAATGTGTGTTGGCTTTAGTTCGAGAGACAATCGATTCTTGAAGGACATCATCCTACATCGTTTGTTTATGTCAATTTACATATTATATTCCCAAACGAACTCTTATTCACCTGAAAATCTTAAAATGATCTCAATTTAAATGCACGAAGGAGTTAATTATTTACTTAAATATTCAAATTAATAATTAACATTATTAATAGCTATTGGTAGCAAACTTAACAGCAAAATTATTATTTATGGACATATTTAAACAGTTAAGTTATTTATTATAATATCGAGCGATTAAAAATAAATTTTAACGAACTTAAATTGACCAATTAATCTGTTTGGGTTTTATTTCAATTTGCAATTACCTATGTAGGCCATGTATTTTACAAATAAATTAGTAAGCATTCATTTGTTTCGCTCTTTTGTAGTTGGAACGAATTTAATTGCCAATAACAACAACTGTTGTGGACTTTGGCACGTTAATCGAGGTTAAATTATAAAGAGATTATTTATTATTGAAACATTTTCTGTTCACGTACCTACATATATACATTTGCATGCAAATTTATACAATTATGTTAAAAATAGATCTATGAATGTGTCACCGTCATTGCACATACATATGTATGTACATACTCGTTCGCTGGATTTGTTGATTACTTTTTTTTGATTTCATAAAACAGTCGCGTTACTTCGTCTGAAATCAAACGAAGGATTGCTCTTGCCAATCGCTGTTTCTTTGGGCTAATAAGGCAATTAAGTTGTTAAGCCCTTTCCCGATCGACTAAGACCCTTATCATCCCAGTCTTGCTCTATGGGAGCTGCAGCATGGACTTTATCGAAAGCGGATGAAGATATCCTTGGATAAGATATTCGGTCCCGTTTGCGTGGACGAGTTTTAGAGGAGAAGATTCCACCACGAACTGTACGAGATGTATAGCGACATCGATCTGGTCAAAAAACTGCACATTGGGCGTTTAAGATGGCTAGGCCATGTAGAGCGTATGGACATCAAAACTCCGGCTCGGATAATATTCGATTCTAACCCGGAGGGTCAGCGCAACAAAGGATGAACTCGCCTCGAGTGGAGTGTATAAGTAGAACAACACCTCAACCAACTTGGAGTGCGCAACTGGAGGCAGTTAGCTAAGGACCGGGCTAACTGGAAGAGGTTGTAACTTAGCGCTACCTAAGTAAGTAGGTATATTAGTAGAATTGTTGTAGATTTTAGTTACGAAAACTGCTCAGAGGTAATTAAATTATCCACGAAAAGGCAACAGATCTTTACAACCAATAATCGAAAAGTGACAGCCAAGAGAAAATGTCAACGCCTTACTAGAGTATTAGATAGCACCACATTATGTACTAGATTAAGATTATTACCTTCTGTTTCGTTTCGATTCTAAAAAAATAAATATACGGAGTCAGCAGTCCTATACAGAACAAAGCGTACCTTCTCGCAACCATTTGTGTGTGCGTGTTATTTTTTTCACGAATGGAAGGGACCTACAGTTTTCTGCCGACTGCGAACTGCTTCTCATGACAAATGATACTCTTTGATTGCTTGTCAGACATTCGAAAGAGGTGGCAACCGTGAAAAACTTTTTAGGTGTTGGACCCTGGCTGGGTTTGAACCCGAGCAGCAGTCGTAGTAGTCCAACGCACTAGCTACCACGGCCACGGCCGTTTCGATAAAAATGGTATTTAAAAGGGGAATATTTCATGTAAATTAAGGCAAGGAAAGGGAAACAATGCGTACTTAAACGGGGAGTGTAGTTAAACGATATGTACAGTTGATCACAAAAGTAAATATACGCCTATGTGAGTGTACCAAAAGTCTTATAAAAACAGGGTATTTCGTTTGAACCATTATCCGTCTGACCTCATGTCTGTTGTTTGACATTTGCAGTTGCTCTTAAGTAAAATTAACGGTATAACTTGCCTAGGTTCTAGAGGAGAATAACTTTTGTCTGACGAAATACCAAAACAACGTCACAAAAGTAAGTATACATTCATGGTATTTGAGTACAAAACACGGGTCAGTAAACACTTGTTGTTATAAATCTGCTCTTTTTCAATTGAATTGTTTTAGAAGTGGCGAAACTATTCGACAAAAACCCTGCAACGGTAAAAAAAATTTTAGAAAAAAATAAAACCTTCGGTACAATAGAAAATGGGGCTAGAAGTGGACTCCCCTGTACCTTTACTGAAGTAGAAAAACGAATTATTGTCCGAAAAGTAAAGAATGATTCTAAAAAAGTACCCCAAAACTACAAGCAGAGATTACCAATGAAGCAGAAAAGCAGTACAATCTCCAAACTATACGCCGTGTCTTGCGCGATGCTGGGTATAACGGTCGATCCATCAGGAAAAAACCTTTTGTCACCTATATGAATCGCAAAAAGCGAGTTAAATTTGCCAGAAACCGTCTAACGTCTGATATTACCCTTTGGAACACAGTTATATTTACAGACAAAAGCAAATTCAACATTTACGGTTCGGATGGGCGCATCAAGTTAAGGCGAAAACCGAATACAAAATTGAATCCGGAAAATATGGCTGGAACCATAAAACATGGTGGTGATTACGTAATGGTTTGGGGGTGTAGGGTGGCATCTGGCTTGGGTTATTTGGTGTTTGTAGAAGGAAACAAAAATCATTTTGAATGTTCAAATATCCTCAAACATAATCTCCATCAGAGTGCGCAGAAATTGGCCTTGGAAGGGTCATTCGTCTTTCAACAAGATAATGACCCTAAGCATAGTTCTCAAATAGTTAGAGAATGGCTGCTATACCATATACGCAACCAGCTTAAAACACCAACCCAATCATCAGACTTCAATGCTATTGAACACTTGTGAGATCACCTCAAACGCCAAATACGAAAACATGATATTCGAACGAAAAATCAGCTTGAAACCATTATTCAAGAAAAATGGGCCGAAATAGGCCCCGACGTGACCCAAAAGCTCGTCAATTTAATGCCGTCCAGAATGAACGCTGTTGTTAACTGAAAGGATATCCTGCTAGGTATTAATTTCATTTCTTACTTCAATGTCTTGTCTTTTTTTGTTTTTTCTTTGAGGTGTATACTTACTTTTGTGATGTGTTTTTTTATGAATTTCGTTTAATTTTAATATCTTTGTTACTTTGTATTGGAGGTATTATAGTAATGATGATAGTCTTATACTTCCGTGGCACTTATTTCATTCAGCAAAACTAAATCCGAATATTTTTCACGATTTCGTAGCCAAGTTTTTACCCATAGTCGTCACTTTTTTCACTTTTTTTACGGAAAGTGTCAACATTTTTGTAAGGCATGTTTTCTTATCACTTTTCCTTTCTTCGAACAATCGAGCCGTACTGAGCAGTAGATTTACCGTGTAAGGTTCGAAGATTACACTCAAGGAAAACTACTGTGTAATATAATTGCCTTAACCGCCTTGGGTAAAGATTTTTGTATTGATGTTATTCGACAAGCATAACTCTCCTAAGAACTAAGATATCTTATGTACGGCATAGGTGTTGAAAAAAAGGCTTAATTGCATTAAACTGCTTAGATATTTGAACCAAGAAAAAGCATATTTTTTTACCTAGGAGCACTGTGATTTTGCCTAAGGCCTATTGTAATGTGATATTCCCTGCAAAATCTTTTCCAGTTAGTGCACTGCAAACTATATAAGCTTGCCTTAGGTTTTGCTTTCAACTTTAAGTGATATTCCCTCCAATTATCACAAACCGTGAAACATTACCTTATATTAGACCTAAGGCAACTTTGCCCTAAGTCCCAAACTGTGTAAAATTGCCTTAGACCTAGGGTAATTTCGCTTCCAACCTAAGGTGATTTTCCATCCAAAACCGTTTCCATTTTGTGCAGTGCAAATGCAAACTGTATAATTTGCCTTAGGGCTCATGTAATTTGTCTTAAATCTAATGTGATATTCTCTCCAATTGTCTTAAACTGTGTAAAATTACATTAGCCCTTAAGCAACTTTGCCTAAGTCTTTGATAACTTTCCTGAGTGTACCTATAGTTGAATTCACGTCGAAATTAGTCAGTTTGTTTGCAATTTCCGTGAAGTGAAGTATTTTTTTCATAAAGCTAAAGCTAATTTGTGTTTTAAGAAGTTTTAAGTTTAAAAGGTGGTATCGTTTTTCACAAAAAAGTATTACATAGAACTATTTGTTTGCAACCTACAATATTAAGGTGAGTAAAAGCAATAGTTATTAGAATATTTTTTGTTAGTGACAATTCTTTATTTCTTACACAGCTGCGGGCCTGCTTCTCGCAACCATTGGAAGGTACCTACAGTTTTTTGCCGATTCCGAGCGGCGAGTTAAGAGCTCATTGACAAATGATACCCTTTGAATGCTTGTCAGACATTCGAAAGAGGTGGCACCGTGAAAAAACTTTTCGTTGTTTTTGCTGGGATTGAACCCGAACAGCACTGCGTAGTAGTCCAACGCACTTACTGCTAGACCACGGTGCTCACAGTTTCAGTGACAGTTACTGTTAAAAAAGCAACAAACACCGTTATTATCAGGAATGAAGTGAAATAAAAAATATTTGTGAAAATTCAAATAAACTACTATATTTATTTAAAAAAAGAAACAAAAATGAAACATAATCAGCCCTATCACAGAATCCATTCGTAGCAAATCTCCGAATCGAAGTTACGAAAAAATGCTATCACACAATCCGAACGGAATCGCAAAAAGCATTGCCACATAGAACTCTCTCACTCTCATTTTCGAAATCAGCTGTTTAGTGTCAAATTTTTCTAATGTGTGAAAATTATTGAAATAAATTGTGCGCTAAATTTATAAATAATTAAAAAAATTCTGAAAACTCAAAGAAAAATGCTTCGAGACGCTTGACCCATTTGACTTGGATGAGCTAATGTAAGAGTAAAGAAACGCCTCGTGGCAGTACTAAGATTTCTCGCAGGAAGTGGTTACCAACTTGGTGTTGGTAACGATTATGAAGTTGGAATGGCACAATCCACCTTTTCCGCAACACTCAAAAATGTTCTGAACATACTGCAAGGAAGGCTTTGCCTGTGTGGATAAAAATCCAGACTTGCGAAAAGAGATTTTTATTCGAAGGCGAGTTTCCAGGTATTATAATGTGTGTAGATGGAACACACATTGATATAATTGCTCCTTCCAAAGAAAAAGGGATATATTATAATCGCAAAGGCAACTTTAGCATAAACGCGATGCTGGTAAAATAATTGTTTAACTTGTTTAATACAGATATTTTCATTTATTTATTTTAGATTTGTGACAACAACTTAAAAATAAGAAGTGTTGATGCACGCTATCCAGGTTCAAACCATGATGCGCACATATGGAATCTAAGCGACGCGAAACGATACTTCCAATCAAGGAAGGCGAGAGGAATACTTGGATTCTAGGTTTGTAATAATGATGAAATGTTATGCTATCTATTCTACATTTTATGATAATGAGGTGATGCCGGTTATCCACTGGAACCTTGGATGATGACTCCTTATCGTTCTGCAGAAGCTAGAACTCCGAAAAGCATATACAAGGTTGTAGGAGTTATGAAGAACAGATTTCGATGCATACTTGGTGCACGTCAACTGTGTCACATATGTTGGCTGTCCGTTACATTCTTATTATAACATTATAACACTTTACTATGTATGCTATGAGTCTGTATAACTATATCTTAATAAAGTATGTTTCAGTTGTTACTTAACTCCTGACTCGTTGACATGGTGTCAGAAGAAACTTAAAATATACATAACAGTAGAATAAATTTTATAAATAATAAATTTTAAAATCTAACAAAAGTTAAAACAGAAAAAAAAAATAAAAATAAAAATTCAACATGAATAATGGCGCTAACGATACGAGCACAAGTAATACGAACACGAATAATGCGACCACAGAAAGTGCAGCTAACTTTATTGAACCTCCAAAACCACTCCAAATATCCGGGGGATATTTCACTGGCATGGAAAAATTGGATCCAACTCTATAAATGGTTCGAAACAGCAGCACAATTAAAAAGGAAATCACAGGAAATCCAAGTGGCAACATTCATGTCATGCATCGGAGCTGATGCAGCATATATATATAATTCTTTTTCCTTCGCAGCAGACGAGCAGAGTAAAGTATCAGCGATAATTAATAAATTCCACGATTACTTCTCTCCGAAGGTAAGCCTAACTTTTGAAAGATATACGTTTAATACCCTCAATCAAGGCGAAGGAGAAAGTTTTGAAGAATTTTTAACCAAAATTAAAAATCAATCAAAAAAATGTGCTTTTGAAACCCTAGAAGACTCATTGTTACGGGACAAAATAGTAACGGCCATAAGAAACGATAGCGTGCGGGAAAAATGATTAGCAGAAGAGGACATCAAATTAGACCAAGCCATAAAGGTATGTAGAGCAAGTTAAATAGCATCACAGCACTCGCGTGAATTACACAAGTCCGATACGGTAACAGTTGATGCCATAAAGAAATATTCCCCACACTATCACAAAAAATCCACAAATCTACACACACATACAAATGCAAGCGGTGTGGCACAGACCACGAAAAGTGCAGATGCATTTAAACACAAGTGCCAAATCTGCACAATGAACGGCCATTTCACCGAACAGTGTTTTCAGCGAAGAAGTAAGACAGAAAAGAGACAAAAGGTATACACACTGCAAGAAAACACACAACCAGCGGACGAAAGTGACAACTCGAGTGACGTTTCAAGTGGTTTGTTTGTGCTATCAATCGACAAATCTAGAACGAACAAAGACGAAAAAATTGGTACGAAGAGATAGAAATCAACGGGAAAATAATTAAAGTTAAGCTTGATACTGCCGCGCAGTGCAATGTGCTTCAAACCAACAGCTAATTGCTTTCGGTGGAACAAAAATCGACGTGCGTGGTGAATTATATCTAAATTGTGTTGTACAGAATAAAAAGCATAAAATAAAATTCCTAATCGTGAAAGACTTTTTGGACTGTGAACCGATTTTAGGAAAAGATGACTGTGAAAAATGTTCACTTGTGCTGCGCGTGCAAGAAATCAATTTGGACAGTGAAATATTTCAAGGATTTGGAAAAGTAAAAGACTTTGTATATGACATCGACTTAATTAAAAATCCAAAGTTCGAGCATTACGCCCCAAGAAAAATACCACATTCTATCCGCGATGAATTCAAGAAAGAAATTGACAACATGCTAAAACTCGGCGTCCTTGTAAAAACACAGGGATTTCCACCTGCTGATTCACCTATGGTAGTGGTAAGGAAGAAAAGTAAAATCAGGGTATGTATTGACCCAACCGACGTAAACAAAAACATACGTAGACGCTACCACCCTTTATTAACAATCGAACAAATAACAGCTAACATTAAAGGATCTAAGTTTTTCACTTTACTAGATTGTACGAGAGGGTTTTGGCAGATCGAGGTATCAAAGAGGACACAGCAATACCTCACAATGTCAACTCCATGGGGATTATTCTCTTTCACACGAATACCATTCGGACTAGCGTGTGCACCAGAAGTATACCAAAGCTTCATGCAAAAAACACTCGAGCAATGCGAAAACACCGAGGTCGCTATTGATGATATATTAATCCACGCAAAAGTCGGACGGTACCCAAAAATCGGACGGAGCTGCAAAGAATTCTTGGTATGGCAACTTATCTTTCGAAATTCATCACAAACCTGTCAGAAATCACCCACCCGCTCCGGGACCTACTTAAAAAAGACACTTCATGGTATTGGTCTGAACTTCAACAAGCTAGTTTCGAAGCTCTTCAAAGATCATTTTCCTCAACACCATTACTGAAATATTATGATTCTAACCTGGATGTTAAACTACAAGTGAATGCAAGCCAACACATAGTCTTGAAGCAGCCCTTCTCCAAAATGATCAGCCTGTGGCTTATGCTTCCCGAGCGTTGACAAGCAGTCAGAAAAATTATGCACAGATTGAAAAGGAGGTCACTGCAATCCGTTTCGCTTGTGAGAAGTTCCACGAATACGTATATGGAAAGAAACTTACCATCGAGACCGACCATAAGCCCCTGGATACGATTTTTAAAAAGCCACTGTGCTCTGCTTCATCCCGGCTACAAAAAATACTCCTTCATGTGCTTCCATACTCACCACACGTCGTTTACAGAAAAGGAACTGAAATAAAACTGGCCGATACACTTAGCAGAAATTGCAACAATGAAATTAATGAAACACCAGAAGATGACATAAAAATACAAGAATTAACAGAACTGAGCACCATCACAAAAATGAAATCAAAACAAGAAACATCAAACGACCCAGAATTAACACTAATTAAAAAATTTAATTTACAGGGTTGGCCGGAAAAAAACACCGACCTGCCATCTACGATACGAAACAATTGGAACTTCCGAGAGGAGTTAACTTCTAAAGACGAGATTCTTTATAAAGCCGCAAAAGTTGTCATTCCTAAGTCGCTGCAAATGGAGACAATCAAACTCATCCATAAAGGCCACTTCGGAATACAAAGATGTCTACATCGTGCTCGAGCAACCGTTTTCTGGCTGGGTATACACCAAGATGTCAAAAATTTTGTAGAGCGATGCAACATATGCCAATCTTATCAGGCATCCAAATCCAAGGAACCGCTCATTATCAAAACAATTTCCACTCTTCCCTGGGAAATAGTAGCAATCGATATCTTTCATTTCCACAATAATGAATTTTTATTAATTGCAGATAACTACTCCGGATTTTTCGACTACGCCGAACTCAAACAAACAACATCAGCAGACGTTATCAAGGCTCTGAAGGTTTGGTTTTCAACACATGGCATTCCATCTGTCATAGAATCAGATAACGGGCCACAATTTGCATCGAGAGAATTCGCTTCGTTTACTAAGGATTGGGACATTCAACATCAATCATCAAGTCCCTACTATCCACGATCGAACGGCTTAGCTGAACGTTATGTGCAAATAGCGAAGTTGATGCTGAAGAAGTGCTACAAGGATAGAACAGATCCTTACCTGGCGCTTCTGAACTATCGGAATTCACCTCGAAATGAGAGCCTTCAATCGCCAAACCAACGCCTTATGAGCAGACTAACCAGAACAACATTGCCAGTTTCCGCAGAACTACTCAAACCTAAGATCATACCAGACGTACACGAAAATATTACAAAAATGCGACAAACCTACAAAACAAACTACGACAACAAAACGATTCCATCTAAACCCTTCCATGCTGGAGATAGAGTACGTATACAACGGAGCCATCGCGATTGGATAACTGGCGTCGTCGAAGATTTGCCAAAACATGCACCAAGATCGTTAGCAATAAGAACAGACAATGGTAAACTTCTCAGGCGCAACAGTTTTCATATCCAGCCTACTAGAGCAATCATTCAAACTCCAAAATCAGTAACGGCGAATTTACCACCTGCCAATGCCAACAATCCGCTAAACAAAAACATCAACAACTCTAGCAAACCGGAAGTAACAAACACATCACCACCAGACATACATGCAGCAATTCAGATTTACGCAGCCACCAGATACAACCAACTTCACAGTTAAGACAACAAGATACGGACGTGTCATAAAACCACCCCAACGCTACGCGCTTCACACTTATACTTAAATTAATATTTACATCACTATGTTCACTTAGCTTTGCACATACCATTTCATAATCATTAAGTTACTTTTGTTTTCCATGCAATGAATTTTATTTTTGTTATATTATTACATCACTAATTATGATAATTTCACTATTTCTGAATTTGTATTTCCAGTTATACTTGCTTTCAATTCTATGAATTGTATTTTTTGTATACATCATTGCATTGCTATTATGTTAATCTTACCATTTTGAATTTCTTTAAATACTCTTTTTACAATTGAATTAATGAATTATTTGTTGTAGGATTCTTATAAACAAGGGAGGATGTCACATATGTTGGCTATCCCTGACCTTCTTATTACAACATTATAACACTTTACTATGTATGCTATGAGTCTGTATAACTATATCTTAATAAAGTATGTTTCAGTTGTTACTTAACTCCTGACTCGTTGACAAACTGCACTATAGTCCTCAAAAAGCTTCACAAATTGTATCAATGTCGTTTGTGCATTGCATAATATTTATATGTCTTCATTTTCGCGTCCAAGACTACACAAATATTCCCTATAATGAATCTGAAGACCAAGAAGAACCAGAAGACATCGGCATTGATTATTCCAGTAATTACCGAAATGCAGCAGAAGCATATAGAAATAAAATTTTTAATACATTTGTATCGTAAAAAATTTATTAAAAACAAAATAAGAAAACTTAAAAATAGGTACAGGTTTGTTTTCAGTTATCGAGCCTTAACTCTTCGAGTTCCAGCATTCTTAGCTTGATCTCAATTTTGCGGTGTAATAATTCCTCTTGAATTTTGTTGTGCCGTTGAGTTTCCTCAATACATTTTTTTTTAATTTCACACAGCTTTTCTACGCCCCTATTGATCCGTCTTAAGCTGGTAGAGACTTTCTCATGATTTATTTTTATATTTTCACGGAATGCCGCAGTTTTGGTGTAAAAATCCTTATGAAGCTTAATTTGCTCCTTTAAAAGGCTGGCAGTATCTGCTCGCTGTCTGGTTGAAGGGGAACTCCGCCGCATACTGATCCCTCGACTGGAACTCATGGAAACATCCGGTTGATCAGCTTCCTTGGAATATTCACCCAACCCAGGGTCTTCTATATATATGTTCGATAACTGTTTGTGAGTTTTGAAGTCCGAATGAGGAAGTTCCTTTGATTCCGGCTGTGGAGGTTTCCAAGCCTGTCAATTTTATAACGGTTTCTTCTAGGCTGGAAAAAGAATGCATTCGGAAAGGGCCGCGTCCCGTACCTTTGCATTCTTTTTTATTTTCGGACAATTTTCTTTTTATGTAGGCCTTCCAATCCAACCAAACCTGTGTGTAATGAAATGTAATTATTAAATTCAGAGCCGTTTTGGTTAAATATCTGATTTTGTATTCGTTTTTCTAATTCTCTAACTTACTTTTTTCCAACTACTGGTGTCCTTTGAAGGAGGTCCAAGGCTGTTAAGATCCGTCTTCAGCTGTTCCCAGAAAGCTTTTACGTTTTCCTTTGGGATTTTTGCATATCCTTGAGCAATTTCAGGATTTTGCAAAAGCAGCTCCACCATTCTCTGGTACTGCAGTTTATTTGTTGTAGTTTTCGACCTTTAATCAAATAAAAAATTATTATTTTTCCATAATTCTTTAACAAACTTACAGTTTTTGCATTTTAAATCCTTTTTGTCTGCGCACTACGAAATATCAAAAAATTCGTAGATTTAAATGTCAAAATTCCGATTCATTCGGATTCAGTGATACCACTTTCTACGAATTTCGTAATTCGTAGCAAAAATTTCCACTACGACGGATTCTGTAATAGCTCTTTTGGAGTTCGTAGCAAAATTCCGAGTACGACGGATTCTGTGATAGACGTGAATGAAATTAATAATTTGTCTTTTCATTTAATAAATTGGCAGAAAATACCTTAGTTTTAGCAAAAATTGCCTTAGGTAATATTGCACAAATTACGCTATTTTTTAGGCAATTCTACACAGATGAAGTGACACTGGATTTACCTAAGCAATATAAGGCAACGTACGTTAGAACTAATTACGTTCAAAATTGCGAGGTTGTGCAGTATATTGCGCAAAATCAAAATCGGTTTGATATTTATTGCGCAATATAAAAAATTGTATCGTCTGTAGATAATATTGCACAATATTTTTACATTAATTATTCGAAGTGTACGAAACCCTGCCGATTTTGTGGCAAATAAGGAGCAAGGAATACAGCAACAGGGATAAAAAGAAAATGAACAGTATGAAAAAATGCTCTCTGAATACAGGGAAAAATATCCGGAAGTTGATAAAACTAATTTTAGAAAGGAATTAAAAAGAATTTCTGACTCTGAAAAGAGTGGAGACGAGGTAGTAGGGCCAACATTGTGGTACTTTGAGGCGATGCAGTTTCTCAAAAATCAAGAGGAACCGCGCACGTCTCAAAACAGTATCCAAATAATGGACGAAGGAGGATACCACTCTTTCATCCATCTGCGCTTTTTCTTTGTGTTAAGCAATCGGCCAGTGCAATGGCCACACAACAAACTTCAGTATCACTCAACATGTTTTCTATACAAATATCAGCCGACTTCTAAATTATTGGGAAAAATATTGTATCGTCTAGGGCACAAAGCAAATAATATTGCACAATATATTGCACAATAATATTGTGCGTCTAGGGGCCGCTTTATGTTATATTGAACTTGATTTAAAATTCGCAAGTGAGTATTTAATTCCTGAATATGAAAATCTAATTTCAGGTGGCAAACTAAATCTACATTAGAATCTCTAAGCAAAAATATGTTCATACATGTTGGTGTGTGGGGGTGTGGTCATATTTCAAACAAAACATAGTAATTTTAAAAAAGTGAAAATAAAGTGTAGATTGAACGCACGCACATACATATGTATGTACATAAATGTATGTACTTGTTCATGTATGTTGTTCCAGTTTGTAAACTTAAACCAAATCAAAATTGCGCTCGAAATTAAAAAAAAAAAAAAACTTTGCATAATATAGAAAATCCACAAAATCCGTATGTAACTGAATTTAGCTCAATAATTTGGGTAAAAATTGCAATTGTTATTTAATAACGATGAGCTAATTCGTATGCTAATTGAATAAATTTATTTTCTATCAGAGTTAAATATAATATGTACATATGTGTAGTATCAAGGTAGGTAGAAATTAAGAGAGAAACAGTCCTGGCAGGGATTTGTTCTAGAGTTTTTATTTAAAAAGTGAATCGACTAATAGGCCTTAAATTCTATGCAGATTCATCACCAACCCACTTTTAGAATTGCTATTCTGCAAAGTTGTATATTCTGCAGTACCATGGGTAGTCTGATGTTAAGACCCAGACTTAATGTTGTTTCTGAGTGCGAAGGGCTGTCCTGCGTACCTACTTATACACCCACAGCTCTCATAACGGGACAACCAATTCCGGTCCCGTGATTGTCTACTTAACCCTCCGTCCTCCATCTGTGTTTTACTGTGTTTTACATACCCCAATCATAAATATTAAAAAAAAAAAAATATGTTTTTTCATTAAATTAAACGTTTATTCGTTTTTTCATTTTTTCAGTGCATCCAAATAGTTTTTAATATTCCACTTACCTTACAAAAAAAAAAAAAACATATTTATATAAAAAAAAGTTATTTAAAAAAAAATGGACAAAAAAATCATAAAAAAGTAGGTGTTCAGTAAAAGTCCAATTTTTCAAAAGTTAAAAATATCAAAAAAAAGTTATTTAAAAAAAAATGGACAAAAAATTCATAAAAAAAAGTATTCAGTAAAAGTTAAATATAACAAAAAAAACTATTTGTATTTTTTTTATTCAAATGCTGGATAAACTACTAAAAACGAGGTTACAATATTTAAAAACCTCTATGTACAAAATGTATAGAATACTTACGTGAACTGCACACTGGGGTGTATCGTGTATGATACCCCATAGGATCTTTGAAAGCAAAATTAAATACTGAAAATGAATGCAAACTGCGCGAAAATATAATCTAAAAAAAAAAATTTCTGAAAAACATATCAAATGGGACATCAAAAGGGCTCGAAACAAAGATTCCAAAAATGATTTTCTTAATTTTTTCTGTTAGAAACTTTGGGAGTTATTGCCAAAATTGTGTGAAAAATATCATGAAAAAAGCCCCCTACGGTTTTCTCGGAAACTGCTGAAGTCAGAAATATGAAAAAATCACAGTTTGTAGATAATTAACTATATTTTTAAAGATAACTTAGCGAATCTCGTAAGTTGTATAGTTTTTGAGAAATTCACGTCGAAAAATTTAATTTTATGTCAAAAAATTAAATTTCTCAACCGATTAACTCGTAAACTACTGGACCAATTTTGAAGAAACTACCACCATTCTATTAACAAAAATTTTGAGAAAATTAAACGCCATCCAAAACTGTGCTGCTATACAAAAAAAAAAAAATAAATAAATAAAAAACAAAAAAACCTGGGACCCCTGAACTCAGTAGTACAGCGCAAAAAAGGTTAATGGATGCGCTACACACTCAGCCGCGTTCTTAATGTTTATCGAATTTCTCATAGTGAGTAATATTACTTATTATAAGTTGGTAAAGTGAATATAGAGGTGGGTCGTTTAAGTTTATTGTGTTAACGCAACGAAACAGTTATTTAATCAAAATATAACTATGTAGTTTTAAAACTACGGAAGCCTTTGAGCGCGAGTCTGACTCGCACTTGGCCGGTTTTTCTTTTTAAATATCTCCCAAGAGAACCTGGAGATTTGCTGGTAAAGTTGGTCAATTAAATCTTTTTTCCATTTGGGACTTGATAAGATCCACTGCTAGTTTTTTAAGGAAATGGCGTCTTTTTTGGGGTTGATTTGATGCCATTTCCAGGAGAACGTATGAGTTAACACCAACTACGTTGAGCAGGCCATAAAACATAGCCAACGGCCATCGTTTGGTCCGCTTAGATACACTGTACATGTGACAGAGTTGGTCCATCAGATCAACCCCATACTTTGTCTTGTTGTAGAGTTCCACGTTCCACCATCTCAGGTATTTGGTGTCTTGATCAGGATCTGCTTCTGTGTGCATAGCTGACAACAAGGGGACAATTTCTTTTGTTGTTTGGATTTCAGCGGACAATATGACAATAAAACGAGCTATTTAGAAAAAGCAAATTTAGCTTTATTGCGACCGCACTAAATGAAAGAAGGGGGAATCTCTCTTTTATTTCGACGCAGCGTACCTACAAGCGTTACTTTCTTTTGTAATAATTACTTTGCCACTGGTATTGATGTAAATCAGTTATCGCCCATGAGATTTCGGTTACTGTCGTAAATTGTCTCAGTCAACTTCACAGTGTAGAAATGCACAGATGAAATATTTCTAGCCGCCGAATCTTTGCCCACATATACGAAAGCCGTATTAATCGGATTTACTTGGAATGTACATTTTAAATATACACTTACCTTTGAAGCCCAGCAACATTTCGTACAAAGTACAGCAGTCCGAAGGATTATAAACTTCACTTGAAAATTTGACAACATGATCAAATATCTCTCTTATTGGTGCCAGTCTATCAACTTGTCGACGTGCTTCTCTTGTAGAGCGTAGGTACATCAAAGCGCAAGCAATTTGTAAGGAACTCATATCTGGCTGGAGTCATGGTGGCATGAAAATAACCGACATCGGAATTCTTCTCGAATAATTCTTTGGTAGTGACATGATTCATGTTTAAAACTCCTGCCAAATAGTACAGCCCGAATAAAGCCTTTATTTCTTTTATATTTATGTTATTAGCAAAAGAAGGACGCACACTGATGGGTTTCGATGAATCTTCATTTTCGTCAGTATCCATATGCTCAAAAGCCCTGTCGTTTTTATATTTATCTCTCTGTCTTTGGATTTCAACGTTAGTATTTGCGACTGTTGTTAATAGTTTTTCATCGATAAAAAACAGACTCTATGCCTCTTCTTCTGTTGACAATCGACTAGCTGCACCTTTAGCCCAAGGAGGATGATGCAAAATGTTCCTTTGTGCTGTTCTAGACCTTTAATGTTGTTCACCTGTCCATTTAAATCCATTCTTTCCCTTTGATCTTTTAGGAACATTCAAAACTCGAAGGAAAACTCCTGGGACGAAGTTAGACAGAGGAATATCATCTTTACTATCATCTGCTGCTGATTCTGAATGAAAGTCTTCGATGATTCCATCTTCTTCAAGATCACTCAGATTTTCAGGAACCGCGACGACACGTAATTCTTCCTCCATATCATCATCTTCATGCAACCATAGGTAAATCTGTTCTTCCATATTGTAGGAAATTTTTTGCTTTGAAACTATGACTGGAGGAAAAAATCAATAAATTTACACTTTTTGTTCACTATTTTTATTTGTTATCTTCAAACTCTTATTAAAGAAATAATATTTAATTTATCCACTTACCAATCAAACGTATTTAATACGTAAAATGAAAATACAAAAACGAAAAATATTACTTTATTCCTACATCCTACCCTGGGGTTTACGGGACCCGGAAGTGATTATATAAACGACTATACCGCACTTGCGCATATGAATGACTGATGACCGGCCGCTAGGGACGTTTCGACACAAGTAAATATGAGTATATACTCGATACTTTTGTTTCGATCCAAGTACCTTTTGTACTCGATACTTTGATATGAGTAGTTACTTGGTATCGGAGCCAGATTCCAAGTAACAAGTATTTCTAATTCTAAGTATAAATATTTTCATTTAAAAGGGACAGGAACACTTAAATTCCGTTATGTTATAAATTGTTTAATTTTTAAGTTTTTATAAACTTCTCTTTCCAACATACATACTCAAACCATATAAAAAACAAGGCAACAAAGAAAAAAGAAAAGGACACCGAATGTCTTCATAGCGTCAGTGCAAACGTTTGCCTACTCTTTTGCCGTTTTATCTGTCATTTCATTGCCACAAAAGCTTCTAGTTCTATGTATCCACCACCACCAACCTTTCCATAATCCATAAGTTAGGTGCAAGATAAGTACTAACAATTGATTCGATACGAGTACATACTCGATACTTTTATACACGTAAATGAGTAGTTTCGATACTTTGATTCGATACGAGTAATGAGTAAAAGTATCGATACCATGGCGGTATCGAAACGTCCCTACGGCCGCCTACTGAGACTGACATTGTTTGAGGTTACCTTGAATAGGACCATCGTAAGTTTCATAGTTTAAAAAATATTCACGGAAGTTTAGTTTGTGCATCGCGCTGGACCCCAGGGTAGGGTTTAAGGGTTAAGAGAGATTTCACTGTAGTATGTAGATTTCCTCTAAGGTATTAAACGATACCATGTTAATAAGTTGGACCAGGGTTACCACTGAAAATTTCCGGAAAGGGTCCGAAAAGGGGTCCCTGGGGAAAAAAAGGTGTCCCATAAAAAATTAAGGAATGAGACGGGTAGGATAGGTATTATTTTATTAATTTTTTTTGACATTAATATGTCTAACCGCTAAACTAAAATCTGTGCACTAAAAAGTGTTACCCGAGAAATATATAACAAATTGGATACCCATATTTTCAAATGAGCAGTAGCTCAGTGTATGAGTATGAGGTGTCGGCTTCTCGTGTGAGAGGTACCTGGTTCGTTTCCCGGCGAGGTCTTTTTTCTTTGCTGTTTTTTTTTTTATTTTTTTTTTGTTCTATTTTCAATCGTGATGATAGAAAAGAAAGTTGTTTCCTTTGGGTTTCCTTTGTCTCCTTTCTTTTTATTCCTTTGGTTTAGTTATCGTTTTTTGCTTATCTAATATTTTTTAATCGTGACAATAGAACTTACTGTTCTGATAGCAAATATAAAAGTGCGTTTGCAACGGTTCTTATTTCTGTGTCTTTTCTATTTATTCTTTTAGTTTGTTGGTTTTCTTGTTGTTGTTTTTTTTGGCTAAGCCAACAAAGGATGAATAATACAGACACTGCAGTCTTCACGGACGTGCCTAAACCTGTACACAAAACGGGGTTTGGTATCTTTTGCATGAGCATAGGCATTGAGGCAGAAGTTCTAGCTGTACTTAGGACTGCAGAGGTCCTGATAATGAAACAAATATCCGGCAAGGATACTGCTATTTACATTGACAATCAGGCTGCGCTTATTTTTTGACATTAATAGTCTAACCGCTTGATGTTTGTACTGAAAAATGTGCGCTAAAAAGTGTTACCAGAGAAATATATACCAAATTTATTCCTTTGGTTAAGTTGTTGTTTTGCTTACTTAATATTTTTTAATCGTGGAGATAGATAATAAATATAAAAGTACGTTTGCAACGGTTCTAATTTTTATGTCTTTTCTATTTTTTAATCGTGATGAAAGAATGTTGTTTCCTTTGGTTTTGGTGTTGTTTTTTGTTTCTTTTCTATGTTAACGCGGCTATGGCAAAGCCAACAAAATCCTGCACGGGAAGAGTGGACGAATAATAGTAACGCGGCATACAGACACTGCAGTCTTCGCGGACGGATTTAAAGCTGTTAAAGAAACGGGCCCTGTATATTTTGCATGAACACAGGGCTAAAAGTATCCTTAAGACCCGGATGCCTTCAGCCTCTTTCAGGCAGAAGTTCTAGCCATACTTAGGACTCCAGTGGTCCTGATAATGCAACGAATAGTCAGGCACTGCCGAATAATGCTAAGGGCATTATGCAGAACCAGGTAAGACTATGTTGGGTGCCTGGGTCAGTTTGTTGAAGAAAGCAACGAGTCTGCCGATGAGTTGGCAAGGAAAGTAGGGAAACTGCTGACTATGGCCAAAACTAACTGAAAAGTACGAGACAATAGTAGCCCTGATTTCAATTTTTCTCAAAATCTTTTACGATTATTTTAATAAATGATTTTAAAAAAATACCTACAATGACATATTAATGTTCCTTATGCACTTCCGGACAGCGGAGGTCTTTTTTTTTTTGTATACATATTTGTCCAGTTGCCTAAAAAAAAAGTATAAAATATATAAAGCTTATCCATAAAAACTCTTAAATAAAACAAAAAAATCAGTTCATTTAAAAAAAAGCAATTCATTTAAAAATAAAGTAACATAAACAAAAGACACGAGAAAAGTATTTAGAGAAAAAGTTGTGATTATTAGTTTTTGTACTTGTAATCCAGTTTCGCATGATAACAAAACAAAGAATAACACACAAAGTGACTACGCACTATATGAGGATACGAGAAATTTAAATGCGATGAAGTATGACAAACGAAACGCACCAACTATTTGAATGTGTCTGTTTACAAGGAAAATTAACATTTTGGCGTTGGCAAAAAAAAACATAGATAGAAATCCGGTTAATGCAAAAGTGTGATTGCTGTCGGTGACTTTGTCTACTAAAAGAAGTGAAGGAATTTCGGTCGAATCGTTTCTCAATTTACAGAAAGGGTCCGAAAAGGGTCCCTTTTTTCAAAAAGGTCCAATTTCGATGTTTTTCAAAAAGGCGGGTCCTGGGGTCCGTGACATCAAAAAAGGGTCCATTTGACCCCAAAGGGTCCCAAAGGTAACCCTGAGTTGGACCTGTCTACAGAGACGAGGTGTCGACTGGGCTCACAAGAGATTGAGATTTCGGCGTGTCCGACACTGTTCAGAGTCAGGCGGTCTCAGCACTTACGTATGAAAGAGTGTGCCAACCAAGGACATACTTCATTAAAAAGATGGTTTGCTTCTTAAACTAATTATAGTTAGTATCCCAGAGGCAAGATCAAATTCTTAAAACAAAATTACTGTATTCAGTGCCGTGAGTGGTCAATATCCTGAGTGTGCCCTCGAGCGCTTTTACGATGCTCACTTGCGGCAGAGAGTGAGAGCGCGCTGTAGAAAGGTAACATCGATCTGTAACGAAAATGTTTGTCTTCCATTGTAAATTATTAATTTGTCCGTTCTGTTCACTTTTATAACATGGTTGGTAGTGGTTTGCAACCCAATTATCAATGATAAACGTTTTTAATTCAATTATAGAAAAGAACCACCCCGAAAGCTGCAAACAGAACGCCATGGAACATTGTGATCTCATAAGCATAACTCATGCAATAGTAAGTGGAAACCTCAATTTTCATCTTTTCAGGATTGACTGTGGCCAAACTTTGAACCAATTAATCAATTAAACATTTAAACTTCCGCAAATTCGATTCCCATAAAATCAAAATCATTTAGTATTCCGAATACGTAACTGCCCCAACAGCAGTTACTTGCTACCCTCATCAGGATATAATGACAATGAGCTTTTTTTATATTCTGAATCTTTGAAATTTTATGGCTTAATACAATAACAGGACATTATTAGCGCTATCATTCGCTTTCATCAATCGAAATTAAATCCTCCTTATCCGTCAGTGACTCAATTAAAGTACGTTTAATGTTTAATGGAAAAGGGGGCTTATCTGATAGGATAACGTATGACCGTAACGACATTTGCTTCCTGCTCTCCTGACGAGGAACTTGTGATTTGCTTCTTCTTTGATAGCTGTTTGCAAAATGTGCTAATGAGTCTATTCCCAGCAATTAGAAATTTCAACCCGAAGGGTAAATAAAAATGTCGGCTTTGTGGATGACAGTAGGTATTGGGGCGGTTTAGACTGGGAATTCTGAGCCAGAGCGAGAGGGAAGATATTCGTGTGAGAGTGAGCGAGATGGAAGATGTTTGTTTACATAAGGAGGGGTATCGGGTTACATTTTTGTTTACATAAGCGTGGGAACATTTTTAATTGCCCATTAAAGTGTCGTGGAATGTGATTGATGTTTGCCGCTTCCGGTTTTTAATTACCCCGGTTTTTTTTTTTGTTGACATTAGCGTGGGCGAGGGAGAGGGGGGAGGGGGAGGAAGGCTTTTGTTTGTTTATATTAAGAAGGTGTTGGGTTAAATTTTTACTTATGTCATGCTGTCTGTCTGTATGTATGTCTGTGTATGTATATACATGTGTGTATGTGTGTGTGTATGTATGTATATATGTGTGTATGTATGTATGTGTATATGTATTTGGATATGATGTGGCGCCATATGAGTCATCTTCAAAGCAGTCGCGTGTCATATATGTATGTATGTACATATGTATATCGGTGTTTTTGTTTTGTTTAATGGACGAAGGAAGTAAAAAGCGTTAGAGGGAGAGGAAAGATATGCGGCTGTTTACGTTTGTGGGCGAAGGGGGAAAAATGATGAGAGGGGGGTGAACGATTTCCTGGGTCTACTCATCCAGATCAGATTGTTTATTTAGGGCAGCTGGGGGAACAATGGTGAGAGGGGGATGAGAGGGGGTGAACGGTTTCTCGGATCTATTTATCCAGATCAGATTGTTTATTTTGATTGTTGTCTGAAATAGGTACATTTTTGTTTTTTCATTGCCGATTCTGGCACAGGGAGCCAGGAAGTGACGTCATCAAGGAGATATAGGGTTACATTTTTTGGGGGTGAAATCTGGGAATTCGGAGCAATTAGTGTCATGGAATGTGATTGATGTGTACTTAGTGTGTACTTAGTGTACTTAGTGTTGTACTTATACTGTACCTAGTGTGTACTTAGTGTGTATCAGAGAGTACTTAGTGTGTACTTAGTGTACTTAGTGTGTACTTAATGTACTTAGTGTGTATCAGAGAGTACTTAGTGTTTGTGTATACATACGTATGTATGTGTATATGTGTTTGCATAAGATCTGGCAGTATATGAGTCATCTTCAAAGCAGTCGCGTGTCATATATGTATGTACATATGTATATAGGTGTTTTTGTTTTGTTTATTGGACGAATGAAGTAAAAAGCGAAAAGGAAATTCTGAGTCAAAGGGAGAAGAGGGATATACGAATAGGGAAACAATGCTGAAGGGGATGTGAATGGTTTCTCAGGCCTACTCATCCAGATAAGATTGTTTATTTTGACTGTTGGTTGAAATGGTTAGTAGTTTTGACTATATTGTTTCAAGGAAAATTGTTTTTGTTGGATGGATGAAGTAAAAAGCGGAAAGAAAAATTCTGAGTCAGAGGGAGAGGAAAGATGTGCGACTGATTTATATTCGTTGACTGATGTGGAACAATGATTAGGGATGAGAGTGGGTGAATCGTTTCCTGGGTATGGTTTCCAAGGTCTACGCATTCAGATCAGATTGTTTATTTTAGCTTTTGACTGAAATGGGTAGTAGTGCTGACTGTAATATTTCAAGGACAATTGTTTTTATTGGACGAAGAAGTAAAAAGCACTAAGCCAGAGCGAGAAAGAAGAAGTATATTTGCAGGCAAATGGGAAACAATGATGAGAGAAGGAAGAGAGGAGGTGAACGATTTCCAAGGTCTACTCATTCAGATCAGATTGTTTATATTCGCTGATGGAGGGGAAACAATGATTAAAGGGGGTGATCGGTTGCCAAGGTCTACTCATCCAGTTGGAATATTCATATTTCGACATGCTTAAAAGTCTTGGTCTCATTATCTTTCGACCATATTTATGGAATTTGCTGACCGAGGGCTAGTGGAATATTCAAGATCAACAAGTTATTGTTTCGGCTCATAATGTTCAAGCGTATGATCATCTGGTATTCAAGGCCATTGTGTATGTATATGTTTCTGCGCTTTCATAAAAAAACCGTTTGTATATCAAATAAAAAATAAAGGAATAGAGCAAGAGGTCGACACATCGCTGGTATCGAATTCAATCCATCCATTCGAATCATCATCATTATCATCAGAGACTAAGAAGAGATAAATAAATATTAAGTACCTATCAGAAGTTCAAAGAAGATAAAAAAAAATGTTTATTGTGATATCGATATGTAAACAATGTTGGAGTGTTTCTCATTCATTCGTTTGTATGATGAGGATAGAAGATTTGTTGAACGTGTAGATAAAAAAAAAATAATGGAACTTTTTTAAAAATAATTGTGTTTTATTTAAAATTAATCAAATCAATATATCCATCTTTTTCAGTTATAATTTTAAATTCTTCTTTTATAATTAGTCCAAATCAATAACCCTTCTTTATTGTTAGGCAAGCGAACAAGATATCCCACGCCTGTTGTTCTTAGGACAGTACACTCTAAGCATTTCTCTATTTCCATGATGCTGTTGCTGGTGACTGCGTATTATAATTTTCTGGGGATGAAATCCATTACACTAGAATTTTGTTTAGCTCCATTCTGATCCATTTTGACAAAGACAACTGATGTCAGTCTCCAATCAGGGATCTCTTCAATTTGTATAAAACCAGTTAGCTCATAATTTTTCAAATGCTGCCAGTATTCGTAGTATGAAAGTCGTTTAATCTTGTTCAGCTTATCAATTGCAACTTCTCCCGATGCTAATATATGATATTCGATTCGCGTAGCTCTTCAGCAATTAAATTTATCTCATTCTGGATCTGAAGGTTATTATTTCTAGCTTTTTGAGTTGCGATTAAAAGTCTTAGTCTATTCACGAGCACATTTGGATCATACCAATGAACATAATCGACAGGATTAGTAGAGTATATCATATCAGCTGAATATGCCTTACCAATTTTAATTTTTACTTTCCGCGATAAATTTTGAACTAAAGGTTGGATAATTTGCTTATATTTCTGGCCCTTATTACCTTTAACCTGTGAACTGCCATCATGGTATTTCATGTGTGCATTTGTTTTTTGCAGTATTTTCAGATATTGTTCCAAGTCTTCATTAGTGTATCGACCTTTTCGAGGATTTTTGCGTAAAATTAGCTCATGTAGGCCATCAGTTCCAGGGAAGACTTCATCGTCAATAACGAATTCATCTTGTTGGTTTATTTGAAAACTTGATGTACCTAATTTCAACGCATTTGATTGTAAATCAAGGTATGGCCCATAAATCTTGTCACGGTTTGAACTTGATAATAACAAACTGTTAAGTGGAGTACTCATCAAGGCTATTTGTAGATCTTCTAAATGGTACATCTCCTTCTTCTTCTTCTGTTTCCAATTGTGTTGATATTGAATCCACTGAGGAATATAAGTCAACGCTGTCTTTTGGAGATTTCATCTATTGAAGCGGTTCCTTCTGACGACTGACTTTTAAATTATAAGCGTCGTTGCGGTCCTCGTTCACTTGTATTCTCATTAATTTGATTAACTATTTCATCATTTTGTGCATTATCCGTTTTGACATTTACAATGATGAGAGAGGAAAAAATGCTGAGAGGGGTGAACCGTTTCCTGGGTATGGTTTTCAGGGTTTTCAGCGCTGACTACAATGTTTCAAGAAAAATTGTTTTTATTGGTCGATGGAAGTAAAAATCGTGTGACTGTAGAAATTCTGAGACATAGGGAGAGGAAAGATGTGCGAGTTTATATTTGTTGACTGAGGGGAAAGAACAATAGTGAGAGGGCGGTGAACGATATTCAAGGTCTTCTCATGCAGATCAGATTGGTTATTTAGGCTGTTGACTGAAATTAATAGAGGGGCTAGAGAGGGTAATACTCATAGAGAACAGATTAATTATTATGACTTGTTGGCTGAAATGGATAGCGGGGTTAGTTATTTCCAAGGTCTACTCATCGATATCGGATTGTTTATTTTGGCTGTTGGCTGAAATGGGTGAAGGGATATTCAAGATCGTTGTGTATATGTTTCTGCGCATGCATAAAAAAACTGCGTATCAAATAAAAAATAGAGCAAGAGGTCAATACATCGTTCAATCATCGTCATTTATGCTGACAACAGATCGAACGTAGTTTATCGAAAGTGTGGCTCGTAAAATTTGGAATGATTTATCTGGTCGCCATAGGCCACTCTTGCTTACTTCCTCCATTCGTATGTTCAGTAGTTTCTTGTTATAAACATATTTTGCTTAATCGACTATACTCATAGCTACGGTCTGTGCGGGGTCCTTATGGGAGTGCTTCGGATGGTATGGAATATTCATGCTTTGACATGTTTGAAAGTCTTGGTTTATTTATCTTTTTGACCATATCGTTTATGGAATTCGTTGTGGATCATATCAAATTTTTGCTGATTCTACTATATTCCTGGTTACGGTCCGTAGTGGTCCCTTATTCGAGTGCATTGAATGGTAAGGTTATGGGTATCTTTGGTATAAACAAATTTTGCTGATTCGACTATATTCCTAACTATGTATGGGTCCTCTCATATGAGTGCTTCGAATGATAAGGCTATAGGTATCTTATATATAAACAAATTTCTCCGATTCTCCTAGCTATGCGAGAGCTTCGAATGGTAAGGCTATAGGTATCTTTTGTATAAACAAATTTTGCTGATTCGACTATATTCCTAGCTATGATCCGTATGGGTCCCTCTTGCGAGAGCTTCGAATGGTAAGGTTATGGGTATCTTTTGTATAAACAAAATTTTGCTGATTGGACTATATTCCTGGCTACGATCTGTATGGTCCCATATGCGAGTGCTTCGGATGGTATGGAATATTCATGCTTTGACGTGTTTGAAAGTCTTGGTTTATTTATCTTTTTGACCATATCGTTTATTGAATTCGTTGTGGATCATATCAAATTTTTGCTGATTCTACTATATTCCTGGTTACGGTCCGTAGTGGTCCCTTATTCGAGTGCATTGAATGGTAAGGTTATGGGTATCTTTGGTATAAACAAATTTTGCTGATTCGACTATATTCCTAGCTATGGTCCGTATAGGTCCCTCATATGAGTGCTTCGAATGGTAAGGTAATGCGTATCTTTTGTATAAACATATTTCGTTGATTCTTCTAGCTACGGTCTGTATTGGCCCCTAATACGAGTGCTTCGAAAGGTATGGAATATTAATGCGAAGTGTTGAAAAGTCTTGGTTTATTTATCTTTTTGACCATTTCGTTTATTGAATTCCTTTTGGATCATATTTCTAAATAATGCACACACACACAGACATTTGCCAAAACTTTTCTAATACCAAGTTTGTCACATTGAATAACAGTGTCCCATATCCTTATAAATAGGTCCCAACCAGCAGACAATTTTTAGTAATATTTAGACATGCTGATCATAAAAGAACAAATCGAAGAGTATCTTCAACAAGCTGAGGCATTGTGTTGGGACTGGGAGTTCAAGACGTTAATAGCTGCTATACGAGGAGTTAACAATGAAGGAAACCCTTCCCTCAAGAGGGTCCAGTCAACAATTATGTTGACAATTGTTCTGGCGGATTTGTTACACGAGTGCGGTTTTGACATCTACCCAATAAATCCCATATTGATTGATATACTAACGCTTAGGGGTTAAAAATTATTATCCATCGCTTCATTTTTTTTTGAAAATATTTTTACACTTATTAATAAAATATTATTTGTGTATACTTAAAAATTAATTTGTTTTCATTTTCATTTCATTTCGCTTTTGTTGTTGCTGATTGTTTATGCACTTTCCTTCAATATCAAAATCACCACTAGGTAATTGCTTAAATCCTTTACCAGGAGGCCCTCGAGGACCATCTTCTGACTTATAAGACCAATTGAAGCTTCTTCCGAACTTATCCACACTCATATTGCTTTTGATGATGTGCTTACTTAGAACTTGGATTAATATATGATATTCGATTCACATAGCCCTTCAACAATTGAATTTATCTCATTCTGAAGATTATTATTGCCAGCTTGTTAAGATGCGATTAAAATTTTAATCTATCAACGAGATCATTTGAATCATACCAAGGAACATAATCGATGGGATTTTTAGAATAGCTCATATCAGATGAATTATTATTATTGTTGTATGCTTTTCCTATTTTCGCTATCACTTTCTGCATGAGTCGTTGAAGTAAAGGTTGAATAATATTTTTAAACTTATGTCCTCTACTACCTTTAACTTGTGAGGTTTTACCATTGTAATTTTTCAAGTGTGCTTATATTTTTTTTTTAAATCTTAAGATATTCATCCAAGTCTTTATTGTCATATCGATCTTTTTTAGGGATTTTCCGAAAATTAATTCATAGAGCCCATCTGTTCCAATGAAGATTTCTTTATCAATAACGAAATCCTTTTGTTTGTTAATTGCAAAACTTGGTCTAATCAATTTTGTTGAATTTAACTGACTGTAAATCAAAGTATGGCCCATAAATCTTGTCACGATTTGAATCTGATGGCGATGGTCGGTTGAATGGTGTACTTTGATCAAAACTATCGGTGTCGAAATTTTCGGGCGTTCTCAATGAAGCATCTTTGTCCAATGGTTGAATGGCTGAGTCTGGAGATGAAAAGTCAAAACTCTCCATTAGAGCAGGTTCTACCTCTTCAAGTGAATTTTCGAATTCCAAGTGTCTTGACTTAAGGAAAAAAGAAATGCAATATTTGACCATGAAGAAGGATTTACGAATGAAAGATCTTCTTCAACGAATCTGACACTTTTTAAAACTACGTAGTGAATCATTACGAACTCGGTAGGCAAACTTAGGATCTTAGGATTCCATTCTACCTCGCTTAGCTAGTTTTAGCTTAAAGTCCTACTAAGTTGGTAGGGTTCAATATGTTAAAATTGATGATTGTCCTTTTAGAGTAACATCTGGTATTCCTTAAGGAGTCACCTTAAGTCATTATTATTTCTGTTGTTTATCACTAATCTACCACTAGTCGTCAAACATTGTAAGTACCTTTTTTTTTTTGTCGATGATCACAAATTGTATCACACAATTAAATCTGAAATTATATAAAGATGTTGCCACGGTCATTGACTGATCTGAATGGAATCACCTCTTTTTAAATTTTTTTTTTTTTTTTTGAAATATTGATGTTTCAGTTTGTTTAGATCTAGTATATCTATTATATATCAATAACTTATAAATTCGAATCCTCTTACTAGAGTAACCTCTAAGAAAGAACCTATCAGTGCTGAAATAACAACTTATGTAGCTGTAGGTGGTAAAATAACATCTTACCTGTAGGTGCTGAAATAAGGACTAATCTGTGAGTACTTACCAGCCTAGGACATCTCCCATTATGATTATAAAATGGGAGATCGTTCCAAACAGGGCGGTTCCAAACAGGTTGGTTCCAATCAGATCAGTTCCAAACAGGTCGGTTCCAAACAGGTCGGTTCCAAACAGGTCGGTTCCAAACAGGTCGGTTGCTAACAGGTCGGTTGCAGATAGCGGTTAGCGGATAGCGGTTAGCAGATAGCAGTTAGTGGAGGCGCTCTTCCGACATGGTAGATCACAGATCAAGTTACATACATATCGATGATAGAGCTGACGTAATCGATGCTGAGAGGGGAACGATGGTGAGAGGGGGGTGAATGGTTTCCTGGGTATACTCATCCTGCACCTACAGGTAAGATGTTATTTTACCACCTACAGCTACATAAGTTGTTATTTCAGCACTGATAGGTTCTTTCTTAGAGGTTACTCTAGTAAGAGGATTCGAATTTATAAGTTATTGATATATAATAGATATACTAGATCTAAACAAACTGAAACATCAATATTTCAAAAAAAAAAAAAAAAATTTAAAAAGAGGTGATTCCATTCAGATCAGTCAATGACCGTGGCAACATCTTTATATAATTTCAGATTTAATTGTGTGATATAATTTGTGATCATCGACAAAAAAAAAAAGGTACTTACAATGTTTGACGACTAGTGGTAGATTAGTGATAAACAACAGAAATAATAATGACTTAAGGTGACTCCTTAAGGAATACCAGATGTTACTCTAAAAGGACAATCATCAATTTTAACATATTGAACCCTACCAACTTAGTAGGACTTTAAGCTAAAACTAGCTAAGCGAGGTAGAATGGAATCCTAAGATCCTAAGTTTGCCTACCGAGTTCGTAATGATTCACTACGTAGTTTTAAAAAGTGTCAGATTCGTTGAAGAAGATCTTTCATTCGTAAATCCTTCTTCATGGTCAAATATTGCATTTCTTTTTTCCTTAAGTCAAGACACTTGGAATTCGAAAATTCACTTGAAGAGGTAGAACCTGCTCTAATGGAGAGTTTTGACTTTTCATCTCCAGACTCAGCCATTCAACCATTGGACAAAGATGCTTCATTGAGAACGCCCGAAAATTTCGACACCGATAGTTTTGATCAAAGTACACCATTCAACCGACCATCGCCATCAGATTCAAATCGTGACAAGATTTATGGGCCATACTTTGATTTACAGTCAGTTAAATTCAACAAAATTGATTAGACCAAGTTTTGCAATTAACAAACAAAAGGATTTCGTTATTGATAAAGAAATCTTCATTGGAACAGATGGGCTCTATGAATTAATTTTCGGAAAATCCCTAAAAAAGATCGATATGACAATAAAGACTTGGATGAATATCTTAAGATTTAAAAAAAAAATATAAGCACACTTGAAAAATTACAATGGTAAAACCTCACAAGTTAAAGGTAGTAGAGGACATAAGTTTAAAAATATTATTCAACCTTTACTTCAACGACTCATGCAGAAAGTGATAGCGAAAATAGGAAAAGCATACAACAATAATAATAATTCATCTGATATGAGCTATTCTAAAAATCCCATCGATTATGTTCATGGGTATGATTCAAATGATCTCGTTGATAGATTAAAATTTTAATCGCATCTCAACAAGCTGGCAATAATAATCTTCAGAATGAGATAAATTCAATTGTTGAAGGGCTATATGAATCGAATATCATATATTAATCCAAGTTCTAAGTAAGCACATCATCAAAAGCAATATGAGTGTGGATAAGTTCGGAAGAAGCTTCAATTGGTCTTATAAGTCAGAAGATGGTCCTCAAGGGCCTCCTGGTAAAGGATTTAAGCAATTACCTAGTGGTGATTTTGATATTGAAGGAAAGTGCATAAACAATCAGCAACAACAAAAGCGAAATGAAATGAAAATGAAAACAAATTAATTTTTAAGTATACACAAATAATATTTTATTAATAATTGTTACAATATTTTTAAAAAAAAAATTAAGCGATGGATAATAATTTTTAACCCCTAAGGGTTAGTATATCAGTCAATATGGGATTTATTGGATGGATGTCGAAACCGCCCTCGTGTAATAAATCCGCCAGAACAATTGTCAACATAATTGTTGACTGGACCCTTTTGAGGGAAGGGTTTCCGTCGTTGTTAATTGTTCGTATAGCATCTATTAACAATTTAAACTCCCAATCCCAGCAGAATGCCTCAGCTAATTGAAGATAATCTTCGATTTGTGCTTTGATAAACAGCATGTCTAAGTATTACTAAAAATTGTCTGCTGGTTGGGCCGTATTTATAAGGATATGGGACACTGTTATTCAATGTGACAAATTTGGTATTTGCAAAGTTTTGTCAAATGTGTGTGTGTGTGAGTTATTTAGAAATATGATCCACAGGGAATTCAATAAACGAAATGGTCAAAAAGATAAATAAACCAAGACTTTTCAACACTTCGCATTAATATTCCATACCTTTCGAAGCACTCGTATTAGGGGCCAATACAGACCGTAGCTAGAAGAATCAACGAAATATGTTTATACAAAAGATACGCATAACCTTACCATTCGAAGCACTCATATGAGGGACCTATACGGACCATAGCTAGGAATATAGTCGAATCAGCAAAATTTGTTTATACCAAAGATACCCATAACCTTACCATTCAATGCACTCGAATAAGGGACCACTACGGACCGTAACCAGGAATATAGTAGAATCAGCAAAAATTTGATATGATCCACAACGAATTCAATAAACGATATGGTCAAAAAGATAAATAAACCAAGACTTTCAAACATGTCAAAGCATGAATATTCCATACCATCCGAAGCACTCGCATATGGGACCATACAGATCGTAGCCAGGAATATAGTCCAATCAGCAAAATTTTGTTTATACAAAAGATACCCATAACCTTACCATTCGAAGCTCTCGCAAGAGGGACCCATACGGATCATAGCTAGGAATATAGTCGAATCAGCAAAATTTGTTTATACAAAAGATACCAATAGCCTTACCATTCGAAGCTCTCGCATAGCTAGGAGAATCGGAGAAATTTGTTTATATATAAGATACCTATAGCCTTATCATTCGAAGCACTCATATGAGAGGACCCATACATAGTTAGGAATATAGTCGAATCAGCAAAATTTTGTTTATACAAAATATACCCATAACCCTACCACTCGAAGCACTCATATGAGGGACCCATTCGGACCATAGCTAGGAGAATCGGAGAAATTTGTTTATACATAAGATACCCATAACCTTATCATTCGAAGCCTCGTATGAGGGACCCATAGAGATTATATCATTTGCAGAATCAGCAAAATTTGTTTATAACAAGAAACTAACTGAACATTCGAAGCACTCCCATAAGGACCCCGCACAGACCGTAACTATGAGTATAGTCGATTAAGCAAAATATGTTTATAACAAGAAACTACTGAACATACGAATGGAGGAAGTAAGCAAGAGTGGCCTATGGCGACCAGATAAATCATTCCAAATTTTACGAGCCACACTTTCGATAAACTACGTTCGATCTGTTGTCAGCATAAATGACGATGATTGAACGATGTATTGACCTCTTGCTCTATTTTTTATTTGATACGCAGTTTTTTTATGCATGCGCAGAAACATATACACAACGATCTTGAATATCCCTTCACCCATTTCAGCCAACAGCCAAAATAAACAATCCGATATCGATGAGTAGACCTTGGAAATAACTAACCCCGCTATCCATTTCAGCCAACAAGTCATAATAATTAATCTGTTCTCTATGAGTATTACCCTCTCTAGCCCCTCTATTAATTTCAGTCAACAGCCTAAATAACCAATCTGATCTGCATGAGAAGACCTTGAATATCGTTCACCGCCCTCTCACTATTGTTCTTTCCCCTCAGTCAACAAATATAAACTCGCACATCTTTCCTCTCCCTATGTCTCAGAATTTCTACAGTCACACGATTTTTACTTCCATCGACCAATAAAAACAATTTTTCTTGAAACATTGTAGTCAGCGCTGAAAACCCTGAAAACCATACCCAGGAAACGGTTCACCCCTCTCAGCATTTTTTCCTCTCTCATCATTGTAAATGTCAAAACGGATAATGCACAAAATGATGAAATAGTTAATCAAATTAATGAGAATACAAGTGAACGAGGACCGCAACGACGCTTATAATTTAAAAGTCAGTCGTCAGAAGGAACCGCTTCAATAGATGAAATCTCCAAAAGACAGCGTTGACTTATATTCCTCAGTGGATTCAATATCAACACAATTGGAAACAGAAGAAGAAGAAGGAGATGTACCATTTAGAAGATCTACAAATAGCCTTGATGAGTACTCCACTTAACAGTTTGTTATTATCAAGTTCAAACCGTGACAAGATTTATGGGCCATACCTTGATTTACAATCAAATGCGTTGAAATTAGGTACATCAAGTTTTCAAATAAACCAACAAGATGAATTCGTTATTGACGATGAAGTCTTCCCTGGAACTGATGGCCTACATGAGCTAATTTTACGCAAAAATCCTCGAAAAGGTCGATACACTAATGAAGACTTGGAACAATATCTGAAAATACTGCAAAAAACAAATGCACACATGAAATACCATGATGGCAGTTCACAGGTTAAAGGTAATAAGGGCCAGAAATATAAGCAAATTATCCAACCTTTAGTTCAAAATTTATCGCGGAAAGTAAAAAGTAAAATTGGTAAGGCATATTCAGCTGATATGATATACTCTACTAATTCTGTCGATTATGTTCATTGGTATGATCCAAATGTGCTCGTGAATAGACTAAGACTTTTAATCGCAACTCAAAAAGCTAGAAATAATAACCTTCAGATCCAGAATGAGATAAATTTAATTGCTGAAGAGCTACGCGAATCGAATATCATATATTAGCATCGGGAGAAGTTGCAATTGATAAGCTGAACAAGATTAAACGACGCTAACTGGTTTTATACAAATTGAAGAGATCCCTGATTGGAGACTGACATCAGTTGTCTTTGTCAAAATGGATCAGAATGGAGCTAAACAAAATTCTAGTGTAATGGATTTCATCCCCAGAAAATTATAATACGCAGTCACCAGCAACAGCATCATGGAAATAGAGAAATGCTTAGAGTGTACTGTCCTAAGAACAACAGGCGTGGGATATCTTGTTCGCTTGCCTAACAATAAAGAAGGGTTATTGATTTGGACTAATTATAAAAGAAGAATTTAAAATTATAACTGAAAAAGATGGATATATTGATTTGATTAATTTTAAATAAAACACAATTATTTTTAAAAAAGTTCCATTATTTTTTTTTTTTATCTACACGTTCAACAAATCTTCTATCCTCATCATACAAACGAATGAATGAGAAACACTCCAACATTGTTTACATATCGATATCACAATAAACATTTTTTTGTATCTTCTTTGAACTTCTGATAGGTACTTAATATTTATTTATCTCTTCTTAGTCTCTGATGATAATGATGATGATTCGAATGGATGGATTGAATTCGATACCAGCGATGTGTCGACCTCTTGCTCTATTCCTTTATTTTTTATTTGATATACAAACGGTTTTTTTATGAAAGCGCAGAAACATATACATACACAATGGCCTTGAATACCAGATGATCATACGCTTGAACATTATGAGCCGAAACAATAACTTGTTGATCTTGAATATTCCACTAGCCCTCGGTCAGCAAATTCCATAAATATGGTCGAAAGATAATGAGACCAAGACTTTTAAGCATGTCGAAATATGAATATTCCAACTGGATGAGTAGACCTTGGCAACCGATCACCCCCTTTAATCATTGTTTCCCTCCATCAGCGAATATAAACAATCTGATCTGGATGAGTAGACCTTGGAAATCGTTCACCCCCTCTCTTCCTTCTCTCACCATTGTTTCCCATTTGCCTGCAAATATACTTCTTCTTTCTCGCTCTGGCTTAGTGCTTTTTACTTCTTCGTCCAATAAAAACAATTGTCCTTGAAATATTACAGTCAGCACTACTACCCATTTCAGTCAAAAGCTAAAATAAACAATCTGATCTGAATGCGTAGACCTTGGAAACCATACCCAGGAAACGATTCACCCACTCTCATCCCTAATCATTGTTCCACATCAGTCAACGAATATAAATCAGTCGCACATCTTTCCTCTCCCTCTGACTCAGAATTTTTCTTTCCGCTTTTTACTTCATCCATCCAACAAAAACAATTTTCCTTGAAACAATATAGTCAAAACTACTAACCATTTCAACCAACAGTCAAAATAAACAATCTTATCTGGATGAGTAGGCCTGAGAAACCATTCACATCCCCTTCAGCATTGTTTCCCTATTCGTATATCCCTCTTCTCCCTTTGACTCAGAATTTCCTTTTCGCTTTTTACTTCATTCGTCCAATAAACAAAACAAAAACACCTATATACATATGTACATACATATATGACACGCGACTGCTTTGAAGATGACTCATATACTGCCAGATCTTATGCAAACACATATACACATACATACGTATGTATGTACACTAAGTACTCTCTGATACACACTAAGTACATTAAGTACACACTAAGTACACTAAGTACACACTAAGTACTCTCTGATACACACTAAGTACACACTAGGTACAGTATAAGTACAACACTAAGTACACTAAGTACACACTAAGTACACATCAATCACATTCCATGACACTAATTGCTCCGAATTCTCAGATTTCACCCCCAAAAAATGTAACCCTATATCTCCTTGATGACGTCACTTCCTGGCTCCCTGTGCCAGAATCGGCAATGAAAAACAAAAATGTACCTATTTCAGACAACAATCAAAATAAACAATCTAATCTGGATAAATAGATCCGAGAAACCGTTCACCCCCTCTCATCCCCCTCTCACCATTGTTCCCCCAGCTGCCCTAAATAAACAATCTGATCTGGATGAGTAGACCCAGGAAATCGTTCACCCCCCTCTCATCATTTTTCCCCTTCGCCCACAAACGTAAACAGCCGCATATCTTTCCTCTCCCTCTAACGCTTTTTACTTCCTTCGTCCAATAAACAAAACAAAAACACCGATATACATATGTACATACATACATATATGACACGCGACTGCTTTGAAGATGACTCATATGGCGCCACATCATATCCAAATACATATACACATACATACATATACACATATATACATACATACACACACACATACACATACACACATGTATATACATACACAGACATACATACAGACAGACAGCATGACATAAGTAAAAATGTAACCCAACACCTTCTTAATATAAACAAACAAAAGCCTTCCTCCCCCTCCCCCCCCCTCTCCCTCGCCCACGCTAATGTCAACAAAAAAAAAAAAAAAAACCGGGGTAATTAAAAACCGGAAGCGGCAAACATCAAAGACATTCCACGACACTTTATTGGGCAATTAAAAATGTTCCCACGCTTATGTAAACAAAAATGTAACCCGATACCCCTCCTTATGTAAACAAACATCTTCCATCTCGCTCACTCTCACACGAATATCTTCCCTCTCGCTCTGGCTCAGAATTCCCAGTCTAAACCGCCCCAATACCTACTGATGACGCAAGTAAGGGGTAGTTGAGCAGCTAAAGACCATTATTTGTAGTTCTCTTTTTTTTTTTAATTATTTTTTATATTCTCCCACACTTATCTGGCATACCTATATGCAAATGTTTTGGTTATTGAAGTTCTTGGCAGGAAAATGAGCTAGAAATTGAATGCACTCGAACGAGTAAAAAAATCCGCAGCCGCATTGCATGCGTGCAATAACACCTTAGGCTAAAAATGGGGCTCCGTCCTCAGATTATGCACTGGCTCTACACTGCGGTAATCAGACCCATACTTATACATACATACAATGCCGTTCGAAAAATGTTGCTCAATCTATTTTATTCCAAGTCGAATTGGTTGCGCCTTGCCGATAACCACATCATGTACATATATTATTTCTGTAGTAAAGGTACCATTTTCGGCTCTCACACTTAACCAATTTTAACAAATGAGGTGTCAAAAGAACGAGAATTTCCTGGAACACTGACGAATTGCACTTTCAGTTTAAAAATTTTAAAAAAAAGATCAAAGCAAATACCCAAAATGAAATCCGAAAAGAATGATCACTTCCCGTATGATTTCCACGGGATTTTCATCACGGGATTCTACAATTCATTGAGTTGAAGTGAAACTTCTTATGTCGCGGTAGGGCAGTAAAATGAAACTCAAATGTAACGAAAATATTCACAGAGGGGAAATTAAAAGGGGTGTTCGGACTTGATGTATCGAAAATAATTAAGGTGAAATACCAAAGGAAATAAAACCAATATTCAATTTAAAACGTTATAATAATCTTCTTTAATTCACTCGATAATTCGCTAGCAGATGCTCGATAAGAAGTGTCTTAGAAATACAAATTCACTTAAGAGGCAACCTCGGTTAGACCAGCTGTTAAGCATTACATAGGTACATCGGTCGTTGACCTCAAGATACATAAATTAGTTACATTTGAATACAAATACAATGACATAATATAAGTGACTTTCATACAAAAGTTAAATACAATGATGATGTACTATATGATGGTAGTGATTAATGCCCCATATAAGATTTGGGCACTAGACAAGGACAAGCATCGTTTTCTTCTGTGCACTTGCTTGCCCATTACTTGACGTTTCAATTGTCAACTTTAGTCCTCGTTGTTATGCAGAGCCGCGAATTCATTCTTTGGTGTTTTCGTCATTTTTGGTGTTTAGTGGTGTTTTATATCTTCTTGTGTTTCTGTTTTCTGGAACTAGCTATCATTATTATATTGGTGCCATGTGCACCTGTTCAATCATAGTGATATCGATAGCTAGCCCCAATGGACGGAACACCTGGTCTTCGATTTAGTGTTGGTTGTGGCAAATTGTTGTTGGGAACCAACAAGGGGTAAAGAAATTGAAATGACAATTATTGACAAAAGTAACAGAAAATATTCACAGAGGAAAATGAGCGCTCGTGGTGGGCGACGCATTCGGGGGATAAGCGAAAGTAGAGAGCGGGAAAAAGAAAGTGGATAGCGCTATGCTCTACCGCTACAGCCTAAATTTTAAACTTATCAAAACTCAACCGATTTCAGCAAATAAAGTGTCGTTGGATTCGATTTGACCCGAAGAGTATCTTAGGTTATATGACGTCATAGAAACATTCAAAATGGCGGACAACCGAAGATGGCGAATTACCGTTATCTTCACGACTTTCTTAATATGTGTATCAAATGAAAGGGTTTGGCAAGACAAACAATACGCTAAGTAACGTCATTCGACATGGCGGTCTAGTAAGATGGCGAACCACCGTTATCTTCACGACCTCCATTATATGGGTATCAAATGAAAATGTTTGCCAAGACAAACAATAAGCTAAGTGATCTACATCGTATTTTTCAAGTCAAGTTTCACTTTTATCGCGCAGCTTTCTACGCATAATTTTTTTTTAATTACTTTGGTTCGTCTTGAAAAGCCATCACGAGCTAAATGCATATCCAATTCATCATTCCATCAAGTTTTGTGCACGACACTTTGCTACCGTGCAAAAAACATCGCAGCTCTCATAAATTCCGAGAACTGCCATCCGAAAGAGTAAGAAAATGTTTGAGCAAATATTTTCAAACGGTATGTATGGAATAATGGAATTGTAGTCTGGTGCACGCACTGGACAAAGTCAGCTACGTCAATATACCCAACAAAATCCAAAGAACGGCTTGTATCCATGCGAACCACTCCAACCGCGGGTCTTGAAAAAATATTGAACATGCTTCCGTTAGACATTTACGGTAGCGACATAAAAGCAAAACGGCGTTGCGACTAAAAGACACCTTATAGTGGGAACCTTCTAACTTACGGATCGCAAGGAACCCTCAATGAATGACCTTAACACAGGGATTTCGGACTATATGACTTCGCTCCTAGATTTCAATATCAAAATATATGATCAATATTCCCAGCCGACAGGAATGCCTTGGTAATATCTGTCTAACTGACGAATCTGTACTGGAGATATCTACACGGATGGATCCAAGACAGGTGATGGCATAGAAACTGGTGTCTTTTCGGGCCCGCTCAGCCTGAATTTCTCTTTAAGACTTCAAAAAAAAAACTACTGTAGTGTCTTTCAAGCTATTCGTGAAGCAATCGACACAGATAGCCAAGTAGCTATTAAAGCACTCGAATCACCAATTATAAGATCCAAATTGGTAAAGCACTATCGCGCATCGAGCATATGCATGCTCACTCTGTGCTGGGTTCCTGCTCATAGAGATATTGTGAAGCAGACGAACTAGCCAGAAAATGTAGAAAACTGGGAAATCCAACCACAAAAAGTGAACCCCATTAACCAATAGACACGATAGGGCACAACATCTTCACGCAAGCACTGAAAAGGGCTAATGAAGGGAGTCGGACAGAATTCCGAAAACCAAAATCCCGAAAGCCCAAAATCCCGAAAGTCCGAAATCCCGAAAATCCAAAATCCCGAAAGTGAAAATAAAGATTTGTTTGTAGGAAAAAAAATTAGAAGACAACTTATTTAACATATTAAATTAAATAACAAACTTCAAATAAATAAAACATAATAAAACAGTTCAAGTCTTATTGACAAAAAACATTTAAGAAACGATCTATGACAAAGCAGTATCTAATACAAGTTCATATCGAACGCGATTTCCATTAAAAACTTATTTCAGAACGCTCGTTACGTTTCGCGTAAATTTTTTTATATTTTGTTTTCCTAAATAACGGAACGTCCTTATTCTTTGGTTTTCACCGGAAATTATTTTCGATGTAAGTACATGCTTTCACACGGATTTGGTATTCATCTAAAAGAGCGATCAGTATACGCCAATGTGTAAAACTAAAATCAATTAGCCGAAACTAAAATCTAATCTATCAGCTATCACACTGGACGAGATCAACACAACTGAATGCACATTGCGAATTGTAAAATATTGCAACACTAATGCCAACGAGAATGGACAAACATTTGTCTACTATCTTTTAAAATAAGTGTCCCGAAAACGAAATCTCGAAAAATTATATAAAATGAAAAATTTGCGCAAATTTATTTTATTTTATTTTGGGATTTTGGCTTTTCGGGATTTTGGATTTTCGGGGTTTCGGATTTTCGGGATTCTGGATTTTCGGGGTTTTGGATTTTCGGGATTTTGGGTTTCGGGATTTTGGATTTTCGGGATTTTGGCTTTTCGGGATTTTGGGATTATGACCCCAACCCGCTAATGAAAGATGGCGTAACCTTGATACCACAGACTTAGCCTCTGCTCAATCGACGTAAAACTTGCTGCCTGCTAAAAACTAGAAGAGCACATATCGGCACCCTAGTTGGGGTATTGACAGAGGGTCATTGTGCAATTGGGCAGAATTTCCAGCAGATTGGGCTGAGAGAAGCTCACCTGCTCTCGGACTCCCAGACTACTCGCCAGTGGTAGTGCATGTTTCGCTAAGCGTTAAGAGAACACCACCCTAAGGTGTCCCCTGTTGAATTCTTTCCTGTAGCTTACATCTCCAAACGTAAGGTTTATTATACGCGTAGCATTAGTTTGGTATTGATTTATGAAACCTCACCATAGCTTTAAAACGGTCCAATGCTATAAAATGTTGTAAAAAACCACATATTTCATTTGTAACCACAGAGATAATTTCGTGTCAAGAAAATAAAAATGAAAAACGGAATGCACATTGCGTTACATGCACAGTCAAAGACTGTCAGTATTAAAAATGCATTCCTTATAAGAAACTAGGTTACCCAAACACAAGGCTTCTCTAGCAAAACCACCTGAAATATCTTTACATGTGTAGTTCTGCATCAGCATCCGAGTATTGAAAAACATCTACGGTTCGGTAGATATGAGATCCTTTGCCACTACAAAGATACATATGTATGTAGGTACACCGTACACTTTACAAGGCTGTCAAAATCCTTGTACTGTATTACTGGCACACTGCTGCTTGTAAAGGAATTTTAATTTCTTTCGTTACATTTGAATGAAGCGAATGTAGGTACTCGTGAGTAGGAAAAATAATTAATTTTTCATCTTAAGAATGAAATAATAAATTGCTTTAAAATTTATTTATTTCTATCTCTGTTATATATATACATTTATGTACAATGTTCATACGAGTATGAATGAAGGCAATGGTTGTATGCTTGTTGGTATTCGCACGCTGACCTCTAAAATACTCGGAGTATAGAAGTGCTACTTACATAACGGGCTCCCGACCCGTGAAGAGTCTCTGCCTGAGACAAAGGAGTATAGAAGTAGATCGGACTAACAGTGCGGTTCACTTGGTTAGACACTCTTATACATATTATATGTTAAATTTGTAGGTGACGTTATGGCGCATTAAAATAATAATAGTAAACAAAATTATAAGCACACTTTCCCGAGATAAATGCGATTTTCACAAAAATTGGTTAAATCTGTACTTGAAGATAAAATATGTATCTTGAAAATGAAAGTACGGATGGTAATAGTTTTTAACTGTTATAAGCACTATTCAATTGTCTATTAAACGAGTCTACCCCTGTAGCTCTAAGATTAATACACTTGAAATAATAATTGTATAACTGTTGGTACCATTTTCTATGAGGGAACTTTTTTAAACACCCTGTAGCTCAGTGGGTATTCAAGACAGACCCCCCACCCCTCCCATTCGATTTTTTTTCATTGCCAGTGAATCAGATCCCAAAATATTTGTGTCTCAAACTGGACCACCCTGTATATGAAAAAAAAACCCAATAGCTTATTTCTTAAATTACTTCCAAACTTTAAGTAAGCTTTCTTATTTTAATACCTTTTCAACAGTTGTAAGCTATGTATGTACACTGTACAGTACATACATACATATGTATGTGTTAAAAAGGGAGAGAAATAAAACATTAATACCTGAAGAAGTTTCAAGACTTCAAGCTTTTGTACATAGATTGCACTATGTAATAACCTACAAAAAAAAAATTGGCGGCAAAAACAAGCTTTTGTCCGTTGTGTTTCGGATGTCAAAGTCAACCACGATCAAAATAATAACGGAATTGAGTTCGTCGATAGGTATATGACGTGTCCAACAAATTCTATCTTAAAGCATAAAAGTTAAATGGCAAAAAAGTGAGAAATGAATCGACATTAACCAAGGACTAAGGACCCTACAGTTCAGAGTTAAGAGTTTGTGACAAAATACATATATGTATGTATGTATGTGTGTTGAGCTCATCAACAAAAAATAGCATCAACTCCAGCAACTAATATCAGCTCTGGTTCCAACAACAAAAGGTACAGGTGACAAAGCAATTCCTGGTAATAAACAATTGCTCACTGACGACCTACATCAACTATAGTCAATTTATCGGTTCTGCCTGCTGTCTCATCTGATTCAGCGTTGTTAACTAATACTGCTGTCTTTGCTGACGTTCAATCACGACCTGCATTAAATATAGGCCGCTTATTGGGTCTGCTGGTTCAGCCGAATCAGCGTTGCGCCTGCTGCCTTCGGCTTCCGTCGATGTGGGCCAGTATCTATCTATCTATCTATATAATTAAATCTGTAGCGCAAGAACTTGTGATTCCTCCTGAGAGTTTATTTCTGCACCTATTTCAATGACTCTATCACTGATCGGAAGCTTTTCAACTGAACTTTGTTCATCAGAATAAAAAATTCTGAAAATGTGCATATGAGTAAAGGATATGAGCCAAAATTATATGGAGCTTGGGCTAACAGTGTACAGCAATGAAATTGGTATCAAAATAAAGCTGAGCTTCAGTACATTAAAACTGTGAAGTTTTATGAAAATCGTGTGTGGGGATTTTGAGATTTTTGTGTGTGAAGTTCAAGTGTCATAAGAACCGTAAGACGCACATACATGAATTTAGTATCAAGTGAAAGGTGATTCTACTATCTTTCTTACGACCTTAAAATAATGAGTCTTAATGTTTAGTTTTAAAATAATCAATAAATCTCTTAAGACTTCAAATGTAAAGTTTTTTTTTTGAAAATCACTAATTTCTGAAAAATATTCAGCAACAACATACCTTTTTTAGCAGTTATGTGCAAGAGCATTTTTCAAACTTCAGTTGGATGTATATTAATGTAAGATTCCATTATTAACTAAGAAAAACACTTTCAAAAACCTACCTGGTGTAAATCAATCACCAATGCTCACTTAGTCTGCTTTTACACCTAGACTGGTGAGTCTAGACTCACATGGGTGCAAAAGAGTAAGAAAGTTCGAAAAGATGAGAAGGAAAATATTTTGCCCTGTGAGTCGAGGGTAAAGTTTTTGGCGACTCTTTTTGACGTTTTCCTTTTCTCTTCTTCGTTTTATCATTGTGTTGCTTCCCACCTAGTCATCTGCACAATACAAGAACTGCAAAATAAAAGAGGAATGTCAAATTTGAGTCAAGGGAAAAAGTCTGAAGTGTAAAAGCGCAAGACTCACGGATGTAAATAACAAAGAGAAATTCGAAAAAAGTCTAGACTCACAAGTCTTAAGTGTAAAAGCAGACTAACCAATCCTCGATGGTCAGAAATTAGTGATTTAAAAAAAAAAAAACTTTACATTTGAAGTCTTAAGAGGTTAATTGATTTTTTTAAAACTAAATATCTAAGACCCATTATTTTCAGGTCATAAGAAAGATAGTTGAATCACATTTCATTTGATACTAAATTCATATATTTGCGTGCATGTAAACTAACAAAAATCATCAGAAGATCTATCCGCAATACGAATTTCACACACAAAAATCTCAAAATCCTGACATACGATTTTCATAAAACTTTACAGTTTTACTGTACTGAAGCTCAGCTCTATTTTGATACTAATTTCATTGATATACGCTCTTGGCCCAAAAGTGCCCCATCTCCTTTATTACGAAAAAAACATTATTACCTATACCTACCTAAGCTCTCTTTTTTTCATTCGTAAACCATATAAGGTTATATGCAAGATTTTGACGGAATTTGTTGACTTTGCCTTTTTTTGCATTTTTTGCCTTTTTTTACTCATATTGCCTTTTTTTGCCTTTTTTACTCATATTGCCTTTTTTTGCCTTTTTGGTACTGTTTGTAGCTGTGCACTTTCTTCTTAACTATACGATTTATCCCTGCTCACACGAAAGAAATTTCAGTGTCCACACGTACATATAAGAACAGATTTTTCTGTCTTGTATGAACTATGCACATGGACATAACTGCACGCGTTATTTACACTGGAGCGCATAAAAAAAAAATCCTTACACACCAAAAATCCTTATGAACTCAATATACATGCGCTTCTTCTTGTGCCGTAAGTGCAATCTCAGCCATTCGCCGCAGTTTCATCTGACAAAAATCGTTAGACATTTGGGAAGTATTTTTTTCGTAACTGTGCGCCTTTTCATCTAGATTCTAGATTCATATTCTGTGACATTATACTGGTCATACTTAGTGCTGGTCTGTTGAATATTGCGTGTGCCTAAATGCGTGCTGCTCCCAAAATATTTGGTTGCTTGTCATTGAAAGTGAAAATGTCCCAAGACAGAGTTTGTGGTGAAATTGGAAAAAGATTTTTAGTCGACCCGAAAGACCGCATATTTAAAAGTTTACAAATTACAGGTGACTCCTAGTAGTTGCATGTATTTTAATTTGAGCACTTCATCTTAGTGCATTGCGTATTATTTAAAAAAAAGAGGTGTTAAAGACTTTGATCGGACTCGAGGAGAAATTACAACAAGCTAAAGGGCCAGTAGCTGAAGATGGGATGAAAAAATTGTACGCGGTTTTTCCAGAAAATTAACGAAATGGCGCTGCAAATTCTAAATTGGACTCAAATATTAAAGTCAAGGACGTGACATCTCTTATCTTGGCTCCACTAGGCTCTGCCCATGTTGTAAGGCCCTTTATTTTATTCAAGGCTTTCCTAAGAGATAATCGCAGGCGATTGTAACGTACCAGAAAACTTAAAAATGTTTTGGGTTACAATGTTAATAATAATGCATAAAAACCTTTATTATGAAATGCCTTTTTTTTGCCTTTTTCTGTGGTATTATTTTGCCTTTTTTGGCTTTTTTTGGTCAACAAAATCCGAACCCTGGTTATATGGTTACTACATGCGAGATTTCTCGCACTGGTCCACTTGTAATAACATACATAGTAATAAGTAGTCGTAAGTAAAAGTTATGTATAAATAGTCATAAAGATAAACGAAAAAATATAGATCGATTTTAACCATTAATATCACTCACTGACAGCTATCCCCCAACCAGTGGTAAGGTGGCTGCTCAGTGTGAGAATACTAAAGAGTAGATTTTACAATGTGAGTCCTGAAGTTATTTTTTTTAATCAAAAATTTAATTTTGATTGTTCATGTACACATGTAGTTTTAATTACTACCACAACCTTAAATGGGAAAAACATGTCAACCAGTATACAGGAACTTTTGTGATGGTATAGCGAAATAAAATTTCGTCCAAAAATAATCTCAAAAATATTTTGAATTGTTGGAGGATGTACTGCTTTAACTCGGAAATGCTTAGCTGACTCCAGACTGGATGTTTAAGCAAGAAAACGCTTCTTCATTTCTTTCCTTAGGTGGCGCTATAGTTCAGGATGAACAAGGCCCTGCTTATCGCAATCACTTGTGTGCACGTGTTATATTTTTACACGAATGGAAAGGACATAGTTTTTTGCCGACTCCGGACGGTGGCGGGCTGCAACAAATAATATTCTTGAATGCTTGTCAGATATTCTTGAAAAAATGTTTGGGTGTTTTTTTGGGATTGAAACCGGGCAGCATGCCAATGTAACCATTTATTTTTTGGCAAAAAGCGGCAGGTTTTTTAGAGCTAAAAGCGGGCGTGTTTTGGCGGGTTTGGCGGGCTTCGAAAAAGTAGATTAGCACAGCCAATACATTGGTGGAATTGAAATACAAACTAGAAATGAACAACAATTACGTTATCCGTACCGCTTGTCCCAATAGTTAAAATGGTACATACCACCACACGTTTCACATTTTAACTTTTTAATAAATGGAAAAGAGGCTTCAAAATCTGGCGTGAGCCTGACATATTTTTTAACTTTTGGGTGGTTTGGCATTTTGGATATGATGTGTCTAACTTTTTAAATTGTTCGTCGGATAGCGAATGAATAACATTGCTGGTCTTTTGGACGCATAACATTTGCAATTTTCGCGCACTGATGCGAACTGAAGTTGTCTACAGCAGTTTAGATCTGCCACCTGCATTATCACAATTTCGATACATTGACATTGTTGAATAAGATTAGACAGTATAAAGAGGCATATTAAAAAAGAAGTTCTGTGGTGAGTACAAAATTCAAAAGTTTTCTCAAAAAGCGGGAAAATAGTTGCGGTGGCGGGTGGCGGGTGGCGGGTTTTTGGATCAAAAAGCGGGTAAAACCCGTCAAAAGCGGGTGAAATGGTCACATTAGCATGCGTAGTAGTTCACCACGTCACGGTGACACGAGTAAGCTAAAGCTCCCATTCGCAATTCACGTGAAACAATGGCTTACTCTCGTCTCAACCGACTTAAATCCAATATACAAGTATATAAAACTTGTGGGGGAACCTAGGGCAAAGAGTATATACCAAATACCATACATGTATATATGCACATAATGTACATACCTTCATTTTTTTTCATAAATTTGATTGTTGAATACCCAAACATGTCTTCATAAGGCTTTCATGTAATAATTATGCAAAAGAAAAATTAATTAAACACGCTCGTGTGATATCAGTAAAATAGGGATACCGTTCACATAAAGAGCAAAAATTAATTGGATTTCATGTTTTTGTTGTAATATAGGTATTAAAGGAATTTTCGAGTCTTATAACAGCAAAAATAATAATTTGGATGTACCCATATATGAGTGTACAAAGGACACGTTTATGTCAAACAACCTGCTTTCATCGAAATTTCCATTCGGCCATTCCCAACTAGATACATTGAAATTAACAAAAAAAATTTTTTTTTATCTCCATTTTTACTCGACGTTGCGAAAGAGGAAAAAATGTATTTCACTTAAAAGAATTTTAAACCTAGACAAAGTATTTCAACACTTTAAAGGAATGCACCTAGAAACTTGGTTAAATATCGCCTCTGGGTAAAATGCCGCATAATTTCACACAAAAATTTAAACGAGGGAAAATTAGTTGGATTTTTTTTTATAACTCTTGAGGACTATGGTTTTATTGTGAAATTTATTTGTTTCTTTTTTTCTTGTAAATTGTTTGCACTACACTACATTTTTAAGGTAGGTACATAAAAATCCACTGATGGAAATGAATTGATAAAGAGGAATACTAAAGACTTATGAGAGAATATATAGGTAATGAGGTTAATTTAGCTTTTGAAAGTGGGAATTTAGTGTTGAGTGCTGTAAGAGCGGGCAGAACCGGTTTTAAGGTGCATGAGCGCCTGGCACAGAAACAAAAAAACAAAAAAAAAGTTTAACACATAGCCTGTAACGCAATGAAAAAGGTCGCAAATTGTATTTTACAAAAATATAAAAATTTGTTTTAAAAATATATTTCCTTAGAACAAATAGAAAACTAAAAAAAAAAAAGTGTGTGTGTCAGTCATACGCGGTAGAAGTGAAACTTTTTTTAAAAATGGTGTATATATTATTTGTATTGGTTATATAATTTTATGAATGAGATAAATACAGATAGATAGAGATTGCAAGAGAGCGAAGAGCGAAATTGACGGACAGACAGAAGAAAGATATCATAATCATACATATACCTACATACATCAACATCATTCAACACGGACAACTGAATTTAACAACTTATTTATTTTGATTCACCAAAATTACCAAAAGTTTGAGTATCTATAATCTGCGCAATGTTGACTTTTGTTTTGGCTTATTCACTGTATCTCATATGGTTTCATTCAAATTCCTACCAAAGAAAGAGAAATAAATCCGTCATACTCGAAAGTCGTAAGCTCGTAAGTAGTAAAAGCCAAATCCCATATTTTAATTCTCAATCTCATTCTTAATTTTCATTATTCGCGCTCTCAATATTTCAATTCGAAAAGAGCTTGATGAGAGTGGTTTCACATACAAGTACAAGATATAATGCTATCATGTATGAGCGCGCTAGCACTGTTCCACTGTATACCACCCGAAACCCCACCAAGTAGCACACACATGCACTTACACTGCGTGAGCGGCCGCCCGACTGAGCTGGGCTGTGAACAAAGCTGAGACTGAGTGTAGAGTGTATCTCATTCTAACGCGTGCTAATACGTTGGGTTCTGAAAGAGATGCAATGTTTTTCGTGACGAAATTTCGTTACACGATTTTAGATTCACACCGCGAGCTAAGAAGTTTCACTTCAAAAATGTTTTTACCTTTTTACCATGGCAAACCGTAGACCTTGGTTGACTGGGCGAACCCGAAGGCATTTACAGTCGACCCCGACTTATGTGCTATAAATCAATATATTGTAGCAAATTATTATAATATTATACATTTTTAAATCATATCGGTGGAAGTCTTCAAAAGACACTTGGTAGTTCATCGGTACCAAGCGAGTGGGATTCTTACCGCACCAAAAACACCTGGGAATCAAAACCAAACTTTGATATCTAGAATTTAAATCGCATTGGGTGAAGTTTAAAGTTGTAATATATGTAATGTTACGTTCCCATAGTTTTTAGACCATTAGCTCGTGAGGCTTTGTTCTTCTCAATCTCCGAATATTGTCTCTTCCATTTAAGACGATCTCCATCTCGGAGTTAATGTGATTTTCAAGGTGCTGGTTATGTGAAAGAGCGTGCTTTCTTCTGAAATCATGTCTATTTGTAGGTCACGATGCAAGTCGGTATTTCTTATGTACCAAGGGGCATTTATTATTCCACAAAGGACTTTGTTTTGGAATTTTTGTATGGTTTCTGTATTTGTTTTCTTTGTACAGCCCCATAATTGGATGCCATACGTCCATACAGGCTTCAGTACTTGCTTATATAGCATTATTTTGTTTTGGATAGATAGGTCTGAGTTTATTCCCAGTAACCCGTACATTTTTCTGTATTTCAAGTTCAGTCCTCTCTTTTCTTTTTGATGAGCTCTTTCCATTTTAATTTCGCATCCAAAGTCATTCCAAGGTATTTGGCCGTATTGGCGTAAGGTACAACTAGGTTATTAATAAATATTGGAACATGGTTAAACTTTTTATTTGTAAAGTTTATATGAGTTGACTTTGACTCATTAAGTTTGATACGCCATCGCTGCGTCCAAAGTCTAACTTTGTTGACTGCATTTTGCAGGATTTCTGTGGCCTTAACATTTATCAGGCACCAATATTGCAGTGTCATTTGCAAAGGTAGCCATGAAAGCATTTTGATCTACCGGAATATCCCTGGTGTATAACAAATACAAGATACGTCCAAAGACACTTCCTTGTGGAACACCGGCTCGATCTTCTTTAGTTCCGAATCTTCTTGTTCGTATCGTACTCTTAAGAGTCGGTCTGAAATATATAATTTCAGTATTGCGTAGTACTGTCTAGGTAAATCCCTATGCAGTTTGTACTCAAGTCCTTCATGCCAAACCTTCTCAAAGGCTTGAGCAACATCTACACTTGTTTTTCTTCCAGTGCCTTTTCCACTATATCTGTAATTCGATGCACTTGGTCTATCGTGGAATGTTTATTTCTAAATCCAAAATGTTGATTTGGAATGAGTCTTCTTTCTTCAATAATTTTACTTAACCTCTTCCGAGGCAATTTTTCGAAAACTTTTGCCATAATTTTTTTCACAAATGACACAAAACTTGTGAATTCTATTCCTTTTGTGAAACAGAAACATATGTATAAAAATCTTGCAATTTCACAAATTTGTGACTTGTAAACTACGTCAATAAATTGTTTTTGGTGAAACAAATTGCGAAAAATTCGCACAAATTTCCTCTTGTGAAACACAATTGAAAATTTGTGAAGCAGAAATTTGGTGAAACCAAATTTCCCACTTTTTCTACAAATTTTGTGAAAACACGCTTGTAAATCACAATTTGTAAGTTGGTAAAATAGCCCCCAGTTTGTTTTTGGAAGTGTATACTGCCCGTAACAGCACCTACAGGAATACGACCATTTTGCGCTAGGGAGCCGTTAAGAGCTGATCCTGATCTTCATCTGGCTAGTTCGTCGGCTCTCTCGTTTCCCTCAATGGCACTTTGTCCTGGAACCCAGAGTGTGACTCTAGCCTGATTGCACAAGCGATTGATTTCGCTTGGCATTGATCAACCAGTTTTAATGAGGTGGTTGCCGAATTTATGGCTTCAATTGCGCCTTGGCTGTCTGTAATAATAGTTATGTTGTGTTTGGGGTTTGGGTCGCTTATTAAGTTGTGACAGGCATCGAGGATTGCTAGTAGATCGCTAGTTGAATATATGTATATTCAAATACAACTAAGCTGTCCAAGTTTAAATAGAACAGTGTATTTTGCCCATTATCAACTGGACAAAAGGACACATATTTCTCTCAACTGTCAAGTTTGAACATTTTAATTCATACCAGATAATGACAGGAAAAAGTCTGACTACTTTTTGAAATGTCAGCTTATGTGGAATTTGTTGATAGGTATGCGTACTTATTTCTTTTCTAACACAACAAGGATAACCTCCTGTCGAAAAACTAGTTTCCCACTAATTTCCCTTTTCCAATTCAAATCATTTTATTTAGTTGATGGGAAATTATCTAGCTTTCAAAACTTTAATGTCACTGCCAATCTTCCTTGTTTCGCTACACATACATCGACAAATCTCTACATAAACATATATGCAAATACTTCACGTACCAATGGATTACTACTTAGCAGACTTTATTGCTTGTCCCAAAGGACCTCAAATCTCCATCCACAAGTATGTATCACATATATACATAACCTCACCTATTCATATGCATGTGTACGTATGTATATTCTAATTTTCTTTTTTCGTTCGAAATATTTGCAAACCAAGTAGGTACAAAAAAAAAAGAAAAATAACTAAAGGTGGAATGTCCTTCGATGTCTATATCGAGAAAGGAAGGTAGAACAAAATTCCAGTTATTCAAGGGAAAAAAAGGATAAAACTACACAAATTATGTGGGACAAAAAAATTTCCATACATATTATTCAGCCGCTGGTGGAAGGTGGGGAACAAAGAAAAACGAATAAGGTTCACGAGCATGGTATGCAGATTGATATGGTATACCTATACATTATGTATGAGTTCATATGCATATGTATCTTTGACAGATTACACGGTCACAGAGCAACGTAGTTCTGTCTTTTTTCACAACACACAGATTGCAGATACAAACGCAATGAGATAATGTAATTAAGCAATTGGCTAGCTTTTGTGTCCATCACAAACTTTACATAACCCATCCCACAGTCTGATAGAGGACAAACTTTCAGTTTGATAAGGACAAAAAAAAGGAAGAGAAACTACAATTAAATTAAATTAAATTCCAATTAAAGTTTGAAACCAATTTTCTTTGGAAAATTTAATATCAACCCATTGAATTTTAATTTACCGCACTAGCATATTGGCCAATGATGCAAGTGGGCTTGGCCGGACTCTCTCTTGTCTCTGCTTCGTTCTTAAGGAGTTGCCTCGTTCAAAATAATTGAGTTATATGAGGTTTTGCAACTTTTTTTATACATTAGGGATTCGGTAGACCCAAAGTTCGGAATTGTCTACGGATGTGAATTATTTTCTTTTTACCATGAAGAGTTATGGAAAAGGGTCTGTTGCAGTGTAGGTTTTTTTTTGGCTTAAATGACCATGAAGTTGCGGAGATGTAATAATTGTATACACTTTGTTTGTACCAATGCGAAAATAATGGAATTTCCATAAAATAGAGTGCATGTCTTAACTACCTTCACGATGGTTATACAGAAAGGTCAAGGAACATACAGTGAGCAACAGGTTATTTGATCCACTGCTTTTTTTGAAGTAAAACATACCTACGTTAGACAAAACTTTATGTAACACAAAAGTGAAACGCGAAAATCCGACTCATTACGTCATACCTTCGGTAGATTGAATCGTGAACGTAGTAGAGGTGTATGTATACTAGCTTCCCGCAGCAATGGAACCGGTGCTATGTGAGTTGGTATAAATGTATTTGTTTATTTATTAATTTTTCTATTTATTTATTTATTTATTTTTTTATTTATTATTTTATTTATTTATGACGCTGATTACACGACTCATTTTTTTATTCATTTCGTCTTTCGTCTTTTTGACAGATAGTGGGAGGGGCATAGAAACGAGAGGAGAATGAAGTAACGAAAGCAGGAATGAAAATTCTGAGATTTTTTCATGTTGATCTTTGACATTTCTCGTTGACAAAGAAAATCATTTTAATGATGAATTTTAAAATTGATTTTTGAGCTAAATTTATAGGCCCCACACACCACACAAGCATGCATGCACAATCCAGTGAATGCGCATGCAAACTGAAGGTGTATGGTGTTGATTGTGTGATTGCGCATGCTGATTGCGTGATATCAAAAAAAATTGATATTTGTTTGTTTGCGCATGCATGATTGCGTAGTGTGTGGTGAAAATTGCTCAGTTGCGTAAATAATTTGATGAGTAAACATGGCAAATAGCGGTAATAAAAAGTTTTGGGAGGAGATTGTCGAAGTTTTCGAATTTTGATGCCCAAATTTATTTCTTCCTAATTTTTTTTATTTTATTGCCAAAGCGATTAAAATAAGTCATTTTTCAACGAAGCGACCTTCCCAGAGATATGGTGACGAATGAATATTGCACAGTTTGCTTGTATAGTGTAGGGGCGAGATGTGATTGCGCAAGCTTCTGATTGTACATGCATGCTTGTGCGGTTATGGGGCCTATTAGGGACATTTTACATTTGCTAGTAAATACGCAATTATTATCCTCCATAATAAGTAAATTTAGTGCGATTCCAACTGAAATTTTACTATTCCCTTCCTAAATATAATGTGGATTTCAATAAACATCAGAATCACGTATGCACGTATCCACCAATTATTAGAAACCGTGTAATCACTACCGTACGTACCTGTCAAAAAGACGAAAGACGAAACGAACGATAAAAAAGAGTCATGTAATCAGCGTCTATGTATTTATGTATGTATTTATTAATTTATTTGTTGGCAGTGAACTCTCTCGTAACTGGACACTTACGGTACCGAGAAATTTGTCCGGTTATGAGAGGTGTCCGGTTATGGGAGAAAAAAAGAAATTGACGTTCTTTAAAAAAAAGAAACAATAGACAATCTGTCTATGACAATCAAGCGTTAAATGACACATACATATATACATACATACATACACTTAACATACAAACCCATTTAAAAATGCAATGGGATTTATAAACGCATCGGATAACACGTTCGCGGACAAGACCACATATGCCGTCAATGGTTGATAAAATAAGCGGGTCATGATAATTTTTGATATGTTAGGACAAGACGGGAACTCTGACGAGAAATACAGTAAATTTCCATATTCCGGCATTATTTGTCCTACCAGAGACAAATTTTCACTTTCCTGTAACGAGCGGAATCATTTTTATCTTTATACAAAATTCGCACAAAATAATATAAAATATCTGTCAAAATGCCGGAGATATGTATTTGTGTGTCATTCCAGCGTTTCCCACAGAAAATCATATGTCCGAGAACGTGATAATGACGCAAAGGTACACTCCACAGTTTACATTATAAAAGTTTTGTTTTTTACAAAGTGTAAAGAAGAGGAAAAAAATCAAAAAAAAAAGTGTTAAAAGTTTGCATACGTAGATGTATTTTGTCCATTTAAGAGAGAGCGACATTCTATTGCGGTTACGAACATTTGTGTCCGTGTCTGGTTATGGGAGAGTTTTTTATATGAAAAATCGTGTGTTTATTTCCGTCCTTTGAAATCTGTCCGGTTATAAGAGGTGTCCGGTTATGAGAGGTGTCTGTAAGGAGAGAGTATACTGTATTAACTTATTTATTTATTTATTTATTAAGTTTTTCATTTATTTTTATAATGATGATGACATAATGAATTAGGAAAAACTGATTTTGGATTTGGAAAAGGTCTGGCCGACCTAGTAATTGACAGAAGGCGTATGTTGTTTTTTTAACTTTTAAGTATGTAGGTGAGTTATACTGCCGTTATTTTCGTAAAGGCCCTATCTACAATAACGAAATCATTTTTTTCTTGTATTTTTTATATTTTATCTTCAGGTTGCGGAAGTAAATTCATTATTCAACTCTATCATCTCGATAATGTGAAAATGTAGTAAGGGCCTTAACGAAAATAGCGGCAGTATAGTAGCGTAAAGTTGCTGTCGACACACCATTATGATTTCATTTTATTACGGTTAGCTTGCCTCTAGTAAAGGGTTCTTTTGTCAAATTGTCATTATCCTGGGCAAGAACAATGTAAAAACAATTAACTTTAAGACCCATTGATAGAATTTTTAGTCGTCCTTTCCAAAATAGTGCTTTCGGTATTAATCTTTGAAACGATTTTTTGCTTTAACAAATTCGCCATCATTCATTAAGTCCGGCTCTTCACTTTACTCACGGTCTTTGTAAGTGGCCGGCACCTTTTGGGGTCAGGTGGCGTCTCCTTCATAAAGAACTCTTCAGACCTTTTGGTTTAAAAAATACGTCAACCAATGACATACTAGCTTTTATGAACAATGGGGTTTGCCTCTTGGACTACTTAGAATCCTACGATACAATAGATCTTTTAAATCGTAATATCAGCCTTGGGACAGGATCACTCCAAAAAAAATAAAAATCATCTATCTATCCATCTATCTATTAATTTAATCATATAAATGCGATGAAGAAGACCAGCGATGAAGTCAGCAGAAACGAATAAAGCTGTGAATATAGCAAACAAACAAAGTATGCATAGAACACTGTTAATAGTGCGTTTTATAACTATTTATGAACTGCAATGTCAAAGAAATTTATCGCATTTAATCCTATTATTCTTTGTTTTGCGCTGTCATCACTTAAGTAATTTATGTTTTATTTAAAAAAAAAAAAATCGTATACATTATGAAGATGTTGCAGTTGTTGAGTCATCCGAACGATATCATGCAAGGTTGCATACATTTTTTTGTTTGGCACTTTCAAATAATTTATTGCAGCTAATGATTAATGACAACAGTTGATATTTACCTATAGCATATTTTATTTATTCAGTAGAGTTAAATTACAAAAGCAACATAAATCTTTCTTAGTACCTACTTTTTCTGGACAACAAACAGCAATTCAGTTTTATAGCTTTATTCTATTTATGTACATGTACTAAAAAACAATAAAATAAAGAAAAACATTCGATTCAGTTACAACCGATTTACAGAATGACTATTGATATTGACAACCACCAATTATACCAAGCAATGAATTACAATTGGATATACAAATAAATACGTTACAGTGGTGGTCCAGTATAACGAATGCCGATATAACGAATCATCGATATACCGAACACTTTTGTCAAATGCGTTATCGGGTCTGTATAGCGAACGAACAAAAAAATGATATTCGATATAACGAATGTTGCTACAATATCTGTGTAGTACATGCCTTAAAAAATAGAAAGAGACAGATTAACCTAAGAAATACAATAATGTTTAGGAAACGGTCGATGGAAAAATTTGAGTGTTGTACTTGCAACCAAAGGTAAGCTCATTGATCCAACCATTCGCTTAGTTAAGCTAAACGGATGATTTGGAATCATGGAACAATACTGAAATGTTTCTTCAAAAATATAAGCGTATCAGCCCTCTCGAGGCCGTTGAGAGTTGAGAGAACTGAGCCAAATAGAACAATATTTGAAGTTCTGAAAAACTTGTTCTAATAAGTCTACGGGAAATAGCCACAAACTGTGTTGAACGTTTGCAAAAGCATGTCCTTATTGGCGATTGCTTTTTGGAAATTAATTTTGTATCAGTTTCTTTTAATTCTTTTTCTTTTTTTTTTTAACTTGTTTTCTTGACTTCGTGAATAAATTAAATAAAGTGTTATGAATTAAAAACAGTATTTGTACATTTATTTTTTCTTTCAAGGAAAATGTGTTCAATATTACGAATTTTTCGATATAGCGAATGCAACTGGACATATTATCATTCATTATATTGGACCTCCACTGTATTTTGTTTACAGATAAAGTCAGAACTTCTTCTAAGTTTATATAAATGTAAGATAATTGTGATTAACAAATAAAACCAAGTCAGCAAAATATGTTGTATAGTCGTTCAGGGCAAGAGTGCGCATTTGGGACTTCGGGATTCAATTCTGAAAAACTTACAACAGTTAACAAACAAAAGAACCTATTATATGGTAGCTCTATATTTTATGAACAAAGTTATACAAAAATATTTTATATTTTTTTTTAATGTTTCATATGTTTTGATCAAAAAACCAAAGTAAGTCAAGTTGCGCACTCTTGCCCCGAAGTCAGGGTAAGAGTGCGCAGAGGTATGGGTAAGAGTGCGCAACCAGTTTAAGTCATAGTTTTCGAAGTTTAAATGGTTTGAAACTGCGCTTTTGCTCAAACCAAGTTCTTCGGCAGCGTTTCATGGGCTGCTTCCATTTTAAATCAGCTCCCTAGCCTCGCAGATTTTCTTTGGGGTTATCAATTTCCTTTCCGCTTGTGTTTGGTAAATACGAGACATTTTTCTGGAAAAACAAAAACAGAAAAATAGTTCAGCTACGAGCTACCACCTACCGCCTACGACTGTGACGTGCTCGTTGCATCTTTCGATAGAAGGTAACAGCCTAAAAATTGTTATTATTATAAAAAGTTAAATACTGGGCTAGAAAGCACACCGCACTCTTACCCACAGAATGACTGCGCACTCTTTCCCTAGACGCTACTTTTTTTTCATTGTATTAAAATCTAAGAACGAATCCACTAAAATCGTATCCTAAATCAAACACACATATACACTGTTAATACCTACGTACTACTTATGGGGTATCGAGTTTCCACGCTTTGCTGACACACTTTTAAAAATTAACTTTTTTTTAACAAAATCCGGCTTAATTTTCCTTGTTGATTTTCTTCGTACTGTTAATCGGAAAATTTTCGTAGAAGTTGTTCATCGTTGGCGGTAAGTGAAGCACGCATTTTCTCATTTAGCGATTGCTGCTAATTCTTTCACAGATGGAGAAAATGGCACTGCGTACTCTTACCCGCTGTGCACTCTTATCCCAAATGACTCTATGTAATTTTTTTCCTCACCCTACAACAAAAACCGCTGTTCATAATAATAACATTAGTATAGATCCAAATGTGACACTTTACCTGTCAAATATCGACCCACAAAAACTCGAAAACTAATATCCAAAATAAAAAAAAATTAGTTAAAAAAACCAAAACCCAACTTCGGGAAAAACTTACTAAGAAGTAGTGATGTAATGATTCCGATTCCGATATCGATATATCGGCCGATATCGTATCGCCGATTAGTTACCAGCCGATATCAGACGGTTTAAAAAGCGGACGAAATGACGCGGACGTGACAACATGAGAGTTTTTGCTGAGCATTGTAATTTTTCGCGATATCGGTATCGGTATCGTATTGGCCAAGTTATGTATCGTTACATCCCTACTAAAAAGCACGAAACAAGATGAAACGAAACGATGATGTTCAGAGTAAAGCCGTGGTATCTGCAAACGAGTAGTAAATATGACAAGATACGTGCCAAGTTTTAAAAGAAGGACAGAATTATGCAATGAATTGCTCCTGTCATGAAGGACATCTTTTCGTTTGGGTTAAAATAAGGCTACAAGACATACATATTTTTCATTTGTGTTTACAACTCAATTTGAAACTATTCTCAAAGATTATGATGCTATTGTTTTATTCTATGTTGCATTATTTATTTGGTAAATATTCAAAGTTAATACTCCACATCAATCAAACAATATTCCAAATCAGTTTGTCTCTTGTATCCAACTCACAGCGCGAGCATTTCCTACCCCAATTTAAATTTAGTTTTTCCATCTGTGCATATAAACAAATTTTAAGCAACTCGTGTGTTTCGCCCACATACAGTCGAAAGAACTGATTGGTAAAAAAATGGTTATTCATAGCCGTCCAAAGCATACTGTTCTTAACCTTTAAACTCTACCCTGGGGTCCAGCGCGATGCTCAAACTAATCTTTCGTAAATATTTCTGAAACTACGAAATTTACGGTGGCGCTATTTAGGGTCATCTCAAACAACGTCAGTAGGCGTAGTCAGTAATCAGTTATTCATATGTTCATATTGCGGTACAGTCATTTTTATAACAACGTCCGGGTCCCCTGGACCCCAGTACTGTAATGTTTTCAAGTACACTGTTCCCTCGCTTTGCGCGGGGATTAGGGGAATGAAAAGTATCGCGCAATGCAAAATCGCGCAAAGCAAAGTATGAATTTCATGTAATTTAGGATGTTGCGTTACTGAATTCGCGCAAAGCGAGGGACTAGTGTATTCGTATTTTCTTTTTGTTGAATACGTTTGCTTGGTAAGTGGATAAATTAAATAAATGTTATTTGTTTAATGGGTGTATAAAGATAATAATTAAAAATACTGTCCGCCAAAATCCAAAAATCAAAAACTTTGTCGACTCTGCACATAATGTGGTGTTGTTTTAATAGACCAAATCTGTCAGAGGGACAGTGTATCCAGGCGGAGCAAACGATGGCCGTTGGCTATGTTTTATAGTATTCCTAACAAAGTGGGTGTTAACTTATATGTACTCCTAAAAATGGCATCAAATCAACCCCAAAGAAATGCCTTTTCCTTGCACAGGACCTCATCACGCCCCAAATTCAGAAAAGATTTACATGGTCAACTATACCTGCAAATATCCAGGTTCTCTTGAGAGATATTTAAAAAAAGAAACGGCCAAAAGGTGTGCAATCTGTCCACCGGAGTCTGGTCGGGAGATGAAAATAAGGTGTGGCAGGTGTCGAAACCCCCTCTGCGGCGAATATAGCCGGACTATGTGCCAGGAGTGCCTTGATTCTGAACTTTAAGCTATATTTTACATTAAAATAAGTGTATTGTTAAGAAAAATTGAAGAAAATAAAAGAAAAATATTAAAAATCATTTTTCCTAATAGTAATCTCAATAAAAATTAATTTTAATTAAAACGTTTTTTAGTTTTTGAAATAAGAAAATAAATATGTTAGGGTCATCTGGACCCCAGGGTAGTAATAGTGTCTTTCCACGGATGGGTAGGGTTTAAGGGTTAAGAATGCCCCCATCAGAGATACGGTCCTTACAGCCAACATGTATGGTATATATGGGAATATGATGAGTCCACTACGCCCAAAAACATAACACTTAAAGTCAATTTGTAGCTTAATTTTGGCATTCTAATATTGTTATAACCGATTTCTACTGTATACGTAGGTTAAGCAGAGCACGAAATGTGTCAGAAAATTATTTAAAATAATTTTGTCCTCATTACTCGACGCCTTTCTTGACGTTTTCATATTTATCTTCACAAAACCACACTTTCTGCATGAGATACAAAAATAATTTTCCGTTGCGAATGGGAAACAAAAAACATTTCAGAAACATTTCAAAAATATTTTTGAAATGCATTTTGTACATATGTACATAGTATAGGCATAAAGTGTCATTTTAAATCGATAGCGAAAGTATGTGCGTGGTCTGCTGGCTTTAATAATTCTTATGGCAACTGAACCTTATTAGCATATATGTAGGTCAAGATCTTTTTGCTAAATGTGGTGCAAAGTGGTTGCGGATAGGCCTATCTAAAAATGGACACAAAAAAATCTATAAATATTATAAAACTATAGAGGTTTTTTTGTTGTTACCTAATGGCGTGAAAACCGCTGAACAGTTTTCGATGAAACTTTTTTTGAATTGCTTCTTAAGTATCCGGGAAGTGCAAGGGCTGTTTGGTTTTTTTCCCGGTCTAATGATTCTTACAAAATAGTCAAATAACTGCATATTTGAAAGGAAAATTATAATTAAACAGCTCTAAATAACTAATGGCTTATCGGATAGAAAAACAAAAAAATTGGTGAAATTAGTAGATGTGTCCCTGATTGAGATATAAAACATCCTCCTGCGTTGTCCTGAAGCTGAGCAATGTTCAAAACAATTATTCGAAACATCGCCCACAATTTTCATTCAGTGGAGACCACTGCCAGTAGTCGCGTAGCAGTGGGTATCGTTGCAATAGTGTGTGTGTGAGTATATGTGCGCGCTCTAACGTGATCATATGTTTTACGCAGTGAATTGCATTTTCAGTTTATAAAAATAGTTAACGAATTAAAAAGGAAGATCAAAAACAAATGTTCTACCCAAAATGATCTCCTGTTGTTTTAATAGTTAATTTAGGTTGCTACCTGTATGTATGTATGTATCTTATACTATATGTATTTGCCACATGGAAATCATCTGGGAAGTATTTGTTCTTCAGTATTACGAAGCCAAGGTAATATTGCCCTTGGCTGTGGCGTCGAAAGGGATAGCAGCTACGTTACTGCCCGGTAGTAAAACTTTTCATGCATCGTTTAAAAGCCCATGCAATTAGACACAACTAAAAGTGATAGACCTATGCGCGGCATTACAGTGCTATTTTGCGGAGATTTCAGTAGTACACAAGGCATAAGAGCTGACGAAGTCTGAAAAAGTCAAGTCTCTGGGGTCCAGTGTTACTCAAATGCACTTGACCGTCAACATGCGGGCACGAACAGGCGGCGACCCAAATGCATAACATTTTTCTGATTTGTTACTTAAAATTGGTGGAGGAACGGTTTCGGAAGAAAATGGAAAAGTAAATTTACCACATCATTTGTGCCAAACAGTGTCTTCTACCGAGGAACTTATCTCTTCCGTTTACTTGGCAATGCTCTTACCTAGTAACCAGTATATCGTAGCAAGCTCAGAATTAGATGCAAAGATTAAGACTTCCGAAAGTCTCGTATCCAGCCAGATACAAGTAAAAAATCGCTCCCACCGTGGTGGAGTGACGATCTCGCAAACCTCAGGAGGATGACCAGAGCGGTTTTTAACATCTGTTAGGTTAGGTTAGGTTAGCGGGCTGATGAGAATGGTTACATTCCATCACACTTAGGTCCTTGTGGACCAATTGTGATACCCATAATGTGTTCCCACCCGTGGTATTATCGTCTTGGTTTCAGCCATCCCAAAGCCCTGGCAAATTTCAGCAGGTTAGATGGTGGTCCATCTGATAGCTCGCCGATGTCTTCGAAGAAGAATTTGCCCAGGGTTCTGTTTCTCAATTGACAGAGGTTAGGACAGTAACAGAGGAAATGGGTTGTGTCCTTATGTGCCTCTTCATCGCCGCATCCTCCGCATATGTAGATAATAGAATTTCATTCTTCTCGGACAATATCCGGAAGGTACCTATCCTTGGTGAGTACCAAGGATTAGGCTCTGTGGCACTTCCTGCTACTGTTTGAGAGAACGATCATTGCTATTAGCTTTGCAAGCTATTATAAATCTAGATACATACAGACATCATTCATAATGTCATCATCATCATCCAGTCATAGTTTCTTCATATGGTATCGTAGAGCGTTGTGCCCAGTTAACACTCCTATAAGCAATGACACAGACTTCCTGTGTTCTTGCAGGAGTTTTTTTTGTTCTAGTTTTTGCCGTATTTTGGCCACAATCTTCTTGATACCTCGCAGGTGGTTAGTGATTTCCACCTGTTGCTTGCTTTAGTTTCTGATATTTGTTCAATTTTGGCACAAAGGTTGCAGAGTGGAGGCTTAACCGTGCCATCTGCCTGCTCTCTATCTAGGGCTGAGCCCTTTCTAGCCAATTTATCCGCAGCTTCGTTACCTGGTATCCCTCTGTGACTAGGGATCCAGCAGAGTTTTATATTGTGCTGCGTGCCGAGAACCTTCAGCTCTTCGCGGCAATACTTTACAAGCTTCGATGTTATTTGTGTAGCAGCTATTGCTTTTACACAACATCTGTTACAGCCATCATTTCTAATAGCGCTATAAGGATAGCCTGAGAATATACAATAAAAATTGGATTGGAGAATTGAACAGGCTGAATCTAAATATCTCAAACTACATCTGAATATACGGGAAACCTCAGGTTGTGGTATCAAAACGGCGTCCGTTGACGCCACCACTTCAACCTACCACTTACCCTCCTAAGTTGCTGGTATAAAAGGCCTGATCATACCCTATATGCGACTTCCATATACAGTGAAATTCCTCTTAACGGACACCCCTCTTAAGTGGAAAATCCCCATAAGTGGACAAGATTTACTCTAATGGTTGGCTGGCATGATTTTGTATGAGATTTTTTCCTCTTAAGTGGACGATTCTTTTAAGTGGACATGGACAGTATTTTCACTATATTTGAGTAAAAACATTCCCTTAAATGGACAATATGAGTCATTCGTATGAAAATGAGATTTTTTTTTACGAATCGACGCGTTTTCGCTTCCGGCGAAAGATCGTTGTACATACATTTTGTATTTGTTTGGCAGCAGGGCAAGCGCGTGCAAGTGTGAACGTGGGTGCACACACAAATTGTACAGGAAAATCTCGCATTTTGGCATTCGGTTAAAAAGTTATGAATGTGTAAGTTAACAGACTTTGTGTTTGATTATTATCGGCATCTAGAACGTTTTGTTCGTAAAGCGTTAACTTGTAGGACTAGATCTCCATAATGTAAAAGCAAATCAATAGGAAGTTTTTGTTTGTTAGCAGAAGGCGGACAGTATTCTGCGTTAGCTGATCCGGAGTGCGCTCCAGAGAAACAAAATTGGGTGTTGGTTGGAAAATCGTGTGTGGCCAGCATATTAAAAAACAAAAAATCTTTACTTGCTGAATGGAGCACTACTGTCACGAATAAGCTACAAAAACGGAGGTTCCATAGCAGCGATGTAAAGAAGGTCAATACATGGACGCTTGAATAGTTTGTCAAAGCTCGCGAAAAGCGCATCCCAATTTCTGGACCATCCATTCGAAAGAAAATTAATTGCGATGGAGATTTATTTCAAAAATTTAAAGGCATCATCCATTTTTATTTTTACCCGACTGTGTCAAAACTAAGGGTTCTGATTTTCACAGGCTGGGCTTGTACAGCCTAAGCTATGGAACTGCTTTCAACAAATGAAGTGTCGTTGGATTCGTCTTGTATAGTCGCAATACATATCCTATGGACGCATTAAAATGACAGATTACCTTTTTTAATCTTTACAACCGTCTTGATAGTGGTATCAAATGAAAGGGCTTGGCGATTAAAATACGAGACGCACAAAAATGGCAGATTATCGTTATCTTTACTTCCCCCCCTTAATATGGGTATCAAATGAAAGGGTTCGTCAAGTAGAAAACGAAATTTTTTACCTATGTATTTACACTCTAAATATTTTCTAAAACTAAAAAAGTAATAAAGTTAAAAAAAACTAAAGCCCAACAGTGGGTAAACTAACTAAAAAGTACGAAACAAGATGAAACGAAACGATGATGTTAAGAGTAGGTATAGCCGTAGTCGCATGCCACTTTGCCCTATATATGCGTGTATATAAAAACGTTATTATAACGACGTAGTCAGGTTTAAGTTTTTTTTTAACTTAGCTGCTGACTGCTGACGCCGTATATTTGTTTTTATTTAACTTAATTTTGTATTATTTTTCCTCTAAAGCGGACACTCTCTTATGTGGACAAAAAACTCCGGTCCCGTGGCTGTCCACTTAAGAGAGATTTCACGGCGGACACTCTCTTATGTGGACAAAAAACTCCGGTCCCGTGGCTGTCGACTTAAGAGAGATTTCACTGTACTATACTGTAACTATAAAGTAGTTTATCTTACAGTGTTTTTTTATTTAGGGTTATTTAAATTTTTTAAATTTTATATCTATGTACGTTTTTGAACGTCAATAAATTATTATTTTCGAAATATTTTAAAAAGAAAAAAACATTTAATTTAATTTCGATGGAAAATGAAATTGTTGAAGTAGAAAGAGACGAAAAAGACCCTATACCGAGCGAAGCAGATGATTTTTCAGAAAGAGCCATCTCAGAATTGAGCCTGCCAGAAAATGAAAATTATAAACAGCAACATCAACGCCAGCATCATCATGGTAGAAGGTCACGTGCTAATCATAACAAAGCGATTCGAAAAAATCTCAAGAAACAACACAGGACATTAAAGCAAATAAAGAATTTACTATTGAAACAGAACAGGCTTATGTGGAAAAGGTATAACTTTTGCAGAAGAACGGTATTGCATTCCCTTCACTTCGATTGATTTGGGCAGCTCTTCAAGTTACTGACATGAAAAAATTTTACATACGTACATATCTACATACATATGTGCATATGTATAATATTCTGAAATAGCTATAGAGTGGTTATAGTGTCTTATGCAATTGGGAATAAATTTAATAAATTTTGTGTTAAAATAATCAAAGAAAATATTTCCATTTTTTACTTCGTTCAAGCAGCTGTATATATGTATGCAGGTAATTATTAGGTCTGTTTGTTATCTTTTCTGTGTAATGCCCAACATCGCTGTCAAATCCTAAATAATTTGAGAAGTGGGGGAACATACTCTCAGCCAGTGGAAATTTGTTTTCGTTTTCCACTAAAATGAGGTTTGACAGTGTTGTTCAAGCTCACCCAAAGAAAAAGACAGTGTAGGAATTCGTAAGGTGGGGAATTTTTTTACTCTCTCATTTTCCCCTCACAAGACAAGAAATTCGTAAGAACTTACGAATTCGTACGAATTCGTGAGTTACCAAACAGACCTATTATAGATGACGAAATTTTTCAAAAAATTGCTTTTCAGAACATGTGTATATTGGCACCTTTAAGTTGACAGTACTGAACTCGATGAGCAATTGGATTCGCTGTAAGTCTTCTGGCCTGCATTTCTTCAGTCAATCAGCCCTATCGTGGAATCCGCCGGAGGGAAAGATTCACTGTAATTTGAGCATCGGTATCGTTGAATCCGGCGAAGTGAATCATTCCCTTGTCGGCAATGTGATTGATTTTCATTGCATCGTGGAAAACATTCGAATCGGATCACTCCATACAAAATATGACATTTCTCATCCGCAGCTCAAACGTTGCGCATCTCATACTGTTGATTTGTTTTACTTGATAATAAACAAACAGACTTTACAAAAAATGTATTTTGCACTAAATAAAAGACTAATATTTGATAAATTTAGTGCTTTAACACCCTAAACATGTTTATTTTCCAACACCACATTGGTGATTTCCCTCAGAAAAAATCGTATGCAAGCTGCTAATTTCACTTTGGGAGAATTTGAAAATGAGCTGCGAGTTAGATCCGATTGCTCCTTGTTATGAAAAATTCGATTGATTTAGTTGCACATTTTAAATAAACCGGCAAGATTAAACTGTTTTTAAACAAATTTGAAAGAACAAATGTATGTGAAAACACGTTAATTTAGCAGTTAAATTGTCCCACTGCTCAACCTACGCATGCGCGTATTTTTGTTTATGAAGATTGTTCTGCAGCTGACGAATCCAGAAATAGAGCTATACTATTTATTTTACTATTTTTTATCTATGTTTCTTTTGTATTGCAAAAACCAAAGGACAATTCCAAAACACAAACTCACTTCGCTGTCATAAATTCTACTTGACAGAGACACTTCCTTTTCGACATTCACGTGGGTAAGGAAACTTCCCCGACGTATTCTACGATACCAAGCTAAAGTGAAAGTGAATCGAACAAGTGAAGGGAATCTCCATTCCGGCGGATTCCACGATAGGGGTAAATATAATTCAATAAATAAATTAATTCAAACACACGTGATCTGTCTTTGGGTGCCAAATTTAAAATGCAGTGAAATCTATGCAACGGACGGAAAGTTACAAACAGATTTCACGTCACTGGCATTCCTTTATCGCGATATATGTTTTTTTGTTGTTTGTAAGAAAGCTGGAAAGCATCGAAAGCCTGCGAGACTTTATTCCACTTACACTTCTGGTCCCCGGTCCCCACGGTAACATTGTAAATATGTATTTCGTCATGGGGGTCTTCAGCGGTAGCTTTTCCCCATCCTCACATGTCTTCGTCGATGTGTCTAAGAATGTCCTGAAGGGTGTTGTTCGTTTATACCTCTGTCAGTCTCAGTACGTATGGTGTGTGCGTAAGTTCGTATGTTCGTCATTCCGTTCTTATTAGTATACGTTCATGTCTTTGCAGTTCGTGTTTGAAGGTCCTGTTGTGTGAGCTTTTTCCTAAACGGCATTTCCACGCTGTAGCCTGAGCTATTTATGTTACACGTTTGCATCCCTTTGTGAACGCATGTATGTGCGTATATCCGCCTGTCTATATACTTGCGTGGATACATTTTGGTACACAGCAGTGTTGCCGCTCGTATATGTACTTTCATATGTAGCTTCGGCCCAAACTGGTGATCCATAAAGCACTGCGGATGTGACTAGTCTAGCTAAGAGTAGTCTACGGCGGTATCTTCGCCCTCCAATGGAGGAACCAACACAAAAAGACTTGTTGCTTACATAGGTAAGGTTAGGTTGAGTGGCTATCCACCAAATCCTGTAGGATTCACTTAGACCAAAGTAGGTCCATTGTGTTGCCACGTGAGCCGACTCTTATCAAAACTCCTGGAACCATTTTGAGAGTTGGATGAATTTCCATTGCTTACATACTCCAGATGTTCTTTAAATGTAAGCCTTGAGTTAATCATAACTCCAAGGTAATTAACAGCTGGTTAGGATACTATCTCACGCCCCACTACTATGAGCGTGATTATTTGTCGTTGATTTCTACTGGTAATTAATACCGCTTCCGTTTTATGTTCAGCTAGCGTGAGGCCGACTGATGCTAGCCATTGGTGAACAATTGAAATGGTTTCATTGCTAATTTGAACAACTTCTTCCAGCAGTTTTGCAGCTACAACTATTGCGATGTCAGCCGCAAATCCCACGATTTTAGCATCGCCTGGTATTCTAAGACGCAAGACGCCATCGTACATGATGCAGGTCGGTAGTCTCATATTTCGGAGCGCATGTTTCCAGGTCGTTGTGTTGAATGCGTTCTTAACGTCTAGTGCTATGACGCAGCAGTACTGCCTTGCGCCTCTTCTCTATCGTCTTCCTTCTCCATCGTCTGTCTTCTCCATCGTATCAACTGTCGAGCGTGCTTCCGTACTGATGTGCTCATAGTACATCAGCTTCTTCAATCACCGCTTCCAACCTGTTACCGATTATGCGCTCCAGAACTTTTCCCGCGTTGTCCAACATATAGAGCGAGCGGTAGGCTGATGGATCTCCTGCAGGTTTACCTCCTTTCGGTAGTAGCACGAGGCTCTGTTTCTTCCATTGATCAGGAAAAACTCATTCACTCAAGCACTCAAGATCCATTCTGGTTCTAAACGCCGCTTTCAGGGCTACATTTGGGAACCCATCCGGTCCAGGGGCTTTTTTATTTCTAAACTTGTTGCATGCCAAAAGAATCTCGTCTCGTCGTCGTTATCCTAGGAATTTGTTGAGCTGCTAAAAATGACTCGTTATCCAGTACAATTTCCGGTTGCCTTGGAAATAGGCCTTCGGCTATTTGCTCCAATACTATACATCTGTGCATGTGGGCTGTGGGGGATGGAGCTCGAAAGACGTTCAGCTTTTTCATTTCCACTTGGTATGCTCTTCATCTGCTCCATTGCATAGTTCGGCGAAGCTCCGACGTTTGCTGCTATTTATTGCCGTTTTCGGCTCTTTTCGTGCTCTTATACCGATGGTGGAGTTCAGTGAAACCGCCTCTTTCTCCGCCGCGCCGACACTGTTTTCTTGCGCAGTGACATCTTGCGCGTAGCAGTGCAATGTTTTCATTTCACCAATAGACTGAGGGGTAGCTTGTTTGCGTCGTTCTTCTTACCATAGATGCGTCGCATGCCATTGTAATGTGGGTAATCAGTTGCAGGGACTTCTCATTAGCCGAACCTGCCAATGTAGCATTCGCGATCATAATGTATTTGGCTACCACCCTAATCTGTGGAATGGTTTCTGAGCCATTTTCAGGCTCACTCTCTTTCTCTACCGCTTTTGATCGGGGACTGCTTATTTGTTATTCGCAGTTAACCTGTGCATTACAGGTCGTTAAGCAATTCGCCACCTGCTGACTCCCACAGTAGCCTAAGCTTAGACCGCGACATATGTACATTTGTATGTATGTATGTACGTGGGTGGTCCATATAACCTTTCCTTACTCTACGGCTGGCCTTTATACTTTCGTCCGAAGCTCTACTCGCGGCGAATTTATAGTTTATTATTATTTCCAAAGTCAACATTTTAGCTTATTTAGCTCAACTCAATTACACAACTTAGACAATACCGCAGACGCAGAGAACACCATCGGGGAACCGCAACCGCAAATAAATACCCAACTTCGGAGGAATTAATTTTTGCAATCACATGCAGGATGTGCGTTTGCTAAGTAGTTTCACACATACCACTATGTATGCTATGTACATTTGTACTCGTCCGGGTATGTTTAAATGCAACCGCAGAAATGTACTTTGAGGACAGCTAACTAAATTGAATGAACACCGCTAAAAATCAAATTCAAAGTGAGAGAGAAAAGACAGAAGGAGATTCAGTTTAATTAAAAAAAGGACCACAACTAACTGTCCGAGTGTTTCGCAAATACCCTTTGGGCACGATTACAATTATTGTAAGAAGTTCATTTGGTAGGTATATGATTGGGAATGATGTAGTTGAGTGGAATTTGAATTAAGTGGACGTGTTTTTTTTTTTTTAGTAACAAACCGGTTTTAATGCATAATTGATTGTTAGAGCTAAACAAAATTCTTAATTAACATTCAATTCCAAGGGAAAGAGATAGAGATATAATAGTGAAAATAAACAAAACATTTGAACTGCATTTGTGAAACAATTTTTCATTTTATAAGTAAATCATTAACAAAAAGTGCAAAACAAACCGACCCGTAAAAATGCCCAGAGAAAGAAAAAGCGTCAGAGAAAGAGCGAACAATGAAAAAAGAAGAAAGAAAAATTACGTATACGCCACATTGTCCAAAAATATACAGTGATGGAAATAATTATAAAGGCAAAAAAAAAAATACGATAAAGAACATTCCTTTTGGAATTCGGGTGAAATGCCTATGACTGCATACTACAGTTCATGTTCCAAACTAACAGTGAAATTTCAGTCGTCGGATATGATCGATAGCTGAATATAAATATTACCATCGGCAGTCGATTTTCGTGCTTTGAGGTGGAAATATATATAAAGGCAGCTATTTGAAAGTGTAATAAAATAGAAATTCGACTACTTTTTTTTAATTTAATTTGCTTGCAATTGAAAAACAGAAGGTAACTGTTAATTAAACCTGAAATTTATCAGAAGTCCAAGTTATTTAGTTCTTTTTTTTTATTCACCATTCAGTAATGTCTCGATTAAAAGTACTCAACGACGAGAAAAAACAAAAATTTGAGTTTTGAAGGGAGACGGCTTATCGAACCGAGCCATAGCAAAGGAAATAAACCGATCTCCAACAGTAGTTGATAACTTCGTTTCTCTTCAGGAAGATTATGGCAAAAAACAAAGGTCGGGTCGAAAGTCGTCACTTACAACCCGCCAAAAGAAAATGATTGTACATGAGGCATCGAAAAATAAGCTGTTCTCAAGTCAAATCAAAAGTAAACTTGATCTTCCAGTGACGGCCACTATGAAGTGGTTTGAAGACAGCGGGATTGCAGTTTTAGATTGGCCATCTCGAAGCACAGATATGAACCCCATAGAAAATCTGTGGGGTATTCTTGCGCGAAAGGTGTACGCAAATGGACGTCAATTTAATAGCGTGGAAGCACTTAAGCAAAAAATTGCGGAGGAATGGTCCAATTTAGATGGAAATATTTTGAAAAAATTAATTGAATCGATGCCAAAAAGAATATTTGAGATTATATTAAGTAAAGGGGGGCATACTAAGTATTAATTGTAAGCAAAATAATCACAATAAAGTTATGCCTTTATATTTATTTCCAGTTGAAATTGGTCGTTTTTATGTTTAAGTAACTTCTTTTGAATGCAGGATTATATTTATTATTAAATTTTATCTAAGCTGACCCCTGGTACTCTGAGGAATTCTTAAAATAAATTTCACCTTGCTAAATAGATCGGGTAGAAACCAACTACGATTTCTTTACTGCCTTTATAATTATTTCCACCACTGTATTGTAACGATTATATTTCAATTCATTTTACATAAAAAATAATTTTTTGGCGCTACAGCTCGAGGTGAACCTGGGCCTGCTTCTCGCAACCATTTGTGTATGCGTGTTATATTTTTGCACGAATGGAAGGGACCTACAGTTTTTTTCCGACTCCGAACGGCGAGTTGAGAAGCTCAATCGTGACAAATGATACTCTTTGATGCTTGTCAGACATTCGAAAGAGGTGGGCACTTTGAAAAACTTTTAAGTGTTTGCGGCGGGATTCGAACCCAAGACCGCTGGCTCAGTAGTCCGACGCACTAACCACTTGCGCTACGGTGCCCACGAGTTATGGGCCAAAAATGGGTGAAAAATGTGCAAAAATGGTAAAAATGGGCATTTTTACGATTTTGAGGCCCTGGATGCAATTTTTTTGGTTCAGTTTGTTTTGCAATTGTTTTCTCCTAATCAATACCTATAACTTTGCTGAATACAGAAAAAAGATATCCCCATGAGAAGAAACCAAAAAGTGCTCAAAATAAGGTTTGAGCCAAAATATTCATGAGGCCATTAAATACGTTAGGCAGCCAATCTGGAAAAACGAATGATGCAGAGTTTCTAGTTTTGATAAGTACTTTCAGGATCAACCTGAAATACAATAACTTGTCAATCACTTTTCCTTTACTATCGCACTGTATCACTTTCCAAATAAACTCATCACTCCTGAGTCTCTGCTAACCGACTGACTGACCGCGCTTCCTGTTTGGGTGTATCGTGTATTTGTACTTCAACCAAAACACTGGAAAATCCTGTAATGGACGAGAACCTTCTAGATTTCCACTCCACACTGGAATACTGGTATCGTAGAATGGGTTCTACATAGTGGAACTAATCGACCTACAGCAGATACGTCTATTCACGCCTAAATGGCGCTCTGTCTTCGATAAGTTTTTTTTGGGATGCATACAACAATATTTTGTAGTTATGGTTTTACTATTACATCGCTAACATATCATTATCAGCGGAATATTAATTTTTTCGAACATAATAATAATATTTGGATTGTCAATAATTATTTCTTATTCTAATCTGGCAACATATACCATTGACAATTGTCGATAGCTGTGGCAACATTTACGAGCGAAGGATGCACTCCTAGTGAAAAATAGCCGAACTAATTTTTGGATCACAAATATTGATCCTGATAAAATGTAAGATCTCGTATTGTTGTTGTAACGCATAAAAACCAATGATCTATATGGATTATGGGTGATAATAAAATATGGCTAATGATACACAACTCAAAGCAAAATTAGAAGACGCAGTTCTGTGCTTCACCACATGCTTGCAGTAAACAGAACAAAGTTACGTCAATCTGCAAGAAATTATGCGACTCCAGAAAATGCGCGATAAGGCTGTTGCGAAGCGATCGTCTGCAAAAACAACTGCAAACCAAAATTTAAATAGGCCATTAAATGAATGAATTTCTTTTTTTTTAAATATGTTTGAATGACTGATTTTTTTTAAATAAAAATAAAATTCTTAAATGTAAAAGCAATTTTATTTTGATAATTCATAGATCGCGTGTAAAGTATTTTTTTAGCCGAAAGCACTGGTAGCTAGCGCTCTACTTGTTTTATTATTGAGAATGTAATTTTATTTATGTATCCATAAAGTTATAATAATAATAATAATAATAAATTGTTTCAATTTTTGATGCGATTTTTTCCAACTTTTCGATTTTTGCAATACGTCTGTTTTCATTAGTTGCAAAAATCGAGAGTGCACTGTATCTTTGTTCAGCAAAACATAAACAAAACACTGCAACTTTATTTCAAACAATAACCAAAACAAAACACGAAAACAAAACAGAATAAAGATTAGGAATCCTCGCAGATCTTCTGTGTCTTGAATTCCGGTTCCGTTACAGAAAATAAATTTAATTGCAATGAACAACTTAACTCACACCCAGATGAATTTAAAAGGTTTTGCGAAAACCTAAATAGTGGTCATAAAAAAAAACAAATGATTAGATTTCAATATTTTTCAAGTTCTGTTGAAATTCGTTTACCAAATAAAAACGTATTAAAATGTAAAATCCACATCTTTTTGGGCCATCATATATGTGGTATACAAGATATCTACGATTTTAATACATTTGCAGACACGGTGTCAGAAAATCTTTAAATTTGACGAAAATGAATGTATAGAGGCTTATTTCCATGAACCTGTTGGTAATTTATGGCTTGGGTCCATGGATTCTCATACTATGTTAGCAAGGATGTTTTCTTCCATTATGGCTTCGCCATCATAAACGCAGTGACAAAACTTAAATTGAAATCGAACACGCTTGCATACGACAAAAATAAATTTTGCGGAAAAAAAATTATACCTAATGTATATCTGTGAATAAATTGAAATTCCAAATAATAGGGTTCTTTCCTTTTTCATTACCTTGGGACCGCATTTTCATTTCGGCGCATTAAACGTGACATGAATTTTTTTTTTTTTGTTATTTCAATTTTCTAATACTCCTTAGGAACGGAATAAGTGTGTATAGAACATCACGTATACAGATATACTTATATGTATCACTCCGTCTAAATCTGTATTCGAATCCCTCTGGTCGAATGCCTGAACCTGAATGGCTCTTTATTGATAATAATTTCTATCTGGAGGATTCCTTTGTCTCTTCCACTTTCGATGGGAAATCTTGGTTTGCGACTCCAAGGACTACATTCAAATTAATTTTTTTTCTAAAAGATTTTCATGTGTCTATGTTTGTGTCGACTTCGCACGGAGGATAATTTTCTGAACTAATTTATTAGATGGGAATGAGACGCGTTTCTTATTTGCATTTTGATAATCCATTTGTTTTCGTGTTTGCTTGTTTTCCATGTTCGTTTTTCTTTTTTTATTATTATCTATTCTGTTATCCTCTTGTGGGATGAAAAAAATTTTGATTATAAAACTAATTACGGGATGAGGAAGGATGAATGGAATGTGAGCGAAAATCTATAAATGTGTTAAACGCAGTGAAATGATTCGAAAAACTTATTTCGTAAAAAATAATCTAGTATTGAGAAATATGTATATTCACTGCATTTTCAGTAGGGTCGTCGCTCTATTGGGTTTTACTTTGTTTGCCCTATTATCCAGACTCCAGAGTATCTGAGATCGAGATGTGTTCGGGCAGAATCTTTGTCATTTTTGCAAAATAAAAGAATGGTGCTGAGCAAACTTCACATCCACCTCGTCAATATAAGCGATCCGGGTACCGGGTGAGTATGCTTTTACCTAAGCTAACTTAAACATAAAAAAAAAAAAACGAAGCCATAACCTGACGCAAGCTGATACATATTAAAATTTCCCAATATTTTGAAAACAATTTTTTGGGCACCGTGGTGTAATGGTAAGTGCGTTGGACTACTACGCAATCATGCTCGAGTTCAATCCCAGCAAACACCTAAAAGTTTTTTCGCTATGCCACCTCTCTCGAATGTCTGACAAGAATTCAAAGAGTAGGTTTCATTTGTCAGGAGGAGCTTCTCAACACGCCGTTCTCGCACACACAAATGGCTGCGAGAAGCAGGCCCTGGCTCATTCCGCACTATAGCACCACCTTAAGAAGAAGTTAAAAATATTAAAAAAAAAAACTGAAAAAAAATTAAGTTAAAAATAAATATAAAGATAAAAAAAATATTTTTAAGAACAAGCTTTAATGAACTAAAAAGTAAAACATTTTTTTTTTTGCGTCACCAATGTGTGACTATAAATTAAAGCTTGGGGCACTCAGGCACAAGACAACACATACACGATGTGCAACGAGGATGGAAGAAGAATTAGCAGAACACATTTTGTGTCACTGTTACTGTTTATTTGAACCTCGTCATCGTCATTTAGCCAAATTTTACCTCCAGCCTGAGTGCCACAAGCTTTAGTTTTTAAAAATATTTTTTTTATCTTTATATTTATTTTCAACTTTTTAGTATCTGAATTTTTTTTACGAATTAACGTCTATACGTATATTAGCACCGTACTGCAAGTGGCACACACAAATGGTTGCGAGAAGCAGGCCCAGGTTCACCTCGAGCTGTAGCGCCAACTAAGTAAGTAAGTACGTATATTAGCTTGGGTGGGTTTGGTTATAAGAAAGTTCACTCAATATGTTTGAAATTCTACTCGCCCTTTCATTTGATACCCATGCCATGGTGGTTGTGAAGAAAAAGGTAATTCGCATCTTCGGGCACCCACCATATTGAATTTAGAATGACGTCACTTGGCTAGTCTAATTCTGCTTGTCAATCCCTTTAAGTTGATACCCATATTAAGAAGTTCCTGAAGATAACGGTAATCCTCCATCTAATGGCGTCCGCCTTATTAGATTTGCAACATCATAAAATATACTACACATATTGTTTGAGATTCTATTTGTCAAACCCTTCTATTTGATATCCATGTCATGCGGATTGTGAAAAAAAAGTAATCCGCAATCTTATGGTATCCACCATATTGAATTTAGAATCACATCACCTAGCTAATCGTATTCTACTTATCAAACCCTTTCATTTGATACCCATATGTATTAAGATTAAGTAAAGATAACGGTTATCCGCCATCTTATGGGCGTCCGCCATATTGAATTTTTAATGACGTTATAGCGTATTGTATTCTACTTGCCAAGCCCTTTCATTTGATACCCATATTTAGGAGGTCGGGAAGTTAACGGTAATCCACCATCTTGGGGCGTCCGCCATATTAGATTTACAAGATCATGAAATATACTATATTGAGTTGTCACCAGATACGCAAAATTTCAGCATAATCGGATATCTGGAAGTGGGTGTAAAATCGAATCCCAGATTCCGCCCTCACAGAAATTGAAGTTAAAAAGCGTCCGCCATATTGGATTTACAACGTCATCGAATAACCCATATTGTATTGTCTCCGGAACTATATACGTGTGCAAAATTTCAGGATGATCGGATGTCTGCAAGTGGGTGTAAAATCGATTCCCAGATTCCGCCTTAAAAAAAAGGAAAAGTTAAAAAAGCGTCAGCCACATTGGATTTACAACGTCATCAGATAGCTCATATTGTATTGTCTCCGGAACTACATACGTGTGCAAAATTTTAGGATAATCGGATATCTGGAAGTGGGTGTAAAATCGATTCCCAGATTCCGCCCTCACAGAAAGTGAAGTTAATATAAAGCTTGTAAAAAGCTAAAACACGGCGGGAAAACTAACTAAAAATTACGAAACAAGATCAAACGAAACGATGATGTATAGCCGTGGTCGCATGCCGTTTTGCAATCTGAGTGCGTACTTATTATAAATGCATTATTCTAACGGCATGTGACTACGGCTATACGCTGAACATCATCGATTCGTTTTATCTTGTTTCGTGCTTTTTAGTTCTATACTCTGTTCCACAAAAATTGTCAGTACAGGGAAGATAGGACGTTTGCCTCTCATTCTGGTTACAATAGCTTTCATAAATCTGTCCCTCTTTTAAGCTCTCACTGGGTTACCATAGTATGCATAAAAAATCGCCGCAAATCGGAGAGCAATACCCATAGGGCTGTTGCGGTAAATTTTACTGCAACAAAATGCATCCTCTGCTTTCTCTCCTCTCCCGCTAACTTTTGTACTTCTCCGTGCCTCTTCAATATTCTGGGAAAGTGGAGGGCAGCCGTGGTCCCATCAGCCATAGGCCCACTGTCCTAGCATATTGAAATGGCACTAAAACAGGTTTCTCCGAGAAGAGACAGAAGGTCTCAACAATAAAGACTGATTGTCTAAGAGGAGACGGGCGGTCTCAGAAGTGACGGGCGGTCCTTCACAACACAACATTAAACGAGCAGAGACAGACAAAAGTAATCAGTCGACAAAACAGTACGAGACAGATGAGTCTCCGCCGATAACAACAAAAGAAACAAACCAAAACATACAATATCACCAACACAATAACTCATACTAAACAACAATAAACATAAGTAAACATAAACGAGACGGATGAGTCTCCACCTCCAACAAAAATACATCACCAAGAATGAGACGAGTAGACAACAAGCAAACGAAACCAGAAGACTAGATAACGGGACGGATGGTCCCCAACGCTCAACAATGGCCGAGGCCCAACCTAACTGATATTATTTTGTATAAAATGGCACGCTAAGTGTAGGCCCCTCAATCCCCAAGTCTGCACAAAAGTCCACCGGAGTAGTGCGCGTACTAATTTAAAATTAAAAGTACTGATTCCCTTTTTCTCGGAGGTAGTGAACTTCTTCTGCGATCGGTCCAAAAAGTAAATTAAAAATAAGTCAGTAAAATCAAAGTAATTGGGAGGAAGCCCAAAATGCTTTTCCTTTTTTTGTTGAGCGCTTTTTTTTCACTCCGAAAAGTCAGCGAAATAAAATCGCTGAACTCAATCATAGAATTCGCAGGCACTGGAAATGTCCCAATGTGCTGCGAATTCCAGTATGGATGCAATGCGTGAGAGAGCACAGTGGGGAACGAAAAACGGTGGCGTATTCTAGCCAAAGAGCAGAATACCGCTTGATAAGCCGCAAATGGATCCCACTGTGGCTGAATGTGTGAATGTGTGAGTGCAAGTGGGTGGGATTCTTTGTGTCCGAGGTGGACAAAGGAACCCACTGGAATGGCCACGACACTTCTTGGTTGACCGAGGCTGTGTGGAGAAGAAAAAAAAGTGCTCGAAAAAAAAAAGGAAAAAAAGGAAATAGATATAACTTGATAGAGTGGAAATTAAGGAAAATAGTTACGGTAGCTAGTAAAAAAAAAAAAAAAAAAGTAAATTGAGAAAATTGAGGAAATTGAGGAAAAAGAGATCGCAGGAGAGAGAGGACTTTTGCCTGGGAGGTGACAAAAAAAAAAAGGAATCACGACACATATAAAAGATAAGTATAGTGTGATTATTTGGTTGTTGACTTCGTTTGTAGGAAAAGTTGGAAAAGTAGACTCCGGTAGGCTTTTGGTACGATAGGATCCCGGTGAGTTACGGGATACGCGACCCTTTGTCTCAAAATTTTTTTTCATTCGGGACCGTACAATAGCGGGCCATTTTCAACGGCGATTTTTTTATTTTTTTGTTCGTTGTCACGGGTTGGTTTTTTTTATCCACCCCGCCCGGTGGATTTTTTCCAGCCCCACCCTAAATTTAACTTCTTATTGGGTTTTAAATTAATATTTAATAAATCGACCATCGATTATAACGTGGTACAAAAAAAAAATTCGATTTCGCCTTATTTCTTTGTTTTCGTTTCTCCACTTTCAGATTTCACCGTCGGTTTCCGTCTTTTCTTACAAAGGTTTCCCAATCCCTGTACAAAAAAAATTGGGTGGCGCCCATTTTTTTTATTTCCCCAGTGTACACGATTGTCGAACCCCCCCAGCTGAGCGGCCGGCGCAACAGCTTCCAGTGAGCTGTGGTTGCATTTTTCCCCTACGTCCAGTGGAGGTTGACATTTCGTAACTCTGCCGCCCGCGTGCGTAGTTCGGTTGTCGTTTTTTTAATTAATTATCCGCGGGAAAAAGTGCAACATTTGGCGCCCAACGTGGGGCCCGTCTTTTCCATTAATAAAATAAATTATTTAAATCGAAAGTGGTTAAATTTCTTGTGACGGTGAATACCTGTTGGATCTTTTCTTTGTGCATTAGTTGTCTTGCGTTCTACTAGTCAGGGAAGTGTTGATATTATATTTGTTTTATTCTTTCGTTCTTGTACTTTTGTTTTGTTTTCTTTTTAGAGACGATTGTGAGTTGGTTGGAGCATTTATTGATTTCTTTGGTATCAAATTGTGGAGCTGTAATTTGGAGAAAAGAAGCGGAAGTTCTTCACAAGTTATCAGTGCTTTGAATCTTTGGATTTCCAAGTAGGTGTCTGTTTTTATTTTTCTCTGTGCTTTTTCCTTTTTTGGTGCAATCAAGCACGTCATATATTTAATAACACACACCTATAATTTTGTGCTCATTATACTTACATATATACATATATTTATTCTGTCTTTTGCCATATATCCGTACATATACAAATGCTTTACTGTCGCATTTTTTTTGGTGTGGTATAATTTTAACGGGGTTGTTTCGATTTTCTTTGTGCATTGATTTTAATTGTCAGTTCAGGGGTAGTAAACCTTTTTCGTTGGGTCGGTGTTATACTGGGGTTTGAAACCGTTCGGGTCATTTATATTTGGGAGCAATTTTTTTGAGTTTTCTTTTTTTAATATATACACACATTTTGTCCCATCATACATACATATGTACTTATATCTACATACATATTGCAATTTCGATACGGTACACACAGTTTTTGTTCAGTCACATTTTAACGGGTTGTTTTGATTTTTTTTCTTTTCCTTCTCTTGTGTTGTGACTTCGATTGACAGCTCAGGGCTAGTAAACATTTTTTCTTGTGTCGCTCGGTGCAGTGGTCGTAAACCTTTTGAGTCGGTGGTTTTTTTTATTTTTTTGTGTATGCAAAGGTTTTGTTTCGTGGATTTTTATACATACTGCTTTTCATATTATTATTTTGTATAAACATACATAGAATATATTATTTTATATATAGTTTTGCTCACACGTATTTTCTATTCTTGGAGTTTCTTTTGGTAAATATATTACTTTCCTTGAATTTGGTTGTCAGTCCACTCTTAGCACATTTGGCCAATTTTTTGTTATTATAATTACGGATTTAGCAGAATTAGTTCTAATCTGTTTATTTCCATTTTCAATTTCAATTTAGGTTGGTCGTTTAAGTAAGTTTGTAGCGAAAGAGTTTTTTTGTCTAGTTAGTATGGAGATTAATAGGCTTTCACACGACGAGTTGGTGTATGAGATGGAAGCTCGAGGGCTTCAGGTCGCCACTGTCGAAGTGATGAGGAAGTCCTTGAGGGCGACGCGAGTCCTCGAACGGAGAGGGTCGATTGGTTTAAACCCGTTTTCGTTTGAGGAGGATCGCGACGCCGTCAACAAGAAAATAGTTGAGATAGGCCCCCTTCTTAAGCATCCGCCAAGGAATCCGAAATCGTCGGAATACCTAAAGATCTTCACTAAGATTGAGTGGGCGATGGGTAGGATGGATCGGGCACAAGCTGTGGAGAAGGAGGAGATAGATGAGAAGATGAGGATTAGGAACCATTTGATAATTTTGCTAGGAACATTAACAGATACTGAGGAACAAGAACAGGAGGAAGAAGACTCAGAAGACTTGCCGCAAGATAAAGCAAGCACATCAGCGGCAGTGGCAATTGCTCCACCAAGGATGGTGGAGAGGGGTTCAACCGAACCTACATTAGGAGTTCGGGCTGAGGCAGCTCAAAATCACGAGCGATGCACCGAACGCATTGAAAAATGGAACGTGAAGTTTACTGGTGAGCGATGTGGTTCATCAGTAAACTCGTTCCTTGAACGTGTTGAGGAGCTTCGCGAGGCGAGGGGCGTTTCGGAAGCCCATCTTTATAGGTCAGCCGTCGATCTTTTTACTGGGAAGGCACTCATTTGGTATAGGGCGATTAGGGAAAACGTAGGGACTTGGCAGGAATTGGTTAGGGAGTTAAAGTTGGAGTTTTTACCACCCAACTATGATGATTTGCTCATGGACGAGATTAGGAGACGTACGCAGGGAAGGAAAGAGACCATCGGGGTCTACGTTGCGACGATGCGCAACATGTTTCGAAGGTTGTCAGAACCTTTACTGGAGAGGCGGAAGTTAGCTATCCTCCAAAAGAATCTGGCACCTTTTTACCAGACGCAACTGGGTTTGGCTGACCCTAAGTCGGTCAACGATCTTGTTGCGTTAGGACGAAGATTGGAGACGGTCCGAGCGAATGTGGACACATTTGCTCCCCCTCCTAGCAATCGAGGTCGGCACCTGCTCGAGCCTGACCTAGCGTACGTCACAGTAGAGGAACCCGGAGTTGCCGTCATGTCGAGGGACGGGCAACCTGATAGAAGTGTTCGGTGTTTTAACTGTGGGGAAGGCGGTCATTTCGCTAGTAGTTGTTCTGCTCCTAGGCGTTGTTTTGGTTGTGGTACGGTAGGGGTTAGTCGTAGGAATTGTAGGCGGTGTTCGGGAAACGCGCAACGGACTCTTGGGCCAGCAGGACAAGAGGGCCGTCGCAATTAGTTAGGTTGCCTGCTGGTGACCAGTTGGCGACAAAAACAGTTCGGTTAGGTTTCACTTTGGAGGCAAACGGTGAGGATAGACGTCCATATTTAGGGATTAGTGTTTATGGGATTAAGTTGTTAGGGTTATTAGATTCCGGCGCTTCACGCACTATTGTATGTAGGGACGGGTGGAAGGTTTTAAAAGAGTTAGGGTTAGCTTTAGGAAAAAGTAATATAAAGTCAGTAGCGTTAGCAGACGGTGCTGGAATAGGAGTTTTGGGGGTTGTGTCTCTACCAATCGTAGTTAAGGACAAGTCGGTATTTTTAGAGTGTCTAGTCATCCCAACGTTACCACATGTCATGATCCTTGCTGCAGATTTTTGGGCACTTACGGGAATCGTCCCGGATCTACGATCAGGCATGTGGAGATTTTCGAACCAAGAAGTAGTGGCTTCGATTACCGCAATTGCGGATAAATCTGAGTTGGATGACAAAGACACTAAGGCTTTAGAAACCTTAGTCGAAGGTGTTTTCAAATCTATGCCAGAGGGCTTAGGTGTTACACGATTGGTAGAACACAAGATTAGGGCGTCCGCAGAACCTATCAAGCAGAGGTATTATCCGGTGTCACCGGCAATGCAGGAACATATTGATAATGAGCTTAAGGAGATGCTAGAAGCGGGGGTAATAGAAAAGTCGAGTAGCCCGTGGGCGTCTCCAATAGTCCTTATCAAAAAGAAAGATGGTTCCTATAGGTTCTGTGTTGACTATAGGAAATTGAATAAGGTTACAGCTAGGGATGCATACCCATTACCCTACATTTCATCCACTTTGGATAAGCTACGAGACGCAAAGTATCTTTCGTCTTTGGATATCAAATCGGCCTATTGGCAGATTCCGATGGAAAAGGAATCCCGCCCGCTCACAGCTTTCACGGTTCCGAATAGAGGCCTTTTCCAGTTTAAGAGAATGCCCTTTGGCTTACACAATGCTCCGGCTACGTGGCAAAGATTTATCGACAGCGTCTTAGGTGCCGATCTCGAGCCACATGTCTTTGTGTACTTAGACGATATCATCATCGTCACAAACTCTTTCTCGAAACACCTGGAGATACTGGAAGAGGTTTTTAAACGATTGTGTGAGGCAGGGTTAAAAGTTAGTCGCGAAAAATGTAGCTTTTGTAGGCCGTCTTTGAAATTTCTAGGGTATGTTGTAGATCGTAACGGGTTGCATGTAGATCCAGAAAAGGTAGAAAGTATGGTTAGGATCCCAGCACCGAAAAATGTCAAAGAAGTTAGGAGTTTTGTAGGGACTATTTCGTGGTACAGACGCTTCGTACCAAATTTTGCAACGTTAGTTAGGCCTTTAACGGACTTGTTAAAGAAGAGTAGGAAATTTATTTGGACAGAGGAATGTGAGGAGAGTTTTAGGAAAGCGAAAGAGTGTCTGGTTACAGCACCCATTTTGACATGTCCGGATTTCCAACAACCGTTTGTGGTTCAGACAGACGCGTCGGACTATGGTATTGGGGCCGTACTTTCGCAGAAGTTAGAGGGTGGGGAAAAGGTAGTGTGCTACCTGAGTAGGTCTTTAAATAGGTGTGAGAGGAATTACTCAACCACGGAGAAAGAGTGTTTGGCTGTCATATGGGCAGTAGAAAAGTTGCGGCCGTACATTGAAGGTGTTCATTTTACGGTCGTGACAGATCATTATTCTTTGGTGTGGTTGAGTAATATTAAGGATCCGCAGGGTAGATTAGCTCGTTGGGCCGTGAGGATGCAACAATTTGATTTCGAGATCATCCATCGCAAGGGTAAAGAACATGTAGTTCCAGACATGTTATCACGAGGAGTTCCGGTAGTGGCCGAGATCTCAGGTGTGGATTTAGACCCGTGGGTGGTAAAAATGATCCCAGAAGTCGAGTCAAAACCATTAGACTATCCGGCGTGGAGAGTAGAAAATGGTCGACTTTTAAAATTCGTAAAATCGAATCATGTTGTAGTCGTCGAAAACAACGATGAATGGAAGTTAGTCGTAGGTAAAGCAGATAGAGCAGGGGTTTTACAGGAGTGTCATGATAACCCATTAGCAGGGCACATGGGAGTTAGGAAAACTTTTGCTAGAGTAGGATCAAAATACTATTGGCCAAAGATGAGGGCCGATATAACTAGGTATGTTAAGAATTGTAAAGTTTTCCAACAAGTGAAGCCAGTGAACGAGAAGCCAGCTGGTCTGATGACGGAGAGAGTAGGAACTTCTAGGCCTTGGGAAATGGTTTGTGTAGATCTAGTCGGTCCACTCCCGAAGTCCACCAAGGGGTTCGTGTATATTCTGACGGTCGTTGATTATTTTACCAAATTTCCATTACTTTTCTCTTTGAGGTCGGCTACTGCTAAAACTGTTTGTAAGGAACTAGAGGATAACGTTTTTCTGCTGTTCGGGGTTCCTAAATTTGTGGTGTGTGACAACGGGCCACAATTTAAGAGTAAGGAGTTGAAAACTCTGTGCGAGGGTTACGATTCTACGCTGCGATACACAGCGCATTACCACCCGCAAGCGAATCCGGCAGAACGAATTAACCAAATTATAAAGACTACGTTGAGGGCTTATGTTTCGGAAAACCATCGTGGTTGGGATTCACAGCTGGCGAAAGTAGCATGTGCCATACGCACAGCCCAGCACGAGGTGTTAGGAATTTCGCCGTATTACGCGAACTTTGGTAGGGAAATGATTACTCACGCAAGCAGTCAGGTGACGTTGAGTGAACAATCATCCGATAGGGACCAAGATTTTGTAGGAGTAGGAGAACAGTTTAGGAAGCTTAGGGAAGAAATAGCTAGGAAGCTAGAAGCGGCAACCAAGAGGTCCGCGAAAGCCTACAACCTCCGACGGAGAGATGTTCAATATCTCCCGAACGAGTTAGTATGGCGTAGAAATTTCGCGTTGTCAGATGCCGCTAATTTCTATGCAGCTAAACTGGCCCCTAAGTTTGTTGGTCCCTTCCGTATTCGTAAACGAGTGTCCCCTTGGACGTATATTCTCGAAGATGAGAACGGTAAAGATCGCGGTACGTGGCACGCGAAGGACCTTAAGTCGCATAACGACGAGAACTAAGTCTATAAGTCCCAGTAGAGTAACTTTTTTTTTTCTTCCTTTTTTACTTTTACAAATAGACTGGCAGGTTGGCCTTGATGGAAAATCGCTCCCCTCGGTGTGCGGTGACCCTAGCAGAGCCTTGGAAATGGCTTACGGTTTTTTCATAACCGCAAGTTCATTTTCCTTCGAGGTAAGGGTGGGGTTTGTTGCGGTAAATTTTACTGCAACAAAATGCATCCTCTGCTTTCTCTCCTCTCCCGCTAACTTTTGTACTTCTCCGTGCCTCTTCAATATTCTGGGAAAGTGGAGGGCAGCCGTGGTCCCATCAGCCATAGGCCCACTGTCCTAGCATATTGAAATGGCACTAAAACAGGTTTCTCCGAGAAGAGACAGAAGGTCTCAACAATAAAGACTGATTGTCTAAGAGGAGACGGGCGGTCTCAGAAGTGACGGGCGGTCCTTCACAACACAACATTAAACGAGCAGAGACAGACAAAAGTAATCAGTCGACAAAACAGTACGAGACAGATGAGTCTCCGCCGATAACAACAAAAGAAACAAACCAAAACATACAATATCACCAACACAATAACTCATACTAAACAACAATAAACATAAGTAAACATAAACGAGACGGATGAGTCTCCACCTCCAACAAAAATACATCACCAAGAATGAGACGAGTAGACAACAAGCAAACGAAACCAGAAGACTAGATAACGGGACGGATGGTCCCCAACGCTCAACAATGGCCGAGGCCCAACCTAACTGATATTATTTTGTATAAAATGGCACGCTAAGTGTAGGCCCCTCAATCCCCAAGTCTGCACAAAAGTCCACCGGAGTAGTGCGCGTACTAATTTAAAATTAAAAGTACTGATTCCCTTTTTCTCGGAGGTAGTGAACTTCTTCTGCGATCGGTCCAAAAAGTAAATTAAAAATAAGTCAGTAAAATCAAAGTAATTGGGAGGAAGCCCAAAATGCTTTTCCTTTTTTTGTTGAGCGCTTTTTTTTCACTCCGAAAAGTCAACGAAATAAAATCGCTGAACTCAATCATAGAATTCGCAGGCACTGGAAATGTCCCAATGTGCTGCGAATTCCAGTATGGATGCAATGCGTGAGAGAGCACAGTGGGGAACGAAAAACGGTGGCGTATTCTAGCCAAAGAGCAGAATACCGCTTGATAAGCCGCAAATGGATCCCACTGTGGCTGAATGTGTGAATGTGTGAGTGCAAGTGGGTGGGATTCTTTGTGTCCGAGGTGGACAAAGGAACCCACTGGAATGGCCACGACACTTCTTGGTTGACCGAGGCTGTGTGGAGAAGAAAAAAAAGTGCTCGAAAAAAAAAAGGAAAAAAAGGAAATAGATATAACTTGATAGAGTGGAAATTAAGGAAAATAGTTACGGTAGCTAGTAAAAAAAAAAAAAAAAAAGTAAATTGAGAAAATTGAGGAAATTGAGGAAAAAGAGATCGCAGGAGAGAGAGGACTTTTGCCTGGGAGGTGACAAAAAAAAAAAGGAATCACGACACATATAAAAGATAAGTATAGTGTGATTATTTGGTTGTTGACTTCGTTTGTAGGAAAAGTTGGAAAAGTAGACTCCGGTAGGCTTTTGGTACGATAGGATCCCGGTGAGTTACGGGATACGCGACCCTTTGTCTCAAAATTTTTTTTCATTCGGGACCGTACAATAGCGGGCCATTTTCAACGGCGATTTTTTTATTTTTTTGTTCGTTGTCACGGGTTGGTTTTTTTTATCCACCCCGCCCGGTGGATTTTTTCCAGCCCCACCCTAAATTTAACTTCTTATTGGGTTTTAAATTAATATTTAATAAATCGACCATCGATTATAACGTGGTACAAAAAAAAAATTCGATTTCGCCTTATTTCTTTGTTTTCGTTTCTCCACTTTCAGATTTCACCGTCGGTTTCCGTCTTTTCTTACAAAGGTTTCCCAATCCCTGTACAAAAAAAATTGGGTGGCGCCCATTTTTTTTATTTCCCCAGTGTACACGATTGTCGAACCCCCCCAGCTGAGCGGCCGGCGCAACAGCTTCCAGTGAGCTGTGGTTGCATTTTTCCCCTACGTCCAGTGGAGGTTGACATTTCGTAACTCTGCCGCCCGCGTGCGTAGTTCGGTTGTCGTTTTTTTAATTAATTATCCGCGGGAAAAAGTGCAACATTTGGCGCCCAACGTGGGGCCCGTCTTTTCCATTAATAAAATAAATTATTTAAATCGAAAGTGGTTAAATTTCTTGTGACGGTGAATACCTGTTGGATCTTTTCTTTGTGCATTAGTTGTCTTGCGTTCTACTAGTCAGGGAAGTGTTGATATTATATTTGTTTTATTCTTTCGTTCTTGTACTTTTGTTTTGTTTTCTTTTTAGAGACGATTGTGAGTTGGTTGGAGCATTTATTGATTTCTTTGGTATCAAATTGTGGAGCTGTAATTTGGAGAAAAGAAGCGGAAGTTCTTCACAAGTTATCAGTGCTTTGAATCTTTGGATTTCCAAGTAGGTGTCTGTTTTTATTTTTCTCTGTGCTTTTTCCTTTTTTGGTGCAATCAAGCACGTCATATATTTAATAACACACACCTATAATTTTGTGCTCATTATACTTACATATATACATATATTTATTCTGTCTTTTGCCATATATCCGTACATATACAAATGCTTTACTGTCGCATTTTTTTTGGTGTGGTATAATTTTAACGGGGTTGTTTCGATTTTCTTTGTGCATTGATTTTAATTGTCAGTTCAGGGGTAGTAAACCTTTTTCGTTGGGTCGGTGTTATACTGGGGTTTGAAACCGTTCGGGTCATTTATATTTGGGAGCAATTTTTTTGAGTTTTCTTTTTTTAATATATACACACATTTTGTCCCATCATACATACATATGTACTTATATCTACATACATATTGCAATTTCGATACGGTACACACAGTTTTTGTTCAGTCACATTTTAACGGGTTGTTTTGATTTTTTTTCTTTTCCTTCTCTTGTGTTGTGACTTCGATTGACAGCTCAGGGCTAGTAAACATTTTTTCTTGTGTCGCTCGGTGCAGTGGTCGTAAACCTTTTGAGTCGGTGGTTTTTTTTATTTTTTTGTGTATGCAAAGGTTTTGTTTCGTGGATTTTTATACATACTGCTTTTCATATTATTATTTTGTATAAACATACATAGAATATATTATTTTATATATAGTTTTGCTCACACGTATTTTCTATTCTTGGAGTTTCTTTTGGTAAATATATTACTTTCCTTGAATTTGGTTGTCAGTCCACTCTTAGCACATTTGGCCAATTTTTTGTTATTATAATTACGGATTTAGCAGAATTAGTTCTAATCTGTTTATTTCCATTTTCAATTTCAATTTAGGTTGGTCGTTTAAGTAAGTTTGTAGCGAAAGAGTTTTTTTGTCTAGTTAGTATGGAGATTAATAGGCTTTCACACGACGAGTTGGTGTATGAGATGGAAGCTCGAGGGCTTCAGGTCGCCACTGTCGAAGTGATGAGGAAGTCCTTGAGGGCGACGCGAGTCCTCGAACGGAGAGGGTCGATTGGTTTAAACCCGTTTTCGTTTGAGGAGGATCGCGACGCCGTCAACAAGAAAATAGTTGAGATAGGCCCCCTTCTTAAGCATCCGCCAAGGAATCCGAAATCGTCGGAATACCTAAAGATCTTCACTAAGATTGAGTGGGCGATGGGTAGGATGGATCGGGCACAAGCTGTGGAGAAGGAGGAGATAGATGAGAAGATGAGGATTAGGAACCATTTGATAATTTTGCTAGGAACATTAACAGATACTGAGGAACAAGAACAGGAGGAAGAAGACTCAGAAGACTTGCCGCAAGATAAAGCAAGCACATCAGCGGCAGTGGCAATTGCTCCACCAAGGATGGTGGAGAGGGGTTCAACCGAACCTACATTAGGAGTTCGGGCTGAGGCAGCTCAAAATCACGAGCGATGCACCGAACGCATTGAAAAATGGAACGTGAAGTTTACTGGTGAGCGATGTGGTTCATCAGTAAACTCGTTCCTTGAACGTGTTGAGGAGCTTCGCGAGGCGAGGGGCGTTTCGGAAGCCCATCTTTATAGGTCAGCCGTCGATCTTTTTACTGGGAAGGCACTCATTTGGTATAGGGCGATTAGGGAAAACGTAGGGACTTGGCAGGAATTGGTTAGGGAGTTAAAGTTGGAGTTTTTACCACCCAACTATGATGATTTGCTCATGGACGAGATTAGGAGACGTACGCAGGGAAGGAAAGAGACCATCGGGGTCTACGTTGCGACGATGCGCAACATGTTTCGAAGGTTGTCAGAACCTTTACTGGAGAGGCGGAAGTTAGCTATCCTCCAAAAGAATCTGGCACCTTTTTACCAGACGCAACTGGGTTTGGCTGACCCTAAGTCGGTCAACGATCTTGTTGCGTTAGGACGAAGATTGGAGACGGTCCGAGCGAATGTGGACACATTTGCTCCCCCTCCTAGCAATCGAGGTCGGCACCTGCTCGAGCCTGACCTAGCGTACGTCACAGTAGAGGAACCCGGAGTTGCCGTCATGTCGAGGGACGGGCAACCTGATAGAAGTGTTCGGTGTTTTAACTGTGGGGAAGGCGGTCATTTCGCTAGTAGTTGTTCTGCTCCTAGGCGTTGTTTTGGTTGTGGTACGGTAGGGGTTAGTCGTAGGAATTGTAGGCGGTGTTCGGGAAACGCGCAACGGACTCTTGGGCCAGCAGGACAAGAGGGCCGTCGCAATTAGTTAGGTCGCCTGCTGGTGACCAGTTGGCGACAAAAACAGTTCGGTTAGGTTTCACTTTGGAGGCAAACGGTGAGGATAGACGTCCATATTTAGGGATTAGTGTTTATGGGATTAAGTTGTTAGGGTTATTAGATTCCGGCGCTTCACGCACTATTGTATGTAGGGACGGGTGGAAGGTTTTAAAAGAGTTAGGGTTAGCTTTAGGAAAAAGTAATATAAAGTCAGTAGCGTTAGCAGACGGTGCTGGAATAGGAGTTTTGGGGGTTGTGTCTCTACCAATCGTAGTTAAGGACAAGTCGGTATTTTTAGAGTGTCTAGTCATCCCAACGTTACCACATGTCATGATCCTTGCTGCAGATTTTTGGGCACTTACGGGAATCGTCCCGGATCTACGATCAGGCATGTGGAGATTTTCGAACCAAGAAGTAGTGGCTTCGATTACCGCAATTGCGGATAAATCTGAGTTGGATGACAAAGACACTAAGGCTTTAGAAACCTTAGTCGAAGGTGTTTTCAAATCTATGCCAGAGGGCTTAGGTGTTACACGATTGGTAGAACACAAGATTAGGGCGTCCGCAGAACCTATCAAGCAGAGGTATTATCCGGTGTCACCGGCAATGCAGGAACATATTGATAATGAGCTTAAGGAGATGCTAGAAGCGGGGGTAATAGAAAAGTCGAGTAGCCCGTGGGCGTCTCCAATAGTCCTTATCAAAAAGAAAGATGGTTCCTATAGGTTCTGTGTTGACTATAGGAAATTGAATAAGGTTACAGCTAGGGATGCATACCCATTACCCTACATTTCATCCACTTTGGATAAGCTACGAGACGCAAAGTATCTTTCGTCTTTGGATATCAAATCGGCCTATTGGCAGATTCCGATGGAAAAGGAATCCCGCCCGCTCACAGCTTTCACGGTTCCGAATAGAGGCCTTTTCCAGTTTAAGAGAATGCCCTTTGGCTTACACAATGCTCCGGCTACGTGGCAAAGATTTATCGACAGCGTCTTAGGTGCCGATCTCGAGCCACATGTCTTTGTGTACTTAGACGATATCATCATCGTCACAAACTCTTTCTCGAAACACCTGGAGATACTGGAAGAGGTTTTTAAACGATTGTGTGAGGCAGGGTTAAAAGTTAGTCGCGAAAAATGTAGCTTTTGTAGGCCGTCTTTGAAATTTCTAGGGTATGTTGTAGATCGTAACGGGTTGCATGTAGATCCAGAAAAGGTAGAAAGTATGGTTAGGATCCCAGCACCGAAAAATGTCAAAGAAGTTAGGAGTTTTGTAGGGACTATTTCGTGGTACAGACGCTTCGTACCAAATTTTGCAACGTTAGTTAGGCCTTTAACGGACTTGTTAAAGAAGAGTAGGAAATTTATTTGGACAGAGGAATGTGAGGAGAGTTTTAGGAAAGCGAAAGAGTGTCTGGTTACAGCACCCATTTTGACATGTCCGGATTTCCAACAACCGTTTGTGGTTCAGACAGACGCGTCGGACTATGGTATTGGGGCCGTACTTTCGCAGAAGTTAGAGGGTGGGGAAAAGGTAGTGTGCTACCTGAGTAGGTCTTTAAATAGGTGTGAGAGGAATTACTCAACCACGGAGAAAGAGTGTTTGGCTGTCATATGGGCAGTAGAAAAGTTGCGGCCGTACATTGAAGGTGTTCATTTTACGGTCGTGACAGATCATTATTCTTTGGTGTGGTTGAGTAATATTAAGGATCCGCAGGGTAGATTAGCTCGTTGGGCCGTGAGGATGCAACAATTTGATTTCGAGATCATCCATCGCAAGGGTAAAGAACATGTAGTTCCAGACATGTTATCACGAGGAGTTCCGGTAGTGGCCGAGATCTCAGGTGTGGATTTAGACCCGTGGGTGGTAAAAATGATCCCAGAAGTCGAGTCAAAACCATTAGACTATCCGGCGTGGAGAGTAGAAAATGGTCGACTTTTAAAATTCGTAAAATCGAATCATGTTGTAGTCGTCGAAAACAACGATGAATGGAAGTTAGTCGTAGGTAAAGCAGATAGAGCAGGGGTTTTACAGGAGTGTCATGATAACCCATTAGCAGGGCACATGGGAGTTAGGAAAACTTTTGCTAGAGTAGGATCAAAATACTATTGGCCAAAGATGAGGGCCGATATAACTAGGTATGTTAAGAATTGTAAAGTTTTCCAACAAGTGAAGCCAGTGAACGAGAAGCCAGCTGGTCTGATGACGGAGAGAGTAGGAACTTCTAGGCCTTGGGAAATGGTTTGTGTAGATCTAGTCGGTCCACTCCCGAAGTCCACCAAGGGGTTCGTGTATATTCTGACGGTCGTTGATTATTTTACCAAATTTCCATTACTTTTCTCTTTGAGGTCGGCTACTGCTAAAACTGTTTGTAAGGAACTAGAGGATAACGTTTTTCTGCTGTTCGGGGTTCCTAAATTTGTGGTGTGTGACAACGGGCCACAATTTAAGAGTAAGGAGTTGAAAACTCTGTGCGAGGGTTACGATTCTACGCTGCGATACACAGCGCATTACCACCCGCAAGCGAATCCGGCAGAACGAATTAACCAAATTATAAAGACTACGTTGAGGGCTTATGTTTCGGAAAACCATCGTGGTTGGGATTCACAGCTGGCGAAAGTAGCATGTGCCATACGCACAGCCCAGCACGAGGTGTTAGGAATTTCGCCGTATTACGCGAACTTTGGTAGGGAAATGATTACTCACGCAAGCAGTCAGGTGACGTTGAGTGAACAATCATCCGATAGGGACCAAGATTTTGTAGGAGTAGGAGAACAGTTTAGGAAGCTTAGGGAAGAAATAGCTAGGAAGCTAGAAGCGGCAACCAAGAGGTCCGCGAAAGCCTACAACCTCCGACGGAGAGATGTTCAATATCTCCCGAACGAGTTAGTATGGCGTAGAAATTTCGCGTTGTCAGATGCCGCTAATTTCTATGCAGCTAAACTGGCCCCTAAGTTTGTTGGTCCCTTCCGTATTCGTAAACGAGTGTCCCCTTGGACGTATATTCTCGAAGATGAGAACGGTAAAGATCGCGGTACGTGGCACGCGAAGGACCTTAAGTCGCATAACGACGAGAACTAAGTCTATAAGTCCCAGTAGAGTAACTTTTTTTTTTCTTCCTTTTTTACTTTTACAAATAGACTGGCAGGTTGGCCTTGATGGAAAATCGCTCCCCTCGGTGTGCGGTGACCCTAGCAGAGCCTTGGAAATGGCTTACGGTTTTTTCATAACCGCAAGTTCATTTTCCTTCGAGGTAAGGGTGGGGTTTGTTGCGGTAAATTTTACTGCAACAAAATGCATCCTCTGCTTTCTCTCCTCTCCCGCTAACTTTTGTACTTCTCCGTGCCTCTTCAATATTCTGGGAAAGTGGAGGGCAGCCGTGGTCCCATCAGCCATAGGCCCACTGTCCTAGCATATTGAAATGGCACTAAAACAGGTTTCTCCGAGAAGAGACAGAAGGTCTCAACAATAAAGACTGATTGTCTAAGAGGAGACGGGCGGTCTCAGAAGTGACGGGCGGTCCTTCACAACACAACATTAAACGAGCAGAGACAGACAAAAGTAATCAGTCGACAAAACAGTACGAGACAGATGAGTCTCCGCCGATAACAACAAAAGAAACAAACCAAAACATACAATATCACCAACACAATAACTCATACTAAACAACAATAAACATAAGTAAACATAAACGAGACGGATGAGTCTCCACCTCCAACAAAAATACATCACCAAGAATGAGACGAGTAGACAACAAGCAAACGAAACCAGAAGACTAGATAACGGGACGGATGGTCCCCAACGCTCAACAATGGCCGAGGCCCAACCTAACTGATATTATTTTGTATAAAATGGCACGCTAAGTGTAGGCCCCTCAATCCCCAAGTCTGCACAAAAGTCCACCGGAGTAGTGCGCGTACTAATTTAAAATTAAAAGTACTGATTCCCTTTTTCTCGGAGGTAGTGAACTTCTTCTGCGATCGGTCCAAAAAGTAAATTAAAAATAAGTCAGTAAAATCAAAGTAATTGGGAGGAAGCCCAAAATGCTTTTCCTTTTTTTGTTGAGCGCTTTTTTTTCACTCCGAAAAGTCAGCGAAATAAAATCGCTGAACTCAATCATAGAATTCGCAGGCACTGGAAATGTCCCAATGTGCTGCGAATTCCAGTATGGATGCAATGCGTGAGAGAGCACAGTGGGGAACGAAAAACGGTGGCGTATTCTAGCCAAAGAGCAGAATACCGCTTGATAAGCCGCAAATGGATCCCACTGTGGCTGAATGTGTGAATGTGTGAGTGCAAGTGGGTGGGATTCTTTGTGTCCGAGGTGGACAAAGGAACCCACTGGAATGGCCACGACACTTCTTGGTTGACCGAGGTTGTGTGGAGAAGAAAAAAAAGTGCTCGAAAAAAAAAAGGAAAAAAAGGAAATAGATATAACTTGATAGAGTGGAAATTAAGGAAAATAGTTACGGTAAAGGTAGCTAGTAAAAAAAAAAAAAAAAAAAAAAGTAAATTGAGAAAATTGAGGAAATTGAGGAAAAAGAGATCGCAGGAGAGAGAGGACTTTTGCCTGGGAGGTGACAAAAAAAAAAAAGGAATCACGACACATATAAAAGATAAGTATAGTGTGATTATTTGGTTGTTGACTTCGTTTGTAGGAAAAGTTGGAAAAGTAGACTCCGGTAGGCTTTTGGTACGATAGGATCCCGGTGAGTTACGGGAATTGATAGAGAGTAGTTGAAGTGATCGGTTGTGTTTTTTCTTGAGCTCTTTGGTTTTCTAGTTATTTTAAAATTTTATACAATAAAGATCTCCCATCATTCGATGGATGGTTTTTGTGGAAAGTGTGACCGTGGTTTTGGCCGCGATGATGCTCAACTGGTGCCATGCAGCGGAGTTTGTAAAAAAATTTTTCATCGAAAGTGTTGTGAGGGTCAAATAACTGAGTATGAGGTCGGTCTTTTGAAAAGAAACCGTAATCTCGGTTACTACTGCAATGAATGCGTTTTTTTACCCAAACAAATTTTAAAGCAGTACGAGTCTTTGGTGGGATCCAATCAATCTAAGCCTGATCTTTTAATCGAGTTGATGAATAGAAATACACAGATGGTGGCTGAAATGCAAAGTAACATGAAAGTGGAATTTTTAAAACTGTTCGACAGAGACGAAAAACATATTCAAGAGAGTGTTAAATGTGTTACGGAATCAATAACGGAAATAAAAAGTCAAATTTCAAAGAATGTTAGTGGTCTTGAAAGATGAGAAATTGAAAGAAAGTGTCAATCATATATCGAAATCAGTTACCGCGCTAACAAATGAAATAAAAAAAGGGAATAACAGTCTGGTAAAGGGAAAAGGAGATAGATCATTTGCGGATGTTGTGAAGAAGAGTGAATCGTCTGTCCTTGTTTACCCAAAAAGGAAGCAAGAGTCTAACGAAACGAGGAAACAAATAAAATTGTCAATAGATCCGACTAGTATAAATATAAACAATGTGGTGAATAAGAATAGCGGCGGCGTTGCCATTAAGTGTGGCGATAAACAATCCTCTGAAAAATTTAAAAATGAAATTGAGAATAAATTAAAAGGAGAATATAATGTAATTGTCCCGAAAATGTCTAAACCAAAAATATGTGTTATGAATTTAGAGAGTGACGAAAATGAAGATGAAATCGTTAATAAAATTAAAAAACAAAACTTGGAATTAAACGATTGTGAAATTAAACTAGTGAAGTGTTTTAAAAACAATAACAAATGGAGAAATTTAAATGCAGTTATTGAAGTAAATGGTGATACGTTTAATAAAATAATGGAGTTACAGAGTTTAAAGATAGGATGGGTTAAATGCTTTGTTAGAGAATACTATAATTTAAGAAGATGTTTTAATTGTCAAGGTTTTAATCACAAGGCGAGTGTTTGTAAAAATAAAATAGCGTGTATTAAATGTGGCGAGGAACATAGTGTCAAAGACTGTAGGAGTACTGAATCAAAATGCATAAACTGTGTTAAAATGAATGACTCCTTAGAATTAAATGTTAAATGTGATCATGAAGCGAATGACAAGTGTTGTCCTGTTTTTATGCGTAAAATCAAAGTGCTTAAAGAAAGAACCCAATATTAGCAACTAACGAAACTGTCCTATTGGAGTGTTAATGTTCAAGGCCTTAGAAATAATTTTAACGAAATCGAGTCTTTAGTTGATGATAATGTGTTTGATGTTCTCGCTTTTAGTGAAACCCATTTAACTGATCAAATTCAAAATTGTGAAATAAGTCTAACGAAGTATAATACAATCGTGCGCTGCGATAGTACGAGTAGCCACACCGGTGGCGTAATCCTTTATATAAGAGATGGTCTTCGGTATAGGATGATTAATGCACTCTCTGAGTAAGTTCTAAAGTGACAGGTTGTGTTTACCTCTGCTCTCCGTATTCTAATTAATTATTTCATATCTAAATTCTTCAATATGGTTAATACTAATTGTGCCAAATGCGGAAAAAAAGTTACCGATTGCAACTTTATTAAATGTGAATCTTTTTGCAATTTAATTTTTCATAAAAAGTGCGCTAATATCTCGGATTCTATTTCAAAAATATTAACCACTGATGCAAATTTAATGTGGAGATGTACTTCATGCATAGTGTCCTGTGAAGCTAACAGCCTAATAATTGAAACCATAAGATATCTTGCTGCAGAAATCTGTGATTTAAAAAAACTATTATCTGAAAAGATCATTGTGGACAGTTCTCATCGTCATCATGGTGATCAAAAATCCCCACCAAATTTGATCAATAAAGGTAAATTAAACAGATCAAAGAGTGCAGTAAACTTTTCCCGTAATTCCCTTTCGCCAAAATCAAAGGCAAACGCAGATCTCTCTTCTGTTTCGAAGAGTATTGCTTTTGAAAGCGATGGTAATTCTTTTTTGCATAATGCTGTTCCACCACTGCTATTACCGCCCTCGGCTGTGACTGAAGCTGCTAAAAATACTGTCGTAAATCATCATACGGAGCTGGCTACTGCTCCTAATTTGGATTCTACTCGTCGCCCTGGAGCTGCTGACCTCATATTCACCGAATCAAGTAAAAAAGCCCCAGTTACTCAGTCGAGTAAGGAAACAACATCACACGAAATAGGCAAGCTGCTCAGTAAACGTGTCGTCGGAATTAATCCTTCAAGTGAATTTAATATTGGTGTTATACCTTCATATAAGTGGCTTCATCTCTCCCGATTCGCATCATCGACGACTGCAGATTCAATAATAAAATACTGCTCGAAGACATTTCAAATCCCAGCTGATCAGCTGATCTGTATGCCGCTTATTAAAAAAGATGTGGATCTCAGCACTCTTAAATACATAAATTTTAAATTAGCTGTACCGTCTTCTCTTCTTCATAATGCTCTGAACGCTGATAGCTGGCCGTGTAACGTTCACGTCAGAGTTTTTAAATTCCATGCAAAAAACGAAGAAGTGGAGGTGATAAACACAATGGAATAGCAACAACAACACCACCAATGTTCTCCACACAAAAAGAAATTTCTCCCACTGCATCGAACTCTAACCGCATGCCTTCATCTCATGCACGTCTCTCTTCCAATTGCTTGTCTGTGTACTACCAAAATGCTGGTGGCATGCGAACAAAAACCAACCAGCTATACCTTGCCGCCTCTTCTCATGAGTTCGACGTCATCGCCATTACAGAGACTTGGCTTAATTCTCACTTCTTGTCGTCAGAGTTGTTTGATCCCTATTATGCTGTCTTCAGACGAGATCGCGCCCTCTCCACTGGATTCACTAGAGGAGGTGGAATTCTCTTAGCTGTGCGTTCATCACTTGTATGTAAAGAAATTTCTCTTAATTGCAATACAGATGTCGTCGAACAATTGTGCATTTGCGTTGCTTCGGCTGATTTTAAAAACGAATATTATTTTCTATTAAGTTATATTGCTCCAAGTAGCATTTTTGAAATTTATAATTCTCATGTGTCAAATATAGTTAATATCTGCAACAATCTGAATGCCAATCAGTTTCCAGTCATTTTGGGCGATTTTAATATTGGAAATGTTGTGTGGAGGACAATGGGCAATGATAAAGCTCTTGTTGCATATAATGTCAGAAATGATATTGAATCGTTGGTTGTTGATTCATTGTCCTCCCTTTCTCTTTCTCAAATTAATGTTATTAAAAATGGTTTAGATAGAATTCTTGACTTAGTATTTGTTACTCTAAGTGATATTAAAGTTAATTTATATGAAGACAAATTTCCTTTATTAAACAATTCTATTCATCATATAGCTTTAGTTATTCAATTCGAATCATATGAGTTTCAAACTATAAATTATTGTAACACATTACCTTTCTTTAATTTTAGAAAAGCCAATTTTCAAGGTCTCAATGATTTTTTTAATTCTATCGACTGGCACAATCGCTTTTTGGGATTACATCTTAGTGACAAATTTCGTATTTTTAAAGTAATCTTGAACTCCGCATTCGAAATGTACGTACCAACCTCAAGGAAAAAAGCAGCCCCTAAACTACCATGGTTTAATTCACAGTTAGGCCATTTAAAGAATCTGAAATCTAAAGCCTTCAAAAGATTAAAAAGTTCTGGTTCTCCTGCTGATAAAATTAATTTTCTTCGACTTAGAAAAGAATACGATTTTTTTAATAGATTCTTGTATCGTTGCTACATAACTTCTACTGAATCGAAAATTAAATCTAACAGTAAAACATTTTGGGTTTTCTACAATTCCAAAAGAAAATGTTCAGTGTTCCCTAAGCAAATGGAATTTCAGAATGAGGTATCGCAAGGTGGTAAATCTACCTGCGATTTATTCGCGAAATTTTTTTCTTCCAATTTTTCTGCTGCTGGTTCATCTACTGGTTTATTTAATTTTAATAGTTTAATTCATCCCATCACTGATATTGGATGCTTAGCGCTCTCAAAGGAAGAAATTCTTCTGGCATTGAATAGCATCGATACAAATAAAGGACCGGGTCCTGATCGGGTTCCACCCATCGTATTGAAGAGCTGTGCGCTTCCGCTATCGACTCCGCTCCATCTAATTTTCAACCACTCCTTATCTTGTGGACAGTTTCTTGATGAATGGAAAGTTGCTTACGTTTCTCCAATTCACAAGTCAGGTCCAAAACATCTGGTTGAAAACTATAGGCCCATCAGTAAGTTGTCAGCAATACCGAAGCTTTTCGAGAAAATGGTAAAAGATAAATTATATTTTCAGGTTGAGCAGCACATTTCCCCATTGCAACATGGATTCGTCTCTGGGCGCTCTACTATGACCAATCTAACTCTTTTCACGAATTTTTGTGTTAATTCAATTGAACGCGGTGTGCAGGTTGATGTGCTTTATACAGATTTTGTAAAAGCATTCGACAGAATTAACCACTCAATCTTATTGAAAAAATTAGCTATGCTCGGTTTTCATTATTACTCCTATTCAGCCAACAATGTAAATTTTAGTCGTGCTTTTGAGGTTAAAGACCTAGGGGTCATCTTTGACACAAAGTTAAATTTTAGTTTGCACATTGACCGAATAGTGTCTAAATCCTATTCGCTGCTGGCCTTTATTAAGAGGAACTCTCAAGATTTTCGTGACCCATATGTACTTAAGATGCTTTACTGCGCTTTAGTTCGGTCCAGATTAGAGTACTGCTGCGTAATCTGGGACCCCTTCTATGAAGTTCATTCATCCCGTATTGAACGGGTCCAAAAATCGTTTACCCGCTATGCACTTCGTAGATTCAGTAGAGGTTCTGAGCTTCCACCATATAAGTCACGATGTTTACTGCTTGATCTAAGCACTCTTTTTGTCAGAAGGAAATTGCAGTCCTTAGTGTTTTTGAATGACATAGTTTCAAATAGAATACAGTGTGCTGAACTGCTTTTTTCCTTGCCGTTCTACGCGCCTTTAAGAGTTTTAAGAGAAAGGCCTCTATTTTATCTTCCACTGCATAGGACCAACTATGGGCTGGCCGAGCCAATAACTCGATGCATTCGTTTATTTAATTCTGTTACCGGTCACTTGGATGTAAGCTCAAGACGTGATTGTTTTAAACAAAATGCAGTTGAAATTTTAAGAGCCAAATTTATGTAATTCAATTTTTGAAATGTTTCTCTATTTTGTATGTATATATGTATAGTAATTATATTTATGTTAAGATCTGTTAAGGATATTTTGTACCTAGTAGATTAAATAAATAAATAAATAAATAAATAAATTAATGAAATAAATATTAACATGATGCTATGGGGTATATGTGTTGAAATATATTCAAACACGTTTAGCCAAATTGTTGCAATATTTTATAGATCTCCGAGTGGTTCAGAACGTGAGTTTTGTACTGTATTTTCGGAATGGATTGATAGTGTGCTGCATATAAATCCCAATGTGGTTGTTCTGGGGGATTTCAACATAAACTTACTGTATACCAACTATACCTATTCAAAAATGTTTAATGAAATTTTGGTAATAAATAATTGCCGACAAATTATAAACAAACCAACAAGGATTACGGAATTCTCGAGAACGTTAGTTGACTTCGTAATAATATCCGCGGAGAGAAATATTTTGGCAGATACGATCCCTGAATTAAAATTAAGTGATCACGAGTCAATTGTGATAAAAGTACCAATTAATTATAAAAATAATAGAACAGACTTGAGGTTTGTGGATATATTTAAGTATCGAAAAAATAGATTCAGAGACTTGATCAGTCGTAAATGTGCTCGATTAATTTGTAACCCTGACTTTAACGTGTTGTCCGTCTTATTACAAGAAAACTTCATGTTATGTGTAAAAGAGCAAACAATAAAAAAGAGAACTAATATCTGTGATAATAAATGGTTTACCGGTGAACTCAATCTTTTAAAAGTTAAAAAAATTCAGTGTTTCAGAAAAGCATGTGTGATGGATAGAGCTACTGATTGGGATAGTTATAGAAACATCAGAAATATATATAAAAATAAACTACAATGGACCAAAAGAAGATATATATGTAAACAAATTGAATCGTGTAGCAACCAAAAATCTATGTGGAAAACTATTAAAAATTTGGTATTAAAAGAAAAAAAGGTTGAAATTAGTGAAGTTTTATTTGATGGTAATCTGGAAAACAATGAGTTAACAATTGCCAACAAGTTTAACTCATACTTTATAGAAAGCATAAATGTAATTAGTAGTTCTATTCCTGTAAATAACTGTTCATACTGTCTGGACTTAATGGATTTTCAGTGCGTGTTTAAATTTAGACAAATCGGCATAGATGAATTGCGAACTATATGTAAAAAAATTAACAACAAAAGTGCCTTTAATATCAATATTGGAATGGTACTAGATTGTTTTGATATTGTCGGTCCAATCATTCTAAGAATCGTAAACGAATCTTTTTTAAATGGGGAATTCCCAAAAAACCTAAAAGAATCGACGGTTATTCCAATACCTAAAGAATCGGGAACAAAAGCTTGCGACAAATTTAGACCAGTAAACATGATGCCAATTTTAGAAAAAATAGTAGAAAAATGTGCTTTTGATCAATTCTATAAATACGTGTGTGATAATGAAATCCTAATTGAAAATCAATCCGGTTTTAGACATAACCACTCGTGTGAAACGTCCCTTAATTGGTTGGTGATGAACCTTAAAGAGCAAAGGCATAGTCAAAACAAGATTTTATCACTGTTTTTGGACTTTCAAAGGGCGTTTGAAACAATTGACAGAGATCTATTAGCTAAAAAGTTATATTTATATGGCGTTAAAGGCCCGGAACTTAATTGGTTTAAGTCTTATTTATCCGACAGAACCCAAAGAACAAATATCAAAAGTGCAATATCAAGTGATAGTAATACATGTTTTGGCGTACCGCAAGGAACTATACTCGGTCCTCTGTTGTTCTTATTGTATATTAATGATATATGTAGAGTGTTAAAGAAATGTAAGATGTCCCTGTTTGCTGATGACGCTTTAATGTTTGTAAGTGGGAAAGATATGTGTGTGCTTAAGGAGTCTATGGAGTCTGATCTTAAAAACCTGTGTGAGTGGCTACAGTTCAATAAACTCAAAGTGAATGTAAATAAAACTAAATGTATGGCTATAAATAGTAATGAATGTATCAACTTAAGAATAGACGGTCAAATAATTGAGCAAGTGGAAGAAGTAAAATACATCAATCTGTCAACGGTGTTGTGGTTCGCACGTACTAAAGTTTTGCTCCCACTTTTATTAAATTTTTGTTTTTATAATCTATTAATTTAACATTAATCGCAGTCTAATCAGATTATAAAGCATTGTCTTTACTAAGCAGTTTAAAATCCAATAGCTTCTATTTAAATTTTACGAAATATGCCTTGTAATTGCGGTCAGAAAGTAGAGAGAGTTGGCGCGAAAATTCAGTGCTCTTTATGTAATGTTTATTACCACCTCAAATGTGTTAACCTCAAACAAAGTGATTGTGATTACATGAAAAAGAATAACATTCCTTATCGTTGTGGTTCGTGTGCTGGTGCAAGACGTCAGTCTCTACGTTCACCACCACCTGCTCTCAATCCAGTGAAACAAGTGCATACAAAAAATCATATGTCTGATGTGGATGATCTAACTATATCAAAACAAGTGCAAGCAAGGGATCATACAACCGGAGTGGGAGTGCCTTTGTCTCCATCTAATTCAATCTTCCCTCCATCTGAGGATGTAAACATAACCTCTCCTACTGCAAACAAACTTGACATTGTTTTAAAAGAAATAATATCTCTTAAAGAAGTGATCACTAGTGCTTTGCTGCGGATTGAAGGTCTACAAGTGGAGAACAAAGATCTCTGCTCTAAAATTGATAAACTTCAGCGTACAGTTAATTTCCTGCAACAAAAGTCTTTGCAAAAAAGTGTTGATGTCATCGGTGTTCCAAATCTTGACAACAGCACTGCTTTGAGTTCAGCTGTCAATCTTTTGTCAAAGGGACTAGGTGAAAACATAAATCCAGAAGACATCCAGCATTGTTATGTTAAGAAAATTGTAAGAAAACCGAGCTCGAACACATCAGCTATACGTGCCAAATCATTGAGTGTTCTTCGCATCAAGTTTAAGACCCTGGAAGTGAAGCAGAAAATAGTAAACAAAAAACGAACAACTAAATTAAATACAAGTGACTTAGGATATCAATCCACTATTAACCCAATTTTTATTAATGATAGCCTCACTAACTTTAATCGTGCATTGTATAATAGAGCAAAATCAATAAAAGTAGAACATAATTTCTCTTTCTTGTGGATTAATAAAGGAGTAATTTTAATGAAAAAAAAAGAAGGCGAAAAAACTGTAAAAATAAGTTCTTTTGAAGACTTAAACAATTTGTCTTAATTAAAATACAATTTCCTCTTTAAGAATTAAGTAAATGCCTGTACATAACTTAAATGTTAATCCATATCAAGAAACTACTCAATTTTGTAAATTAGATAAAGAGATATTCAATAGTAGTGCTTTTCATTCAGTACACCTAAAGAACAAATTTTTTGTCATTCATCAAAATATTCGGAGCCTTCGCAAAAATTTCGATTTATTTTTATCTCATTTAGAATCATTTAGTAACAAACCAGATTTAATATTCCTATCAGAAATATGGATATTTGACTCTGAAGATAAGCTTTATAGTATTCCTGGATATGGTTTCTATCCTACGTGTAATAATACGTATGCGGCAGGTGGTGTGGCTGTTTTTATAAGGGATTGTGTGCAATATGATTATTATTGTCTTAATCTAGAAAGTGCTGATATGGTAAAAGTGTCTTGTTCTATTGGTAACAAGAAATTTATTTTTATGTGCTTCTATAGACTACATGCAAAGAACAAAAGTGCTTTTGTTGATGAGCTGAGTTCTTTGTTAAATCGTGAAAAGAGCAAAAACTTATTTATTCTTGGTGATATTAATCTAGACATCTTATCAGAATCTCCTGATGTTTTAAATTATATTTCTGTTTTGTCTGCTAATGGCTTAGAATCATGTCTTAATGAACCCACAAGGGTAACCCCATCTTCTCAGACTTGTATTGATCACATTTTTGGAAGGCTAGATCGAGGGTCAACGCTAACTCTCACTAGTTCTATCTCAGACTTCAATATATCTGATCATTGCATGATCGGTCTAGTCTTCCAAGGTGCGAACAATCAGCAATCTGCAAAGAGCACTCAGTTTGACAAAAAAACTTCTATTAAATTTGAACAACTTAATAATCGCCTGTTAAATGAGTTCTGGAATGAAGTTTACTTTAACAGTAATCCGTCCACTGCTTTTGATAGCTTTACTAGAATTTTAAATGCTAACGTTACTTCATGTATATCTGAAACTCATAGACGTCGCAAATTAAAAAAACTGAAGCCATGGATGTCCATAACATTATTAAAAAAAATCGACAAAAAGAATAAACTTCGTATTAAATGCAAAAATAATCCTAACAATATCTTCTTTCGGCAGCTTTATAATACATTATCTGCAGAAGTAGCTACTGAAATTCCAATTTATAAAGAAAACTATTATGCAAACAAACTCCACCTGGCTAGGAACAATTTAAAGAAGGAGTGGGAAATAGTAAATGAACTTCTTAACAAAACTGTGCCTTCTTTAAATTTACGTAACTGTATTACTTATAAAGGTAAAAACTTAATAAGTGCATCTGAAAAAGCCAATGCATTCAACGAATTTTTTACTAGTGTGGCTGCTAATACGCTTTCCAATGCTGGTTTCAGAAATACTTCTGTTCATTGTGGATATGCTTGTCTCAGCGGCAGTGAATCTAGTTTAGAAGGTAGTTTTTTCTTCGACCCAATTTCGTCATTTGAAGTGCTTAAAACTATTAATTCATTGAAGAATTCGAACTCGGCGACAAAAGATAGTTGGTCCAATAATTTTATTAAAAAGATCTCGCTAAATATTGTTGATGTTCTTACTCACATTTTCAATAAAAGTATTCATTGTGGTATTTTTCCAGATGCCCTTAAAACAGCAGAGGTCGTACCTATTTTTAAGAAAGGTGATAAGAAAGATTTAAATAATTATAGGCCAATTTCTCTTCTTCCTGTGTTCTCTAAAATCTTTGAAAAAGTAGTGAAGACTAGAATTATGGCTTTTCTAGAAAAAAATTATTTTTTTAGTGTTAACCAATTTGGATTTCGAGCGGGAAAATCTACGGAGGATGCGCTTTTAAAGTTTTGCAGTTTTGTTTACGAAAGCTTAAACGATAAAAAATTGACTGCTGCGCTCTTTATTGATATTACAAAGGCGTTTGATACCGTAGATCATGCTATTTTATTGGCTAAACTAGAAAAGGCTGGTTTCCGGGGCTTTATGCTTAATTGGTTTACATCCTATCTTAGTAAGCGAAAACAAGTTGTTAAGATAACAGATTGCTTTAGCCAAACGTTGGATATTGCAATTGGTGTTCCACAAGGCTCAGTGCTTGGTCCTGTTCTATTCTTAATTTATATGAATTCGATCTTTAAGCTAAATCTTTATAGTTCACAAACTGGATTTGCTGATGATATTGCTTGTTCGTTTTCAAATAACTCTGCTTTAGACTTAATTTCTAATATAAATCATGACTTAGAGCAACTAAGACATTGGTTCTGTGCACATAAGTTAGTTATAAGTGACAAAACGAAAATAATGTTTTTTAACTTATCCTCACATGTTATCGAATTTCCCTCCATGATATTTCATAGCACTAGTTGCCAGCATTTTTTAATTAGTCCCAAAACTTGTTATAATACCACTGATGTAACAACATTCAATTCTGAAAAAATTTGTTCACCTCGATGTTTCAACATTGTGAGAACTTTAGATTTCAAGTATTTGGGCTTGGAAATAGATAGCAAAATGAATTGGAGCGCGCATACTGCTTCACTAAGATCTTATTTATTTAACACAACGAGAATAATGTACCATCTGAGGCCTTTTTGTTCCAGAAAAGTTCTAGAAACAGTTTATTATGGGCTCGTGCAATCTAAGCTGCAGTATGGTTTGGTTTGTTGGGGGGGAACTCACGCAAACAAAATCCAGCCTTTGCTTGTTGCTCAAAAACATATAATAAGATTGATTTGGAAAAAGGGGCGCCGTGAACATTGTTTCCTACTTTTTCTTAGTTCTAAAATTCTTCCACTTAAACATTTATACTTTTATAAAGTTCTAAAGATATTTTTTTTAAGAAGTGGCTATTCCATAAATAGAAGTCCAACTACCTATGAACTTCGTAGCAACCATAGCTTACAGGCACCAGTTCCAATATTTAACACCAGTCACTTTTTAAATTTTTACTCTTCAGTTGCACCCAGACTCTTCAATACATTGCCGCTTAATCTTAGACGTACTAGAAATTATATCCTCTTTTACAAAGCACTAAAAAAATGGCTTTTTACATTCGATTTCAATGAGGTAAATATGTTAATCAATATTATAGTCTAATTCTGTTCTAGTCCATGAATCTGCTGTTGATTTATTTGATAAATGTATAAATTTTGTTCTGTTCAATGCGTAACGACCCTTAACACCTTTTCTTAATTTGGATTACTTATTTTTTATTATTGATGCATTCGACACAAGTTTTTTTTTATAAAACTTTAGAATGCATTTTAATATTATTCAATATTTATGAGAAAATATTTAAACTTTAATCTCTTTATCTCATAATATTTCGTTTTTATATTTTGTATATTGTAAGAGTTAGAGATGTAAATACTTTGTATTGCTTTTAATATGTTCTAAATTTGTATTTGAATATTTGAATAATAAAATTGAAATTGAAAATTGAAAAAAAAAAAAAAAAAAAAAAAAAAAAAAATTGAATACCTCGGTGTGATACTAGATAGCAAAATGAACTTTAACAGTCACATGACTTACATAACAAAAAAAATCGCTAAAAAAATTGGTTTCCTCAAAAGAATCCGAAAGTTTATAACCACAATTTGTGCTGTCAATATATATAATACCATAATCAAACCTCACTTTGAATTTTGCTCAACAATTCTCTTCATGGGAAATAATGAACACATAAATCGTCTGCAAGTGCTACAAAACAGAGCAATGAGAATTATTTTAAGATGTAGCTTTCGTTCCCCTACTACATGGATGTTGTCCTGCCTTAAATGGTTGAACGTCAGGCAACGTATTGTCTTTAATGTCTTAACGTTTGTGTTTAAAATGAAGTTCAACATTGTGCCGGAATATCTATCATCAAATTTGCTGTATATAAGAGATGCTCAGCCATATAGTTTAAGGTCCAATTCTGACTTCCGACTGCAGCTTTATAGAGATTCAAGAACTCAAAATATGCTATTGTACCGAGGCTTAAAATTATATAATGAATTGCCTCTTGAATTAAAAAATGAAACCATATTACAAAGATTTAAAAAAATGCTAGTTTTATATGTTAAAGAAACAGTTACGTGAATTCATATACTTATGTAAATTAACTTTATTATGTATTATTTAATTGTTACCTGAACTCATATATGTAAATTAACTTTGTAAATAACTTTATATACATTAATGATTGTTATAATAGTTTTAATAACTAAATAAACTATACATACATACATACGCGACCCTTTGTCTCAAAATTTTTTTTCATTCGGGACCGTACAATAGCGGGCCATTTTCAACGGCGATTTTTTTATTTTTTTGTTCGTTGTCACGGGTTGGTTTTTTTTATCCACCCCGCCCGGTGGATTTTTTCCAGCCCCACCCTAAATTTAACTTCTTATTGGGTTTTAAATTAATATTTAATAAATCGACCATCGATTATAACGTGGTACAAAAAAAAAATTCGATTTCGCCTTATTTCTTTGTTTTCGTTTCTCCACTTTCAGATTTCACCGTCGGTTTCCGTCTTTTCTTACAAAGGTTTCCCAATCCCTTTACAAAAAAAATTGGGTGGCGCCCATTTTTTTTATTTCCCCAGTGTACACGATTGTCGAACCCCCCCAGCTGAGCGGCCGGCGCAACAGCTTCCAGTGAGCTGTGGTTGCATTTTTCCCCTACGTCCAGTGGAGGTTGACATTTCGTAACTCTGCCGCCCGCGTGCGTAGTTCGGCTGTCGTTTTTTAATTAATTATCCGCAGGAAAAAGTGCAACAGGGCTACCATCTGCTGATTTGAAAACAATACAATTTGTTGAACGAAAAAAAGATAATTGTGTACAAAGTGGACACCACCTCGATTTCGATGAAATTTTGGTATGTTGTAAAGGGCATATTTTCGAGTATTTTGGCGTAACAATGTTATATATTGGAAACGATTAGCTTACGAGATATAGGCTGAAAACGAACAAAAAGTCACTATTCGTTTCCATACCCAAAACTCATCTCGCGCAAATAGCCTTCATTATAAATCACAAAAATCGGAAAAACGTTCGACTTCGTTTTAACAGTTTCACCAGAAAAACAAGAAAGTTGAAAAAACAAAAGCCATGTGGCAATAACCTCACATACTGAAATTAATTTGATTGGTTCTCAAAGCACAAAGTCCCAAAGCTCTTTGACAAAAACCACAGAAAAAGAATTAACGATTAGCTTTAACTTAATAATGGTAACACTGTTTTGATGTTGATGTTTTCTATACACACAGCGATTGGCACTTTCGCAGCCACACATAATCATTCAGCCACCGACTGTGGAGTTGGCTGGTCGCTATGGTGGGATGTAGAGCTGTGTCAATCGTTCAAATTTGAAGATCGAATCGTTCAAGTATTGGTTTCAAAAATGATTCGATCTTTTCAATCACCCAGCGGGAAAAATAGTAAACGCTTCCCAAGTACAAGTATGCAGGGAATAAGCGCTTACTTTTCATAACTCTAGGAAGCTTCGTGGAAGCACCTAGTACAAAATATACATCGAATGAAGGATTCTCAAGTATGCAGAGATTGAGCGCTTACTCTTCATAACTCTAGGAAGCTTCGTGGAAGCACCTCGTACAAAATATACGTCGAATAAAGGACTACTTTCAATAAAATCATTTAGAAGCTTATAAAAAGCATTGTTATGCAGTGAGTATGCTTACTGTTTGTACTGTGAGGAAGCTCCTATGAAGCCCTAAGTATAAATTGCGAAGAATGAAGGACAAATGCTGTCTAGACAGTAGCTGTAACATTATTTTTTGAAAAATTACGCTCAGTTATGAAATTACATATATTTCAGTCCTTTATCTTAACAGTGGTTTTATTTTAACAAAGTTTAATTTTCGACTAATTTGTGTACGGTAAGATAATTCTAATTGGCTTCCAAAATTTTGAAAGTGAACGTTATTTAAGTTCCAAGAGCATTTTGATTTTCGTTATTTTTTAGACTTAAGAATTTTTTTATGATTTAATTATAAATAATTAAATAATTATGTATATGTTACATGAATAAAGGTACATAAAAGAGTTTTCATTTTATAAAACGCGTCAGTGCTTTCATTTACCTTCCACTGAAGCAATCAATAAGCGCTTTATAGAAATCTTTGAGTAAGCGCTTACATATGGCTTCCCCTGCAGCGCTTTAGAGGCGCTTCATAGTAATCTTTGCGAAAGCGCTCACATCTGGCTTCCCCTGCAGCGTTTTAGAAGCGCTTCATAGTAATCTTTGCGTAAGCGCTTCCAAAAGCGGCCATCATTATGCAAAAGGGATACAGAGCGACATATAGTCAGGAAGCGCTTCGAGCATCTTCGTATGCGCTTATACAGTCCTTCTGAAGCGCTTCATTTCCCGTTGGGCAATTATTCAATCATTCAATGACAGAGATAGAATGATATTGTATTGGTCCACTTCATTTCAATACAAACAAAAATCTCAATCATCAGAATAGATTCGTTCATTTTAGTATTGGATAGAGATAGAGAGTTTGGGAGTTCACACGAGATCAATCCTATTTGGAGCCGGTTTCATATCATACTTCGACTCTTCGAGCGCAAAGGGGTTTATTTCTGATGTGTACTTCCTGAACTCCTTTTTACTGTGGTAGTATTTTTGTGGATCTACTTCTAATATCCCAATGGGAAAAATAATAAGCGCTATACAAGTATGCAGAGAGTAAGCGCTTGCTCTTCATAACTCTAGGAAGCTTTGTGAAAGCAGCTAGTACAAAATATACATCGAATAAGGGACTGCTTTCAATAACATCCTTTAGAAGCTTATCAGAAGCATTTCTATACATACGACGCGACGGCTGTCCAGCCAGCATGTTTAATCATGCTACCAAGAATCCAGTAAGTGGGCTTACTGTTCATACCCAGTAAGAAAAAAAGTAAGCGCTTCCATAGGATGCAGTGTGTAAGCGCTTACCCTTCATATCCGGCGGAAGCTGCTTGTAAGCACTTCCATGTTAAAATCGTATTGAATGCTTACAGAGCGATTCCTTTAGTTTAGAAGGTCGTATGTATTATCAAGACAGCAGCTGCAACATTTTTCTTCATGAATTACATTCTGTCGACATGTGATCATTCTTGAACTGATTTTTACGGAGAATAGGTGCATTCTGCTGTTTTTTCATTTTTAAAGAAAAAGTGCATTCAAGAAAAAGTGTATTGAATTAAATGCAATGGCTGCAATTTTTTTTTTTAACTATTTCTTTAAATAAAACTTTTATATAACATATTGAAAAACAAAAACTTATTTTATTAAAATATAATCTTGAACTATAGGAATGCTTCTTGCTATGTGCTTTAACGGTAGCGTAGAGTCAGCGCTTTCCATTGCCTTGTTCTGAACCAGGTTAGCAGAGCTTCATACTGATGTTAGCGCAAGCGCTTTCCATTGCTTTCTTTTGAAGCACGTTAGTAACGCTTCATTCGGATCTTGCCGTTAGCGCTTACGTCTGCGGACATCATATAATAAAAACGAAATGGAGGGTCGTATAGTCAGTAAGCGCTTCGAGCTTCTTTTTATGCGCTTACAAAGTCCTTCTGAAGTGCTTTTTTTTCCCGCTGGGATATTTTAATAGTTGTGCACTGATTAGTTTTCTACCCCATTCATCCTCTTAAACGCAGTAGAAGATATTCTTCTGGTTTGGCTGTACAATATTGTAATTCTCTTTCGTTCTTTTTTAACTGAGAGAACCGAACCGGTCATATGAGCGAGAAAAGTATTGTTTTTTGTGAACGATTGACTTGTGGTTGTGTTCAGTATATATACACCCTGTAATAACTCCGAAACTTTCTTCCCAAATTATTCCCCATTCCTGTCAAACTATTATCCTATATCCACCACACCATATGCACCCACATAACGAGCTTATGCTCTTCCCAGCTCGCCTAACAACCTTCTCTTGAGATTTGACCACCGCTGAGGCAAGTACGTTTACGATCGCTTTACAGAAAATCAATTTATTTGAGTTTAATTGAACTTCTCTCTTTTTTCTTCTATTTCTTTTTGTCTATCTTTTTTTTTCTTATGATTTAATCATACCTCATTTGAGTTATCGAACATTGGTCCTTCAACCGGATTTAAATGTGCTTTTCAATAATTTAATTTATATTAATTAATAGTGCATTTAATTATTTAAACCTAATATCGAATTTCGCTTTTCTGTTTGAGAAAAATACGTGTGAAAAAATTGTGTGCATTAATTAAAATACATATAATGTTTTTCGGCTTACAGTCAGTATATATGTATATTGTATGAAAAAGCGCGAACATTTCAATTTCACTGTGGTATTCAGTCACGTGTTCTTATATATTATTATAAAGCAATTATAATACAATACTTTCTTTGTTTCATCATCGAAATAAATTCTATAGTGTATGTATATTAATTCAATCATCTCAAGTGTTGTTCAAAGTGATCTTATATTACATTCATTTTCATGTTAATGAATTATCTTCATTACCTCAAGCCGGGGTTTCTTTTGGAATATTCAACTATTCCACGGTGCGTATATTGAATACCATTTATTGCTCCCTAAATTTGATTTATTTCTCCGCAATTAATTTAATCAATTTGGTTTCATATAAAATTATAAACCACGTGGTAACATATATATGTGAAGTACATATAGGTTAGTACTTGTGCATATATCAAACATATCTTTATAGAAGATTTACGGTAGTATATTACATATATATTTATCTTACGAGGTGCAATCAAGTGTGATTTTCTGTACCTTTCAAATAATATTCTATTTATATTAATATTACATAATATCTTTGTTGCTTTTCCCTTGATTTAAAAATGAGTTCGGTTGATGAGCTTTTAATTAAGCAGATAAATGCTATAGTGGATATAGAGAAATTTAAGAAGAATTTCTATAAAAGCAGAAAAGAACTATTAGCAAAAGTAAGTTATTTGAATGGTCGTCTCGCACTCCTTGAACCAATGATGACTACATTCAAAGAAAACCATATCCAGGTATCTTATTTAATTAAAGCAGAAGACACCGAAAAATCAGACGAGGAATATTTTAAGAAGGATTTTTTCGAAATGTTTCAAGATATTTATTTAGAATTAAAAATTGATATTGTTGATAAAATTAATCTTCTAAGCTCCAACAACACTATTGCTAAAGACAAAATCCATGTTCAAGTTTCTCCCAACAATAATGAGAGTCAAGACATCCATCTTCCACATATTTCACTTCCACAATTTGATGGAAATTATAAAAACTGGATGGACTTCCACGATCTTTATATCGGCATGATTCATAATAAATCCAACCTACCTAAGGAACAAAAACTTTATTATTTAAAACAGTGTCTTAGTGGCGACGACTTACTTAATTCTGTTAAATGTACGGCTGATAATTATTACTCCGCATGGAAAAGTCTGTCTGATAGGTTTCACAAAAAGCGTTTCATTGTCGAATCCTATTTAAAAACTCTATGTGAACAGCCACCATTGCACAAGGAATCTTTAGTTGAAATTAGAAAACTTTTAGATACAACAAATGATTGTCTGACGTCGATAAAAAATCTCAAGGTCCCGATAGAATCATGGGATATAATAATTATCTTCATTCTCACTCAAAAACTAGATTTTCAGACCAGAAAAAACTGGGAACGATTTTTAACCTCTAAAAATACCCAAAGAGATGCCTCAAAGGCTGATACTTACGAACTGCCTCAACTGAAAGATTTCTATGAATTCTTAGATGAGTCATTTCGTTCCCTGGAGGCAATTGTTAATAAGATCGCTCTGTTCTCAACCGACAGAAAGGAGAAAACTACAACGCAGCATAAAAAACCGATGAAAGTCCACACATATAACACTTCAAATAATTCTTCTCCTTGTCTATATTGTTCCGAACCACATTATTTATACACATGCATGAAACTTAAATCACTCTCGTACGATGACAGAATTTCTTTCATAAGATCTAAAAACATATGCTTGAATTGTCTTGTACAGGGGCATACAGCTCTAAAATGTAGGAGTAAAATGTCTTGTCGTAAATGTAATAGACGACATCATACATTGATTCATCCTGAACAACTGAATAACAATCAACCTTCTACATCCCTAAATACCGAAGCGAACTTCGCTCAACTTCATTCTCTTATATCATCGGATTCTATTACTTCTGTTTCGGAAATTCTTCTTGCCACTGCCCATGTAAAGATATCATCTAATTCTGGTGATCTATTTCTAAGGGCTCTTATTGATCAGGGATCTCAATCATCCTTTATCACAGAAAATTGTGTACAAAGATTACGTCTCAAGAAAACTCCACTGAATTGTACTGTTAGTGGTATTGGTGCAACTGGTACAAAACTCTGTAAAAGCGCGGTTGAATTCAGGCTTAGTTCTTGTACAAATACAAGCTTCCGAATCTTAGTCAAGGCGCTAGTTATGACCACGATAAGCAATTATCATCCTAAGTTAAGGCTCTTATCAGGCTTACCACCAACCTTGAACCAATTACCTTTAGCTGATCCCTTCTACTCCGAGCCAGGGAAAATCGATATCCTTCTGGGAGCAGATGTCTTTCACGAAATTATCCTTGATGGTATTATCAAGGATAAGGTTGTCCCATTAGCACAACGAACTCAATTAGGTTGGATACTCTCAGGACCTGTCAACATGAGTAATTATCAAAATTCAAATTTACAAAACACACTTTCTTATCATTCGCTCTTAAATATAGACAATTCACTTCGTAAGTTTTGGGAGCTAGACGATGTTTCCACCTCACGATTATTTTCTCCCGAAGAAAATGCCTGTAAAGCATATTTTCAAAACACTCATAGGCGTTCTTCTACAGGAAGATACATAGTTAAACTCCCGTTCAAATCAAAGGTCTTCGGTGGAGACTATCCAGTATTTCAGCACTCTGCCCAAAGCGCTCAAAAAAGATTTGGTCATTGTGAGCAACGAACATTTCCGAAGAACCCGAACCTTAAGGATGAATATTGCAAGTTCATGCAGCAATACATTGATCTCGATCATATGAAATATATGTGCAATTTTGATACTTTATCTAAATCAGAAAACTTCTTTATTCTTCCTCATCATGGTGTCTGGAAAGATAGTAGTTCTACTACCAAGCTACGTGTAGTTTTTGATGGCTCATCAAAACCATTACGTTCACCATCTCTTAATGAAGAGTTATTACCTGGTCCTACATGGCGGATCTTCAAGGTCGTCTTTAAATCAGATATAGAGAAGATGTTTCGGCAGATTCTCGTTCATAGCGATGAAACCAAGTTTCAACGCATTCTTTGGAGAACCGATCCGTCCTATCCACTTCAAGTGTTCAACCTTCAAACTGTCACATACGGCACCACTTCTGCACCGTATTTAGCTATTCGTGTCTTACAACAATTAGCAACCGATGAAGCTCAAAGCTATCCATTAGCATCTCAAATCCTTAAGAGGGATATTTATGTTGATGATATTATATCTGGTGCAGACGATATAGAGTCAGCAAAAATAATCCAAAATCAACTCAAAAACCTGCTACTTTGTGGGGGTTTTAAACTTAGAAACCTCGAATTCCTCGAATTCTCCTGAGCTTTTGTCTGATTTACCAGCAGAAGATTGTGAACTAGCATTCGACTTCAACTCAAACTCCGAGTCAACAATTAAATCACTTGGGTTGTACTGGAATCCTCACTCCGACCACTTCCTGTTTAAAATATCACTGCCATTACGTCAATCACATACAAAAAGATCATTACTCTCGGATGCTTCTAAGCTATTCGATCCTCTTGGATGGCTAGCTCCAACTATAATACTGGCTAAGATATATTTTCGAAGGTTATGGCGTTCTGGCACAGCATGGGACGATCCTTTACCTCATTCACTTGAAATGGAATGGGAAACATATCGCAACACGTTGCACGAAGTGCAATCTATAAAAATTCCAAGATGGTTAGGAACAACACAAGCATCATATACAGAAATACACGGATTCTGTGATGCTTCAAATGCGGCATACTCAGCAGTACTATACTGTCGTTCCTTGCACCGTGGTAAGATTTCAGTCAACATCATAACTGCGAAAACTAGAGTTGCCCCAATTAAACAAGTATCTTTGCCCCGACTAGAGTTATGCGGCGCACTGCTGTTATCCAAGTTGTATAAAAAATACTTGACGGCAATCGATGGTCAATAAGAAAACCGCAAATCGTACTTCTGGACGGATTCGAAGATCGTTCTTGCATGGCTAAATGCACTGCCAATCAGATGGAAAACCTTCGTCGCTAACCAAGTTAGTGAGATACAAGATGCGACAAATATTGCAGATTGGTATCATGTTTGCTCTGCTGACAACCCTGCTGATTGCGCCTCACGAGGCATTCAACCTCGCGATTTAAAAAATCATCCACTTTGGTGGTGTGGCCCCAAATGGCTTAGTGGCTCTAAAGCTCTTTGGCCAAATCAGAATTCTTCAAACTGTCATACAACCTTAGAGCAAAGAAATAATACAACAAGTCTTGTCTCAAATTTATTAAAGCCCGAGTTCAACTATTTATCAAGATTTTCATCCCTAAACCGCTTAATCCGAGTAACAGCATACGTATATCGTATATACTATAACTATTTTGCAAAAAAAAACTCAGCTATCATTAGACCGAAGGAAATTCAAGTTTCTGGTATAATTACCGCTCAAGAAATTGAATTCTCAATATTGAAATTAATTCGTATATCTCAATTTTGTTATTTTGCCTTAGAAATTCAAGGTTTAAAGAGCAATTCTCAAATTCCTTTAAAAAGCAAGATCTTAAATCTACATCCATTCATCGATGACAATGGCATTTTACGTGTAGGTGGCAGGCTGAGGTTTGCCGATATTGATGAACACGCCAAATATCCTATTATTCTTTCTAACAATTGTAATCTGTCAAAACTAATCGTTACCGATTCCCACTTTAAGACACTACACGGTGGCCCTCAACAAATGATGGCTTACATTCGCCAAAATTACTGGGTTTTAAACCTGAGAAATTTAGCAAAATCTGTCTTTCACACCTGTACGGTTTGTATTCGCTTCAACAAGAAACGTTCCTTTCAGCTTATGGGATCACTACCTAAGGCTAGAGTAAACGAGACTAGACCATTTCGTCATAGTGGTGTAGATTACGCTGGACCTTTCGACCTTCGCATGTCTAAAGGTAGAACACCCAAAACATACAAGGGCTTCATTTGTGTATTTATATGCTTGGTGACAAAAGCAATCCATATCGAGCTCGTATCATATATGTCCTCAGAGGGGTTTATAGCAGCTTTTCACAGATTCACCGGACGTAGAGGAAGTTGTTGTGACCTATATAGCGACTGTGGCACCAATTTCATCGGGGCTAACAAGGAACTGGCGAAGATGCATCTTGGACTTAAATCAATGGTAACAGAAGACATGAGGGAGCTACTAGCAAACGATGGAACCTCCTGGCATTTCATTCCTCCTGCTTCTCCACACTTTGGGGGACTGTGGGAAGCAGGAATTAAATCAGTTAAGTACCACCTTAAGCGAATCATATTAAATAGAACTCTCACATTTGAAGAGATGTACACACTTCTAGTTCAAATTGAATCATCTCTTAATTCCAGGCCTCTTAGCCCTCTCAGTGATGACCCCACAGATCTAAGCGTACTCACCCCCGCACATTTCCTGATAGGGGAGCCCACCAACATTATCCCGGAACCAACACTGTTAGATGTTAACACTAACAGATTGTCAAGATGGCAACACATCCAACAAATGTACCAACACTTTTGGGAACGATGGCGAAAGGAATTTTTAACAAGGCTTCAACAACGCCCAAAGTGGACGATCCAACAACCCAACTTCAAGATCAACGACATGGTCATCATCATCGACGAGAGATACCCCCCCGCAAAATGGCCCTTGGCTAGAATCACTCAAATACACACTGGACATGACAACATCTGTAGAGTCGTTTCCGTCTTTTCTAATGGAAAAATAATCAAACGACCCATCACCAAACTGCGTCTACTACCTGATAATAACCCTCACCAATCAACACAGAACATACATATGTTACATAACAACCAGCGAGTATCAGGCGCTGCAAAACCTGGTCCCTCTTACTGAAGTACATTCAATTAGATATGAGAGGAAATGCTCATATATCTACAATCATAAATATTTGCAACCATATAACTTTAAATTTATATCTTTTATTAACTATTTGTTTTATAATAAATAACAGTCGTTCTTGCCCGGCGGTATGTTCACACCCTGTAATAACTCCGAAACTTTCTTCCCAAATTATTCCCCATTCCTGTCAAACTATTATCCTATATCCACCACACCATATGCACCCACATAACGAGCTTATGCTCTTCCCAGCTCGCCTAACAACCTTCTCTTGAGATTTGACCACCGCTGAGGCAAGTACGTTTACGATCGCTTTACAGAAAATCAATTTATTTGAGTTTAATTGAACTTCTCTCTTTTTTCTTCTATTTCTTTTTGTCTATCTTTTTTTTCTTATGATTTAATCATACCTCATTTGAGTTATCGAACAGGTTGTGTGAATGCAATCATCAATACTTTTTGGTGAACGGGTCAAAATGATCGAATCAATCACGATTGACACAGCTCTAATTTTTATTATTTTTTTAAATTTATTAAATTTATTGTAAATTACAAAAACAAAACCTGTGTAAGTCAGTGCTTTGGTTTTTATTTCAGTGGTGATTTCTCTACTTGAGTGCCGTGAAGACATGAACATTGTATAGGCACCAGTGTTTGAAAAAAAAGCTCCCCCATTAAGCCTGTACTGATAATTTTTGTGGAACAGAGTATAGTTCTTTTAACTTAATTTTTTATTTACAACTTTTTAGTTTCAGAAAATGTGTAGAGTGTAAGTAGGGTAGCAATGTCGTGTTCTACTTATTAAACACTTTCATTTGATACCCATATTAAGTAGGTCGTGAAGGTAATGGTCATCCGCCGTCTTGGTGCGTCGGCCATATTGAATTTCGAATAACGTATACAACCTAAGAAACTCTCCGGGTCAAGACGAATCCAACGACACTCTAGACTCTACATGTTGAAATCGGTTGAGGAGCTTAGGCTGTAGGTGCGGACGCGGAGATTGCCTGTACTCCTTTAGACTCCCCCACCACTCTTTCATAGCTATTCCACTCATGCTATTGGAATTTTCGTAACACAATTGTAAAATTGTAAAATTATTTCAAAACAAAAATAATGGTGTGCTCCATGAAATTTGACCTCATACAAAGTTTTGTACATTAACAGTGAAATAAGTATGGGGGCATGATGCACCCTAAAACCTCCCTGCTTAGGGTAATTCTTAAATTGGGAGTAGATGCGAGGTTGGATATAGTTTCTTTATATCCGTGTTTCCGCATAAATGGAGTGTTTGTACCCAGGCTGTATAAAATGTTGCAATGTTCCCAAGACACTCACCATCGAATGTACGTATGTACGAAAAGTATGTATGTAGTAGCTAAATTTAATTTTCGTTGCATATCCGATATCATGTTCTGTGACGCACATCCGTCCCTTGGCAGGCATCAATATTTCTGTGAAGATTTCTTAAATTTACTACCCCCGCTAAAGAAGTTTCACTTCAAAAGAAAAAAAATGGTAATCTGCCATCTTGCTTGGTGTGTCCACCATATTGGATTTTGTGTGACTTTACATAGCCTTAGACACTTTCCGGATCAAGATAAGTCCAACGACACCTCATTTCTTGAAATCGGTTCCAAAGTTTAAGCTGTAGGTACGAGGTGACCTCCTTTCATATAAACAAACAAGCTGCTGGTGTTCCTCTTCAAAATATTTTTCATAAGCAAAGTCATAAAACTAAAGAGGTTTTCAAAAAAATCCATCGGAACTTCCCAAATTCTATTAATGAAATACAGTGGGTATAAATAGTTGCCCTGCAGTATAACATCTACATATGTATGTATGTAGGTACATATACTATATATGAATGTAACATAGATATTTTTTCAATAATATATAAAATTGAATTAAATTCAAAACTCATTTTGTATTCATCTCATCCTATTGTATTGAATTGCAACTTTCAAGAAGTAAAAGAAAATCAATCATCCATTCAATTGTTGGCAGAAGTTCCTTTCTCCTTTTCTATTTCCAAAATATAAAAAGAAAAGAATATCCTCGTTGCTTTTGCATTTAACCAGAAAAGTATCTACACACACTTGCATAGAATGAGCGCTGTCATTGCACTGACCTAGTTCAGCTCCGAAACGACAAGAATATCTTTTTTCTTACCTTTTCATCAACCATCCAATAGGAAGACTAAAATCAGAAAAGAAAATTGTGAATTTCCGGTTGAATGGAAGGAAAGACCAGACAAAAGGTGGAATTAAGTGTAAGAGTATTTGTTGTATCAGCTGTTATGTGGCTATGAAGAGAAGTGTAATCGCAAAAAAAAAAATAGAATTCTTTAAAAATTAAAATACATATGGTGCTGCACTTTAATAAAAGGACGAAAGATTCAAATTTAAGATTTAGGAAAATGGAAAAATTGTTCAGTTGAAGGAGCAGTTTCAGTTTCCTGCTCGCACTATAATGTAGCTCCCATACAAAAATGCCTTCAAAGATAATATTTAGTGAAGCACTTTAGCAAAGTAGCATCCTGTTCATACGCTTAGTTCTTAAGTTAGATGGACTTACTACGTAATAAATGGGTTCAATCGCAGCAAACATCTAAAAGTTGTTTCACGGTGCCACCTCTTTCGAATGTCTGACAAGCAGTCAAAGAGTATCATTTGTCACGAGTAGCTTCTGAAATCGCCCTTCGGAGTGGGCAAAAAACTGCTGGTCCCTTCCATTCCTACTCAGTATAAAGAAGAAAGAAAAGGTGCCCTGTAACTAATCAGGTATTCCTCAATTAGACCAATGCCCATTGCCCATTTAGTCCGAAAAGCCGGACTCATCGACTACACTTTCTTGGCAACATCGAATGGACTGCTTCAGCAAAGAGGATGAAGGGAAATGAAGAAGTCGAAGAAGTACAGAAGGAAGTTTTAGAATGGTTTAGATCCAGTCTAGGAACCACCTTCCCATCTAACATTGGTTTTTTTGACCACCAATATAATGTAGGTGAACGTTGAACTGCTCAGCCATCTCTACAAGAGATGAACAACAGTTGGAGATGGTCTTAGAAGTAGAGGAGACTGATTCCAGGGAGTCCAAGGCCGTGTGACTATCAAAGAATACATATGTATCATTAGAAGATAATATTATATTCCTCTTGATCCAGGACCAGGACAGTACTTCTGAAATCGCCATAATCTCGCCTTGCAGTGAAAGGTGGAAGGAGGGATTGAGATTTAATCTGTCTGAGAAAACACTTCCTTCTACACCATCGATAGTTTTAGAACCATTAGTGTGAAAGTGTACATACCTATCTGTTATGGCTTCTAAATCATCCGAAAAGGATCTATCGGGAATAGTGACTTTTCAAAGTTTTTATTAAAATTCGGCTTAAACACTGTATAGTCTATGTTTTCGGGGAAACTTAAGTGATCATGTGTAATTACTTGACCACTGTGAGGATGGTTTTAGGCCTTATGGCTGCGTTGGCTGCCATTTGCTTACCGATTATATCGAGGGGTGGGAGATAAAGTAGGATGTCTAGTGCTGCTGTTGAGCTTATAATGCTCCACTAATATACAAACACGCTAATCTTTGTACTTTCCCCAGGCTGTCGGGATGTATATCTTTTCTAGGGCGCTCTACCAGACAACTACGCCATACATCAGAATCGGTCTGATAACAGACATATAGAGCCAGTGGGTTATGCGAGGTTGAAGTCCCTCATTTGCTGCCAATGGCTATAGTAGCTTTATTTCCTCTTTTCTGGATATTGAGCTTCCAGCTAAGTTTTTTTTTTTTTATCCAGGATGGGACCTAGGTACTTTACTTTGTCGGTGAAGATTAGTATGGTACAGTATAAAGACGGGGAGTCTACCTGAGGGATTTTGTATTTCCTAGTGACAAGAACCAGTTCCGTTTTCTGAGAGTTAACCCCCAGTCCACATTTTTTGGTCCAAAATTAACAAGCTCGTTAAATGCATTTTGCAGAAGTTCACTGATCGTGTGAAGATGCTTGCCAGAGATTGCTATAGCGACGTCTGTCGTCAACATATGCGATTACTTTACATCCGACACCTTCCAGGAGTAGCAAAAGTCCATTTACTACAAGGTTCTAAAGAAGGGGAGATAGGATGCCTCCTTGCGGGGTGTCTCTGCTTCTGCTGACAAATCTTCTGGAAGAGGACTCTGCTAGTGAGTAGCAAATTAATCAACTTGTTAAGCGACTTCCACCCTGAGTTTTGAAAGGCTTCTTCTATATTTAGTAAGATAACTATTGTGTATTTTTTGCAGTGTAGTCTTTTCAATGCTGCGTACTAAGAAATGCAGTGCATTTTCCACTGATTTACCCTTACAGTATGCACGTTGGGATTCTGATAGCAGTCTTGATTCGAGGCTGTTACGAAGGTGGGTATCGATCAGTCTTTCTAGAGTTTTTACGAAGAATGATAATAGGCTAATAGGTCTGAGATCTTTTAGACTGGCGTGAGAGCTATTTCCCCCTTTGGGAATGAGGACTACTTTAACTCCCAACCATAATTTGGAAATAATGAATGAATAAAAATCACGATTCCATCAGTAGACCTAACATAATCCAGTTGGTTTGTTTTTGTTGGTTTTGGCAACACTGGTTTTGACAGCTGACGTGTGTTTAGTACCTTGTGTCACTGTCAAACAGCTTCAGTTTGGTTTGCAATTTAACCATGGATCGTCTTACAAATGAACAACGCTTGCAAATTATTGAATTTTACTATCAAAATTCGTGCTCGGTTCGAAATGTTCATCGCGCGCTGCTTCCATTTTATGATCGACCTTCTGAGCAGTCTATTCGGAAGATTGTGACCAAATTTCGCACCAAATTTACTTTGTTGGACATTAAACCACCAACACGTTTACGTACTGTGCGTAGTGAAGAAAATATTGCGGCCGTATCAGCTAGTGTGACAGAAGACCGCGAAATGTCGATTCTGTCAATGGTGAACGCTACCGAGCGATGATAACAAACTTTTTTTTGCCCGAAATGGAAGTTCTTGACTTGCATGATATGTGGTTTCAACAAGACGGTGCCACATGCCACACAGCACGCGAAACAATGGCGCAATTGCGAGGCGAGTTTGGTGAACAGTTAATTTCACGTTTCAGGCCGGTCAATTGGCCGCCTAGATCGTGCGATTTGACACCATTAGATTATTTTTTGTGGGGGTATGTCAAGGCTAATGTCTATAGGGACAAGCCCGCTTCGATTGACGCACTGGAAGCGAACATCCATGCATTCATTCGTGAGATACCGGCCGATATGTGTGAAAGAGTATGCCAAAATTGGACTCAGCGGATGGGCTACCTGAGACGCAGCCGCGGTCAACATTTGCATGAAATTATCTTTAAACATTAAATTGCAAGGTTCAAACTATCGATTCAAATAAATATTTCATTCATTTTTTCGAATTTTTTGTGTTTTTTTTTTAAAAAAAGTTCTCAACCTCTTAAAAAATCACCCTTTATAATCCTGTCTCTTATAATCCCGCTTTTTTATAATCCCGCTTCTCAAAATCCCGTTTTTGTATTCTCGCTTTTGCAATCAGAACTATTTGTTATATTTTAAAAAATGCCTGGCAATTGAGAGATTATAAAAAAAATAGAAATATGTAAGTGAAATAAAAACAGAGGTAATAATATGCACTAACCTTTTATTAATAACTCATATGTATAACAATTCAACGAATATACATACAAATAAATTAACAATATTCATTTAAAAATAAATAACTAAATGAAATAAAACTCAGAAGTTGTATATTAAATATTTACATACATTGAAATATTAATGGAACTACCAAGTTTTTTTTATGTAATTAGTTCAATTGTATATTGTGGGCGATACGACGCATAAAACCTGATTTGGACATATTTTTCATAATTTTCCGTTTATTTTTTCGTTTAAAGGAACTTTTCTTATTTCTTTCCTAGAAAATGGAACAAGCAATATTAAATTTTGAAAGATGAATTTGTTGAAATACAAAATTGGGATGCTGAGAAACGGGCAAAGCGGGATTAAACGGGATTTTAAGACTCGGTATTTAAAAAACGGGATTTTAAAAGACGGTATTTTAAAACTTTTTTTCGGGATTCTTAAAAAACGGGATTTTAAAAAGTGGTATTCCGATACGCTCCCTTTTCAACAGAAACTAGGGGGAAGACACATTTAATTGAAGAATCGCTACAGCAGTCATGTTCAGGTTTTGCAACATACACTAGATATACCGAAATATGCTAATTTACGTAGAACAACTTACACCTTCGAGCACAGCATTAACCGACATTTTGCAATACCCAATGAATCCACATGAATTTTATTAAAGTACACACTCGTTCCTATTATACAGCACATCTAGTTCTATCCATATGTATATCTAAGAAACTTTGAATGCTTTTAAGTAAAAAAAAAAAAATAACTTTAACACGTCCTTGAAGATTCGGATCAACAATGAACAGCGAAAGAGTGACTGTGGTGTGTGCTTGCAAAAATGTGATAAAAAAATTTAAAATCAAGAAACGTGATCAAACCAATCGTTATACAAAAACCACTCGCTTGATTTTTATTGATATTGATACACTCTTGTTAGGTTTTCTCTTTGCAGTAAATCCAACGTCTTCACTATGTCGGAGCAAGACCAGATACCAGAAGAAAGTGAGGGAGTTTTCGCTACTATAGTTATTTGGATTCCAACCACGCGAATTGATTTAGGAGCTATGCACACACATACACGTGTCCAGCTCTTTTCAGCGAATCTTACATCAGAATGAGAGTGTTCCACCGATGTAGAAGGATTTAGATACATCGATTTTAAAATTCTCATAGTAAATTCAAAGAAAAGACGAGTAGAGTTTCAAAAGAAATACATTGTACATATGTACGTACATACGAGACCCGTATGAATAGTTGAATTGGCGTACTAAATTGAAGGGATACACGACGTGTCTTTTTTTTTGTACTATTACACATACATAAGTTATATTAAGATACAAATTTAAGGCAATATCATGCGTATAGATTTACAGATGTTTTCCATTCGGCTGCAAAACCGATGTCATCAAGAAGAGGACTGCTGTCATATATATGTTTAAATATTTTTTTATATCCCATCTGAGTAGGGTTTATTAATTTCCATCCATCACCAAGTAAGACACCCTTTTATCCATAAGCAATCCCACTGTGCACTAGGGAATAGGAAATTTGTTGAATTTTTTACCTTACTTTACGCCCAATTTAACACGCAACGCAAAAAGAATATGAAGGCGTTACGTCTTTTCGTATCGATGTCATCCTTGTGTACCCATGATAGATGTGTACACACATATATAGGTATAGGTACTACATACACTGCGGTTCACTAGATTAGAAGCACCTAACTTCCTTACTATAATAAAAATGTAACTTTTTTTCGACTGCAAAGACTTTGTTCCCATTTGTCTTAAAAACTACTGCACGAAATTAAATCCGGTTTTCACAGTTGGATTGCAAAATGTCTGGAATACAGGCATAGGATATTTTTTTTCGTTATCTGCTATCCAGAAGCGGAAATCTAAGCTGATATCTGAGCAGAGATTATTTTTATGAATACCGTCAAGCTCCTAGCTTTAGAATGCCTTGGCCGATGGGAATGAAATTTATTTTATTATAAAGCTCAATTTTGAACAAACATTTTAGGATATAAATCACCTTCGTACGTTATACAGAAGTTGAACAATAAGCAATAAATTAAAATCAACGATCAATTAAAAATGACATACGATTCAAGAAAAGCTTAGATCGTTGGATTTTACCAACGACCAGTGCAGATAATTTCGTGTGTGCGCAGGTTTTTTTTTTATTTTGGAACTGTTTGAATGCACATAACGCAGAAGCTAATGGACGGATATTAGTAGCTTATCGGATTGAAAAACAAAAAAAATATGTAGGTGAATTTAGTAATCTTTCCACTGATTCATTTGAGGTACAAATCATCCTTCTGCGTTATACTGGAGCTGAGCTATGCTCAAAATAGTTCATGAAATGTTCGCCAATAATTTTCCATCAGTGGAGACCGCAGACAACAGCCGTGCAGCTGTGGGTGACGTCAATAAGTATGTACCTATATAGGTATGTCGTATGTAAAGTAATGTTTGTGTGTTCGACTTTTATGCGTTCGCGCATCGCTCATCCGTTTGCGATAAAACTTGAGGCATGTGCAAAAGAAAACATTGTTGTTGTGTGCACCCAGGGGAAGGTTCCTTCTACGTTGGGGGAGGGTTTTCACTTCATTACAATTCCATTTTTTTTATTTTTTTCCAAAAGCAAACGCATTCATCATGATCTCGAATCTGCACTCGGTGGAGACAATAATATTATGTACAGTCGAATTTTCACGGGCGATTAAAATTGGTGCAAGTAAGAGGGATTTTTGATAAAATGCGAGCTAGAACGATTATCCCTTTTTGTTGAAAACGCATTTATTCATAGATCATAGTGGAAGTTAAAAAATCAGAAAAAACATGGGAGGCGGGCGAAGCAAGGCGAGTACGGGTCAGCTATTGGGAGATAAAACTGATATTTCTCAGTGAAACAAACAAACAATTTATGGTGAAAGTTAGAGTAGGTACATAGTTTGTATTTAATTCATAATCAAGTTTTAAACAATTTTCAGAACAATATAGTGGTACATTTTGCCATTTTGTTCACAAGATTAGAAGCACCTTATAAATAAATGAAAACAAAAAGTGCGTGAGAATCTCGCGCGTTAGAAGTGAAACTTCTTAGGTTCTATACTCTGGTCCACAAAAGTTGTCAGTACAGCAAAGATAGGATATTTGCCTCTCAGTATTGTTACAATAGCTTGCATAAGTCTGTCCCTCTTATAAACACTCACTGGATTACCGTAGAAGCATGACAAATCGCCGCAAATCGGAGAGCAATCCCCGTAGGGCTACCATCTCCTGATTTGAGAACAACACAATTCGTCGAACGAAATAAAGATAGTTATGTACAAAGTGGAAACCACTTTTGGCATCGATGCATAAAGATACTCGAAAAAATACCATCTGTCTACATCATACAAACATTTCATCAAAATCGAGGTCTTATCCCTTTTGTACACAATACCGAAATAGATCTTGTATTGCAATATGCATTGCACAAGAAAAAAGTCTTATCTGCCAACAAAAAACTATCGAAATATTCAAAAGGGTATTGCAAGCTGAATTTTAAGTTTTTGAATTAAAAACGACGGTATTTGTTCTTCATATAAAACCAAAAAATATAGAAACATTTTTGTATGAAAACATTTTTACCCGCAGAAGAAATTGTATACTACCTTTGTATATACATACCTATAGTAGCGCCAATCCAGTAGTGCAGTTATGCTGCAAGGTGTCGCTAGTAATACCAAATCGAGAATAAAGTGGCAGAGAGCTTTTGCGTCTTTGATAATTTGATTCCTTATGCAAAAGCTTTCGTCAAGATTTAGATTTTTCGTTATTTCGGCACCATTGGAATAAATATTCGTGTTTCGGTTCCTGTTTCTTTTGATATGGCTCTGGCTCAGTGTATAGCAGGTCGGCCTGTTTCATCCGGAGCGCCTCCGGTTTAGTAGGTCGCTTTCGGGGCGCGATGGGTACGATGTTGAACAGCAACATCAGAAATTCTTGTGGCTGTTAGAAAGAGATGGAGTTCCCTCTTCGATTCCGTTTGATCCGGGGTAGACCCAAGGCATAGTTGGCCGCCTTTTATGTTTATTATGTAGACATGCCGTGGCCGGCTTACATAGTTTTAGGTAGTGTAGGTATTTATAAGTTTTATAAAAAAAAATAAAAAAAATAAAAACAAAAATATATAAAAATAAAAAAAAAACGCACGGCACTTTGCCAACAAAAAAAAAATATAAAAACAAATAAAAAACCACAAAAAAAATTATAAAATAACACAGCACAAAAAACAAAAAAAAAAATACATATTTAATTACGTAGCTAGAGTTAAGATAGGTTAAGTAGTTGTAAGTTTTATTTAAGGTAGTTTTAAGCAAAAAACCTGTCCTTTTTCTAAGATTTTTTTTTTCAAACTTTTCTTAAGGTGCGTGTCCAGTTGAGAGTAAAACTATTGCGAGTAGCTCTCAGGCCACTCTCGAGAGCAGTTTCGTAAGTGGACACGGTCACGAGAGTAACTCGCAGAGAGTTGGTTTGCTACTCTCAACTTTCCGACTTCTTGAGAGTTGTTTGTAAGTGGACATATATTTTGCTACTCTCAGAGAGCAACTCGCACTATTCAAACAGAGTTCGTATTCTGAGAGCAGCTAGCTGCGAGTAAATGAATGTATGCCTATGAATAAATTGTCAAAAAAATTATATGATTTTGATAATTTGATTTTAAATTTGAATTTCTGGAAATACTAAATATGGCATCAATTTGGAATGTCGAAAAAGTAAAAAAATTAATTGAAATGTACGAATCCGAATAAATTCTGTGGAATTCATTTCTTCCTGAGTTTCGAGACAGGAACAAAATAAATGTAGCACTAAGGAAAAGTAGCACCAAATTGATTTCGACGATCCACCCATGGTTTAACCCAGCAAGTTTTTGTTTTTTTTTACACTTATTTTGCCCTTTCATAGCAATATCAATAACAACCACTGCTGAAACTTTTTGTTTATATGACATCATTATGACTGCTCTCAACCGATAACTTTAAAGTGAAGTGGACACGGGTATGAGAGTACTATCCGAAAATTTACTCTCAGATATCTCGCAAGCAACTCTCGATGGTAAATCTAAAAAAGTTCACTCTTAAATGGAAAGCTACTTGAGAGTTTACTAGCGAAAGTGCTCTCAAGTGGACACGCACCTTTAGATCTAAAATTGTAACTTTAATTAAAATTATATATTATAAGTTAGGTTACGTCGAAAGACATAGTATAAGGATTAAGTTTAGCTTAGAGTGCCCGTGTGGGGCCAGTAAGTTAGAGTAAGATAGTTAAGTTAGTTAAGCTAGTTTTAAGCACTTTTTGTCAAGCATGTTAGAAATACTTGAATTTAAAAATAAAAAATGCATTTCAAAAAAAAAAAAAAAAATAGAAGGTCGGCTTTTCATCTTGTGGGTCCCAGGTTCGTTTCTTGATAAGGGCGCTTTGCTTTGTTTTTTGGATTTGTTTTCTTGTTTCTTTTCTATTTGTCAGTCGTGATGACAGAACTGAAAGTTGTTTCCTTTGGTTCTGTTGTTGTTTTTTGTTTCTTTTCTATTTTTACCCGGCTATGGCGAAGCCAACAAAGCCCTGTGCGGGAAGAGTGGACGAATAATACCTACAGTTACGCAGCATACAGATACTGCAGTCTTCATGGACGGATATAACTCTGTAAACGAAATGGGGTCTGGTATCTTTTGCATGAACACCGAGCTAAAAGTATCATTAACTGGCCGAACACAATGGTAAACCAGCAGCTGAGGTATGCAGCGCTTTAAAAGTTAAAATTCACGTTAGCCCCATAGCGCGAACACAATGCGAAGTTGCAACTGCAGTATGAATAGATATGCTGAACTAAAGTTGCCTACTTTAACTTTCGAACGTGCTGCTGCGACTTTCCATTCCGGCAGTAAGACTTCCGGATGCCTGCAGCCTCTTTAAGGCAGAAGTTCTGCCCGTACTTAGGGCTGCAGAGATCCTAATAATGAAACGAATATCCGGGAAGGGTACTGTTATTAACATTGACAATCAGGCTGCACTTAAAGCGCCAGAATCGTTAACTACCAAATCGGCACTATTCAGGAGCTGCCGAATAATGCTAAGCGCTTAATGCAGAACCCGTAAGACTATGTTGGGTGCCTGGTTAGTCTGTTTTAAAAGGCAACGAGTTTGCCTATGTGAGTAGACAAAGAAAGTAGGGGAACTGCCGACTACGGGAAAAACTAACTGAAAAGTTCGACACAGGATGAAATGAAACGATGGCGTTGAGAGTATAGCCCTGCTCTCAATTTTTCTCAAAATCTTTTACGATTATTTTAATAAATGATTTTAAAAAAATAACTAAAAGGACATATTAATGTTCCTTATGGACTTCCGTGCAGCGGAGGTCTTTGTCTTTTTAACCTTATTACTACCTAACTTAACTTGTTTTGCGTATTAAGTTCCTTTTTCCTTTTCTCGTGTTTGTGCCTCGACCTCAGTTGTCTATTTTCCGGCAGAAGCGTTTCACCCGCTGTAGGGGTTAAACTTCGTATTTATTGAAGGCAAGTGTTACTACAGAATTATCATTCTAGCGCAGTATCTTCAGCTGAATCCAAAGGGCTGAAATTTCTATAATGCCATAGTCATCCGCTAAGAGAGGATTTTTTGAAATTCCATCTCTAAGTGGGTGAATTGGGAAAAATATAATTCCTTAGTGTCTTGATTCGAATTTTCATCCGAAAACCATTGTCATTGATTGTAAGTCTGCTGAGAGAGGATTGCGGTCAACGGGAGGGTTTATTGATCAATGCTTTTTTGACAATGACGCGACTGTTTTAGTGCACGGGCAAAGCCGGGCGGGTAACAGTTATTAGGTATAGTTTTTCTCTAAATCGTACCTACATAGTAAGATTCAAGGACGTTTATCGCATATACAAAGGTAATTGATGGAATTTTTTTTACAAAGATGTAAACTAGATTTTCTTTCCGTTCTGTGCTTGCTAATTCAAACTTTAAAGGTCAAAGGCCATAGATGTAGGTGAGATAATTGAAAAAGCAAAAAATACACAGATCCTGAAAACAAACATTTTTAAAAACTAAATACATAATTACATACTAGTGAACCAGTGCGAGAAATCTCGCATGTATAAACCCTATAACCGGGGGCCTATTGTTTCGTCTATTTTAAAATTGTTTTGCTTTTTTTTTTAATTTGATTTGCGATCATTCCGGCTCACGATTGCTTCGCATTTCTTGTTTTGTTTTTACTTGTTACGAATTTCCATTATAACTGTTATGGATTACATAGGCTTAGGTTATCTCGTCAATGGTTGATTCGCAGTTTGTCTCTATTAAGATCTAGCGTTTTGCAATTCGATTATTTTGTCATCAATGGAATTATATATATAATTCCGTCTGTAGTACATTTTAATTAATAGAGGAAAAGACAATCTAAATATATACCTAGTTTTGTTATTTAAAATACTTTTCTGGTAAAAATAAACTTTAATTTAACTAACTCAAAAACTAAATATGTATGTATGTATCTAATTTTTCCAATCTTAACTTTAAAATTTTAAATTTTGCAGTTCGACTTCAATCATTTCGCCATCGTTTGTTTCGTTTTGTTTTTAATTTTGAGCATTGGATAAAGTAATAGTGAGAAAATTCGCGCGAACTATTTCTTAAAACGTGCTGTAATGGTATATTCTTGAAGTATTCGGTCCGTATGGCGCTTCGGAAGCGAAAGTGAGGCGCTGAGGCAGTTTTTCAGAAGGGTCTTCATTCTAAATAGAAGCTTTAGAGATAGAAGTAGAAGTTGTAGAAGTTGTAAATGGACATTTTAAAGAGGATTTTAAACTGTTCCATCAGGAGTTCTTCAATCTTTCTTCTCCTCATTTGACGGATGATTTTATAATAACTTCAGCTATTTCAAAAAGTTTCATCCACTGACGATGATGCTTATGAGCTGTTGCAAATCGCTTTAAGCAGATTAAATACTCCCAACCACCTAGATAATTTTGTGATAGAAAATAACCTCATTTGAAGAAGGGCAGTGTTTTAAACCATACTAAGTTTGCCAGAGTTATTTAAAATATCCCTAAGAAATTATCAAATAAATAAAGCTGGTTCATACTGTGGAGAACATCTGAAGCCAAATGGAAGCTACCAAATAGAAGTGTGTCCAAATCTAGGTACAATTACCACAGGATAACAGGGTTTAAAAGAAAACAATTACTTATTAAAAGTTCGTATAAAATCCCGACTAATGTATTTATAAATTCTAGAGTATATTACACATATGTACATACATACATTCTTGTTAGCAATGAGGAAAATAGTGCTATAATAGAAACAATTCTATCAATGTATATTATTGCAGTTGTCTGGTTGGATTGACAGCTGTTGGATGTTGTGCTCACGTTATAAGTGTTTTGTGGTATCTTGGGTATGCTCATCATCAAACAAATTCAAGAAAAAAGTAATCCGCCATCTTATGGCATCCACCATATTGAATTTAGAATCACGTCACTTAGCTAATCGTATTCTACTTGTCAAATCCTTTCATATGATACCCATATTTAGTAGGTTGTGAAGATAACGGCTATCCAGCATCTTGGGGCGTCCGCCATATTAAATTTACAACGTCTTCAAATATCCATATTGTATTATATACGTGTGCAAAATTTCAGAATGATCGGATATCTGGAAGTGGGTGTAAAATCGATTCCCAGATTCCGGGCTCACAGAAAGTGAAATTAATATAAAGCTTGTAATCTTCTTTTATATAAAAATTAATGTGTGTTTGTTTGTTTGTATGCGAGGGCGCATCGCTCATCCGATTGTGTTGAAACTTTGACTAGTTGTTGTGCGCATACCATCGAAGATGATAGGATAAAAATTCGCTCGCTAGGTAGTGCTCGAGTCAAGTTACTAACAACTTCTATAGTTATGGACTAAAAAGTCTCATATTCACAATATATGTTGACTCACTGCAAAAAGAGAAAATTATAAATCTGGACCCAATAGGTGGCGCTGGTGTCAAGTTATACCTTACTTCTATATTTATGGACCAAACAAGCTTATATTCACAATATCCATATGTTGGATCAGTGCCAGAAGAAAAAATTGTCAAATCTGGACCCGATAGATGGCGCTGGAGTCAAGCTATTAAATCTATAAAAATGATTGTATGTGTGTATGTCTGTCTTTTATAGACTCGGAAACTACCAAACCGATTTTGGTAAAATATTCAGGTTACGTTTTTATTAATATAGAATACAACATAGCAACAAGGTGGTTACTTAAAAACTGGTGGTTTTGGTTACCTGACATACAAAATTTTGGAATTGCAGGTGAAATGTGAATATGAATCATTTTGGTCAGTTAAAATAGACAGACAGGCAGACAGACAAACATACAGACAGACAGACAGACAGACAGACAGACAGACATACAGACAGACAGACAGACAAACAAGCAGACAGACAGACATACATACAGACAGACAGACAGACAGACATACAGACATACAGACAGACAGATAGGCAGACAAGCAGACAAGCAGACAGACAGACAAACATACAGGCAGACAGATATACACACAGACATACAGGTAGACCGACAGACAAGCAGACAGACAGACAGACAGACAGACAAACATACAGATAGACAGACAAGCATACAGACCAACCGACGGACATACAGACAGACAGACAGACAGACGGACATACAGACATACTGACAGACAGGCGGATAGAAAAATAACTATGTACGCGGCCAAATTTTGAAAAAAATTGGTGAGGCGAAGCGCACCGGGTTACGGCTAGTAGATAAATATAATAAATATCTTTTTGAATGGATATTGTTTTTATTGTTTTCCAAAATAAAAGTAATAAACTACTTCTGTGCAGTAATTATTAAGGGAGTTATTATCTCCTAAAATCATCTGTGGCTTGGTAGATGTTGGAAATATTTCCTATCCGTTAAGCGATTTTTTCTCCGACTACACCCCTAGATCCATCCCTTAAATTGCTGTACACCAAGTACATAACACCCTGTTGAAACGATATATTATGTAAATCGCAAAAAGAAAAAAAACAAACCGAAACCTTTTCACGGCAGTCACTGATGATAAGTCATCAGAGCTGACACTCTGACAATTTGATGAGAATTTGTCCTTTAAAGCACTCGTTGCATACCTACATCCATATCTCCACATGAACATGTGAATTAAAAATGCATGAAACTTTTTCGTATAGGTATTTCCAATTCTGTATCACTCGATAGCTGTGAAACTTGATACAAAAGTTGATCTTCAAAAAACTTATTAGGAAACTGTAACAATGAACTTGCACATCACCGACTGTCGTCTATATAGAGGTTGATACGGGTACCTCGACAGTGGACAAGCACTCCTTCGACATGAATCTTTACTGACTTACAGTCCTCACCTACACCTAATACGCTTTGAAATGCATGCCACTGCACACCTCGATCCGTATGTACTCGTACATAAGTGTATGTATCTAAATCCAACACTAGGGGTTTTTGTGCATTTTTTCGTTATCGCAACTAATGGGTATTAGATACTGGGGTACGACTTAGTTGGATACCCATTTCCATTAGCCAGCAATGATCCTTACTGGCATTTAGTTGCAAATTGGATTTTTCTCCGTCTTTGTATGACTTTTGTGATAGAAGGTAAGTACTATGAATTCAAGTTTTTTCCTTATTACGTGTGTAGGTACATTTAGGATGCTTTGAGTTTCACTTTTTCTTCATTAAGAGCAAACGAATTGGTTTTTGTGTAACAGTAATTAAGGGACATAAGAGAAAAGAAAAAATATAGAACACAAGCCTACGCGGAGAAGGCTTTCCTTTTCCGAATATTTGTAAGGATATCGATATCAGGTAATAAAAAACTTTCTTGGAAAACTTAATTTTAAGAATGTCTCTTGAAAATTTATCTTCTTCCAAGTACTTCATGTTTGTTTATTTGTTTCGTCTTATTTACTGAGTACACTTACACCTACAGTTGCAAGTTACAAGAGCGATGAGGCATGTTTCCATCCTCCAGGCTATATCAATAAGCAGAATTATTTCCGCATTTGTCTTTCTATTCACACCCACAACATGTTACTGTTTGGGGGGGGGTTTTGGCCAGGGGCCTTCAATGGTCCTCATTTCTTCGTAAATTAAGCAGGTACGGTTGTTAAATTTGAGGCAGAAGTATATGGAATGATTACGAAATCTTCCATCTACGCGAGTATGGAGAAGGGCAACTCAGTATTTCAAGCCAAAAAGCAATGCCATAGAGGTCTGGATCAGGGAGAATTTGAAGGGCGGTCTTGTTTGCCATCATGATCTTAAATTCAATGCAGATATTTTTGCACCAATAATATGCAAATTAATAAATTTAAGCATAACACAGGGAAAGACCGCTGAAATATTAAAAACTGCTGTGGTGAGGCCAATTTATAAAGGTGGTAAGAAAAATTGTATTGAAAACTATAGACCAATATCAATATTACCTACAATAGACAAATGCCTAGAGCAAGTGGTAGTTAGCAGATTGTGGAAATTTGTTGAAAAGTACGGAATTGTACAAGAAAATCAGTATAGATTTCAGAGAGGAAAGAGCACAAATCAGCTGCTGGGAGAGTTCGAATTTCGTCAATAATAGTCTGGGCCAAAATCACCACGTACTTGTTCTTTTTCTAGACTTTAGTAAGGCCTGCGATACATTAGATCATAATAAACTAATGGAGGCCTTAGAACGTGCAGGTATACGAGGGTCACTGTCCATTTGGTTGAGAAACTATCTTAATAACAAGAGATTCGTGGTTAAGATTGCGGACAAACAAAGCAAATTAGAGGAAGTGTACTATGGTTTTCCACAAGGATTCAAACTGGGACCAATCCTCTTTATACTAATGAATTGTTGAGAACTCTCAAAAATAGATTTTCGATAGCTTTCGCAGATGATACTGCTATAGCAGTCTCTAATAAATTACTACAGACAGCAAACACCGTTCTGCAAGAGGAGTTCAACAGAGCAGTGAAATGGTGCCATGATATGGGACTTGTTATAAAAGCCTCAAAAACGAAGGTTATGCATATCCGCCAGCCATACTACAGTAGAAGTGAATATGAAATTAAGTTCGTGAATGAAAGCTGCCCCAACAGTCAAACGGAAATAATTGAGATAATTGAGGAATACAAATATCTCGGAGTTCTGATTGACAGTCACTTCATATGGCATAAACATAAAGAGAGAATAAGAGGTGAATTGAAGAAGGCAATGTTTGCAATAGCATATTTGAAGAAGTGTTCCACGTTTCAGGTGCTTAAACAAGTGTACTATGCGTTAGTGGATTCAAATCTTAGGTATGGTATCCTAGCGTGGGGTAATGCTGCTTAAAGTCACCTAGACAAGCTACAGAGACTACAAAACTCAATTGTTAGTTTAATTAAACAAAACAGTCAACACGGTGAAACCTTTAAGCTACTATCTATAGAAGACATCTTTTGAATGACGGTCACACTGGAGTATTATGAGGACGAACGTTTCAAGATACCGATTAAACATGAGGTCAACTCTTTTTTTTTTTTTCTTATATTTTTGTTAAAATTTGTATAATTTTTGTAAAACTCTTAATTTTAAATTTTAATTAATTAATAATTATCTATAGAAAAGTCACATCAAGCAGATAAACCAAATGGTTTTGCACTATACAAAAGCACTATACAATACAATACAATACAATACATTAACGCCTTCAAAATTACCTCAAAAATAGTCTGAAATTGCCTCAAACTGCTTAAAACACAAGCCAACACTTATAGTGTTCACTTGATCTCGGTGCGAGTATATAGTGGTTTTGACGGCAATGGAAGAGCAGACGAAGTAGCCTCATTATTTATGATGCCCTGACCATTCTGGGGTGCGCTTATTAGGTCTGCGAAAAGCAGCATTAATAAATGGTCAGTACGTTTATACCAACCACATATCATGCCACTGTAATTGCTAAGCAAGGACACGCCTAATGTGGTGGTAGGTGAGCCTTCACTTTGAGGCATTTCTTTCTGCTTTTTTAAACATGCCATTTCTACTTTTTAGCTTTGATTGTAGCAGTTGCATCGTTGCCTAAATTTTTTATTTCATCAGAAAGTGGCAAAGATATGAAAAAATTTTCCACAGAAACTCTTCGAACGTACATGGGCTATCCAAGTCTTGTAAAAAAGTAGTCGGACTAGATACTTTCCCTGGTTTTTCAGGAATGTCTACAGGCTTCCAGTTCCTTATAAAACTACACATTTTTGATGCGTAAGCATCTTAGCTCTTGATATGGGCCATCACGCGTAACCTGTAGCCAAACTTTGTAGTATCCGTATTAGTGCGTTCTCTGTATAGGATTCTCTTTGTTCATTTCTCCTTCACACAGAGTTCGACTGAGCGAAGTCGAAATATTCTTTGTATGCGCACAGCGCTGTTGTTGTAAACAAGGTAATTCAAAAACATAATCACCATCATCCTATCCCGACCTATCATATCCTATCCTATCCTATCCTATCCTATCCTATCCTATCCTATCCTATCCTATCCTATCCTATCCTATCCTGTCCTACTTCGCTCTAATATATAAATGTGAAAGTTTTGATGTTTGGATGTTGGTTGCTCAATCACGCCTTAACGGCTCAACAGATTAGGATGAAACTTTCGTGAATAGATAGTCTACTTCCTGGATTAGGGAATAGGCTCCTTTTTACTACGAAAATATAATTCTATAATTCGCATTTTCCAGTTTAAGCTCATATTAGATCTGTTTGTTGTGTCGATAGTTTTTGGAAACAACGGAGCATTAAAAAAAAGATTTTTCTCTGAAATTTTCTGAAATTTGAAGAATACATTTTGTATTGTTTGTATAATGTTTGAAGACTGCATAGTCTTTTCTTTCAAATGTCTACAAATGTGGAAAACTTATATTTTGAGGGGGCATGTAGCTACCTATATTTATTTGTCACTATTCAATTTTAAGCAATTTGCTTAGCTCTTATTTCGCAATTTATGCATTCAACTTTGTATAATCCCACATATCGCAAATTCATCACGATATGAATTAATTTAACACACAAAAATACCAGAATACCTGTAGTGACTTAATATCTTTATCGTAAATCAAAACAATCGATGAATTTTCCTCTACCAATTTCCTAAATGGATTCCATTTACTCTAATGTAGTCATTTCTACACCAAAACAAAACAAAAAAAAAAAAAACACAAAAATCACCAGCAGATAATTTATACACGCAAGGTGAAACATACATACTCTTACCACTATTCTTATTTACATATGTATGTACATATGTATGTATTCGAACTCCTTGCAGCAGTGTTGTGCTCTCTGGCTCATAATGCAAATTACAAATATTGGCAATAAATTGACTTTTCGTGCATAAATATCCAACCACCAACCTACACGATTATCACGAAAACCCCTCTGGCAAAATTGGCAATATATCTTTCTACAGTTATTTAGTTCCATCACATTTGGTGGTAGTGTCGGAAGTAAAAAGATTGATTGGAGCATATAAACTGCACATTAGCAATGTATTGAGGGTGAAGACCAAGTGAAGTGAGAAATTTCTTGGGAACTTGCCTAAGAAAATTTCTTATTCCCTCCCACCCCCCCAGCTGCGTCAAGGTAAGGTAGTAATTTTATAGCATGTGTGCGTGTTTCCCGAAATTAATTTTCCCATAGAATATCCTTATATAGACTCGGCGCGATTTATTAAGATAAATACGTTCGTAATCATTTTAAATTTCCATTTAACATTGAATCCGTGACATATTTCTGTTTGACTTTCCTTTATCCTTTTATTTTGTTTGTCGTTATCTTGAAACATGCATAGCTCAATAATCGATAGCGGAGCGGTACACAAAATACAGTGGAACTTCCCTATGTCGAAGTTCAAGGGACGAGAATGAAAAAGTTTGGAACTACAGCAAATACAGAAAAAAATGTTCTGTAATTTTTTTCTGTGTCTTACCAAGAATGCCGTGTTCCTAGTCTAATGAAAACTTCTCCGGCCAGTCTTCAAATATTTCTACAAAAGAGGAATAAGGGGAAACTTAGCGAAGTTGATACATATATGAAAGAAAACTCAGGGTGAAGGTTTCCGATATATGTAAGTACCATGTTTACTATGGCGTGCCACAAGGCTCCGAACTAGGCCCGATACTCTTTCTATATTCCAGAATGGTACGGCATTTGTCTATGCAGATGAAATAGCGATTGTGCCTTGGAAACCGATAAGGTCTGTCGATGGTGCCACGGTTATGGGCTAGTGATTAACTCGGACAAAACAAAGATACTTAGTGCACATATGCACACAAAGTCAACGTGAAGCTGCTATAAACGTCTATCACAGAAATGATGATTGTCCAATTACAATGAGGAGTGAACCTATTGATGTGGTTAAATGCATGAAGTATCTAGGAATCACGATACATGATCACTTCATTGGGCAAAATCACATCGACAAATTACGACAACAACTGATAAGTGCTTTTTTGTAATCTCCAAAGATACAGGACTAGCCGTGTGCAAAGGTATGTTAAATATTCCTAAATTGCATCACGTAGAAGATATGGCATGAGGTATTGCATCGTAGATTAGTCAAAAACATTAACAAAAGCACTATTTTCTTAAAGCTCTAGAGTCTAGATGTTACCGGTTTATTTAAGATGTCGTCTACTCTTGAATACTATAGCAACCAATGTTTTCAACAACCTATACGCTACAACTTGTTTGACATTCCAGAAGTAGGATTAAATTAAATCTGATGCACAAGCGTACATTTCTTGTAAATCCATATGTACATATGTATGTACATATTACTTTGTATGTACATATTACTTTGTATGTACATATTACTTTGTGTGTGTGTATAATTATTCTTCTGAGCAAATGAGAAAGGACACCAGAAGCTTATGTACATACATGCATATGTAGGTAATTTGATTAACTTTGTTGGATCGCGGTAAAGATTTTTTCTCCGGTCCAACTCGATTTAATTGAAATAAAAACACTTTCGCTTCATTTTCAACTTAAATTTACTTTATTATTCATTAACCGTTTTTTTGGATCGGTAGCCAATTAATTAATTAAAGTTAATTATACAAAATTCAAGGTACCACCAATAACACACTCTTGTTTCCAAAACGCTAAAAATATTCTGAAGTCTAACTCTCTTTTAAAAGCAAGGAAGGGTTCGCTAGGAAAACACACACAACTTTCACAACTTTCTTACATTTGTGTTGGTATACATTTATGTAGGTACAAATTTGAATTTATTTTTCGCAAATTGTGCTCAATTTGTTTGTATTGAAATGTGCTGTGCACCATAAAACTATGTATGTACATATGTACTTACTCGTGTCTGCAGATATACAAGTATGTATATGTACCTTTATATATGTATATATGTTTGTATGTATGTACATCTATGAGTATCGATCAAAGTATCATTGTATCTTTAGTAGAAATCGTATCGTAAAGAAAGGGTACATAGATCTATCAACATAAATCTATGACATACATATGCATGTAGGTATGTAGTTAAAATAACTGATACATAGTACGGAACACTTATTGCGTAAGTATAACTTGCACTTGACCGGATTTTTTGTAAGCCTTTTATTGTTGTTTAAAAAAGAACGAAAATTGTATTATTTATTTGTCTCTATTTTTTATTTTAAATATTGATTTACTAAGAAAAAAAATTGTTTTTTCGTTAAAACAAAAATCCAATTTTTCGTTAATTACGAGTATCTCCGAATGACACGAGCAAACAAACTACATATGTATCACAGTTTATCAATTTCGACGCATTCACAACTGATCGAAAGGTTTTTTTTGTCGTGAACGTATAAAAGGACTGAGCCTCTGATGTTTAGCAGTTTTCAGAAAGTGCTGCCTGAAGTTTTGATGCATTTTTGCTCGAATAGTCGATATGAGCCTTAAAACTGAGTCTAATGTCGAGTATTATTCCTACGTATTTTACAGAGTATTTCGATGTTATAGTTTGACTTCCTACCCTTATGTCTACGTATTCCAAATTTCTCCGGCTTATTATTAGGACAGTTTTCGTCTTATGATCTGCTAACTCTAGGCCAGCAAATGCTAGCCAGTCTTTGATGAGGTTGATTGCTTCGTTCATAGCTGACAGTATTTCGCAAGTGGTCTTTGCAACAGTAACAACGGCGATATCGTCGGTGAATCCGATTATGTTTACTTCTGGTGGCAGTGTTAATTGCAGAACTCCGTCGTACATGATAGTCCAAAGCAGGGGGCCCAGTGCTGATCCTTGTTGGATTCCCGCGGTGACTTTATACTTACTTTTCTCCTTCCTCAGTTCCATATCTCAACCTTCAACAATATTCCGCAAGTAGTATGGCGTATCCATTCTGGCTAGTGACCTTCGTATGGTGTCCATATTTATATGTGTTTTCTTCCAAGTCAAAATAATGGGTAGGTAGCACGCGTAACCAATTTCAGAGAAACGTCGAACACATAACCTGAAAGTTTGGCCGCCCCTGATTTATAGCATTATTGAATCTTTGTGTAGATAAATTTAATATTTAATACGAAAATATAGTCCATCTGAATTGCTTCTTTTTCCCTACATGTTCAAGAAAATAGCCATCAAAAAACAAAGGACTAAAATTTTACTGAGCAATCAATAAATAACTAAAATGTGAACACGTGTCGCAGCCATTTCCGTAACCCACGCACAATCAACCATAGATTTTCTAAAGCACTGCAAAGCCAACCCTTTCGAAGGACAATTTTATATGCAGATATACATGTACATTTTGTTTTTATTTCTCACAGTAATTTATGTCTTTTAAAGTTTTCTTTACATCACCGGAACCCTTATGTGCCTCGTAAAATCTCACATAAAGACATCGAAAATAAGCAAAGCCTCACAAATATACGAAGTATAAAGCTACAATAGCGCCATCTTATGTAAAATGCTCCGCAGGGAGGCAATCAAGTTCCAGGATAAAAAGTCGATTAAGGATACTCGTACTTGCGATCCAAGTTTCATTTCAATAGGGTATTGACATTCGTGACATCTTACGAGAGTTTTGTGTGTTTCCTGTTTGAGTGCCTATCTACGCGTACTTACGAGTACGCCTGTAATAAAGGTGAAACCTGGCGGGAATCGATTGCCTTCTTCGTAGACATATACAAATAAAAAGCTTTTTATTTGTGGTTTCAGGGGGCCTGTCTGCACCATTGACATATGTGCAAATAATGGCGATGAAGATGTTACAAATCATGGTAAATTGAAAACTATCATGAACGTGGTTAGAAAACGGTGACAGTGGAAGCGAAATGTCTTATTTCTCAGCTGTTACTACGCGACTGGCATGTTCTATCATTTATAGCCATGTCCATATGACACAATTTTTGAGCCTTGAATTTAAATTCAATTCGTGGGCATTGTAACAAGAACTGAGAGTGAAGAGTTTTAAATTGACTTTGGAATTGATTATTTCCCATCCACATATTGCTTAGAAAAGTAAGATACAATTAGGCAGGTTCCAGAATTCGAGTGAATTCAAATCGGTATAGAATTGTCAAATGCAGTGAAATTGATTTTCATGTTCTAGATTTCGATCGATTTGATGAATTCTAAATCGTCTTCGAAACGATTTCGAATCAGCTGATTTTTGTCATTCTGTGTAGTTGTGAAATTATGCATTTAGATTTTTTTTTTCAATTTTGTTTTTTAAGTGGAAATGAGTGAAATTATTTTAGTGATTTTATAGTGCAACGTAATCTATACATATAATAAAACTGTAGATTAAAAAGTGTTTGTTCGCGCATCACGTTAGATCTACTGGACGGATTTTGATGAAACATGGACATAGTGATTGCTTATGTTCTTGGACCATACCATTTATACTTCTTATCCCGGAAAATGGCATGGTCTTAACCCGAATGGTGCTGTAATTATTTTGTTCGAATTATTCAACCAAACTCATAGGGATGATAGACTAGACTTTCCTAAGTCTGTACGTGTTACTCTTTCAGTTTCACCTGCGCAGCTAATACCGGTAAGGCGATTTTTGTGCCGTGACCATATGGTTACGCTGGCACTGCTAGGGTACTTGTTTAGGATAACCTGAAAAATTAAAGCTCACGTAGGAATACATAGGATATAACGAATGAATTTCAGTAAATTCACCAGTATTTTTATTAATAAGATGCTGTTGAGGTTGGCAAAGCACCATAGCAAGTAGAAGCAATGCAAACCACAGAATTATCAACCCATTTTGTTAGCCGTTTGCCCGTATCTAACTTTTTTAGAGTATTTTTATGTTGTATGGGACAACTTGGCGGAATACGGTTCTCACGTATCGTACCTGTTGCGTTGTATCCTCTTGCTTTCAGATATGTGAGAAGTGGAAAGCCTGTAAATAAGTTGTCGAAATAAAAGGAAAACGACAGGTCTCTGATATTTTCTAGAAAGTCATCAATCATTGATAAGAGGGGTGCTGAATATTTGCCAAACCGTTCTTCATATTTCGGATTTGAACGGGGATTGTTTCCTTGGTAAATTTCGAAATTTACCATGTAACCAGAGGGTGTACACAGCGACCAGGCTTTGAAACCAAATCTTATTGGGTAACCTCTGATGAATTGCTTGTACCCATGTCTTCCATAATAAGCTATCATGCTTTCATCATAAGATAATTGTTGTGTAGGATGGAAATTTTTATGCATGTTTGCCTTTAAATGGTCTGTCAAGGGACGCAACTTCTATAGCTTGTCCTTATTTCCATGTGGTGCGGCCAAGTTTGGTTCAAAATGTAAGCATCTAAGAATTTCTTTAAATCGCCCTCGCCGCATTGACTTGTAAATTAATTCGTTCCGTAGATCGTCAGAGCTATTCCAATAGGCCTTATAACTAGGAATCGAATTGTACCCAGTCATCATCAGAATACCAATGAAAGTCCGCATTTCACGAATCGAAATTTTTTGAATTGGTTTTCCTTCTTTCTTTATGCCATATCTTGCTGAGCAAAGGCTGATGTGTTCTAGTGACTCGTCGTCAAAAAACCGTTCAAAAAGTTCATGCGGCTGTACAACACGACAGTCATCGAAGTTTGCTTCAGGAAACATGTACTTATCCCTCGAATTCCGATCATACCTAACATTTTTCCGTTCCAGTTGAAGCGTGTACACTTTCCCATCAGCCAGCGTCCGCTTCACGGTGACGATAAATAAGGCGCACTGACAAACACTGTGTACGGCGGGCGTGGACCTCACCACCGGCTGCTTCTCACACGGTCAAGTATATGTGTCACTTTCATATGTCAGCGAAAGTAAAAATGTATTGGTTTATGCACTAGGCAACGCCACCTCAAACTTTGTTAAAAAAATATTTCCATAATAAAATATAGCAATTATTATAAATTATTTATAGTAAATGATGTTTTATAGCATTTTAGAGCATGTTTTTTTAAGAACTATGGAATCTGCACTTAGGGGCTGAAACATATTGAAACGACATTGATAAAATGCAATTACATAATCAACAAAATTTATTACAAAATTTTCTGGACTTGGACAAATACTTTAATGTCTCTTCGCTACCACTGATATTTCATATTTTGTATGCATTAGAAAGCCTTTAGAGTACGAATGCGAAGTAAGCCGAGCACGGGTTCAGGTAGTTAATTAATGAAATTGTTTGTTATTGTGGATACTTTAGCATAGGCTCGCAGAATAATTTGTGATCGTACCAGTCTATTATTCTTATATATTTCCTGGTATATTAGAAAGTTAAAGAATATTTTTTAAAGAGCAAAAATTTGACATCTCTGTCAAACACATCCGTCTATGCAGGATAACGATGGAGATAGCTCGCTGCTCCATCAAGGTCGGTAATGACCTCACCGAGACCGGTATCAAAAAAGGATTCAGACAAGGTAACGCGCTGTCATGCGACTTCTTCAATATCGTACTTGAAAGCGTTGTTCGAAACATACAAGCCAACACACAAAGAACGATATTTCAAAAGTCCGTTCAACTCCTTGCATACGCCGACGATATTAATATCATTGGTAGAACACAACGTACATCTTTGATGTAGTAAAGGACTTTGTCTACCTCGGCTCTGCTATTACGTCAAAAAATGACATCTCGTCAGAAATCAAACGAAGGATTACTCTTGCCAACCGCTGTTTCTTTGGGCTAAGAAGGTAAAGCCTTTTCCCGATCGACTAAGGAGACTCTATATAAGACCCTTATCATCCCAGTCTTGCTATATGGAGCTGAAGCATGGATTTTATCGAAAGCGGATGAAGATTTCCTTGGTCGCTTCGAGAAAAAAATTCTCCGTAAGATATTCGGTCCCGTTTGCGTTAACGGGTTTTTCAGTCGAAGATTCAACCACGAACTGGGTGTTTAAGATGGCTAGGACATGTAGAGCGTATGAACATCAACGCTCCGGCTCGAAGAATAATCGATTGTAACCCGGAGGGTCAGCGCAACAGAGGACGACCTCGAGCCTTAGATGTCGCACACAAGTAGAACAAGACCTCAACCAACTTGGGGTGCACGAGTTACATACTCCGCCTAGCAACGTATGCACCATAAACACCATCAGTGCATAGCAACAGCGGAGTATGCACCACGCACAGCTTAATGTACATACTCATACATGCTCCTTACACAACCGCCCAGCACATCGAACCAAGCAACAGCTCTCTGCGCTTAGAGTGCATAGCAACAGCAGAGTATGTACCACGCATAATGTATGTACATAAACGCCACGTACACAAGTGCCCCAAACCTCGGAATTAACATCGGTTTAAGAAGCACCAAAAGCTTATATCACCACGCTCAGAAGCCAGCTCTCCCGCTTTATCAAGCCGCTGCGTGAAGTTAAAGTACAAAGGTCGTTCTATGTTATATTCTATGTATTGTATTATGTGTCTTGTCCTATTAAACATATTCATTTTGTCATTCCAATAAAGATCGTGAAGCTGATTAGTAAATTAGTTCTGAATTCGAAGAAAGTGTTTTACTCTTTATATCAGAAACCCATAACTGGCGCAGTCATTTTCAATAATTTTAAGTCGAAATTAAATTGTAAAAAAATAAAATAAAATAAAGTTAAGATTTAAAGGAATTTCGAAAAGTGAAAATCGAATTTGTGAAACAAAAAAAAAAACTAACGGAGCTCGACAGAAAAAACCACTTCGACGGATTATTGGAGGATTATCGATTAACCTACGCTGCCTTCAACGACTGGATGTCTCAAACAAATTAGACAAGAGGACAAAATAATTTGTTGATTGTTTGGTAAGTCCAATATCGATTTTTATACTTATCGCTGAATTTCCGTATGTCCCTTCAACACCAAAAGAAAATTAAAGCTTTTAAATATTATCCATACAGTGTAGTGCGTAGTGACGGGAGTTTAGAGTTAAAACCAATTCAATTGAGTAATATAGATTGTGCATCAGCTATTGATAACGGCAATATTAAATTCACTGCAAATAAAAGCTTTTTCAATACTTATAACAAGCCGAGTAGTAATAACTGTTCTAAAATGAATCCAAATGAAAACATTTCCAACCTGTTCAATTCATTTCGAATTCCCGATATCGTTAAAGACTTACCCAATTTCGATGGTAATCCCAGGTTGCTGTATGATTTTTTGAGCAATGTCGAAGAGATTTTCGGTCTGATGTCTGAAGTTTCTGATGCTAGATACGCTAGCATTATTTTAAGGGCAATTAGGAACAAAATAATAGGCCCAGCAAATGAAGTCCTTAATATGTACGGCACCACATTAGATTGGAAAGAAATTAAAGACAACTTGACTATTCATTACTCTGATAAGCGTAATGAGACTAGCTTAATTCGCGATTTACATAATTTAAGGCAAAATAGTCGTACAGTTGAAATATTTTATTCAGAAGTCATTGAAATCCTTTCCACAATGATAAACCACATAAGGATGCACGAAAAAGAACAAAGTGTTATAAAGGCTAAACAAAGTTTGTACGAGGAAATGAGCTTAAACACCTTCTTATCAGGCCTAAAGGAACCACTTGGGTCCACCATAAGAGCCATGAGGCCAAAGAGGCTAGCAGAAGCACTAAATTTCTGTCTGCAAGAGCAAAACGCTTCTTACTTTCATACGCCTCAAAGATCGTTTTTTCCAACTCCTCAGACTTGTCAACAACAGCACCATTTTCTCCAACCAAACTACAGTAACCCTCAATCATTTTACAATAGCCCACAGCCCTTCAGACAGCATTTCTCTAACTCAAACCCATCATACAGACAACATTTCAATATGCAACAACCAACCGTCAGACAGTTTCCAACTAACCCACAACAAACTTACAATTCAGTTTTTAGAAGTCCACAACCAAATGTAGAAACAACTCAAAATATTAGGGGTCAATCATCTTTTGGGTCACGTATCAGTCGAAATCCAAGCACTCGAAATATTCCTCCTCCCGAACCCATGGATACATTAAGCGCAAACACTTCCAACTATCGCAGTAGAAATAATACTAGAGGCAATCGTTCAACACAGTATAGACCTCAACTATACAATATTGAGGGGAATAATGGTATTAGTAATAAAAACACCAATCAAATAAATGCATACCAATATCCTCCACAATATTGTCAAAATCTGGACTTTACAGCACCGCCGAATGGCCAATTAGAAAATGAGATTGACGATCAGAATTTTTGCTTACCAGCCTCGGAGAACCAATAGGGTTTATTGATATAAATAACTTTGACTCACATTTGTTACCATACATTATTATAAATCAATTTAATCATCAGTTAAAGTTCCTTATCGATACTGGAAGTAATAGGTCATTTATCAATCCAGAAATTATCGACGTTCACGAAGTTGAATTAATTAATCCTATAGAGATAAGAACAATTTTTAATACATATTCTGCAAACAAGCAGATACGGCTTCACGGTTTACAAGAGTTAGGCACAAAAAAGGAGCTAGAATTTATCTTATTTAAGTTTCATGATTATTTTGATGGGTTGATTGGTATAGATATTATGAAAAAACTTGGGATGAAAATAGATCTCCATAATTCATTGATAGAAACCGAAAATATTAAAATTAAGTTAAAATATAAGCCTAATCTAGTGTCTAAAGTATACACAGTTCCTTGTCTTAGTAAAGTTGTATGTTATTTACCAGTTGATGTGCAAAATGGTCACATATACATTAAACCAGTTTTAATTCAACCTGGCCTCACAATATCTGAGGGCATATATCAATGTAAGAATTGGTATTCATTCATGGAAGTAATAAATACTTCTGATTCCCCATTGAGTTTTGTGATTGAGCAACCAATAAGGGCCCGATTAATGAATAAAAATGAATACGCTGAATTTCAAAATTTTTCGATAGATTATGATAGAAAAGTAGGAAATAAGAATAGTATTAATCAAGTTATTAAGACCGATCATCTTAACACTGAAGAAAAAGAGGCTATACAAAGGTTATGTAACAAATATGAGAGAATTTTCTTCCGAGAGGGGCAGAATTTAACATTCTCCAATCAAATAAAACATAATATAAAAACAAAAGACGATATCGCTGTCTATACGAAATCCTATCGGTACCCACAAATCCATAAAAAAGAAATTCAGGATCAAATAACTAAAATGCTTAGTCAGGGAATAATTCGCCATAGCTTTTCACCCTGGTCTTCACCAATATGGATCGTACCCAAAAAGAGTGGTAACGAAAAATGGCGGTTAGTCATTGATTACCGCAAACTCAACGAAAAGACTATTGACGATAAGTACCCACTGCCAAATATCACTGATATTTTAGACAAGTTGGGTAAATCCCTTTACTTCAGCACCTTAGATCTTGCTTCTGGACTTCATCAGATTGAAGTGAACTCCCAAGATATTCCAAAAACGGCATTTTCTGTTGACCATGGACATAACGAGTTCGTTCGTATGCCATTTGGTCTTAAAAATGCACCATCCACCTTCCAACGAGTGATGGATAATGTACTGAGGGATCTTCAAGGGAGAGTGTGTCTTGTCTACATGGATGATATCATCGTGTATTCGACATCACTTCAAGAACACATAGAAAACTTAACTGCAGTTTTCAAAAGACTAGATGAAGCAAATCTAAAAGTGCAAGTAGAGAAATCTGACTTTCTTCAAAAGGAGGTATCCTTTTTGGGGCATTTAGTGACGGCCGATGGCGTGAAACCTAATCCAAATAAAATAATTGCTATTAAGAATTTCCCCATTCCTAAGACGACAAGGCAAATAAAATCCTTTCTAGGACTTTTGGGGTATTATAGGAAGTTCATAAGGGATTTTGCAAATCTAACAAAGCCTTTGACAGAATGCCTTCGAAAAGAAGGACGTATTAGATTGGATGCAAGATATGTTAACTGTTTTGAAACCTGTAAAAACCTTTTATGCAACGAGCCAATTTTGCAGTACCCAGACTTTTCAAAACCATTCAACGTTACTACCGACGCGAGTAATGTTGCAATAGGTGCCGTACTATCGCAAGGACCACTCGGATCGGATAAACCGATTTGTTACGCAAGTCGCACCTTATCCAAATCCGAGCAGAACAATAGTACAATTGAAAAGGAGTTATTGGCAGTTGTGTGGGCTACGAAATATTTTCGGCCATACATATTTGGAAGAAAATTTCAAATAGTTACTGATCATAAGCCCCTCACTTGGCTATTTTCCCTTAAAGAGCCCAATTCGAAGCTTGTACGCTGGAGACTTAGGCTGGAGGAATACGATTATTACGTAACATACAAAAAAGGGAAACAGAATTCGAACGCCGATGCCTTGTCGAGAATTGAACTTAATACACACGAAACCGCGTGTGTAACTGAGAATCTGGATAAAGCGTCTATGCAAAACAATATAGATGACCAAGAAAGTATATCCACCATTCACTCTGCACAAGAGAACCTTGGTGATGGCATTCCTATATCAGAACGTCCAATTAATGAGTTTTCTCACCAATTAATTCTCATTAAAAATAACAACAAATCGAACCTAAATGTAAAATTTCAGATAATTTTCCAAAAAAAGAAAAGACATACCATAATGCATAGTAATATAAGTAATAAAGATATTTTAGTAAATATATTTAGAGACTATGTTAACCCAAAAGGCTTAACAGCAGTTTTGGCGGAAGACGATATATTTAAATCTTTTCAAAATATTTACTCTAAGTACTTTTGCAATTCTAGGATTAGATTTGTTAGATGTAGGAACAAAATTGTAGATGTAACTGAAGCAGATGAACAGGATAAAGTAATTAACGAATACCACCAGAAATCAAATCACAGAGGAATTAATGAGACTTTTGAGCACCTCAAGAGAGAAATGTACTTTCCGAATATGAAAACTCGTATAAACCAATTGATTAACAAGTGTTTAACCTGCCAAAAATTCAAATATGACCGTGATAGACAACCAATAAAATTCGAAATTACTGAATCCCCCTCCAAACCCTTTGAAATCTTACACACCGATATTTACTCAGTTCACAAGGAAAACTTTTTAACTATAATAGACAAATTTACCAAATTTTCTAGTGTCTACCTTTTAAATTCAAGAAATAGTATTAACCTTATTCAATCCTTTAAACATTTTTTTTCACACCACGGGGTCCCCAAGAAAATAGTAACCGATAATGGAAGTGAATTCGTGTCAACAATCTTTAAGGAATTCTTAGATCTTTACGACATAACTTTGCATACAACATGCGCAAAAAGTTCGACGGGAAACTCGCCTATTGAACGTTTTCATTCCACACTAACCGAAATAGTCCGAATCATTTATAATCAAAATAAAAACAAACCTATATGTGAAATAATAAATGAAGCAGTTATTACCTACAATAATTCAATACACTCAGCAACAAAATTGACTCCATTTGAGTTACTTTCTGGCCATTATCACCCTAATATTCCATTCCCCTTAAAAACAAATAATAGAACAGAACAAGACTATCTTAGAGAACACACAAAAACATATGAAGCCCTAACCAAAATAATACACGATCGTAATGTAGCACATAAGCAACGTGTAATTAGTAAGCGTAACGAAACACGTAAGAATCCATCACATTACATTCCACATGAAAAAATATACGAGCTTGACGATAGAAGAAACAAACTAGCACCTAGGTTTCTGGAACACGAAATTTTGAAAAACAAAAAGGTTACCGTAGACACAAATAGGCGTAAGGTTCATAAAGCCAAAATAAAAAAGAAGCGAAAGTTCGTCGACATCTCAGGAGAAATTCAGTGACTTGGGATCACCTGCTGGAGTTAAGTGGTCCGCGAACAAATAAACATTTGTACATATATATGTAACATATTATGTACACATAATGTACAAATGTATAAAACTGGTTGTATATATATATATAAAAAAAAAAAAAAAAAAAAATGCTTTCATTTATTTATATAGAGCAGTTGACAGGTCAAACTATATTACTCTTTAAGCTAGCAACTAAGAATATCCCAGTTACTTTTGTTGAAGGTCAAAGCTTTAGTTTTCTTTTTCCTGTTTTTCTTATTCCCCAATTTTTGTTTTCTCTCCTTATTCCTCTTTCCCAATGTACCTTACGAGCGATGAGTATATTTTTCGGTGTTGGACGTGTCATGCAAGTATACTAATTATTTTTGGGAGAATGAACCGTACTGCCACTCATCCAGCTATCACATGTACTTCACTCGTTCAGTCCACTCCAAGAGGGGAGGAGTTACATACTCCGCCTAGCAACGTATGCACCATAAACACCATCAGTGCATAGCAACAGCGGAGTATGCACCACGCACAGCTTAATGTACATACTCATACATGCTCCTTACACAACCGCCCAGCACATCGAACCAAGCAACAGCTCTCTGCGCTTAGAGTGCATAGCAACAGCAGAGTATGTACCACGCATAATGTATGTACATAAACGCCACGTACACAAGTGCCCCAAACCTCGGAATTAACATCGGTTTAAGAAGCACCAAAAGCTTATATCACCACGCTCAGAAGCCAGCTCTCCCGCTTTATCAAGCCGCTGCGTGAAGTTAAAGTACAAAGGTCGTTCTATGTTATATTCTATGTATTGTATTATGTGTCTTGTCCTATTAAACATATTCATTTTGTCATTCCAATAAAGATCGTGAAGCTGATTAGTAAATTAGTTCTGAATTCGAAGAAAGTGTTTTACTCTTTATATCAGAAACCCATAACTCACGCACAGCTGGAGGCAGTTAGCTAAGGACCAGGGCTCTCATCACGTAATTTCACCGACGATTGGCGACCAAACGATAGCACCAAACGACGTCGACGAAACGATGCTTCACGAAACACTACCAGTCTCGTGTCGTCCATCACCCTCGTTTTTTTTTTCAAGTTTAAGAACCACAGAAAACCACATTTATAAGCGATTTGACATTTGCGGATGAAGTCATTATTTGACATTTGTGGTTTTGACGGCATTTTCATATTTCATACTTATTAGGTCCGCTCGAGTACCCTCCCAAAAAAACGAAAATCCACGAAAAATAACGAAAACCAACGAAAATGCGTTCGCGTACGCAAACATTTCGTAGTTTTCGTAGAAGAGAGAGTAAGAAATTTCCCCATGCTACGAATTTTAGTCCAAGAAATTTCTTTCGGGTATAGTATGAAAACTGTCTAATCTGTCATATCACATACATTCTTCATTTTTTGATGCTTAATGCGTTCGATTACTGCTTCGTGATTTTTCTGTCTTTGAGCGAGTTTTATCCCCACTCTTCGAGATTTGACGGAAAACCCATATTTAGTGCAAAAAGTACGCAAACGGACCTATTATTAATTAATATTAACATCATTTATAATAGACTAATGAAATCCTTAAGTTGTATTTAATTTTTCTAAATGAAAAATGACAGTAGACGGAAAGGAGACTATGCTTTTCTAAAGTGAAAATTCGAAATTCGTTTTTTGGAAATTATATTCGTTATTTTACAAATGAAATTCGTATTTTTGCCAAAGAAACCAAATTCTATTTCCAAAAAAACAACGAATTTAAAGTGAAAACGCACCGAAATTGCATTAAACACAGGAGAACGACAGCTAAATAGCTATAGTGCTATCACGCTCACCGAGACAATTGTACTCAGGGTTGCCAGAAACTCCAAAGCTTTAAGAGCCCAATTTTAGAAATTTTGTCGCCCAAAATCGTTGCCTAATAAGTAGCCCAAATATCGTATCAAATACAATTTTTTTTAAAGTTCCTTTATATCACAGTACACGTAAAACAGGTAATATATTGCGCAGGAAAAATGGCCGCAATTCGTGCCTTTTCTATAATTGTACTTAGTTTGGCGTTTAATTAAAAGTCATTTGTTTTTATTTTTGAATGTAAAAAAAAATTCGCAGGGCACGATCGAAAATGAACACTCTGAGTATACGTATACTACCTTATATATGTGTACTGTGCCTTTATATCATATTCAGAAAAAATTCAATAGATATAATAAAAATAAACAATTTAGAATTAACCTCTTTTTAGAAACAGCTGAATATAAATGAATAAATTATTTAATACAGTCAGGCTGTAATTATTTGAAAATATTGTGTGTAGACAAACTAGCCAAGTGTTGGCAGTTACGGTTGGGGGCAACATGTTTGGTTTTTTTTAGCAAAAAATAGTAGAAATAATTAATAATAATATTTAATTTATTAATTAATAATTAATAATAACTGGCAGTATCATCATCACTTTTGTAAATTTCTGATGTACATTTTGCTACCATGTATGTGGTGTTGATTCGAAGTCATTGCAACATATGTATGTTGCACCAAGAGATGCCAAAGACAGTATATTTCTAGGTTTGGTTTTTATGGCATTTAGAACTGAAAATACCCTTTCGACAACAGCATTACTTACTGGTAGAGATAATAACTGCATAGCAGAAACAGTTAGCATTAAGAGTATTTAAGGAAGATTATGTGTAGAATAAAATCAGATCTTATATGAACTATCTTCGGTGTAACTGCCTGAGTTTTCATTAGTCCTCAAGTTGCGGCAATTACGCCTATTAACCAACTAAAGGGGCCAATACCGAGGTGATCAGAAGATACTGTAAAGGCGATCAGCAATTCACCACAGTATATCCCAAATTGTTGTACTTGTGTCCAAATGCTTGTGACGTCAGTAAAATCAAATTTATATGTCATTTTTAAAGAATTTTAATTATAAATAAAAAGTCGCCCAAGATCGTAATTGGAAAATATTTGTAGCCCAAATTGCATTGGGCTACTAACTTTTGAATTTTCATCGTAATTTTTTAAAACAAAATACGATAAATCGCCCAATCTGGCAACCGTGATTGTACTTGACAGATTTTCTTGTCATGTGAAGTCGGTTGATCGATTGGATGAGAGAGGATTTTTTATGTCAACGTGAAGCATCGCTATCGTTAACGATATCGAAAACGATGACGACTGTCTTACGTGATGAGGGCCCCGGGCAAACTGGAAGGGGTTGTTGGTTGAGGCCTTGCTCTACCCCGGACTGTAGCACCACCTAAGTAAGTAAGTAAGTATGGAAAAACTTGTTAGTTGGAATACCATCCAAAGAAGAACAAACACCGTAACCGTCTGGTCCGTTCAAATTGAATTTATTTTCATCCAATAAGACAACTTTGCCCGAGTCATTTTAAACACCTGTAGTTTGCAAATTCGGAGTCATCTTATCTTTGCAAATTGTAGTTTAGTTGCAGGATGAAGCGGTGGTTTTTTTTATTAGCTTTCTTAGCTTTAAGTATTGAGGACTGATAATTGGGCGACGAACAGTTGATTTGCTTGCAGTAACCACAGCTAATGCCCTGATTTTGTTTGTAGAGTGTGCCGAGTTGGATGCTTACCTCTGAGTTTTTCGTTTGTCTTGAGGTGTTAACACTGTTTAAATTCTTTCTTTGTAATTGCTCCCATAGGAATCGTGATTATTAATATAATTTCGCACAGCATTTTCACATCGCTTTATTTCACGGGCTATTTCGCGGTTTGAAAGAACTTCCGAATGGTAAGCATCTATTTTTGTTCTTTTCTCTAAGGTTAACAGATTTTTTTTTTGTCCACTTCTTTCCTAAATAAAGGACAAACACTTCCTCTAATTACCAATAATTATTTCACTGCAGTTTGCTCCATTTCTCTTTGTCTATTAACTTAATTTGCCCGTGCGTCTAACCAAGTGAACTGAAAAAATGCTGTTATTTTGACTTTTTTTTTTTTATGTCATTTTACAGAGAAATTACTAACCATTCTGCTGAATGCAATTGTTTGCTTATTGATCCAAATTTGAGGAAAAGAATCAAGATTTAACCCTTAACGGTCCAATGTATCAAATTTGATACATATTAGTAAAAATGCTGTAAGTTCGAAAAACTTCATATTTTATCATAATTGGCCATATTTAACACAAGCCTCTTCAATATAAATGTGCCTAAGAATATGCAATTTCATGTTAAAATTCAAATAATAGCAACAATTTGAAAGTTGGTCGTGTCATATAAGCAGATTAGACAAAGACCAGAAATTACTTTAAAATGTTATTTGAGTAAATTTTATGAATCCGGTTTCAAAAATATATTAAATACTATGGCGCAAATTTATAGTCAACCCCACTTTATCAGTCTAACTCCGTACTAGTTATACGCAACTTTAAACTTAAAAGCATACTTTAACTTTTGTTCAATAATAGACACTTTTTAGTATGCCGCTAAATAATTTCTACTTCGCAACGTTCCTATGAGAAATTTCATTCACACATAAAAGTGACGGTTTGAATAAAAAAAACTTATAAGTCTAATTCCATATTAAATATTTAATACGAAGTTCGGGTGATTTTAAATTTAAAATGAGGCGATACCGATAAAGTGGGCTTTATGACGACTATAAATATGAAAACGCTTAGTTCCATGCTAAAATAATTTTAAAGTGTACTTTAAGTGACTATAATTTTGCGCCTATGTTTTCATTTTCACAAATATTTTTTCTTTCGTAATATACCTTACATCTCGTATTTAAGCTCAAAATCTAGCCCTAGCGCCCGTTTGATCGAATTTGATATAGGTATACCACAATATCCGCCCCACAGGTAAACAGCGTAACGAAATACATTATTAAGTACGCAGAATCACTTTAGATGCTATGTTATCTTCAAGTAATTTATTTCATTAGAAAATAAAAAATTGGGCCGTTAAGGGTTAAGGAGAAAAATTGTGTGCGTCTAATCAAGTGAATCGGACTGTATGTTATACTTCAGCATATTTTTGATTACTCACATATTGGTGACTTTTTAGTTCATTAAAGCTAAAGCTTGTTTTCAAATCTTTTTGAATTGAAACTTCTTAGCTCGAGGCGTTTGTTTGAGCGCCAAACAGCTGTCAGTCAGTAGATTGCCCACCCTTTATATATTGTCCATGTTTCATGTAATATGTAAATCAAATCGAAATATGTATTCGTATCTTCCAAAAACGCCTGTGGTTTCATATAATATCCTTTTCATTGCCACTCGTGGTAGGTGCATAAAGAATATAATGCAAAACAAAATTCTCAAATTCATCATTTAATTTCCCCCCAAAGAACCAATGAACTGTGCCCCAATGGACACCTGTGGTTTCTCCTGATTTACTCTCAGCTCTATATATTCAGCCTGCAAACAAATAAGTTATGTGCTCGCTCTCACTCCCTAGCTCAAGGCTAATTTATAGTCACGTTCACGTTAAATTCAATATTCGACATAACATACATTATGTATGCACGTGTGTACCTTTACATATGCATGATTCACAGTTGTGAAGTTAGTTTCGATTTCAATGCATATACGGCACGGTCCTGGTGTTACCTTCAGGTGATTCGTTATTCTTATTGTAACGTATAGAATATGAATCAGGACTGCGTGCTTTATCGTCCGTTTGGTGCGCTTGAATGTTCGATTAGAACGGAGTCCAGCTGTGCCCAGATGACCTATTGGATTTTATAAATAAGGCAATTGAAGCGAGTCATAAATACTGCTGCGGTATTATAAAAGTTTCCTTTTCATTACTTTTGCTGTGCTTTTGTTTTGATACTCTTTCACGATTATTAATTATGTTGTTTTTTTTTTTTTTTTTTTTTGTTTATTTTCTGTTTAGCTATATCGGATTACTAGCGTACAATTTTATTAATAAATAGGTCTGATTTATTGTGAAAGTTTCAAAATTAGAAAGTATAAAATATTTGTTTGAATGAAACGGTATAATACTCGTTTTACTTGGCTATTGAATTATTACAGATTTGATTTTTAACGAATTGGGTTACAGTAGAAACTGTCCTAACGGGCACACCTATTAAGCGGACATCTCTCTTGCACGGACATTTTCTCTTAAACCAATGTTTTTTTTTATATATTTCGGAACAATTTTATCTCTCTTGGACCTTTTAACCGGACGCGAACAATATATCATATATATTATTTCTGTAGTATAGGTACCATTTGCAGCTCTCATACTTAACCAATATTAACAAATGAGGTGTCAAAAGAAAGAGAATTTCCTGGAGCAGTGACGAATTGCACTTTGACTTTATAGATTTTAACAAATTAAAAAACTGATCAAAGTAAATATTCTACTGAAAATGAACTCCCAAAAGAATTCACTTCTAGTATGATTTCGATGGGATTTCGGTCAGTTGACATTCTACACATACATATGTATGTCACTATGCCCAGTGCTGCCAGATATACAATCATTAACCCTCTAAAACTCAAAACCTTCAAATTAGATATTATGTATAGAATCAGATAGGTTTATGAATATAAAAAATACGTATTTTTTTTAATTATGAAATTGTTTATTAATTATTGATTATGCATAATATTATAAAAGGGAGTGCAGCTTACAGGCAACAATGAGTTACAATGATAAAGATAATTAACCAGTCTATGAGTAAAATAAAAATCTGTTACGACATGTGGAAGTTCCTGAAACAATTTCTGTCTTTGGTAGGTATAGCATAAAGCTACGTCGCACTTTTCACATACCTGGTGAATCCAGCACACTTTGGGAACTTACATACATATATTTTTCTGCCCATTGAGCCGGTGACCAACATGGTCTTGCCGAACTGCTTGTGGAGTTACATGTTGGGCAGGCCATTTATGTTTTCCGCTTGTCGGCTCTGATAACATTCTCTTTGCCAGTTTCTACCTCTGTCGTATAAGCGAAGACGGAAACACCACTCAAAACATATAATTTGAAACTCCACTTATGCGGTTTCTTGAGGTTTTATCTTTTCAGCATTTTCCGCACTTTTGTAAAGCACATTATCAGCGTCATTGAAATGCCTAATCTTTTAAAATTTTTTTTTTAATATAACACTATCAGATCTGTGTCGTGGTGTGCTTAATACAATCAACAACCACAAGCAGAATATGCCAGGCAAAATATGCATCAACAGGCTCATCATTTAGTGCTGGTGCTAGTGGTTAGGCTACGCTTCATACAAGACTACCACAAGCAATAAATAAACAAATTATAAGAACAAATATACATTATTAGAATTGATGTGCGAGGAACTACATTACGCAATACATTTTGTAGTGTAATCTTATTATGATTAAATTCAAGAAAGTTTACATTTAAGTTATAGATTTTACTCATGCGGTCAATGTTGTAATATAATTTATTAATGTAATTTATTAGATTTATTGCTCGTTTTCTAAACAGCTCTAGATAGTTCGTCGGTGCGAGAGGTGCACACTGAAAGCATTATGGCCGAACAAAACCTGAATGAACCTCTAACAGAACTAAATCCTAAGGAATCTCTAACATATATGTACATATATGCCACACCTATAAAATGACAGATTTCTATCTCAGATACACGAAAAGTGTTGTTCGGATCTTTTTGTACCAAATAGAGGTTTGACTCTTCCGAAGTTTTCTTTATTAGTTTTGGTGGAAATAAATAAGGCAAGAACTGTAAAGGAGTTTCAAGACCCAAGATAACAGAACTCAATGACTCGTTTCCAGTAAAAGCTAGCTGCTGTGCATTCAGCTCCAGATTCTTCTTTTTCCACCATAATGTTAGCTTTTGAAGTTTTCGTTGTTTTACAGGGGGCCTGAGGTATCTGGAATGTCTTAACTAGAGTTGAGTTACGGTCGTCATCATTTTAGTCGCCTACTAACCCGTCCATATCAAATTCGACCCACAAAAACTCTTCAATCAGCTTTTCACAGTCCACAATCTCCACAGGTCAAAATCAGAACCTGCCAAACTATCGTCATCAATGTCGAGACCATCTTCACTTGCAGAATCTCCCTGAAATGCGCAGGTGAAGTCGGTCAGCCATCCTAAAACGAAATAAAAACTTGTACAAATATTGGGAGTTTTCGTACAAGATGGTTTCCCTTTCCGCATATGTAGCCTACAAGACATGAACACTAAATATAACCCTATACAAAAATAATGATAAAATATCAAAGAAAATTAGTAATGTAGTTAACTTTGAACGCTTACCTTATAGATTTACACAAAACCAAGCACCAACGATCGAAATAACTGTTTTTTTTTTTAAATCTATATACGTATATAAAAATAGTGTGAAAAATGTATAGTAATTCATCAATTGAGAACGGCTGTGCCGATTTTTTAGTTGTTCGTAATTGCCAGGAGAAGGTTTTTCGAAAGAAAATTTTGGTAAAACCCTCCGAAAAAGTCGGGCAATTAGAAAAATCGAAATGTATGGAATTTTGTGTGCAATTGTTCCGGAATGGCTTTTCGAAAGGAAAAATATAAAATTCTTAGTGAAAACTCGGAGAATCCCGGAAAAACGCGAACATTTTTTTTCGAAATTTTGCATTTTATCGCATGATTTGATACAAAGGTGGAAAATTCATTGTGAAGCTTGAAAAATTTCGGATAATTTTGAAATTCATTGTGATAAAAGACGTTTTGCGTGCATTTTCGGTGGAGAAGTAAACGAGATAAATAATAGATGGCGCTGTGCTGCGATCAATGCCACAACCCGATAGATGGCGTTATACGTTGGCTTAGGCTGTGCGCAATTTGACAGGTATCCTTTTCGCATTGTCATTTTCTACTAAGCAAATGTGCTATTTTTCTTGCTGCAATTGATTCGAGTTTTGCGTATTATTACACTGATTCCGGATAGTCGTATATCGCGCATCACATCCGCAAATGGTACAAACATTACGATCAATTGAAATTCAATGCGATATTTATCAACTCGATAATTTTTTCACAAAATAATTTTTTTTCTTGAATAGGATTAGCCAAAAATGACTTTGTTGTTTTTTAAGGAGAGTTATTTGCTTGACTAATGCCTCCTATTAGACGATCAAACCTTGTAGTGCTTGGACGACGTAGGTACACGATACGATTTGGGGGGTATATTGCTCTCCGGAGATTTTCGTCAAACGCTTCCAGTCATCCCGAAATCTACTGCTGCCGATGAACCTCATGCATGCCTGAAAAAGTCGTCTTTGTGGCGGCATGTCAAGAAGTTGAAATTGACCACGAACATGAGAGTCGCAGTGCAGAACGACCTATCGACTGCTGTATTCTCGAGACAACTACTGGCGCTTGGCAATGGCCAAATTCCGGTTAAATTTTCGACTGGATTGATATTGTTTCCGGCAAATTTTTGCGATGGAGGAACTCATCACCATAGTGTTCCCCGGAACAGATAGTGAACGAACAGATAGAAAAACAGACAGATAGACAGACAGGTAGATAGATAGACAGATGGACAGAAAGATAGAGACAGACAGATAGACAGATAGACAGGCTGACAGATAGACAGATAGACAGATAGATAGACAGATAGACAGACAGACAGACAGACTGAAAGACAAACAGATATACAGACAGATAGATTGACAGACAGACAGACAGGCGGACAGATATACAGACAGACGGACAGACAGATAGACAGACAGGTAGATAGATAGACAGATGGACAGATAGATAGACATACGACATTCTACAATGCTTGATAAGATGAATTAATAGTTATTTGGAGAATTTAGGAGGGTGAAACGGTATGTTGCCTTTAGTTTATAATACGTAATAGAGGGTAAAGATAACTTTTAGCCCCGATAATCGTTTTTTATGCGATCTTTTTCTTAGCCTATATAGGTTACAAAAAAAAAAACCACGCCTAATGTAAAGTAAGATATTTGTTTGTTTTTGTAAAAAGCTTCGCGTTAAAGTCGCCCATTATAATTTTGAAATCTGACATGATACCATACCACGGTCGTTTGAGAAAAGCTGCTTATTGCTTTGACATGTTTTTTTTTTCTTCTATCAAATACGTTAGTACAACCGATATCTATTTGCAGTTAGAAATGCAACATCAATGAAAGATTGCTTTTACAAATAAAAAAAATTGAGATTTTATCTCCCACTTCATTCGTTTTACGATATGTAACTCAAAAAGTGTAATCCCACTCAATTCAAGTATCCTGCATACAAACATGCATACACACACGAATATCCACTCAGCAATAGCTTCAACTTATTCCAGTCGCACAAACGATGAACGAAGCGGAATAGAAGGCTACCATAACACCAGTAAGATGACTCCTGTCAATTTTCTTTAATGACTTAGCATTTGTATTGATTTCTGTTCCATTTGCAATGTCTTGCACAGAAGTATTCATTGGATGAATGTGGGTGCGGGTGGATGGATATTTTACAAAATTTCCGGACTTTCAATGGCATTTTCCATTAGATTGAATGGGACTTTAGATGAAAGTGTGGGTGTGTAAACACCAAAGGATCTCCATTGTATTTTAAAGTGTCATCAGTTTGTAAGATGTAATAATAAAGGGTTCCTGTTTAAGAATGAAGAAAGATTCTTTGCTGGTTTTGCATTTGGGACAAGGACAGTCCACAGCAGTCATAGATTAAGAATCATTTAGGAAAATTGTTTGTACTTCTTCAATAATTTGATCAGTATATCGAAAATGATCGTTAAATGCTTTTTATTTTGTTCAGCATTCAACTGAAGGAGAGATTTTCAAAGGACTGCTTCGTGCATTTGCATGACTCCATCGAACCGCGTCTCTTCTAAAATTTCTGCAACCATTGCTGTTTTGTTCAAATTCCATGTACCTAATAATAATAAAAGGTTTGTTGGATGTCCCCAGCACTAGGGCGCGGCGCACTGATTAGTATTATTGTCAGAAGATTTCGAAGAGTTATTGTCATTTTTATCATTCAGTAATTCGAAATTATAATTATTCTTGTAAATGATTTTCAATGGGGTTATAACAATTTTGTATTTTAATAAAAACGCACGCTTAAGCGTTTTTTTATGATCTGTCAATGCCAAATCGCCAGTCTACGTCCATATTTTTATCATGATGAAGTTCACAAACGAGCAACGATTGCGAATTATTAAGAACTAGTGATTACCCGGTGCGCTTCGCTACACCCATTGAAAACAGTGTTTATGTCATAAATGTAATGACATTTTTTCAAGTGACTTTTTGCGAATAGTATTAGAATGTTATGCCGACAACTCTATTTTAAGAAATTTGTTCAAACATAATATCCTAAAAACTCAAAAAATTACCATCCGATTGAGCTGGAACCTGGAACTTAGACAATATAATTGTTATGAAGCGAGAATTCAATTCAATTCAATTTATTTAAGGATGTACAAATAAGACTTAGTGCACGTAAATCAAAAGTTAGCTGTTAGCTGTCACCGTACATTGTTGTAGTATAAATTTGTGATTTTGGTTTTCATGGCCATCTATCGGAAAACTTGGAAACTTTCGATTTACAAACATTTCTCACTTCATAACAAATATATTCTGTAAGTTTCAGCTCAATCGGATGGTTTTGAAATTTTGGTGTTCCAGCGCCATCTATCAGAAAACTTGAGAACTTTTGATGTACGAACATTTCTCACTTCATTACAAATATATTGTGGAAGTTTAAGCTTAATATTGGGTGAGTTTGAAAATTTTTGAGTTCCAGCGCCATTTACCGGAAAACTTAAAATTTTTTTGATGTACGAACACTTCAAATATCACTATATAGAGTAAGTTTCAGCTCAATCGGATGGTTAGTTTATGAGTTTTGAGGTATCAAACGAACAGCTCATTTTTATATACACTTACGTGCAGAAAAATCGACCCACCTCGTACACTTTGATTTAGAATACAACAGATCAAAAACTAAAAATAATAAAGAAACAGTTTTAATACTGTTTGATAGACAAAAAAATAAGGTTTTATTAGACAGCTTGTAATGGTTATTCATTGAATTTATATTGATTTTACAGGCTCAAAATTAGAATAGATAACATTTTTATTCTTTAATTTTGAAAGTTGTGGTTGCAAGAAAACAAAAATTACAAAAGAAAAACTTACTTCAATAGCTTGTATTGCCACCCCTTGCTCTTATTACAGCTTCCATCCTGTTTTTCATTGACCTTATCAATCTTTCGATGAATTCTTGAGGTATGCCTTCCGATTCCTCTTGGATAGCTACTTTTAGTTCCTGGATGGTTTCTGAGGGCTGAAGACTAGCCCTGACCCTTCTCTTAAGCTCATCCCATAGATGCTCAATGGGATTAAGATCAGGGCTCCTTGCTGGCCACTCCATAACAGGGATTTCGACATCGTGAAGATACTGGAAAACCGCTGCGGCAGTATGTGGCCGGGCGTTATCCTGCATTAGCATGAAACCTTCGCCTACAAAACCAGCGTATGGCATGACATGCCTCCTGGATATATCGTTGGGCAGTCAGAGTGCCTAAACGAGGCCCGGATATAAGCACAAGGTCAGTTTTTCCTTCTAAAGAAAAACCACCCCAAACAGTCCATGAACCTCCTCCAAATGCCACTCGTTCCACAATACAGACATGTGCAAATCGCTCTCCCTCTCTTCGGTACACGTTCCTGCATCCATCGTTCCCATAAAGATTGATTTTGCTCTCATCCGAAAACAGTACAAGCTTCCATTGTTCGAGCGACCAATCAACGTGAGTACGAGCAAACCGAAGCCGCGCTTGGCGATGACCAGGAGTTAGTTTTGGACCATTAGCAGGTTTGTGTGGGTGTAATCCCCTTTCCGCAAGTCTCCGTCGTACAGTCCACTCACTTACTGTTACAACACGGACGTTACAAAGTTGCTGCTGCACCTGAACTCCAGTGAGATGCCAATTTCTTAAAGATGTTGACACCATAAAGCGGTCATCTCGCTCTGATGTGGCCCGATTCCTTCCTGATCCCGATCGCCTATTGAAGTTTCCAGTCTCCAAAAACCTTTGGCACACTCGTCTTACTGCTGATCGACTTAAATGAAGACGTCTAGCCACGACGCGCTGACTCAAGCCAGACTGGATAAGTGCCACTACTTGAGCGGACTCAAGTATCCGGACGGCGTAGTATCCATTTCCACAAAGAGTGATAACACACAAACTCAAGTTAAATGGTCAATCAACTAACAAGAATAACCAATTTTCGAATAAGCAAAGATTTAATTAACTGTAAAGACGCAGCAAAGTCACAGAGTTAACGTTATCAAAATGTGTAATGAAAGTGTCTGAAGATTAGGGTCGATCTTGTCAATAACGTTGGTTTTAACAAACTTTAGGGTATGTGTAAATAAAGTTTATGAAACCTACATTCACTCTGTAGTAAAAGTCAAGGTTCACTAATCTAATTTTTTTATTAATTCTTTTTCCAAAACGAAATCCACTTAGTGGGTCGATTTTTTTGCACGTAAGCGTATATAGATTACTGCCGAAATTCTAAGTCAGTGGTCGCAACCTTAAGAGCGCTTACTCCAATTTTCAATGATGGATAAATTCGAGTCAACATATTCACCATGAATGTTCCTGTGCCAGTGGGATAATGCCGAGGTACCCAAAATATCGCAGCCGTAAGTGGTTCAGTTCAAAATGATCCAAATGAGTCGATTCCATGGCGTTCACAGGAATTGGGAATATCTCAGTGGCGAATTTTGCATAAAGATCTTGGCTTGGAACTGAAGCCTCTTAACCCGTTTCATGCCAAATGGCATACATTTTTTTACTGCTTTCAATCGTTTGCTATTTAGTGAGTCAATCAACCAAAGCTTTCTAAGAAACATTTTCTATCGTAGTTTTTTCTGCCCTTTCCGAATCCGGGTACAGAATTGTTCTATATGCGGCTGCTTTGGAAATATGGCAGCTGAAAGCAGAAAAAATGTGAAATATCAATTGATTTTTTCCAAACAATCGTAAATTTTAGCATAAGCCACCTACGATAGGAAGATAATACTTCGTATCTGATGGCATAATCGATTTATCTAAAATTGTAAAAGATTGGACAGATAAAGTAAGGAAATTCAATATGCCGGGTTTAAGATTTAAGATTACACAACAATGTAAGTTCTTAAATGTAAGAACTTTTTTTTTCTTGATGTAAGAACTTTGATTCTTGATGAAGATAAGAACTTTTATTCTTATGTAGTAAATAAGACCGAGAATTCTTGAATTAACAATTATAGTTATTGAGCAGATTTTAACCAACGTTTATTCTTGTGGCAAAGTATAAAATTGTTGTGATTACAACTTTTTTTTTCTGAGTGTAATATAGTGTAAATACAGTAGAATCCGCTTAAGACGCTCTTTAAGGGACCGACAGAAAATAGTGTCTTAAGCGGGATAGTGTATTAGGCGGGAAAAGCTAAAAATTTACATCCAGTTAAAAAAATGGTTATTTTATAAAAAGAGTTGAAATTATACATGTTTTATGCTAGTCTTCCTTTCATCCCTTTGTACTAACCATTGTACTATAAGAAGGCCGGCGGCCGTCGGCGCCGCCGTATATCCCAATTTACCACCGAATTGTTGTTTTTTTTGGAAAAAAATTAAAAAACACGAAAATACAAATTTTACGAAGTGTATTATTAAGTTGTGTGAGCGTATTAAGCGGGAAATAGCGCGTATTAACCGGATTTTTTTTCATACGATTTCTTATAAAAATGAAGGGACCGGAGAAAAACAGCGTTAAAAGCGGGATAGTGTCTTAAGCGTGAGCGTCTTAAGCGGATTCTACTGTATTATGTATTACACCTTAAATAAATTTCAAAACCGATACATGAATTCTTCTGTGCTTTATTTAAGGGGACCTTATGGTGTAGATTTTTCAAAAAAACGATTTTTTTTTGATATTTCAAATGTGTAGGCTTTTAAGAGTATACTGTTAAATTTTCGTATTAATATTTCCAGTATTTTGACTTCTACAGCATATTTAGCAGGTCAGCGCAGAAGCAGATAAAAGAAACAAGTAAAGTTTAAACTCATTTATCTCGAAACTATATTTCTCTGCACGGTGTGATACAAAAATAAAAAACTACTCGACCGATTCGTCTCAAATTTTAGTATGTTATTCAGTAAACCAGTGCTTATCGTCGGAAAATTTCTACGTTAGGCAAGGATTACACTTGTAAGTTTTACTTACGACTTACGTAAGTCTTACAGAAGTTACTTACAGGAGCGTTTACACTATAGATGAACTTACGGTAAGAAACACTAACGTAAGTTAAAAGTAAGTAAAACTTACGTAAGCACTTACGAAACCATTAACACTATCTTACGAGGAAATTACGTGTTGACAGTTTGTTTGCAAATCAAAATAACACCAGTTAGGAACATAAATGTCTTTTGACCCGCTGCCACTTTTTTTTATTTTTATTTTTTTTAACATTGAAAAAACTGGCCCTTTAAGCTGTGCACTTTTTTCTATTTATTTCTTCTGTATCGAAAATGTTGGCGATTTCATTTAATGCACTGTTCCTTTTATTTCTATCTTTATATTCACAGGATGTGTCATCCCACAAAACACTATTTGTTTTAAAATGTTCGATAAGTTTTAATATCTGATTTTGTCCAAATTCTAGGAGCCATATTGCGCGGAAAAAAAAACAAACAACCGAAAATAATTTGAAATAATTTGAAACACGCTCAAATTCTATTTCTCGTAAGCAGAAAACTTACAGGTGCTGTCTACGTAATTAACTTACGGAAGTAAAACTTACAAGTGTAATTCTGGCCTTAAATACTTCTTACTTTTTACATACAAAAGGTAATGAAAACCGGTCTTTTTTTCAAAACGTAAATTTCCACAACGCGCCATTTTGTCAATTTTTAATGTTTTTTTTTTCATTCTAGTTCCTGCGATAACTACATTCATACTGATTCAAATGCTTTTTGAGTTTTTTGTTTTCGATCAGTGAAAGAGCCAAAACACGACACACCACCAAGATACATTTTTTTGAAGAGGGTAACTGTAAATCCAATTTTTGTTTAATTATAATTATTATTATTTTTTTTTTAATATTTTTGGATATTGTTAATGTAGTTAAATATATCTACAAAGTTTAAATACTATTGCTCATTTTTTTTCATTAAAAAAAACAATTCTAAAAACTCGCCAAATTCAATGGCGCTAGACCAGAAGGTCCCCTTATATACAAAATTGTTATGTCCTTATTGAAAACCCTAAATGTGCTTGAAGGGATGAAGTTTTACTATATTTATATATTTCATATGGCTTTGCTCCTTAAAATGCCAAAGAAGGAAGTTTGACAGGCAGAAAAAGAAGGACTTTTATTGTAGACCACGTGTACCCCCACGTTAAAACATAACATACACCACACTCCCACTGAAGGACTAAATGGGAAACAACAGCATCTTCTACCCGTGATTGTGTTTAACTACTATGACACACGACATTTTTAAATTCAGTTTAAGTGTTTGAATATGCAATAATTTATTTGTTGTTTTGTAAAAATTAATGTCACCTAGGGGAGCAGTTTTCGTTGAGTAATCCATGTGTATACACAATTTAAAGCAAGCAATTTCGTGCACACATTTTATAAATTGTTCTTTATCATCGTTGCCATTTTCTAGTTATTAAATTCAGCGGTCTTCTTAAATGCTTTCCCATCTAGGCTTCATTAAAACAACATTTTGCAATCTAAATTTCCAATCACGGATGTGCCGTCAGCAGAGCAACTCAAAGCACACTGTACCTACTCGTATGTGAGTAAAATGTGCAGCATCTGCGGGTGTGGGAGCCTAAGTATAATATGTACGAGTATCTCGTCCCATCTTGTTAGCATACCCCAATATGCTTATGCAAATCTTCTTTGGAATCCAAAATCCTCTGCAAAGGATCACCAGTCAAGCTGCGCGGGTGATAGGATACATAATGTCATGTATCGACCATCACCTAACGTTCGGTAAATTATTCCAAATGGCACATGATTTATAATAAGCGCATGAGTTTAATTGGAAAATTATTTTGATTGACACGATGGAAGGAAGAATGAGACATGTGCATTATCTAATTGGTAATTAAACCCAAATGGTGTAAGTGCCTGGTAAAACCCATGTAAGGTATTCACGTTAAACATTTGGAAGAGAATTTTCTTAAATAATTATTTTAAGGGAAGATATTATAAAGTACTTACATTCATGGTATAAAGTATAAAGTACCTACATAAACCTGTGTGCAAAATAATAGCAGTGCTGGTAGAAAAAAACTAAAAACTTAACTATATTAAGTTGTTCACATCAAAGTTTTGCAGCTGATCATGTTGGTATACTCGTACTCCAAATATCGTTATAATGTTTCAGCTGAATTCATCCCTGAATTTTATTTAATAGTTATACAATTTAATAAACCATAGGTTTCGTCTGTGCAAAATAATAGCAGTATTTTAAAAAAGCTCTGCGAATTCCAGAATTCTTTGAAGTAAGAGATACATACCTATATTTAAATTTTTTTTATAACTGGTGAGTGTACTGAGTTGTGAGAATCCATAAGTACTAACTTTCTACGATTTTGCTAGCCAAAATGGGTCGAGGAAAATATTGTACCCAAGAAAAAAGTGAATTTAAAAAAAAAAAAATGCTGCTTATTCAAGAAAATCGTTCCTGCTCTGCTAAAATAATAATAAATGCCAAAAAATTTAATGAAAATCCAGAAACACGCGAACGAAAACGAAAAATTCAAGGACGTGAGGTGAGAAAGATTATCCGCTTACCTCAAAGTGATCCTATCGCGATGTCTACCAAAATTAAACAAGAACTTAATCTACAATAAGAAGAAGATTGTCCGAGTCGAAATTGTTTGGAAGAAGTCCAAGAAATGTACAAGTGTTGCAACCCCGGTATATAAAAAATAGAAAACAGTTTGCCAAGGATCATTTGAATTGGCATATAAGCAAATGGTGAAATGTATTATTTTCAGACTAGTTGAACCCATGCTCGCCTTGCTTCGCATTCTAAGGGCTTTCTTATGCATACAAATATGCAATTTCAGTGGTAGCGTAGAAACATCAAAGTATTTGTCTAAGTCTGCGATTAACTGCGTTTTATCAAAAACGTTGCAGTGTGTAACTTTCAGCCACTAACTGCAGATTTCATAGTTCTCAAAAACCGCACCGCACCGTAGCCCGTCAACACTTCCGCCTCTACCAGATGTCATTGCAAAATTGTAACTCTAGGTCGGGTGCCATTACATTATTTAGGCGGGCTCAAGTTTCTTAGAAGAATAGTAGGTACACCCACTTTTAGTTTTAATTTATGTGATGGCAGCGAAAGCGAGAGTTTAAAAATTCGACCAGATATCTGGTTGTTACTTCTTGGTCCACAATCCGGGTGATTGAAATACATTCTGCACTTTGACCATCAGCACGTGAAAATATCTCGCTGTTAATTGCTGGAGCTTAATCATTCCGAGGCAACAAAATAGCTCGCTCACAAAGCTAAGAATTCTTACGGTTTTTTTAGTTGTGATATATCACCTGAAACCTTGTGATAAATTTACTTTTCCATTTTCTTCCGGAAGCGTTCCTCCACCAATTTTAAATAACATATCAGAGAAATGTTGTGCGTTCGGATGTGCCTTGTGGCACTACTGATAACGTTTGCCTAAAGTCTCGGCAAAATAGCACTGTAAACCAAACATTCCAGATGACTTCCACATAGCAAATACATATGTGCATACATATATGAACCAAAACTAACTCTTAAAACAACAGAAGTTCACTTTGGGTATTTATCGTTTTTTTTTTTTTTATTGTTTTTTTTTAAATTTATTAATAATATTTATAAACTGAAAATGCAATTCACTGCTCTAGAAAATTCTCTTTCTTTTGACACCTCATTTGTTAAGATTGGTTCAGTGTGAGAGCCGCAAATGGTGATAATGATTGTAGTACATTGAAGTGCAAAGCATATGATCATGTTAGAGCGCGCACATATACTCACACACACACTATTGCAACGATACCCACTGCTGCACGACTGCTGGCGGTGGTCTCCGCTGAAGGAAAATTGTGGGCGATGTTTTGAATAATTATTTTGAACATTGCTCAGCTTCAGGATAACGCAGGAGGATGTTTTATATCTCAAATGAATCAGCGACAGATTTACTAACTTCACCTATTTTTTTGATTTTCAATCCGATAAGCAATTATTGAGTTAGGGCTGTATAATGATAATATACAGTTCCGATATACAGTTATTTTGACTACTATATAAGACTCAGTAGGCTGAGCAAAAAGTTACATAGCTTGTAATCATCCCGGGTACTTAAGAAGCATTTCAAAAAAAATTTCATCGAAATCTGTCTAGCGGTTTTCACGCCATTAGGTAACCAACAAAAAACCTCTACAGTTTAATAATATTTATAGATAAGATGAGTTAAAAGTGGTGTTGTTTGGCTCCCGTGGAAGAAGACAGTACATAATAAGACCACCGAATGCCGAATACAATCCTCGGTTTGTAACAATAACTTTAAAACACGGAGAAGCAAAAAACTAATGTATGAGGTTGCGTTTCTTACTACGGTGTTGGACCTCTATTCTGGATAAAAGGCACAGTGGATGTAAAATTGTATGTCAAAATCATGTAATCTGTCATGCTTGCTTACGCGGAACCGAATATGCCGCTTATATGGAGTTATCAACTGGATAATGATCCCAAACACACCAGTGCATTAGCCAAATCCTGATTTTCAACTAATGGGGTCAAGGTTATGAAGTGGCCTTCTCAATCTCCAGACCTTAATCCTATAGAAAACATTTGGTCCGATGTTAAGGAAGGTCTTTTTAATGCAAAGCCTAAAAACGTGGGGCATTATGACGTGCAGTGCAAATTACATGGCCTGCAATCCTCCAAGAAAGGTGTAGGCATCTTGTTTAGTCCACGCCACGTCGGCGTACTGCTGCGCTCGCAACAAAGTACTAAGTTGACCTAAGACTTTAAGTACTTTGTTTGTGAAAAAAACCAATTTCGTTGAAATATTTGGACTATAGTATGTAACACTGCTATTATTTTGCACACTTACTTTTTTGATTTTTTTTTTGTTTAATGTATTTTTTTAAAAACTAAATTGCAAAATGTTATTTCATTATATTATTTTTGATTGGTTATTTTAACTAGAAGTAAAAAAATAAAATATATATAATACATACATATGTATATATAATAATAAAATATATATATACATATGTACGATATAGGCTTTTGTATTTTAACCTGAAAAGTTAACCACATAGTACTGCTATTATTTTGCACACAGGTGTACATGCATGGTTTTTTATCATTTTTGTCTGACAAAAAATCGCTTTTACTATAACTTCTGTTGATTGTACGTGAAAAAGTTATTTAAAATAATTTTAAAAGAATTCGTTAAAGATTAAGGCTTTGAAAAAAAAAATAAAAAATTAGTAAGCAAAAGTTTTGAGAAAAATGCATTTTTTCATAATTTTGAGTTTAAGGAGCTATAGCTTTTTTGTGGCTGAATAAAATTAAACAAATCTTAGACGCTTTTTATGCACTACTAAATTACCTCTTGAAAAAATACAAAATTGTTCTTGTGTCTATAATAGTTCAAACGTTATATGATTTAAAGTGGTTATACTTCCAAATCGAAGGTGCTCTACTTTGAGGGGCTATAACTTGGAGGGTGGTGAAAATAGACCCCCCCGTCGTACGATTTTTTGTTCGCTAGTACTTCAGAAATCTCCAGTTAACGGATTATACCTCTTAATTTAGGCACCCTGTATATGCAGATCAAACGAGCTCATTTATGTAAATTTTAAAGGGTCAGACACATTTAACCGACGTTGTTGATGAAATAGGTACGCATGCGCTTGCCACGGTTGCCAACATGAAGAAAGTTTTGAGACAAATACAAGATAAAAAAAGACGGGGAAACTACTTTCGGGACAGAGATTTAACTTTTCAACTCAAGTTAGATATTTTATTCATTTATTGTATTTTTTGGAACAAAAACTATATTTACTTATTGGAGTTGAAATTAATTCATTGGATTTTTTTTTATCAAAAAAAATGTATATATAAAATGAACTTGAATAATTATATGTAATAATCAAAGTATTGTCCATCGCCAGACACAACTTTTTCCCATCTTTCGGGCAGGATACGAATACCATGTCGGAAGAACGCCTCATCTTTAGATACAATCCACGAATCGACCTATTTTTTGCAATCCTCATAAGAAATAAGCTTCTGCTCGGACAGACCATGAGTCATCGATCGGAAACAGTGATAATCAGAAGAAGCAATGTTTTGAGAATACGGCAAGTGGGTAGGACTTGAGCGTTTCCAAATATATTTTGACCGGTTTTGTGACGTGCGGACGAGCATTGTCGTGCTGAAAACTTCGAAGTATTACGGACATTTTTCCTTAAATGCACAGCTCAAACGCATTAATTGTAGTTAGTAGCGATGGTTTCACTCAGTTTGAGCAGCTCATAGTAGATCACACCCTTCTGAACCCCAATTTGATGCAAAAATCCCTTCATATTCTGCCGTTGAAGCAGCTCAAGTTTTTTTTTTTTTTTATGTAAGCATTACAAATAGTTTTAAGAGTACGTTCACTTTTAAAAGGAAATTGAGTTTGGTACTGAGAAATTACCGGGAAGGACAAATGACAAAGAAATGTTAAAAAAGACAAAGTCTTTGTCCCAAACGTCCCATGTTGGCAACCCTGGCATTTGCCGTGTTTTTTTGCACGCGCATATAAAAGTGCACACACAAAAAACGAACATCGCCGCTTAAAGAGTTCATCACAAATAATTGGCAGCACAGAACTATTTATGACAGTTAATGATACTTGAGCTATCAGTTGTTGACAAAATGAAAACAAAAAAAAAGGTATTTTGAAGAAACCCTAATAATATCGGGTCTATAACTTCATTCGTGCGGTTTTTTTTTTCAAAATTTGAACGTTTATTTAAGAAAAACATGTACAATAGTATTATTCAAAGTATTGCCCATCTGAAGCTATGACTTTTTCCCATCTTTCTGGCAATTTGTGGATCGCATTTCAAAAGAACTGCGCCGGCTTGGCAGCCAAGAATGAATCAAGCCAATTTTTGATATTCTGCTCTGATGTGAACCGTATTTCAGTGAGGGCGCTCTGCATCGACCGGAACAAATGGTAGTCAGAAGGGGCAAGGTCTGGGCTATAAGGCGGGTGGGGTAAAACTTCCCATCCACTGTTTGCCAAATAGTTCTTAACCGGAATAGCAACGTGGGGCCGAGCGTTGTCATGATGGAAAATTATTGCCTCGTGTCTGGCCGCATATTCCGGGCGTTTTTTGACTACTGCTCTCTTCAAACGGATTAATTGTGTTCGGTAGCGTTGTCCATTGATGGTTTCACCCGGTTCTAGCAGCTCATAATACAGCACACCCTTCTGATCCCCCTTTTTTGGCTGCCCAGGACGTTCATCGTCTTCCAGGCCAAAATCACCACTTTTAAATCGTGCAAACCACTTTTGGCACATTCGCTCAGCTAGCGCATGTTCACCATAAACTTCCACCAAAATACGATGACTTTCGGCAGCAGTTTTCTTCATATTAAAGTAATGAAGAAGAACTCCCCCCAAAAATACTTTTTCAGGCACAAAGTTCGACATATTTGAGTGAAAAAAAATTATTGTTGTTTACGCTTCAAATGAATGACATATACTGAAATGACGTACAGCGACAGTAGCTTTCCAACGCATGTTCCAATGGAATAATAACAATGGAATAATACAAGTTACGCCATCTCTTAGTCAGGATTTAGATGAAGTGATTTTTCCAGTTTGTCGCCTCTGTTTGTGGATGAAGGGGTTGAAAAGAGCGGGGAACGAAAATGTCGTTTGGGTCGCTGGAATTCCAGGCGATTTCTCTGTTCTCTTTTGTTTTCTTTCCAGTTTTTGACATTTACTTGTGTGGTTACCATAGTAACATATGCGAATTGAGCTAGACAGGGCTGTTTGTTGTTGTTTGTCGTCCGGAAAAAATCGTCTCGTATCTCGTATGTACAATCCATACGAGAACAAAAGAGAATTGAAAAAATGTCGCCTGGAAAATTCGCTTCATCTAAATCCTGACTTAGCAAACCGCACGAATTAAGTTATAGACCCAATATAAAACAAAGAAAACATTTCTTTGCATGGATTTGAAATCTGAACAACTTTTTATTCTGTGTCTTATATGGTAGGACTTGGGCAATGACAGAGGAAGTAAGGTGTGTTCTCGACTTCTTCGTCACCGCACCTTCTACAGAGATCATTGACGTCAACTCCTTATTTTGTGGTGTGAAACCGAAGAATGTTATGCATGTCCGGTTGTTATACCAACCAGTTTGAACAGTAAGTTCCTGTCTTTTATTAATATCTTGTTGGTTTTGTTTTTATCGTAAAGTGGGCAGATTTTTCTTGTAGTTATACAACAGTCAAGGGTTGTCCATCTGTCAGCGTATAGTGAGACCCAAATTAAAGGATCAGCTTGATCTATGCCTTATGCCGATCCTGATTAAATTGCTGCATCAGCTTTCTTATTACCCGGTAGACCTTGGTCCTTGGTGACCAGGAACTCAATCTGGTTTTACTTTCTGCTGCGTACCAAGAACCTGTAGTTCTTCAAGCTACAAGTCTCGATTTTATTTCAGTGCCAGAAATTGCCTTTACTACCACCTGGCTATAAATAAAAAAGTTGCTATGGAGTTCAGAGTTCAGAGTGCAGAACTGCAAATTGCTTTTGTAGAATAGTCCCCAGGTATACTTGATATGTAAGTCAATGGGCAGTATGTGAAGGAACATGATCGGCACCCTGGTACCTATACAAGCCGTTATTTAGACTTTGCTACGCTTAATGATATTATAGGCGACGGAACTGTGAGGCATATTTTATGCTGTCGACCTTTGAATGGATAAGATCGCAGAACGATACTGACGTTAGCTGTTACTATTATCCAAAGCTCATTGCCAGTGAAGTGCTTACAAATTTGTCGCTAAAAGGCTACAAGTTCAAGTTTGCCTGCTACGAAAAAAATCATGATTTTGCGACGAAATTGAGAATCAGAAGAAAATTAGTGACATATTGAAGGCGATAGCATGTAAAAATTAAAAGTGGTATGAAGTGTGATTCAGTACACAGGACTTTTGTTTTAAACAACGTTACAGCGAAGTGACTCCACGTTATTTTCATTAGCGACGTTGAAGTGAAACCTGTACCTGTATTTCTTAATTCCTAGTTGATAGGAATCAACAGTATATTTCTCATATAATTAAATAAAGTTTGTGCAGTTAGAAAAAAGAAAAACATCTTTCTTAAAAGAGGAGGAAAAGCTACACCCGTAGATCAAACGGGAGGTTCTAACTAACTATACCGCCCTCTTAAATTCACTATGTAGGTACACCATCAATCTTTTCAACTACCTCACAAAGAGGCTAAACCATAGAAAAGAGTAAATGCTTCCTACTCTTTAATTATGCATTTGGTGAATCAGAATTCTTCACCACAAGGTATGTATATGTTAGATTTAAAACTTAGCAAAAATAAAAGAGGTCAACAAAGAACGAAAACATAATGAAGCCCATGTCCTTGCATGGCAGGATCCAATGCATGAAAGTGAAGGAGCACTCAACTAAAACCATTCACCCAAGCGGTACTCATTAATCTACTTATTGCTAATGTGCTTCAAGTTTTCCTGTTGCATAATTAATAGCATCCGCTAAGAGCTTTCTTTTTTAGTTGCTTTGATGCTATGGTACCAGTCGTTGCAGCTTAATGGAAACGAAAAGAAACGGTGTTACGAACGAGTACATATACGAGTGCGTATGTGTGATTTGACGTAATGTGTCGAGACTATGCTTCTTTGATTTTGTTTTGGTATGCATGCACTGTTATTCTAATAGGCATTTGTTTTAAGTACGAATACAAATGGACCGTCCTAATCAAAAGAGGGTGAGATAGCACCTAATGAGATGAAAGGATTTTGTTGAGACGTTACGCATCAGACTCGAAGGATTCGCAAGACAGATCTTCAACTTTTCCACTTAAGCCTTTGTATGCTATGTATGAGAGCATGGAAATCCCTCAGGCACGGCAAAGTTACATACAGATAGGCGCTACTACGCTAGTAAAATAGCACGAGTCTTACTTGCATAAAATATTTCTATTTTGAACTTCATATGTAGGTATGTATGTACCTACTTATGTATCATGGGCAGTCACTAACTAACGTTCCTAAAAACAAGACGTTCCGGCGTCTTAGAAAAGGAGAGACGAGATAAAACGAGGTATACCTAAACAGAGTTAATGTCGACCAACATTCATGGGTAAAGAGAAATCGCTCGGATTTTTGATCATCCTGTCAAATATTTGCAACTGTAGCCGACGATAGCTTGACAAATGATTTAAAAGCTGTGGATTCTTGGTATAGACCTAAGCTTTGGTGTGACCATGGCGGGCAATTCACAAATCCTCGTCGTGAGATGATCCAATCGCCAAACGTACCCTTCAGCAAATCAGGCATAGCATCAGCTGTATGGCATGTCGCGCCCTCTTGTTGAAACCACCTCTCTTCAATATCAATGTTCTTAAGTTCTGGGCACAGAAATTCGAATAACATGGCTTTCTAGCGGTCGCCATTCACGGTTACGGCCTTTTCCTCTTTATTTCGCAAGACATAGGTGCGATGAATTTCATCATCTTCCAAGTGCAATCTGTGATCGTTTCGTTTGGCTTCAGCTCTGGAGTCAATACGATATTGGAAGGATAAAGGCCCTAATCCGTCACAGAAAGCACAAATTGTTGCGGTCGTCGTGAAATTGACAAGCTTGGCGTTTCTCGGCTTTTTTGGTTGCCTGGTTGGTGGCTTATTGTCCTATAAAATGAATTGAAGCACTTAGAAGATGAAGGGCTTAACCCTCTAACACGTAAGAGTGTCTCAAGACACTTATCATATTATTTGTATTAACTAAATAAGTAATAACTTTTATATCATTGGAATATTTTTTGGCTGTTACTAACAAACATACCAACATATATACAAAAGCTTTTAAAGCTATCAGAAGCTTTTAGCGGAGATTTTATTTTGAATTGCAAGGCCATGTGCTTTTTCGTGCAAAGAAAATTTATTTGGTGCACGTTGTTATTTTGCCGCGTTAATGAAACTGAAATTTAACAAATCAATCCAACTCATAATTTTTTTCATCAAAGATAATATGTTTATTTACTAATAAAATCAAGTTGCATATTTGTGAATATATCAAAATTGTGCGTTGTAGCACTGAAATAGTGATAAAGTGCCTCGAGACATTTTCACACCTTACAGGTAAACGAGAGCTTCTACACCCTTTCTGAGTTCATTTTTGAATTCAGGAGCCCCAGTTTACCTAAGAAAAAATTATCCGACTTATTTTCTTCCATTATTTTCAAAAGTAGTCTTAGAGGGTTAAGTGACATTTTTTGACATTTGACTTTTTCTTACAGATGAAGGAATTGAAAATATCACTTAAGCCCTTCATCTTAAAAGCGCTTTCATTCACGTCAATACATACAGTACGACGTTTAGCCTGCGCAGAGTACCTGACAGCACTTGCTTGTGAACAAATGTTGAGTACCAAAAACTGAGCTCGAACTTTGGTAATATTTTGCAATAATTTCTAAACATCCGTGAACCGTCAAAACCGCAAATTAAACTGAACATTTGGCACCAAGAAGTAAAAACAACTATTAGTATGTATACTTGCACATACACTACCGTCTTAAAGTTTCCGGACAAACCAATTTCAAAACTATTTAACGTTTATTGTGTGTAGGACTTAAAAAAATTGTTGGCTTCAGCAGTCCTAGGTAGAACCAAGCCTAGCTTCCCGCAACCATTTGTGTGTGCACGTTATATTTTTGCACGAATGGAAAGGACCTACAGTTTTCTGCCGTCTCCGAACGGCGAGTTGGGACGCTTTACATGAAAAATGATACTCTTGAATGCTTGTCAGGCATTTGGAAGAGGTGGGTACTGTGGACAACTTTTTACGTATTTGCGCGGGATTCGAACCCAAGACCGCTGGCTCAGTAGTCCGACACACTAATCACTTGCGCTACAGTGCCCACTTAAACGGACAAACGAACTTAAACGAACAAAATTCTTTCACATCCGGCTACGGTTGATATTAGACATTTTTACATCTCAAAGCAATTAAAGAGTTTTAAGAAAAAGAAGCGGAATCATGGCATAAACCAATGTAGAGAGTAGGTAAAAAAATGCAAACATAACTTACACCATAACTTACCATAAAACCCACTGTAGTATCTAGTAAAACTTTTTTAAAAAAAAAAACACAAAAAATTCGAAAAAATGAATGAAATATTTATTTGAATCGATAGTTTGAACCTTGCAATTTAATGTTTAAAGATAATTTCATGCAAATGTTGACCGCGGCTGCGTCTCAGGTAGCCCATCCGCTGAGTCCAATTTTGGCATACTCTTTCACACATATCGGCCGGTATCTCACGAATGAATGCATGGATGTTGGCTTCCAGTGCGTCAATCGAAGCGGGCTTGTCCCTATAGACATTAGCCTTGACATACCCCCACAAAAAATAATCTAATGGTGTCAAATCGCACGATCTAGGCGGCCAATTGACCGGCCCGAAACGTGAAATTAACTGTTCACCAAACTCGCCTCGCAATTGCGCCATTGTTTCGGCGTTGTGGTAGGTCGGCTGGCTTTAGTTCTTGCACCAGCTGTATCTTAAAAGGATTTACGCCCAAATCCTTCCGCAAAATTTTCCACGTAGTGCTGTAACAAAGGCCTAACTGCTGGGAACGGCGCCGAATCGACATTTCGCGGTCTTCTGTCACACTAGCTGATACGGCCGCAATATTTTCTTCACTACGCACAGTACGTAAACGTGTTGGTGGTTTAATGTCCAACAAAGTAAATTTGGTGCGAAATTTGGTCACAATCTTCCGAATAGACTGCTCAGAAGGTCGAGAATGCCGATCATAAAATGGAAGCAGCGCGCGATGAACATTTCGAACCGAGCACGAATTTTGATAGTAAAATTCAATAATTTGCAAGCGTTGTTCATTTGTAAGACGATCCATGGTTAAATTGCAAACCAAACTGAAGCTGTTTGACAGTGACACAAGGTACTAAACACACGTCAGCTGTCAAAACCAGTGTTGTCAAAACCAAACCAGCTAAAAAATCACCCTTTATATTTATTTTCAATAAGCAATTAGGAGCATTCGACTGTAAAACACCAGGCAGTAGAGTTTGTATACAAAATTGTTCCGAAATCTGCAATTCAAGTTTTTTTTTTTGGGAAAACTAGGATTTTTTCTAACCATAAGAATCGGTTGCTTATTCTTCCGCCGCCAGTTAGTCCTGGAACTTTAATATTTAAGAGTGATCGACGGCTTAGAGCTTCAGAAATCTGCAGAGTTCAACCGTTCGCCCTCAAAGCTGATATCAGTTACAACAGCTGTCAAAAGGCGTTGAACAACCGCAAGCCTTCACGGTCGAGTAGCAGTTCGAAAACCTTTGTTATCACCTCAAAACAAAGTCAAGCTGTTACATTAGGGAAAAGAGCACCAGGATTGGAGGATTGGATATCAAGTTCAAGATTCAAAGTTCTATGGACAGACGAATCAAAATTTGAAAATTTAACATTATAAGGGTATTCATATCCCGTTAAGCGTGTGTAGATTATTATATAAAAAAAAATATATATATATCTGTCGATGACTCCATGATTCCATATTTCTGCAACATAGCAGATAAGGTTATAAGGCTTGGGTTGCTGCATTGAAATATGGATGCTGTCTGCAGTTCCAAGAACATCAAGAAAAAAACCAAGATCGAGATCTTTCTTTGGGCTTAGGCGAGTCGGTGGCTTTTGATTTTAGCAAATAATAGCAGCAGAATTTCCTTCTTCAAAGTTTGTATTTTTTTTCGACAATTTTTTCTTAAGCCCCACTTGCTTTTTAAATTAACATTTTTTTTTATTTTGCTGTATGCCCATTGACACAGTGGTTCCACCGTAGGCCAAAAGTCAGAAAATTAATTGTAAAAGATTTCACCCAAAACCATTTAAGCTAGCTGGGAACAAGCCAAAGTTAATATTAATGAGAAAAAAAAAATGATCCGTTAAGTCAAAATCGTTTGGTTTTCATCTCCAAAGTGATCACATTGCAATCCCATCGCATTTGAGTTTTAGTGCTCTGCAAGTAAGCGTCACTGGATTTTCTATTTTTCATCAATTCTCGTCAATTCAAATAATTTTTTTTAGAATGCGTCTATTAGTAGAAGGTAAGACTATATTCTATATATATATAGTTCTATATAGTTCTATATTTTACTTTAGTTATGATATGTGTGACTGTACAAGTGGTGGCACTATGAAAGTGGGGGTTGAAAAAAATCAAATAAAATTGCGTTGTTTTTTGTGCTAAACTTTTAACTCGTTAATGTGTGTATCGAGTACAGATTCCCTTGTATCCAACTCGATACACACATTAACCTCTGCAGTAATGGAGACACCGGCGAGCGAGTTTGTAAGTGAAGCAGATATAAAATTTTTAATAGACAATCTGATTCTAAAAAAATCTGGTGGGCTGGACAACATAAGAAATATTTACTTAAAACATCTTCCTAAAATTGGTACTAAATTTATTACTTATATAATAATAATAAATGCGTGCCTGAAAATGCAATATTTCCCAAATGCCTGGAAGGAAGCCAAAATAGTGCCAATTCCGAAAGCAGGAAAACCTGCTAATAGACCGGATAGTTATAGGCCTATTAGTTTGCTAAGTAGTTTAAGCAAAATTTATGAAAAAATATTAAAGGACAAATTGTTATATATTATTAATGACAAAAATCTCTTACCCAACGAACAATTTGGTTTTAGGCCTCACCACAGTACCTGCCACCAAATTCTCAGAATTTGCAATTCTATAAAGACAAATCGTGCCATAGGAAAATCAACGGGATTGATACTTCTCGACATTGAAAAGGCATTCGACACTGTTTGGCACAATGGTCTTTTATTCAAAATGATTAGTTTCGATTTCCCCATATTTTTAGGTAAAATTGTCCAAAGTTTTTTGTCGAGTCGTTGTTGCAGAGTATATGTCAATCATTGTCCGTCGAATTTGCAGTTGTGGGGCAAATGCCACATTGCCACATTAAAAAATTGCAAACACAGCAAAATAAAATTTTGAAAATGATGCTGAACCTTCCTTGGCATCACTCCACCTCCAATCTACATAATAGAGCCAATGTTGAATTGATATCTGATAGAATTCAAAAAGTTATCGAAACGTTCTTGATCAGATGTGACTTCTCCGATAATCCACTAATTAATGAACTGAAAACCACCTATCAAAGATTATAATGATTTCCACATGTTTGAAGATATCTAAAATATTTATTTCAGTATATTTAGCTGTTAACTCACTTATTTATTTATGTACTATTTATGTGTTAATTTATTATTTTGTTAATTCAATTATTTGTTTATTTATTCATTTGTTACATAATTTTTCTAATAACTTATGTACATATTTGTTTATCTATTTACCTATTTTTTAATTTATTTATTTTTTTATTTATCTATCAATTTATTATTTGTTTATTTATTTGTTTATTTATTTATTTATATATTAATGCTACATTACTTTTCTGTAAATCTATTTATTTGTTAATTAATTTATATTTTTATTCCTCCATATGTGATATTATTTTTAAGTATTTATTTATTTATTTATTTATTCATTTATTTATTTATTTATTTATTTTTTTTTTTTATATATATATTTATTTATTTATTTATTTGTTATATTACTGTATATATTTTATATTCCTTATTATTATTTTTTTTTTTTTTTTGTTAATTTATTAATAATTTTTGGTATATTGGCTTTCTGTTGATTAATTTAATTTTTATTTTAATAAATTTATTTTTTTTTTTCTTTTCTTGAATTGAGGGGTTTTCTCGTTGTTTCCCTTCAAAAAAAAAATAAAATTCCTTTGTAAAGTAAATATTTCAATTTTTTTAAGAATATTTCAGTTGAAAGATAGACATCATATCATATCTCTGTATTGTAAATTGTGTGGTGACTTGCCTTTGTAATTTTATAACGAAATAAAAATCTATCTATCTAACTTTTAACTGTCTTCCCCCCAAGATCCCCCAATATGTTATATATTGCCAGAAAGGCTGATTTCTGTACCTTTTAATGCAAGTTGAATCAGCTGCGGGAATTTGCGGATTCAGATTTAATTGAGCTATAACTGACCATACCTCTTATTATTTTTATTTCAGGTGCTATCACTAAATGCTTTTTACCAGAATGTTGTGTTTACTTAACCATACAGCCAGACGTCTGCTTGAGTATAAAAAATCTTATTTGCAAACTTTTTCGCCTGATTTTTCTAATAGCCTGCATTTAGTTTGATGTAGGACACGGCATACAAGGTAATGCTCGTTTTTGAATTATTCTTGTGAGTAAATTAACTTTATACCAGGAATACCATAAGTACCAGGTTAAAACTTTGTATGGTGAATTTGAAGGCTACGTTATGGCGCACGAAAGTAACATTAATAAAAACAAATTAATGGCATAAAATCCCGAGATAGATGCGATTTTCACAAAAATTGGTTTAAAAAACTTAGAACAAATCTGTGTTTGAAGACCAATATCTCATAAATGAAAGTATGCATGGTAATATTTTTTTACTGTGATAGACATTAATCAATTGCCTATGAAATGAGCCTACCTTGACTGACCTTAATTTAATACAATTGAAGTTATAATTGAATAACTTTTGGTACCTACTTCTCTGAAGGAACTTCTTTAAACACCCTGTAGCTCAGTGGGTGCTCAAGATAGACATCCCCTCCCGTACGATTTTTTTCATATAATGAACCAGTGAATCAGATCCCGACATATCTGTATCCAAAACCGGTACACCCTGTATACCGTGCCGTACCGTACCGTTATCTCCAAAAAGTGACTTGAAAGAGCAAAACGGATTGCAGATTCGGAATTAGCTCCCCCAAATTACTCTAAAAGGAATTGATTTTGGTTATTTTTCAATGAGCAAGTACTTATGCCCGCCTTTGTTCGAGAGCGGAACCACTGTGCATTGGTGCGTTAACGCACCATTCTATAGACCGCTGAATCTCCATTACCACCAAAATAAAGAAAAAAATTTCTTCGTAGATGTTTAAGTTTTTCTAATACCCTGCGGAATTTGCAAAAATTTAACACAAAATCACAGAAAAAATAATCTGGGCATAAATGGGTTAAAAAATGGAGTGAATTTAATTAGAAGAAAACCACCTTATGACTGTTATGTATATTGCAGGACGACTCGTCCCACACTTTTCTATGGAGTTTCTATTTCCTGTCGTCCATTTGAAAACGCCTCTTGTTCTAGTTCTAAATTTCACCAACTATTTTATAAGCTGACTTCAACAAACAGTCTTTTGCCGTCTTAAGGACTTGATTGTTGCTTTATTTTCATGCATTGCGACAAATTAGAGCATCAATTACGAGCTAATTCCAAATGATTTTCTGAGCAGATAGCGAGAAAAACCGCATCGATTTTTATATGGTTCTGTTTGTAGGTGGTAGCTGTGAGAGTAAAAACAAACTTTTTTATTATTTCTTTTTTTTCTGTAGAAAATGCTCTTTAGATACATTTGTTGACAAAATTAATTGCCCATTGGGAATAAGCAAATAGTGCTTAGTTATCGTGTTTTCTGCGACATTTAACTTTTTAATGGTTGGTGATGGCGAGAATCGGAGGAGTTTATAGCTCAAATGTTCGCCATATAATGTAGTATAAGGAGATACGAGTATAAAGGTATTAATTTGTAGAGAATTATTACTCGCTGTAGAGCTATTATGCTGAGAAAACATGAACATTTTTAGTAGCATGTCATCTCTGGGGTATCGTTTTGTGTTATTGGGTATATGTAGTTATAGTTACAGTAGACTTTATGATATGTAGGATACTGTTTTTTTCTTACAAATAAGTTGTACACTGTGCAACAGAAAATGTGCTATAAAAATAAATAAGCCGTAGGTAATCTGTCCTATTTCAAATCTATAATAACTAAAGCTGAACAAATTCAATTGTATTCGAATTTTCACTTTTAATTCGTTTTTGAATGGTTTTTATATTTTAAAATAATGATTCGATACCAAATCGATTAGATTAGAGCGTTGTTGTGCGTAATATACCAATAAATATATATATAATTAAATTTACTTTCAACTTCTTGCTTAGCCTGCTCTTAGCCTTTAAATTTATGAAAATTAAAGTTTCCAAAGTTCACCGCGCCGCCCCGCGGATCTTATATAATAAAAAAATTTGCGTTGGAATTAATTTGTTTTTATAATTTTAATTACATGTATTTCCACTATTCTTTGTTTTGATGACATGTATTTGTATGTAAATCGAGGATCGTTAAATGTCCTTATTGTAAAAGGGAAGTAAAAGGAGTCAATTCTTGTATTTACGTAAATATTTAATATAAATTAATAAATATCCATAATATGTATATGTTATGTACATATATACACTTAAGCTCACGCAATTAAGCCACTAAAATAAAGCTAAGCATTTAGTTAAAAATTAAGAAATTATTCTAAACAACTTCAAAAACTTTTTTAAACAAAATATACATTTTATATTAAGAATTCATAATATATTGTATTTTGAACCAAAACTCTTGGTTTAGGCGTAGTTTAAACAAAAATTTGTTTATATTGCGTTAGTCCAAGTGGACATATAACTAAGCCATCTGCAATAAAGAACGTTTATATTGTATTTACTGTATTTTAGAGTACATTTTACCTTTTGTACAGTTAGTATTTGGTTGGAAATCCCTTTTGCCTTATCACTTCGGCACATCTCTTTCCCATTGTACCGACCAGCGCTGCACATTGGGATGGAGTTATCTTACTCCACTCTTCTTTTATTATGTCCCATAGAGAGGCTTTATTTATAGGTTTTCTAGCCGCTACTGCCCTTTTTATGATGCCCCATAGATTCTCTATGGGGTTTAAATCGGGGCTTTGAGCTGGCCACTCCAGAACTTGGATAGAGTTGGATTCAAACCAGGACTTGACGACCCGTGAACAATGTTTCGGGTCGTTATCCTGTTGAAATATCCAGGCAAGCGGCAAATTATCAGCATAATACCTATTCAAATGACTGTCCAGAATTTCCCCTGTCATATTTCCATTTATCTGTACAATAGGACCAACTCCAGATGAGGTGAAACATCCCCAAACCATCACCGATGAACCGCCGTGCTTAATCGCCTGACGTATGATTTTCCATCATTTCCAAAACATTAAACTTCGATTCATCGCTCCAGACAATCAAGTTCCGAAAATTCTGGCTCTTATGGAGATGTTCTTTCGCGAACCGTAGTCTTCGTGCAATATTTTTTTTCGACACGTTTGGCTTACGTCATTCAAATTATTTTCCGTTAGTCGTCTTCGTACGGTTTGTGCCGATATTTTCACATTATAGTCCATCTCCATTTGGGCTCTTATTTGCACTGATGTCAAAAAGGGATCCGCTTTGCTAAGCCTGGTGAGTGGTGAGTCTCCTATCCTCAGCAGAAGTGGTCTTACGCAGCTTTCTTCGGGGAAAATCCTCAAAAGTTTTGTTTTTTTGGTAGTACTGAAGTGCGTTCCTCACTTAACCTCGAGAAAAACCTATAGTCTGGGTTACTTACATAACGTTTTGGTGTCGAAAGCATTCCCATATGATTTTTCGCTCGGATGGAGTGGAGCTCTTATTTTTACCCATCTCAGTTAAAATATGTTCTGTTGCAGTTAAAATGCACTTAAGACGAGTAAACACATAATTCAAATAAATTTTATTAAAAAATTAACAACGGAAATAATCAAATTACCTGTATTCAATGAAATGACTTGTGAGCAGTTGCACTACGACCGTATTACAAACAACTGCGCGAGATTGTAAACAAGAGAATTTTCTTTTTCAATTGGCATGTTGTTTTCATACCGAGATAACGGGAGGTAGTAACCGTACAAGATCAAATGACATAAAGTGATACAGGAGAATGTTATTGGAAATAAATGCGTTTGTTCGCTTTATTGCGTGAGCACAAGTGTATATAAATATGATATGTATTTATATAAAAACCTTTTCCTTATTTTCACAGTGAAATTATTTCCCAATTTTGGTGAGTTATTTCGTTTTCCATTTGGGCAGTTATTTCATTGGGGAGGTATTTCCTGCAGCCTCCCCTTGCTAAAAAACAAGTAAAAAACAAACTCACTGACAAACCACACATTATAGACTTAAATGGAGTTCCTGTTCAGTTGCTGCAGCTGGAATTTTCAGCACCATAGCCATCGCGTAATTAGAGCAGTCAGATCTTGTTATCTGACGATAGGCCTGCTCTATTACACTTGGCAAATTATGCTCTATTAATATACTTATTGAAAGAGTTTGCCGATGGGATTTAACATTGGGAAGTGAGGAGGAAGATATTTAATAATCGCCTTTTCTTCAATAATATTCAAGACCTCCTGTGTTTTATGGATTCTTCCATTATCCATTATTAAAATAGGATTTTCAATCTGATCATTCAATTGTATTCAGAAGCTCTTCAAGAAAAGTGCAGAATTTCGAGCTGTTACAGGTGGTATTAGAAATAATCACACCAATTCTGAAAGTCGTATTTGTGAGTCGTATACGACCAAACTTGTATTTTGTAATGTACATATTTGCTATTACAAAATACGAGTATGGTCGTTATGCGACTCGCAAATACGACTTTCAGAATTGGGGTGAATTTTTGTATGAATAACACCTTCATTATTTTTATCGCTGCGATCAACGTTATGTATCGACCTTGCACTGTCGGAATTACCACACGAGCTCGGGTATTTCTTGGCTTGTGATCTTCTAAGGTGTAGATTAAAACCACACTCATCAATAAAACGCTGTGGCGTAGTGGTAGTCATCGTCGCTTGTCATGCGAAAGGTTCATTTGTTGTTGATTTCCATCCTGGTTCTCTGATAATGGGTCTTCTTCTTCTTAGGTGTTACTCTTCTTCTTAACTTCGAAGTCTTGGCTGCTAGAGCTGTTTCTGGATGGCGGGATTCATTCATCGCTATTATCACTTTCACTCATACTTTTATTATTAATTTTTAGGGAACAAAGAATAGAATAGAAAAATATTAAATAACACAACATCCGCGTCAGTTGATCGATATACATTGAATGGCTAGTATTTCTTTACACCTACACAGTTAGTTACAACCTAACAACTTCATTTCCTATCACTGCGTCCCACAGTGGGTGAATTGACTAAGGGGGAAATAAGTCCCAAAATTTATAATCACAAATTCCAAATTATTGTTTACATTTTCATGCTTTGATAAGCACAGTTTTTAGTCCAATCAAAAATAACGGTATTGATTGATACACAGCTTAACAATGAAGTTTCGCCACTTGGTGGTCGTGATATTTTCGCTCTATTTTAATATTTATTGCGACGCGTAAGTGGTCATATAAACGGCAGTCGGACAAAATCCCGAGAACTAAATCCCGAAAGTCCAAAATTCCGAAAATCGAAAATCCCGAAAATCGAAAATCACGAAAGTGAAAATACAAATTTTTTTGTAGGAACATTTTTTTATTTTTATTTTTTTTAACTTTAACCTTTTTTTTAATGTATGGGCCTGCTCAATCTCCGGACCTTAATTCTATAGAAGACCTTTGGGCCGATGTCAGGGAAGTTGTTTTTAATACAAACCCTAAAAACGTTGGGGAATTGTGGTGTGAAAATGCAAACTGCATGGGCAGTAATCCCCCAAGAAAGGTTCAGGCGAATCCAGTGTGCTACTGTTCTCGCAAATAAAGGCCAGTCAATAAAATACTAAATCCATCTAAAACTCCCAGTACATATTAAGCTATATATTTACAATTGGCCTGTTTCTATCACAGATGTGAAGTAATGGCAGGACAAATTTGTCTCCGCCAATGTGTGGTCGTTTGTGAACTTGTGAACAGTTGGAGGGAAGATAACTTTCGACACCAATGAACATATTCGGCGCGAATTAATTTATAATGACAGATAGAATTTGCCCAAAGCGCTGTCTATCTGATATCTTCAAACCTGCACAGTTTCTACCTTTAGATTTAACTAAACGAGCAATTTATTTTAAATTTTAGATGTTCAGCTTACTTACTTAGGTGGCGCTAATGTCCGGGGTGGTCATTAACTAACTGCCTCCAATTTCACACTCCAAGTTGGTTGAGGTCTTCTTCTTCTTGCCCGCGCCACCTTAGACGAGGTCATCCTCTGTTGCGTTGACCTTCAGTCAGGGCCGGTTTTAACAGTTTTGGCGCCTGGCGCAGGAAAAAAAATAAGTGCCCCAAAAGCAACTTAAAACATGTTTGATCTTTTCCACATCTCCCGAAGAGAGAGAGAGTAATTGACGCGTTGACTTCAACATAAAATTCAACGCTAAATCTTTCTTGATGGTCTAAAATTACCTCATTCCTATCCCCATAGGAAAACTGAACTACTTTTTTTCGGGATCGTTAAGTTGAAATTACTGGAAAAGGAACTTTAATTTCAATTGCTATAAGTCTCGCCTTATCTACAAATTCAAAAAAAAAACTTGTCATTAGTTCTTAGTTCGACTAAAAAATTTTTCATTGAACACAAAATTTCAACTGCAAGCTTAAGGCAAAAACTGCTTTGTGTCTTATATTGTGTACCAAATAACGACACAACAAATAAATTTAAATTCGCTTAGCTTACTACCAAGAGATTGTGGCATATTTTAGACTCTTTGATCATAATTTTCTGAAATTTCAACAAGAGCCTATAAACATCTCCCAAGTATAGTTTTAGTGGTTTTATTGCATCTATTCTGCTTAAGGCTGCGGTTATATAGCAAGCACGTAATACAAGCGCTTGCTCGCGCTTTAAATTAAATGCATTTTATTGGAGCATGGTGGTTGGTAACAAATTTTTACAAGCGCGAGCAAGTGCGAGATAAAATGCTCTGATAATTTAAAACGCGAGCTAAGCGCTTGTATTACACGCTTGCTACATATATAACCGCAGCCTAAGAGTCAAACTACTAAGATGTTTTTTTTTTTCTAAAACGACCATCTGCCTACAGAACTTGAATAGAAAACATAGATACTCTCAACTTTATCGAAGAATGCAACTGCATCAGTAGAGCATTGAACATCATCAAAGCTCTAGGTTCCAAAACCTTAGTTCTCGTTTGCATACCACAATGTTTCCCTCTCATATAAGTATCATGCCCTTATCATGCCCTTGTCCTCTACAATTCACTAATAGAATATCCAAATCAGCAAGTTCATTCAAAACTAAATCAGTTAAGCCAGACCCAGTTGTTTTTTTCACAACAATCCCAAAAAATATTCTCTAATTTTAAACTTTTTCGTATTTTGGTCCACTATTCTAACTACTAAAGTTAATTGCTCCTTTCTACTTATGTATTTATATCAAGCGTAAAATCTACTATAATCGAAGCCAAGGAGAATCAAGGCATTAAATATATTACATACTAATTTTCAATATTTTTAAAAATGTGCTATCTACCACTTAAAGTGCTAATGTTCTGAATTGAATAATTTTTTTTGTTTTCGTAACCGCAGGTTGCATTTTTTTTATGTAGTCTTGTTTTGTTATCAATTAAATGTTAAATGCACAACATATAAGAAGGAAATGATTTTTTATTGGTTGAAAACACGACAATGCAAAAGGGTTAAAAAAAAAAAGCAAATGTGCTATCTTTCTGTCGCGATCTGTACATATATAATGTAACAATAAATTTTACTACGTATGAACTGAGTTTGACTCTCTTTCTCTTCAGTCAAATCGAACGTTTTGATATATCGAACAAGGTTGCGAAACCAAATTTGAAGTTCGCATCGTTTTAGGTAGGCGCATTGCCTTGGCGCAAAATTTGAATCCTGCTCCACAACTTCCGACATGTTTGATGATTTGTATGGATTTTGGTAGGCGCAAATGGAGCGGTATGATAAGACTGCTCCACAGCATGTTGGCAGTGAAAATTTCGTTTTTGGCAATGGGCTGAAGGGTCGACTGGATATTTAATATGAAACAACAGAGTCTACTATGGTTGCAGCAGAGACAAATGTTTGCCTCTGGTTGTAGTTGGGTACAGATAAAAATTCTGCTAACTGGTCTGTTATACCAATTAGCAGCTATGGAGAGAAAGAGAATGAAATGTTGTGGGAACGGGAAGGGATAGAAAAAAAACATTATGTGCATATTTATATGGAAATTTGGTGATTTTAATGTGTGTGGACTTTTTAAAGTACAGTGATTGAAATGTGTGTATTGTTATTTGAGAAGTACGGTGAGAAATATTAGTTTGTGAAGAATATAAATACATATTAGCAAACGAGTAGATCTGTTTTTTGGATAGTAATTTTTTTAGTTTTTACGCCTCTTGCTTTCTGGTGCCTGGCGCGGCTGCGCCACTCGCTCCTATGTAAGGTCCGGCCCTGCCTTCAGTGTTAGAATTGAAAATTCTCTGAGCCGGAGCGTTGATGTCCATACGCTCTAAACGCCCAATGTGCAGTTTTCTGACCAGGTCGATGTCGCTGTACAGCTCGAACAGTTCGTAGTTGAAACTTCTCCTCCAAAACCCGTGAACGCAAACGGGACCGAATATCTTACGGCGGATTTTTCTCTCGAAGCGACCAATGATATCTTCATCTGCTTTCGATAAAGTCCATGCTTCAGATCCATATGGCAAGACTGGGATGATAGAGTCTCCTTATTCGATCGGTGAAGGCCTTTACTACTCAATTGTCTTCTTAACCCAAAGAAACAGCGATTGGCAAGATCATTTCGGAGATCCATCGTCGGAGATCCATCGTTGGATTTCCGACGAGATGTAATTTTTTGATGTTATCCTAGAGCCGAGGAAGACAAAGTCCTTTATCACCTCAAAGTTGTTGAGCTATGATTTTTTGAAGGAAAATGCATCAGCCATAAAGACCATATAATGAAATGGCCAATAAGCTTCCCCTTCTAGTCGTTCCTAGAGACGATGGGATTAGAAAATTCAGCTGGAAGAAAAACTTTCACATCAAACTCAGCAACAAGAAAGACTGGAGCAATGAATCTAGAATTTATGCGTTGAGTCCGCCCACTATTAAATGGTACACGGATGGTTCTAGAACTAAGGAAGGAACGGGGGCAGGAGTGTTTGGGCCCGGAACTAAACTATTCGAACCCATGGGCAGCTACATTAGCATTTTTTAAGCTGAAATCTGTGCTATCGACAGATACTTAATCTTGATTAGCGCTACAACAGATGCAACATTGCAATAATGTCAGATATCCAATCAGCTATCAAGGCAATAGGGGCTCAGATCATCAAATCTAGAATTGTCTGGGAATGCCTAGACAAACTAAATAGACTGGAACGAAACAACATCACCATATACTGGACACCAGGACACCTGGGGATAGAAGGTAATGAAGAGTCGGACAAACTTGCCAGGAAAGGGGCTACCACACCATTTGTGAGCCGTGAACCCTTCTGCGGCATAGGAGAACACACAATAAAAGAGGAGCTCCGATCACTGGAGAAGACAAACAGGGCTAAGTCCTGGAAAAAAACTCAGGGTCTAAGACAGGCAAAAAAACTGCTGGGTAATTATAACCTGAAGAGATTCAAAGCTTGCATCAGCCTAGACAAAAACGAACTCCGCATCCTGACTGCGTTTCTTACGGGGCATTGTAAACTCAGGGCAGGGGACATCACAGGAAGCTAGGTCTATCAGATGAAGACTCATGCAGATTCTGCGATGAGTCCACTGAAACTGTAGAACACTTACTGGTGGAATGCGGGGCATTAACCCAGAAATGATTCAAGTGCTTGGGTAAATACCAAATTACAGCAGAAGATCTACCACTCATAGCACCCAATCTCCTGCTGCGATTTCTCAGGGAAATTGGTCTGGATGAGGTGCTGTGATCAATGGAATTTTCACCTGGGCTAAGTGTGAGCCAAGCTGTCTCTAACCGATTCCAATAGGAATAATGACAAGAGGGATGTTCCTTCGTCTAGGACTTGTAGGGAACACAAAAGATCTTAAGGTCGCGGTGCATCTCACCCTTCAATAATAAATAATAAATAATGATTTTTTGAACATTATATAAAAAAACTCCATGGAACTGAATTTTAAATTGACATTTGACTTTGGCACCACTGACTGAAGCCATGCGGTCAACAAGTAATTGAATAATCGACTTAAATCTAAGAATCATTCTTTGAGCATGTTTCCGGCTAATTGCTTTTACGTTTCAGTATTCGTCCTTCCCATTCCCCATTGAATTCCATTTAATTTCACTTTGATCACAATATGCTGCTGACATGATGAGGTGAAGAAATGTGACATCAATACAATGATGTAAATACTTTGGATACCCTCTCCCCGCTTACTAAATTTGAAATCGATTTTCTTCGAAGGCAATTAGGCACGAGTATATATACATATGCCCCAAAATAGCTGAAGTGGTTCTTATTGAAAGTTAATTCACAAACTCACAATGGGTGTACATAGGTACTTAATTTCATTTCTTTTTTTTTGTAACTTGTTGTCTCTAGTCGGGAATCGATAAATTCTTTATTTAGTAGTTTCTAAGTAAACAACCTAATTTATTACCGGGCAGTTTAATTTTAAATTCAATGGAATGGACTTATGTGAAGGACAGGGCGTTTGAAATATATAAAACAATTTTACTTCTCTGAAGTGGATCAGTGGTCTCATGGTCTGCAGAAGTTCCCATATCAGAGTTTCAGGAAAAAGTTATTCAACATCAGACGGCCTGGCCTGATAGAAATGTTTAATTGTTTGAAGTTTGGCAGTAACAAATGAAGAGAATAAATTATGTAATTGTCAAAAAATCAAAACAATAATATGTATCATTATTTTATTAATAAAATTAATCATAATCAGCCTTATTTCGAGATTCGTTTTCATTCGAAAGTGAGAAAAAGTCGAACGGTGGGTATTTTGACATTCGAAGGAATAGAGAGCTCATTTAACGAAACGAAAGTTCATTCATTGTTCCTATTTTGAAATTTTATTCCTTCGAAATAACTGTCATATTTCATACGTTTGCATCTTTGAATTTAAGTTTATTTCATGACGTCTTTCGTAAATGAACTTTATTCCTACGAATGTCAAAATACGAAAAAAACATTCGAAGGAATAGACACAAACGAACGAATTGACTATTCATTCGAATCTCAAAATAAAGCTGAATATTATCAATTACTTACTTTAAAAATAAATAAATATAAGGCCTCAGCAGTCCTATACAGAACCAAGCCTAGCTTCTCGGAACAATTTGTGTGTTCGTGTTATTTTTTCCACGAAATGGAAGGGACCTACAGTTTGTTGCCGACTCCAAACGGCGAGTTGAGAAGCTTCTCATGACAAATGATACTCTTTGATTGCTTGTCAGATATTCGAAAGAGGTGGCACCGTGAAAAAACTTTTAGGGTTTTTGCTGGGATTGAACCCAAGCAGCATGCGTAGTAATCTAACGCACTAACCACCACGGCCACGGCGACCACTTTGCTTTACTTACTTACTTACTTACTTACTTAACGGACTCCCGACCCTTGTAGATTCTCTGCCTGAGACACGGCAGCCGTCCACTCTCTTGTGCTTATTGAAGCACAATATCTCGGGAACAAGTCTCCCCTATATTAGGTATAGGGATCAAATCTACCCTGGGGTCATAATATTCTATTGAAGATTTTTCTAATACGTCTCGAAATAATTTTTTAAAAACAAACCTACGAAAACTTGGCTAAATGAAAACGTTTTCGAAACGTTTTTTTTAGAGATAACTCGTATTAATTATTAGTACCTATGTTAAAAACAGTAAAAATAATTATAAAAAAACAATTCGACAACTAAAAAAGAAAAAGACATCACCACAATACTGTTATCTGCGCGCGATTTGTAAAATAGTATTTGTTATATCCAACCAACGGCAAATAGTGTATTGCCAGTGAGTAGTAAAAAAAAAATCCCCCCATCGATATAATCGCCAGGGATCAAGTGTCCCCATGTTCCCCGAAAGTTTGAGTTCAGGAAAAAAAAATTTTGTTTAAAATGTGCCGTCGAAATCGATACTATCTACCTACTGAATCTAAATGCAGTAATTTCAAAGATGACGAAGATTCATACATGAGCCATAAGCAGCAAAATTTGCAGACGCCGAAGCAGAACATTATTGGAGTGGCAGTGGAGAAAGTGAAGACGAATTGCACATGACAATGGTGTAGGATTCTGCGGATGATTTAATTGTGTTGTGAAAATCGAAAGATGGCAATATCTAGTATACGTATACGTATACCTCAGAGCCAGCGGTTTCGTATATGTTGGACATATCTGCACTGAACGCGTACATTATGTATAATAAACGCATTTCATTATTGAATACGAAGAAGATACAGAATATGGGAGCTATGCAGTAACAATGTATTCTAATGTTGATTCTGCCACATCTAGCTTCGAATACAACAGCAGGGGCCTGTACCAGAAAACTACAAGTAAACTTGACAATTAACAAGTGTACAAGCGAACCTTTACAATTGGGAAATAAACGATTTCCCTACTTTCTGTACCACAAAGCTACAAGTATAGACAAAAGTTAACAATTGATTGTTACATAATGAAAAAAATTGACGTGTGAATTGAGAATTGTAAATTCCTAACAAGTCAGGTTTTAAGAGGTTAAAAAAAGGTATTTAAATCTTAAATTACTCTTGTCTCATTGATGCACCAATTTTTAAATGAAAACTGTATTTTCATTTGTAAATATATTCAAGTGTGGGAAAGGGAGATTTGTACTGAATTATTAGTATAAATATTTTTAACTTTCGTCAGTGCAGATTCATGTGCGCCGAGTGCAGAATATTGTAAAGTATGTTCAATGTCTTTTGATTCGAATGAATCGATTTATCTAATTATTATTATAACTATTGTAAGATATGCTGTCTTATTTTGGCAAAACAAATAAATAAACAAAAAATTGGAGTGATGCAGATGAAACACAAGTTTGCTTATTTAAAATCTCTACATTGGCTTGGTTCTGGAGCATGGCGTTGGTAAGAAAACTGTTTGTGTTTGTGTAGTTGAAAATACATCTGCTAGCCTGAAAACGTGGACGACATTATTCAGCAATTTATTTGAAAAGCGAGACATGCCGGAAGTTTGCGGTACAATCGACGGAATTCTCATTAATATATGTATAGTCGTTCGGGGCAAGAGTGCGCATTTTGGTCTTTGGGCTTAAATTCTAAATAATTTTTAACAGATAAGAAACAAAAGAGCCTTTTATTTGGCAGCTCTATATTTAAGGATCAAATTTATACAAAAATATTTAATATATTTTTTAATGTTTCATATGTTTTGATCAAAAAACCAAAGTAAGTCAAGTTGCGCACCCTTGCCCCGAAGTCAGGGTATGAGTGCGCAGAGGTATGGGTAAGAGTGCGCATAAGCGTACACGGCGTTTGATAGAGTGTGCATTTGGCGTACTAAAATAAAAATATCCATGCCTAAATCACTTACACGATAATACTGTTTATTTCCAATACTTTTGTGTTCTCGAATTTTCGATAGCACGCTTTGCTTGACAGTTATTCTAATTTTAGCCGTCACGGAGTTACTTGTACAAATGACTTGCACAAGAAAGCGAAATTTGCACATTTTACAAGTGGAGCGGTTTCTTTTGTGGTACAGAAATTATAGTTACTTGTTAAATCTGTATTTTTAACAAGTGCCTGTAGAATTGTTAACTTGTAGTTTTCTGGTACAGGCCCCAGGTGGCAAGCTTGTTCGTTCGGTGCAGCAATTGACCAATGTTGCTGAAGACCATCGACTACATGCTTTGTGAAGTGTTTACGTGGTCAATGCGATATTTGTCCGCATCTTCTCATCACCAATAAACATTCGGCCAAATGCAACAAATGCAAGAATTTTGTTTCTCCGATGCGCCACACACTGGGGCAAAATACCCTTTAAGCTGGCAGAAAATCAAATTATAAAGTTGAGCGTTATCTTTTACTCCCGTTTTATTTCTGTTGTAAATTTGATAGAGAATGAACAATAAGAGAGAGAAAGGTCATCCGGATCACGTGTTCTTCAGCAGATCGTCACAAATAAAGAATAAGTTCACTGTTTGCATCGAAGTCCTACGTGTGTTTTTTCGTTTTCAGTGCGTACAATAATTTGTGTGTTATTTCTAATCTATTGGGTATATCAAGATAATTTCAATGGAATCAGTAAGTTCAGGTATGTTTTTAATTGTTTTGATTTGATAAAAAAATACATTTTTGTTATTTTAATCTGTGGTTGAAGGAAGGAAAAGTGTAAAAAAAAATATGTTAGTTTTGCATTTAACTAAAATCCTTAAAGTTTTGGTTGTGTTGCTCGTGAGATACCGCAAGGTTTTATACGTTCCTTTGTTAAGTTATTTGTCTAATTTCAGAATATGTAAATTTGTTTTCTCCAATTTTTGACATTTTTGTTGGTGACCACAAAAATAGAACATTTTTGTAATTTTTTTATTTTAATTACTTTTTAGGTGAAATAACTTTCAAAACCTTGTCTATAACAATGCAAGACCTTTATAACATAATAAAGAGTTCAAATTGTCAGCGATAAGACAGCCATATCGAGTTTTTAAGGGGAGAAATTGTAAAATGGACCCGATGCAGTAGTACTTTTGAACACGATATTAATAGAAAAATTACCGAGTTCAAATTAATAAAAAAAATACTGTCTGATTGATGTTTAGTCAATAACATTTCTTTAAACTTTGTTTTTGAAACAATATCATATTCCAAGCATATCATATGCATAAGACAAAGTGTTTTTTTTTAAAGTGGGCGTTTTAATGGGTGTGTCCATAAAGGAACTAAAAAAAATATATGAAAGTTGGTGCCAGGAGTAAGCATTCCAAATTTCAAGTTCCTATATTTATTGGTTGATTTAATGTAAACTTTAAGGCCATTCTGCCCCATTGTGCGCCATGAGAAGAACATGTTACGCGTGAGCGCAGTTCAGGTATTGCAAAGTGAATTTGACAGATTGATCGATCTCTTGTGATTCTACCCCATTTCGATTTGTTGCCATTTTTTTTTTTAATTAAACAATCGAGTTTTCGACTCTTTTTATTTATAATTTTTCTTTTATTTTTTATAATGCCTATTCGAAAATCATTCTGCTTAAGAATAACAAAGGAACGCCGAACAGAGCTGCATCATTAGATTTTCTGAATTTGTTTTTCGCGTATCTTCGGAACTTTTTCTGATATTAATCTGGATAAGGAAAACAAAATGAGCACCCGTTGAGGGTTAAACAGAAAATGCTATTTATGGTCATTTAATGTTTTCTGAAGCTGATTAAGTATATCTGCCTGTATTTTTGGTTTTCTATATTTCATTTGTCCCTGGGGACTTTATATAAAGACAAGGGAACGATTTCAAATATAACTTTTCAAATCATTTCCAGAAGCCATCCGAACATCCAAACATATTAGAAAATTGAAGTTTCCTGAAAAGGGAATCAAACAAACAAACAAACAAAGGGTTTTCTTTTCCTTTGTAACCAAAAGGGAAACAAATAATAAAAATGGTTCACCATACAGAATGTGAACACACTTACCCATCTATTCAAAGACGAAAACGCCTATGCTCGATTGAATACACGCCAAACCAACCACTGTCCACTATCAAATATCCACTTGACACCTTGAGGCATACAACAAAGATACTTGACCCAGTTTCAGTTTCGAGGACAGCCGTCACGTAAAGGGGTGGGTGATAAATCAAGTAAATAATATAAGACTTGTTGATTGTTAATGAGAGCCGCAGTTTCATCCCCAAGTCAACAAATTGCTACCAGGGTCACAGAAGACCCTACTAACACTCTTAGACTACAAGTAGGTGCATTGTATAGCAACAAGATCTCGAGATAGCACAGAATTACCCAAGCAACTGCTAATGACCTGGTTCACTCCGATACTATATTTGGACTGGAACTATAATTTAGTCTAAGTCTCTTTTAGCTTATACCAAACAGTATCCTATCATAAGATTAGGGGCACCCTGTTTTTTGAATAAATATTTTTTTTCAGGGGTTATTTGCTCAGATTGGATTTGAACAACAGAACAATTTCTTCTGAAATTCATTGTTTATCACAAACACTCACTTTTTATTACTCAATAATAAAGGTTGTTCAATCCATCAGATATTGTCTATCATGGTCAATTACTCTCTTTCAACGTCCTGGAAGAGACATAATGCCTCTTTTGTAGAAGTCAGCTGACCTTTGGGTAGAAAAGTTTCGCAGGTGCGTTTTGATATTCTTTTTGGTATTAAATTGCATCCCATTCAAATTATTTTGCATAGAGCGGATTAGGTGGCAGTTAGATGACGAAAGTTCTAGAGAGTACGGTGGGTGCTACATAACTTTCCAGCTAAATTAATTCAGATTTTGTTTTGTCATAAAAGCTGCGTTGTCGTTATAAAAACAATGCTCTTCCTGTTCACTAACACTGTCAATTTTTCTGGCATTTATTGTCTGACTCCGCGGCAGCAAATCGAAGTACAAAATACTACGCCAATCCCCACCAAACACCCGACATGACCTTATTTGGGGTTTATCTTGTTATATGAAACTATGACTAGTGTGCCCGTGCGAGAACTCTCGCAAGAGAAAATATAACCCTTTAAAAACAAACTTTCCATCCAACATCGAAACATCCCATATGATTTCCATCTGTCAACTGGTGGAAATCATACGGGAAGTGTTTATTCTTTTGTAAGTTCATTTTGGGTAGAATATTTGTTTTGATTGGTTTTTTAATTTGTCAAGTATTTATTAACTAGAAGTACAATTCGTCAGTGCTCCAGGAAATTCTCATTCTTTTGAAACCTCATTTGTTAAGATTGGTTAAGTGTGAGAGCCGCAAATGGTACCTATACTACAGAAAAAATATATATGATTTGGTGGCTAATACAGTGCAGCCACTTATCTCGGGCCTAAGATTTAGGCAGCCAATCTGGCAAAACGAATGACGCAGAGTTTCTAGTTTTGGTAAGTACTTTCAGGATCAATGCTCAAATCTCCCGAGACGATGACCTGAAAGATATCACACTGTGTTATAGACCACTCCTACTAAGCTTTTTTCTCGTCGACATATGATTTCGATAAATATGTACTCAAATATATCGTTAACTACTGATGCATGCAGCGGCTTGCATTGCATACAGGTCTTAATAAAAATTGCTACACCACCCCCTCTTTTACCGATTCTATCAGCGCGATATACCCTGTATCCACTCAAGCCATGTCTCAGATACACAGATAATATCTGCTTTCCCATTAGAGTCGTTTGGGGTAAGAGTACGCAGTGCCATTTTCTCCGTCTGTGAAAGAATTAGCAGAAATCGCGAAATGAGAAAATGTGTGCTTCACTAACCGCCAATGAAGAACAACTTCTACGAACATTTTCCAATTCACAGTACAAAGAAAAACAACAAGAAAATAAAGCCGGATTTTGTTAAAAAAATGTTAATTTTTAAAAATGTGTCAGGAAAGCGTGGCAACTCGATACCCCATAAGTGGTATGTACGCATAAACAGTGTATATGTGTGTTTGATTTAGGATACAATTTTGGTGAATAATATTATTCGTTCTTAGATGTTCAATACAATGAAAAAAAAGTAGCGTCTAGGGAAAGAGTGTGCAGTCGATCTGTGGGTAAGAGTGCGCAGTGCTTTCTTACCCAGTATATAACTTTTTATAATAATAACAATTTTTAGGCAATTACCTTTAATCGAAAGATGCAACGAGCACATCACAGTCGAAACGGGAAGTGGTAGCTCGTAGCTGAACTATTTTTCTGTTTTTGTTTTTCCAGAAAAATGCCTCGTATCTACCAAACACAAACGGAATGGAAATTGATGACCCAAAAGAAAATCTGCGAGGCTGATTTAAAATGGAAGCAGCCCATGAAATGCTGTCGAAGAACTTGGTTTGAGCGAAAACGCAGTTCAACTACGAAAACTGTGACTTAAGCTGGTTGCGCACTCTTACCCATACCTCTGCGCACTCTTACCCTGACTTCGGGGCAAGAGTCCGCAACTTGACTTGCTTTGATTTTTTGATCAAAACATATGAAACATTAAAAAAGACATAAAATATTTTTGTATTAATTTGTTCCTAAAATGTAGAGCTACCAACTAATAGGCTCTTTTGTTTGTTATCTGTTGTGAATTTGTCAGAATTTAAGCCCGAAGTCCAAAATGCGCACTCTTGCCCCGAACGACTATACCAAGTATTATCTTAAACTCATCAATGTGTTTTATTAGGCTCTAAGCATTAATGCGGCAGACAGAAAGACGGTGCCGTGAAATAACGCCGAGCCAAATAAGGCCGAATTTCAGAGAATGTAAGAGAATCAGCATTTACCGTTATCAATGTTTGTTGACAGTAACTCAACGTGCAATTACCTCATTAGTTCGTGAACTTTGAGTGACAAACGTCGATTAAGTAACGGCAAATTTCAGTTATTCGGTCCTTTCATATGAAATTTGCGAGGGTTTCAGGAAAGGAAGTCTAAGCTGTCAGGATTCATTACTTCTATAAATAAAAAAAAGGAAGCAGAATGCCTTTACCGCAAGTTTTTAGTTCTTCCACTTTTAAAACCAAATGACATGCACTCTGCATAAAGTAACGAAGCAAAGGGTGTGAACATAAATGGGGAGTACATATTTAAGGATTTTCTGACATACTTCAGAAAGCACCGGATGAAGAGTTTTAAAAATTAATATTTTATATACCAATTCATATAAAGAAGTGTGTGTATACAGTGAATTTTAAATTATTATTTTACGGCCGTTCCATTTAGAATTAAAAATGTCAACCAAAAAAAGAAAAGAAACAAATCATTAACATAAAATAAAAAAGAAGTTGCCGGATGTGTTTGAAGCATTTGTGAATACGTGCTCCCGGTAAATTTTCTATGTGGAAATATGAAAACATGCACCTCTGCCTAAATGTGTGTATAAATAAAAGCGTAATAAGGCCAACTAGGCGAAATAATACATAAATGAAAATAAATATAAGAATAAAAATAAAAATATGTGTAAGAATATAAATAAAACATTGGAGAAGAACTGAATTTAGGCGTCGCGACGGTTTGTGAGCCACTGGCATTTTGTGACAGTTCGATTTCCATTATCATTTGTGTCAGCGCGAACGGGAACGACTTTAGTAAGCTTTAGGAGGCTGTCAATATGTACATACGTTGCTTGTGGTTGGCAGCGATGCCATATTGTACGATTTATCGTAATTTTACGATTTTTGGCCTCCGAAAATTGTGTACGATTTTTGGCCAAAAATTAGTCACTTTTTACGATTCTTCTTTCATTGCATAAGGTATTTTATTTCATAAAGAAAGCTGGCCCCATCGAAACAATATTCAACGGCAAATAAAACCATCCTATCTAAACTGTCGATTATAAGTTGATCTTAATTCATTATACTTAAATAGGTGTTGAAGTTCATCAACAATGGAAGAGCTTAATTTATCTTGTAGTTTTATTGCCACACTTAAACCGACTTCTTTGAGATTTTATGTTGAACTCATTCACCAAATTTTATAAAAGTTTGATTTTAAGAATCAATTACTGCAAAATGTACCCCTATTATATATTATTAACATATATGTACGTTTCCTCGCTGGTTAAATTATTTCAAAGTTTTCCCAACTAAGTTCCGATAGAGAACATGCAAGACTTCGAGCTTCTATTTAGTCAAACGCTGTCACCAACAGATACATACATATGTATAGGTTTTTTGAAAACATGTTTTGGAAATAAAGAGATCGGATGGAAATTTTGCATATGCTTTGATTAAATCTTTTGTTTTTATTATCCTATCCTTACCAAATTCATCGACTAGTATCGAAAGGATTTTTTCGGCTGTTAACCTAAATAAAAGAAAAATAAGGAATCGACTAACCACATAATAAACCTTACAAAGAATACTTCATGCAAAAGCCTTACTTCGTTTTCAGGACGCACAATGCTATGACTGTAATCCTGACAGTGGTTAACATTTTAAGCAACGATATTAATAATCGCAGTCTAAGTTCAATCTAACTATTATTTTCCCTTTTGATTTATCAGTTTTTTTTTTTTGCAAAATCGTATTTTTACGATTTTTTTAGCTGAAAAATTCGATTTTAGTTCAAAATGATATGGCATCACTGGTGGTTGGTGTCATTTTAATGTAAACAAGTCCGTGAGTTCAAAAGGCGGAGAAAATTATTTTTGCACGTTTTAGCTTAATCGCTTGTCGCATAATTATTCGGTTGTTCGGAGTGAGACTCTCGTGCAAATAAATAAATCGATCGGAGTCGAAACTAACATCACGTAAGCAGAAATGCCGCGAGTTCGTTTTTCGAAATGACGACACCACGGAGTCGGTTTTTGGTTTCACTCGGAAAATTCGGTTTATGGTGAATTGCTGACAATTTATAGCTTGGCATATGTTTTAAAATATTGTTTCAAGGTTTTCATCCGGAAGGTAAGGTACTCCCACTAACTCAACATCGGACGCGAGATTTTTAGTGTGTAGTCCCTCGATTTGTGCTTTGATAACCAAAAGTTCGGTATTCTTCTTGTGTTCTGGTTATTTTTGTTGCACTAGCTCTTGTTGTAGTTGCTTCTTACTACACGCAACTTCCATTTTCAAGTGACTGACATAAAATTGAACAATCTTCAAATGCAGAAACGCGGTTTTTCAAGACTTCCACCTCCGTCTCAACCAATGTATGTAAGTAAGTCGCAAATATTTTTTTCTATAGAAGCGATTCGGGAGGATAGCTTTTCCTTTGGATCCACAATGGTCTGTCGAATAAACTCACCCCATTCTGTTATCTTCTTGTGCAGGCTGGAGGAAGATGCTGACGTCAACGTTTTGAGTGATGGTGACTGGAGACTTTGTGATGAAGGTGAGTCCGCCGGCTTTTTCCCTTGTAGTTTCTGTGTATTAAATCGGGTATTCGTAGTTGAAAATTGCGTTTGTTTGAGTGATATCAAATCTCATTTATTGTTGTCACTTAGTTAACAAGCTGTGCATACGCAAATACAGATTATTGATTAGATTAGTCATTTATTGTTTAATAAACACTAACTTGTCTAATCAGGTTCAGTGGAAGTGAGTGCAAACTTGAGACTATGGACAGAAAATCAGATAAAACAATTAGAAACTTTTTGCAATATATTGCGAACACTGCAAAATCAAAGTGCAGTGCTTGTGATTTGGAGCTGAGTGAGCGTCTTTAAACCAATTTAAGAAGGCATTTAGAGGTGAAACATAAAGAAATTTTAGAAAACATAGTTATAAAGAACAGCGTTGAAAATACCGACGAAGTGCCTGAAAAGATTTAGATAAATTATTAACCCAATATATGCGGGTTTGGGCATTTCGCCAATATCCTCACGGAGCTTGTTGAACTGAAAGTTCAGTCTTTGAAAAATAAAATTCGAAGGAGTGTAAACGGTAGACTTCTTCGTCTTTGAAAATTGATAGGGCCACTCGAATGGAGAAATCAGTTCTTGGTGTTCATTTACAGTGAAACTTAATTCCTAAAATATTGAAATACTTCTTTACACTTTCAACATATGAGATCCCATGAAAAGATGTTCTTCTATACCTAAATCTTATTATAATGGAAAATAAAGCAAACAATTTAATTCTAGGTTTAAGGTTGATTGTTTCCTTTTAATTTTTATAGAAAGAGTCAGTAGAGGAGAGATATATTTGAAATTAAAAAAGAAACCTCAAGCGAGGAGCGAAAAGGTGAGTTCATATAAAGGCAAGAGACAAAATCTTTCCAACTATGTTTCGCAAGATAATTTTGACAGCGAGGACGCAATTGTGCTAAGTGAACTAAGTCTAGTCTCAGAAAGCCATTTATTCCACCAAATTGGAAAAAAAATTATTCAATAGCTGAAGAAGTTGAATGTTTGGAAAACCATGATGCTGCTTCAGTATTCAGTAAAATTTTAACACAAGAAATTGTTGATCACATCGTGTTCCAACCTAATTTGTTTGCTGTGCAATCAGGCCAACGTTTCACTCCCACAAATGGTTCAGAGATAAAAGATTTTTTTGGAGTCAACTTTCTAATGGGTATAAAGCCACAGGGAAGCTGTAGAGATTATTGGTCAACTCGCACCCAATTACAAGATTCTTATATTTCAAATATTATGCCCGTCAAAAGATCTGATTGGCTTTCGAGTAATTTACATTTGAATGATTTATCACTGATGCCGAAAAGAGGATCTCCAACATTCAGTAAACTATACAAAGATCAACCTTTTTGGATCTTTTGCAAGACAGATTCCAAGTGTGCTTTTATCTCGGCCAATTTCTTGCTGTCAATCAATGATTAAATTCAAAGGTAAAATTAGTTGTTCTTTTTTTGTTAATTATTTCACTTTTTTATTTTTTAAGGTCGTCCTACTCTCATACAGTACATGCCAAAAAACCCAATCCAAACAAAGTTCAAAGTTTGGATGTTGTGCAACAGTAGTGGCTATGTTCTAAAATTCAATATTTACACCGGAAAAAAAGGAAACCTCGTGGAAAAAAGCCTTGGTGAACGTGTTGTCCTAAACTTGACGTCAGATTTTGCAAATAAAAATCATAAGGTTAATTTTGACAACTTCTTCACTTCATATATGTTGTTCATTGAACTAAAAGAAAAAAAAAAAAATAAACGCCTGTGGAACAGTTCAGCAAAACAGAAAATTCTTGCCAAAAAATATCAAAAGCGACAAAGAATTGAAAAGAGGAGACAATGATTGGCAAATCAGTGACAGTGGATTGATATTTATCAAGTGGATGGATAAAAGAGCTGCTACAGTCCTTTCGAACGTCCATGGTCCTAAAGCTTACGTCAAAGTTCGAAGACGATAGTTCCCGAATAGAGGTGGACATACCAGAAATTATATCAGATTATAATATGCATATGAACAGCTGAAAAAATATAACGAACTAGACCGGAAAAGTAGAAAATGGTGGCACCGAATTTTCTTCAATTTTCTGGATGTAGCAGTCGGGAATGCATATATGTATATATATTGGCAAAATATACAGGGTATACCTTACCACTGAAAGAATTGAAGTTAGATTTTATATCAGATCTTTTCCAACGTTCTGACTTACAACAAAAAGAAAAAAAATACGACCACTGTACGCGCGAAAAAAAATAAACCGTTTGTTGACAAAAGCATTCGATCCTCTTCGTCACATCAACCTGTAAGAACTTCATTGCGAAGATGTGCATACTGTAGCGAGACAGGACACCAAATGAGAATACAATGGGTGTGTTCAACCTGCAATGTTCCACTTTGCCTAAGCAAGACTAAAACTTGCTTTAACGAATTTCATGAATCCAAATAGACATTTTGTGCGCAGTGGTATAATTTTCGTACCATATCCTCGTAAACAATCCTGTAAGCTTACCATGAATGTGACATCACAGTGTCAGCGCTTGTGGACGAATCTCTATTCACGCCCAATCAAAGCATGTAAGGGTTTACGCTCTCCCCTTGAATGAAACAAAACTACGCTTTACTTTGAGCTTTCTGAAGTCAGGAATACCATCTGCAAGAAAAAACCGCAAAACTTATTGAACAATCCAATATTTTGCAAGATTTAATATTTTTGCCTCCGTTTAAGTGATACGCGAATTTTTATACCTTCTACAAAACCAACAATTTTCTAAAGAGTACATATCCGGAGAATTAGTTGCCATGGAAGAATATCGGAAGACACACTTTTTGCCATTTTTTTATATGTAAAATGGAGCTCCATCCTGCATAAATGAGTATTAACTGGCTGGCCCCTTAGAATCATCCATGTACGGCAATAAAACATTATTTAGAGCTGACATGTACTGATCACCCGCGCAGCTTGACTTCTGATCCTTTGCAGAGGATTTTGGATTCCAAAGAAGATTTGCATAAGCATATAGGGGTATGTGGACAAGATGGGGAGAGACACTCGTATTATATTTAACCTCCTACATTCCCATACGCTGGACATTTTACTCACATGTGAGTACAGTGTGCTTTGAGTTGCTCTGCTGACGGCACATCCGTGATTGGAAATTTAGATTGCAAAATGTTATTTTAATGAAGCTTAGATGGGGAAGCATTTAAGAAGACCGTTGAATGAAATAACTAAAAAATGGCAGTGATGATAAAGAGCGATTTATATTAAATGTGTGCAGGAAATCGCTTGCTTAAAATTGTGCATACACATGGATTACTCAGTGAAAATTGCTCCCCTAGGCGACATTACTTTTTATAAAACAAAAATTAAATGAATGCATATTCAAGCACTTAAGCTGAATTTAAAAATGTCGTGTGTCACATCACAGCAGTTAAACTTCTAAGCAATCACGGGTAGAAGATGCTGCTGTTTCCCATCTGGTCGTTCAGTGAGAGTGTGGTATATTGACGTCGCGTCGGAGGATACGTGATCTACGATGGAAGTCTATCTTTTCTGCCGGTCAAACCTGCTTCTATGGCATTTGAAGGAGCAAAGCCATATTAAATAAAAAAAGTAAAAACCACCACCACAAATAAAAATCAGTCTTATTTAAATGTCAATATCGTTGAATTCGCTAAATGAATCATTACGCTGTCGGTAATGTGAATGACTTCCAAAACATTCAAATCAAATGTATCCATAGATTAGATTGATATAATTTAAGTTGTCGGGCGTATTGGACTTATGACTGCGGCCACATTAGACCTATGGTGATATCTTCGTTGCCGTCAAAAGTATTGTATCCAGCGTCATAGCCAAGCGCGCGGCTATCAAGGGCGCAACCTTCAAGGCGGCGCAAATAATCACAGACAATTGCAGAAACTGATGAAAGCCAAATTCGGTATCCACAGCTTAAAGCATTTTAAAAAATGATTAATTTCGAATTTATTTGGTTGTTGGTCGTACGGGATCATCTTCTTAGAAGTATTGACAACGTGAATCGTATTTTACAGGAAAAACCAGTTTCCATTGAGGTTGGCCTTGTTGGATTTTTTGAATTACATATTTCAGAAATAAAGCTGCATATTGATTCAGCAAAGAATCTAGCAAACGAGCTATCGATAGAACTGGAATTTTCTCAAAAGCGTTAACAAAAGATGTAAGAAATGTTCGACGAAAGGACCAAGGATGATGCGGCCATAATGACTCCACTTCAAAAGTTAAAAGTTCAACTTAACTGTGCATTTACTTAGCAAATGAGATGGAGATTTCAAAGTTTAGCTACCGTAACTTCTGATTTCGGTTTCCTAACAGGGCCTCCACTGAAGAAATAAAGAAATCCGCATCTGATCTTGCATTCAAATATAAAGATGATTTAAATGCCAACGAGTTGTGTTTATAGAGTGAAAGCTACAAACACCAAATAAAATCATTACTGTCCCAGCGGGAAAAGATGTAACTGCTTCCATGGTAAGTGCATATTTCGTTAAAGAAAATATTTAAAATGTAAAATCTTAGCAATAGTAAAAACGTCTAGTAAGCAAAGGTGTAGCGCATCGAAAATCTTATTTTGAATATAATTTAAATTTTACATCGATGCCATTACTTATTTGCTTACCAGGCGTTACATTTGTAAGATCTATTTCTCTCAAAAGCATTCCTTGAATGAAAATACAGTTATTCAAGTCAGACAAATCAAATTATGACCAAATTTTTCGATGTGGCTTAATTTCAGTAAAAAGCTCTGGTTATGATCTTATTACCGGACAAATATTAATAGAACTACCCCAAAACGCACTTGTATACCTCCGAAATCTATTTAACGCAATTTTTACTCTAAAATACTGCCCAAAGGTTTGGAAAGTAGCCAAAGTTTTTTTTTTTTTTTTTTTTCTTTTTCACCGAGGGTAGGTGAAAATCTTCCATAGACACTATGAGAATAGCAAGCGCGTGCTCATAGTAGTGTCAGATTCTTACTGACCAAAAACACCACCCTTCGATATAAATTTGTTAGATACTGCAACTAAGTTATACTACTTATCAAGCAATTTTTCTATCACGAAATATAAACGTTTGGCAGGTTACTTTCCAATGAAAGATCCTGCATGTTCCACAATTTAGACGCGGTTAATCCTTATCTCGCCAAGTCGAAAGGTTTTGTTCTTTGTAGTCGGCGCAATAAATTGCTCTCATCCAAAATAAGTATGACTATATTATTAACATGTCCGATTAGTCGGTTTCTATGTTTTCGCGCGAAGCTTCTAGTTTCAGCTTCGATTGTCGGAATTCCGAGATCCCTGTGGATATCGTCGTTTCTAGCATACCACGGTGCTTGGACAATTTCTCTTAGCACTTTATTTTGAAAGGTTTGTAAGATACTGGCATTTGTTTTCTTGGTACAACCCCAAAGTTGTATACCGTAGGTCCACACCGGCTTTAGCACTTGCTTGTATAAAAGCAGTTTGTTCTCGGTACTGAGGTGGGAATGTTTTCCGATCAGCCAGTACATTTCTCTATATTTGATATCTAGTTCTTTACGTTTCATTTTCACGTGCGAATTCCACTTCAACCTTGCGTCGAGTGTCATTCCCAGGTATTTGGCTTCATTTGCAAAGGGTATTCGGGCCAAATTTATAAAAATTGGCAAGTCATTAATTTTCCTATAAGTGAAATTCACGTGAACAGATTTAGTTCCGTTAAGGGCGATCCGCCAGTCCTTCGTCCATTCATTTACTTTATTTAATGCATTTTGTAGTTTGGCAGTCGTTTCCTCGATTGTTTTACCTACCGCTAGGATAGCGGTGTCGTCGGCAAACGTAGCAAGGATAGTGCCATCTTCTTTCGGTATATCACGAGTATATAACAGATAGAGAAGCGGCCCCAGAACGCTTCCTTGCGGTACGCCGGCCAAAATTTCTTTGAGCTCTGAGTATTCGTTTCCATTTCTAACACGGAAGAGTCTATTCCCGAGATATGAATTCAAAATCTCGTATAGGTTTGCGGGAAGTACTTGTCGTAGTTTGCATTTCAAGCCATCGTGCCACACCTTATCAAAGGCTTGCGAGACGTCAAGAAATACGGTTGAGCATATCTTTTTTTCTTCTAGTGCTTTTTCGATTACGTTAGTAATTCTATGCACCTGGTCAATCGTCGAATGCTTACTTCTGAACCCAAACTGGTGGTCAGGTATTAGATTATTTTCTTCTATAACCGGTTGGAGACGCCTTAGCAATATCCTCTCGAAAATTTTGGATATGACTGGAAGAAGCGATATTGGTCTGTATGATTTTACTTCATATGACGGTTTTCCTGGTTTTAAAACCATTATGACTTCCGCAACTTTCCATTGGCTCGGCACGTGTTTTAATCTGAGTGCAGCATTTATAATATGGAGAAGCTTAATTAATGCTTTTCTAGGTAAGGCTTTGAGAATTTCTCCGGTAATCAAATCATAACCAGGAGCTTTCCTAGGTTTTAGTTTCGCGATCTCACGTTCGAGTTCTCTAAGCGTCGCAGATCTGCGCGTTAAATCGTCAGATGGTGGAACTACCATCCTTGTGATGTTGATGTTGTCATGAACCACTTGACCAACGTTCGGTTTAAAGGTTTCTTCCAAATGGGCGGCAAAAATATCCGCTTTTTCTTTATCTTCCCTTGCCCATTCATTTTGATTTATTTTAATTGGCGGCGCAGGGATTTTGGGCCTTTTGGTGCCTTTTACGGCTTTCCAAAGGGAATAATTGGAATCTTTTTTCGCTGTTAAACTCTCAAGGTAAGAGCCTATCGCACGATTTTTAAAATCCTTAATGCTATTCTTTAACAAATTGCAGAGACGATTCAGATATGCTTTATGCTGTGGAGCACGACTCTGTTGCCATCTTTTACGCGCTTTTCTTTTTTCCCTGATTAATTCTTTTATTTCAGAAGGATATCGTAGACCGTATTTGTCCGGCGTTTTTCTTTGATTGGGCGTATTATTCCAAGAGGCGAGCTGTACTATCTCAACGAAGCGATCGACTTCAACCTCAAGTTCATAGTGATAGCAGTAGCCAAAGTGATAGCAGTTCCAAAACCTGGAAAATACGCTACTCAAACCGCTAATTACAGACCAATAAGTTTACTGCAAATAGTATCAAAGTTATTCGAAAAAATCCTAATAGACAAGCTACAACCAATAATGGACGCAAATAATATAGTTTCCAGCCACCAGTTTGGATTTAGACGCAAGCACACAACTATACAACAGATACCTACATCGAAAAAATCAACAAGATATCGAGAGATTTAGACGAGCACGGCAATTTATCTTGACAATCCAAAGGCCTTTGACAAAGTTTGACATAAGGGACTTTTAATCAAACTACAACTCCTACTCCCAACCAGGCTTGCCAGATTTTTGTAGCCTCTTAACGCAAAATTTTAATTTTTTTTCGCAAAAACCGCAATTTCAAAAAAAAAATATTCGCAAAGCCGCAAAATGCTGAAAAGTTTATAATAAAATAAATAAAAACTAGTTCCAATTTTTTTTATATACATGTATATGTATTTCGGCGACAAAAGCCAAAAAAACAACGAAAGAAAGAAAAGAATAGTAATTTAAATAGTGCAGCAATGAAATTAAGGTAATCTTATGAATGTACATAACATAATGTACATAGAAAATTAATTTAATTACATAAGTTTTCAATGTAAGTGTTAACATCTTCTTCTTCTTCAACGGTATATTTTTCGTGCATGCTTGAATTGAAAGATTGAAGCATATCTGGGGTTGGCTTAAAATTGTTGCAGCAAATTTTTTTCACATTAGAATGAATCCTTATGCGCATTAATGGATCTTAAAATTGTACTTTTATCTTTTAGTTTTGATGGCGTTCATGTAAGAAAATGCTCTTTTAACTATTGCATTACTTGCTGGCAAGGAAAGTGCACTTAGGGCAAACTGGCTTATCTCTAAAAATTGTGATTCACCAATGGCATTTGTCTTTTTGGAAACTTTGATCCAAAACCCTACTGCATCATCGTTTGAAATTGGTATTTTGGATAGTTTTTTTGTTCCTTAAAAAGATCCGATAAGATTTTGGCAGAATGGCACTTTTCATTTACTGCACATATTTCAAAATGTGTATTAAGTTCCAGAAACAAAGCCAGCGCGTGTTGCACAAAGCTATAAGATTCTTGTTCTTAGACGTATTCTCGCCATTAATCAGCTTAAAAAGAGTCTCATACTTGCTTTTACGCAGTGCGCTGTGTGTAAACCAATTATAACTTTCCCGCACTATAAAATCAAGTTGTGTTGGAAGCACTTTTGAAGCGTTTGAGCTGCATACATAAGTAGTAGCTGTAAGAATGTAAGGTAGAATGATTTTAACGAATGATGGATGAATTTCATCAACACCAACTGCTTTAGATTTGATACTCATTACTGCTTTAACTACATCTGTTTGTTCAACCCTACGGAATTCAAATGATCTATTGGGACCTACACCAGTGTCGCCTGAAAATTGCATAGTGTGGTTTGAGTGAGATGCAGTTTGAGCATTTACAAAGTCTGTATTAAGCTGGTTGGGGTCGAGATCATCAGGCTCATCAGCAGTCCTTCGGCACACACCGATTTCGCGCAGGTTTTTCCACAAAGTTTTAGAGGGAAGCTTTGCGTCAAAACGATTTTTATAGAACTCTTTTTTGGATTTTTTAATTTTGGAATTAACTAGATTTCTTATTTCACGGAAGGCATTGTAAAACTCTGGAAGTCTATAACGTTTCCATTTCAAGTAGGCCGCATCACGTTGACTTTTAAGAACAAAAATTTCGTTGGTAAACCATTTGTCCTGTACATATCGTGCTTTCTTTGTTACGAGAGGAACGTGAACATTGAACAAATTGACTATAAGATTTGGAAGGGAATGAACCTGTTTTTTTGGACATGACTCACAATAAATTGTACGCCAGTCAATATTCCGCAAATCCTGTTCTAAAAGTTCGGCATTCAAATTCTAAAAGTCCCTATATGAAAACTGCAATTTCTTTTTGTTGTTTAGAAATTTAAAAGTTGCAAATAATAAATCATGTTTAGAGAAAGCTGGAGCTGCCACTTGATCATAAAAAACGTTCTGATCGTCACTTGTAAGAAACAAATCCAAAAGAGTGCTACTATTACTCGTATAAGTCGTGTTAACGATAGATAATTTCAGTTCTTTCATTGCATTTACAAACGTTTGTGACTCTCTACGGTCTAAGATGTTGCAATTTAGATCACCACAGAGGATAGTGTTTGAGTATGTGGAAGAATATTCTTCCAACTGTTGTAAAGCACAGATAGAGAAATGTGCTTTTTAGGCCTGTATACTGCACCCAGAAGATATTTCTTTCTCCCTGACTCCCAGCTGGTGAAGCTAAAAGAAATTTAGAAGCGAGAGCGCTACAAACGTATATGGCAACACCACCTCCTCTTTTACAAGTATTATGCCTGTCAGCACGAAACAATTTGTATCCATGCATGGCGTATACTTCATCTTGTACGTCCACATTAAACCAAGTCTCAGTTACACAAATGACGTCAACACAAGAACCAACAAACAGACACCTAAATTCATCAATTTTCTTCGAAAGACTTTGAGCATTGATATGAACTACACCAATTATGTTACCAATTCATCACATAAAATTTTACCAGTGCATTCTGTTACCTCAATAATTCCAAGAAAGTCTGTTACAACTCTTTTCAAATCACTGCATAAATATCTAATGCAAACACATAAATACTTATGTGTTGAGACATCAGTTGATTCGTCAATTATTAACGAATATCTTGCTAATCCAACGCTCTTAATAAGTTCATTTCGAAATGAAGGAGCAAGTACATTTTTTATAAGTGCAGTGCACTTTGTCCTGTGTATCTGGACAACCGGTGTTTCAGCCGATGCGTTTAATACTTTCCCCAAATGATCTACAGACCATATAGCACTATGACATGCTGTAAAATATGCCAGTTGAAGCTCAATTATTTTTGATTTCTTCGTACTTGTTACAGTTACTAAAAAAATGTTTACAGATGTTAAGAAGCAAAACTAATTTAGAATTTAAGAAAGAAAGACTAAAAAAAGTAATGAATTATACAAACCAAAGCTTTCCATTCGATTTATTTGTATTTTTTGGCTTTTAGTTTGTGTAATTTTCCTTCCGCGTGTCTTTCCAAATCCTTTTTGTGGGCTCGCAAATCGCACTCACACAATTTACAATACGCTTTCGACTCCTTTTGGGATTTCTGCAACCATCCTTTTATTAAGAAACAATATTCCTAATGTTATTTTTTACGTTTCAAAGAATAATTTCATTATTATTTACCTTTAAAAATATGCAAATTCTCCCAATCTTTTTGATATTTTGCTATTATTTGTTTTTTAACAAGGCTCATTTTGTATATTATATCAAATCAGTTCAAATTATGCGCAACAGAACAGCAATAGTTAATGTAGAGAAACGTCTGAACGAAACAATTTCAAATTACGATTCATTTGAAGGTTGGCTGTTCTGTTTTAATAAATAATGAAGGAGTTCGAAAATGAGTGTGTTCAGCACTTTTTGCCCAATTGATATGTTTGTGTTAAGTATTTCTAAAAAAATAAGATTAATTGTTGTCACTACAATATTTTTTATTATTTCTTTGTTTCATTGCGTTATGTCACAAAATACCGCAAATATCTCGCAAAATATTAGATATCGCAAAATCAAAAAAATTTTATTCCGCAAAATAAAAACAAATATCGCACGTTTTGCGATATTTCGCACAATCTGGCAAGCCTGCTCCCAACTGAATTCATCCTACTCATTAAAAGCTATATTGACGACCGGTGCTTCTACGTACAACACAGAGACGAGCACTCAAATAAACTTTAAACGTGTGTAAAAAGCGCAACGGTCGCCGCTGCTATTTCTGCTTTGCAGTACCTTGCTACAGTAAGTCGAAGTGTGCACAGTGAGAAGGACGCACTTCACTCGCTTTTTTAACCGTAGAAAGATAATCATATTTTGATGTACAAAAATACACTCATGTATAAAATTTACTCACAGGGTTGTGAGTATTTCCAAATTGATGAGACATAACTCAATGAGACGTGAGTTATCTGCTCTAGATACCTAAATGCTGGGAAGTGACGAACGCCCATCCCGTGATTCATAATAATTAGAAAAAGAGCGGTACATTTCGCTTGCGAGTGAGTCATTTTGACGCAGATTATCTTTCCAGGGTTGAAGGTTAGTTTTAATTCCAACATGGGTCCCAATGTCCCAACATGATCAATGTTAAAATTTGTTTGTTAACATAGTTTTAAAGAGTAAGTTTTTAAATTGAAAAAAAATGTTTTTACAAGCTTTATATTAACTTAACTTTTAGTAAGGCCAAATCTGGGAGTAGATGCACACGTGTAGGTATAGTTCCGGAGACAATACAATATGGTATATGCGATGACGTTGTAAATCCAATATGGCGGACGCTTTTTTAAGTTCAATTTCTGTGAGGGTGGAATCTGGGATCCGATCATCCTGAAATTTTGCATGTCCGGTGACAACTCAATATAGTATATTTTATGACGTTGTAAATCTAATATGGCGGACGCCCTAAGATGGTGGACTACCGTTTTCCTCACGACCTCCTTAATATGGGTATCAAGTTAAAGGGATTGACAAGCAGAATTAGACTAGCTAAGTGGCACCCCAAGCTTTAATTAACAGTCACATATTGGTGACTCGGAAAAATTTATTTTTTACTTTTTAGTTCATTAAAGCTTGTTTTTAAAAATTATTTTGTATCTTTTTTTTTTTTTTTTTTGGATTTAGTTTCTTTTGTTTTGTATTTTATATATATTTCTTTAAATTACATGTTTTTATGATATATTGAGACTTATTAAGAAAAGTGCAAACTTGAAACAAAAACGAATGTTCCTGCCTCTAATTTTTAAAAATTAAGTTTAAAGATTAATAAAAAAAACATCTAAAAAAATTAATATGTACTTTTATTTTAATCATATTTTAAAACAGGTGGGTCAAATGGACCCCACGACTATAGAAGCGTTCACTATTTTCACGGCATCAGTTAAGGATTAAATCAATATGGACATACGGACTTCAGCTGTGAGGAACAGCGAGTAAATCAAAAATATTAACATCATCCAAAGACAGCAATCAAAAATATTAAGAACGATAAAGACCTCAAAATATCGACAGTAATACAAAAGACAAACACAAAACACCAAGTCCGGTTATTAATCCACGATAACAATGAAGTCAACTCTATCCCGCTACAAGAAATAACCCGAAAAACAAGACTGAAGCGCCTTAGACCATCAAACCTAACTCAAAGATTGTAATCTTCAATTTTTGAAATTCGGTAGTTAAAAGATTTTAAAGCAAAATTATGTAAAGGCACTGGCTTTATGATTAGGGATGGGTCAATACTAATATTTTGTGATATTAACAAATACTAATATATTCGTTAGCTAATATTATAATATTAAAGCCGATTCAAAATATCACTAGGCATGTTTATTTTTTGTAACCTACCTATATAGACTTCGAAAAAGCTTTCAGAGTAAAAATAAGACTCGATAACGCTAAGGTTTTGTGTGGAGACAGCGCTACATGATGTAGTCACCACGATTGAAAGATCCCTACACTTTAAGGAATACACGCTTGCAGCATTTCTCGATATTGAAGGTGCTTTTAAAAATGTCGAGACACATTCGATTAAAAAAGCGATCGAAATCGAAAGCACGGAATATTTAGGCCTCATTCATACTGGACAGAAAGGTTAACTGGAAACTGAATATTAAAGAAAGGCATCCGTTGCTTTCTACACCTACAGTAGATTCTCCGGGAAAAACTATGGATGTACTGTTCGATAGTAAGACCCATTCTTACATACGGACGACTAACCAACCTCAATGATATGACCAAAATACAGAGAATAGCATGCACTGGAACAACCTGTGCGATGAGAACAACGCCAACAGCGGGATTGGACGCAATTCTTAATCTTCTGCCTCTGGATCTCTATATGCAGGAGACCGTAGCAAAAAGCGCCCTCAAGCTAAGCGAGTCAAAACACTGGAGGTCGAATGCATACGGACACGCCAGAATACTTGGCAATAGTGACAAAGGCTGCCCAATTGGTGCCAATGATGACAATATCACGTGAGGATATCAATATTTACATTGACAGCCAGGCGGCCATAAAAGCAAAAGCTGCTACACAAATAACATCGAAGCTTGTAAAGTATTGCCGCGAAGAGCCGAAGGTTTTTGGCACGCAGCATAATGTTAAACGCGCTGGGTCCCTGGCCACAGCGGAATACCAGGCAACGAAGCCGCAGATAAACTGGCCAGAAAGGGTTCAGCCCTAGATAGAGAACAAGCAGACGGCATGGTCAAACCTCCACTCTGCAACCTTCGGGCCAAAATTTAACAAAAATCAATAATTGCAGTAAATAACAGGTGGAGATCGCTAGTCACCTGTGTGATATCAAGATGATTATGGCCAGAATACGACAAAACAAGAACTAGAAAACTCTTACAAAAGGACAGAAAGTAGTTGTCAATGCTAATATGAGTTCTATCTGGACACAATACTCTTAGATACCACATGAAGAAATTACGACTGAATGATGATATCATATGCAGAGGATGTGGTGTCGAAGAGGTACATGAGGATACAACCCATTTCCTCTGTCACTGCCCTAACCTCTGTCAACTGAGAAACAGATACCTAGGCAAATTCTATTTCGATCATATCGAGGAGCTATCTGATGGATCGATCACCATCTAACCTGCTTGAGTTTGCTAAGGCGTCGCGTCGGGTTGGATGACACCTAGACATTGATACCACGGGTAGGATCACGCTATGGGTACCACAATGGGCCCACATGGACCTAAGTGTGATGAGAATGCAAATATTCTCATCAGCCCGAAAACCTAACCTGACCTAAGGTTTTGTTGTATTTTACATGGGTAAACATGCTGCTGAAACATACAGGTTACAAAAAAAACACGCCTATTTTTGGTATTAGTATCACCCGGAGCTAATATTTCTGTATCCTAATATTTTCGTATTAATATCAGTGGTGGCTGGAGCTAATATTTGTGTATTCTGAAATTTTCGGTATATGTCGGTGGTTGTGGCCGTAGATAATGGCGCAAATTTATAGTCGTTTAAAGTACACTTTAAACTTATTTTAGCACGGAACTAAGTGTTTTCATAATTATAGACGTCATAAAGGCCACTTTAACGTTAGCGCCTCACATTAAAGTTAAAATCACCCGAACCTCATATTAAATATTTAATATGGAGTTAGACTACTTAGTTGTTTTTTGTCAAAACTGTCACTTTTATGTGTGTTCGAATAAAATTTCTCATAGGAACGTTGCGAAGTAGAAATTATTTAGCAGCATACTAAAAAGTGCCTATTATTGAACAAAAGTTAAAGTATGCTTTTAAGTTTAAAGTTGCGTATAACTAGTACGGAGTTAAATTGATAAAGTCGGGTTGACTAAAAATTTGCGCTAATATTTTTTGGTGAATATCGTTGAATCATAATATCTTTGATATTAGGTTTTGTGGCGGGCAGAGTAAATATTTTTTATGAATATCGAAATATTATAATATCTACGTTATTTGTATTAGTGATATTAAATACTTGCAAATGTTAATAATACACTGAGTTACAAAAAAAGTGGCGCAGTCACACTTTTTGATGTGTTGTTATCATTTTGATAATATGCCGCTGTTTTTGCAGAACATTATTTTTTTTAGTTTGGCGGTATATTTGTGTGTCTGTTTGCATAATCTGTTTCCATTTTCCTTGTGATATGCACATAATATTGAGGAAAACCGCATCATAATCATTTTTTCATACTAGACACAAGACATACACATTTTGGCTTCCGTGATCCCGTAAATGTTTTACTAAGTTAAATGTAATGGGTTTATTTTAAGTGGTTTATTTGTTAGTTTTTTAGTCATTTTTGTAACAAAATATGCAAATAACGGCAGCAGAAGCACCATTTATTGGAGAAAACTTCCTTCTGATGCATGATAATGCTAGACCACACGTTGCCAGGTGCGTTACCGAATATTTACAAGAAGTAGAAATCGACGTGATGGCTTGGCATGCGATGAGCCCGGATATGAATCCCATCGAACACGTTTGGGACCTGCTGGAAAGAATGATTAGGAAACGACCTGCCATTCCAGAGCCACTCAGTGGGCTGAAATCTGCTCTGCTCGAAGAATGAGAGAATTTGAACGACAATATCGTAAGGAACCTTATTCAAGGTATATCCAGGCGGATTAAAACTTTATTAGATGTTCGGGGAGCAAATACCCACTACTTAAGGAACGAGGATTCTTTAGAAAAAAAAAATTAAAATAAAAATCTTAAATGTTAAGCTCTGAAGATTTTGCCCATTTTCGTTAATTTATGTTTCATTTGTAAGTTCTTGCATTTTTTTATTTTTTTTTTTTTTACATGAATAACTTATTTTTATATTAATAAAGAAAATAGTTTTAAAAAAAAGTTTTTTTTTTCGAACTTATTTGAAATTATCGCAAAATTTCAAGGTGCGCCACTTTTTTTGTAACATCCCTACTTATAAGCTTTCCTATTCTGTTCTTTAATAACAATTACTTGGTGTCCAATATGGACAAATGTTAATAGATAAAGGAAACAAAAAAAAAAATTTGTATAAAAAATTGTAGAGAAAAAACAACTGCACTTGGGGCGAACCTTAAAAGTCTCAGACGTACCACTTTATCCTTAAAAAAAATCGAAACTTCTGGTATAGATGTTCACTTGAGAAGTTTTTATTTCGGTCTGAGTGCAAATCGGACATTCCATGTGGTTAAGCCTAATACGTAAAGAATTCAATTAAGGGATCAATTCTAATGTCTGTATAAGTGCAATCGATGGTATACATCCACATCCATCACACACTCTCAGTATATCGAATTCGTATCTAAATATCGCACCACTTTGTGTCGAAAATGGATGAATATAAAGTATGGATGCTTCCAATGTTGTCGTCATACTTCACATCTTTTTCTTTCCTTCTTTATGATTGTCATTTGCGAATTGCTTCACATCCAGATGAATATCAAATATTTTTTTTGTATTTTATTGTCCCTATTTGAGGGGATGGGATGTCATGGAAGCCAAAACTTTTGTTCACCCATATCCTTTGGTCCATGAGAGTAGGGAATTTATCATTGGATTCTTTCGCACATACGCACACATTTACTCAGCAAAACCATTGGATATTCCATTTATGCACATTCCGTAAATATTTGCAATTCAATTTCATAGTGTCCCGTTGGCAGTGTTGGTATGAGTGTATGAATGTTACATACATACACACTCGTGTATCTGGTGAGGATGTAAATTTCACCCATATCACATGCACAAATTTCGAATTCAATTATTCGCTTGATTGATTTTAGGCTATCATTGTGAAACGGAGTAGGTACTACATGGGTCTCTGTTCGATCATCAGTTCGGTTCGGAAGCAGGGAATGCTTGTTGGCCGTTTCCTCGTATTGTTCAAAGTTGTATATGAATTGGAAGGATACAAAGCCAATCATACTATTGTACATACAAGGGACATGTGTTTTATCCTGTGGTATTTTCCGTTTTGTGCAACAGCAAACATTTGTGTGTTTCACTGTAAGGGTTACATGTTGTCCTGTTGCTTGGGATTATTGGTCATTCATCTTTGGCGTGTGTGTATTCACAAATAAAGTTTGTCCGTCCCACCATGGAAAGATGAAACAATGAACATTTTGGGCTACTTCCTTTAAAATTTATAAAAAAGCTTACCTAATGATGAGGAAAAAAAGGGAAAGGAAATTTGTGGGATAGAAAGTAAGGCGCGTTAATTTTGAATTGTTGCGTAACCACAGCCATATCCACATACCACACCCCATGCCATGCTCAGTGATTGGAAAAAGATCTTTGGAATGTCACTGTATACCCGAAAAAGAGCCTTACGAGTATTGTATCCAAAACCACAAATCATATCGTTAAATGAATGGATGTGACGACGGGGAATGTGTACATTGTGACCTATAAATAATAGGTCTGTTCCCGTACCTGTCCAAAACAGCCGAAATCAGTCAAATCCTGTTCCCGTACGAAGACTTTTCATATGTTTTGACAGAAGAGAGTGTAGTTTTCGGCTGTTTTCGGCTGTTTGCAACAGTACGGGAACAGACCTAATAAATCTATTTTGTTTTCCCAACTGGAGACCGCCGAGAATCTCCACTCTGATAAGTATCAGTATCTTTGCGGGGTTCAGTGAAGAAATATTCTCTGTGTTAGTACTGTCAGTAGACTTTTTGACAGTCCGTTCAGTGTCTGAATAGGGCCTTATGACTGCTTATAGGGTTTTCGTGGCCTACTTTCTTCTTCATTAGGCGTGTTTTCAAATCTATATTGACTTTAAAAAAAGCTTTCAAAAGCTTTCAAAGTAAAATACAACAAAACCTTAGCCTGAATAATTATCCAATCTAAGGTTTTGTTGTATTTTTCATTGAAAACATGTTCCTCCAACATGTGTAATGGTGGTGTGTGCTACATCAGTGATTATACATCGGGGAGTGGGAAGGGGGAATCATCTTCGAAGAGATGGGTTTAAAACTTGGAGGAAAGGGATTGAAGGGAGGTAAATTGAGGGACTAGGACGAGGGACCTGGGAAAGTAAATTTGGGCCACTAAGAAGCGGGTTGCGTGCCTGGTTCGGTCTTCGGCTGAAGCTCGTCGGATTGGGGTGGGGTCTTGCTTCCGTGGATCCCAAGCCCACCACTACACAAAGAATTGCACGCGTTTATATAAGCAAATTATCGAAAGAGAAAAAAAAATTTACGAAATCTAAAGTCTGTACTCTGCAGCCTACCATTGCCTGTGGGAGAGAAGATGTAATTCTCCCTAGCGGGTCATTACCCCCCCTGCCTTGTGCAGTCCCCGCTGAAACTGAATTAAAGACTTGCACCCAAGAAAAGAAACGGAATCACCCTTCTGGGGGTCGACCAGCCAAGGCCATTAAAAAGAGACTCTAATTTTAAATTTAGCAATACATGTTTATTTCAAATTAATCTTTCTTAGACTTAAGCGTATTATAAAAGTAACCTACGGTCCGAGGACAACAAACTAAAACTAACTTTAGGTATCGGGCGCGAGAAGATGCAGTGACTCATAAAAATAATTAAAGAAAAACAAACTAAAAGTCTTACCTTGTTCATCCCGCGTCGCCAGGCCTGCCGAAGGGGGTACCTAGATACATCTAGTAAAGGAAAGATATAAGGAAACTACGGAAAATTCAAGTAGGCTTCGCACCCTTTACCTTAACATAAAGAACCGTGGGAAAGCGGTCCTCAAATTCAAATGCAACAGCGCAAGTGGCGCGATAATTATTCAACAAAAAAAATTATATCAATTCAACAAAAAAAAGAATCGTAATCGTACTTAATGGTTTATTCTTGCGAAAGAAAATTTAAAACAAAAAAAATTTTATTAATTAGGAAAAGAAATAGACGGCTATACCGCATTAAAGAAAATAATAATAATCTACTACCTTAAACGCCAGGTGCGTGGATCAAGAAGTATCGATAGGGTTCAGGCGTTATTCACCGCCTTTTAAATGAAGGAAAACAAATTAGTACCAGGAACGGATAAGCCGCACGTAATTACTAAAAAAAAAATCAATAAGACCACGTACGAGACGCGTCACAAACAAAAAAAAATAATCTCGAAAGGTATGTAAATCTTATCGATACGTCTTGACTTACAACCGGATGTACCGCATTTAGGGAACTTAATTAATCAGATAATTAGACCATTTAGGCCACACGGCCATTGTCGAAGAAAAAAAAAATATAATAATTACTTATACAAAAGCACAAAATACGGCGATTTGGCCGCTTTCGGTATAAATATAAAATGTGACTAACTAGTCCGAGAATACACAGCTTAGGCGACTTAAACGCGAGTGAAACAAAAAAAAATTATTAAATACGAAAAGAAAGAATTTAAGCAACACTTCAATCTACGAGAGACCTAAAATAAATTGCACGAAAGAGATTGTCCCAGAGGGGGATGTACGTAACCTTATCCTAGTCCCCTGGAGGCTAAAATAGCACCGTGGTAAGGGGATCTGGTGTCGTGTCCGCTGCCGCAACTCGGTGGCCTACGTCCAGGCTTTGGGTTCACCAATCGGATTTCGATGACAATGACGCCAGGTCAGAAGGAAAGGAGGGTGGCAAAAGATTTAGTGGGGCCAGAGATGCACTTTTTCACCAGGTCACTGCACACGCGCTTATTGCTTGCGTGGTTAAATTGCACATCAGGTGGGGGAGTCACAGGCACGCCAGATCACTTGACACGTGGTGGCGGCACGGGGGGGGAGATTAGAGATCAATTGGCTTTATTTATTTGGGTTTTTTTTTTTTTTCTTTTTATTCGGTCTTATCGGAGCACTGAAGTTGCTTTGGGGAATAACCGATCATTTCTCGAGTCGCGCAGGTGGTCCGGAGAACTTTCCCGGAATTTTTCTTATGGTATGGGGGACCAGGATACGTGGGAGCGGGTCGATACCGAGAGGATGCACTCACAAAAAAAAATTGTATCGTCGTTCTTTTTTTTTTTTTTCTCGGGGAGGTTGAACACCATTCGGGCTGTGGCACGCGGTTTTTTTTTTGTATTCCAATATGGAATTCACCAACTATTGCAACCGAAAATGAACTTTAAAACTTTAAACAAAGAAGAACTTTAAAATTTTCCACTCGGTGGAATTTCCCGATCGCGACTTCGCTACCAGCCGACCTCTCCGTGTGACTGTCCAGTCTACTCTGCCAAAAACCAATTTTAAAATCCTCGCATCACACTTAAAGTCGACGCGGCTCCTCCATACCAAAAAAAACTCTCCCCTTTTTCAATATCGTTTTACTAGGCTGCCGTGTGTGTGTCGGTGACGAAAAAAAATCTCTCTCTCGTTTGCTTTCTCGTTATTTTTTTCTCTTTTCGTATCGTTGCGCTGCTGTGGGTATGCCTACGACGTAGAAAAAAACTACCTCTCGTTTGCTTTCTCGTTATCTTTTTTTTTTCTTTCGTATCGTTGGGCTGCAGTGGGTATGCCTACGACGTAGAAAAAAACTACCTCTCGTTTGCTTTCTCGTTATCTTTTTTTTTCTTTCGTATCGTTGGGCTGCAGTGGGTATGCCTACGACGTAAAAAAAACTACCTCTCGTTTGCATTCAAGTTTTTTTTTTTTTTTTCTTTTCTTGTTTACCAGGCAACTGTGTGTGTGCCGGCGAGAGAATCTACACGGTGGTAAGGGTAACCATTGCGTGGTCACGTACGCCACGTAGGCAGTTAGTTTGCCTATACCTGCTCCTTGCCCTGTCGTACGACGTTTCCCCCCTCGATCCCAGGTCAAAGGAGTTTGGGACCGGGATGGGAGAAAGAAAAAAAAGAATTATATGCATATGCGGACAGCGATACATATCTGGTGGCGAGATCAGGCCATGGAAAGTTACCAGAACGGGGTATCGCCTTACCGCTACGTAGAGAAAAAGGGTTCGAACAAAAAAATTGTTTTTCGATGCTGAACCGCAAGAATGTTGGCGCGTGGCTAAATATGTGAGCAGCCGACTTTGCCGGGGACGTACACTTGTCGTCTGTACTTTCAGGCGGCGGGGTGATAAAAAAAACAAATGCAAGGAAGTAAACCGGACGAGGGCGGCGTTGGCTTGAAATTGGGCAGGGCGCCTGACAGCCTCCGTTACAAAACAGGTTAGGTGTAGCTGGATATTGCGAAAGCCTAAGCTGGGAGAGGTTGGCTAGCGACGTATATCTTTAGCATGATATGTTCCCAAAGCTTTGCCCGATAGATCTTCCAGAACATAGTACGAGGAACCTTGTACTGAGCGTATTCGGGCTTTCACAAAAACTGGTGCGAGCTTGGCGCTGAAGCCTTTTCCAAAATTGCTCTGGGCGAAATTCCTCCGGTATACTTCGTCGCCTACCTTGAAACGGATGACCTTTGATCTGGTGTTGTACCTGGTAGCATTCTTTTGGAAAGCGGCCTGAATGTTTTTCCGGACTTGATCGCGTATTTTGGATTGGGTTTCGACACTTAGTATCGGCACGTCTTCTCCATTCAACATCTGAAGGTTTTTCAGCAGAGCGTAGTCCGAACCGTGTTGTATCATATTTTGTCCGTAGAGTACGTAGTATGGGCTGCAACCGATGGAGCTGTGCAACGTGGTTCTCAATGAACACGTTATACTACTTAGGTGCACATCCCATTCGTTTTGGTCCTTTTCAATATACGCCCGCATGGCTGCGATCACCGATCGATTAACACGTTCTGAGGAATTGGATTGCGGGGAGTATACTGCCGTTACCATGTGGTTCACCCCGTAGGTGGAAAGAAAGTTTTTGAACTCCACGGACTTGAACTGTACCCCATTATCGCTGATAATGGTCTCTGGAACGCCGAAGGCGTGGAAAACGTCCTTTTCGAGAAAGTCCATGATGGGTTTGGTGGTACATCTCCTCAGGGCTTTTAAGAAAACGTACTTCGACAGGTGGTCTAGAACTATAAGGATACCAATGTTTCCTGATTTCGATCGAGGGTATGGTCCCAATAAATCGATATAGAGCTTTTGGAATGGCCGAGAGGAGATGACCGGTTGCCCCATCGGTGGTCTTAGGATTACATTGGGGCTTTTGGTGGACTTACAGGTCTCACACGCCGACACATAATTTCGTACATCTTTTACCATTGAGGGCCAAAAGAGATAACGTCTCAACTTTTCAAGTAGCTTTCCTATTCCGCAATGAGCCGAAGTAGGAGGATTGTGAGCATTATGTAGAATTTCCGTTCTTAACCCTGACGGAACCCAAAGTTTCCAGGTCTCGCTGTCTGTCACTGGAGATCCCGTGGAATGCCTAGTGCGTTTATACACAAACCCGTCGGCGACTTTTAGATCGGGGAGCTTGGCTTGGCTGTCCAAGATTTGGGTCTTCAGAGCCTTGTACTCATATGAGGAGAAAAGCGGAGACTGAAGGTTCACCATAGGTGCTATCTCTCCCAGAGCGCTTAGGTCTTCGGTGTCCTTCCGGGACAAACAATCGGGTACGACGTTACAAACGCCCTTGCGGTGTTTTATGCAAAAATCAAATCCCTGTAGTTTCAGGGCCCACCTCGCCAATCTGCCCGAAAGGTCTTTCTGCCTCATCAACCATTGAAGACTCGCGTGATCCGTTATAACAGTAAACTCATGTCCCTCGATATACGGCCTGAATTTCTTGATTGACAGCACCGCTGCCAGGCACTCCTGTTCGGTTACCGAATAGTTCTTTTGGGCTTTGTTTAATTTTTGGCTCATGTAAGCAATCGGGTGCTCTACTCCTTCTTCGTCTAACTGGGCTAATACGCTCCCCACGCCGTACTGACTGGCATCGCATTGAACAACGAACGGTCGCCTAAAGTCGGGCGTGTTTAATACCGGAGCGGAAGTGAGCTTTACTTTAAGCAACTCGAAGGCTTCCTGAGCTTCTGTGTTCCAATCAAATGACCGACTTTTCTTCAGAAGGTTGGTTAAGGGGGTGGTTAGTGTCGCAAAGTTAAGGATGAACTTTCGGTACCAGCCGGCCATGCCTAGAAAACGACGTAGCTGTCTAACCGATTTAGGTGGAGGAAAATTGACAATCGCTGCTATCTTATCCGGATCAGTTTGAATGGATCCGTAGCCCACGATGTGACCAAGGTACTTTACCGCCTTTAGGCAAAACTTACTCTTAGGAATGTTTATCGTTAAACCCGCCTTTCGGATGTGCCCCGCCACTTCCTGTAGAGCACATATATGAGATTCAAAATCCTTAGAGATCACTAGTAAATCGTCGAGATAGACGAATACCATTTCGCGGAGGTGACTGGGGATGACCCTATCCATGAGCCTACACATTGTTTGCGGAGCATTACACAGCCCAAATGGCATGACCGTGAATTGGTATAATGGCCGATTCGGGACTGTGAACGCTGTTTTCTCGCGGGAACTTACTTCTAAGGGTATTTGCCAAAAGGCGTCCTTTAAGTCGATACTAGAAATAAATTCCGCTCGAGGTAAGCGACTTAGTATGCCATCAATGTGCGGCAGTGGATAGGCGTCTTTTACAGAAAGGGCATTGACCTTCCGAAAATCTATGCAAAATCGCACTTTCCCCGGTTTGCGAATAAGCACGACCGGCGAACTCCAGGAACTGGTGGATTCCTCTATCACTCCCATGGCGAGCATCCGATCGATTTCAGTGAACATCAGTGACTCTATGGCAGGTGATACGGGGTAGTGGCGTTGCTTCACCGCTTTTTCCGATCCGACGTCGATAAGGTGCTCCAAGAGCGAAGTCTTGCCCAAACCCTGCTTTTCGAACGATGGGAAAAGGGCTTTGGTGTTTTGTAACTGTTCTTGCTGATAAGTGGTGAGATCGTGCATCGGGGCCTCGGACGCAATCGGGGTGTCAATTCCCGATATTAAGTCTGGCGCGAGGTTAAAGCTTCTCCAAAAATCTACCCCTAGATAGAGATCTTGGTGGAGCGAGGGAACGACAAATAGGGTCAGTGGCTTGGTGATATTGCGGAACGAGACGTCCAGACAAATACTACCCCGAACTGTTTGTAAACGACCTTCGGCGGTCCGGACAAAAGCATGGTATTTTTGTAAAGAAAGTCCTGATGACAAGATTTCGTTCGCGGCGTTAGCTCCAAAACAGCTGATCGTCGCTCCTGAATCAAGCAGACCCTTGACCGATTTCCCCAGTATTTCAACAACCGCATACGGACGAATATCTAGGGTATCTCCTTGGAGGCCCGCGCATAAGAGGTGGTTACGGTTCCTTCGCACCTTGGCCCAGAAGAGGCGCATCCGATTGGTGGATCGCTTGGGTTTTCGAAAAGAAAGAGAAGCGATTGGCTGTTTAAGGCCAGACAGGGTTGAGCGGAGGTGGTTGTATTCGAGAAGTCTTTGATAGAATGGTTTCGTAGGGTCAATACCACGAGGAGTTGGAATGGGTTGAGTTGGTGTTTGCGTTGGGCCGTAGCCTTCTTCGGTTTGCACTTCGCGGTCTTGGGTCGTAGTTAGTTTCTCGCTTGGGGATGCGGTCGGGTGTTGGTGGCCGCATCCGCTTTCGAGTTTACCGACGGTGAACATTTCGGACATTTTGGCTTGTATGTATTTAGAGCCCCGCATCCGTAACAGAACACGCGCCTCGGCTCTTCACAATCGTGATAGCTGTGACCCACTGACGTGCAGTTCCAGCACAATAGCGCTTTTCTAGGAGGAGTTAATTCGGAGATCTCTTCTTCTTGCGGGAGATCGAACGCTACTTCAGACACAAATCGTCTGGTTGGGTTAGGCCGGGCTGGAGTCCCTCTGTGAAGTTCCTGCATAAAGTACTCATGCCTGTGACATGCTCTTCGAAGTTCGGCGATACTGCCTACACGCAAATGAAGTAGCTCGTATCTCAAATCGGGTTTGAGATTACGAGTTAGTATTTCTAGAAACTGTCTATCTGACAGGGGTTCCATCAGCCGATCTGTTATGGAAACCATGGCATCTAAGTAATCGTCAAAAGATTCACGGTCGCGTTGTTTGCGATTTCGAACCAGTTCGATAATTTCGAAATCAGAGCGAGAGTCAGAGTACTTAAAGCGCAACGCTTCACCGAGGGCGGTCCACTCGATGGAATGGACCCTCTTGTGGTAGTGCCAGTACCAATCTTTAGCCTTTCCCGAAAACAGAACGTGAATGTTGTTACACAGAGCCACGAAGTCACCATTTAACGTGTGCAACGTTAGGGCATGTATTCTATATAAAAATTCCTCGGCCCGGATGCTATCTTTCGACCCGTCGAATTTCACATTCCAGCTGAGTAGGATACCTGGAACTTTATTATGACCCGGAGAATCCGCAGAAGCGGCAGGGTCGTTACGCGGCCTAGCTGGGACTGAGTGCAAAGGTTGAGGCGGGGGCAAATAGTTCTGTTGCTCCCAACCAGTATGATCCGTCATGGGGGTGTTTGCTGGGACACGGTTTACGGGAGCGGCGTACTGGTTGAAACACCGCTGAAACAGGGTTTCGATGGTTTGCGTTATCCCTTCTCGATTCCTGTTCATTTCTACCTCCAATTCTTCTCTTACCACTTGACGAATATTGCCTTCGTATTGAAACGAAGCACTGTGTAGCGGAAGGTCTAGATTGGAGCGAGATTTCGAAGTAACTGGATCTTGGGTACGAACGGCCGAAGAAGGCGGTCGTTTAGGCTCGGACTGATTGCCGGAGGAAAGTCGACTCTCCAGAATACTGGGGTCTTGGTTTCTCCAATTATCAGAATTGTGGGAGGTGGTCGAACGAGTCGCTGGACGACGCCCTTTTGGCACCGCTCCCTTGCTTCTCTGCTGGGACACTGACGGAGGATCGACTTGCCTACTTAACAGACCGGAGGAGCTAAGATCTTTACGACAAACTGGACAAGAGTACGAAGCGTTCAGCCAATGACTCAAGCAGGACTTATGAAATATGTGCAAACAGTCGGTGGTCTCGGTTTCTGCCCCGTGAGCAAACCGCTCTTGGCAAATGGTATACGTTGGATTGATTGGCTCGAGTCCGAGTTGGTCCAGATTGTCTGAACTATGTCTTACCGCCATCGCGGATCGACAGAAGAAGGTCAAGGTACAAAGCGAAAGGAAAATTATGCCAAAGAGGATAATCATGGGGGTCTATTCTTGGTTAGACACTTCACACTGATAGATAATGGATCTGTACATCAATATATCAAAAAAATCGAAAGATAACCCCAAGGGCAAGGGGAGGAGAAAAATTAAATTCAGTAATAGTATCTATAATACTTGGTATAGGATAACCTAGCAAAATATTTGAGATAGTATTAGATTAACTTGTAATTTGTATATAACTTTTAGCAACTTCTATATATGTAAGTTCTATATAGGAGCTGATAATACAAATGCAATATGGGTTAAAGGAGAAAAAAAAAATCATGAATGTTCGAGTCTCAATTTCAATGGCCTTGGTCGAATGGGGTTCCCCAGAGGGTGAGGCAATGGTAGCGAGAAAAAAAAATATATATATAGCAAATTTATGATTGGTTGTTCAAATGGGAGGTATTCGGATGTTTCGGTCGTTAGATTGAGCAAATAAGTCTCAGAGTAACGCAATTCCAGGACCATCCATCTAATACTTCGAACTATGAAAAAAAATGGTATATGCAGCTAGACAGATTGAATCATAGATTTTGGGCGTCTTCAACCATTCCAGTGTTCGGGAGGGAAACGCAATTCCAAGGAAAGTTTCCCTGGTCGTCTCTTACCGTTCTAGAGTCAAGATGGAGACGCATTTCCAAAGAGTATACCCTTGGTCGTCTCTACCCATCCTGTGGTTTCCAGAGGACGCATTTCCAAAAAACTTGACCCAATCATTTCGCCGCAGGTAAAATAAGTGTATGGAAGCTAATAAAATTCTGAGTAATTGTTGTAGATAGCAATAACAGATAAAGGTGGCCAGGACGCTTGCGTCAGTGACCCCAGGTGGTTTCCTCAACCCATTGGACTTTGTCAAGAAACGCTATTCCGAGGGGAGTGACCCTGGTCGTCTCTGACTTGTCTCGGGTACAGGTGCGAACGCAATTCCGCATGACATCACCCTGGTCGTCTCGAACTCAAATCGGGTTCGGACGCGATTCCGACGGATATGCCATGGGTCGTCCACATCCGTCCGTTGGTTGAGAGGCAAACGCGATTCCTGGGGGGGGCTGACTCAATCCTCCTGTCTCAGGTGTATAAAGTACCGAAACTACTAAAGTTATAAGCAAGGGGTGTAGTTTATTGCCATAAACAATTCATTACTTGAACAAAAAAAAAATTTAACTTGACAAAAAAAACTTTAAGTTATTTAGGGTAGTCCCGAAAGAAAATCTTTCGGGCCCCACGTTGGGCGCCATTTATGTAATGGTGGTGTGTGCTACATCAGTGATTATACATCGGGGAGTGGGAAGGGGGAATCATCTTCGAAGAGATGGGTTTAAAACTTGGAGGAAAGGGATTGAAGGGAGGTAAATTGAGGGACTAGGACGAGGGACCTGGGAAAGTAAATTTGGGCCACTAAGAAGCGGGTTGCGTGCCTGGTTCGGTCTTCGGCTGAAGCTCGTCGGATTGGGGTGGGGTCTTGCTTCCGTGGATCCCAAGCGCACCACTACACAAAGAATTGCACGCGTTTATATAAGCAAATTATCGAAAGAGAAAAAAAAATTTACGAAATCTAAAGTCTGTACTCTGCAGCCTACCATTGCCTGTGGGAGAGAAGATGTAATTCTCCCTAGCGGGTCATTACCCCCCCTGCCTTGTGCAGTCCCCGCTGAAACTGAATTAAAGACTTGCACCCAAGAAAAGAAACGGAATCACCCTTCTGGGGGTCGACCAGCCAAGGCCATTAAAAAGAGACTCTAATTTTAAATTTAGCAATACATGTTTATTTCAAATTAATCTTTCTTAGACTTAAGCGTATTATAAAAGTAACCTACGGTCCGAGGACAACAAACTAAAACTAACTTTAGGTATCGGGCGCGAGAAGATGCAGTGACTCATAAAAATAATTAAAGAAAAACAAACTAAAAGTCTTACCTTGTTCATCCCGCGTCGCCAGGCCTGCCGAAGGGGGTACCTAGATACATCTAGTAAAGGAAAGATATAAGGAAACTACGGAAAATTCAAGTAGGCTTCGCACCCTTTACCTTAACATAAAGAACCGTGGGAAAGCGGTCCTCAAATTCAAATGCAACAGCGCAAGTGGCGCGATAATTATTCAACAAAAAAAATTATATCAATTCAACAAAAAAAAGAATCGTAATCGTACTTAATGGTTTATTCTTGCGAAAGAAAATTTAAAACAAAAAAAATTTTATTAATTAGGAAAAGAAATAGACGGCTATACCGCATTAAAGAAAATAATAATAATCTACTACCTTAAACGCCAGGTGCGTGGATCAAGAAGTATCGATAGGGTTCAGGCGTTATTCACCGCCTTTTAAATGAAGGAAAACAAATTAGTACCAGGAACGGATAAGCCGCACGTAATTACTAAAAAAAAAATCAATAAGACCACGTACGAGACGCGTCACAAACAAAAAAAAATAATCTCGAAAGGTATGTAAATCTTATCGATACGTCTTGACTTACAACCGGATGTACCGCATTTAGGGAACTTAATTAATCAGATAATTAGACCATTTAGGCCACACGGCCATTGTCGAAGAAAAAAAAAATATAATAATTACTTATACAAAAGCACAAAATACGGCGATTTGGCCGCTTTCGGTATAAATATAAAATGTGACTAACTAGTCCGAGAATACACAGCTTAGGCGACTTAAACGCGAGTGAAACAAAAAAAAATTATTAAATACGAAAAGAAAGAATTTAAGCAACACTTCAATCTACGAGAGACCTAAAATAAATTGCACGAAAGAGATTGTCCCAGAGGGGGATGTACGTAACCTTATCCTAGTCCCCTGGAGGCTAAAATAGCACCGTGGTAAGGGGATCTGGTGTCGTGTCCGCTGCCGCAACTCGGTGGCCTACGTCCAGGCTTTGGGTTCACCAATCGGATTTCGATGACAATGACGCCAGGTCAGAAGGAAAGGAGGGTGGCAAAAGATTTAGTGGGGCCAGAGATGCACTTTTTCACCAGGTCACTGCACACGCGCTTATTGCTTGCGTGGTTAAATTGCACATCAGGTGGGGGAGTCACAGGCACGCCAGATCACTTGACACGTGGTGGCGGCACGGGGGGGGAGATTAGAGATCAATTGGCTTTATTTATTTGGGTTTTTTTTTTTTTTCTTTTTATTCGGTCTTATCGGAGCACTGAAGTTGCTTTGGGGAATAACCGATCATTTCTCGAGTCGCGCAGGTGGTCCGGAGAACTTTCCCGGAATTTTTCTTATGGTATGGGGGACCAGGATACGTGGGAGCGGGTCGATACCGAGAGGATGCACTCACAAAAAAAAATTGTATCGTCGTTCTTTTTTTTTTTTTTCTCGGGGAGGTTGAACACCATTCGGGCTGTGGCACGCGGTTTTTTTTTTGTATTCCAATATGGAATTCACCAACTATTGCAACCGAAAATGAACTTTAAAACTTTAAACAAAGAAGAACTTTAAAATTTTCCACTCGGTGGAATTTCCCGATCGCGACTTCGCTACCAGCCGACCTCTCCGTGTGACTGTCCAGTCTACTCTGCCAAAAACCAATTTTAAAATCCTCGCATCACACTTAAAGTCGACGCGGCTCCTCCATACCAAAAAAAACTCTCCCCTTTTTCAATATCGTTTTACTAGGCTGCCGTGTGTGTGTCGGTGACGAAAAAAAATCTCTCTCTCGTTTGCTTTCTCGTTATTTTTTTCTCTTTTCGTATCGTTGCGCTGCTGTGGGTATGCCTACGACGTAGAAAAAAACTACCTCTCGTTTGCTTTCTCGTTATCTTTTTTTTTTCTTTCGTATCGTTGGGCTGCAGTGAGTATGCCTACGACGTAGAAAAAAACTACCTCTCGTTTGCTTTCTCGTTATCTTTTTTTTTCTTTCGTATCGTTGGGCTGCAGTGGGTATGCCTACGACGTAAAAAAAACTACCTCTCGTTTGCATTCAAGTTTTTTTTTTTTTTTTTCTTTTCTTGTTTACCAGGCAACTGTGTGTGTGCCGGCGAGAGAATCTACACGGTGGTAAGGGTAACCATTGCGTGGTCACGTATGCCACGTAGGCAGTTAGTTTGCCTATACCTGCTCCTTGCCCTGTCGTACGACGTTTCCCCCCTCGATCCCAGGTCAAAGGAGTTTGGGACCGGGATGGGAGAAAGAAAAAAAAGAATTATATGCATATGCGGACAGCGATACATATCTGGTGGCGAGATCAGGCCATGGAAAGTTACCAGAACGGGGTATCGCCTTACCGCTACGTAGAGAAAAAGGGTTCGAACAAAAAAATTGTTTTTCGATGCTGAACCGCAAGAATGTTGGCGCGTGGCTAAATATGTGAGCAGCCGACTTTGCCGGGGACGTACACTTGTCGTCTGTACTTTCAGGCGGCGGGGTGATAAAAAAAACAAATGCAAGGAAGTAAACCGGACGAGGGCGGCGTTGGCTTGAAATTGGGCAGGGCGCCTGACAGCCTCCGTTACACATGTTTAGTCTATAAAGATTTGAAAAACAAAACACACCTATTGCAGCATCTGTAGGATTCATTTTCTTCCAGTTCCAGCACTAGTGTACACGTGTGAAAACTCTCGCATGGCAAAATCCAACCCCCAAAAATCCAAACTTCCTTCTTTTTTAATTTGTTAAAATTTATAAAGTGAAAGTGCAATTCCTAAGAGAGTGCGTAAGTGCGAGTAAGAGTGCGCAACCAGTTTAAGTCACAGTTTTCGTAGTTGAAATGGTTTGAAACTGTACTTTTGCACAAACCAAGTTCTTCGGCAGCATTTTATGGACTGCTTCCATTTTAAATCAGCTCACTGGCCTCGAAGATTTTCTTTGGGGTTATCAATTTCCTTTCCGTTTGTGTTTGGCAGATACCAGGCATTTTTCTGGAAAAACAAAACCAGAAAAATAAATAGTTCAGCTACGAGCTACCACCTACCGCTTACGACTGTGATGTGCTCATTGCATCTTTCGATAGAAGGTAATAGCCTAAAATTTGTTATTATTATAAATACATAGTTAAATACTGGGTAAGAAAGCACTGCGCACTCTTATCCACAGAACGACTGTGCACTCTTTCCCTAGACGCTACTTTTTTTCATTGTTTTGAAAATCTAAGAACCAATAATATTGTTCAGTAAAATTTTATCCAAAATCAAACACACATAATACACTGTTTATGCCTACATACTACTTATGGGGTATCGATGTTGCCATGCTTTCCTGACACACTTTTGAAAACTAAGTTTTTTTTTTAACAAAATCCGGCTTTTTTTTCCTTCTTGATTTTCTTTGTACTGTTAATTGGAAAATGTTCGTAGAAGTTGCTCACCATTGGTGGTTAGTAAAGCACACATTTTCTCATTTCGCGATTGCTGCTAATTCTTTCACAGATGCAGAAAATGCGTACTCTTACCCGCTGCGCATTCTTACCCCAAACGACTCTATATATGATATGATGTATCTGCCAACAACCTAAAAGAAACGTTCAAGGCTTTTTACGGACAAACACTGATCTTAGCACGATCTTAGCGGTACAAGAACGACACCTAACAACTTTAAAACTAAAAGCATGGTATTGTCCGAACCTTGCCCGTCAAGTCTGGAAAATAATAAAACCCCAGACAATGATTTAAGTACCGAGCAAATCCTTAAAAAAAAAATGGCCTAGTTCTATCGACTTTGTGGAAGGTTTTGCACAAGAATCTTGGTTAACATATTAACAACTTTTAATTGGTGCAAGAATTGAAGTCCAACGATCATTGTTTTAGTACACTGATTGAGCGCAAGAACAGTTAAAAGTCGATTCACTCTTTTATCGTCAAATTTTGTTGAGTGACGAAGATTAATTCTGTCTCAGTCGCTTCGATCATAAGCAAAATTGTCACATCTGGATCGAGGAAAATCCAAATGTGATCCAACAGCTACCGTCGCACCCCAAATACCATTTTAATGCCTGTATCCTGTATGTATATTTATAACTAAATATATGTTTATCCTACTGGGAGAATACTCTGGGTCTTAGACAAAAGAGCGACAGGTAGGTTGGTCTAGGTAGAAGTGGTGGCTTTGCTGGAGAGAAACCCAGATGGCGCAAACGGATGCCATTTTGATACCACAGCCTCAGGTGACCCGTTTCTTTAGATAACGCTTGAGATATTTATATCCACCCTGTGGAGCTTAAGAAGAGGATCACATAGTCTTCTCGTATATCTCTTTAATGGCGTTGAAGAAGAATAAGCCGAGTACGTCTTGCCTGGCTCTCGCTAGAGCTAATGCTTATAGTTCATTATAGTGACTCTAACCTATAAGCGATAAAGCCCTTCCAAAATAATTCAAAACCATCCGTGAACCTGAAAAGGGATGATATAAAAGGATTCTTCTTCCTTAGGTGGCGCTACAGTTCGGGGTGCAGCAGGCCCTGGTTCTCGCAACCATTTGTGTAATGATGTTATATTTTTGCACAAATGGAAGGGACCTTCCATTCCATTTTGCTGACTCCCAACGGCGAGTTGAGCAGTTCCTCATGACAAGTGATACTCATTGAATACTCAGACATTCGAAAGAGGTGACACTGTGAAAAAACATTCAGGTGTTTCCTGGGATTAAACCAGGGCAGCATTGCGTAATAGTCCAACGCACTTACCACTACACCATGCTGCTCACATCTACTCTGAATCTACTCTACTCTACTCTGCAGTAAATGGAAAGATGAAAAGATCGATAAGCTTTTTAACGGGACACTTCGATATCATTTACACAAACCCAAAAACATTTTGGAAACTGCTTGTCGACTCTGAATGGAGGAAGACGAAACCGAAGAGCATGTTATCCTATGTGAGTGTAGGACTCTCTGTGTCATAAGGAGACAGTACTTCCTCAGAGAAATGTTTTAAAATCTACAAAGTTCGTCCACCAGAGAGATCCTCAATTTTATTAAGAAAATCGAGCCTCTTTTGGGCTAGTGGGTGGTACAACAGATCTGCCAGGTTGCAGTGCCCTGTACAAATGGTAAGTCAGCCTCAGAACCTTAAAACAAAAAAAAAATAGATTAAAGCGAACTCATTCTTTGTCGGGTTCAGCTGCTGAAATAAATTCATCTTGCCTGGTGAAGAGAAGCGCTTCTGACAAACTGTTTGTCTCCCAATTTAGCTGTAGCACAATAGGACTTTGGTCCTTTTAGATAAATATCTTTAGTCTTTCAACCAAAGCATTTTAAGTCCTGAAAGTACTATATGTGGGCATACAACGAAGAGTTATCTCTTCGTTGAATACACTTGAGGCTCGTCTCTCTACGGTGCATTTTCGATTACATGAACCTTTTGTTTCTCCTCACGGTCTTTGAAAGTACCATTTGCCATGAATTCATTCATTAGCAAGTCGTCTATGGTGATAGTCGATAGTCACTAGGTCGAGAACAGTTTACTCGTTCACACATTTCTTTGCTGTTTGCCATTGAAATCGCTATCGGTGGGTTTACCGGTGTTAACAACTCCCTGCAAAGGATTTAATTTATCGCACACATAAAGCGTGTTGATGTCATTAATTCCCAGGTTTCGATTGCATGTACAACACATTGAGTAAACTCTGCACGACGACTATAGCGGTCAAGCAGTCGTACGGTCTTGTAACCTCTTTTTAAATTGCTATTGAACGTCATCGAAATAGATTTCTCTGATGGCAGGATAGCTCTGCATGTCCTGGAGCGTTTAGTTCGAGTAATAGTATTTTCGAAGCGTGTAAATCGCAGCAGCATCCTAAATCGGTGGTATGACATACTACGATGGACGAGTGAGAAACAATTTTAGTGCCATAATTGATTCACGTGCTCCTTTATGTAATGTGTCCACACACAATAAAGATTTCCCGCAACGCGTTCTGTTATTGTTTCAGTAAATGGTAGTGTATGTCATATCAGAGGGTTAGTATCTGGATACTTTTGTATTAGCTCGTTGTTGTACTTAGTGATGAGAGCACGTGCCTTCGGATCGTGGTCGACCGCAATAAAATGTGTAACACTGCAGCAAGTGTATAGCGACGTGTTTGCTGTTTGGCGCTTAATGTCGGGAAATACTCTCCCATTTAAAAAAAAAAAATAAAAGTGCATGTAGAAGTATCCTATAAAGCCTCTAAAACACAACTGGCCAGATAAAACTCTCCAAAACAATATATGTATAGGTTCATCATGAAAGCAAAACCATGATTTGCACATAAGCGCTCAGTATTGGTGCTTCAGTCCGAGGTGGACCAAGGCCTCAACCAACAACCTCTTCAAGTTAGCCCGGTCCTTAGCTAACCGCCTCCAGCTGCGCACTTCAAGTTGGTTGAGGTCTTGTTCTGCTTGTGGAGGCCACCGAAGGCGAGGTCGTCCACTGCTGCGATCAACAGTAGATCCGTCCTTTTCCGAGGTTTTTGGTTGTTTCGGAACCATCTTTTTTTACGTGGTAGGTAGTTAACCTTACGCACAACCCCCAACCTGGAGGGCCAGATCCTTATATACACCTAGGACAAGGGGCCGGGTCCACCGGTGTCAGTAACCCACTAGAGGGGTGTGAGCGCTGCCGTTGCCCAATAGGGGCTCATCCGCCACCAACTATTTTCCACGACCCTGACTAGTACATGGAAATCCTTATCGACCTGAGCTCCGAATATGTCGAAGTAGCTCAGATAAGGTTTTGTTTCCGTTCTGGAAATTTAACGCCACCGTTGCGTTGGTTCCATCTATGGAATTCGTCCGCTGTCGTGTATTATAGTGCTGCTATTTTAGCTTGCTCAGCACTCGCGCTTATAAGTTTAGTAAGTTGTGCCCGGGTGGGCAGCGACCAGTACCCGATGGCTACCACTTGGAGGTAAAATAAGCACAATTGATGTGTAGTAACAGTTCAACACTGGGCTTTGCCAAGTTAAAGCCAGTCAGTGCCTGCCTACCCTATTGCTACAACATACAGCCATCATGGAAATACATAGTTGCTTCTAGAAATCTCCCCAAATATTAGCTACAGCCAGAACCAAAGTCCTATACACTTAGGTACCTATCGCTTTCCATTCACTTTAAAACGGATTCTTTTGGAGTAGGTATTTAATTGGAAATAATTTTTTTCCATCTTGTAGTTTACATAAATTACTCTTTTATGGGCAGTGTTGACTTTGATCGATAAAATGTCAAGACTTCTTATTGAATTCTTATTGTGAACAAATATATAAAATTGGAAAAGCTGCGAAAAGTAGACAGCTTGTTTAACAGTTTAAAAAAGATGCGACTGTATCCAACAGTCCCGAGGTATGTGCAACCATCACGCGGATGGGGTGTGTAGCTCCACTTCATTGGAAAGAATGTAAATTATAATACAAGCCAATCATTTATTGATTTTGCACTACTGAGCATTGGTGAATGATTTGGTACCTAACCTAGGATTCTGTGTTTTTCTTAGTTAATGTCGGTTCAATCTTACATTGTTATACATCAAATTAAAGCATGAAAGATCCTCTTTCACATTACGGTTAAAAACATGTATAGTGTGGCTGAATATTTTTCAGAAATAAGTGATATTCAAAAAAAAAAAAAAACTTTACTTTTTAAGTTAAAGATATTAATTAATGATTTTAAAACTGAAAGTCTTAGACCGATGATTCTTAGGTCATAGGAAAGTAGAATTACCTTTCAGTTGATACTAAGAACATATATGTGCGTCTTACGCTTCTTATGATATTATGATTTTAAATTCACATAAACGGACAAAAATCATCAGAAGATCTATCCGCAATACGAACTTCACACAAAAAAATCTCAAAATCCCCACGATTTTGATAAAACTTCATAGTTTAAATGTACTGAAGCTCAACTTCATTTTGATACCAATTTCATTGATGTACGCTCTTGGCCCAAGCTTCATATAAGTTTGCCCCATCTCCATTAATAAATTAAGAAGAATTTTGAATTATAAAAAATATTCTAAATAAAAGACCTTGATTGGTTAGCTTTAAAAAACTTGGACGCTTAAAATATTTTCGATGCTGGACATTTTCCATAAATGTCTGTGTAGCAGTTTTAGCTCGTGAAATGGCGATTTGCTTTTTGGAATTCCACTTAATTGGAATTGGATACCACAGAATATTACATATTGCCTACTTGACCGACCCCATTTACTATACCAAGCAATCATAGCCCAGGTATCTATAATGGCATGACACACATTCATTCGATTGTTATCATTTATGAATGTATAGATACTTGTATCTTGAACTGTTGCAGTAGGTCAGGGGTATTTGAATAAATCAATGAAAGAGCAGTTTATGGCCCTGTCTTGTTTTGGTCACATGGCTAAAATGTTATCGCCGTATGTTTCAGGATAAACAGCGAAACCTTCTTCATAATGTACCTGTATGCACAACTTATTTAACACACTCTAATATCTACCTAATACATGTGAATGTGCATTTATTCATTTACCAAAACAAATATTAATATTTAAAGGAACAAAGAAAAAAATATGATAATAATAAAAAAAGCAAATATAATGCTTCTAATTGAAATACAACCCTTCTCCGTATTGCGTAATTAAATTGAAGGAAAAATCTTTATGTAGCCACAGTAAACGTGACACGAATGGTAAGATGTAGGCTTATACCGATATACAATACAAGGACGCCTCTTTCCAGAGGGAATAGGGCAACTCCACAATGGATTAAGCAGTCCTATGAGCGTCGAAGGACTTAAGTGAAATTAAATTTTTCCCACGCAAAATCCGCCTTTCATCCCCTTTCGCCGTCAAGGGCAGTTCATCTGATTAAGTGATTTATTTGCCGAAAATATGTTTGTTGTTATATATTTTGATAGTGCGCTATTTAATTTATTGTTCTTTATTGTTCCTTGTGGTAGTTAAGATATTGTTTGGAAATTGCTTCCGACACACATATCGATGGATGTTTTTTTTTGTTTTTTCGAAACAGAGCCAATATTATCGTAGAATTTTACATCATTATCATTTTTCGTAAATGTTCATATCTTATACCATTGAAGCACTGGCGTCTGACAGCTGGGATAATGTCTTATTTTCGGGTGGGTTTTAGTGTGTGTGCAAAACAAAGTAAATAAATTAAAGCAGTTACATCGAGTAGTATACAATTTAATCGTCATAACAATTCAAAGTTACGATGATGAAATTCTACACTTTCATGAAGCGTTAAGACGAAAATCACTACATTTTCTTCTCTTGGCAACAAATGTTTTTCGGAAATAAGGAATTGGTTACATAACCTAGTAAATGCGTTATAGTATGTACTTTATTTGTCCTATACAACTGTACGTACACAAATATCGAATAGAAGAAACCTTCAAATTTGTAAAATTTCAACCTAAGGATCCTCTACTAGGGGTGATAGGTTTAAGAGATTTCTCGGTTCCTGCTATAAATTTTTTTATACAGTGAAGCCCGGTTAAGAACCACCCTCTTAAGTGCAAAACCTACATGAATCTATCCATAATCGCTTTCGTCCACAACAGCATGACCCTCACAGCAACCACGGGCCGTGTGCGGGATGTGAAGGTCAACAGCAGGTCGGAAGCAGTGAGCACATTGCAAGGAAATTGGCGGAATCGCCATGTAAGGATGTTATTCGTTCACCAATAGTAAAGATTTACCACTTTGCCAAGTGGTGATACAGGATGTCTTCTGTAACTGTTGGAAGTAAGGCAGAAATGTCAAAAGTATATTTCTACCAAAGAATCTAATTCCTACGAAGGGCAGGGCACAAGTGCCATAGGGAGTCTGCCAAAATGAGAAACAATCTTGCGTGATGTCAAATTGAATCTCATTTTATTTAAATTTTCTTGATGCTTATATACTAAAAATCCCTGGGAATCTTTCCAATGCATATCAACACTGCGTCGGTCTAATGCTGATAAATATCTCGGGTTACAAAATGTGACCCAAACACTCGTTATCGGTTTTAGATAATTCAAATTTTACTCTTTACTGACATATACGCAGTGTTGGCACTTTACGTGTAAAGAATGATTTTTTTGAGTTCTTTACGTTTCGAAGTATATTGCACGTAAAAAGCGTAAAGAAAGGTAAACAACTGTAAACAACTGTAAACAACCGTAAACAACTGTAAACAACTGTAAACAACTGTAAACGTAATTTCAAAAGCTTTCAATAAAGTGATGGGAACTATCGAATGAATTAGTATTAGACTATCGATAATAATTAGTAACTGAATGATTTCAACTATCGAATAGTTTCCTTCATTCAGCCATTCATGCATCCATATTACTAAGCTAAGCATTCCTACATAAGTCGAAACGACGAGTGTCCTCGAAATATGTACATATCTCAAAAACATGCGCGCGATGAGAGATGATAATTCAAATATATTATGTCCATATTGCAGGCAAATTGTTTAACACATGAGCATGTTTTTGATTTTTTGTTCAAAAAAAATATGTAGAGAACCCAGTTTTGTTTTGGAATACAGCCGAATTTTATGCACCAGAAATATCTAAGTTAAGCTCCTGAAAATTTCTGGTTCGTTTGCAGATCTTGAACGGATGTTTTCCACATGGAGCCTAATACACAATTTCATGAGGAACCGTTTATCTTTTGATAGCTCCAAAAAACATATGCACTTGTTCTTGTATGTAACATTCCGAATGAAGGACAACTTTCTTGTAAACGAAGAAGTGTGTGATCGAAATTAAAATCGAATACAAATAATTGCTTTTCTTTATAAAAATACGTGCTTTTTTAATTGTTTACATTGTTTACGGTACACCTTGAATTAGATGAATGTAAATTACGCGATTCTTTACGTGTAAACAATAGCGTAAACTTTATGGCGTAATTTACTTTGCCAATACTGCATACGCAGTGACACACATTGTAATGATTACCTGACCCATCTGTTGGGTGACACAACGAATTGTGTTATCCGGGTGCACGGTAGTGGACCGCCAAGTTCCACGCGGCACTACCAGTACTCTTTACCCGAAGCGCTTCGCGGCTATTTACCTACCCTTATAATTCAGCTTCCTAAGTCACTGGGAGCCTCATTTTCTGGCTGCTAGTAGAAGAGCGCTATGCTAGATCATATAGCCTATTATAGGGTAGGTGTACCAATACCCGGCCAGTCACTAGTATCCGGCCACTCTGCGTTAAATAGCTGAGAATAAGTAAATTATTCGTTATTTCCATGGGCAACCAATTATGGCTTTAGTTTTTGACCTATTTAACATGCTGGTAAAGTTTTGACAACAGTGAACATTTCTAAACCGCAAAAAAAAAAATGCGCAGTCTGTGTAGTTCGACGAGAAAGTGAGAACTGCGTTTTAGAGTAAGCGAGTGTTAGTGGAGGTACAAAAAACAAAAAACGTAAATTTCTATGTTTTTTTTTAAATATTTACCAACTTATCTTTTGTTTTTCTGTTAAGTTATAATAATTATTAGTCATAAAACGTGAAAAAACTGAGAGTTTTAATTTTTACATTATTATTAAACGGTGGCCGGTTACTAGAACTTTTTTTTAGTTAGGTGTTCAAGTGTCCGGCCAGAGTGGCCTTGTAGGTATCCTTGTGGAATTTCTTCACAGGCTTGGAGGGATATATACGAGCAAAAAGAGTGAGCTAAGCAAGAAAAAATCGATGCAGTTAAAGATAACCTGGCCGGATACTGGTGCAAAGGTGGCCGACTACTGAATTTTAGTGGCCGGGTACTGGTGAAATTTCACTTTTTTGAAAAAATAATTTTTAATTTCAGATGCATGAATCCAATTACATTCAGCTATTTTTTTTTTTTTAAAACTTAAAATTGCCATTGTTGTGCAAAAAAAAAAATTGTTTCACTGATTAGGTGAATTAGTTATCACGGATCAAAGTAAGAAAAAGTGTTAGGTGGCCGGATACTGGTACACCTACCCTACTTTAAGAAATATTGAGCTCCGAAAATCGTAATTTTCGTAGCTGACACAACGATCATCAAAATGTATATGGTACTTCCAGCAGACCTAGAGACTTGAAATTTGGGATGTAAGTAGCATTTATAGTGTGTATAAAGGAAAAAATAAAAAACTCTTATTTATTAACTTGCAAATCGTTTAAATTAATAAAAACAAACCACCGTGTATTATACATTATACATACACTACAAAAGTGTGAAACCTATACCCACAAATACATACACAAATGCACATTTTAGTGAGAGCTAGCCATAAACGTGGTGAATTCTCTCACCAAATGTATTTTATACGACAAGGCCCCTTCAAGTAAATATATAGACGTGCTACTTCTTATATTATATATACAATGAAAATGATACTCAAAAATGTGACGGTGAACGCAGTATGTATATGTATATTATATAAATTATGTATATGTATATGTATATTCTCTCACAAAACGTATTCATTTTCATATGGATTGGTATAATTGATATTTGGCAAATGGCGAATGGCAAACTGAGTGTGAGAGTGAGTCTATCGATCACAGTGATGCCTTTTGCACCGTCATCGTGTCGTCCTACTCTAGCTCAATAAGATTGGAGAGGTGCTCTGCTCTTTTCATTTTCATTTCATATTCGTCCGGGTGCGCTACCCCTCTGCATGAAATGAACCCAATTTACTCTCCTTCTCCTTCTCCTTCTCCTGCCTATGCAAAGAAAATAATTTCAGATTTCATTCAGTTTCAGTTCAATAAATAACTTTGAGCTAATAAGACGCGTGAGTGTAATCTGCTGAATAAAATGGGTGAAAAATATGAAATTTTAGATGTCGGAGATGGGCAGATGTGTACTCATCGAATAGTTTGTATACCTGGCGATGGATCATGTTTATCTTTCAAAAACTCAACAAAAAGAAGTGAGATCCCATCAAAAACATTACTGTAAAAAAGGCCAAGTTCCTATTAAAAATGTAGGCCAAAAAAAGTATTGAGATAACAGTGGCCAAGTTCTTGCAGGACTTTATTACATAAGTTAAATAAATGAGTAAGTTGAGCCTTAAGGTTAGAGCTGATTAAAAGTATCTATAGAATCTTCAAACTTGGCCGTCTGTCTGTCTGAACATATTGTAAAGCATTTTTGGTCCATAAATTTAGAAGTTGGTAATTACTTGATTCCAGCCCCACCTAGCGGAATGAAATATACTTTACGACCTATTCTCATACCTGTCTCGTAACCGGACACTGACGGTACCGAGAAATATGTCCAGTAATGAGAGGTGTTCGGTTATGGGAGACAAAAATAAATTGACGTTCTTAAAAAGAAACACAATAGACATGTGGTATTCATTTTATTTTATAAAAGAATTCATTTTTATGTCATAAATACAAATTACCAAAAAATACTAATTTCTGTCTTGACAATCAAGCATAAAATGACACACACATACATACGCGTACATACACTTAACATACAAACCTACTTAGAAATGCAATGAGATTTTTAAATGCACATAATATGTAGTTCATGACAGTTTGAGATATGTTAGGGCAAGATGGAAACCCCGAGAGAAATACAGTAAACTTCCATATTCCGGCATTATTTGTCCCACCAGAGACAATTTTTTACTTCACTGTAATCAGCGGAATCATTTTTATCTTTATACAAAATTCGCACAAATTAATATAAAATATCTCTCGAAATGCCGGAGATATGCGTGTGTCATTCTAGCGTTCCCAACCGAAAATCATGTGTGTGCGAACGTGATACTGACGCAAAGGCACACTCCACAGTTTACATTTTTGTTTCGTTTCTTTGCAAAGTGTAAAGAAGAGGAAAACCAAACAAAAACAAAATAAAGTATGTAAAAAGTTTGCCATACGTAGATGTATTTTGTCCTTTTAAGAGAGAGCGACATTCTATTGCGGTTACGAAAATTAGTGTCCGTGTCCGGTTATGAGAGAGTCCGGTTATGGGAGAGTTTTTTATATGAAAAATCGTGTATTTATTTTTGTTCTTTGAAATCTGTCCGGTTATAAGAGGTGTCCGTACAGGTTTTAATTAGTTACAATATATCGAGAAACATAGTACTGTCAGTGGTAACATTTTTGGCATTATTATAACATAATTGACACATAAATAACTAATAACTGGTTCTTTTTTTGTCTTTCATTTAAAATTTTCATTATAACTGTATTAATCGGAAAATAGACGCAATACGTTCCTCTTATGCTTTGTTTTTATAACATGCACCCCACTGACTGGGGTGACACTGGTAAGCAGGTCAATTTTTCAGTGCAAATTCGAAAGTTTATTCGGTGAGATCATTAATCAATTTATAATGGTTTAGAACTTTGACCAGAATTTCCACAAAAGTTAATGAAGATGCTGACAACAATGATTCCGCAGCAAATTGATGGAAATAACTTGAGTTAATAAGGGTACGTACGGTAAAGAGAGTGAATTTTGTGTAAAATGTTTGCAAATTAATTAGGTGGTCACCCAAAATTTGCGGCCTGTCTACCGTGGTTCAGTTAAGCAAAAGCTTTTATTTTTCCACTGGTATTGGAGAGGCAACAATACCTGTAGCTGTGCTTATGTTTAAATTATAACCAATTCGGAAGTAATGCGAATACCGTTGTAGGTAGTTAGTTCAAAGGTCAGAGCTCTCCGGCAGGTTTGTAATTTTAGGTAGTGAGGAATATTTGATGTTCGTGCAAATAAAATATTACGCTTCAAGGGAGTAGATGAATTTTTCCAGCTCTTACGTTTTATGAACTTTGGAAATTTTAAGGGTTATATATTTAAGGGTTATGAACCAACGACATGATTATCTTATTACATGTAATACGTGCGAATCATCAGCTGTTGATTAATTAAACACCTGAAGAGTTATGACGTTATTTGTAACTTTTTCATCATTGATCAATCAGTAAGGTCGTGTGAAGAAATGTCACATTTCGAATTTCCTTAAAATACCATTCGCCAATGAAAATTCATTTCAGTTTTCCAACAAGAGGTTTCAATTTGATTACGCATTTCTATGAAATATGATTTTTATTTCAAACAATAGAAGAATGAAAATTAATATCAGCCAAATGACTTCCACGACTTCTGTTCAACATCCAGGGTCTTTTGATAAAATTTGCACTCACATTCGCGCCCATTTGAACTTTCTATTTTCAAGCGAAAGTGATGATAAACTGCAAAAAAAGTCAAGTACAACAACTGAGGTTCAAAGAACTGGTGAAATAATAAAATAAATAGTTTGGCGGTTTGAAACATAATTAATTAAAATGAACTAACGACAGTAGTTACGTTCATTTCAGTTAGGTTAGGTGGCTATCCACCGTAGGCACTCGATAGGACTCACTTAAACCAAAGTAGGTTCATAATTGGGTTGTCACGAAAGCCGATTCTTATCGGTACCCTTGTAATCATTTTAAAAGTTGGATACATGACATCCATTGAGGAAATATCTTTTAGGTGTGTAAAAAAATATGCTCACAGTTTTTTTTCCTAAGGAGGAGAGTTCTGGACAGCTGCACAAGAGCTTCATTCGTGAAGCTGCAGAAGTCATTGGCCATGATTCCCAATCTGCTGGCATGTCCCTTTTGTTGCACAATGACCTGTCAAACCCCAAATAGGGTGCCGATATTATACTCAGCTAATGTTTAGCAGGCTATAAGTTTTGCGCTGATTTAGCTGAGGCCAAGTATGCTAAGCGTGACTACGCGTATCAAAATTACGCTAGTGCGTTGATAGCTCTTTGGCTATCTGTATAAATATATAAATATCGTGAGCCGACATTATCGATAACCATTCAGCGGCTTAACGAATAGCCATCACCTCCGCCTGGAAGACTCTTCAGTAGCCCGGATGTTGAAAAGACAAGTTTAGGCTGACTTGGTCTGAGAAGACACCCGCTCCTAAAAGAATTCTGACTGAGCTTAGAAAACAGCGGTAACAGACGCTCCTATACCGTCAACTGATCCATCCATGTATGTACATAGATCTCCAGTACATATTTGTCATTAAGACACACATATTGCCTACCATTCCTATCGGCCGCGAATATTTGACTTTATGTTTGATGTTAAAATCTAGCAGCGGATTCATAAAGTCCGTAATTCCTGTATTTTTGTGGGCACCGTAGCGCAAGTGGTTAGTGCGTCGGACTACTGAGCCAGCGGTCTTGGGTTCGAATCCCGCCGCAAACACCTAAAAGTTTTTCACAGTGCCCACCTCTTTCGAATGTCTGACAAGCATCAAAGAGTATCATTTGTCACGATTGAGCTTCTCAACTCGCCGTTCGGAGTCGGCAAAAAACTGTAGGTCCCTTCCATTCGTGCAAAAATATAACACGCACACACAAATGGTTGCGAGAAGCAGGCCCAGGTTCACCTCGAGCTGTAGCGCCAACTAAGTAAGTAATTCCTGTATTTAGGTTATTCATTGAAAGTATTCACACGCGTTAAAAAAATTCCCATCACAAGGACAGAAGTTAAGTGGATGACGAGTTTTTAGTAGCCTACAGGGTGGTCCAATTATAGTAAAGGTCTGATTCATTGGTTGATGTTATGAACAAAATCGTATGGATGGAGGGGGGGACCCCATTGAGCATCAGGGTGTTTAAAAAATATCCTTCAGAGAAGTAGGTGCTATAGAAGTTATTCAATTATAACTTCTGGCGTATTAAACGTTGAGCAACGAAAGTGGACTCTTTTCATAGCCAATTGCTTATTGTTTATCACAGTCAAAAACCATTACCGTCCGTGTCTTCGTTTTCGAGATATTGGTCTTCAAACACAGATGTTTTTTTTTTAAGTACTTTTTGTGAAAATCGAATCTATCTCGGGTAAGTGTGTTGATAATTTTTTTTTATTATTATTATTTTCGTGTGCCATAACGTCACCTACCAATGCACCATACAAGATTTTTACCTGCGGCTTACAACTATTGTATATATGTAGGTCTAGACCTAGAGGCACAAGGTTAAGAATTGCTTCCAATCCCGCTGTTGCAGCTGTTCTCATCGCATTGGCTGTTCCAGTGTCATAACCCTAAGGTCATAACCTTAAGGTTGCTGGTTTTTGCAGCAGCGTGCCACCAGACTAATCCTTCATGTTAGTATGAATAAAATCTGAATAAAGGGGCCATTTTTCCTCTATTTTAAAGTTAAGGTTCCAGTTAAGCTTTCTGTCGCTTATTGCGCCCGAATATTTTGCACTCTCGGACAACTTAAGGTTAGTGCCCTCAATGAAGGCTGGTATCGTTCTCTTGCTAGTGAGCAGCACTAGTTCGGTTTTTGGGGGGTTGAGCCCCAGTCCACATTATTTCGCCCAAACGTTTAGCTTGTTCAAGGCTCTCTGCACTAGTAAGGAATTTGACCGTAGCAAATAACACATATATCATCTTCGTATGCAGTTGTTTCACCAGTAGATATCTATATTAATTTTTTTTTGTTTTATTAAAAAGAATGATGTATGTTGAAATATCTACAATAAAATGGCAAGTAACGAAATAAGGAATTTAAAAAAAAATTCCCAAAGTTCGAAGAAGTAATATAAAAAAGCGACGAAGGATCCGTTACCATTATTTCTATTACGTTACAAACTTTGGATTAAAATTAATATACCCTAGTGGGATTTTGGGGTATAAACATGAGCACTGCTGGCCCTGTGTTTTCCGTTTTTTTTTTGTTTCCTTTTCACTAACTCCAATTCAGATGATAAATCATTTTTCTTTTTGTATCACAGTGACGCAGTCTTGTATTCAAATAAAAGTAAATTCGCGATAATAAAACCAAAAATAAAATAAAGGCCATAAAAGTATCCGCGAACGCTCCATACCATCCCGCGCTCATCGTTGCCAAATCCCCTAAGAATAACGAAAACAAAACAAAAAAAAAAAGCCCAGCTACCACATAAAATTCAACACGCACCAAGTGTTTCTTTAAGCCGTGAAAGTTATGCAAAATATTTTCCGCAAAATACGAGTACACCCTTAATTGTCAGATGAAAAAAAAAAAGAGAACATCGAAAGCGAATCACACCCTCTGGATATGGCATCATATTTTATTTCATTGTATTGCATTAATTGTCATTTGTCCTGTTCGGCGCCGAAAGCCTCCGTGTGCCGTGTGCGTCCTTCGTTTCTGCGGCGCATTTCCTTGTTATTTCGAAAAGATAATTCCGACTTTAATCGGGACCCAATACTGTAGTATTGAACTGCTGGAAAACCAACGAAGGGGTGTGCATGGGCTTAAAGCGACCTTCTGAAATGCACAAAGCGGCCATAAATTATTGCTTATCAAATTTAGATCCCTCATTCATGGAATCTGTATGGATTATCACACAGGGACATTTTTATTGGCCTATTAAAATTAATGGACAAAGAATGAAAACTTGGCTAGCTGGATATTTACATTCGTATAAAGGCTGAAAGTTTATGCTTGAAAAAATGTAAGCATAGCCCGCCGGGAGCATACTCTGCTATGCGTTATTCCTTAAGTTACTCTTTAAAGTGAACGATGCGGCTGAAGGGGATTTTAGTTGGATTACAAGTTTTCCGCTTTCGGGAAGATGCTTTTTTGGTTGCCTGGTTGCCCATAACGCTTGGAGGCTGTTTTCATAGTAACTCATGCCTGGCTGTGTCTTTATGCTCATTTCAGCTGGATACTTTGCGAAATGTTTATCCTAGAAGATTATGACCGGCTTTGAATTGTGTGGATATAAATAAGTACATTTACATTATAATAATTTAGGTGGAATAAGCCAGCGTAAAAAATATTTTCTCTTCTCGAATGAATTTAAAACATATAGAAAAGTTGCGAGTTTTTTAAATCGGATCTATAGGGTATCACTATAGTTGATTGTAAGGTAGTCTTATGTGTACTGTTACACCTGCAATGTTTTTCAGTATAAGTTATTCAAATTCAAACAATTTAAGTGCTTTTTTAGTTTGTTTTCAGATCGAGCATAACCTAGAAAACTAGAATCTGATGCAGAATTCGGTTTTTCGAAAACGATTGCATTTTGTGCGAACCTTCAAAAGTTTAAATTGAAAAATTTAAGTACAGTGTGGCTAATGAATATTGCTACATTAAGAAACTGAAAAAAAATTATTATAGAGTCGTTATAGACTGAATGAATTGCTTGGATAAAGGATTTTCCATAGACTATTAAAGAAAAACGTGACGCAGGTGGGTGACGCAGGTGAACTAAAGTTTGTTCTAAAAGGCTGAACATTTTATTTATTAGTGAGTTCTAAGCTTTATTATTTGTCATAGGTATTTTGTTTTCAGTAGGTAGTTGCAAATGGGCTAATGTGGAATACCAATCTCGCATGTTTTGAATTTATTCTGTCAACGAGTTTGTTGCGGATAATGTGAAATACTATGCTCCGGGTACTACGGAACACTTTTTTACATTACCTTCCAATTTTCAGAACCTCGATTTTCGAGGTGCTTTAAGTTTTCACAAAAAATATCTCTCGAAAATACTTCCAGCTTAACTTCAAATTAATTTTAGAAGGTAGCTAATAAATAAATATATAAAATACATTAAAGTCGTCGGTTTTCTACGTGGACTTTGGTTGCAGAGACTTAAAATAAAATGTATTTTCCACAATACCCGACCTTACTCTATTGCCACATTAAAGGACATCATTTATTTATTTCGAGAGTCGGTCGCAAGATGAAAATACGCTTCTAATACTGCTGCTTTTTGTTTAACACGATGGTCACAAAAAAATAAAAGTAAGTACATATGTATTACAATTTTCAAAAAATATTTCGAAATGCTTGTATCCAAACTGATTAGACATATTTGCAAAACAAGGCAATGTAGCGACACGAAAACCGTTTCTGCAAGCAATTGGTATAGAATTTGTTGTACCGAGGATGGAGGGCAACAACACCGTGCTTCTGATTTCATATTTGGATTCATTATTGTCTTCACCTGAAAATATCGATTTTCGAAAAATAATTTGAACAGCCTTTTAACTGCCATCAAATATGCAGAAAATTCACTCCGAAGACTTAAAATCAAACAGGAAACAATTTGCCGATTTCTACGACTTTGACCTAGGCAATTTAAACAACGAAATAGAACTATGATTTGATCTTTGGAAAGATAAAAAGTTGGATGATGAGCTCCAAAAAAAATTAGAAGTATGCGGTGTGGTTAGGGAAGCAGATATATTTATTCCTTCTGTGAAACTGGCTTAGTTTTTTTTTTTTTTTATAATTCACGCGCGCTAAAGGGGTTATGAATACCCTTAAAATGGCACAGGGCCAAGGGAAATTTAGGGAGGATGAAAGAGGAGATACCGATGTGCATTGGTCTTAAATGCCTGTAGATCGTAACGGGAGGGAAAAATCGTGTTTGGTAAAGCATTCCACATTCGTGTTGAGCGGTTAAAGAAAGTATCTCTATATTTTACTGTACGTCCGAAGTTGGGCTTAAGGGTAAACTGATGGGCATTCCTTGCGAGACGTGTGTTGCGGGAAAATTGTTGAAGGGGAGGAATGCAGCTGGCTATTTCACTTGAGCACTGTTTGTGGAAAAAGCGATAAAATAGGGAAAGACAGGAAACATTACGACGGTGTTCAAGAGAGTCAATTGACTCAGTAATGTTTCTATCCCCTATTAGTTTTATCGCGCGCTTTTGTATTCTATCGATCAGGTGCAGTGATGTTTTTGGAGCACCCGACCAGATATGAGCATTGTACTCGAGCTTGGGGCGAATATACGCCTTATAAATTGTAGCTAGATCAGAAGGGGTGAAGAATTTCTTACATCGTTGGAGGAAACCTAGGCATTTTGCGGCATTTTTGGCGACTTCGAATATGTGGTCATTCCAACGTAGGTTGGCATTAACACACATACCGAGAATGGAAAGCTTTTCGGTTTCAACGATGCAAGAGCCATTCATGGATAATGGCTGTTGGGTAAGATTACGCTTTAACGACAGAAGACAGCATTGGGTTTTTGAAGCATTAAATTCCACTCTATTATTTATACCCCATTTGGTTATGCTGTCAAGGTCGGAATTTAATGAGCTTAACATACGCAACCGTTCCAGGTCCACAGCCGAAGAGCAGGGACGTGAATCTGTAAACGAATATGTAAAGCTGAGGGTGCTATCGTCAGCGAAGGAATGTATTGGATTAGATGTGGCAGACAAGAGATCATTTATGAAAATAAGAAAGAGTGTCGGAGACAAAACTGAGCCCTGGGGGACACCAGCATTTATATGGTGAATTGCAGACTTGAAACCGTCCAAAACAACTTGTATTGAACGGCCCGAAAGGTAGTTTCTAATCCATTGAAGAAAATGTTCATCGAAGCCATATGCACGCATTTTCGACAAAAGAGCTTGATGTCAAACTCTGTCAAATGCTTTTGAAATATCAAGTGCAACAATCTTACACTCACCAGAGTTATGAAGGGATTTGTTCCACTTTTCGGTGAGATATGCCATCAGATCACCAGTGGATCTTTTGCTACGAAAGCCGTATTGTCGGTCATTGAGAAGCTTTCGTGATTCAAGATATTTCATTAGCTGACGGTTTATCAGAGTTTCCATGACCTTGGAAAGGAGGGACGTAAGTGCTATGGGTCGGTAACTGGAGAGAGAAGAAGATTCGCCTTTTTTAGGGACGGGCTGGACAAATGCTGTTTTCCATCTACTCGGAAAGAGCCCAGAGGAGTAGGAAAGATAGAAAAGCTTACGCAATGGTTTTGCCAGCGTGGAAGAGCACCGCTTCAGAACTATGGGGGATATACCGTCTGGACCGGCGGATTTTTGAATGGCTTTACAAACATCATTTGTTCAGCCCTGTAGAACGTGCGCAATTCAAAGATCGTTAGGTACATTAAGGAGAGTGAAAACTTGGCTGCGCTCAACAATAAACTCAATGGTAAAAAAAATATTACACATAAATTTGGATAAAATGTTATCAATTGTGTGTTTCACCTTTCAGGGTTGTGTGTGGTAAGTGCTTATCAGAAAATGGTACATGAAAAAAAAGCGCCATACTAGAGGAAGTATTAAACAGAATGGCTTCAGATCCTAGAAGATTGATCTTGCAATAAAAAAAAAAAACAAGCATTTATGTTCTATTTTAACCTTCTGGGACTGACGTGGTAGTATGACAGACACCACAAAATCGAAAAACTAGCGTTGCGTCGATATTTGGCATATAAATAAATGTTTATGTTTAACTTTTATGTATGTCTTATTAATTTTAATAATGCATACTTTAATAATGCATACTCTCAACTTTAAAATATAAAAGTTAAAAGTAGGAATATAAAACGAATTTTTAAAATACAAGCTGCCAAAATGGTGGTATCTGGTATACTACCACGTCAGTGTAATTGTTAAAATTAGGGCACGTCAGTCCCAGAGGGTTAAAGTGAACGTTTCTAAAATTAAAATCTCGCCCTCCACTGAACAAATTCCTGCGTACGCCTTTGTACCCGGGTTCGGACTTCAGAAACCAGATTTCGCAGTAGATGGAAACAAAAAATCGCAGTAAAACCAACAGTAGATGAACAAATTTATGTTAAGTACATTATTTTATTGAAAAACAATAATTAACAAAAAAATAAATACAAAAATAACCAAAATTGCACATTTCATTTCGCAAGTCTTAAGAGAAAAAATAAATAAAAAAAGTAATCAAAAATAAATAATTCCATTCTCCATGTTAAGGTCAAAATTCACGGCAATTCGGTAGGAATATTCAGTGCCTAAAATTGCCAAATAGAAGATATAGATACATATGTATAGTTAAATAATTAAACAAGAATAAATTGTGGCTGCTAGTAGAAGAGCGCTATGCTCTGGAACGCCATGCTCTGGAAAAAAAGGAGGTAGCATGCGACGCTGTGCTCTTTGGAATACCTGCACAGCCTGATGAGAATCTTAAGAACTTGTTTAATCGGCTCTGTCATACAATCGACCACAAGCCCCCTCTCTTAACAAATATCTTCCGTACCAACAAACGGAATAACCACAACAACATTAGCAATAACACCGCTACTCTACATCTCCAATTATCTTGAAATTCAGCAACGCTCAGGAGAGAAACGCCTTTCTGACATCGGCTGCGTACTACCGCAAACAAAATGCTACGGAACTTCGACTCCACGATTTGGGCATCGATTCAAACAACACATGCTATGTCAACGAGAGTCTCACGAGACAAACGCGTTATTTACTTCATAGTGCTCTCGTACTTAGAAGGAAAAAACAAGTGTTTGCTATCTACACCAAGTACGGAGCTGTTTTTGTTAAGAAGTCAGCGAGTGGGGAAAGCTTTCCCATCGAAAGCTCTGCTGATCTGCTTGCTACTGCTGCGACGCATCAATGATCATCGTACACCTATTGTAATTGTAAGCTTATTTACTAAAATTGTTATTCTTTTCTCTTCTTTTCTTCTCTTTCCCCTCTTTTATTTGCTCCTAAATTCTTCCTTGTTGGACTGCACTTTTTGTTTGTTTACATTATGAATATTGCTGGTATTTCGAATAGTCCCTTCAGTGTGCACGAAGAATCGACGAACATTATGGTGAATGTCATCTCCGAGCGTTATGAGGGTCTAAATGTTTGCTATTTAAATGCACGCAGTCTTAACAATCATAAATTAGACTATCTAAAGTACTTATTCTCTAACTCATATGTCGATGTTATCTGTGTAAGCGAAACCTGGTTCAAGCCATCTGTTGATGATTTCTTCTACAAAATTCCGAACTATGAGATATTTAGAAATGATAGAGTTACCGAAACCACAGGCGGTGGAGTAGCAATTTATTGTAAATCATCACTCAAATGTAAGGCAGTCACTAAGTCTTGTGGTAGTGGGATTGAATTTATTATCGTCGAAATACGCGACTCCCATACTAAATGTATTGTTTCATGTGGTTACAGTAAAAATCGGCTCTGCTCCAATGCTCCTTTCTTTTCAGCTTTATCTGATATCTGTGCACTCTACCAACACATTATCATCTGCGGTGACTTCAATACAGACCTGCTAAAAAACGATTCCCTAACTTTTCGAATGAAGGACTCTATTTCATCGGTAGGGCTAAATATAGTAAACACAAACTCCCCAACTCGATTTGCTCATAACCGCTCATCTAGTCTTCTAGATCTATTTATCGTCTCTGATTCGCCATTAGTTCTTTTGTTCGATCAACTATCGTTTGATTCTGTTTCTGACCATGATCTCCTGTTCTGTACCTACAATATCAATCTATCTAAATCTGCTGTCGCCGAGTGTTTCACTTTTAAAGATTTCAGCTCTATTGATTTAAATGCACTTCATATGCAAGCGACAACAGCTCCGTGGCAAGAATGTTGGTTAAGTTCTAACACAAACGTTAAACTGAACTGTTTTAAAGCTATTTTGTTTTCGTTGTTTGACCAATGTGTTCCGACCAAAAGGGTACGCATTCAAAATAAAATCTGCCCTTGGTTTACGTCGGACGTGGTAAGTGCAATCAAAAAACGCAATAAGGTATACAGTAAATGGAAGCATCGGCCCACGGATACAAACTGGAATGCCTACAAGGTGGCTCGCAATCTCGCAACATCCATACTGCGCACATCGAAGAAAAACTATTATGCTTCCAAACTCAACATTTCCCTACCTGCAAAAAAGCTCTGGAGCAACCTTCGTAAAATCGTCCCAAATGTAGTCTGGATCCTAATGATTTAAATCATTTCTTTCTTGGGAGTGATTCTAGTATAAGTGATTTTGATTTCGACTTCAATCAACCTGTAAACTCAGCACAACAAAATGTGAGGCTTGAAGATTTCGAGGTGGTCACGGAAAATGATGTTGCAGAGTGTATAGCTGCCATAAAGTCTGACTCCATCGGAGAGGACGGTGTGCCAATACGCTTTGTTAAACTCATTTTACCAGTTATCATAACCCATCTCACCCATGTTATCAACTGGTGCTTTATAACTTCAACTTTTCCGGACTCTTGGAAAATTGCACGAGTCCTGCCAATTGGTAAAAAAACAAACCCTACCTCTCCAGCTGATTACAGACCGATTAGTATTCTCCCCTGCTTGTCCAAAGTTTTAGAAGGCCTTATATCTAAGCAGCTAATGAGATATATTTCAAACAATAGCTTGCTAAGTTCTCGACAGTCTGGGTTTCGAGCTAACCACAGCTGCTCCACGGCTATGATCAATCTACTGGAGGAAATCAGGCTTGATTATGATAAGAATAATGTCACGTTTCTCTGTTTATTGGACTTTTCGAAGGCCTTTGATAAAGTGAACCATCAAATTCTTCTTTGGAAACTTAAACATCTTTTCGGGCTCAGTGACAGAGCTGTCAAACTTATAAATAGTTTTCTCTCCGGAAGGTTGCAAAGAGTTATCACCAATGAAAATCATTCTCAGCTGAAGCCTATCATGCAAGGAGTTCCACAGGGATCAATTTTGGGACCGCTCCTATTCTGCATTTTTATAAACGACCTTCCAAATGTCTGTAAACACACATCAGTTCATTTGTACGCAGATGATGTTCAACTTCATGCTGCAAGGTCGTTTCACAACCTAACCGAACTGGCTGTCCTTTTCAACGAAGACTTAGAGCGAATTTACAGATGGTCTCTAGTGAATGGACTTCAATTAAATCCAAAAAAGTCGCAAATTATCCCCATCTCATACAAAAAATTTAATCTTAATCTTGTACCGGATATATGGCTGAACGACAGTAAAATTAAAGCAGTAGAATATGTCACTAGTTTAGGCTTCGTAATAAACCGCAGCCCATCTAGTTACAATCCCATCAACATGATTGTTGGTCGAATCTACGGATGTCTTAGAAAATTGTGGCTTACTGCTGCCTTTACTCCTATCGAAACTCGGCGTAAGCTCATAATTACCTTAGTACTACCTCTCATTACATACGCTGAGGTTGTCTACTGCACTCTCGACTCATTATCGCAACGTAAACTCCAGGTTGCTTTCAATGATGCGGTGCGATATGTACATGGCCTTCGTAGAAGTGATCATATTTCCGTTTATTCTCGTAGGCTACTGGGTTGCTCTCTGCAGAATTATGTAAACGGCAGGAACTGTATATTCCTCCATAAAATCATATACAACCAATGTCCTACATATCTGTTCACTAGGCTGAATTTTTCACGATCTTCCAGAACCATGAATATTATCACCTTTCGACACACGCACCTTAACTCGTCACGTTTATTCTTCATTCACGCTGTCAGACTATGGAACTCTTTGCCTACCCGTATCAAATCAATTTCTAATTTCAAAAGATTTAAAAGTGCTGTTCTTCTTCATTTTTCATCGACTACCTCTCGCATCTAATACCATTCACTACCTTTCAACCTTCCTTATCTTCCTCGACTCTTTTTAAATTAATTGTAATTTTATTTAACTTAGTTTTAAGTACTTGAAATTATATAAAATCAATTCTAAACTCTAAGTACTATAAAATACATTCCTCTTAATGTACAAACCAATGAAATTTAATAAAATTGAAATTGAAATTGAAATATTGTTTTCTTTTTTTTTCTTCCCACGAAACAAGAACAAAATAATGCTTTAGTACTACACACTGCTCTAAAACCCTGTTAACAGCTGCCTGAACAGATAACCATCGGGTTGAACTTGTGTTGAGAATTTTATGCTCTTCTGTATTGAAATATTCCTGAAATGTTTTGAAATCAGCAAGCCGCTTGGAGCTGCGCCAAAAGAAATTAAAAATTAACTTAACTAAACACTCGGGTTCAGGAGGAAGTCCTTTCGCTGCTGCTTTCGCACAGAGGTTTAAAGAGTGGCATGTGCAACCCAAATAGAAGAGGTTTTGGTTCAAAGATTTAAGTTGTTCTTTTACCCCATTTAATGTTCCATTCATGACTGAGGCGTTGTCAGTGCCTAAGCCTATCAAATTCTGATATATTAATATTAAGCTCTTCTAAATATAATTTTATTGCGTTTGCTATTGAATTTGCCGACGAGCTTTCCAATTCAATCAATCCAAAAACGTGTCTTTTACCGAATTTTCCTCTTGGTGACGCACTATTAATACTAAACACTTCTTACAGCTAATATCGGTACTTTCATCTATAATGAGTGAAAAATAATTGTTTTTTAGGACTTCTACAATTAGAGTTTTACTATACAGTGCAATTAGATAACCATTGTTACCTCCTTTTTTACGTTTGTGTCATTTTTTGCTTTTGAATCAAGCTGCTTCTGTAGCACTACAGGCATTAATGCATGACTCTTAAACTCGGCTTCTTTTTTTCGGTGGTATTGTGAAACTCCATGGCGCTCAAAATTTGTAATATTGTTGTCAAGTGTTTTTTTTGCATAATTTGCAGTATGCCCTTTGAGAATTTAATTCTTTTTTCAGCCACTTTCTGTCAATTTCCCATTCTGGTTTGTATTTTTGTTGATATTTCGGCCGTGCTTGTGAATTTCCTAACTACTTGTCTGAAAAGTCTTCCACAACTTTATTCTCATCGGAAAGCATTTCTTGGTTTTTTCTAAAATATTATTGAGAAAACATGAAATGATTTAAGGAATATTTTTTACCTGTTTTCCTCAGACTACCTACCTTTTGATCAATATTTTTTCCATATTTAATATCTCACCAAATACAAAAACTGAAATATAATAATTAGAGGCGACCGACGATGCTGGCATTAGCCATGAATCAAATAATACAGATTACGCATTGCGCATGTCCGCCATATTCAAAAAAAAAATTTGTCAGTTTTGTGACGTCATTTGCGCGCCAATAAAATAAATAAATTCGAATTCAAATTAGAAAACTGTTGTGCGTATAAGAAGTGAAATATTTGGTGAAATAAATGTATAAACATAATGGGTGTTTGTGCAGTTTTTGAGTGTAATAACAATACGGAAAAGAAAGTTTCATTAAACACTAGTTTTCACATTTTTCCAATTGAGAAAAAACTTTTAAAACAGTGGGTTAGTTTCTGCAAACGAAAGGACCATTTTAATTGTAAAAATGCGAGAATTTGCAGTCTGCATTTTTCAAAAGATGATTTTGAAAATAGTGTAAAATATGAAATGGGTAAGCTCGTGGGTAATAAATATAACTTAATTATTTTTATGAATATGTAATTTCTTGATAGGTTTCGCTCATAACCGTAAATTAAAGAAAGGTTCTATACCTAGTCTTCGTATTAAGAGTCGTGTTGAAACAAATAGCGGTTTTATTGAAACCAGTAGGACCAATAGAATGGTTAGTAGAGAGGTAAAAGAAGTTGTTACTTCTTTGTTAAAAGACTCATATGAGCCAATTAGCCTAAATATTATAACCGAAAGTAACAGCAGTCTGAAGCAAAATGAAAATAAACTGCAAGCCGATCCGATATCTTCAGTTCACAACATCGTTGTAATGGATGTTATGAAAAATAAAATGTGAGTGAAATATCATTTCTTATTGTTTTATTGAACTTATTTTTGAATATGTTTAATAACACTTTATGCAAATCAAAAGATCCGAATTAGAAACAGAAAATTTCATACTGAAGGGGAACGAAAGAGAGTTAAAAAGTCAAATTGATTCATTAAAACTTAAACTTGCGAAAATGGACTTCCAACAAAACAACATTGAAGAAAAATTGAGGGTTATTTTCACTCAAGGGCGAATTAAGAAACTAAAGAATGGTATCAAAAGACTTAATTGGACAGAAGAGGATATTGCTAAGTCAATTACTCTTTACACTGCAAGTTCTCGAGCTTATAAGCTATTAAAGAAAAAACAATTTCCTCTTCCGGCTGTGAGAACACTGCAACGCTGGGCTGAAAAAATTAAAATCTTTCCAGGGATGCTAAAACCTGTTGTAAAGATTATGAAAGCAGCAACTCATCTCTCTGATTCACAAAGAATATGTATTCTAAGTTTCGATGAGATGAAAATTAAGAAGGCATACTGTTACGATAAAGCTTCAGACACGACTTTAAAACCAGCTTCTTATGTTCAGGTGGCCATGTTAAGAGGTAGAGTAAAATATTATTACAAAGTTTTATTGTTTAAAGCAAATTGTTCAACAACAGGACTCATGGGAAAATGGAAGCAACTAATTTTTTATAATTTTGATTGTAAGATGAGCAAATCAATTTTATTTGATATCCTCAAAACGGTCAAAAATTGTGGATATACAACTGTGGCAATGACAAGTGACTTAGGAGGATCTAATAGAGCATTGTACAATGAGTTAGATATCAGCATGGATAAACCATGGTATGTTTGTCATGCTATTAATTTCTTTAACATTATAATTAAAACTATATAACTAAATTCAGGTTTTTATATGAAAACAATAATATTTTGGTTTTCGCTGATGTCCCTCATTTAATTAAACTGATTCGCAATCACTTCATAGATCAGGGTTTTATAATAAATGAGAAGAAAGTAACAAAGGGCATCGTGTTAAAACTTTTGAAATTGACTTCAAGTGAGCTAACAATCACACACAAAATAACACAACAGCATTTGTGTGTTGTAAAAGCTGAACGGCAAAAAGTTAAAATGGCAACAAAACTATTTTCCCACACTGTAGCTAAAAGTTTGTCAAGGGCAGTGAGCTTAGGACTAATTGAAGACGATAGTTGGGAACAAACCTATAATTTACTTAAAATGGTATGCCAATATTTTCAATCAAATAAAGTTATCTTATAATAATCTATATGTATATACGATACGTATATAAAAATTTTATCAAGACAAATGATTGGTTCGACATAATGAACACAAGGGAGCCTTATGCTGATTGTAGGCACCGAGTTCAAGCATTTGGACTTCATTTAGATCTCCAGAACAACATTTTAGATAAAATGACTGAAATTATGGTCAGTATGCGTGTAATTGGGAAAAGTTGTATGCTTCCCTTCCAAAAAGGTAATTCCAATATAATACGACTAAATTCAAAAGTAAGCATGTGAACATATATTACTTTTACTATAGGTATTGTTCAGTCGAACAATGCATTAAAGTATCTACGCGAAGACCTTAATCGGCGCTTTGGAATCAAATACGTTTTGACTTATCGCTTAAATCAAGACGTATTGGAAAATGTCTTCGGTGTCATCCGCGCGAAAGGAGGTATTCATGATCACCCTGATCGACAAGAATTTAAATTTCGATTAAGATCATACATATTGGGATTTAATGAAGGTGCCATATCAGATACCGGAAACGTATCCATGGATGATACGGGAAATTTATGAAAATACAACTCTTAAAAAAAGTAAATATAAAAAAATTACAACGTAAAATGTATTGATAGTTTATATGCACAATAATTTTTAATGTATTCCATCATTAAATAATATTATTCACAAAACACCGTAGCGCAAGTGGTTAGTGCGTCGGACTACTGAGCCAGCGGTCTTGGGTTCGAATCCCGCCGCAAACACCTAAAAGTTTTTCACAGTGCCCACCTCTTTCGAATGTCTGACAAGCATCAAAGAGTATCATTTGTCACGATTGAGCTTCTCAACTCGCCGTTCGGAGTCGGCAAAAAACTGTAGGTCCCTTCCATTCGTGCAAAAATATAACACGCACACACAAATGGTTGCGAGAAGCAGGCCCAGGTTCACCTCGAGCTGTAGCGCCAACTAAGAAATTAAGTATTCACAAAACAACAAACACCATTCACAATATTATATATTCTAAATAGTGAACAAACTTGTTGTTTAGAATAGCCTGTATAAAATATTGTGTGTTCACTATATTGGATTGTTCACTATATCGATGTTCACTATATCGAGCGTCTACTGTATATACATATGTATGTACATCAAAATCTTTGTTGTGAAATAATTTAAGCAAACATATAAATTTTATTTTAATACGTTATTTAAGAACTAAAATAGAGCCAGATAAATGCCCAAAAGTAAATTATAAACTTTTCTTGTTCTCATTTAGAAGTTTTTTATTGAAATATATTGATTTTTTTTTTTATCCATTTTATAGATTTTAATCTGACCAGATTCGATTGCAAAAAATCGCATTCAAATCCGTTCAGTAGTTTTTTGTTTTTGCGGCACATACACTGAGAGATATTTACAATAAAAAAATCAAATAGAAGCATGTTTAAGTCTTCCGTGTTTAAACATGTCGCTTTAATGAAAAATGTAAACTAAATTCTGGTTTAATCAAATAAATACATGTTTGGTGTTATATTAACAAATATTTTAAATACATATTTGTTAACTTAAATTAGTTCATGTTTGATATTATCCATACAATATGAAAGAGTTTACTTTAAATACAATTCTATTAAAATCAGTTTGTATTGAAATATTCAAACGGATTTCTTTTTGATCTAGCCATAATCAAGTTAAGCAAAATTTCGTTTCAAAAACGAATACATGATCATTTAAAATAGGACTATGTTTGACTCAAATAAGATCATGTTTGAAAAAACATGAATGAGCTTGTTTTAAACAGAATTATATTGAAAACGTTTGGAAATGAATTATTTGAGCACATGTATATTTAATTTGACTATAATCGTGTTTGAATGTAACATGACTTGTAAAAGTACCATAATTTGTTATTGCTTTATTCAGTTTCAAATATACACTAACCAACTAACAAGTGCAACTAATAAAATTTGTGAATATTACGGCCAGAACATAAAAGACGCGAAATCGAGGGAACAATTTGCATCTTGTAAGCTAATTTCAAACAAAGGAACCATGTTAAGCGGTTGACCTATCAAGAAATGTGCGGGGGTTAATATTGAAAAATCATCTATGTTGTCGGAAATTGGGCATAGAGGTCTGGAGTTTAAGCATGCCTCGACCTGTGTTAACAGCGTGCTTAACTCTTCGTATGTTAGTAGCTCAGATCCTGTGACTCGTTTAAGATGGTACTTTATGGATTTTACACCCGATTCCCATAATCCTCCGAAGTGGGGAGATGCTGGTGGGATGAAATGCCATTTAGTACCTTCCGTTGCCAGGGACTCAGCTACTTCCGTAAAATCCATTTGCGCTGCTTCCAATGCCTTCTTTAATTCGCGGTTCGCTCCAACGAAATTAGTTCCATTGTCACTGAACAAATTGGAACAGATACCTCTTCTTGCCACGAATCTTCTATATGCCGCTTTGAAGGCTTGCGTGGTCATATCGCTGACCAATTCGATGTGAATTGCTTTGGTCGCTAAGCAAACGAAGATTGCCACGTAAGCCTTGAACTGCTTCGCGCCTCGTCCTTTCCACGCCTTCACATCCATCGGTCCAGCATAGTCTACTCCTGTGTTTGTAAAGGGATGAGACATCGTGACCCTGGGCGCGGGCAAAATTCCCATTTGCTGATTTGTGGTTTTGGCGCGGTACCTGAAACAAATTACGCATTGATGAATGTAGTTTTTTACGTAATTTTTAACCTTTAAGATCCAAAACCGATGGCGCACTTAAGCGATCATTTGCTGTAATCCACCATGAAGAGTTTTATTGTGAGCGTCTCTTAAGACCAGCTTGGTGAAATGACTCTTTGGATCCAATATGGCTGGATGCTTCTCGTCAAAGGTCAGATCAGAGTTCTGAAGACGACCGCCAACTCGCATTATTCCATCAGAATCCAGCAATGGAGATAGTGATTTCAAGAAATTTGTCTTCTCTCCTGCTTGCAGTTTTGCGATTTCGTTGGAGAATGCTTCTGACTGCGATGCTCTGATCGCAACAAGTGCCGCTGATTGGATTTTTTCCGGAGAGATGCTATTTCTTATCCTCGCCTCAGGTAATTTCTGCAAATTGGCTATAAATCTTCTACAGAATGAAATGATTTTAAGTAATGTAGTCAGACTAGAGTGTCTGTTTATTAAAATATTAACATCGTTTTCTAGGTTGGTGACGTTATGGACCCTTACGGAACGTTGTTCCATATTTGTCTCCAACACTGCAGGTTGTTGTGGACATGAAAATTCCCACTCCTGATGATGGAAATTCGGACCCTTCCACCAAAGAACGTTACCTTCCAATGCTGACAAAAAAACACCTCGTGAAGTCAAATCAGCTGGGTTTATCAGTGTTGGTATGTGTCTCCATGTGACACCTTTCGACAGTCTTTGAATTTCCGCCACACGATTGCTGACAAATGTGGCCCATTTGGTGGGCGCAGCAGCAATCCAGGCTATGGTAATTGTTGAGTCTGTCCATGCAAATTGTTTGATCTTTTTTAATTTTACAGTTTTAGTTACGAAATCCATTAGCATTCTACAGAATGAAATGATTTTAAGTAATGTAGTTTTTTTAAGTTTTGTCTTTTGACATTTAGGTATTATTTGCAGATAGCTTCCAGCTTGCTTAGTAGTGTGATTACTCCACCAGCTCGTTTCGGAGATGCTGAAGGACGTAAAAATTTAGCATACTCGATGCTTCATATTTTACAAGTCCTACCTAACATTAATTGTATCAAGAAGATGTTACTTAAGAAATAAGTTTTTGTGAACAATTTATAAAATCAGTTAAACTAAAAGAAAATCTGTTTTTTTTATGTCGCACATAAGAACCTCTTTTTTCCAGGATCCAGTTCTTTCTTGAGTTCAAAAAATGGGCCCGAAATTTGTATAAGATGGAAACCAAATAAATAAAAAAAATTAAAATATATATATAACATGTATACATGTACATATGTATGTATACATACATAGTATGTATGTATCTATTTAAAGCATTACAGATTTTAATTTGAAGTGATTTCTATTTATTTTTCCCAAATAGAATTCCCATTGAATTAAAAAGATACCTATTTAAGAAATTTAAATATTTTAATATCAAGTTAAATAGATTTCTATTTAATTTTTTTAATTTTGATTCTCTTATGCCCGGTTTCATTATTAAATATTTAACAGGCTGTTTAATTTTAAAATGAAGTTTTTCCGTTTCTCCAACCACTTTTAATTTTAAAATCGCTTTAAACAGCCCCTTAAACTAACAGGCCGTTTTCGTCCATTTAAAAATTAAAAGCGTGATTTCAACCTAAAAAAATAAATTGTTTCACATCTGTGACATTTTCTTCATTAAGAAAGTGAATTTGCTATCAATAAATGATCACCCTCTTCTCGTTTTAGCATTTCATCATCTTTATTATCCATTTTTAAGCATTTCATATTCTTTATTATTATGTAATTTTTTTTTCATTATTTTTTCTTTAGCACAAGACACAACCTTAGCCCATGACACAAACCTTAGCATTTTTAAAACGTACTTCGTTAATTTGCTGACTTTTTCTATTTTATAAGTTGATATTATTTCTATTTCACTCTTTCCCCATGAGAATTTGAAGTACACTAGAAACAAATTTTTTTCCAAATACACTAACAGCCTGTTAGTTAAAATTTCAATAAATGGGGTTGGTGAAACAGAATTTAATTTAATGGGTAGATATATTTTAACGGCCTGTTAGCTAAAACCACTTTAACCTAATGTTGGTGAAACCGGGCATTAGTCTGAAATAGAAATCATTTTGATTTAAATAAGCATCTGTTTATAAAATTTACGTTGAATATGTTTATTTCAAATAGAAAACAAGTTGATTCTATCGAAAACTATCTAAAATTATGATTAAAAATAACAAAGTTATTCATGTTTAAATTAAACAAAAACCATTTTGGCGCCAAATCATATTTATTTGTGTTTAGTTTAAACACGTATGGGTTTAGTTTTTTTCTCAGTGTACATATATGTATATTCGATATACAATACATACTTTTTTTTAGACTTCCTTTTATAAAAGTAGTGATGATGATAAGCTGTGTAGCTTATGTGATCGGAGTACAATCCTGTGACAACAAGGAAAAAGAGCATAAGTCGTTTTTTACAACTTTTCAGGAGAGCAGTTGAAAGATTTGACGTTAGCTTACAAAAAATTATGCATTATATAAGAAAGTTGTTGATACAGAAATAAAGATGAGAAAAAAATATTTTTATTCAATTATTTATGGTTGCGTTAGTTTCATTAGCTGTTGTAGCACAAAAACATATTATGTCAAAAGCTTACGGAAAATCTTTACTTGTGCTGTGGTCGCCGCACAGTGGGACATGGCACTTTCGCGCAGTTATTTCCACTAAAAAAACTCACCGTGGATCGTATTTTATGTATTTTTTCACGCTGAATCGAATGGTCTGTTTGGCTGTAGGAGGAACACAAAAGAAGCTACAGCCCACAGAATATCCACCTTCGGTTATATTTAGTGTTATATGAAATAATATTTCGTACGAATTGTAATAATTTTTAACAGTAATAAGCACTTATCAATTGTCTATGAAACAAGCCTACTTTGGTTGCTCTAAGTTTAATACACTAGAAGTTATGATTGAATAACTGTTGGTACCTCTTTCTCCAAAAAAAACTTTTTTAAACACCCTGTAGCTCAGTGGGTGTTCAAGATAGACCCCCCATCCCATACGACTTTTTTCATAACATGAACCAATGAAGCAGATCCCAAAATAACTGTATCCCAAACCGGACCACCCTGTATACAGGCACTGCCTATGGTTGAATTTTACTATGGGAGGCAATTGTTCAAACATGAATAGCGGGCGAAGTCGGACCGAGTCGGATATAAATCTTTCGTATATCTTTCACTAAATACCTAAGGTAAATACCTGTGAAGTCCGTTTTTCGGAACAATTCGGAACTTTTTTGTACGGGTTGAATTTCCCGAAAATACTGTCAAAAAAGACGTTAGTTCAAACCAAAAATAACATGGCTTGGCTAAAAAAGAACATAGAATGTTTCTATTTCTTGACATTATTTACTACTAAACTATGTAAAATGACAATATTAAAAAAAAAAGACTCAAACATTCTTCCCGACTTGATTATATTGCGATAAACGAAACCCAATTTATCACGAATTTTCGTTAAAATGGCAGATTTTTATACTCGTTTTTGAAGTTGTTTATTAAAATAACGTGTGAAAAATCGAGACCGCGGGTGCCAAAATTTAATTGACATGTCCAGTGTCCAGTGTCTATTTAACAGCTGTATATACTTTGGAAAGCCGTACTATTTAGATACATGCGATTTCGAACCATGTCGCGATTTTTACACCATTCGTCCTACTGTGCGCCGTGGCCGCGGTGGTTAGTGCGTTGGACTACCACGCAATGCTGCCCGGGTTCAACTCCTGGCCGGGTCTAACACCTAAAAGAGTTTTTTCGAGGTGTCACCTCTTTCGAATGCCTGACAAGCATCAAAGAGTATCATTTGTCATGATTGAGCTTCTCAACTCGCCGTTCGGAGTCGGCAAAAAACTGTAGGTCCCTTCCATTCGTGCAAAAATATAACACGCACACACAAATGGTTGCGAGAAGCAGGCCCAGGTTGCCAACTAAATAAGTAAGTAAGTGTATATTTGCGGGGAAATAACTAATGTTGTTTTTTGTTGGTCTATAACTCAGCAACCGTTAGAGATAAAAATAAGAAAAAAAAATATTGGCAAATATTTAGAATCGAATATCGCGCATGACTTGAAAAACTCAATTTCGACATAAGTCGACTTATGTTGTTTTTCCTTGTGGCCACAGGATCTAAGAACTCATCTACAATCAAAGGGGCTACACATAAAAATGAAGAGGAGATTTGCGTTGTATTGAGGAAAGGGTTTCTGAAATGGCTGTGAGGATAACATTTCTTTTTCCACCTGCTGAGCCCCGAGTTACTTCTACTGCTTAACTATATTAATTTGCTCGCTTTGAAATTTAAATTTTTCACATCGAACCATCTTTGACTTTTCTAGACTTACAGTCAAGTTCCATGTTTTGCAATAGGTGTCTGGCCTGTTTTTCCATTAAGAATATGAGAACTTAAAAATAAATTTCACATCTCGATTGCATAAATTCCAATTTTAATTGACCAAAACCATTTAACTCGCACATACAAAAGCTCATATATGTGTGTGTAGGTGGTAGGTTGGTTGCCCATTCTTTGAAATTGTAAACTATAAATCTCCATACCCACCACCAAATGCAGACTGTGTTAGGTGTCATCGTCTACAATGTTCAACTTCAATAGCATCGTGTTAATATGAACTCGGTTGAATTATTTAGTACCTATTAAGGTGTCCAGCAACACCAAAGTACAAGGACAACCAACAGCAACTGTTCCCAAAAAGCTCCTACGAGTAAATAGATATTTCTATGGAGTCCTCTATCCGTTGGCATCGTATTTGGTGCAAATGAATGTTATTGGCTATGCTGTTAGAGGAAAGTGAATATTGGTCCCCAACTACCACTGTGTGGTTTACGAGACACATTCCGGAGACTCACCACCCTTAAGTGCCTGTTCTTGTACCCAACATAGAACACGTGTTAATTGGGCCCCAAAACCATTATTTTTCTCATTTCATTTTAGCAAATATTGCAAACTTCAAATAAGCATTGCATTGGCGTGAACTTATTTTTAAGGAAATTACTGACTGGACTGCTAGCGAATCACTGCAAAGGCTGAAAAGACGACAGGCAGAGCAAGGATATCGCCATAGAGTGGAGCTTACTCTACTGCACCTCGCAGTGGAAGAAGCTGCAAATAGGGCAATTTTAAGAATGGTTAAAGAAGGAAAGGGACAAAGAAAATAAAGACCAATAACCTTCCCCTTCTAACCTTTCCTAGAGACGATGGTATTAGGTAATTCAGATGGAAGTAAAACTTTCACATCAAAGTCAGCAAGAACAAAAAAAAAAACGGAGAATGAATCTAAAATCTATACGCTGAGTCCTCATACCATTAAATTGTACAAAGAAGGGTGCAGGAGTGTTTGGGCCCGACAACAAACTATTCCAAGCCATGGGCAACTACACTAGCATCTGTCAAGCCGAAATCTGCGCTATTGGCAGATGTGCTTCAAGATGTGTTTTAATCTTGTAAAACGCTACAACAAACGCGACATAGCAATAATGTCAGTCCGCTAACAAGGCAATCGGATCTCATGTCATCAAATATAGGATTGTCCGGGAATGCCTAGATAAACTTAATAGACTGACCACCTGGGGACAGAACACAGAAGGTAATAAAGAGGCGGACAAACGTGCCAGAAAAAGGGATGCTACACCCTTCGTGAGTCATGAACCATTCTGCGACATAGGCGAGCACACCATAAAGGAGGAACTCCGATCACTGGAGAAGACAAACAGGACCATGTCCTGGACAAAAACTCAGGTTCTTAGATAGGCGAATACATTTTTGGGAACTTACAACTTGAAGAGATTCAAAGCTTGCATCAGCCTTGACAAAAAGAAACTCCGTATACATTTTAAACTTAAGGGCCATCTCAGGAAGCTAGGTCTATCAGATGAAAATTCACGCAGATTTTGCAATCAGTAAAGTGAAACCACCGTAGCGGAAGTGGTTAGTGCGTTGAACTACTGAGCCAGCGGTCTTGGGTTCGAATTGCGCCGCAAACACCTAAAAAGTTTTTCACAGTGCCTACCTCTTCCGAATGCCTGACAAGCATTCAAGAGCAGCGGTGCCGAAGGTGATACTATAGTATCCTTTTGATACTATTTCAGAGCTGGTGATACTGTGATACCCAAAGCTTAATAATGATACTCTTAATCAAAAACAAAAGTAAAATGTTTTTTTTTTTGCTCAATCCTACTTAAATATTGCCTTGGTGTATTGGCTTCTTACAGTCTACGTTCGCAGCACTTTGCTTCTTTAGCAAAACGGGAAGAATCTATGAATCAACTTAATCAAAACGACAAAGCACTAGGGACTAGGCTTTGCTATTTGCTTGCATCAGTGGGAGAAAGAGACAATTATTTGAAGCATCGGAAAAGAGAACAAAAACAAGGTAAGGAAGGATAAAGCTTACGGTATCTTTGTCGTGCTCTATTCGGACTTGCGTTACTAAGCTCATCAACGTAGATAATATCTGCATATTCTTTGTTTGTAAAAGATGCCATTTCAAACACCGTTTCTAAACAACTCTTGCGTAACCTCGGCTTCAAAAATTAAACTGATGAATTGAATTTTGTTTTCTAATCACAATTTTTCTTAGGTAAATTTTACAACTGGGCCTACATACTCAAACCTAACTCTTTCAGAGTTTATAAAGGAAAATGGTATGGAAACTACGGTTTTGACGGGTAGTCTAACAAATGAGCATTTTTTAAAACTTTCATAAGGCCATACATTATTAAAAAAATATTGCAAAGTTAAAAATTAGTTGGAAAATCGCACTAATTGCCAACTGTGATTAGAAAAGTAAGTAAATTATCATATTTTCCTTTTTTACCCGCTGCAGATTTTCCCAAGCATCAAAAAATTTGTGGGTTTTTCAGCATACTGATCACAGATTTTTTGTTTACAATTGTTACGTTCATAAGAAAAAAAATAGTAATAATGAAAAAAAATGCATGTTTATTATGATTTTTTGCAGAAAAGCGACTTGAAAGTCGAAAATTTGCATGGACAAGATAAATGAAATTGACTTAAAATCAAAATATCTGCAAAGCCAAAAAAGGTATCAATTTCTTCTAAAATAATAAATAAGTTTCTGTAGTAAATATTAGCGCAGATATTTGTGTTAGCATCAAGGTACAAGGTAGGTCTTTTCTTAAATTCTCGATAAATGATGTTCACATACGACGTAAAACGATTTTTTGCTTAGATTATACCCAAAAATTATTTCCCAAAGTCTTGACATTTAACTTGGAAACACCTTGTATATAGTTATGTATTTTTAAAAAGACGAAAATGTGTGTCTAATTTTATGATACCCTTCGATTGAAAATGATACCCAACAATTTCAAATTCGGATACTCTCGAAAAATGGAAAACGACAGCACTGTTCAAGAGTCATTTATCATGTAAAGCTTCCCAACTCGTCGTTCGGAGAAGGCAGACAACTGTAGGTCCCTTCCATTCGTGCAAAAAATATAACGCGCACACACAAATGGCTTCGGGAAGCTAGGCTTGGTTCTTCCTAGGACTGCTGAAGCCAAGTATTTATTTATTTTTATTTTTAAAGTGAATCCACAAAACACATACTGAAGGAATGTGGGGCATTAACCTATTAAAATTTCAAATATTTTTGTTGGGAATCTTTTACTCTAAATTTTTAAACCCTTCTGTACATTCAGTGCCGACAAATATATTATATATACGTATAGGCTTAAAATGTTGGGTTTAATAGCAAATATCATCATTATAAATTAACATAATCTTTGTTCAATGAGAAAAAAAGGCAGAACAGCACAGATTTCTCAAAAACAGCAGATCAAAATAGAACAGATGACAACTTCACTCTCGATTATTGTACTTAATATTTTTCAAATTATTTATTACATTTTAAAATAATTAAGGCTTTTTCCGATTGAATTTCGATTTCTCCAAGTTGGTAAATTTAAATATCAGCGAAACACTTCACTTCATGTAAAAAAATGAAATTAAAAAGTGATTTTGACATATCTGACAAATCTGTTCTACCTCAGGAGTAGGTGCAGTGTGCAGAAAAGCTGCCCAGCTCAGAGTCATTGAACACAAAGCAGATCAGTCTCGGACAGCAAGTTTTCTAATTGAACACGAAAATGTTGTACTGTTCTGTTCTCTTTTGCCCAGGACAGTCTCATTGAATAGACTTATAATCTTCTTTTAAATTATTTTTTAGGATAAAGTGCATCCAGGCTATAACTTTGAACGAACGCGTCCGATTCGCTACTTACAAGCTAACACTCCCTCTTGACACTGTCAATAAAACCAATGCTAGATGCCAGATGGGAAGGTGCATCGTGGTGTAGTTTTAAGTGCGTTGGACTACCACAAAATGCTGCCCGGGTTCAATCCCAGGAAAACACCTAAAAGTTTTTTCACGGTGCCACCCTTTTGGAATGTCTGACAATCAATCAAAGAGTATCATTCGTCACGATTGAACTTCTCAACTCGCCGTTCGGAGTCGGCAAAAAACTGTAGGTTCCTTCCGTTCGTGCAAAAATATAACACGCACACATAAATGGTTGCTAGAAACAGGCCCTGGCTCATCCGAGATGTGGCGCCACTTAAAGAAGAAAGATGGGAAGGTGGAACTACGTGCCTTGCCACCAGACAGATCTGGCAAATACTATGTCCAAACCGCTCCAACTACCTTCTGTCGCTAAAAAGACTATATACAAATACGACTATCGGTGTCATTACAGGCTACTGCCGTTTAGGCAAGCATGCAACTAGGCTTGGCATCATTTGAAATTACTTCTGTAGAAGGTGTTACGACGAAGAAGAGGAAGAGAGCTCAACACATATCATATCAGATAAAACGTAGTCCAGAGCAAGTCTGCGAGAATCCTTTGGTACTTCTGTCGATTTGCACCAAATCTCCTATGATAAATATATTTCCAGATCATAATTGAACCGAACTTCGGTTGCAGGTGCTTATGATGCTTTCAGAATTATGACATTTAATCAATAGAAACAACTTGCAGATACTGCTGTTATGTGCACAGATATGTAGATGATAAAAATGAAGATGCTAATTCACCCAATACAGAAAAACAAACTACCCTTAGGAAACCACACAAAGTAATTCCTACATCTGAAGAGTACTTTCCCTGCACCACTACCATTTAAAAAACATCTTAAATTGCTAAAGTTTGAAACGAAAACTTAGGGAAATTCTGATCCAGAATTTTTTATTTTTTACTTAAACCATGAGGAAGTCATTAACTTAAAGTTATGGTACATTGTATGTGGCGAGAGATTGTAAGGAAACCATTAGGGAGAAGATTTTTATTTCTTTGTCAGAAGCCTTAGGGACTAGAACTTTGACTGGAATATTACTGAGTACTGATAAAGTTTTGAAATTAATTTTTCAAAGGTAACCGTATACCGTCCAAAAACATTTGTACATTTGTAAGGTTGCCCGCAGAAGTACATAACTAAAAGACCTTGTTTATATAAAGTATAATACTTCATTGTTAAAAGAAAATTATATGTTGGCGTCAAGTTAGGGTGGAATAACGTTAATTTTAAATGTCCTTAGATTATCAGCGAACTATTTACAAATGAACCGGTTAAACACCCACTTTGTACGAATGTTTTCGAAGGCTTAACTATGTACATTCCTTAGTATCTCGATGGAAAATCCCACCAGATAATCAACCTTCTTAAAGATAAAAGAGCACCTTAAAATCCACATTTAATTTACGGGGGATAGTCATTAGCTATCATTCCTATACGTACATACATACCTTTGTACGTATAATAGTCAAGAACGACACATAGTCGGACTAATCTTTTATATTGATTATTCTTCGCAGTAGTATGAGTTAAGGGCTGTTTGGCTCACAGGATTTGTGTGCAGAAAAAAAGGGAGCCTTGAGGGTGCAAACAGTACAAAAAGTGAAAAAGTACAGCGTAACGACTACAACTATTGGCTCCCAAAATTGTTTACCCAACTATTGTCACCCCATCATTCAACAGGGATTTTCTTAATATCCTTTAGTCCGAACAAGTCCATGTAATCTGCATCTATTCCTCACATGTGTTTTTATTTTGATGATAGCGATTAATCTTTAGTAGCAATTTATAAGTGAAACTTGGTGCACGTAAAAAAAATTAAATTCCCAAAGTTTCGAGTGTTTTGGTTAAGGACATATAGGTAATTTGGTAAGCTACTTTTAACCATTTATATCATTATTTTTTTTAATGTGGTAACCCGGTTCGCTACGCTATACCCATTGAGAACGGTGTTTCTGTATGTCATAGAAATTTTTCGAGTGACTTTTGGTGCACCGAATGACGTCATCTGGAAGCAGGAATTGTATTTGCAAACATTGTTCAAGAAGTGCTTGGAATCGGATGTGTAACCCAAATGTATTTGAACGAATTTAAATTGCGCCTACTTGATGCACATAGTAATATATGTATGTACAGTGGCGAGCAAAATAATAGCAGTGCTACCTTGAAAGCAACATTTTCCTTAATATTTTTTTTGTATTAATATTTTTTGTGACTTTTGCTGTAATATTATATATATTATATATATTATATTACTTATCAACAATATGTTGTTCACATGACGTCATATTGCAATGGTAAATCCTCACTTCTGCTTTAAAATATCAATTAGTAGTGCATCTCATACTTTTTGAGACGAGCAAAATAAAAGCAGTGCTTATTAGATTTCGGTATACAAATTTTGTTTTTACTTGATTTTGGAATCTAACTTATAGAAAAGTAAGATAAAAGTTCCTTCTTTTCATTTTTAATCAAATTGTAGTAAAACCGATTAATTTTTTTCAATAAAAGTGGGTCGTGGACTACACTGCACACCAGAGAGGTGCGGGCTAATTAAATTGCTTATAAAAGATGGGAAAACGTACAAACAAATTCTGGAACTTCTGGGTGTAACGCTTAAATGATAAGCAATGCTGTAAAATATAAAATGAAGGTTAAAACTCGCGGCCGGAACAAAATTTTGCATCCTTCAATGGTGAAACGTGTTGTAAGATTGTGGGTGTGCTTAACTTAACATGTGGTATTCACACTTTTAGAGGACGGCTGAGGGAACACTTTTTTAGTGCTCGAAGTCCACGAAAAGTCCCACCTCTCAAGAAAATGGATGTATCAAAAAGGCTGAGGTTTGCGAAAAAGCATTAGTCTTGCCCTGCTGAGAAGTGAAGTAATATAATGTGTACTGATGAGACCAAAACCTTCCTGTATAGCGGAAACGTATCTCAGCAGTATGTCAGGCATCCACCCAATACAAAATGTGATCATTGATTCCTTGATTCAACTAAAAAACTCCGTGGATCTAATATCATGATTTGGGGATGCTTTTCATACTATGGTATTGGTCCCATATACTGGCATAAAAGTATAATGGACCAGCACTCATACGTTGATATATTGAAAAACATCATGTTGTCATGTGCCGAAGGCGAAATGTTACTAAAATGGGTTTTCTAGCAGGGCAACGACCCGAAAGGCAGGACATGAACAGTTAAACAATGGTGTCAGGATATATTGATTGAGTTCATGGAGTGGCTTGCTCAATATCCCGATCTCCATTCTATTGAAAATTTATAGGTCTATATAAAAGAGATACGACTGCACAAAAAAAAAACAAAAAATAACGAGTTGTGAGGGATAGTTCAGCAGTCTTGGAGATCAATATCATCCGAAAGGTGCCAGCATCTTGTAGACTCTGTAAAACGGTTTTACGCAGCTTTAATAAGTAATTGAAGGCATACTACTAAGGACTGGTATATCCTTAATAACACCTGATACTAATTTATGTAAATTCAGTATTTTCTTTTTACTTTTTTGATAAAGTAAGCTGGCGAAGAAAGAGCACTGCTATTTTTTTGCTCGCCGTTTTTTGAAGTTCCTTTCGATAAAATGCATTTATGTTAATTTATTTTAATTAAATCAAAAACTAATAATGTAGATATTATAAGAAAATAACGCAGTTTATATTATTGGTAAATTTTTTTAAAAAATATTACTTAATTTGTTGTATTTTTAAATGAATGCAACTTCTTTAGTGGCACTGCTATTTTTTTGCTCGCAGCTGTACGTACTACGTAGATATAGAGTGTATCAATCTCATATTCGTACACCTGATGTGGTAATATTTATTTAAGGAAAACTCCAAACAAATTGAACAAATACTGCAAAATATTATTGATTTCAGTAAGAACACATTAAAATGAAAAAATTAACTTCAATAAGTTCAAATATTTCAAATAAAGTATTGAAATTTTTTCATAAAAAAACATAATATTAAGAAAAATATGGTCAATTTCGTATTCGTACACTTTGATATTAAGTCAATTTTTTCACATTTTATCTAAAAACTAACACTTTGAATCAAAGTCTTTGTTAGCTTAGACCTATTAAAGATGTCTGGGCATGGATTCGGCTAATATTTCTGTAATTTCTAGGGTAATTTTTACCCACTCTTCAATAAGCCTTTCTTTGAGATCATTTTTGTACCTTATACCAAATTTTCTTACTCTGTGGCCCAACTCGTCCCACAAATTCTTTACGGCATTAATACCCGATGACTGTGGAAGTATTTCCAACACTTTTCGAGAGTGATAAAGAAGCCACATTGAAAATAGATAAGCTTTATGTTTGAGGTCATTATGCTGGTAAAGGGTAAAATTGTTCCAGAGCCCCTTCTGAACAGCACTTTTCTTCAGATTTGGCTTAGATATCGCAATATATTGCTTATAGTCCATTTATTCGTTAAATTTTATGCGGTCATCCCACTCTAGCCGCGGAAAAACACTCCCACACCATTACCGAACCATCATCATGTTTGACTTGGTATGTGGAAGATATCCGGTAGTTGTTTTTCGGCAAACCATTTGTTCGCCATCCGACCCATAATCATTAAATTTAGACTCGTCTGTAAATACTACTGTGTTTCAAAAGTCAAAATCTTTAAATTGGTGCTGTTAAGTGAATTCTAATCAGTTGCTTCTGTTCATTAAACTATTGACAGGTTTCTTACGCATAACTCTTTAATTGTACCCTTGTTTTCGGATGCAATTTCTTGGCATTTCTGTTCAGAAACCTTTATTAAAAGTTCGACAAAGTTTTCCTGCAGTTTTGATGCACTATATGTAGGTTTTTTTCGAATTTACCGTATAAATATTCTCATGTCATGTGCACTTAATACATTTTTAGATGTATTTTTTGGTGTATTTTCGATGTGGTTTTCATGTTTCAACCGAATAATAATTATTTGGATGGTTGATCTTGGCCGATCTACCAAACTTGATATCACACTATAAGATTTTCCTGCTCCGTTATATCTGATTATCTGTTCCCGCAGTTAATTTGATATCTCACCTTACATTCTACCCATTTTTCCAAGAAATTTCGAATAACCTTACAAAGTAACTTTTTTTTTCATTATCTCACTTTAAAAAATAATAATTCAATGCAAAAAACAACTTTGACAAGGAACAGATTAGTAATTTTTATTTTTTTGTGAATAAACGATCGGTGTACGAATACGAAATTGAGCTCCTTTCTGTCTATTTTTTTACTTTTATCTATTTCAAAACCAAAGGGAATGTTAACTAATGTCAAAACTAAATGGAATGCAATTGTTCAATATCCAGTAAAAATGCTATACTATATTTAACTTAATATCTCAAGTCGTTTTTGATCAGGAATTCAATGTTTTTCTTAATAGCTGGTGTACGAATATGAGATTGATACACTGTAGTTTTGAATCAATTTTCCTGACATTTAAAATAGTAATGACGCTGGTGAAGAATTAAATGCCGGCAATACTATTTGGATTTAAGATAACTGTCAAAACAATAATATTCAACATTTTCGACCGAGCTTAACTCAAACATTTTAAAATTCATAACTAATTTTTAAGTTCTGTTCATTACTTGCAGTAAATAAATACTTTAATTTCATTATTTAACCATTTAAAAACAAAAAAAAAAAAAAACAATTTATAGATACGGATATATGAACTTTTCGGTTAGATATAGGAACTGGCCCAGCAATCATTAGTTTATATCATAAAAATAACCTATTCGTTTAAGTGCTAAAAACTCAAAAGCTTATCATCCGATTGAGCTGAAATCTCCACAATATATTTGTTATGAAGCGAGAAGTGCACATAAATCAAAAGTTAGCTGTTAATAGGTTTGTTGGATGTCAGCCCTAGGACGCACTAGGGTGCACTGGAAATGCACTGAAGCGTTTTATGTCCGCCCGTGCTACAATGAAAACGCACTAAATATGCTGCCCTGCGTTCGTTGTCGACACTGGTTCTTCACTGGATTTACCCCGAGTATTTCGTCGGATGGTTTCTAAATGTATAGCGATCAAACGTTGATAGCTATAATTATTTCGTTAAATAATGAAAGCAATTATTTAAAAAAGTATTATTCAAATTTTATTAAATAATAGTTATCCAATGGAAAATATTTATTTATTTAATTAATAATCGTTATTAATTATCTTCTTCAAATGTTCTGCGTTCCTGTAAGTTTGAACCGTTTTCGTTGAGAGTATCAGAAGAATGATTGAAAAAACGAGCTTCAACTCATTGGTCGAATGATTTCTCAATTGGTCGTAGAAAGAAAATTCTATTTGTTTCCCAACAACCGAACTGGTCGAATTTTCTATCTTCTTTGTTTGACGTTTGTATGTTCGAAAGTTTATTTGGTTTTGGGTTGACATCTGAAAGTTGACGTGTAGGTGTATTACTTACACGCTACAAATGTTGGTGTTTCAGCGCCATCTATTGGAAAACTTGAAAACTTTTGATATACGAACATTTCTCGCTACATTGCAAATCTATAGCAGCAAGGAAAAACAGCATAAGTCGTTTTTTACAACTTTTCAGGAGAGTAGTTGAAAGGTTTGACGTTAGCTTACAAAAAACTATGCATCGTATAAGAAAGTTGTTAATACAGAAATAAAGATGAGAAAAAAAATATTTTTATACAATTACTTATGGTTACGATAGTTTCATCAGCTGTTGGAGCATAAGAACATATGTCAAATCATACGGAAAATCTTTACTTATGATGTTTTTCCATATGCATATTTGCGGGAAAATTACAACCGTTAGAGTTAAAAATAAGAAAAAAAATATGGAAAAAAGAATCGAATATTGCGCATCAGTTGGTGTCAAAAACTCAATTTCGACATAAGTCGACTTATGTTGTTTTTCCTTATGGCCACAGTGTGTAAGTTTCAGTTTAATCGTACATTTTTGAGTTCCGGTGCTATCTAAATCGGAAAACTTGAAACTTATTGATGTACGAACACTTCAAACATCATAAAAAGTATATTGTGTAAGTTTCAGTTCAATCGGATGCCTATAATTATACTTTTTTTGGGTGCCAACAGTTATATCGGGGTGCCAATAATTGTAGTTTTTGGTAGGCATATTTTTATTTGGATTTTATAGTATATTTTTACTTACACGTTAAATATTTAATAATATTAAAATTAATGATATTAAAAATTGTTTAAATAATACGCTAGTATAGACATTTTTATCATAATTAAAAAAACAGCAAAGTTATGGCCAATCAAAGTCAAAATTTCCTTAAGGTTGCCAATAACTGTAGTCATTACGCTATAATGCAGGTGTTCCGTGATGTGAAGAAATTTCCTATTTTGTAAATCTTCGAAAAAATAAAAAAAAACCGGCCAAGTGCAAGTCAGACTCGCGCTCAAAAGGTTCCGTATTCTTTTTGGATGATATTATCGAAGAAGTAAATCCTGTTGGAAAATATAAATTTGAATAAATCAAAAAATCATAATAAAGAATAAATTTTTTCTTCTTTCTATTTTTCTTATTCTTATTCGTAATGACAAAACAGAGTAGCTACAAGCTGATATTTCTTATGTTAGAACTTGGATAGAAACTTTTTTGTAACCGCGGTGGCCGAGAGTGTAGCGAGTCGGATTTTCTCCTTTTCCCGCAGTATTACTGAGTTTGCGAGTCCCAGGTTCGATTCCCGGCGAAATCCGCACTTTTTTTTATTTTTTTATTTGAATTTTATGTGAATTTCTTATAAACTATACAACTTATGAGATTCGCTATAGTTAAATCTAGATACTTGGCTAAACATATACAAACTATGATTTTTTCATATTTTTGACTCGAGTAGTTTCGGAAATGGGATGGGGACCACGGTGATTTGCACACAGTTTCAGTACATTTTCAGTAATAACTCCCGAAGTTTCAAACGGAGAAAATTGAAAAAAATATTTTTGGAATCTTTGCCTTGGGCCCTTTCGAATGATATTCCACATGATATATTTTGCAGAATTTTTTTTTTTCGAGTTCATATTTTGCCCACCGTGTACCTATAGTTGTTTCACAATATTTTTGAATGATTAGTTGTCTCATATATGTGGACCACCGGAATGTATAACTGTGCCAAATTTCAAGTTTCTAGCTGCAACGGTTCTTGATGTTTTTATCGTGACAGACATTTTTGAGTTAGAGCGAACTTATAATGGTTCCGTATTACCATATGGGTACGGAACCTTAATATTATCATATGGGTACGGAACCTTAAAAACAAATGGGTATAATCTGAATAGTCGCCCCCGAAAATACGTTGTAAATTGTTGTCAAATGAAGCAACCAAGGACTGTTCGATCAAAGTTCTTAACTCTAAAGCCATCTATGGCGGGAAATTTTGGAAAAAACTACTGTATTAAACTATTTAAAACTTTAATAAATTGTAAGCTAAGCTGACTGCGGTAAAACTGCAAAACTGGGCTGACAGGATGGGCTATGAGGTAGGATTAGGCCACATGGGCACCAAAGCTGTGCTGATGTGGAGGGCAAAGCCTCGTTCGTGGTTTCTCGGCTTAATCCATTCGGACGGGAATAGTTCTTACCAATCCCACCATACACTACCTGTTCGTACAAAAAATCTCGTACTGAAAAAATACAAGATAGATAGAGAAAGTTACTTTATCTAAACTTCGAACGAAGGAAAAAAGGAAAGATAAGAAGAGAGAGGAAGAAAGAAAATATAATATATGTCGGTATATGTACATATGTACGTATATGTCAATACCACTTAGAGTAGCAGTAGATGGAAATTTTGCAGTTTCGGTACCATCATAAGATGGTCCCAGGGGAATGCGATGGGTTCATTATGGTCCCTAGTGTATTTTGCCGGCTTAGCATATTATTGTTATTTTTATTGCAGGGTGAAATGCACCACGACCTTAAGGTCTATTGTGCCCCTACAAGTCCTAGATGAAGGAATATCTCTTTCGTCATAATTCCTATTGGAACTGGCTAGAGAGAGTTTTGCTCACACCTAGCGCAGGTGAGAATTGCCTAGGGCATAGGACCTCATCTAGGGCCATTTCCCTGAGAAATCGTAGCAGGAGACTATGTGCAATGAGTGGCACATTCTCTGCTGTAAGTTGGTGTTTACCCAAGCATGTGAACCTTTTCTATGTTAATGCACGACATTCCGCCAGTATGTGTTCTAGGGTTTAACTGGACTCATGCAAAATTCTGCATCAGTCTTCGTTTGATAGACCGAGGTTCCTGAGATGGTGGTTAAGTTTACAATGCCCAGAAAGGAACGCAGTCAGGATGAGTAGCTTGTTTTTGTCCAGGCTGATGTAATCTTTTAATCTCGTTAGGTTGTAACTACTCAGCACTTTATTCGCCTGTCCTAGACTCTGACGTTTTGTCACGGACTTAGTCCTGTTTGCATTCTCCATTAATCGTAGTTCAGCATTTATGGTGTGTTCCCCTTGGCCACAGAAGGGCTCAGGACCCATGAAGGGTATGGCGGCTGCTTTCCTGGCAAGTATGTCCGCCTCTTCATTTCCTTCACCCAGTATGGTGACGTTGTTTCACTTGCCCAGTCTGCTAGCCATTCCCGGACGATTTTAGATTTGATGACATTAGCTCCGATTGCAATCGACTTTGAAAGCGACTTGGTAGTCTGACATTATTGCTATGTCGCGTCTGTTGCAGCGTTTTTCAAGATTGAGTTGGGCACATCTGTCAACAGCGCAGATTTCAATTTGAAAGATGCTGGTGTAGCTGCCCATGGGTTCAGAAAGTTTGGTGCCGGGCCCAAGCACTCCTGCACCCGTTCCTTTCTCACTTTTTGAACCATATCTGTTATATTTTGTAGAATGAGTACCCAGCGTATAGATTCTAGATTCATTGCTCCAATCTTTCTTGTGCAAGTTTTACTTCCAGCTGAATTTCCTAATTCCACCGTTTCTAGCAAAGGATAGAAGGGGAAGCTAATTGACCACGGTTTAGGCTTATGTTAGGTTAATCTGAATTTGAGATATTTGTTATGCATAGATTCGAAATACGGCCAAGCCAGCCGCGGCAGCTCTTTAAACAGTTACGATAATTTTCCGTATAGGTACGTATGTACAACTATGTACGTGTCGTCGGAAAGAGTAGTCTCTTGAAAAATATAGCTGATAGCAATTTTAATAAGAATCCAAAAGATGGCCCACCCCTTACATATTCCTATCGTATTCCAATAATTGAAATGCCAGCTGCCCAAATAGTCCTTGGGAAACATCCTGAAAAACATAATCGTACATTCATAATACATTAATCCTTCAATGTGTGCCTTCAAAATAGTATCCACGTACTCTAATGTTTTTTTGCGTTCATATTTCAATATGACCAATTTGTGTTTCCTTCCAGACAGAACAAAACTCTGCTGAGAAAGTAAATCATATTTTATGACCCAGCTGTGGGGTTGGAGATGGGGCACACATCCAAAAAAAACATATCGCCATAAATGGATTAGTAACTTTGAGAGGATGTGTCTACCATTTTGTTCCTGTTCTTAAGGACCCTACATGCTGACATCATGCTGACAAATTACATCTCGAGGTTCACATTCTTTCCTCGACTTGCATTTAATGAATATCAACAATGATAATAGGTGCTGGGCTTGGGAGCTGTCACCCGCATCGAGACCGGGGCCGGGACCGGTACCGGCGCACTCTGTATTGGGATAAGGAAACTTTAATGCGATGCAGCTTCACCACAAGGACACCGAATTTGAGTTATATACTCATACACTTGGACTATGATAAAATGTTGGCACTATTAATCTTTGTTGCATAAAACCAAGCATGTGTGTGCAGGATTTATGGGAGTTTATCTTGGGCTTCACAGCAGTTGGTTAGGTGCGCATGTGGTTCTGGTGGTTCACTTGATTTTATATTCAAGAAGATATGATTAATTTTACGGTCTTATGTCTGCATGAGAATCGTGAGTGCTGTGATAATACATACAAACATACATACGTTCATACATAGCATATTGGTTTATAAATATTTTATTTGTCATCCGGGTGGGCGAAGAGTAATTAACTTTTTTTTTACAGATGGCAGAAGGTCGCTGGCATCAGCAACATACCTTAATGTTGTTCTTTTGAATTGTAAATTATTTCTGTGCCATGCCAAGAGTTCGATCTATTTGCTTGAGGAAGACTGTATGTAGATAGTGAATTTCATACTCAAAAAACACGTGGAGTCGATGGTGTTACAGCAATCGACTTGACACAAAATACGTAAATCTTTGCAGTCTCGAAAAGTAAAGCCTCTACACTCCGTTATGGCTGTGTGTTTTGGGCTGATCCGCTCCTGACAGAAAAGTATAGGATGCAAATGACAGCGGTTCAACGAAGAGAAGCTTTCCTGGTCGCTAGCTCCTATCGAACTATCTCGGAACCAGCCATCCTCGTAGTCCCTGCGGTATACCCCACTGGCCCATTAGCAAAAAATCAATCCTATCCCTAAAAAGCGAACGGGTAACTCAATAGAATATAGGCCAATTGCTATCCTTCCGTTCCTCTCGAAGGTGTTTGAAAAAGCTGTCCTAAAACAAATTCAAAAATACTTGACTATCAATAAGCTATTGATTAATTGCCAGTCTGCCTTTCGTCCACAGCGGAATTGTAAATCAGCCCTACTTTTTGTCACTGATGAAATAAGGAAAGCAATGGACAGCAACCATGTCACACTTTTAACGCTTTTAGACTTCTCTTAAGCATTTGACACTGTTAAAAACTCAATTCTTTGTTTCAAATTAGAAAATAATTTCGGGTTCTCCTTAAAGTCTTGTAAATTAATATAATCCTACCTTAATGGAAGGCAACAGTGCGTAATGGATAATGGATTCTCCTCAAATTTACTAAATGTTCCGGCTGGCGTATCACAGGGATCAATCCTCGGACCAATTCCTTTTTCGCTCTTCATCAATTAACTCCCGTGAATTGTGAAAAATTTTGGAATCCACTTATATGCTGATGATGTTCAACTCCTAATAAGCCGCCCATTTTCAGAGAAAAACAAAACCGTAGCATTGATGAATACCGACTTCCATTCTTCATTGGTCTAGAAATAACCACCTTCTTCTAAATCCACAAAAATCGAAAACCCTTCCCATATACAGGAAACCCTTGGATATGTCAATCGTATCCGCAATTTCTCTTGGAAACGACATCATAGACTATGTCAGTAGTGCTAGGAACCTTGGCATACTTTTTAATCGTACCTTGACCTGGAACGATCATTTAAATAATCCTATTGGGAAGGTCTATGGTAGTCTTCGCGTCCTTCATGTGTCCCAAGGGTTCATTCCCACAACAACAAAACGACTATTAGCTAAGACGCTTTTATTAGCTGTTTTGTTGTATGGATGCGAAATATTTTGCAACGTGGACTCTATAGCTATTCGAACCCTTAATGTTCTATACAACAATATTGCTCGCTATGTTTTTAACCCTGGTACAGGGGCAAGGTCTATTTACAAGTTTTAAAGCCTGGGGTAATATTTTACCCCACGAATAAAAAAACGTAAGTAAACGGTAATTGAGGGCTATATGTGGCAAGATTATTCACATAAAATTAAGCGTGATTCTTTTATAGACCAAACAAGTATAGTTTAGTACGAAATGGACTGCTTTCAAAAAGCGGTTGTCAACAAAAATGACATAAAAAACAGTGCCCAGACCGATAAAAATAAAATAAAAAAATGAAAATAGCTTGAAAATAACTCGTAGACTTTTGAAAAAAAATATAGAAAAATTATATGGAGTGCTCCCAGATCGTTGGACACGTTAAAAATGGACTCAGGACAAAATTTGTAGTAGTAGCACAAAAAACCAGGTTTCAAAACCTGGCAGAAAAAAAATTGTCCGATTTCAAAGTAGCGTTGGGGTAACATTTTACCCCAGTCCCTGTACTAGGGTTAATATAGGAAGATACGACCACGTGTCAGCCTTCTCGAAAAGAATTTGTGGCTGCAGTCTCAATAACCTCCTAAGATTTCGTTCGCTGTCCTACTTGCATCAAATCATGCAAATGCAACAGCCTGATTACCTATACAACAAGCTGAATTTCCCTCGATCAACAAGGTCATTCACGTTGATTCCTTCACGATGCTACTATTTTACTACTGAACGACAGTTCTTTATTCATGTTGTTCGCCTTTGGAACTTCCTGCCAATCGAGTTGATAAGAGTCAGATGCACAAGGAGATTTAAATCACTCTTTTCACTTATTTGGCAAATAATTAAGCTTAATTAACATAAAACTTGCATACTGATTTATAATATTTTTAGCTTTAGTTTAGTTTTAGTTTAGTTTTAATTGTAATTTCCTCGTTTTTAGTGTTCCGTCCGTACCAAAACGGAACACTAATGGAATCAGTTCGGTGTCTGTCTGTCTGTCACAGGCCTTTTTCTCAGAGACTACTTAACCTAGACTATTGAAATTTGGAACAGTTGTAGCAATTAGTGGCCTAAACACAGACCAGAACTTAAAAAGGTGAATTTCGACTTTGGGGGGGTAGTTTCTTAACAAATTTTCACAAAACGTTACAACTTGCTGTCCCGAGCTTTTTCTCCGAAAATATCGCTCAGAAAAATCTGAATAAAATCACAAACATTGAGAATAAAGTGTAGATGGAAACATAATTCTCACGACTGCCCTACTTCAACCGTTTTTTTTTTAATTAATTTTTTAATTTCAACTACCCTACTGTTTACATACCCAGAAAAATATCACAACGCCTAAAAGTAGATACGAGAGTAAAAATTGAATAATTGATGGCAAAAGTGTTATACCCGCAGCGAATTTTCGTGGCATATTCCTACCGGATAACTACTGACCTAAGACTTAAACCAATGATACATAATATAACACATAAAGGAAGCTTGATGGTTTCCTATTATAATGTAGGTGTCTCTACTTTTACTATATTGGGAAAAATTGAATTTGTGTATATACAGACACAGAGAGGGAGACAAATCGCAAAATTCTACGCAGTTAATGAAATTGAACGAATAACGAGACGAAAAATTAAATCTGATGCACAAGCGTACATTTCTTGTAAATACATATACATATGAACATATTATGTAGGTATATATGTATGTATGTATATACATGCTTTATTTGTTGTTTTTTTTTCTTTTACTTTGTGTGTGTGTATAACTATTCTTCTGAGCAGATGAGAAAGGACATCAGAGACATATGTACATACATACATGCATATGTAGGTAATTTGTTCAACTTACTTGTTGGTATACATTTATGTAGGTACAAATTTGAATTTATTTTTCGCAAATTGTGCTCAATTTATTTGTATTGAAATGTGCTGTGCACCATAAAACTATGTATGTAGGTACACATGTACTTTCTTGTGTCTGCAGATATACAAGTGCATATGTACATATATGTACCTATATATGTTTTTATGTTTGTACATATATGTGAGTATCGAACAAAGTATCATTGTATCTTTAGTAGAAATCGTATCGTAAAGAAAGGGTTCATATAGATCTATCAACATAAATCTATGACATACATATGTATGTAGTTAAAATAACTGATACAGTACGGAACACTTATTGCGCAAGTATAACTTGCACTTGACCGAATTTTTATTATTTACCGTCAACCTAAAGGATAGCAATACTTTATACGACATTATGTCCTACATTGTTATCGATTTGCTTAAATAAATAAATAAATAAATGGGGAAAATAGGAAGCCAACATTGCCGGTATGGAAAAGCAAGGACTACGTGAATCAAATGATCTTTGAATGCATAAGATGGCTTAGAGAAAGACAATGATTAGAAAGGGAGGTGACGACATGTAAGATTGTCACGATAATACGCACGAATTAAGTAAACTGAAACCGCGTTCGCTCCTTCGTCGACGAACTGTTGTACAGTAATAGCAGAGACAGAAAGTGACGGCCATCAAAGATTAGAGTAGAGGCTAGATAAAGTTGCATAATCCTGAAGTAATACAAGAAGCAGTTCTAGGGTTGGATTTCCTGAAGATGAAGAAGGTAAACTCGCTTGAAGTTCGACACATCAGACGCACATAGACACCCCAATATGTACTTAAGGCATTTAGGTACTTAACAAAAATCAAATATTTACCTACCGACCAAAAGCAATACTACCAGCATGCCTATCAAAGACGCAAGTCGATGGGGAGAGCGCCGGTGGAGCTGACAGGCAGAGTGCAACGCAATTTTAATAATTCTGAACTGTCAACTGTCACGCTATCTTTTTTCCGTTGGCAACACCTTACCGCACAAATGGCATACAATTCAAATCTGGCGTGAATTATGGGACACCCTTTATGTTCCTGCTATTCTACGGAACACTTAAAAGTCGTATAAGTCGAAAATTGTTTGTGAATACATTCCAACTTTGTGCTAATACATTTAGAAGTAAATTCATATAATTTTAAAATGTTTGTTGGGGCATCAGAATACCCCTTTCTTCAAGTTGCAGTTGTAAAGCAACCGAAATTTAAGTCAGCTGGCTTATTACTTCTGGATGAGCAGTTCGCTCGTCTTTTTCTCTCGATTATGTTGTCCTGCCCATCCAGCCATTGTTAAATCCCTTTTCTTTATTTTCGATGATTCGTTGTCCTATACGAGCGTATACCATCATCCTCCGCTCGGCTGTCTGCAGTCAGTGGTGAAAAGAATCCGATGGTATTTTCGGTTTTGGTTGTGTGCTTTTTTGCTCCTGTTGCCTGTCGTTGCCCTTGTGCATGAGCTGCTTAGTCCTGATGTCCCAACTCCCAAGATGTATGGAGAAGGAGAGGCAACAGCTTTATTTTTAAGTCAGTTATTCTTCTACACATGGTTTCGGTGGTCGGCAGCAGGTTTGTGTGCACCATAAGGAATTTACTGCAAGCAGACTACTTTATCTGGGGTATATTTTTTTTTTGTTTCGAATTTACAATTTACTCAGGAGATTTGGACCGTTTTAATGATTAGCACACAGTACGAGATGAAAAGACAAAAGGAATATTGGCGTACATTGTTCTTATACCTTTGTGCGATACAATAAACTGGAAAACACGCGAGTGTTGCAAATCTCTGCATTTTGAAGTATAAACTGCACCTGTATGGTGTGACTTTACTCGTTGGAACTTTGGGACATTTTAGAGTCCTTGTACCTCGAAGAAGCATTTTAAATGGTCACTAAAAGTTTTTTTTTTTTCATTAAAAGTAAATGGATTTTAATATAAAATAAAACAACAATTATTTTAGTTGTTTACTTTACTTTGAAGCTTGGACAGTGCAGCTATGTTCCGAACAAGATATCGAACACATGTCCACCACGGCTTTGTTTACACTGACATACCATATGTTACGTATGTGATTGCTCCAATTTTTGATCACACTGTCCAACATTTGCGGCTGTGTGCCGGCGATAGCTCGACAAATGTTGGCTTCCAAATGACCCAAAGTCTATGGATTTATCGGCATAGATATGTGCGTTGACGCAGCCCTAAGTTCGTCCCAAGGCAGCTCCATTGGGTTGAGGTTGCGGGATTGGGCAGGCCATTTCATATTTCTTAGCGTTCCTTCTTGTTTATCTTGACCCATGTATCCTCGGCAAAGTTTGGAGGATTCATTCCCTCGCATAAATGTGAGTCCAGAGCCTACTAATCCTAATAAAAAGCCTAATATTTGTCCGTACTTCTCCTTATTCATGATTCTTCAACACCATCGGTAGAGACATCCCCAAATCATTATTGAACCTCCTCCATGCCTTACTGTTGGGACCCCACTTTCTTCGACAGACCGCCGAACTTAAACTTTCTTTTTATGACCCAAAACTTCATATTTCTACTCGTCCAGCCATAAGACTTTCGACCAGTCGGTTGGTACTCTTTTCCCCAATTGAATTTGTTTTGAGGTCGTAACAAAGGTTTTTGTACTGGGCCTTCGGTAGATAAACGCATTTTTATCGTTGTAACTGAGACTATCACAGTCACAAAGTTGGAAATCCGACCAAACAGGCCATGCGCAGATTTTAAATAAGTACATGAGTAATGTAGAAAATACAGATTATATAGACTTTGAAGAGATCAGGTGCTCAAAGATAAAATCATCTCTGTCTACACGGATGGCTCTAAGATGGACATAGGGGTAGGAGCGGGTATCTTTTCGGAGACGCTCAAACTATCCAGATCAATCAGATTTTCAAACTTTGGCAGTGTTTTCTAAGCAGAGGTTCTGGCAGTAACAATAGCCACTCGTGAAACCGCATTGAAGGTGATACCTCGAGACGATATCACATTTTTTATTCACAGCCAAGCGGCAATAAAAGCAATTTATGCCACTGAAATAAAATCAAAGCTTGTACGTTGCTGTCGCGAAGAGCTACGGGTTCTTGGTGCACAGCACAAAGTAAAACTGTGCTGGGTTCCTGGACACCAGGGTGTACCGGGTAATGAAAAAGCTGATGCACTTGCTAGAACGGGATCGGCTTTAGGCATAGACCAAGCCGAGCCTTCAATTCACACCTCACTATGCGTCATTAAGCAAAAAATAGAGAGTAGAACGCTTATAAGAGCAAACGACAGGTGGAAAACCCTCAAATCTTGTATAAACACAAGAAAGATGTCGCCACTTTACGATAAAAACAAAACGGTTAAGATGTTAATGAAGGACAGAAACTCTCGATCCAAGCTGGTGGGCATAATAACCGGATACAACGTGCTTCGGTACCATGCCAGTAAATTGGGTCTTAACGTCAGTGATCTCTGTAGAGGATGTGGTGACGAGGAATTTCACAAGGATACACCCCCACTTCCTGTGTCATCGCCCAGGTCTTTACCACATAAGGCATAAAACTCTAGCTAGGCATTTCTTCCAGGACATAGAAGAACTCTCCGGACTCCCGGTAAAGGACATCTGCAGCTTTATTAAAGTTTCGGGTTGGTTTGACAATCCTTAGTCGCCGTCATCCAAACGAATAAGGAAATAACTCTTATGGGCATCACAATGGATCTGTATTGATCCAAGTGTGGTGCCAGATGAGCAACCCACTAACTTAACCTATCCTATCGTTGTAATTGTAACTGATATCAGCTTTGAGTGCGAATGGTTGAACTCTGTTTTTGGAGCTATTAGCCGTCTTTTTATTTAAGGCTTGTTTGTTTAATTACGCTTCATCGGTTAACTATGAATATTGAAGTTTTGGAACTAATTGGTCACGGAAGAATACGCAGCCTTTTCTTATGGTTAGAAAAAGTCAAAGTTTTCCCAAACAGTATCTGAATTGCAGTTTTTGGGAACGCATGTACTTACAAAAAATTTAATTACATATTTCTGTTTTACGGTTGCTTTTACTCATTTACTAAGAGGGCGCTACAGTCCGGGGAGGACCATGGCCTTAACCAACAACCATTTCCAGTTAGCCCGATCCTTAGCTAGCTGCATACAGTTGCGCACTCCAAGTTGGTTGAGGTCCTTTTCTACTTGTGCGCGCCATCTAAGGCCAGGTCGTCCTCTGCTCTGCTGACCGTCCGGATTACAATCGAATATTCTTCGAGTCGGAGCGCTCTACATGTCTTATGTAACTATCTCAAAGGCCCAATGCGCAGTTTTTGACCAAGTAGATGTCGCTGTATCATGGTGGCCGTGGCCGTGGTGGTTAGTGCGTTGGACTACTACGCATGCTGCTCGGGTTCGATCCCAGCCCAACACCTAAAAAAGTTTTTCACGATCGCCACCTCTTTCGAATGTTTGACAACAATCAAGGAGTATCATTTGTCATGAGAAGCTTCTCAACTCGCCGTTCGGAGTTGGCAAAAAACTGTAGGTCCCTTCCATTCGTGGAAAAAATAACACGCACACACAAATGGTTGCGAGAAGCTAGGCTTAGTTCTGTATAGGACTGCTGACGCCGAATATTTATTTATTTTTTAGATGTCGTTGTATAGCTCTTATAGTTCGTGGTTGAGTCTTCTCCTCCAAAACCCGTCAACGCAAACTGGACCGAATATCTAGCGAATAATTTTTCTCTCGAAGCGCCCTTGGATGTCTTCATCTGTTTTCGATAAGGTCTATGCTTCAGCTCCATATAGCAGGACTGGGATGATAAGGGTCTTATATAGAGTCGCCTTAGTTGATCGGAAAAGGGCTTTACTAATCAATTGCCTTCTTAGCCCAAAGAAAAAGCGATTGGCAAGAGTAATCCTTTGTTGGATTTCCGATAAGATGTCACTTTTGGATTTTATAGCAGAGCGGAGGTAAACGCAGTCCTTTACTACCACTCAAAGTTGTGAAATCTTTAACCTATGGTAAGCTATCCAGCTACGTTTGCAGTTTCATTTTCATTACTCTCTACATCGGTTTATGTCTTGATTCCGCTCCTTTTTCTTATATCTCTTTAATTGCTTTCAGATGTAATAATGTCTAATATCGACACTGACCGGATGTGAAAGAATTTTGTTCGTTTAAGTCCTACACATATCACTAAACGTATAAATTGTGCAGAAAATGGTTTGTATAACTAATCGAGAACAATTATCACCCCTATTAAAATATCCTTTATATGCATAAAAGTAACATACAAGAAAGGCTACAAGTGCATATGTAGTATGCTGGTATAGTATGTACTATACCACTCACATATCACGTGTATTTATTCGATTTCTAGGCAATTGTTAATGTGCTACGGTAGTCTAAAGTCGTTAAGTTACACTACTACTTTAGATTCGTCGTTTGTAGGCCTAATGGGCACACAGGTTGGCACATACGAGTACATGTGTATGTACGAGGACATATATCAAGAAATTGATTGAATAAATTATCCACTTCGTATCCCACCATTGACTTTCCACCAGTGGGTATCTCCAATTAGGTAGTCAATATGGGTGCTCCAAGGTTATTGAATTTTGATGGTGTATTACCGAAATTGGATTTCCCACCAAACGTCAAGAACTGTGTAGGGTATTAGGGAAGTGAATAATTTACATTTAACACGCACCCAATTGTCGGTTGCTTTCAGCGGCGAAAACTTGCGTACACCGATAGACACCATGTATGGTGATATAAGGAAAGGATATCCTAGGAATAGGTAGTAGGTAGCGCTACATGTGTAGATACAAATTGTGTGTATGTGTGAAAATCTAAATAAATCTAGACTAATAGTAGAAAACGAACGAACGCCAATTGGGGTTTTATTATGACTTTGATTTATATCTATAGATATAAATAAGGAAAACAGTTTATTTGAACTTCCGTACAAATGAAAGTTGTAAGTCGATATTCGAAATAACAGTGCATATTTGATTTTAAAGACAATTCTTTTGGTTCCTTTTTGGGCTTCGTACCGAAATTTGACTATCGTAAAACTTTCGTCTGTTCGTCTGTCCACAAGCTACGAGAGCCAAACGATACAAGCTCAAGCTAGAGCCTTAAAATATGGCAAATCAAGTTGTTAAAGCCTGTTTTGGTCCAAAGTTGTGGTTTGGGTAAATAATTCGAGTAGTTATGACTTATGAGTCTAATAGGTTATGAAAAAAATGCAACCCCATCAAGTGGGGTGTCTTACTCCGTGTCCAACGTTAATACGCTGCTCGCATAGACCGCATACAATTGCGAGAATCGAGAACCCTCATCCTCTTAACTTTTGAGAATTTTATTTTTCTCGAGAATTAAATCCTCTTACTCTGAATCAACGGAGAAATATTTTTGACTTCGAATCTGAGAGGAGGGATTTCTCATGTTCGAGAGGAGAGAATTAGGAGAATTAACTTTCATTTCTCAAATTCTGTCAAGAATAAAAAGTAGGAAAATTGTTTTTAAAAGTGATTGTTGTTCGTTGGAAAATTCTTGTTAAAGTGAATAGTGTCGCATACAGAAGAGTGGCGGAGGAACTAGCAGCAGTGATGTTCAAATCTGTGTAAAAAATTATTTTTTACCGTTTTACGTAAAAAACGCGTAAATAAGTGTAAACAACGTAAAAAAAACTCGTAAAAAAGGTAAAGAAGAGGTAAATAAAGTAAATTATTGAGAAAAAAGAGAGAAAATGAGAGGCATTGCAATATCTGTCAAAATCTAAATAAATAAAGAAAATTTTGCAACCGTTCATTCAGTGTTGAATTATTCTATAAAGTGATTTTTTTTTATAATGTGCCAAAAATATTATTAATTTAATTTATATGAAATGAGCTTCACTGGAAGACCAAAATCCGTGAATTTTGAGGGAAATAACTTTTCTCTAGTTCGAGAAGGAAAAAAATATGCAGCTTATTGCAACTTTTGTAAAAAAAAACATTGCAAAACACAGCAGAGTTGCGATTACTAGCGCATCGGTATGTATGTAAGCTGTGCAATTGGATTATTATTAAACATGGATTAATACTCCCAACAGTAAAACATGTAATGGGTTTGTCGTCCAAAATTAAGTCGAAAACATAGATGAAGCTGCTGAAGAAACCAGTTATATGGATTCGTTACAGTTCCATTTTAATGCTGGTATGTACACCAAGATCAGGATTTGATGTCAAAAACTTAGATGCAGATGGATAAGAGAGCTTGCACTGTTTTCGCCAACAAATTGATATTTTTCATACACTTTTTCGAAAAGAAATTAAAAAACCAAAATTTTTTTGGAGCACGGCGAGCATTCATCACGCTCAACGCTCAACTGTCATCTTTAGCTTTAAAGCTTCTTAGCATACCAGCATCGTCCGCGCAGATTGAAAGGGTTTTCTCAAACTGGGCTCAAATGCATAGTTCTTTACGAAATCGACTGACCTTTGAAAGGTCTAAAAAACTCATTCATTTATATTTTTCACTTAATTCAACTTCTGTTGACTATATACATATAGATATTGAAACAGAATAATGAAAATATGCTTCATCGTTAAAAAAATTAAAATTTTTCCCGTTTTTTATTTGGTCAGAATTTATTATTATATTTCAGGAAAAGAATACAATATAATATAATAACAGGGTTATTCCTGATAAATTCATTGCTGGGGTTCGCATTCCGCATACACTTAAAGGTTGAGAAACGTTGGATTAGAGAATCTGTTTTCAACAAATCGGTCTTTTTAATCATTTTATCGAAAAGAAGATAAAAACCCAATAGTTTTTTTTTGGATTCCGCACAGATTAATCAGGGGCCGAATTACCGCATCCGTTAACGAGTGAGTGAGTTGGACTCGTTATCGAATGATCGAGTAAATTGTATGTAAAATGATACTCGAAAACGAAAGCGGTAATGCCAAATCGTCACATTTCGATAACGAGTAACTCGTTAACGGATGCGGTAATTCGGCCCCAGATCCAACTCTCATCTTCTGTTTTGAAGCTCCCCAATTTGGATTATTTTCCGTGGTTTTTTGACTTATTTACCTTTTTTACGTTTTTTACATAAGCATATTACAAATTCAGCATGTAAAAAACTAATGTAGAAAACGTAAAAAACTACGTTAAAAACGTAAAGTAAAAAAGTCGAACAGCATTGAACCAAATCAAACCAAAACCGTCGATATGTAAGGAGGAACTTGAGGAACAGCTCCAATTCATTCATCAAAACATGTAAGTGCAAAGAACTATGAAATTGTAGGTTGGTTTCACTCGCAAATGTTTACCTGCTTTCATAGATTTCAAAAATATTTTCGCGTTAATAAGTGCGCGTTTAAATATTTACTCAACGTGCTCACAGCATCTTCCCATTAAGCAAGAAAGAGGTTTGCCGTCCCGCCAATTGTCAAACTGAGTGCTTGCTTGCGGTTTTTTGCTGACGGGGCATATCAAACTGGTGTTGGGAAGGATCATCATGTAGGTCTTCTCCAATGCACCTTTTGTAAAGTTCTTGCAAACGTGTTGGATGTACTTGAAATAGAGCTACATATAATCACGATGGATACGTCTAAGCAAAAGTGACAAAGAAAAAAGAAGCAATAGCCAGACGTTCTATATAAAACATGGTATTCCTGGTGTTGTGGGATGCATTGACGGCACGCATAGCGCCCTCAGAAAATAAACATCTGTTTTACGATAGAAAGGGATATTATAGTCTAAACGTTATGCTCGTAGGTTGCATTGGTTTCAAGTTGAATAATAACATTCACAAATTAACACAAACGTTCTCAAGTATGCGACGATAAATTAACAATACAGTACGTAGATGCTTACCATCCTGGTGTATGCCATGATGCTTTTATATGGAGCATCAGCAATCTCAAGTCGTACTTTGAAGATGTATTTTTACGTGGCATAAGAAAATCTTGACTTTTAGGTACGAACCCTAGTAATCTTAAGTATTTTTATTGCATTTTTGGCATATTTTTTTTTCTTTAATTTTCCATTTTGTTCAAAGGAGATGCGGGATATCCATTGGAACCACGGCTTATGACACCCTCCGGTTACCAAATGAAGGTTTGACACAAATGAAGCCCAACTATGTTCACTTAAAATGACGGAACGTTATTGAACGCACCAATGGCGTCCTGAATAATAGATGGAAATGTCTTCTTGGTGCAAGGAAACTGCACTACACCCAGAAAAAGCAGCTAAAACAATTAATGTATGTTGTGCCCTACACAATATATGCATTAAATTCAAGGTAGAAACTACAGAACCTAATTTAGAGGTCCCCGTCACTGATTCACTTCTAAGTCTATACAACGACGTCGTTTCCTCAGATGGTATTTCCTGCAGCTTTTAAATTTACTATTAATAATTTATAACTTCAACAAAAATTATTTGTTTACTCATCTCATGGTTTCCTAAAGTTCCTCCTTTTGGACTTCTAACTGTTTTTGATGAAATTCTTTCATTTCATAAAAGTGTATTTTTTGAAGTCCATACAGCTTTTCAATAGACCGATAAATCTTCTTGGTACTTGAATGGTTTTCTTGCATATTGACAACCGCTTCCCTAACATTTGCTCATAGCAGCGTTTGGACTTGCATTTCCTTCTCCAAAGCATCCGAAGCTGGTGATTTTCTCTTCAACTCTTTTTAATGTTCCGTCCGTACCAAAACAGAACACTAATGGAATCAGTTCGGTGACTGTCCGCCTGTCTGTCTGTCTGTCTGTCTGTATGTCTGTCTGTCTGTCTGTCTGTCCGTCTGTCACAGGCCTTTTTCTCAGAGACCATTTGACGTAGACTATTGAAATTTGGAACAGTTGTAGCAATTAGTGGCCTTAACACTGACCTGAACTTAAAAAGTTGAATTTCGACTTTGGGGGGCTAGTCTTGGGGGCATAAGTGAAATGTTAAAAAAAAAAAAATTTAATTTAATGTTGAGGTCATCGTGTGTGATGTCAGATGAAAGCTACTGAAAGCACGAATTCAAAAATGTATAAAATGTTTTTTTGTGCTACTTTTTTCTCAACACTTTTTCAAAAAAAAAACGTTAAAAAATCGCTGTCCGAGGCTCTATCTCCAAAAATATCGATCAGAAAAATCTGAATAAAATCACGAAAAAAAAGTGTAGATGGAAACCCCATTATCAGAACTGCATTACGTTTGACAGGAAATTTATATGTGTGAGAGTACAAAATTAAATGGTGGCGCCATTTGCTGCCAAGAAATTCACCTCCGGTATAACTATTGAGCTTAGACTTAAACCACATAAAGGAATCTTGATGGTTTCGTATACATTCAAATGTAGGTGTCTCTACTGTTGCTATAAAGATATGAATATCGAATTTGTGTACAGACACGAGAGGGAGACAAATCGCAAAATTCCATGCATTTAATATAAGGCGTGTTTTTTTGAAACGTAGCTAGCCAGTCGTTCATTAAAACGATTCCCAGCCAGCCGAACCCAGCTGACTTACCTCCAAGTTGGTGTATGTGATTTCGGTCATATGTGTGGGATTTCGATCAGCTGTTAAGTGTGAACTGTAAAAGTATTCCGCATTCAACCAAATCGATTTTGTGTTATTTGTTGTGAAAACAATTAATTTCGGTAATTTATTCAATGGATAATTTACATAAAGTGATATGAAATCATAATATAGTGGATTATTTCTGTGAAACATCATTTAATAATTGAAATTATATAACTTTCGTACACGGCAGTCTGTCAAATGTTCTACAAATCGCTTTAAGCGCCACCTTGCCGTGAGATATCGCAACATTCCTAGCCAGCTGCTTTTGGCTGCGGATAGCCAGCTAGTTGTTGTATTTGTTTTACGTGTGAAATTTGGCTTTGCTAGCAACTACTGGCTAGCTACGTTTCAAAAAAACACGGCTATAATTCAACGAATAACGAGACATAAATATTTGGAAATGTATGGATACATACATATCTTATATGTTGTTTTATTTTGTGGATTTACATACAAATAATTATCCTTCTGAGAAGATGAGAAAGGACATCAGAAACAAATGTATACATGCATATGCATGTACATAATATGTAGGTAATTTTATCAAGTTGTATAGATTAGATATGTATGTATGTACATTTTCGCTTTTTGTGTTAACGAAACGAAACAGTTCTTTTTTCTTTTATTTTGTGTGTGTGTCTATGTATATTGTTCTTCTGAGCAGATTAGAAAGGACATCAGAAACATATGTAGATGCATGTGTAGATAATTTGATCAAGTTTTTTTTTTAAATATGTGTAGGTATATATTTATGTACAAGTGCTAGGTAAAAATTAGAATTTATTTTTCGCAAATCGGGCTCAATTTGTTTGTATTGAAATAAGTTGTGCACCATGTATCTGCAGATATATAAGTGCGTATTTATATATATATATATATACTAGCTGTTGCCTGCCCGGCGTTGCCCGTGCTAAAAATCAGTCGCGTCATTTGATTGTAGTATGATAGAAAGGAAGTAGTAGGAAGCGATACTATTTAAATAAAGATTCTAAAGAATTCTGAAGCCAATACATTATTATCTGAACTAAGTGGTTGTTCCCTATAGATGAAACGATTGCATAAAAAATTGATGGAAATGTAATATACCTGTGTACAAACACGTCTACACACATATGTACATAATATGTATTTTATGAGCATCAAATAATGGTAGTTTCTGGTTTCTTGTCTCTAATAGTTGTACTTAATGTTCATATTTAAAGTACAATAGCATTATGTAAACGCCAAAGATATTAGGCTTTGTTGTAAGCATTGATCGTGGAGTAACTGGTGAGGTTTGTCTGAAATCACCAACTACATATTTACTAATTTTAAGACTCAACATCGCCTGCCTACCCCTACTACAATATATGTATTTGTGAATTGAATTAAGGTAACCAAATACCGCTGTCAAGTGACAAAAAAAAAAGTAAAAAAAATCGTGCATTTCCCCCTTTCTGTAGATCTAGATCCGCACGCTGTTGAAGCAGAAACACAACTAACTAAATTCGGTAGCAAATATCAGCAAAATCATCCCTCCTCTACTTTGAGTCACAATCCCAAAAAGGAGCATTAACTTATCTAGAAAAACAACCCTCTCCCAACAGAATGACGATCAATGGCAATGGTTTACCCATCGTTCAATGCGCGTATGGGTAGAAAGAAAATTAAAGAATAAGCGATAGCGATGGATTTGTGGCGAAGAGAAGAGCATAACATCTACAAAAACAACCCTCTCCCAACAGAATGACGATCAATGGCAGTCGTTTACCCATCATTCAATGCGCGTATGGGTAGAAAGAGAATTAAAGAATAAGCGATAGCGATGGATTTGTGGCGAAGAGAAGAGCATAACATCTACAAAAACAACCCTCTCCCAACAGAGTGACGATCAATGACAATGGTGTACCCAAAAATAATGACCAAATAATAAAAGCGGAAATTGGAATAACTCGAATTATGGAATCAAGGAAATGTATGTTTTGTTTAAAAAGAAGCCTAATCTCTAATCCAGGAAGTAGACTATCAATTCACGAAAGTTTCATTCAAGTCTGTTAAACCGTTAAGATGTTATAGAGCAACAAACATCCAAACATCCAAACTTTCACATTTATATATTAGTAGGAGGATAGGATAGGATAGGATAGGATAGGATATATATGTATATATGTTTGTTCATATGTACATATGTGAGTATCGAACAAAGTATTATCATATATTTAGTAGGTATCGTATCGTTAAAAAAGGGTTCATAGATCTATCAACATAAATCTATGACATACATTCATACCTACATATGTATGTTATGTTAAAATAACTGATACATGCTACGGAACACTTATTGCGCAAGTATAACTTGCACTTGACCGGATTTTTTTTTTTGTTCCGGACGTCTTCTGCCCTAACTTGTTGCTCTTCACATTGTATGAAATAGCTTATGGATTCATCTAAGCTCTTTTCCATATCCTGTGAAGAAACCTGTTTCGCAACTGGAACATTTTCTTTGTCTTCTACCAACTTTCGTTTTATATTAAAATTGGTTACAAATCCGGGAATGGATGGCATCCTCCCAATTTTACTTCAGAAATGTTCTTATGCGTTATCTGTGTATTCTTTAGTGTTTAATCTGTCTCTGCAGACTGGACATTTTTTGAAGGTTTGGAACGATTCGTTTTTAACACCTATTTATAAGTCAGGTTGAAATAACAAATTATCGTCCTATTTGGAATATTTAGACCACACCCAAGCTGTTTGAAAAACTAGTCTATGAGAAACTAACGCCTCTTTAGAAGGAACTTATCTCTTCGCTTTAATATGGCTTTGTGGCTGGTAGATCTACTTCTTCAAATCTCTCAATATTTTGTCATTCTGTCCTAAACGCCCTTGACAGTGATGTAATTTATACTAACTTCGCCGAGGCGTTCGACCGTGTTAATCACAAAATTTTAGTTTCCAAACTGAGCAGGTTATAATAATAATCCATTTTATTATTTGGTATCTTACCTCTGTTCAAGCGTAGGCAATATTCGTGAATTAGTAAACAATCATATCGATTGCCCTTTTTTTATTATCATTTATTATTATTGGGCGCGTTTCCCGATCTCTCGCTACAAGTCCTATCATAGAAACAGCTAGCGTAGAAGACCAGTGGCAAACTGCCATAACGGCCTCGAATAATGTGCTGGGTTTCAGACGACCACCACCGCAATGATGAACAATGATTTACAATGCAGGGCATAAAAGGACAACATCTGCTCGCATGCTCTACGAGCAAAAGAGACGGGAAGAACATCGGGTTCTCAGGAAGAAGAAGAAGGAGCATGAGAAGCGTGCGATTGAGGATATTGAGAGATGCTACTCCAGGAAGCGTATTGCCATACTGCTTATCCAGTGTTGCCAGTTCGTGGGGAATTCAACATTTTGTGGGGGATTTCAGTCCAAAATTTGATGAAAGGGGAAAAGGGGAATATACTCCCTTCTAGAACGAAATATGGGGAAAATAAAAATAACTTAATATATGTAGCAATAATGTATTAACCGTCCCTACAATTCTCTCGTTCTTTTTCATAATGTTCGGCAATTTTTATTTATTCTTCAATAAGAGGGATTTCGCACTGCTATGATTACAAGTCTGTTTCTTATTATGTTTAAACGCTCCCAAAAACTAGGGAAAAAATACGAAAACCCGTTCGCGTACGGAAAAATTTTGTAGTCTCTCGTAAAACAGAGCGCTACGAACTTTAGCACAAGGAATTTTTTTGGGCAGATATATGAAAACCTCCAAATCTTCCAAATCACATACATTTTTCAATATTTGGCGCAAAAAGGATGGAGATTTATTGTTGGGAATCCGTGGGGAATGCCACCAGAAAGAAAGAGGAAAAAGGGGAATTTTAAGGTCTGTGATGGGGAATTTCACTTAAAGTGGCTGGCAACACTGTGCTTATCAGCACAGACATCGGTCGCTCTGCCATAGTCTGTGCTGAACTACATATTGCTCCTCGAATTTCAGAAAAGCTAAAGCAAAATGTATGCTACCATGGACTGCTCTGTGATCATATGCGGTTTGCTTTTTTAATTAATGAAAAAGCTGAGGCAAACCATGTGCTATTACAGATTACTCTGCGATCATATGAGATTTCGCTGTAGATAACTATATAAATGATAAACAGAGTTTTCAGAAAATTAAAAAGGAAATTAATTTACGGCAGCTATTACCTTCTTTGTTTGTAATTATTTCGCCTTAAATAAAATTTCGCGCGAAATTGTTTACATGTGATAAAATGAAAGCCAAACAAATTAAAAATACAAATTAATATTTTGCCAGAGAAAATAAAGCGAAATAGTGAAGGCAGAAGTTTATTTAAGGCAAAATAATTACAAACAAATAAAATTATAACTGCATTTAAAATGTAGGGTTTTTTCGCATTTGGTCGATTTAAGTTGATACATATTAGGGTATAAACAGAACAAATGAAAAATAACAGTAGAACTCGCATGTAATTTGATTTCGTAAAAACATGACAAGCGACAGGCACACGAAGTGTCTGTTATCGCAGGTACTTTGCTCTTAAATTTCAGAGCAGAATACAATATATTATATCAACTCAGATAAATAGCGTTTGCTCTGATGTAGTACCTATACATAAGTCTGCTTTGCACTTGAATAAGCATACTATGATCTATTGCAGAGCGACCGATGTCTGTGCTGCTATAGAGTATGGCAATACGCCTCCACGTACGCAAGTTTTACCAGAAGATAAAAAGAATGTGCCAGCAAAACAAGTCCCGTACAGAAACCAGGACTTACGTCATAAAAATCTAAATTGGTCCTATCATTATTTCGTTAGAAAGGAATTTTCTTTTTGATCTATTATAAATAATATATGTACATAAGTGCTAACTGAATTTGAATGTAATGAAAATACAAGACTTTGTTTATGTAATTAATAAATAAAATAAATAATTCGATTTCATTTATACAAAGAAAAAAACATTGAATGTTAGTTTGGTCTTATCTTTATTTCGCGAAGTATAGTTAAAAGAGATCTGTTATTCGTTTTTGCATTTTTTTTTTGTTTTCAAGGAAGTTAGTAATTATTGCATTTTCCTTAAGGTAGCGTTGCCATCTGTCCGGGTTTTCCCGGACATGTACTCTTTTTCTCCTATGCGGGGAACGTCCGGGATAGTTTTTCTAAATTGTCCGGGTTTTCCATTATTCATCAATTAAAATATTTGGCTCATATTTTAATACTCTATCTATTAGGTATTTTGTCACCCAACATTCATGCAAGATTTGATTTTTTCGCCATTGATGTCAACGAAAAAAAAGACAGCGTGACCTAGTGTTATTATTACGTCTGTTCCCGTCCAAAATTGCGAAAAACTACGAAAATCAGTCAAATCCTGTTCCCGTACGAAGATTTTTCGTAGTTTTTCACAGAAGAAAGTAAACAATTTCCCTATACCGCGAATTTTAGCCCAAGAAATTGATTTGGACATTTGATAATCTGTGAATTTTGGTGCAGAAAGTACGAGACCACATCTATTATTAATGAACAACGCGTTTACGGTGCAGCTACTTTTCAAACAAAATCATCTTAAGCGATTAGGCTCATTTTCATCTTGATGGCTTTATTAATCGTCAAAATTGTCAAAGGGGTTAAGAAAATGCACGAGCGATTGTTGGGAATTTTTTGTGCCTAAAATGCAAGATATGGATATGGATGAGATGTGGTTTTAACAAGGCGTTGGTATATGCCATATAGCCCGAGAAACAATTCAATTACTTACTGCATGAGTCATTTTCTGGTCGTGTTATTTCTTGTTTTGGTGATCAGAATTGGCAGCCCATATCATGCGATTTAACGCCGTTGGAATTTTCTCTCTGGATATTTTTGAAGTCTAAGGTTTTTGCCAACAACCTTCCGACCACCCACGAACCAAATATTTATAAAGTGAGAACTACAAGTTATTTAATATTTACGTACCGCCATAAATGTGTTTTCTTATAACAAATAATGCATGCGTTTTAGTACTAGTTTTGTACTCTTTTTTGGATCCAATTTTGTCCGGGAGAGTCCGGGATTTTCATGCTCGTTAACTAGTTTCTTCAAAATATTTCTGGCAACCCTACCTTAAGGCCCTTTAGTGCAATCATATCTTAAGGCTCACAATCTAATCTCCAGCAATCTCCAAAGCCTTATTAAAAATGTATACTACTCCATTGAGTTTTATCTTAACTTTGCTATTCGCTCCCAAAAACTTTTATTTTATCTTATTTAATCTCTCTTTTTTGCAAATAAATGAAATATATTAAATCAATAATAGTTTGACCTTTCAAAACATTTTTCTAAATATTTTAAGTACATTGTGGCGTGTTTTTTATAAGAGTAGGACTTTGCATAATAGTACCATAGGTCGAACTCTCCAAAGTTAATTTAGTTTATAGTTTTACTACCCTGTTAATCTAGAAACTACAAATGTTCATTCAATCCTAATCAGGATTCTGTCTATTAATATAATCTGAATGGAAAATGACTTGTTTGTCAGGCCAGTAGGCGTCCTGAGGCTAATGATAAAAATACATCACTGTAAAGGGAAACGTCGTCGACCGATATCCTCGTCAATCCTAATGGAAACATGAAAAGGGTATACAGTTGCAATGATTTGTCCACTGAAAGCCCCCATTCATTCGGAACGTTCAGTTCCGAGCATGGCAGTTTGTACACATCTTTTATGCAAAGGGGTTGATATTTTGCATTTCAAAAACCGTAAGTGTTGTCTCGGTTTCAGTCCTGAAAAACGGAAGGCTGTCGGCCGATAGAAAATCGATGAAGGAGCGCTGTTTTTCTCAAACCATCGTCCACTAATTTTTTGCTCTGTGAATGACCCCAAAATAACTATGCTTATAAATATTCGCAGTTAAAAAGAAAATCTATTTTTATATTGGTTGATCGCTTAATGTTAGAATTACGTGCTTAATTTTTTATTGCAATGAAGTTGAAAATCTCGAAAGGCACTAGGTGGTTCTCGGTCACCCAGTAATGTGGGACTTCAACGCCACTAAATATACTTCCTTAATTAAAACCAATCTATTATGATGATAGGATATGATGAATTTGGAGTGCGGTGCACTGCGACCGAAGTAGGTTCCTATGTCTAGGAATCGAAGAACATTTTTAGAAATTGATTGGAACACTTTTATAGTCTTCTTCCTTTAATATGTATTTGCCTAGTGTTTTGGCTCTTCTTTTTGCTGAAATGCACTATGAGACCAGGAGCTCCGTAGCTTCTATTGTTTGTTGACAGAATCTGCATGTGTCTGTGTTGCTGATTTTCATTTTGTAGATGTTGCTGTTGCAGATTGAATGTTGAGCGTAAATCATTTTTAAGTGTTCTCTGTTCAGTTTTAGGGTTTCAATTTTCTTTTGTTGTTGTGATTAATGAACTTCTTTGAGAGTTTTAGACTTTGTTGTTCCAGTAACTTTTGAGCTTTGAGTTTGTCATCCATTCTGCGATGAATTTATTTGTGTCTATTCTGGTGAAGCCATAGTAAAGGCCTGGTTTAATAAATTTGGCCAGAATATCAGCCTTCATGTCCTTTATTCCCTGGCATGAGTGTAACTATGTTTTTAACTTCCATCAGTTTTAGGTTTGGGTGGCATTCGAATGATTTGTTGTTTTGGCTTCTTAGTGCCTTTAGTATACAGCTTGGCTATCAGACATTATGTTTATTTTTGTTTTGTTAAAGTTTCTCTCCAGTAGGATAAGTGCGGCTGTATATTGATGGCAAATAGTTCTACTTGGCAGATTGTGGCATCTTCATGGAGGGACTTACATATATAAGTAAGTAAGTAAGTAGTTTTCATTTATTTACATTTCAATATAAAAATAGAGTACAAAATATGAATTTAAGAGCTATGGCTAGGCGGTGATCCTGGTTCACAAATTTATAAATACATATAAATTAAATTAAATTGTCTATAAATAAAAGAAAGAGCTAAAGATTCAAATGTATACTTACCTGTATTAACAACATTCTATTCTGTGAATCATAAGCAATGATAAAACTTTCAATATTACACAACTCTCCAGCTATCCTGGACACCAGCCACTCAGGCATAGTGGAGAAAAGAGTAAGAAAGGAGCTCCGAAAACTGGAGAGGACTAACAGGACCAGGTCCTGAACAAAAACTCAGGGCTTAAGGCAAGCAAAAAAAACTTCTGGGTAATTATGACTTGAAGAGATTCAAAGCTTGTCGTCACCTCAGTATTGGAGTGATCAAAACGACGTTTGAAGTTTGAATGTGAATAAAACAAAAACCTTAAGCACAACAATCATAGGCAAAATTTATTAAAATAGTAACTGTAGTAATAACTGAGCTGAGCTTATACTCCATTTTTATTTTAATCGGACCATTAGTTTATTTTTTATCTTAATTTGAAAAATTATAGGGCATGATTTTTTTTTCAAATTGTGCGGATTTGTATGGAATGTGGCACTTTATGACCAACCTATGTGTCGTTTAAATACTGAATGCAATTGCGATTTATGGATGCATAGCATATGTGTCATATTTTCATACAAAAGTATAAAAAAAACCATTTATTAAAATAGGTGTAACTTTTTTCACCTTTGTTTTTTTTTTTATTTGGCTTAATTTTTTGTAAAAAAATAAAGGTTAGTTAACATTTTAAAGAAAAACAACTCGTAAAAATAAACGCGTTTGGTCATAACGGAGTTCTAAAAAAAAGAATTTTAATAGCTTTTTACAGGTACGGCACAGAAGGCGTGTTTTTTGCAAATCTATGTAGACTAAACATGTCGGATAACAATCCAGTCTTATTTTTACTTGGAAAGCTCTTTCGAAGTCTATATAGATTTGAAAAAAAACACGCCTATACCTAATAATTGTACTTATACATACGTCACTTATACACTGAAATCATTTAAAATGCTTGGACCTTCGATTCGTTTTGTTCCTATGAAGCATTTAAACACTGAAAAATAATCATGCATATGAAGCACTATTGAATAGAAATTGTTTGTATAGAGCATATCAGCACTGAATTATGTGTTTGCAAATAAAGCATATCTGAGCTCAGTTGTACGTATAGAGGTAACTTAAACCATTTAAAAAATTTCAAAAAAATTCATACAAAAATATGACTTTCCCATACAAAGGCTTATGTAGTAGATCAATACTGAGCATTTATTCCCAAAAGTGCGTATGTGTCATTTGTAACACTGATATCTTTTGAAATAATAAAGATAGGAGAGATTTGATTACACCAATCGAAAGATCTTGTTTTTTTCACTAAGAAAACACTCCTAACTCAAAAACGACAAAAATGCACTTATGTCACTCCAATACTGAGGTGACGTTGTGTTTGCCTTGATTAAAACAAACTCCGGACCCTGACTGCGTTCCCTACGGAGCTACATATGTATGTACACTCAAGTGACATCTCATGAAGCAATGTATCTCAGATGAAGGCTCATGCAGATTTTGTAATGAAGCCAGTGAAACTCCAGAACACATACTGGCGGAATGTTGGGCATTAACCCAGAAAAGGTTCAAGTGCTTATTGAGCACCGTGGTGTAGTGGTAAGTGCGTTGGACTACTATGCAATGCTGTCAGGGTTCAATCCCAGCACGGTGCCACCTTTTTTGAATGTCTGACAAGATGTCTGACAAGCAATCAAAGAGTGTAATTTGTCATGAGGAGCTTCTCAACTCGCCGTTCGGAGTCGGCAAAAAACTGTAGGCCCCTTCCATTCGTGCAAAAATATAACACGCATACACAAATGGTTGCGAGAAGCAGGCCCCGAGAAGTTCACCCCGAACTGTAGCGCCACCTAAAGAAAGATGAAGCTTGGGTAAACACCAACTTCGAGCAGAGAATCTGTTCTCATTGCACCCAGTCTTCTGCTGCGTTTTCTCAGGGAAATTGTCCTGGATGAGGTACTACGACCTAGACCATTCTCACCTGGGCTGAGTGTGGGCTAAACTCCTTCGTCTATGACTTGTATAATAATAACAATAATAATAATAGATACATAGATAGGTAGACAGATCTATGTTTTATGCATACGGCTCGAAGTCAAAACATGAGATCCGTCTTATTCGGTTAGATAAAGCTTAGTCCCAGCATACGACCTCAGCTAAAGCTATGAAAAGATAGACTTTAGTGTGAGCTATCGTATTTCACAGGCATACTCCCACATTTCTAACTCATTTGAGAGTTGAAAGATTAAATAAATTCGGCTTCCTATGTCAATCGTTCTATCTAAATCGGTTTTGGATAAAACATTTTTCTCAAGCGTTTATTTTCAAGGTCCTAAAAAAGTTCTTTACGAGCACTTTACGTCGCATTCAACGCCGAAAAATCAAACCAAATTGAAACATATACTCGTACTTTATTCGCAATCTACCTACTCTACCCGGTCGGCTATCGTTTTCAGTATTATGTCCTTAAAGTGCAAGAAACAAATTTGATCATCATTGGTCATAAAATTAAGATTGTTTACATATACATGAGTACGAGGATTTTTGGCTTCGGCCTGTTGTTTTTCTTTACTCGTATTTATGCAGGCATAAACGACTGTATACAAACACAAAATAAAGAGTATGCGTTTATTGGGAGTAATCTCAGAATGTTGCGTATAAAAACAAATTCAAAAGTACAATCTGCCTGTTTAGTGTCAATCAAGATAAATATGCGTATTTGAAGGAAGTTCATTAATTTCTGACATGATGTTGTCGCCAAGTGAGGTTTGGAGAGAGACCATCTTTATTGACTCTGTGCCCATAGGATGTTGGAGATAATTTTTTTTGATCGACGTATGGCGGACTGGGAATTTATTAGCTTACGCTTCTTATTTCATTCGTTTGATATCAAGATGCTTTCGGAATCATCCTTTGCTTTACTGGCTTGCGAAATTTGGTCGTAAAAAAAAGTACGCACTGAAAATTGACAAAGGTATAAGGGCAGACGTCGCGTGGCGTCGCGTCGGTAGTCGACGTGTCGTATTTTTCATAGCAAACCGAAAACAGTTTCGTGGAATATTTAGCGCCGCAGAGGTTTGTTGTTCCTAACACTAGATATTAAGATTTGTTTTGTTTTTTGCATTAATATAAACGAACCGAAACGAAGTACTTATGTATGTATGTGGGAGACAGGCTGCTCTGCTCATACTATGTTTTAATAGCATAGTACCACGAATACCAGTACCACTGACAAGCAGAGTTTCGAGGACACTTGTATACTTTTATATTTGCCTCTAAAAAAAACCCAACAAGTTCAAAATTAAAACTTTTGTGCAGTTTTAAAAATGTACAATATGTTTCGCTAACAAATACATAAAACATAGCGGTAAGTTTCCTGTTTTCGAAGCAGTCGCTGAGCCAATTGTGCTGTATGCGGCCCAGATATTAATGCGGTATTGCGTCAAAAGGATTTTGCATTTACCAATTAACACCCCGAGCTATGCAATAATGCTTGAGACTTGCCTCTCACAGCTGGCCATAAAGACGTTTAAGCTGAAGGTAGACTATTATACATTTAAAGAGTTGACAATATGCCTATGGAAGATGACAAGTTTCTAGTTACTCTCAATAGGAAAAGCTATAAAACGATAGGTTATGCAGATGACATCTCAGTCATAATAATATGCAAGCCGCACTTCAGTTAACATGGAAATGGTATGACAAGGAAGGACTTTCTTTGAATCCAACCAAAACCACTATTGTCTCTTTTACAAAAAGAAGAATAGTGATCCTCCGCATATTTAATATCAAAAGCATTACAGTCACTCCGAAAAAAGAAACAAAATACATACATAGGAGTGACCGCAGATAGCAAATTAACATGGGAACAACACCTAAATTCCATCAATAAGAATGCAATAAAGGCACTCTGGTGCACGAAACAACTACCGTCAACTGGTCTAACTTTGACCGGTGGCGGTGGTGTAACTTTAACCGAAAAACAAAAAAATTCTTTAAATTGATACTTCCGACTTCTCTTAATAAGTAGATCTGGTATTATGGTTTAATATGAATGCTCTATTGGTTCAGAGATGGGAGAAAAATTGTTTAAGAGATTAAATGATTTTTAATACTACTAGTGCAATTTTTTCTATCAGTACATTTTCTTACTCTTTTTTGTGTGGTTCAAACATCCAGTTTTTTTTAATGTTAACGGAAGAAATCAATCTATTTCAATCTATCTCCCTTAGGACTAGTTTTTTTTTATCAAGTATTTTACGCGTTTTACTGCTTTTAAGAACAATTAAATTAAAGTGAATAATTTTAATACTCAACGCCTAACTTTGACCGGCCTGATCAAAGTTAGACATATGGATTTTCTAACACGGACCACACTTTTTTCCGGCCGTTTTATGAAACCCTAAATTTCAAATTTTCAATTTTTAAAATTTTTAAAAGAATCTTTTAATTTTTAATTAACTTACTTAAAAAAAAAATAAAACAATAAAATAAATTAACCTTCGGTACAAAAATTATGTTTAATTTCAAAATTTAAGGTACGGTCAAAGTTAGACTAAGGGTAGTGAAACATTGATCACTCAGTTTTTAGTCAAAAACTAGTTTAAACAATTAATTTTGGTTAAAATAAATTTATGAATACTATAGAAGAACTAAATGGAGCCGCTAATATGGAATTAATAAATGCGGTTATACATAATATATAAAGATATCACATGCATTCGAAGCTGAGATTCGGTCAATGTTTGCCAAGTTGACGGTACAAGGAGAGTTCTGGGGACTCAAACTACCCTCAACAGGCTAAACAAAATCCCGGAACAAAAGACAGCGCTGGCGTAACGGAAAGGACTTATAATGAAATATTATCTGTTGAGTAATGTAGTCGAACCCGAATAGTATCACATCGCTTAAAAGCATAAATCGCTTAATATCACAAAATGTTGTCTTTTTTACATAATTTATATTGGAATTAAACCTCTTTATAGCATTTCGTTTAATATCACAATTCACAACTCGCATAAAGTCATTTGTACATACATACATGTATCAGTCAATTATTGCACTTTCTTTATTGACCGTATTTTGAAATTAAAAATGAGAACACGAATCACATAGATGAGATTGAAGAGCAACTAGTCCAAATTTCTTTTTTTAGTTTGGTTCAAATAAAAATTTCTGATAATTATAAAAAATAAAGTAGATAATCGAGTCACAATGCACAATATTTTCAATAAATAAAGGCTTGTACGTATAATTAATCCTATATACTCATGTATATACAATTTTGTTAGTTGGTTTTTGTTTCTAATGGAAAAGTACCTTATTGTTTGAATTTTTTTTTAATTATTAAATCTTTTTCATTCGTTTAAAGTGCAGTAAAAAGCGATGAATTAAAATCAATGTTTGTTTCAATGATGGTCATGTGTGCCTGTTACAACAAAAAGATATTTTTATTTTGATCTATTTTCACAAAAATAAAATTCACCCAAAAGTTGTTTCACGTTGTCTCTTTCCATTGTCTGACAAGCATTGAAAAGCATAATTTGTCAAGATGAGCATCATTCTCTACTCGCCGGCCGTTTGCAGTCGACAAAAAAATGTAGGTCCCTTTCCATATATGCAAAAATATAAAGCCTGAAACGGGTGTGCAACAAAATTAAAGAACTTGACTTAATATATGAGAGGACACATTATGCAGCAGCCATGCATTCCTGCAAGTCGTTGCTATTTCTAATTTGATTGCAAACCTAAAGTAGTCGAACAGTTAATTAGTACCATTTGTAACATCACTGTAAAAACGAAGATGAAAGAAAATAAATACAGTCGAACCCGGATATAGTCACATCAACCGGGCAGCCGAACTTTGTGACTATAAGCGGGTTGTGCTCTTATCGAGAAAGGAAATATAACTAAATTTTTAACAGTATATGAAGCACATTAGTTCATCCTGTTGATTTCTGATTAGAATCTAAACATTTTTTATTCAGAGAGCAACAAAATCTTTTTGAATTTGATATTGCAAACAAGAATCCAATAAGTTACAGTCCTAAAGCCCCTTATTCCTAGAACGAAAATCGTTGCGAGAAAAATAATCGTTGCGAAACAAAAATCGTAGCTTGTGGTGCGAGATTTTGAGGGTAAATTCCTAGAATTTCAAATCTCGCAACGAGATTTTTGACGTACGAGTTTTGACATTTTTCTTCGTCATTTGAGAACTTTATTTTTTGTGTTATTTTCCTCCTCTTATCACTCATATTGAATTAAAAGTATCTTGAACAACAAATTTAAATTTTTTTAAAAGAGGAAATAACGTTTAAAGAAGCGAAAATATGTAGTTTCTCTTTATGCTACTCAAAATTAATACAATTGTTTTCTCTATCATTGAAAACAATGTCAAAAAATTGTTTCGAGAAATAAATCGTTGCGAGAAAGAATGGTTTCTCGCAGTGAAGGTGCGAGAATTTTGACATTTTACGCTACGATTATTTTTCTCGCAACGATTTTTGTCCTAGGAATAAGGGGCTTAAGAAAAAAATACACATAGAATGTAAAGTGAAACTCAAGTAGGTATAGTCGTTTCAAATCACGGTGGACTTTTGAACGGATTTTTTCTTTTTTTTGTGCCCTAGGGTTTACTGGAAGAAGTTGTACTTGCGAACAACGCTTCTGGATTCCATAAAATTGTCTGGATTTTCAGTGAGCCAATTTTTAAAAAGCGGTTCCTCTAGCAATTTCTTCCTGTTCATACTTTGTCTTTTACCTGAACATAGCCAAGTAAAACTAAAATCACGGAAATTAGCATCGGTTAACTTTACTTTATTCAAATTGTGAAATAAATGAAAAGCGCTTCAAAGAAGTGTAAATGTCAATGTCACTAGGTCCGTTCGCGTACTTTTTGCACCAATATGTGTCTTGTGAAATTCTCTCAAAGATAGAAAAATTACGAAAAATTAAACGAACGCGTTGAACAACAAAAAATGCAAAATGTATGTGATTTGACAGTTTTCGTGTAATCTGCCCCTAAATTGATTATGCTTAAATTCGCAGCCTGGGGAGATTTCTTACACTCTCTTTTACGAAAATTTACGAAATTTTTGCGTAAAGGAACGGGTTTTCGTAATGTTTCGTAGATTTGCGTAGTTTTGGGAACGTACGCGAACGGACCTACTGTCATTGTAGACTTGTAGTGCCAATCAACAACCCAGGAATGTTATTGCTTTGGATTTACACAGTAGATTACTTGTTGCTGTTTTTTTTATATTAGCGCTCCATTTCAAACATTGTATTAGCTTTGACTACACATAAAATTGTACTTCCAAGCCAATGTGTGTTGCAACTGCATTTTCTATAATAATGTGTGATATTAAGCGGAAAAATTTACTAAGAAATTATTTTGGCAGGCTTATTTTTGAATGACTCTATGCGGGTTGTGATATTAAACGAGATGCTATAAAGAGGTTTGATTCCAATATGAATTATGTAAAAAAGACATCGGGCTTCAACATTTTGTGATATAAAGCGATTTGTGCTTCTAAGCGATGTGATATTATTCGGGTTCGACTATCATAGAATTAGTGAATTAAAATAATGAAATAATTATTTTTCTTTTAAATGATCATGTCTTTCAATAGCCCTGACAATGACATCAAATTTATGCGCTGAAATGTCAAAAATTTGCTGCATGTTTGTTTCACATGTATTACTGCACATCAGTTTTATTCTCAAAACGTTTATTATGTGTTTAAAATGGAAGAACAATTAATAGAATTTGTGAAAAATAATGAATTCATTTATATAACAAGAAAAGCCGTCATTTTTTTTTTTTTGTATTAAAGGACAGATGGTGAACCTTGAAGGACAAGTTCTACATGGAACTTAAAACGAATCAACATCCTTCAAAAAGAAAAAAATGGAAATGGATGGATCACCTTATGTTTTTAAATGATGTGGAATTTGCCAACGAAAAGTAAGTACTTGAAATCGATTATAGAAAGACATAGATAAAGTAAAAGATGTCCCTTATGGGGTCATCAAAAAAAACGCGAACGCCAACTTGGAGTTGGCCCAACTGTTCGACTTACAAATGAAACGACAACGATTAAAGGTTTTCAAGGTTTATTCTAATCCGTTCTACTTCAGGTCTCAATTAAGACTAACAATCCAAATAGCTTAATCCTAACTTAACGTATGGGCTGCGCGTGCAAGGGTAGTGCAGAGTCAGCATACCCGACTGTGGGAAACGTCGCTGCGTCGCAGTCGGTATTTGAGACGATCAAGTTTCTGCACGCGCATTGGAAATGTGCTGGCGTGTGCAATGCATTTCCGTTGGCATGAAAATGCATCGTGTTAACTACCCTCTCCTCGAAAATCTACGTCCCGTAGATCTCAATGTTGCAGGACGATATTTTGGGGATGTATCCCCGGTTCTGGCAGATGAATTCTAGGTATGTCCACCTTTCTGTTGATCCTGCACCAGATGGTCAAGCCCACAGCAGCTACAATAAGGAGAATAGTAACATCAGCAACCGCTGATGATTTCATCTTGTTGGTAAGTTCTCGAAGGATCTTGATATTGCCCATGCTGATGTCGTGCACGTACTCGATGTCGATCTTGTGTCGAACTGCAGTGATGTTTGCAAGGACAGGCGGCAGAGCCTGAAGTGAAGTTGCGACGAGACTTTCAAATGTCCTGTTGTTTAGGTGAATTGTTTCGTTATTAAGGTGAATCAGGAAGGTGCCAGATAAGTTTCTTGAACTATCTCCGCTGGTAAGTTCTCCGTTGAAGTTCGTGACGAATATTGTATCTTCTTTGATAAGTTCGACGACCTCCGCAGTGTTCGAACGGAATGTGCAACCAGCGTGACCTCCTTTCAGCAGGCGGGCGATGCAATCGTCCTCTTGCAGCTTCTCCAATGAATTCCTTTCGCACACCGTCATGTTGCCCATGATGGGGCAGCGTGATGACACCCCATACGTTTCCTCGTGGTTTACTAAAATCCTTTCGAACTGCAGATCAACCTGTTTTCCATTGATTATCGATGATCTCGTCAGCAGAAGATTGTATTCAGATTTGCTAACCTTTGGCATAGATAGGACGTACAGCAGCAAGGACTCATTCGTGAATACGGACGGTGTACCATATTGCAGGGCTTCCACTATGTTTGAGTACGGCAGGGTTTCGACTTCGCTGATGACTCTGTTGATTTCTTCCTGATCTAGAAGATTAGTATTGACTATACCGCTCCTTGCCATTTGGCAACCACGAACAATTTCGTTGACCTCTTCTTTAATCACCATGATTTCGTTGATGATATCCTGTTCGAACTTCGCTCTGTTTGATGACGTAATTTGGTTTGCTGTATTACCGATTACCCAGTTGATCTTCTGTGTGATGTTCTCGGCTATTTTCAGGACCCTCTTGTTGATTTGATACTGTTGGTTATTATTTTCGATCAGGTCTTGCTCGTTGCGGAGCACCTTGTCCCAGTCGGCTGCATCGGGGTTCCCTGCCAACCATTTCCAGGCGGATCCAATCCAGTTGATTGACCTAGGCTTCCTCTGAGCTCTTCCCTTAAGTGAGTAGAAGCGTTCATAGACTTGAGTCAAGTGATGTTGTGCCACTGTTTTCCTGTCTCCTCCCGTGATCTCGCCCTTTACTGCTTCCGTCATCTTCTTCAGCAATTCTTCGAATTGTTCCAGACGAATGATGTGTACGAGCTTGAAATGTCCATCGACGATCCATCCCTTGCCTTCTTTAATAGATATTAATGGGGAGTGATACTCGAAGATGCTAAACCCTTGCACGACCGTCGTTAGTAAAAGGAGGACGCTTATGTTCATTCTGGTTCGATTTTCAGAGGATGATTCTAGTGATAAATGAAACGAAAAGAATTCAATAAAACCGAACCGAACCGAAACGAACTTTTTTATTTTAGGGCACCGGCCTTGGAAGGTTCGTGTTCTCCCTTTTGGAAGCCTACGTTGAGATTGTAGGCGACCTACTCGCGGCACGAATTACTTCACAATCGATCTGTTTATCCGGACGATCTCCGCGCATGTTCCCATGGGTATGCCGGAATTTGTTACATCAGAGTTAGAGTAGTTAGCTGTGTTCCCATGGTAACAGTAACTTGCACTCAGATAGAGCGTACTAACTCGTTCGTCCTGTATGAAAGGACCCGTAACTATCGACCAATGAAAAAAACAGATCAATTAGTAGGCCGGTCCCTGCTCGGGCGCCAGTAAAAGATGTCCCTTATGGGGTCATCAAAAAAAACGCGAACGCCAACTTGGAGTTGGCCCAACTGTTCGACTTACAAATGAAACGACAACGATTAAAGGTTTTCAAGGTTTATTCTAATCCGTTCTACTTCAGGTCTCAATTAAGACTAACAATCCAAATAGCTTAATCCTAACTTAACGTATGGGCTGCGCGTGCAAGGGTAGTGCAGAGTCAGCATACCCGACTGTGGGAAACGTCGCTGCGTCGCAGTCGGTATTTGAGACGATCAAGTTTCTGCACGCGCATTGGAAATGTGCTGGCGTGTGCAATGCATTTCCGTTGGCATGAAAATGCATCGTGTTAACTGATAACATATGAATTTACAATAACAATAATATTTATGTACGTAGTTCAGGAAACTTCCCAAAAGAAACAATTGGTTCATCCTATGAACTTTTCTTGCCAAGTTTGCCGTCATGTTCCGGGATTGCATCGTCTAAAATTGTTGCAATTTTCACATCAAAATCCCCATATTTGGACGGTCCATCAAGTTCAACTTCTGCGTTTTCATACGACATGTTTGAAGCAAATGATGAAGCATCCACTCCTCAATCCACTAAGAAAGCATGTGGAATTACAGGCATGCTGAAAGACGCAAGAACAGAAATGTCCTAGATTGTTCTTTTAGCGAAAGGGGCTTTTGCGGATCAGGTTACCGAGCCAACAAAAACCGAAGCTCAACATTTTTTTGATGGACTTGCAGCACAAGTAGATGCAGCCAACCTGTCCACTGGCAGAGTTTGGTGACCTGCAACTCCAAATACTGCAATGTTTTCATTAATTTATGTATAAAAAAATAATTATTTTTAATTTTTTTTTATGTTTAACTATGTAGTTATAGTTATGTTCATTTATTAAATAAGATATGATATAGATATAGATAGATAAATAATTTTATTTCTTCATAAAGTTTTTTATAAAAACAAAGTATTTGTGGTAATTCAAAATTAATTAATCAATAACTTAAAGTTGCCTGTCAGGTTAAAAACGTTTTTTCGGTTTTAATAGATTAAGCTAAGAGGGGATTGTATATTTAAGAGAACTCATTAATTAATAAATTGCGATATTTTAGTGCGTGTTTTAGGAACATATATAGTTGTTTATAATCCTGTCCGTTTAAAAAATTTAGAAACTGCGCGGTCGAGCTCATTACTTCCAAGAAATTTTCTCCTGTATGATTTGAATATGGGACATACACCAACGAAGTGAAAAGTATTTTCGGTAGAATCAAGATTGCAGATCGTAAAGAGGCCAACTGTGTCGTTTCTAAAAGCTCTGGCGTTCAGATTGAGTAGACCGCATCTAGACTTCAGAACCAAGCTGATCATATCCCTTGGATTGGCGTCTTCAAAGTAATTGGGTACATCAACATACGATAAGTTGCAACATTCATCAACTGAGATAGAAGGGCATGGCTGGTAAATTCTGACCAGTGGTTTTCTTTTAGTTTAGTGAGAAGTATATTGAGCGATTCATTCCATTCCGACTTCATCGTCCAGTTGAACACCATTCTGTTTTCCCTGAAGAGCGTTGACCATTCTCTTGCCCAGTAGATCTTATTGCGTATTATCGCGTCCGATAGTTTCCTCAGTAGTCGGTTTTCAGGGAGGCCAACCGCTCGCTGAATATATTGAAAATGGAGTTTCAGTGTCGTGAGGAAGGATTTCGCGAAGCCCGCTTCGATGTTAAGAACATAGTTTGGTGTGTATTTTGGGAGTCGGAAACACCTTTTTATAAAGGATTTTCTCGGCTTGAATGCGTTCAGAACACTCCCCCACTTGAGTTCATGATCGACTTGGCAGCCGCTGATAAATTTTGTTTTTAGCCGAATGGAGGATGGTTTTTTCATTGATCAAATTGGACCATGTGGCATTTATTGAGTTTTTTGCTATTGCTAGCCTGTCGGATAGGTGTGTCGACCAAGACATGTTGTGGGTAAAAGTTACTCCTAGGTATTTATAATTGTTTTTAACATTTATTTCGGTGTTGTTAAAAGACCATTTTTCGTCAGCAGCCCTGCGACCCCCGTTCCGGAATATGACTATCTCTGACTTATCCAAGTTTACCACTAAATTCCATTTCTGACAGTATGTGGTGAAGCTATCAATGGCAATTTGCAAAGAAGCTGGACTGTCAGAAAGTATTACGATATCATCAGCATATAGTAATATCTTTATTGTCAGATCGTCAACGATTATTCCATCAGGAAGTTCAGAGTGAAGGTCATTTAGAAATAAGATAAAGAGCAGAGCACTTAAAACACATCCTTGTTTAACGCCTTTGTTAATGGGAAAATGGTTGCTCGTGTTTTTCCCGCTCCAAACTGTTGCAGTTGTGTTTTGGTATAGAGCTTTGATAACAGAAATCATCTTTGTGGAAACTCCTAGCAGCGATAATTTATAGAACAGGGCTCCTCTATTGATGTTATCAAATGCGGCTTTAAGGTCTACAAAAAACGCATATAACTTTTTCTTCTGGTATAGTTGGAGTTGAATAAGACAAGAGAGATTGTAAATCTGGTCTACAGTTGAATAATTGTTTCTATATGCTGCTTGAAATTCGTTAAGGATACCGTTTCCTTCTACCCACGTGTTAAGCCTGTTGTAAATAATTTGTATATTGTATCTAAAAACGAAAGACCGCGGTAGTTGGTGACAACATTGGGGTCTCCTTTTTTGAGCAACGGGAATATTATTGTTTTTTTGAAAGAGCTAGACATATTATCAGTTCTGAATACATCACTAATTAGCTTATGTATTTCGGCAACTAAGCTCGGGGTGGCATTTTTATAAAATAAGAATGGTATCCCATCGATACCAGGAGCCTTGTTATCTTTACTCGATGTAATAGCACGATTGATTTCCTCTAATTCAATTTCGCGGTGTAGGGTATTAATATATATTTCAGGGATTACAGCACGTGGAGTATTCAATGTAGGTGTATAAGCAAGTAGGCACTGGAAGTGTTTCATGAATTCTAATGCGGAGATGTCAGATAAGATATGTATGTTTCATGACTCTTCGAACTACTGTCCTTCCAATTACGTAGATCAAATTTTGGAAGGAGTTGAAATAATGAGAGGCATCTGGCGCCAGGAAGTAAGTCACATGCCGCAAAGCAGATTATTCACCAGATTCAACGAGTCAAGAAGCTCATTTGCTATGCGAGATTTTCTAAAAGACTATTTGTTGAAATGAAACCGATTTTTTTTTTGTCAAAAAGCTTATAGGTAGCTTATAGGTAGCTTTTTGACAAAAAAAAAATCGGTTTCATTTCAACAAATAGTCTTTTAGAAAATCTCGCATAGCAAATGAGCTTCTTGACTCGTTGAATCTGGTGAATAATCTGCTTTGCGGCATGTGACTTACTTCCTGGCGCCAGATGCCTCTCATTATTTCAACTCCTTCCAAAATTTGATCTACGTAATTGGAAGGACAGTAGTTCGAAGAGTCATGAAATTTTACAAAGTTGTGTAAAATAATAGTGGCCTTTATATTTTTTTCAGCATTTTGTGGGAACACATTTAATGAGCTGCTTCCCTAAATTCGTCCGTATCTCTTGGTTTTAGAACTAAAAATAGTTTGTTGAAAAATCCGTGCAGCTGCCTTTCATTTTAGGTGTAAATGGATCCGGTCCATACGCAACTTTTTCTTTTCTTTAATGCTAACTGGCACAAGCACAATAACTTCCAATAAGATTGATACACACATAGCAGCAATATCACTTGCTGCATTCTTTTATATTTTGCAATGCGATTCATTGTTTCTCAAATAACAAATAAAACTAATTTTCACAAAGGAAAATGTGATTAATCATTAGCCGTACGTAAGTGACAGTAGCCGATGCGCTGCACTTCAAAAAATTCTATATATCTGTTTTACCTGCAGTGCTGCGATCAGTACTGCATACAGAACTTCTGCACATGTGTTTTGGGCATTAGGCTTATCACGCACAAACAAGTGGTTGCAAGAAGCTAGGCTCGGTTCTGGATAGGAATTCTGACGCCTAGTATTTATTTATTTTATGTCTTTCTCTATTCTGGAACATGTATGTGTGGAACGAATTTTTTCTTTCATTACAAGCCCGATTCCATGTTTGGTATATTATTTCTTCTATGGGACTTCATACATAAAATACGCCTTTGTAAATAAAACTAGCATTTCGTCAATCTAGTATCTACAGCGTCTCTCCCCTAAGTAATGGGTTACCTTATTTAAATCACAAGCATTTCAAATTCCTATTGTTACACAATATCTTGACAGAAAATCAAAGCAATCGATGAATTTTCCTTTAGCAATTTCCTAAATGGATTCCATTTTCTAAAATGTATTCAGTTTTACGCCCAATAGCTTTTGAAACTATTTCTACCTGACAAAACTCGAAATACAAAAACACATATCTAACATAAAATGAGTTGAACAAAGTACTTCCTGCAATTTTCTCATCACCTCCGAAACCGGAAATTTGTTAGAACAAAAGTACTTGGAGGGTTATTTTCCAAAAACAAATATGTAGAAGTCAAAACAAAAAAATAAAAAAATTACATAATGATTACCTTAAAAGTCTAAAACATTGACCAATGGCTCATGGCATCTTAACTCAAACTTAAGATCCAAAATACAGGGTGATTTACCAAAAAAGTGTGTGTCCGTCACACTCGGTAGAAGTGAAACTTTTTTTTAAAAATTAATATGTACGTATACTTAGTTTTATGCCTTTGAACATTTTCTTGACAACCATTTTCAACCAAATTAAGCGTAAATATTTGCTTGTGCCTTTATCTCGAATTTGAAAAATGTTTACCTTTGCCCCTTTTTGGGTGCCTTCCAACCAAACGCATCTCTACAAAAAAAAAAATCAAGCGACCAGAATCATACCTGCGACCAACTCCCAGGCGACCACCATACAGTTAGCCAAAAACTACGCCCATCCACCCCTTTTTTGATTTATGAGAGAACGAAAAGTAAGAAAATTTCATCTCCAGTTTAAAATTATCATTCATCGTCGATAGTCTCGTCCGACTAACTGAGCTATGAAGCACCGCACAAAGAGGAGGCCGAGTATAGCAATGAATCTATGCAAAAGTCGTTTATCTCATTCTAACGCATGCTGATACGTTGCGTTCTGAATGGTGCATATCTTTTTAATGTCGTTTTTCCGTTGCACGATTTTCAGTTCACACCGCGAGCTAAGAAGTTTCACTTCAAAAATGTTTAGAACGTGTTTATAGTTGATTATTTCTCTAACCCGTTAGTTGCGGCGGACACTGCGATCTAAAAACAATCCTGTTCATCGCAATGTCAATTTAGGGGACCAGAAGAGGTTCAATTATTCTTTTGATAAAATTTGGGATCTCACTGATGGAGACTTTGGACACCTCGGGAGTTACGATTTCTTCCATGCCGTCTCCTTGGGGCATGCCGCATGCTGCATGCTTATTTTACTTTAGGTGGCGCTACAGCTCGGTTGAATCTGGGCCTACTTTTCGGAACCATTTCTGTGTGCGTGTTATTTATAATGGAAGAAACCTGCAGTTTTTTGCGAACGAGAAGCTCAATCGTAACAAATGATACTCTTTGATTGCATGTCAGACATTCGAAAGAGCTGACAGCATGAAAAACGGGCTGGCATTGAACCCCGGCAGGATTGCGTAGTAGTCCAACGCACTTACCACTACATCACGGTGATCACTGCATGCTGCATGCAGTAACATAGAATATGTTCCGCAGTTTCCTTTCTACACCTGCAGTAGATCCTTCAAGAAAAACTGGGGATGTAGATCACAAATAACACTGTGGATGTACTGTGCGAAACTCGGACTCGCCGCCAAAACCAGCAACCTTAAGGATATGACCAAAGTACAGAGAATATCATGCACTGGAACACTAGCGCGATGAGAACAGCGCCAACAGAGAGAGTGAAAGCAATGCTTAACATTCTGCCTCTAAATCTCAACATGCAGGAGGCCGCAGCAAAGAATGCTCTGAGAATAAGTTAGTCAAAGCACTGGACACTGAATACATATGGACACTCCAAGATGCATTCGATCCAAATAACCCATTGCCGCTGCTTCTTGAACCGAATACAAATTGCTTTATTGAACCAGATTTGAAATTATGTCATCGGTCATAAAAAACGAAAAAAACTCGAACGGTGTGCTCAATGCCATGATTTCATATGTGAGGAAACATCGCTATCTTTATCCACCGTTACGCTTACGGTTTCAAACATTGGCGCATATTGGTCCCATCGCGAAGCGTCGCCAACAATCAACGGCTCATCATCACATAAACATGATGAAAACATCAATCAAAACAGCGTAGCTAGCAACGTTCGGAACATCTGCTTCGTCAGCGGAAGCTGCAACATTTCGTGTCTTTTGACGTGAGGGCACACCAAAGTCGTCACCATCATCATCACGATTAATTCGTTGAGCAGCTTCGAAGTCAAATTTCGGATCTATTTCACTATCGTCTCCGGAAAAATCGCCGGCTTCACTATCGAACCATGCTTGTCTGCTGCCAACTTTTCTTCGTTGCGAAAATCGATTTTGCGCGACATTCTACAACAACAAACCGAGAAAAAGCAAAAATAACGAAAACAAACTTTTTTACATTATGCGGACATTATAACTAGACTCCGACCGAACATTCGGCTTCGGCCACCTTCGACTGAAAATTCAACCTTCGGCAAAACATTCGGCTTCGGCTAAATGAGACCGAAGATTTTGCAGCTACTATAGTAGACCACGGTTACATTTTCCATGTTAGACCACTGCGGTTTCAGGAAAGTCTTCTTCATTAAATTTGTTAATAAATTTTTTTTTATTTTTTATTATTATTTTATTATTCAATTCTTCAATTCAAGAATATAAAAAATACATTATTCATTAATACTTAATATTATTTAGAGCTTATAAGCTGAGGAGAGATATTATGAGTACAATGATTTAAATAAACAGTACCAAAGCTTGATAGATTTCTCAGCTAATCACAAATAAATCAAAAGGTAACAGTGAGAGAGATATTAAGTGTTTTACATAAATAGTTGAAGAATATAATGGATACATTCTGTAGTTCAAAGAACTAGTATCGAATGAATCATAACAAGGACATTTTAAAAATATATTTAATTTAAATAAAGGTGGAAGTGGTGTGATTGCAGTTATGAAAGAATCAATTTCCGTACAATTAAAAAGTTTACAATTCAACAGTAAGTAAGGAAGAAAAAGTAAAGGAGAAAAAAAACTAAAGAATTAAGCTGACTAGGTTATTTATTGATTTTAGATCGAAGCTAAAAAGCCATTTTTTGACCTCCCGATTGAGAAAAGAAATATTTCTATTACTTGTGCATCTTAATGAAGGCGGCAATATATTATATAATCTAGGTGCAACACAGGTATAAAAATTTAAGAAGTGCGTTGTATGATGCGGTGGAATACTTGCAAGATTACGATCATTGCTACGGAGTCCATATACAGTTGTATTACGATTGAGAGAGTACCCACTTCTTAGAAAAAAAACTTTAAGTACTTTGTAGAAGTAAAGATGCTTAAGGGGAAGTATCTTAGAGTTACAAAAGAGCAGGAAGCTATGTACCATACGTCTTTTTCTCCAAATAATTCTGACAATATGTTTTTGGCCAACTATCAGAGGCTGTATTTTATTAGCGTGCGTACCGCCCCAGCAAACCAAACCATACTGTAACTTAGATTGAACTAAGCCGTAATATGCTGTTTCCAAAAGTTGCCGAGAACAAAGCAATCTTAAATGGTACATTATACAAGAGGCCTTTAATAGGTATATTCTAAGTAGATTCGTATGCGCACCCCAAATTAGTCCACTATCGCTTTCTATACCCAAGTACTTATAGGCTTTGACTCTTTCAATGTTAAAGCATTTGGGTGAGCAGGTCACATCGGGGTTATAAGTGCTAGAAGAACTAAGTAGACCACAAGTATATGGACATAAAAGCATGTGTTGACAATTAGTGGTGTGGTAGGTAATATTTGGATATGGGACAATATTACTTGACAAATTAAAGAACATAATCTTAGTCTTGTCACTAATGACTAGTTTATGCATGCTAAACCAATGTCTTATTTGTTCTAAATCGTGCATAATATTTGCAATTAGATCTAAAGCAGAATTACTCGAAAATGAAATAGCAATGTCATCCGTGAACCCTGTCTTCATATCTTGGCAAAAGATTGAGTTGATATAAATCAAGAAAAGAATGGGGCCAAGTACAGAACCTTGTGGTACACCAACCCGAATATCTAAACTTTGACTGAATTTACCTGCAATTTTAACCACTTGCTTACGATTACTGAGATATGAAGAAAACCAGTCGAGCATAAAGCCTCTGAGGCCAGCGTTTTCTAATTTCACTAATAAGAGAGTATGGTCAACGGTATCGAACGCTTTCGTGATGTCAATAAAAAGCGCAGCAGTACACTTTTTACTACAAAACTGTAATAGGGCATCATCAGTGGATTTACCTCTTCTAAACCCAAATTGGTTATAACTAAAGAAGGAATTGTTTTCTAAGAAGGTGACAACTCTGGTTTTAATGACTTTTTCAAAAATTTTAGAGAAAACTGGAAGAAGCGATATAGGCCTATAATTATTTAGGTTTCTGCTGTCTCCTTTCTTTAAAATAGGTATGACTTCAGCAACTTTTAAGGCATCAGGAAATATGCCGCAATAAATACTTTTATTGAAAATGTAAGCTAAAACATCAACAATATTAAAAGAAATTTGTTTAACAAATTTATTGGACCAGCTATTCCTCGTCGAGGAGTTAGAATTATTTAGTGCCCTGATTGCCTTGACCAATTCAAATGAAGATATTGGTACGAAAAAGAAACTACAAGCTTGTCTCCTTTCCCTACTGAAACAGTATTCCTTACAAAAATTAGAAGCTATGTTGAAACCAGCATCATAAAGAGTTTTAGAAGCTACATCAGTAAAGTACTCATTAAAAGCATCCGCCATGTCATCATAATTTTTGATATTCCTATCCTTGTGAGTTACACACAAAGGTAGATTTAGAGATACTTTTCTGTTAAGAAGTTCATTTACAACCGCCCATTCTTTTTTTAAGGTTGTTTTTAGCTAGTTGGAATTTGCTAATGTAGTAGTTTTGCTTAAGAGCCGGGATCTCACTAGCAACTTCTTTACAAATCTGAGTATAGAGAGCACGATAGTGGACATTATTTGGATGCTTTTTGCATTTAGTTCGTAGTTTGTTCTTGTTTTTAAATTTCATAGCCACCGAATGAGACATCCATGGTTTAAGCGTCTTAACTTTACTACGTATATTTGTTACAGAAATACAAGACTCAACATGACCTTCTAGAATTTTCGAAAATATATCAAACGCATTGGATGGATCATTTTCTGCATATACGTTAGTCCAGCTTTCATGAAATAAATAACTATTAAGAGATATGAAATTTATAGATTTAATTTTCACAACAGGCAAAACATTTTTTGTTTGTTTCAGCGAATCGCACAAGAAAAATAAGCCAGTCATACAATGGTCAGAAATCTTCCAGTCAGAGACAGAACTAATCAGAGAAAATTTTGAGTTATGAGTAAGTCTACCGAAGATATGACCAAGGCAGGTTCGGGTAGTATGTTCAGTGAAACAAGCTTCCAGCCCATTGGCCGACATCACGGAAAGGTAGTTGGACACCACAGAAGATTCACTTAAGATATCTAGGTTAATATCGCCTAGAATAAATAAATTCTTTGCTCTCTCACAACTCAAAAGAAACTTCAATTCCTCGACAAATATCGTCTTACTCTTTTCATGCAGTCGATAAAAACACATAAAAATAAATTTCTTTGAGTTGATAAGGCATGTAATTTTAATCATATCTGCAGTTTGCATAATACAGCTGCAGAATTCATAGCTTAATCTGTCACTCACAAATACAGCTAATTCACCAGATGCATACGTATCATTACATTTAACACAAACATTATACCCAGGTATACTGTAGAGATCTGTTTCGTGATCAAAAATCCATATTTCAGTTAGGAATATCAAATCTGGCTTATTAGCAAATGACTCCAAATGGTCTAGAAGGACATCGAAATTCTTTCGCATGCTTCGAATGTTTTGTTGTATGATGGAGAATTGTTTCTTTAGATTAACCGAATGGAAAACACTTTTAAATATCTCTCTATCAAATTTACAAAAAGGAGTACCATTTTCAGAATTGTTTTGCTGATCTAAAATAACATTAACATCAAGAATAGACATAAGCTAAGGATAAATAGGAGATTAAGATAAATTCTCTAAATCTTGAAACGAACTAATTCTAATGGTTTTATCACCTTCTTTTTTTTTCATTAGAATTACTCCTTTGTTAATCCACAAAAAAGAATATTGCTTCTCTATTTTAACTTGTTTAGCTCTATTGTATACTGCTCTATTAAAATTGGTTAGGCTTTCATTAATAAAAATTGGCTTATTCACAACTTGATCACCAAAAAGACCAGTTGATAATTTTGTTTTCTTTTTTTTGTTTATAACACTTTGTTTCAAGTCCAAAGATTTAAATTTTATACGCAACACATTAAAAGATTTGGCAGATAAAGCATCTACATCTGCCAAATCTTTTAAGGCAGTGGTTTGCTTATGATGGTCTTGACGTAACAAGACTTGATGTCATCTGAATTAATCGGTTCACCTAAGCCTTCTGACACGAGTTTGACAGCTGAGTCAGCATTCTTGTTGTCCACGCTGGGAACGCCAATTACGTCAACACACTTTAGCAATGTTTTTTGCTAAACGAAATTTAGAGTGTTTTGTAGATTGTTTACCTTTGTTGACAATAAATTGTTTTTTTCTTTCAGCTGGTTAAATTGTGACACTGCATTTGTGACTACTAGCTTCAGCGCGGTAATTTCTCTGTAAAGTACATCAAGTGTGATAGCAGCTGGTATGTTGATATGTATGTCAGCAGATTGGGGCGATGAGCAGCAGGAGGGGGGCAGAAGCACTTCACTATCAGATTGTGCCGTGCCCGTGTCGTTACCAGTGGCAGTGACATCCACTTGTTTCTCTTTGTGGAGAGCGAGTGGTGGTGATCAGTACCTACCTTTCGTGACTTCTACGCGTACGCATATTTCTGTGGTTTAGCGCCAAAATCGCATAGTAGGCCACGCATGCATTAGTGTAAAAAAGGGGCGCGTGTAGGTACTCTAGTGTTAATAGAGAAAAGAGTTGAGATGGGGTCTTCACAATTTAAGAAGAAAATAATCTAGTTTCGAACACGAAAGAAATTGTTAACTACAATTATTTTGTTTCAGTTGCCACTGATCTGAAACAGCGTGCCCCTGAAAAAAATGTGCAACCTACATATATCCGAACTTAGTTGATGACACTATCCAAATCAAATGTTTCGCTATTAAGCCTGTAACCGCGCTTGAAATATATAAGCAAATTAACAGTCATGTATATCTGAGGGTATCAAAACCTACATCTAAGGATACATAATAAATATAAGTGTAAGCTGGGCGTTTTTCCGTCTCCGCTGAGAGTTGATAAAGTTATAACTGTATTCACAAAAGGTAATCAAAAATCTATGCGCCAATACAGAGCTATTTTGTACTCTCAACATTTTCAAAACTTTTTGAAAAAATTATAAAGGATTTTTACAATAATTATGAACTCACTCTGTGTGGTTCAGATACGCATTTTAAAAAAAAAATATATTAACGAATGACTCATTTAACATTCGAGTCCATATTATAAAAAATACCGTTAACTATACAAAACTAAAAACCAATTTTGTGGAAATAATTTCAGCCGAGGAGAGACTTGCTGTTACGGGTATTTCGGACTAAATTTGAACTTAAAATTGCAATTCAACCCCCGCAAAAAAAATCTAAAACAGCTTTATTCATGAGATTCGGCTTCGGCTTCGGCTTCGGCCGAAGGTGATAAAAAAATCGAAGTTCGGCTTCGGCCAAAATATTGCCTTCCGACCTCTAATTATAACACATTTTATGGCCTGAGTGAAAGCGTACCATTTTGGGCACGAACAAAAAATCAAAAATTAATGATGAATTTTTTTTAATTTTTCATTTTGAACACTCACATCACTTTCTAGACAAAATAATAAACACGGAAATAATTCTTTCAGCGTCGGATTCGACCGATTTACTACAAATATTTAGGTATGTGTGAAAATCGCAAATTCACAAAAAATGCGTATCGTCGTGCGGCGCAAACTCAACTGAATTTCAAGCTTTCAAAGCAGCAACCGGTGCAAACTGTGTCGCTTGAATCGAAGAACGTACTAAAACTATTCGCACGCAGTTTGAAATATTTTCGTTGGACAAACTTTTTGTTCAAAGAGTGCGTGCCAAAAATAGACATGTGGGCATTTAAGAGATACAATTCTTGACACGCAGCAAAACTTAAAACTCTGCTAGGTCCGTGGTCACAGCGGGATACCAGGTAATGAAACCGCGGGTGAACAGAGAGCAAGCAGATGGTACGGTTTAACCTCCACTCTGTAACCTCAAGGCCAAAATTGAACAAAAATTATTAACTGAAGCTAATAAGAGGTGCATATCACTAATTACCTGCGAAATATCAAGAAAGCTGTGGGCAGATTACGATAAAGTAAAAAACAGAAAACTTCTAAAAAAAAGATAGGAAATTGCTGTAAATGTTGTGCTAACTGGCCACAGCATGCTAAGATATCACATGAGAAAACTACGACTGAAGCGATGATAACATTTTCTCTGTCACTGCCAAAATCTCTGCCAACTTGGAAATAGAACCCTGTGCAAATTTTTCTTTGAACTATCGGATCGATCACCATCGGGTGGAAGCATATAATGGGTACCGCAATGAGTTTACATGAACCTAAGTGTGATGAGGATGTGACCATTTTCGTCAGGCCCCATACCTTACCTAACCTAACCTTACATATCCTTTTGCTAACAGATGCTTTCAACCAAGCTTTTCCTTGGGTTTTTTTATTGTATGTGTTTTTAAAATAAAATCAATAAATCAATTCAGAAACAAGTGCCGGTCATTCGGATGACCCCGAAACAGTTCCCCAGTCAGGAATATGCCAATTTATATATTGCGACTTTTTTGGTCTGAAACTTGCGACTTGTTGAAAATTCTCAGCGGTAACACTGGTTACCAGTACTAGAGCAAATTTATAGACGTAGTCACGTCCAAAAAGAATCCAATAAGATGCGCTTTTGTCATATCCAATGACAACAGTATATCAATCAAAATCGATGTCTACCTTTCACTTGCATAGGTACTGGCTTGACAGCCACAAATAAATGCACACATCAATTTCTGCATCGCCCTAAGAGGAGCAGTGGCCCAGAACTTGTCTCGTGCAATAATGTTAACTCTTCGATATTCGCTTGAATTCCTGAAGCGGCTTATAAGGCTAGTATATGAAATATTCAGTATACCAGTGAACGTACCGAACTTTGTGGCTTATTTGTGTACTTTCGTTGCATTGCAGACATTGCTTGCAAAAACGTGCCCACTTTAAATGATGTATCTGCAAAACCAACCCAAAAACGAGTATGTAACAAATCACTACGTACACGTATGCACTTATAGATGGACGAGACGTACATAAGTATATATACTGGAGTCGAATTACAAAGTAAACCGAATTCCATTTGAGATGGTTATTGTGTGCTAAGCCCGTTTTACCCTCTGATTGTGACATATGTATCAACTGAAGCGAATTTATGTATGTATCTATGTATGTAGTAAACATGCGAATTAATCTATATCCAATTTTAGATGTGTACAATGACTTAAGGCCGTGTACGAGAAGCTGCTTACTGGTTCACAAGTGAAGTTGTTTTTGGACGCCTGCCTGCGGATGTGTTTTCATGTTTGTTTTTTTGAACTTCGAAATAATGTGAAAATGTTCAGATAAACATCTAGATCGGGGACCGTATATTGTGTTTCATTTCTGGTAATAACTACAGCAACGTATCCTGGGGTCTTAATCCTAAGATGAGCCTTTATATCTAGACCCAAATGATTAGACTACCCATACATACAATACGGAGCAGTAGTACCTACAGCGAATTAAAATACAGTAGACGCTCGATATAGTGAATTAATAAAAACCAGGCCTGTTCACTGGAGCGAGATTGTTCATTGTCACGAGCGTGGACTCCTTGAAGCAAATTTCATCAAAATGTGTATGTTTTTACGTAAAATTAATTCATCGAAAATAGAACATACAATTTTTCTTTGCAATTACTAAAAAACAAGCCAATACAGTATAACCCGCTTAATTAGTACATTTTACATATTCTTCAACATTTCATATAAAATTCCACGCATATGTGACGCACGCTTAAGAACCTTGCACGGTTTACTGCCACCTATACGTGAGCTCTTAATTCATCCTTTTGAACTAATTTCATACGCATATAAACCTCAAACCACTTCTAACTTCACCAAGATAAAAGTGGCAGCAAATTTTAAATAAACTTTAACGAAAAGCTGTAATGAACGTGAGTACATAAATAATTTTCTTCGATTTTGTTATTTCAAAAGAATCAAACAATTTTTTTTTTATGTATTCAAGTGTAAAAATGGGTCGAAAATGCACATCACTGTCGTTGCACCAAAAAGCTGAAATTTTAAGAAAAAAAGAAAAAGGACAAAATGCGAAGCAGTTAGCGTCCAATTACAATTGTGATATTTCGACAATAAGACGGATTTTTCGATCCGAAAAAGACATTCAGCAAAATACAAACCAAAATGCTAACCGCAAGCGTTTACGAAAAAGTAAACATGAACGAGTTGATGAAGCATTGACCACTTGGTTCAATAATGCTCGAGGAAAGAATGCAACAATTTCAGGACATATCTTAATGGAAAAAGCAAAGCAATTTCCCACCAAATTCAAAACTAATTTCGAACCAAACTATGGGTGGCTGTGGCGTTGGCGAAGGAGGCAGAATATCGTATTCAAGACTGCACTAGGGGAGAGAAACGATGCAGATGAGGACGCTGCCGAAGAGTACATAAATGGTTTGCAACATATTTTGAAAGATTACGCACCGGGTTATGTTTTCAATGCAGACGAAAGTGGTTTACTCTACAAGGCATTACCAAAAAGAACATTTGCTCAAAGGGATGATGATGTCAGGGGAGGAAAAATGCAAAAAGCACGATTGACTGTACTTTTGCTGTGTAACGCAGATGGAACCGAAAAAAAAAATTATCTTGATTGGAAATCGATAATGCAAGTTGCCACAAAATTTCATTTGATTGTGAAAGTGTCAAAGTGGAGTTCCTTCCACCAAACACTACAAGTCTTATCCAACCCCTTGATCAGGGTATAATACACTGCTTTAAGTCCAATTATCGGCAGACAATCGTTCGCAAGCAGATCCTTGCCATTGAAAAAGGTCAATCCGTTCAAAATTTTCTTAAGTCTTTAACACTGCTGGATGTCCTCTATTACATCAAGAGATCGTGGGGGTTAGTGAAGCAAGAATCAATTAAGAACTGCTTCCTTAATGTATGTTTTATATTCGTGTTATGTACATAGGTACAAACAATTATCTATTCTTTTTTGGTGTAGGCTGGTTTCAAATTTGACTTCACTGATCAGGTGCAACATGACAATGTGATTGAGAGTTTGCATCTGAATGTGCCGATGCTGAATGCAAGTCAGTTTGAAGACGTTGTTCTATGTGATGATAATTTAGAATGCTTCGGCACTCCGAATGAAGATGAAATTGTATCCGAAATTCTACATCGTGACGAAATCGAAGCTTTGTCTGATCAGGCCGACGAAAATGAAAATGATCCAGTTTCTGATAGTGATAAGCCATTATTAAAGGATGTAATATTGGCGGTGGACACGCTCAAACACTTTTTTAAGAAATAATAACGCGGATATTGAATTAGCTGAAAAAATTGAAGAGCTAATTTATAAAATTTCGAGTCAGAACCTTGTTTAAAAAAAGATAACAGATTATCTTAATTAAAAAAAACGCAATACATTGGTACATACATAATTGCATATGCATATATGAATTGAATTAATTTTTTTTTGTGATTTTGTTTTTCTATTTATTTTATTCCTTAATAAACATTTACATTTTATAAACTGTTTATGAACTTTTCTGTATTTTTTTGAATTTTTGGATATTTACCTCTTGCGGGTACTTAAACGAATCCTCTTAAGAACCTGTAACGGATAAGTGACCGTTTTCTTAAGAAATTTGATACAGGCACTTATCCGGGTTATACTGTTATATATTTTATTTTTAACAAAAACAACTCATCCGTAAAAAACGTAAAACGCAACAAAAATAATACATTCTATGTACTTATAAACTTAACCCTTCTGTCAATGACTAAGTCTGGCCAGACTTTTCGCACTTTTAAAACCATTTTTTTCTAGTTAATTATTTAGCTATCATTACCAAATTTCCTGAATTTGTCAGCATTCAAACTGTTTATGCTTTAGTGTAGAAAACATTTTTTTAGATGTAAGTGGGTGCAAAAAAAAAAACAAGGATTTTCTAAAACAACCACTAGAGTCAATGGAATAGGTCTGGCCAGACCCTCTTTTACCTGCATAATATGTTTGTTTAATCAGTTTAATTTATAACAGCGTAAATAATGTGAGAGCATTCTTTGATTGAGCAGGTAGTTAACCCTCAGATCGAAGCAACATGAAAAATCCAAAAGATGCTAGGAATGTTTTCCGTTTGAAATGGAATCGAATCTTTCTTTGGAGCACCATCACAACAAAGTATTCCACAACCGAGTACCTTACCTAGTAGCCAGACATCAACGGCCCAGTAAAGTAGTGCAGAATTTGCAAAGTAAACGACCCAACGCAAAGGAAAAACAGATTTGTAGGCACTGCATGCGAAGAGACAACACAGTATTCTATTACATAAATGCAATAAGTGTGTAAATCAACAAAATACTTTGTAATATCACTATTATGTATAACAACCACAGAAAAAATAATAACATGTCCAAAAAAAAAAAATTATTTCATTGTAAGTATTTTATTAATTTCCATACAATATGTGCGAAGGTCCGGCCAGACCTATTGTATATTGTATATTTGAAGGTGGCAAAACATCCATTGACAGAAGGGTTAAAAAAGGTTTCGCTCAGTTTTGCAGTAATTGCCTCTCTTGTTTTGTTAATACTACAGACAGTAAATTTAGCTACATACTTCATATTTTTTGGCCAAAAAGTTAAACGCAGCACCTTAAATTTTGTTAGAATAAATAACAATGATAATTGCTTTAAAATTTCACATTTTCTGTAAGAGTCAAATGCTTACGAGACATGGTCACAATTCACAAAGAAGTTCGTTCACAAAATAACAAAATAAGCAACATGCACTTGGTATTTGCACTGCAAACAACCACAAACTGTGTACCATATATGTACATACATAATCTTGCACCATTCTCGCACAACACGATGAGTAGAACCAACGGTAAACTTGGACGATTGTATGAATACTGCCGACTGCATAGCACTAATTAGTTTTAGACGTGTTTTTGCATTCCGAAAGGTTCAAAGAAGATAAAAAAACATAGGTTCACTGTAGCGAGATTTTTTTTGTTTACTACTACTTATTTAGAATAGCCTGTATAAAATGTTGTTTGTTCACTATATTGGATTGTTCTCTATATCCATGTTCACTATAACGAGCGTCCACTGTATCTACAAAAAATAAAAAATAAATAAACAGCCATTAACCGTTAAAACAAAATTCAAAAAAAAATTCAAAATTCAACTTTTGTGAGCATAAAGAGAGCAATGAAAACCGCAGGCTTAGAGGTTCCATATCTACGCAATTTAAGACGACACTTAAGCCTACTTAGTATAAATTCTATCTCGATTACGAGATATACATGATGAAATGTGCTACCAAAAAGAAACGTAGTAACTTCTTTCCGGTAAAATCAATCGGTTCCATTTACAGATTGACGCGAACGTTCTATTTGTCTTGTCTTGTCTAATTGGCCGGGTTTATATGCCAAAGAAACTCGATGACTGGAATGATAGATGTTTTGTAAGTGTTGCCCTTTCGCCTTCGTGACGGGTATGACACGCCACAGAGTTTACGCGGACTTTTGGTGGAACTCATCTGAGCTGATGAACTGTACTTTTTTTTTTTATAATCTACTCACGCTAAAGGGGGATATAAATACGATTAAAATGTTTACACAGAGCGCGAGCACATGAAGAACAATAACGAGAAACAGACAGACTATTGAGGATAGTTTAGTTTTTCTGAGCGTGTGGCAGTCACAAAAAGGATTTATCACCGACATCCTTCAGTTAGTACACAGAATACGATTGCTGCTGTAGCTGGTAGCTGGTACCATACAATCTAATCCTAGCGCTTCGACCGGAACTTATCTGCTCAAATGAGAATAAGCAGACAATCACTGCAGAGAATTCTGCAGAAGGATTTGAGCTTATAATAAGCAATTTTAACCCAGCAGATTTGCTGATTTGCTTGGAATTTAGCCAGAAGACCATGCAAATGGTGGAAGAAGACAACAACATGTCAAGCAAAGTTTTTATTTCTGACGAGGCCCATTTTGATTTAAACGACAATCTAAACAAGCAAAATTATTGAATATAGAGTAACTCTAACCCGGAGATACTCCATGAGTTGGAACTGCATCCAGCTCGAGCTACTGTCACAGTGTTGTGAGCAGTTTCATCAAGCTGCATTGTCGGGCCATAATTTTTTTAAAGCAAATGGTCGCACAACGATTATCAAATCTGACCATGTTTTAATTACTATCATCTCTAGATATAAATGTACCCCGAAATGATGTGAGAAGGGGAAAACGACTATACCGTGGGCCGTGGCTGTGTGATTTTCATAGTAGGTACCTACTACGGCAGGTGTTGAAACTTTCATGAATGGGAATTTTGCTACCGCGTATTCGTATATTCATTATATGTACATATACAGTTGTGGTCACGAATTTAGCACACATTATACTGAGTACCTTATTTTAAAATTTTCTCGTTATTTTTCGTTCCAACTAACTGTAAAATTCCTCTCAATTGCTTACATCTATACCACAGAACATATTCTGTTAGCTCAACCAAGGTATTTTGCTTTAGTTTGTGAAACATCGTTAGTTATTTTCATTTAAGTGTGTTTATAGCTGGACACGAATTTAGGACATTTTTAATACTGTGAAATTATTGAGTTTTATTTTGTTTGAAATCGAAATAAATTTTGAGGTATTTATACATTTTCTAGTGCTAAATTTCTAGGTACTTAAATTAATTGAAAAAGGTGTAATTAGATATGGCTAAAGGACGGTGGTGCTCAGAAGAGAAAAGGGATCTCATTTTGCAAATGAAAGCCGAAGGCAAAAAAGTTGCGCAAATCACTGTTAATTAAGTGTTCTAGGAAGATGGTTTATAACGCTGTAGGCCATTATCAGAGGTGTAGGGTCACAAAAAATGGAAAACAAGGCCCTCGCGCGCGCAAAACAACGCCGAAAGGAGACCAGATAATTAACCAAGCTTCTGCTAAAGACCCGTTTAAGAGATCCAGTGACATAAGGCACGAGGTCCTACCAGAATTCGGCATAGCTGTGTCTTCAAAAACAATAAGGCGGCGATTAAACGAAAAAAAATTGCGGGGGTGCATAGCACAACGGAAACCATTAGTGTCGAAGAAAAATTTGAAGACCAGACTACAGTTCGCAAAAGATCACATTGCCAAATCACTTTCTTTTTGGAAGAATGTACTTTGGTCTGAAGAATCTAAGCTCTGCATATTTGGATCTGACGGAAAAAAGTATGTATGGCGTCCACAAAACATGCAACATGACCCAAAGTACACCATAAAGACGGTAAAACATGGTGGTGGATCCATGATGGTCTGCGGTGGCCTTTCCTGGCATGGTGTCGGTCCAATTATAAAGATAGACAACAGAATCGATCAACATGTTTATAAAAACATTATTGTAAGCCACATGATACCATTTGCAGACGACAACTTACCGGTTTCTTGGCACTTCATGCATGATAATGACCCCAAACACACCTCCCGGCTGGTTAAGAATTGCTTAAAAGTTAGTAATATTAACGTTTTAAGGTTCCCTGCGCAATCACCTGATCTAATCCAACTGAGAATCTTTGGAATGACATTGAACATCATGTCGAACAGAAGAAACCCAAAAATTTGGCGGATTTGTGGCAGGAAATCCAAACCGCGTGGTATACCATTCCAAACACACGATGCCAGGGAGAAAATTTACCAAGAGGATGTACCACAGTCCTGAAGAATAAAGGATTTCCTACCAAGTACTAGTGATAGTTATGAATAAATAACGGTAAGTTGGCTAAATAAGCTATTTTTTTCTAATATTAGCAAATGTGCTAAATTCGTGTCCAGGCTTAAAAAAGCACTTTTGGCATTTTTTCCCTTACAGGTGTAATGTATACCAATGCTTCGTAGGACAAACATAACTTACTGATATATGTAACCTAGCAGTATAAATAGTTTTTTTTTTTATGAAAACAAATACAAATTAATAAACGTTGTTTTCTACTAAAATTAGTGTGCTAAATTCGTGACCACCACGTATGTATAATGCGATTGCACAACGAAGGGGCGGGAAAAGTAGATAAATTGGTTGGATTTTCTGTATTTGCAAACAAATTATTTCTTCGACAGCATTTTATAAAAGTGTATGATTTTTTTGATACCATTTGTTAACAGTGGAAGGGCGGCGAAGCAATGCGAGCACGGGTCAGCTAGTAATTATATATACTAAAAAGTAGAAAATACAGTTAAAATCGCTTACAACGACATCGGTTATAACGACCAAATTCTTAGGTCCCGATTGAGCTCCATTATAAACCCATTGAAAAAAAAAAAACCTTTACAACGACATCACTTACAATGACATATCACCTACAACGACCGATTTTTCCCTTTTTTAGAAATAAGATATTGGTTATAACGGCTAAAATCGATGCAGCTTGGTGCGACTGCTTTTTTTTTAAACGGTAAATTGTTTATCTGTAGATGCGATGTATCTATGTACACATAATTTCGGATATATTGTTTGTTGATGTTTTATTTTTTTTTGTTTTGCGTTTATTATTGTTTTAGAGTTTGTTCAACAGAAGTTTGGAAAACTACTTAGTGCTTGTTTCAGTGTAACGAGTGGTCGTAGATGTTTTATTTTGTTCGGTTCGCATAAAGTTGAGTTGGAAAATTAATCAGAAACGAAAAATCTTTACAACTGAAGAGAAAGCAGATATATTTTAAATTGGACGCTGGAGTGCAAAATAAACCTTGCCAAAGAGTATTCTGTTTTACATTCTACTATATCCACAATTCTAAAGGATAAGGGAAAAATTAAAAAAAAAAAAACAACAATTTGAGGAAGCAAAACTTATCGTAAAAAAGAGTTCATTGCACACTGAGGTTGAATAGACTTTGCTAATATGGTCGAAGACACATAGAAGTTCTAGTATACCCATCAGTGGACCCATTTTACAAGCTAAAACAAATAACTTTGCCATATGTACGCCTCAAGAACAAATAAAAATTATGAAACAAACATAAAAAGGGTCTTTACTTGAAAGCAGATTAATTAACCTTGATATCGGTTATAGCGACCTATCGCTTATAACGACCAAATTCGTCAGTCCCATGAAGGTCGTTATAACCGATTTTGACTGTAGATACAATACATATTTTTTTTTAGACTAGCTTTAATAAGTAAAAAGTAAAAAACAATTTTTTTTCCGAGTAACCAATATGTGACTATTCTTTAAGCTTGGGGCGCTCAGTCACAAGACAACACATACACAAGGACGAATAATCAGCAGAACACATTTTGTGTCACTGTAACTGTTTAATTAGCCTTCGTCATCATCCTCAAGCTTTAGTTAATATTCATATTGGTGACTCGGCAAAAAAATTATTTTTTACTAAGTTCATTAAAGCTTGTTTACAAAAAAGAAATTGTATTTATTTATTTTTATTCAAACAGTGAATTTATTATTACTTTTTTTTGTATGTTTTGTTATAAAATTTTGTTTCTTTGTTAACTAACTATTTCGTCAGATATATTCCTTCAAATTAGGGTGCAACTTTTATCTTAAATCACTGTACTTTAATGATTTCATGAGTTGAGAAGTAAGAAGACCTGTACGGAGATTTTTTGGATGCAGTGTATGTGTGAGGCAATGTTACCACCTGACAAACATATGTCCTTCCACAGGCAGTCTAATTGTGTTTTTATGAAGTAAAAAGTTTAAGATAAAATCTTCCCATGGTCGACGAAGAAAAAACGAAAATAGTCGTCCTTCTTATGACAGACAAAATCTGATACTCCGGACAGCTCTATTCATACACGTACATTCTCCTGAGAATCCAACATTTCATAACGGCCATGACCTTTTTCCTCCTATCTCGAAGGAGATTTTAACAAATCTGCGCATTGCATAAATATTGTATACGAACCGCTTAACCTGGATATTCCGGTCGACCTTGTCACCCATTTTTAATGCAGTAGACTTATTTGAATTTACCTTGCCAGCTCGCAGTGCAGCACCCACTTCAGCACCACACCTACATATCTACCTCTTGGTGAGCGAATTTCTAGGAAAATAAAGAATACTCCCAGGTGAATCCACCTGTTGCGCGTATTATTCTTTGAAATGGAAAAGTAAAAAAAAAAAAAAAATTGTAAAAATATTTTTCTTTCTGAATTCTCATTCTTTGTTCGTCTGCCATTGTTACTGGAGAATTTACTTTGTTTCTTTCGTACTCCGTGGGAGTTGAGCTGTACGACAACGTTTATTCATCAACAATTAAGTGATTCATGTTTGCTGGGACACGACATCAAGCAATGAGCTTTCTTTGAAGAAAAGGATTCACAGAAACCTTTGTCGAAACTTATAATAATTAAAATTCACGTAAAAAGGATAATTCCATTGGGGGTATGTTGAAACAAGGCCTGGAAAGATGGTATGGAAATAAAATAAAAATGGAACTGGCTTTGGCTTTTTATGTGGAGAAGAAAATGTCAAGGACAGCGTAGCAAAATGAATGGCAAAAAGTGTCAGAAACAATTTGCTCAGGCACCACGGCAAGGAAACAAATGAGCAACAATGGTCTCGTTGAGAGCGAAACCGTTGCGAGTGGGTGGTTGTACACATTTTCTTGGCCCAGAAGGTCGGTAGGTGCTTTTATAAGGAAATAGGGAAACTACGGAATACTTTCAAGGAATTCAGACTGCTTGTTAATAAGTTCGCTGTTTTTGTTTTTCTTCTAAAGAGAGAAGCAGGAAAAACCTTTGAAAATATACATCCGAGTACATTTTACGGAGTAGTATCGGATAGTAAAAACGCGAAAAAGCTTGTATATCACAAAGAATGGATGTGGATCTAAGTATAATACAAAGGTTATATTATTTATAAGAATCTACATATGTATATAATACGTGAAGGGTGAGGCAATAAAACGGAGCGATTGCAAGCGATGGAAACGATTCCAGTGTGATGTTTTTTCATGTGATAATGATATCGATGGTTATTTTTACATTAAAAAAATAGAGGAACAAGATATAATTGTAAAAGCTGTTGGGTTGGTTGGGTTCCAACAACATTGAGATGGGGATAAGGACATTTATTGGATACCGAACACACATAGATCTCGAAACCCACTCGCGTAAAAAAAAAAACCATAAACAAGCACTAAACCGTCAGTGTCACAAATGTAAGACGTCCAATTGACAGCTACCCGAGATAATTTAGCAGACGTGCGGCTTGTCTCACTCTCTCTTAGACATGGCTATGAAAATCAGTCAAATCCTGTTCCCGTACGAAGATTGTTCGTAGTTTTCGACAGAAGAGAGCGCTGACAAGGGAATAAGAAATTTCCCCATGCTGCCGATTTCAGCCCAAGAAATTTCTTTGGGCAGCTTTATGAAACTGTCAAATCATCAAACGTCATTCATTTTTCGTTTTTTGTTGTTAATGCGTTCCTGTACTTTTGTACACTTTTCCCTCTTTTACAGATTTTTACCTCCACTCCTTGAAACTTTAGAATCTATAAATTTGAGTGCAGAAAGTACGGGAAGAGAAGAGACCTTATATTTCAGCCTCTAATGCTATTTCAGTTAATACGCAGAAATTCAAATATGTATGTCTAGTGTACACACACTATGACGTCGCCCACTGCTGTATGGCTGTTGGCTTCGGTCTCCACTGATGGAAAATTGTTGCCAATGATTTCGTGAATTGTTTTGAGCATAGATCAGCTTTAGGATAACGCTGAAGAATGACTTATACATTATACCTTAAATGAATCTTAATTCTCCGTTTAGCGGTGACCCAAAAGGCGGTAAGTGGTCTGACCATTTTGCAGTTGTGGCCTATAAAATCGCGGTGTGGTCTATTCCATGTGTAAGATTAGGTGTAGAAACGATGTACAGTAAAGTTTTTTAATTATATATGTTTGTGTTTGTAGATTCTTACCTTTATTGGACAGAAAGGAAGCACACCAAACAAAGACGGGTGCAGTTCCCTACTGGTAGAATTTACATTTTTATTTCATCTATCTTCTATATAATTAAACCGCTAGCGCAAGACCTTGTGATTCCTCCCGAGAGTCTATCTCTGCACCGATTTCAATGATTCTAACACTGATGGGAAGCTCATCAACTGAACTTTGTTCATCAGTAAAAACAGTTTTGAAAAAGTGGATGTTAGTAAAGTTATTACGAAAAAACATTATTACCTATACCTACGGGTATAGGATTTCTATATGCGAGATTCCTCGCACTGGTACACTAGTTATTCTATAAATTAAATAAAGATAGATATAAAGTATGTACATATACTGTGAACGAGTATATTATTTATGTAAGTTAATTGAACAAGAACAAGCATCATTCTGTAACATATTTATGGCACATCAATTTTGAGTGTAAGTCGCAAACCGGGGCCTTACATCTCAGGCAATTGAACCGAGTTTTTCCTGTTTTTTATTGTCTTGTCCGTAACACATACTACAGAGCTGTAAGAGCCAGGCGGGGCAAACATAGGCCCTAGTCATAGTTAGTTAAGGGTGGTATACAAATTTTGATACTCACAGCTATGCTAAAAATGTTCATGGGATCTTCGATATGCTGAAAAAGCAACGTTTTGGGATTGGTTGCCCATCTGAGGTTTTACCAATTGATTCGCGAGTTCAATTATAAACTCACGACGTTTGTCACTTTTTTCTATGTAAATAATCCGTCAAATATTATGTAAGAGGCTAGTGCAGAAACATCAAGCATGTTGCAAAAAAGCCAGTGGCCAGCGATTTCTGGCGCGTTTGTACGAGTAAAATGATACCATCTGGTCCATTGTGTCCACTCCCGCCTTGTGTTTATTGAAGTCCAATATTTGATGGGCTTTACTAGACTCTCCATCAATGATACACGTTAAGTGTTCGGTTGAAATAAGAATAACTGACTTACGGCTTTTTTTGACAAACAGGAACACAATGAGACTGTTGTATTGGGAAAAAAAATGTTGCTAGTACATAGGCGAGTAGAGAAGGCCAGCAGTTCTGATGGAACAAATTTTTTGTTCTTACGAACTGTTTCAACACGCAAGGTTCTTGGACATTACTGTCTAAGTCGAGAGTGGAAAATAAGTTGTCAGCTATATTGTTCGTCCTGTGTCAAAAAACGCTTTAACCATATCCATTGCCGCTCGTTGGCCCTGATTCACCTCTCTATCTTCATGCGGAAGTTTACCTGTGTAAATTTGACCCTGCAATGGATAGTGCATATTAGAGTCATAAGACCACCACACCTTGACGCCGCATAAACACAGACTCCCACTCTCAGTTTCAAGAAAATTCGTTTTTATTTTTGTGGTCTGACCACAACGCGAAACAACGTCAAAATTTTACTCCAACTGTATTTTTGTTCCACGCAATATTGACAACTGTTTCAAAATATATCGCATTCGACTCGCTGCATCGAGTTTGACAAAATCATGGCAGCATTTGCCGAAATATTTACAGGAAAAAAAATGATGACACAATAAGTTTGAAAATGGTCTGACAGACCTCAACGCTAAACGGAGGGTTAAAGGAATTTACTACAACTAATAGTTATGTTTGATGAAAATATACCCCACTGTCATACGATTTTTTGTTCGCTAGAACTGCAGGAATTTACAGATAACGGATTATATCTACCTCTAAACTGGGACACCCTATATTCCTCTTCATCTTCGGATTCATCGGAGAAATCGTGATAAGGGTAACAGTGACTGTTATCTCGATTGCTCCGATGAATCCGAAAATGAAGAGAAGTATAGTATTGCTTAGTTATGTTTTAAGTAAATGAACACGACTTTATAAATGTTTTACGGTTTTTGATACTTTGAAAGCGTCTGACAAGGACTTAGCGACCAAGAAAAGTCCTTGGATTTATGTCAGTGAGTTCTGTACTGTTATTTTGGACTATAGTCAAGTGGTTACCCTTATTTTTCTGTCGTTGGAAACTAACGTATTTTTGATGAATTGTTACTCTCTTTAGCTGCCACCATATCGTGCTGTCACACGGTTAAATTTGAAATATCTTTCATCGAGGCTGCATATTAATATGTATGTGTGTACATATGTCCTTGGGTTACCATTCACAACCAAAAATCACTGCGGGCTTTTGGTCTATTAGGACAGCAAAGTAAATCAAAATTCCATCAACTACATCCCATCAATGTGGTAGGCAGGCGAAGTGAAGCGAGCACGGGCCAGCTAGTATTATAATAAAGGAACAGCAATCGAATTACCATAGGAAAGACTTCAGGTCAGTATGCTCGTGGCGTGTGGTATCCGTTGAGACATAATTTTAAACCAAAACAAAAGGCAATACATACTCACGGCTTATATTTACTAAACACGAACCTAAACCCTTGCCTATTAAAAAGCATAATGCGCCATAGAACAAAACACTACATACACTACCATCTATAAGTTTAACACCAGCAATAAGGGAAAAAAAGCAGGTGTTAATAATAGCAAGCTTTAAATAAATAAATGTTTAACATGATTATTATTATAAAGTAGCATTCAATAAATCTTTTGTTTTTAATAGTTTTGACATTACATCATTTTATTTCTTTTAATTCGTTCTAATTTTTTAAACTGATAGGTGACTGTACCCTGTTCATTAAGTTTTTTGTAGGCAATAAAAATACATATACATCACCGTGACAAATATATTCTTTCCCAAAGGTATTCTCTTTCATTCTATTTGTTTTTTTTTTTTTTTTTTCGGAAGAATATAACAAATCGGAGAGCTTGCTTATGGTAAGTATTCATATAGTTTTCAAGTAAAAAAAAAAATATAATAATAACTGTGAACTCTAAGATGAAGGAACATCGTGGTATTATCAGTAGCACGCTGGTGACGAGTTCATTTTTTCTGATGAAAAACTGTTTGTCTTGGAAGAAAGTTTCAATCATCAGAATGATCGTGTATGGATGGAGAGCTTAACTAAGTGATATTCCTGCTGACCGAAGGTGTATTTCAAAATTTCAAAACAAGTTTCAAACAAATTTCACCGACGGGTGATAGTTTGGGGTGCGGTTTGCTAATTTCCACGGATTTTCATTGAAAAAAGAGTGAAAATCAACTCTGAATAATATTATCTGCGAGCTGTTCTTGAAGCAAATGTACTGAAACATGCGAAAGAAGTCTTCGGAAATGATAACTACTGCTTACAAGTACAGAAATATTACTGAATTCAAACAAGCCGTTCAAAAAATATGGGATTGTAGTGTTCTCCGCCGATGTCGATATACTATGTAGTCCTACGCCACTGGCAGAGCCAGACATTTGAGTATAAGAGAAAGTCAAATGCTCGACTTTACCAGCGGTTTCTCACGAATCTTTAACGTAAAACCTTGTACAAAGTTAGTTGGTCTTCGTCACTCAGGCTGTCGTGTGCGGCTGCGTAAAGGGCTCTAGTTCATTTCATTTTAATATCGACAACTGTTAAAAGTTTTCTTAAATACCTTTTATGCCTTAGGACATCATACGGTCGGGTCCTGGACTATAAGCTCCGCCCAGACAAACGTTTTTCCGGACGAAAGCATTTGGCAGTACTTTAGTGGTAATTGGTTTTGTTTTTTTTTAATTAATAAAAATTTATAAAATATATTTAAGGTTTGCTGGACATGAAGTGACTTGGCTGACGTTTCGATTTGTCACTATGGACAGTGTGCCATAAGATAAATCGCATAACTATGTTCATTAGTTTTATGAGTTCAGACATGATTAAAGTGGCCAACCGAGGACAAAAAAAAGGGAGACGTGCGAGTTCTTTAAAAATAAAACTGGAGTTTTAAGGGCAATAGGTAAAAGCACTTTATACTTCGAAATATTTCTGTACCAACATATGATTTTTTTCAACACAGGTTGTGTAGATGGCACTCATATCGTCATTGATGCGTCAAAACAATCAAAAGACGATTATATTGACCGAACTACCGTGCAAGCTATATGCGACGAGAAAAATAAATTCATCGATGTATTCATAGGATTTCCTGGCTCTTGGCATGATATCTGGATTTTAAAAAACTCACATATCTATTCGGAACAAGCAACAGCATGTGGAGGTTTGTATATGTATAATTTCATACAGACGTAATAACAATGTATGCTATCCTTTCTTTAAGAAAACCACTTACTGGGTGATTCAGCCTACCCTCTCAGTAGCTATTTGATGAAACCCTACAAAGACAACGGTAATTTAACGAGAAAACAGAAATACTTCAAACTGCAATGTTAAATTGAGTTCCAGCCGTTTTGGAGTAAAACATACTTTTGGTATTCTAAAACAACGATTCCGACAGTTGTACTTATAAGTTGAAGGGCATAAAGAAACTGTGCCAATTCATAAGAGCATGTTGCGTCTTGCACAACATCGCTAATGAGGACGACATAGAGTTCTAATTAGAGGTTGATTCAGATACCCGATCCCGATCATTATGTCGAAATATCTTTTAAGCGGAAATGCCGCAAAAGATGCCCTTTGCAAAGAAATGTGGATCAATCGGCAAACTTAAATGAAATGTAATTTTCATTTTTATACCAAGATTGGTGCTGATAATGGAGGTCTTTTTAATGGTGTTAGAGTTCCCACACTACTATGGTAATCGAGTACCACCATAGTGTCTATTGAGATTTACACCTTCGTAACAAAAAAAAAAAAATTGTAAGATTGTTCGCGTGGTTACCTGTTATACTTATCTATCCTGATTTTCCTAGCTGAAAATTTATAGATGATCTGCAAATTAAAAATTAAAAAACACACCGTTTTTGAATATTTACTTTTTATTTTAAGTAAATAGTTAGTTTATTTATTTATTCATTAATAAAATTAGTGATAACTAATAAGTAAAAGTAGTGATAGGCAATAGTAATTAGTAATAAGTAGAATAGAGTAGTTAGTAGTTAAATTAAGAATTAATAATAGAATTAAGTAATTAGTAAAATGAAGTAATTAAGTGTAGGTATATACACATATAAATAAATAAATAAATTGTTTTTTTCCTATAACATAAAGGCAAAAAATAAAATAAGAAGGTATAACAAAAATATGCGATTATTTTATTACTTACTTGATTTAAGGTTTCTTAAAATATTTTTCTATAAGTAAACTTTTCTTTTCATTGTGATATTCTATTGCTATTGCTTTTCTGCCAAGAGTTCCCGGAATCTCCCCGTTCCATTTTTCTCTTTCCGCGCTAAGTAGTCGAAGAGTTTATCTGAGTAATCGGACTTCGTCTTATTGATCGCGTCTTGTCTGAGCAGAACTGCTGGATCAATCGGCCTAAATCTTTTTGTCGGTGGGCCTTTTGCAATACAAAAAGAAAGAAGAACAATAAAATATGCATATGTATGGTAATGGAAAAAATCTTAATGTTAAAATATAAAACATATAAACATCTTACCAACAGGAATATGATGAAAATAAATAATTAAATATTTATACAAATGTTAAAAATATAAACATTTTCTTACCAACGCATCTTCACCAGTTTGCAATCTCTGAGGTGTCTGCCTGGACAGAGCTTGCGCCGGCGGCCGTGGATGTCTGAGGCCGATTATCGTTATTATTATCGCCGGCAGCAGTTAGAAGTTTTTCCGGGTTGAGCCTTCACCTTGGGCTGTGTTCAGAACGTGTTCTGGGAGCACACATCTCCGCTTCCCTAAAATAGCACCTAATTGACTAAAATAGAAAAAAACACTCTTTAAATTGTAAATATGTAATATATACATGCATACGTACGTTTCGTAGGCACAAGTGATTCTATTCCAAGTTTAGAGTTATGCAGTTTGGCTTTCTTGTATTGTCTTTCCAAACTCCGGAACTTCCGTTGCACCTGAACCTCATTATGTGCGTATCCTGCATTCGTCATAGTTTGGCTGATTAGCCTCCATATATTCCTCTTCTTTCTCAGCTCAAACTTCTTACCAACTTTAGGTTGGCACTTTTGGAGCAGAGACAACAAGAGTCTAGTGGGCGCATCTAGCCAAACCATCTTTGTCGAATTTTCTACAGCAATACCTATGGTATCTTCATTATCTGAAATATATATAAAAGTTAAATTGCAATTGTTAAACTCCTGCTAAAAAGTGTACGTACCCTTAAATAAGTTCCTGGAGATAATTCCACATCAATTTCTGTAATTTTGTCCATTTGTCACTAAAAATAAATCTATATTATGTATGTATATAAAAATCTAGTAAGAACTAGAGAACGGCGAGACCGATTTGGATGATTCTTTTTTTGTTTTGTCCGTCTCAATGTTGAGAAGAAGAGGAAATTCGGTAAAATACGAAGGAGAAGCCAGAAAAATTGAACTCACCTTCTTCTTTTATTCTTATTTTTTTCTTTGATGCTTTTTTTGTTCGCTTCCTTTTATTTCCATTAAACATTAAAGCTTAGTACGCTGCTGATGCGAAACGCAAAATCCCATACAAAAGTGTCACGACGAAATCGAAAACGGAAAATTTCGTCGTAATTTTCGTTTTGCAGAACGCTGTTCCGCTGCGAAATTATACTGATGGTGATTGTATTAGATAAATGTCTCCACACAGTTTTCGCACAGAATTTATTGTCCGGAACATTAATTCCTTGCGAAATTTTGACGTTTGTATTTTATTTGTATTTTATATTTTCGGTTTCGTGTTTGTGTTTGGTTTTTTTTTTTGTTTTTTTTTTTTTGTGCGGGATAATTTTATAACGTGCCAGCGTTACCAGATGCTCAAAATATTTCCCCCCAGACAAATCTTTAAAACCCCCAGATTTGCTAGATAGGCAGTAGTAATTATAGTATTAAATAAGACAAACTAATTTTTATATGTTTTTTTTGTATTTTTTTTTTTTAAATTCATTTTATACATAGAAATAAGGAAATTGAAGTAATTACAGTAATAAATAAGAAAAACTAAGCTAATAAATAAAAAAGAATTAAGTTTCAGATAATAGCAGCATCCTTTTCGTGAAAAACTTCATCCCAAAAACTCTCCGAAGAATGTATATTTGACCAACTACACATTGGAATCAAATTCCACTCTCGAAGAGCAGCATAGGGATTCGGCGAAAATGCATTACCAGTTCGTGAATGTCTGGTTTTATCTGAGCTGTTGCATTCTCTGGAGAAAAAATTTAAATTTTTTCCAACAGATCCAAATTATCCGGCAACCGCTTTATTAAATTTTTGCACAAGCTTACTAAAAATATCTGGCATCGTTCTTTTATACCTTCTAAGTGCTCTTTTTGTATTGTTGATGATAATTCATTAAAATAAAATCCAAAATGAATACAAGTAGCTGGCATTAAGAAGAGCTCGAAATCAAAGTCAAGGAATCAACATTTTCTCCTTGAAAAAGTTTGTTTACATTGATTACCTTTCTTAAAATATGTTTCAAAAAAGTAAAATATAATTTGTTTTCATCCGCTTGAAACAGCATTTCAGCTGTATAGCATCTTTCTTTAGTAGCTGCAATTTGAAAATGTAATTTTAAGGAGTCCCATTGATCCAGCATTTTTTCAATCGCACTACATCTAGCCAGCCAACGGGTTCCAGAAAATTTATTAATTTTAAGGGGATTTTTATTTGCAATTAAGTTATATATTTTCGAATACTCCACTTGTCGCTTGGTACTATTTGAAAACCAATTATGAGTATCTTTGACCATAAAATCTAAATGCCTTGGCAATAATTTGGAGGCATTTTCTGCTGCTAAATGTAGTGAGTGACAAATGCATCTCACAACAACTAAGTCGGCACATTCTTCTTTTAAAATTGTAGCAACAGAATTGTTTCGTCCTATCGTGACATTCTCACCATCAACGTCGATACCAATAAGTCTGTCACAATTTAAACTGTCAGTCAGAAGCTGGTGCTTAATTGCTTTTGCTATTGAAGCAGCATCTCCTTGCTCTATTTCCAGCAATCTTAGAAGTGTCGTTACAATTCTTTTTTTTGAAATGCTAAAGTAACAAATAAGAAGACATAAAACTTTTTTAGTATCGATGGAGGTACTTTCGTCAATCAGTAAAGGAAAGTAGTTATCTCCAACATCAGCTACAAGATCTTTTAAGAAACATGGTGCAATTACGTTTCTAATTAGCGCGGCACATTTTGTTCGATGGATACGAGTTTCACTTAAAACATTCGAATCAGCATCTAATCCGTTAATCATACTGCCCAGATGATCAATGGTGTTTATTGAACTGCAGCAAATGCAGCCAATTTCAGCTCGATAGTTTTTCTTGTATTGCTGATTGTTGGTCGCGTAAAATTGGTAATTGGTTGAAGACTTGAAATTGTTACGCTCCTTTTTATAGATTCCGCCATAAGGTCTTTCTTGTGTGCTTTAAGAACACATTTGCAATACTTGCAATAAGCTTTTGATTGATTTCCTGCCCCAGGTATCTCAGCTAACCAATCTAAATTGAGAAACAATTTAAACCGGTCTTAGATAAAATTATTCGTTTAGAGCGGATGTGAGTATTTTTATTTTCTTTCAGTGTATATGTAAATAGTTTCCTTTCGCCAGTATATCTTAGTGTATCTGTTGTATATAGAGACTAGCTGGCCCATGCTCGCTTTGCTTCGCCTGCCTACCACATTTATGGGATGTAGTTGATGGAATTTCGATTTACTTTGCTGTCTTAATAGACCAAGAGCCCGCAGTAATTTTCGGTGGTAAATAGTAACCAAAAGAGTAACTTTCATTTTCAGCCCGTCGAAGTAAGGGACCCCCGATTCGGTGGTAGGACCACTTTAAATGATATTACTTCTGAACTACTACAGATACAAAAACAATTTCTTTAATTTCGGAGAGGCAATTAGAAGCGCATACGTTGAAGATTCTATATATTTACATCTACATATGCAGTCATAAAAAAAGTTATGGCCCCTTAAACTCAAAATTTTGAAAATTGGTTGTTCCAATTTCTTACCTTAAATGCATTTTTCTCAAAACTTTTACTTCATAAAAAGCTCTTTTTTTACTACACTTTTATCTTTGGCGAATTCTCTTAAAATTATGTTAAACAACTTATTCACGTACGGCTAACAGAGGTGGTGGTAAAAGCCATTTTTCGTCAGATAAAAATGATAAAAAACTATGCAAAACAATACATATTTCAAATTGAAAGCCGGCATTTTTTTCTTTCGGGTCCATGGCAGCGAAATATTCTCATGTGGACCATTTTGCTGGCTACTTGCTGTATCAATTTGATGTAATCGAGCATTTCATTTCGACTAATTCGCCCAATATCAGGCCGATTTGATCGCTAACTAATTTTCGCTGAAAAATTGACTATAGGTATTCCGCTTTGAAATATAATTGCCAATGCCAACTAAATGATAAAAGATAAAACAGAACAGATAAAGAAGAAGAACCCTGTAAAAAAAAGATTAGAACTCAATTCCAATCCAACTCAATAACCTTAAAATTGCACTCAAGTATAACACACGAAATACAATTACACGAATACGACACACCCCTCTACAAAACTTTACCAGCTGCATTACTCAACTAACTTTTGTAGTGTATACACACATACATGAACATAATGTAAACAAAACAGAAAGAAAAAAATACGCACCAACAAAACCTTTGCGCTTGAGCGCTGACGCTGAGCAGAGCAGACACATACACAAATCCATTCCACTCAGATTTAACGCGTATTTATAGGAAAAATGAGAAACACAAATTACGAAGAGAGATCGAAAGGAAACCAAAAGAAGAAAACACCACTGAGATTGGTTTCAGAACAGTAAGTCGCAATCCACACGTTGACTCATGAGCAGCGTCCCCACTTTCACTACAATTGAAGTGTTTCACTTCACTTTTCTACTTTTTAACTTTTTCACTACGCCACTACGAAAAATTCTCAAACACTACGATTTGAGAAATTCAAAAAAATTTCAAGGTGTATCATTTATTGTTGACGCATTTCAGCATTACAGTGGATTCGTGAGTTTAGTGCAGAGTGGGGACTCTTTAAATCATATCGGAGATTGAAAATTTTGCGGACTGTTAAATTCTGGTCGAAAGTCTAAAAAGACCGGCTTAGGGCCGTTATCAGCATGCATGCATATGTGTATGTTATATTTAGCAATATTGCAGCATAGCAGTGCAGCAGACCAGAGGTGTTATTCGACTGCTTATAACATAATGACTAATAACATAAATACTAAATTAAGAAAAAATTGGAATGTAAAACCAGTAAACTACCTACTTTTTTCTAAAGGTTTACTGTTGGAAACTAAAGAACAAGCAACACTGATTTATTGATGGCGAAATTCGTTAACAAAGAAAATTAGCAAGTATTAAATTGATATTCTAATATTTATCTATATACATTGTACATATGTATAGTATGTAAATGTATGTAAATATGTACATTTATGTAACTACTTTAAAAAAAAAAAATTTAAAAAAATATTTTCGCACTATCACTTCAATTTACTGTGAAACACTACGATTTTTGGAGCTGTTCACTACAAACTGGAAAAAATTAAGTGGGAACGCTGCTCATGAGTCGCGACTCTTTTCTATTTTCTGTTTTCAACTGTCATTCGGTGAGGCGCTTGAATCCACACGTTGACTTTTGAGTCACGACTCTTTTATAATTTCTGTTTTCGTAATTTGACAATTCTCTTTTATTTTTTTCTTTCGCTTTTGAAATGGTTACAGCTCTGTATTTATTAGTTTCTATGAAGATGTATTGCTTACATTTTGTAATTTGCCTAAAATAAAGGGTGATTTTTTAAGAGGTTGAGAACTTTTTAAAAAAAAAAAACACAAAAAATTCGAAAAAATGAATGAAATATTTATTTGAATCGATAGTTTGAACCTTGCAATTTAATGTTTAAAGATAATTTCATGCAAATGTTGACCGCGGCTGCGTCTCAGGTAGCCCATCCGCTGAGTCCAATTTTGGCATACTCTTTCACACATATCGGCCGGTATCTCACGAATGAATGCATGGATGTTGGCTTCCAGTGCGTCAATCGAAGCGGGCTTGTCCCTATAGACATTAGCCTTGACATACCCCCACAAAAAATAATCTAATGGTGTCAAATCGCACGATCTAGGCGGCCAATTGACCGGCCCGAAACGTGAAATTAACTGTTCACCAAACTCGCCTCGCAATTGCGCCATTGTTTCGCGTGCTGTGTGGCATGTGGCACCGTCTTGTTGAAACCACATATCATGCAAGTCAAGAACTTCCATTTCGGGCAAAAAAAAGTGCTGTAACAAAGGCCTAACTGCTGGGAACGGCGCCGAATCGACATTTCGCGGTCTTCTGTCACACTAGCTGATACGGCCGCAATATTTTCTTCACTACGCACAGTACGTAAACGTGTTGGTGGTTTAATGTCCAACAAAGTAAATTTGGTGCGAAATTTGGTCACAATCTTCCGAATAGACTGCTCAGAAGGTCGAGAATGCCGATCATAAAATGGAAGCAGCGCGCGATGAACATTTCGAACCGAGCACGAATTTTGATAGTAAAATTCAATAATTTGCAAGCGTTGTTCATTTGTAAGACGATCCATGGTTAAATTGCAAACCAAACTGAAGCTGTTTGACAGTGACACAAGGTACTAAACACACGTCAGCTGTCAAAACCAGTGTTGCCAAAACCAAACCAGCTAAAAAATCACCCTTTAGTAACTATGGAGAATCTGTACTAGTTGTTATACAAATTTAGATATATTCCATATATGCATAATCATTTAAAACATCAATTTTTGATAGTCAAATTAAATTCTTTCGTAATTTTCAAGACAATTGCGTTCTACGCGCAACGAAAATAAATGAAGCGAAATAGCAAAATAACGAACAAGAAAAAGAGAAAAGTCAAAAAGAGTCTCGGAAAATTCTGCCCGCGACTCACCGGGCAGCTTGCTTTCTATCTCATCGTTCTTCTCTTTCATACTCGTGTGAGTCGCGACTCATGAGTCAACGTGTGGATTGGGACTAATCAATTAACAAATTAATTAAAAAAGGCATTTTGCAAAGATGTTATTAATATTGCTCAGCTTGTAGAGCACGTAGAAATATAATTTTGGACTTAAAAGACGCGTATTTTAAAGCTCTTAAAACTGATCTAAATTTCAATAAAATAGACGAAGGAGAAGTTTACCTTTTTTAGGTTCAAAGTCTAATTATTGAATTTCTTGGTTTTCAGATTTTAAAATCAGATATTCTATGCACGAATCTGCTCCTTATCAAAACCTAATCAACACAAAAAAAATTATCAAAATCCGTTTAGCCGTTTGCTGTGTAGGTCCATGCAAAGGAATTTTCACTTTGTTTTATATTATTAGGGATGTAACGGATAGTAATTTAGCTGGATACCGGATATTCGGTATGTAATAAGGCGGGATATCCGGATATTCGGCAGCAGATATTGTTTGTGTTTTGGAGTCATAAAAAGTGGAACTATGTAGTTGTTTATCAATTTTTTTTTTTTTGTTCAATGTATGTACATATTTAAATTATTGTCGCCTGTCACTATTGTCAGTTGCTTTTTTTCATAGAAGCTGATTGAACTCTTCGTAAATTTCTTCCGTTGATATTTCGCAAGCTTTTCGCACTCGATTTGGAGACCACAGGAAAATTTCGTTTCGTATCAGCAGCGTACTAGGCTTTACCAAACCTTGCTTTTACTTTTTAAAACAATTGTGAAAGGAAAGTTACATTTCACAATTGTCAGATGGCTGGTTTGACAGAGTAGTTCAACCTTACCCAAAGAAAAAGACGATGTAAGAATTCGTAAGCTCTAAGTTGAGGGGAATTTTTTTACTCTCTCATTTTTGGCTGTCACCAGACAAGAAGTTCGTAAGAACCTACGAATTCGTACGAATTCGAGAGTTTCCAAACAGACCTAACAGAACCATCTCTGTAAGATATCAAATCGGTCGCGATCTCAAAAAATACCATGTGAATTTTTTACTGCCTTTGAAGGCAGGAATTAGTGGTGGTGTTAAACTTATAACCCGTAGTGTGTGTATTATACATAAAAAGCATTCGTTTTTGAGTACATCCCCTTCGCACGACATTTTCACTTGGGGGCTGTTTTGAATATGTATTAGAAAAAAACGCTCTCTTACCAACTTCGTGAAAGACTCTAATTTCATTTGAATTGCATGAATTCGAGGCGATTATTATCAGCTCCCATAAATTATTTGTAAATTACTGTTCACATTGTTTGAGCACTTTTTGTTTTATTTGCTTCCACATTTTTCTGTTTCCCCTTTTATTGGATTGAATTGATAAACATTATTTAATTTGATGTTTGCGGTCTGCGTTCGATAATGTTCGTTGAGAAGGTGCGTAATTACCGCTGCTAATGTTAAGTATTAGCGCTTAAATTCAGGTTTGCATATCTAATGCTCAAGTGATTCGGGTCAAAGAGTGAAATCGTGTCAGAAATTCAATTCAAGTTCATTGATGGCTTTTAATCATGACACTTTGGCATTTACGAACGCAAACGAACTAATTTCCAGCACAGAGGTAGTACTGCACATGGTCGGTCGGTGCGGTTAACCCCCTGCCATCAAAATGCAGCACACGCTGGAATGAAAATTGATTACCCGACCCGAAATTAGGCAACTACAGCGGCTCATATCTGCAAAGCTGCTTCTAATGTTTGGGGCTGGTAGGGGGGTGGGGGGGTGTATAGTGGTTGTTCTGACTGACGATGAGCCGCATCCTCAAGTCGATTGATGCTCCGCTAAAAGGTCAAACGTTTCAGCCTGGAGTTTGAATTATTAATAAATCGTGTAGCGAGAATGATGCTATTAGTAGAGAAAGGCGGTTAATGGTTTTGGGTAATCTGTGATTTTGGGATTTTGGTGGCTCACGATTATGGCAATTTTGCGAAACAAGTTTCCTCTTAGTGGTTTTGTTGAATTAGTATTCGTCTGTGTATGTACTACACTCCGTTCAACAAATATAGCCGCACAAGGTATGTGTTAAATATTTTTAGTTATGTATTTGGTTTGCTCCAATTTTCCTAGTTATTTTTTTATTGGCTTTAGCACATCCTACTATGCACTGGCATTGAGTTTAAGGAGATTTTGAAATGCGAGGATTTTGATTTTTTTTTTGGGAAGAATATGACAATGTCAAAAAGTGTGCAAACACATTAGTGCATTATGGTCTGTTTAAAGCCATAGGCTTTCAACCTCTTTCACCACATGCCCACATGGCAAATTGGATATATCGAAAAATTTATATAGCTATTCCTGTATAGACATAGGGTAAGGCGAGTTGGTTTCGACATGTAGGAGGTTTCGTCAAACTCAAATTTTTCACTTCCTTTAAATATGACAGATATGATAATTTCTTATGTCCACAGTCTAAAGGTACCTCTACTTTTTCCATTATTGAGTTCAGTTTCTGATCAGCGTTGTAACAAGTTCAGTCGCGTTTTGATTTTTGTTAAGTGGCAATGTAATTTTTTTCAGTGAATTCTTAGTGTTTGAAAGTGAGAATACAAAAACTAAACGAACAGATTAATAGTGTTTTTATTAGTTGCGGCCCTTTTACATAACTATAAAATAATAAACTTTTTTAAAGCGTAAATGTAATGCATGCATTGAAGGAGGTTTCCACATGTTTCGCTTAGTAGGTTAACTCAAATTGACGAAACCTCCTCCTTTCACTGTTTTACTTAGTTTTAGTTTTTTTATACTGAAATTTTATGGGTTTCAATCAAAATGCCGGGTGCAGTTCCGAATTATAGTACTCATTTCCGATTTTCTTCAATTTTTTTGTACGTATAGTCTTATGCGTCAGAAGTGAAAATCCAAAGCGATTTTTGGCGCAAACTACTGGAAAGAACTAAAAGGACATACAAAGTTTGAAAATCTTGGAGAAAAAAGACTCAAATATCTTCAAAACTATAATACGTATAAACATAAGTGACACCTCAAATTAAAGCTACAATAAAGGACCTTCAATTGAAATAAAAAGCTTTGTAATCCATTTAAAACTTTTCAAGATATAATCAAAATTTGGAAAATGTGCTCATATTTTGTGCGTAAAAGGTTTTATTTTTCAAAAACAATTGTATTAAGGTACGCTTTTCACTGAATTATGAAACTACATTTTAAAACCTATTCAACGGTACCAAACATGCTATATTTTTGCAACATATTACTTAATACGAACAGTTTATTTCTCCAGAAACACGAAACAATTGTTTGACATAGTTCAGTTACGCGACCTATGTCAACAAATTTCCGCTATTCTTTGTTAAATGAAATAGAGGGGATGAGTGGCGGTGACGTGAAATAAGGCCCAACGAAATAAGACCAAATCTCAAATTTGGCCTTATTTCGCTTTTGAAATGGAAATACAGTAGACCCTCGATAACGTGAACAATTAAAAACCAAGCCAGTTCACGTTTGCGAAGGTTAAATTTTAACAAAAGAATCCCACAGTAGAAATTTCAAAACGTTTTTATTTATGTTTTTTTAGTTATTGTAAAGGGACATAAGTATGTATAAATTTTTTGGTATAAATATGAAGCAATAACGTGGACATAACGATATGGAATTTAGTAGAAAAAGTCGGTCATCTGTTGTTGTGTGTTCTTTTTCTCAAAAAGCTTTCCCACCGCCCTCTCCCTAAGGCGTCTTAAGATATTTAAGTCATTTTGGCTAACAAGCTCATCTTCAGCCCATTCCAAAGCCTTGTTAAGAATTGAAATGGCTTCACTAGGTTTAATTTTTTTTTAGCATTTCAAGCACATCTCCACCACTTATGATGTTGGTACTCTGGGCGACATTAGAGTCTTCTATGTCTTCAATTGTACAGCAAAAATACGCAAAGAATTTTTCTAAAGACAAAATCTTATAAACGAAGGATAAAGTGTATTTGCATTCTCTATGAACGAACTGACTTGTAGCTGACTCAAAACTGTACAAGTCGAGATGATTTACCAGGAAAAACGAATTTCAATACACATCTTGCTCGAAATTTACAGTTATTTGGAGCGGAAATTGTTTTTCACGTTTTAGAGTGTTCATCATTTGTTCACGTTTTAGTGATGTTCATGTTAAAAAAAATCTTTTATCATTCCCTTCAATATACCATACAAAAACCATTCTTAAAGTCGAACTTACCCTAAGTCATCACTCTCTTTAACTCGAACACATTCTCTCGATTATTGGCATCTTTTTTCACCCCTTAAGTCGAATTTTGTTTAGCACAAAACAAAATAAAAATAGATTACCCTTTCGGAATTCGTATTTGAGTATATAACTACTAACCATCTAGTACCTACACACTTAAATATCCTAAATATGTGTAGCATTGCGTGAGCCATCATCATCAGCTCGCCGTGTTTCTTATTCCTATTCATATTCTTGGTACCTCCATACGATACGGTTTTTTAAAAGTTGCAACGCAAAAACAAAAATAAACATTGTTATCATTTTCTTTGTGTTGTTGGTTGCATTCAAAACAGGGTTTTTCAATGGATCAATCGTATGCAGCGCTGCCACTTTGCTACGATCGTAGCAAAACTGCTACGTGATTTCAAGAAAAGTCGAATCTGCTACGCTGCTACGCACTCTCCCTTAATACCCCAATTTTGCTATGCTTTTTGAAGCTGTGTTATTTTTGTCCTATGAAGTATGTTTTCTTTTTGCTTGTATGCAAGTCGCATTTTATATAAAGTTTTTAATGTTATTTTTGTTTTACTAGAATTTGTTTATTATAAGCTTAATATCAGTCCTTCTAAAGCTATTTTTTTTTTTTGAATAAAGAATTAACCTTTTTTGGTTTATTGTCGTTGAAAAACTGCATAGTATGGAATAATTGAAGTTTGCTACTCAAAATTTAGTTTTGCTACGCGAATTTGTTACCCAATTTTGTTTCTTAGTGGCAGCACTGATCGTATGTATGTCTATGTATATAAAAAGAACTTGTTTTATTTAGTAAGATTCCAGCTGGAATTTCAAAATCAGTTGATTCTAGGCAGTTCAACGGAGCTGATGCAGTCTTTATGTGCATGTTTGTTGCTAGATCAATTAACAAAAAATGTAACTTACATGGATTATTGCAAAGTAATTGTACTTATAGACTATAAATAAATAAATAAAAAAAAAAAAAAATAAATAAACTGTGTGGTCAAAAGTTTTGTTTATTGTTTGTAAGTACATTAATCTTTTTTTTTTTATCAAACAAACGTTTTAAAACAAAAATAAATGTTTCTCTCTATTACTCGAATTTTTCCAAAACTCTCTCTAACTCGAACAAATCCGGGTATCCCGTGAAAATTTGACTTAGGGAGAGTCGACTGTAATTGTTTTGTGTTTCTGGAGAAATAAACTGTTCTTAAGTAATATGTTGCAAAAATATAGCATGTTTAGTACCGTTGAAAAGGTTTTAAAATGTAGTTTCGTTATTCAGTAAAAAAAGGGTGCGTAGAGAGCTACACGACAGAAGTGAAACTTTTGCGCTTTAATCGGAAGAAGAGTTTGTGAGAAAAGGGAGATATATTCATCTCGGTGGTACTGCAGAATTCGAACTAAAGAGTGCATTGTATTTGTATCCTCTCCCTTTCCGCTGCTTTGTTTGTTAGCTACATCTACACTACATATTCACCCCAATTCCCTATGTCGTACTTCGACCCGTATTCATAGTCGTATTGAGAGTCGAATCGCATTCAAATAGGTATTCCTGACAACCCATCGCATGGAATGCATTCCAACGCACATTTGAAATGTCAAATACCAAGTGTCAAGCATGAAATTTCAATACAGAACATTTCGTGAAGTGTTTGGTTTCTTTTTAAACGATATTTAAATAAATTATAAAGTATGAACTCAGATTTAATTTTCGACAGTGAAAAAGAGGACATTGCGGATAATTTAACAATTTGTCATCGGCTCGCAGAATAATTCTTGATAGTTGCAATTCATTAGAGCTACTGAATTCCTAATATGTTTTGAAAATTAAATAACTAAAGTGCAAGTGTTGTGACATGGTTTTTTAATACTTAAACTTTAAAAAAACATTTCAGCTTTCTAAAGAAGCATTTAAATTAGTTTTGGATTAAACTAGTCCAAGTGCGGAGACGTATTGCAAGACGTCCTGGATCGTTCATATGGACGAATTGGGACAAAAAGTCGTTCCTTGAACAACGATCTAGGGAAGGAGAAACAAATACTTGTATTAATCAGTCAATGCGTAAATTTCAGGCGATTCAGGATACTCCATTTGGCCACGATTTTTCACTTTCTGGAAAATATATGTAGACATAAAATACTTCATGAAAATCTTTAATAAATATTTATTAGTTCGGAATAAATGCAAAAAACAAATTTTCAAATGTTAAGTTATTCATTTGTCTACTTACATTGTTTTTTTTTTCCATTTTTTTTAGTAAAAATAGCAACTACCCGTAGTCAAATGAGCTCTCGAATAATAATACGCCACAAATACGAGCAAAATACGCGATTGGGAATACCAAAAATTTCGTGAGTCGAATGCGATGCTTTGCTTTTGACAGAAGGCAATTGGACATGCGAGTATGCGCAGAATTCGACTTTGGGAATAAGAATATTCGACTGAAGTCGAATTCGAGTAGGAAATACGACATTAGGAATTGGGGTGAATATTCCATATTCACAACACCACTCATACGCATACCTATACCATCTGTCATTCCTTCCTATACCACCACCACGTACGTAAGCCAACTATATTTAACGCAACCATTTGAAGCAACCGCCCGAAGTCGTGTCGAGAGAAATTGTGTGTATACCGAAATCAAAACCCACGGGAGAATGATTGACTCGCGCGACCATGTAACTTAAAACAACAATTCTTCGGTTGCGAACATGTTTTGTTTTTGTTATTTTCCGTAAACACGCATACATCCCACCATGACCAGCCTACCGCACAATCGATGGCACACTGATTCTGTTTCTGAATTTCTGATTATCGATGTTCGCTGTCTCTGCTTTGTTGAGTACGTACGCACTCCATATGGTGTCGGTTTTTGTAACATAGGGTATGGTGTCGGTTTTTGTAACATAGGGAATCGCGTGTATTCGATTCACACTCAAAGGCGCTAGTAGTATAGATTTACCGATTCTGGGACACAGGGAGCAGGGAGCCAGGAAGTGACGTCATCAAGAATAATAAACAAGGGTTAAAATCATAAAAAACACGTGTTCATATCGGGAATATCAATAAAAAAAGAGTGTTTATCGCATGTGGACAGGAAGTGACGTCATCAAGAATAATAAACAAAATGTTGAAAATGTATGTTTGAGAATACATATAACAAAATTGTTGGTAGATCACAGATCAATTTACATACATATCGATGATAAAGCTGACGTAATCAATACTGAGAGGGGAGCGATGGTGAGGGGGTCTACTCATCCAGATGAGATTGTTTATTTTGACTGTTGGCTGAAATGGGGAAGCGGGGGCAAAACGGAGTTTAATGCTCATCTAGAATCCAAGGTCATTGTTATGTTATCTTATATATGTGTGTATGTATAATATGTCATTAGAATCCAAGGTCATCGAAGGTCCATGTTTGTTTATTTTGTTTGGCAACGTAACTGGTGGGGTAGCGGGGGCAAGCGGGGTTTATGATCAGATTGTTTATTTTAGTCGTTGGCTGAAATGGGTAGAGGGGGTAATACTCATCTAGATCAGATTGTTTATTCTGGTTGCTGATGAGAGGGGATGAACGTTTTCCAAGGTCTACTCATCCAGATCAGATAGGAGTGCTGACTACAATATTTCAAGGAAAATTATTTTGACGTAGAAATTGGTGGGGATATTCATGTTTCGTCATGTTTAAAAGTCTTGGTCTCTTTATCTTTCGACCATTTTTTTTTAATGAAATTTGCTGACGGATATGAATATGTTGTTCATTTATCTTTTGTTTTATATGGGATATACCTACGTTATTTTTGTTGTCTTTGCTGTTGCTCTCGTTCACTGACTATGATATTTTTATACAAAAATTGGTGTAGGAATATTCATGTTTCGACATGTTTAAAAGTCTTGGTCTCTTTATCTTTCGACCATTTTTTTTTAATGAAACTTGCTGTTGGACACAAATATGTTGTTTGTTTATCTTTTATTTGCTATAGGATATACCTATGTTGTTGTTGCTGTTGATATTGTCTTTGCAGTTGCTCTCGGTCGCTGACTATGATATTTTTATACAAAAATTGGTGCAGGAATATTCATGTTTCGACAGGTTAAAAAGTCTTGGTCTCTCTATCTTTCGACCATTTTTTTTTTTATGAAACTTGCTGATGGAGACGAATATGTTGTTTGTTTATCTTTTATTTTCTATGGAATATGCCGTTGTTGTTGTTGTTGATGTTGTCTTTGCAGTTGCTCTCGGTCGCTGACTATAATGTTTTTATACAAAATTTGATATTATTATCAATACACTATAATATTTTTAACGGCCCTGTACACATACATGGGGATCGAGGTTGTGATAGAAAGAGCTTTTTGTGTTCGGTACTACTATATACTACGATACTATAGACAAATACTTAAATTCATACAAAAAATGTCACTCATTATATAATTCACAGTCACTTCTTGCACTCGATATCATAAGACTCAGGTATGATATGGGAAGTTTTCAGTACGAACTTATACGTTGCGCTGAGTAGTCTACTAATAAAATCCGTTGAATATAATCGCAAACATTTTGATTGTTCTATAAGAGCTTTATTGTTTGATTTATTGTGTGGTTTATTGTTTTTTTTTTTTAGAAAATGAAGTGTTTTATATGTGACATATGTGAAAAGGAATTTTCCTTAAATAAGAATCTAAGGAGACATGTTTTAAATGTACACTCAAAGAAACTGCGATGTGATATTTGTTATAAAACATTAAACAGAAGTGATGCTCTATTATATCATAATATAAAATATCATAATGTTCACTCAAATGAAAACATTACAACTTTAAATTTAAATGGCTCTAAAAAAATATCATCTGAAGATAAACCAACTACTTCTTCAGTGTATTCCTCAAAGAGTATCAATACGAAAATATGTACAGATTGTGAAATAGATGTTCCAAAAGATAAGTGGTCTTCACACATTAGAACGAATTTGCATAAACATAATAGTGCAAAACCATGTGAAACATGCGAAGAATTGCAAGTGGTCAAAAGCACATTTAATGACCGGATTCAGACATTAATATACGTGAACAAAAAACAAGAAATAATAGAACCCAAAGCATTTTTAAAGGATTCTGAAAGTGTTATTTGTGAAAATTTAAAACATCTTTTAAATAAACATTCCTCTTTTAAATTTAATATGGAATTGTTTGGTGAATACATGAAAATAAATAAAAATGATGATGATATGCAAGTGTCAATAAAATCATTCCAATCAAAGATGTGTCTCGTACAGAATGAGGAAGAGTTAAATATGTTGTACGATAAAATGTGTTCGAACATTGTTGGAAAAATGGAAGAATTTCAGGAAAATGATAGTGGATGGGCATTAATAAGAATCATCCATATAGAGATAAACATGAATGAATATCGACCAATTAAAGGATCCCAATACATGGAACTTCCAAGTTTTTTGTTAACTAAAAAAGCATGTATTAACATACAAAATAATGATGAATATTGTTTTAAATGGGCGGTAATCTCAGCAATAATACCATCAAATATTCACGCAGAAAGAACCTCATCCTACAGTATAAATGACATCACAGAAAAAACAATATCACTTAAAAATGGAGTGACACTATCGTTTGAAGATCTAGAATTTCCTTTCAAACTAAGCGATGTCCGAAAATTCGAACAATTGAATCCGAATATAAGTGTTAATGTTTTCGGTTACGAGGAGGAACATAATATGATTGTCGGACCTTACTATAACACGCCTGAAGAAAAACCAGCTCATATAAATTTGTTATTATTACAAGACATGGAACGATTCCACTATGTTTGGGTTAAGAATATTTCAAGGTAATAAAGTATAATTTATTTTCATATCTACTTTATTATAACTTTTTTTTGTTTTTTTTTTTTTTTTTTTTTGCAGATTAATAAATACTCAAATAAGAACGTATGGACATAAGGTTTTTATCTGTAATAGCTGCCTTCAATATTTTGGTAACGAATATAATTTTAATAAACATAAGTTAGAATGTAAGAAAATTGTTACTAAGATGCCAGACCCTGAAAAGGCAATTGTAGAATATTATAATTATGAAAGACAGTTGGATGTACCATTTGTGGTATATGCAGATTTTGAATGTATCCTTAAAGCTGTAGATACTTGCATTCCAGAATCAAACATACCATCTACTACTATAGTTCAAGAACATGTTCCTTGTGCCTTTAGCTATTTTATAAATTGTTCATTTAACAGTTCATTGAATAGGTTTCGACTTTATAAGGGCTTAGATGCATCACGAAAGTTTATTGAGGTTTTAGTACAAGATGTGCAAGATATCAATGAAAAATATTTATCTATAAACAAACCGATGAATCCTCTTACAAAAGATGAAATCATATTCCATAATGAAAGTAAATGTTGTCATATTTGTAAACAAACTTTACATGGTGGTCGTGTAGCAGATCACTGTCATCTGACAGGTAAATACAGAGGACCAGCTCATAACAAATGTAATTTAAGATTTCAGATTGCAAAGTTTATTCCAGTATTTTTTCATAATTTCTCAGGCTATGACAGTCATTTGTTCATTAAAGAATTTTCAAATATTCCAGGCAATATAAATGTGATTGCAGTAAATAAGGAAAGGTATATATCGTTAAGAAAGACTATTCCATTTGAATTTTATAATTCAATTGAGATTCGATTCCTAGACTCTTTTAAATTTATGGCATCTAGTTTAGATGCCTTGGCTAAGAATTTGTCAAGAGAAGATTTTAAAATTGTTAGATCGATCTTCAAGTCTAATGAAGAATTCAACTTAATGACTAAAAAGGGAGTTTTTCCCTATGAATACATAAATTCGTGGGAACGATTAAGTGAAAAAAGTCTCCCACCGCTTGATAAATTCTTTAGTTCAATTAGCAATTCTAATTGTACTGCAGAACAATATGATTTTGCAAAGACGGTATGGCAAACATTTAAATGTGAAAGTCTATTAGATTATTTAGAGTTATATCTAAAAACAGATGTCTTATTACTAGCCGATATATTTGAGAATTTTAGAAAAGTTTGCAGAAATATCTATGGGCTGGATCTCTGTCAATATTATACAGCACCTGGTTTATCATGGGATGCTATGTTAAAAGTAACAAAGATTAGACTTGAATTACTTACTGATATAAATATGTTTACGTTTGTACAAAGAGGTATTAGGGGTGGTCTTGTGCAATGCTGTTGCAGACACTCCAAAGCTAATAATAAATATATGAGTGACTTTAAAAGTGAACTACCTTCTGAATACTTGACGTATTTGGATGCAAATAATTTATATGGTTGGGCAATGTCTCAAAGTCTACCGTATGGTAAATTCGAATGGATAGACACAGATAATTTCAATGTATTCAATGTATCACCAAACTCTCCATCTGGCTACATTTTAGAAGTTGACTTGGAATATCCAGAACATCTTCATGATGAGCATAGTGATTTCCCATTTTGTGCAGAAAATAAAAAAAGCCCAAACGCGAAATTTAGTAAGCTCATAGCAGACTTGAACCATAAAACAAAGTATATCATACATTATAGAAACCTTCAACAGTGTGTTAAGCACGGAATGAAAATTTTAAAAATACATAGAATTTTAAGTTTCAAGCAATCATGTTGGTTAAAACAATACATCGATTTAAATACACATCACCGTAAATTGGCTAAAAATGAATTTGAAAAGAATTTCTTTAAATTATTAAATAATGCTGTTTATGGTAAAACGATGGAAAATGTTGATAAACGAAAAGATATAAAGATAGTAACAAATTGGGAAAGTTGTGGAAAACATTTAGGTGCTCGAGCTTGGATAGCAAAACCAAACTTTCATAGTTCTACTCAATTTACAGACAATATGGTTGCAATTCAAATGAGTCGCGTTCATGTAACTTACAACAAACCGATTTATTTAGGTTTTACTGTACTCGATTTATCAAAATGGAAGATGTATGATTTTCATTATGAATACATGAAACCAAAGTATGGTGACAATTTAACTTTAAATTATATGGATACTGATTCTTTCATATATTCTATCAAAACTGAAGATTTCTATAAAGATATACTGGATGATATTGATATGAAATTTGATACATCAGATTATCCCACTGATAATCGATATAATATTCCAAATAAAAATAAAAAGATAATCGGGATGATGAAAGATGAGATGAATGGTGAAATTATTAGAGAATTCGTTGGGCTTCGATCTAAAATGTATTCCATAGATATCGAAAAAAGAAAACAAATTAAAAAAGCTAAAGGTGTTAAGAAAACAGTACTAGATGGTATGAATATTGATGATTATAGAGATTGTTTATATAAAAAGAAACTTTTCTATGGAAATATGTTTATAATTAGGTCAAAGATTCATAACATATATACACAATGTATTAATAAACTAGCACTAAGTTATATAGATGATAAGAGATATATATTGGAAAATGGTGTTAATACACTTGCCTGGGGTCATAATATTATAAAAGAATAGTGTTATTATATAGGTTAGTTCAAAGATAAATACGTATAATATAGTTATAAAATAAAAAAATTAAATGTAAATTAAATATTCCAAGTTTTCAATGTCCTAGTACCGCTCTTTATAAATGATAAAAAAAAATGTTTATAAAATAAATACTAAACAGAAGACTGTATGTTTTTATTTTCACTCCATTTCGCTTTTGTTGTTGCTGTTCTTTTTTTTCAGATATTTTTACCATACCATTCGTCTTTTATTATGAACTGCATGTTTACTGAACGAATAAAGAAATGTAATATTTGATCATCAAGATGGATTTACGAATGGAAGATCTACTTCAACGAATCTGGTACTTTTTTAAAACTATGTCGTGAATCATTTCAAACTTGATAGGCAAACTGATGTAATTTTTACTGCAAAAGTCTTCGATAAAGTTAGTCATCGTACCCTTACTCAGAAACTATCGAATATAGGATTCCATTCTACCCTGCTTAGTTGGTTTAAGCTTTGAGTGATACATACTCGTAGTTGGTAGGGTTCAATATGTTAAAATTGATGATTATCTTTCGGCTCCTTTTAGAGTTACATCTGGTATTCCTTAAGGGAGTCACCTTGCGTCATGACCAGATATACTCGATATTCTATCGTTTTATAGCACTTTCTTGTTACGGCTGCAGTCTCTGCACCAACCGAAATATAAATATCTACGGCAACTTGTAAAATCCATTCATGGAATACAATGAATTTTCAAATTATTGTGAAATTATTGCACCTTCCGAAGCAAAACGAAACTCAGTGTTTATATTTGATGATGTAGCTTGTGATAAACAAAACAACATTCGAGAATATGTTTGTATGGGATGACACAACGATGTAGATAGTTTCTACTTATTTCAATTTTATACACGCATACCAAAACATTTGTTTCGAGACAACGCAAACTACATAGTTATTTTCAAGCAAGACGAGCTAAATCTGAATCTGATCATATAAATTCCGATACGACATTCAATCAGTTTAAAGAACCGTGCACAAACTGTTGGAAAGATGCATTATTTCTAATGGTCATCAACGACCTCCCACTAGTCTTCAAATATTCTGAGTGTCTTCTTTTTGCCGATACTCTTAAATTATTTCGCTCCATTAAATCTGAATATGATTACGATTTATTATATCAAGATGTCGCCGCGGTCAATGATTGATGTGAACGGAATCACCTCCTTCTAAACGTTTCTTATTATCCTGCTTACTGCAATCCGCTATCCGCTAACTGCTATCTGTAACCGACCGGTTAGCAACCGCCCTGTTTGAAACCGACCTGTTTGGAACCGACCTGTTTGGAACCGATCTGTTTGAAACCGACCTGTTTGGAACCGACCTGTTTGGAACCACCCTGTTTGGAACCGACCTGTTTGGAACCGCCCTGTTTGGACGCGCATGCCACATATTCGTATGTATGTCTGTACATATGTATATCGGTGTTTTTGTTTTGTTTATTGGATGAAGGAAGTAAAACGGAGTGTGAGTAATTAGTTGTGGCGCCATATGAGTGAGAGCGAGAGGAAAGATGTGCGAGTGGTTTATATTTGTTGGTGGAGAGGGAAACAATGGTGAGAGGGGGGTGAATGATTTCCTGGGTCTGGTTTCCTGGGTCTATTTCAGTCTACAACCAAAATAAACAAGCTGATCTGAATGAGTACACCCAGGAAACCAGACCCAGGAAATCATTCACCCCCCTCTCACCATTGTTTCCCTCTCCACCAACAAATATAAACCACTCGCACATCTTTCCTCTCGCTCTCACTCATATGGCGCCACAACTAATTACTCACACTCCGTTTTACTTCCTTCATCCAATAAACAAAACAAAAACACCGATATACATATGTACAGACATACATACGAATATGTGGCATGCGCGTCCAAACAGGGCGGTTCCAAACAGGTCGGTTCCAAACAGGGTGGTTCCAAACAGGTCGGTTCCAAACAGGTCGGTTTCAAACAGATCGGTTCCAAACAGGTCGGTTCCAAACAGGTCGGTTTCAAACAGGGCGGTTGCTAACCGGTCGGTTACAGATAGCAGTTAGCGGATAGCGGATTGCAGTAAGCAGGATAATAAGAAACGTTTAGAAGGAGGTGATTCCGTTCACATCAATCATTGACCGCGGCGACATCTTGATATAATAAATCGTAATCATATTCAGATTTAATGGAGCGAAATAATTTAAGAGTATCGGCAAAAAGAAGACACTCAGAATATTTGAAGACTAGTGGGAGGTCGTTGATGACCATTAGAAATAATGCATCTTTCCAACAGTTTGTGCACGGTTCTTTAAACTGATTGAATGTCGTATCGGAATAGATATTTATATTTCGGTTGGTGCAGAGACTGCAGCCGTAACAAGAAAGTGCTATAAAACGATAGAATATCGAGTATATCTGGTCATGACGCAAGGTGACTCCCTTAAGGAATACCAGATGTAACTCTAAAAGGAGCCGAAAGATAATCATCAATTTTAACATATTGAACCCTACCAACTACGAGTATGTATCACTCAAAGCTTAAACCAACTAAGCAGGGTAGAATGGAATCCTATATTCGATAGTTTCTGAGTAAGGGTACGATGACTAACTTTATCGAAGACTTTTGCAGTAAAAATTACATCAGTTTGCCTATCAAGTTTGAAATGATTCACGACATAGTTTTAAAAAAGTACCAGATTCGTTGAAGTAGATCTTCCATTCGTAAATCCATCTTGATGATCAAATATTACATTTCTTTATTCGTTCAGTAAACATGCAGTTCATAATAAAAGACGAATGGTATGGTAAAAATATCTGAAAAAAAAGAACAGCAACAACAAAAGCGAAATGGAGTGAAAATAAAAACATACAGTCTTCTGTTTAGTATTTATTTTATAAACATTTTTTTTTATCATTTATAAAGAGCGGTACTAGGACATTGAAAACTTGGAATATTTAATTTACATTTAATTTTTTTATTTTATAACTATATTATACGTATTTATCTTTGAACTAACCTATATAATAACACTATTCTTTTATAATATTATGACCCCAGGCAAGTGTATTAACACCATTTTCCAATATATATCTCTTATCATCTATATAACTTAGTGCTAGTTTATTAATACATTGTGTATATATGTTATGAATCTTTGACCTAATTATAAACATATTTCCATAGAAAAGTTTCTTTTTATATAAACAATCTCTATAATCATCAATATTCATACCATCTAGTACTGTTTTCTTAACACCTTTAGCTTTTTTAATTTGTTTTCTTTTTTCGATATCTATGGAATACATTTTAGATCGAAGCCCAACGAATTCTCTAATAATTTCACCATTCATCTCATCTTTCATCATCCCGATTATCTTTTTATTTTTATTTGGAATATTATATCGATTATCAGTGGGATAATCTGATGTATCAAATTTCATATCAATATCATCCAGTATATCTTTATAGAAATCTTCAGTTTTGATAGAATATATGAAAGAATCAGTATCCATATAATTTAAAGTTAAATTGTCACCATACTTTGGTTTCATGTATTCATAATGAAAATCATACATCTTCCATTTTGATAAATCGAGTACAGTAAAACCTAAATAAATCGGTTTGTTGTAAGTTACATGAACGCGACTCATTTGAATTGCAACCATATTGTCTGTAAATTGAGTAGAACTATGAAAGTTTGGTTTTGCTATCCAAGCTCGAGCACCTAAATGTTTTCCACAACTTTCCCAATTTGTTACTATCTTTATATCTTTTCGTTTATCAACATTTTCCATCGTTTTACCATAAACAGCATTATTTAATAATTTAAAGAAATTCTTTTCAAATTCATTTTTAGCCAATTTACGGTGATGTGTATTTAAATCGATGTATTGTTTTAACCAACATGATTGCTTGAAACTTAAAATTCTATGTATTTTTAAAATTTTCATTCCGTGCTTAACACACTGTTGAAGGTTTCTATAATGTATGATATACTTTGTTTTATGGTTCAAGTCTGCTATGAGCTTACTAAATTTCGCGTTTGGGCTTTTTTTATTTTCTGCACAAAATGGGAAATCACTATGCTCATCATGAAGATGTTCTGGATATTCCAAGTCAACTTCTAAAATGTAGCCAGATGGAGAGTTTGGTGATACATTGAATACATTGAAATTATCTGTGTCTATCCATTCGAATTTACCATACGGTAGACTTTGAGACATTGCCCAACCATATAAATTATTTGCATCCAAATACGTCAAGTATTCAGAAGGTAGTTCACTTTTAAAGTCACTCATATATTTATTATTAGCTTTGGAGTGTCTGCAACAGCATTGCACAAGACCACCCCTAATACCTCTTTGTACAAACGTAAACATATTTATATCAGTAAGTAATTCAAGTCTAATCTTTGTTACTTTTAACATAGCATCCCATGATAAACCAGGTGCTGTATAATATTGACAGGGATCCAGCCCATAGATATTTCTGCAAACTTTTCTAAAATTCTCAAATATATCGGCTAGTAATAAGACATCTGTTTTTAGATATAACTCTAAATAATCTAATAGACTTTCACATTTAAATGTTTGCCATACCGTCTTTGCAAAATCATATTGTTCTGCAGTACAATTAGAATTGCTAATTGAACTAAAGAATTTATCAAGCGGTGGGAGACTTTTTTCACTTAATCGTTCCCACGAATTTATGTATTCATAGGGAAAAACTCCCTTTTTAGTCATTAAGTTGAATTCTTCATTAGACTTGAAGATCGATCTAACAATTTTAAAATCTTCTCTTGACAAATTCTTAGCCAAGGCATCTAAACTAGATGCCATAAATTTAAAAGAGTCTAGGAATCGAATCTCAATTGAATTATAAAATTCAAATGGAATAGTCTTTCTTAACGATATATACCTTTCCTTATTTACTGCAATCACATTTATATTGCCTGGAATATTTGAAAATTCTTTAATGAACAAATGACTGTCATAGCCTGAGAAATTATGAAAAAATACTGGAATAAACTTTGCAATCTGAAATCTTAAATTACATTTGTTATGAGCTGGTCCTCTGTATTTACCTGTCAGATGACAGTGATCTGCTACACGACCACCATGTAAAGTTTGTTTACAAATATGACAACATTTACTTTCATTATGGAATATGATTTCATCTTTTGTAAGAGGATTCATCGGTTTGTTTATAGATAAATATTTTTCATTGATATCTTGCACATCTTGTACTAAAACCTCAATAAACTTTCGTGATGCATCTAAGCCCTTATAAAGTCGAAACCTATTCAATGAACTGTTAAATGAACAATTTATAAAATAGCTAAAGGCACAAGGAACATGTTCTTGAACTATAGTAGTAGATGGTATGTTTGATTCTGGAATGCAAGTATCTACAGCTTTAAGGATACATTCAAAATCTGCATATACCACAAATGGTACATCCAACTGTCTTTCATAATTATAATATTCTACAATTGCCTTTTCAGGGTCTGGCATCTTAGTAACAATTTTCTTACATTCTAACTTATGTTTATTAAAATTATATTCGTTACCAAAATATTGAAGGCAGCTATTACAGATAAAAACCTTATGTCCATACGTTCTTATTTGAGTATTTATTAATCTGCAAAAAAAAAAAAAAAAAAAAACAAAAAAAAGTTATAATAAAGTAGATATGAAAATAAATTATACTTTATTACCTTGAAATATTCTTAACCCAAACATAGTGGAATCGTTCCATGTCTTGTAATAATAACAAATTTATATGAGCTGGTTTTTCTTCAGGCGTGTTATAGTAAGGTCCGACAATCATATTATGTTCCTCCTCGTAACCGAAAACATTAACACTTATATTCGGATTCAATTGTTCGAATTTTCGGACATCGCTTAGTTTGAAAGGAAATTCTAGATCTTCAAACGATAGTGTCACTCCATTTTTAAGTGATATTGTTTTTTCTGTGATGTCATTTATACTGTAGGATGAGGTTCTTTCTGCGTGAATATTTGATGGTATTATTGCTGAGATTACCGCCCATTTAAAACAATATTCATCATTATTTTGTATGTTAATACATGCTTTTTTAGTTAACAAAAAACTTGGAAGTTCCATGTATTGGGATCCTTTAATTGGTCGATATTCATTCATGTTTATCTCTATATGGATGATTCTTATTAATGCCCATCCACTATCATTTTCCTGAAATTCTTCCATTTTTCCAACAATGTTCGAACACATTTTATCGTATAACATATTTAACTCTTCCTCATTCTGTACGAGACACATCTTTGATTGGAATGATTTTATTGACACTTGCATATCATCATCATTTTTATTTATTTTCATGTATTCACCAAACAATTCCATATTAAATTTAAAAGAGGAATGTTTATTTAAAAGATGTTTTAAATTTTCACAAATAACACTTTCAGAATCCTTTAAAAATGCTTTGGGTTCTATTATTTCTTGTTTTTTGTTCACGTATATTAATGTCTGAATCCGGTCATTAAATGTGCTTTTGACCACTTGCAATTCTTCGCATGTTTCACATGGTTTTGCACTATTATGTTTATGCAAATTCGTTCTAATGTGTGAAGACCACTTATCTTTTGGAACATCTATTTCACAATCTGTACATATTTTCGTATTGATACTCTTTGAGGAATACACTGAAGAAGTAGTTGGTTTATCTTCAGATGATATTTTTTTAGAGCCATTTAAATTTAAAGTTGTAATGTTTTCATTTGAGTGAACATTATGATATTTTATATTATGATATAATAGAGCATCACTTCTGTTTAATGTTTTATAACAAATATCACATCGCAGTTTCTTTGAGTGTACATTTAAAACATGTCTCCTTAGATTCTTATTTAAGGAAAATTCCTTTTCACATATGTCACATATAAAACACTTCATTTTCTAAAAAAAAAAAACAATAAACCACACAATAAATCAAACAATAAAGCTCTTATAGAACAATCAAAATGTTTGCGATTATATTCAACGGATTTTATTAGTAGACTACTCAGCGCAACGTATAAGTTCGTACTGAAAACTTCCCATATCATACCTGAGTCTTATGATATCGAGTGCAAGAAGTGACTGTGAATTATATAATGAGTGACATTTTTTGTATGAATTTAAGTATTTGTCTATAGTATCGTAGTATATAGTAGTACCGAACACAAAAAGCTCTTTCTATCACAACCTCGATCCCCATGTATGTGTACAGGGCCGTTAAAAATATTATAGTGTATTGATAATAATATCAAATTTTGTATAAAAACATTATAGTCAGCGACCGAGAGCAACTGCAAAGACAACATCAACAACAACAACAACGGCATATTCCATAGAAAATAAAAGATAAACAAACAACATATTCGTCTCCATCAGCAAGTTTCATAAAAAAAAAAATGGTCGAAAGATAGAGAGACCAAGACTTTTTAACCTGTCGAAACATGAATATTCCTGCACCAATTTTTGTATAAAAATATCATAGTCAGCGACCGAGAGCAACTGCAAAGACAATATCAACAGCAACAACAACATAGGTATATCCTATAGCAAATAAAAGATAAACAAACAACATATTTGTGTCCAACAGCAAGTTTCATTAAAAAAAAATGGTCGAAAGATAAAGAGACCAAGACTTTTAAACATGTCGAAACATGAATATTCCTACACCAATTTTTGTATAAAAATATCATAGTCAGTGAACGAGAGCAACAGCAAAGACAACAAAAATAACGTAGGTATATCCCATATAAAACAAAAGATAAATGAACAACATATTCATATCCGTCAGCAAATTTCATTAAAAAAAAATGGTCGAAAGATAAAGAGACCAAGACTTTTAAACATGACGAAACATGAATATCCCCACCAATTTCTACGTCAAAATAATTTTCCTTGAAATATTGTAGTCAGCACTCCTATCTGATCTGGATGAGTAGACCTTGGAAAACGTTCATCCCCTCTCATCAGCAACCAGAATAAACAATCTGATCTAGATGAGTATTACCCCCTCTACCCATTTCAGCCAACGACTAAAATAAACAATCTGATCATAAACCCCGCTTGCCCCCGCTACCCCACCAGTTATGCTACCAAACAAAATAAACAAACATGGATCTTCGATGACCTTGGATTCTAATGACATATTATACATACACACATATAAAGGGTGATTTTTTAGCTGGTTTGGTTTTGGCAACACTGGTTTTGACAGCTGACGTGTGTTTAGTACCTTGTGTCACTGTCAAACAGCTTCAGTTTGGTTTGCAATTTAACCATGGATCGTCTTACAAATGAACAACGCTTGCAAATTATTGAATTTTACTATCAAAATTCGTGCTCGGTTCGAAATGTTCATCGCGCGCTGCTTCCATTTTATGATCGGCATTCTCGACCTTCTGAGCAGTCTATTCGGAAGATTGTGACCAAATTTCGCACCAAATTTACTTTGTTGGACATTAAACCACCAACACGTTTACGTACTGTGCATAGTGAAGAAAATATTGCGGCCGTATCAGCTAGTGTGACAGAAGACCGCGAAATGTCGATTCGGCGCCGTTCCCAGCAGTTAGGCCTTTGTTACAGCACTTTTTTTTGCCCGAAATGGAAGTTCTTGACTTGCATGATATGTGGTTTCAACAAGACGATGCCACATGCCACACAGCACGCGAAACAATGGCGCAATTGCGAGGCGAGTTTGGTGAACAGTTAATTTCACGTTTCGGGCCGGTCAATTGGCCGCCTAGATCGTGCGATTTGACACCATTAGATTATTTTTTGTGGGGGTATGTCAAGGCTAATGTCTATAGGGACAAGCCCGCTTCGATTGACGCACTGGAAGCCAACATCCATGCATTCATTCGTGAGATACCGGCCGATATGTGTGAAAGAGTATGCCAAAATTGGACTCAGCGGATGGGCTACCTGAGACGCAGCCGCGGTCAACATTTGCATGAAATTATCTTTAAACATTAAATTGCAAGGTTCAAACTATCGATTCAAATAAATATTTCATTCATTTTTTCGAATTTTTTTTTTTTGTGTTTTTTTTTTAAAAAAAGTTCTCAACCTCTTAAAAAATCACCCTTTATAAGATAACATAACAATGACCTTGGATTCTAGATGAGCATTAAACTCCGTTTTGCCCCCGCTTCCCCATTTCAGCCAACAGTCAAAATAAACAATCTCATCTGGATGAGTAGACCCCCTCACCATCGCTCCCCTCTCAGTATTGATTACGTCAGCTTTATCATCGATATGTATGTAAATTGATCTGTGATCTACCAACAATTTTGTTATATGTATTCTCAAACATACATTTTCAACATTTTGTTTATTATTCTTGATGACGTCACTTCCTGTCCACATGCGATAAACACTCTTTTTTTATTGATATTCCCGATATGAACACGTGTTTTTTATGATTTTAACCCTTTGTTTATTATTCTTGATGACGTCACTTCCTGGCTCCCTGCTCCCTGTGTCCCAGAATCGGTAAATCTATACTACTGGCGCTATAGAAGTTTCACTTCAAAAAAATGCGTGATAATCTCGCGCGTTAGAAGTGAAACTTCTTAGGCTCTACACTCTGGTCCACAAAAGTTCTCAGTACAGCGAAGATAGGATATTTGCTATCAGTATTGTTACAATCGCTTCCATAAATATGTCCCTCTTATAAACACTCACTGGATTACCGTAGTAGCATGACAAATCGCAGAGCAATCCCCGTAGGTTTACCATCTCCTGATTTAAGAACAACATAATTCGTCGAACGAAATAAAGATAATTATGTACAAAGTGGACACCACAATCTACATCATACAAACATTTCATGCAAATCGAGGTGTAATCCATATTGTACACAATTACCGAAATAGATTTTGTATTGCAATGTGCATTGCACAAGAAAGAAGTTTTCTCTGCCACCAAAAAACTATCGAAGTATCGAAGTATTCAAAAGTGTATTGCAAGCTGAATTTTAAGGTTTGAATTAAAAACGACGTTATTTATTCTTCATATTTTCTTTAGGAATAAAACCAAAGAATATACAAACCCAAACATTTTTACCCGCAGAAGAAATTGTATGCATAAACCCCTTTTCACTGTGGTATAATTTTTTTGGAGCAAACTCCGTAGAAGATTTTCAGTCGTTTCTTACCGCAGACCTCAGTCCCTTCGCCTACAAAACCGATTTTCTATCCGCATTAATAATTAATGTTTGCATGGTGGGCTTGAAAATAAGAATTTTATTTTCTTCGCTTGTTTTGTTGTTGTTTTCTTCGCTTGCTTGTACTTTTGATATTTTTGAGCTCGATATGTACATATATGTGTATTTTTTTTTAGAATTTATTTCACTGCCTGCTGAAGTTGGATAAGGGGAAGCGTTTCACTTTTTCGTCTGATTCAGGAAAAATTGCCCCACCGCGGCACCTTGATACAATTGTTTTCGAAAAATAAAACGTTTTTCGGCCAAAATATGAGCACATTTTCCAAATTTTGATTATATATTGAAAAGTTTTAAATAGATTACAAAGCTTTTTATTTCAGTTGAATGTCCTTAATTGTAGCTTTAATTTGAGGTATCATTTATGTTTTATATACGTGTTATAGTTTTAAAAATACAAATTTGAATTTTTTTTCTCGGATTTTCAAACTTTGTATGTCCTTTTAGTCCTTTCCAGTAGTTTGCGCCGAAAATCGCTTTGGATTTTCACTTCTGACGTATAGGACTATAGGTACGTACAAAAAAATTGAAGAAATCACGAAAAAAAATTCTTTTTCCTAGGCCTTAGTTCACACCTTTTTTCCAATACTTAATAAAAAATTATCTTTATCTTTTTTCACAAACAAATAGCACTTATCTACCATCAAATACAAAATCCGTCACTTAAAACAACAATTTCGCTTTTTAAAACAAAGAAATACATACAATATTATCGCGCGATTGTAGCTGATAAACATCCATACGAAAATGACCTAACTGTATTAGTCAACTTAGACATTGTTTTACTCAATAATGACGGTGTTTTAGCAAAAGCGGTTTTGTTACAAGACATTGTCAAATAAACCAATGTTAGATGCAAAAGTGGATCCACCAGACAGATCTGGCCTAGACTGGATTTGAAACTGTCTAACAGCCCTATTATGGTTAGCGAATCGAACGTTCGATATGAAGCGAACTCTTTTGCGAATCACCCGTATCGTGGTTTTATGGTTAGCGACGGTGTCATTCGCCTGCGAAACAACTGCTGCAACAGCAAAAAACAAATTAAATGACAGTTGCGACCATAATACCACGATACGGGTGATTCGTAAAAGAGTTCGCTTCATATCGAACGTTCGATTCACTAACCATAATAGGGTAACTATCTTCTATCTTTAGAAAGACAATAAATTGGTGACAACACTATCCAGTACGGCCGCATACGTAAACGCATATATTGCGCAATATATGCAAAGCAGGAGGTTCGCAGACGCCTAAGCAAAATTGACTACAAAGCAAAGAGTTCTAAAGCGTAGTAGTTTGCGCAAAAGCAAGAGCATCTGCGCGGCTGTCAAATAAATGCTGCTCATTTCACTCTGCATTTGGTTTTGTATAGGGCAAGCATATGCTTTTGACGTTGCATTGCAACTGTTTTGCAACATTTGCTTTGCAGATGTTTTGCTTTGCAAGTCTTGCGTTCACAAATTTGCCCTACCTTGTAGGCAGGCATGCAACGAGGCATCTTTTCGAACGACTTACATATGCAGAAGTCTTATGCCCAGCTCTTCGAAAAAAACTACACCTAGGTAAATTTGTTTTCAACATCCTTACTTAGGTACCTAACACGAACGGATTTTAGAAGCTTACCTCGCTTTATACAAAACTCCAAATGGTTGGTTCTCCCCGAGATCCTTGATATCACAGTGGGTCTCTATAGGCCTAAGAGCTGTCAACCGTCGCGACAGTTGGTTTAGTCGTCAAAAAATATGTACGAGATTTTTGGGGTTCCCCGATGTTTAAGTCTTAGATTTTTTAAGTCTTAGTTTTTTTAAGTTCTTGCTTGCATTAAGCTAAATAAATAATAAATAGGTTACGATAAATGTATGCCGCCAAAATTTATCGATTAGTAAGCATTATTCAATAAAGAAATTGCAATAATTTATTTACTATTGAAACCTTTATTGGGCCACCATGTATGCATGACAAAATTGTTCTGTTTTATACATAGGTAAGGTTAAGTTAGGAAGGGTGTGTGATTGTCGAGCAATCATTTTCAGTCTGAGACCCGGGTCCATTGTGAATCCACTCATAGTTATGGAGTAAATCCTCTTCTTACCAACTCGTAAAACAGTTTGTGCTTTTGGTGAATCTTAGAAGATCCGATATCTTTATATTTCCGATCTTTGCTATGCTTGTCAAAAATCTATGACCTTAAGTTCGGAGGTGTCGTTTATGGAGGGCGGGGCAGTAGCAGAGTAGATGTTGAATCGATTCGCTTTCTTCCTCATCCCCGCAGCTTCTACAGACATCGTTGGACTCAGGTAGCCAATTGCTTGTCATGGCACAGTGTCGTGTGATTAAGCGTATGGAGGATCTGTCCTATCAAGGGGGGCAATCACTTTAGACGCTTCAAAATAAGTCATTTTTTAACAGTGTTCTTAAAGGTGATAAAATAATTGAATCGTTTTGAAGTTTTAATACCATTTTATTCGAACTATGAAAAATATAAAACAAAATGGCGGCTCAGTTCAATTTTTCTTCAAGTGTCTTTGGGGCGAGGTCCAAAAGTTCTGCATTGGTCAGTCTTTTTCTATGTATCAGAAACCAAAAAACAAAAAAAAAACGTTTTATTTCTGACAAACACATGGGAAGGATAAACCTATAAAATCATAAAAAAGTATAAAATTAAAAATTAGGTACGCTCTTTAATAAAATGTTCAAATTTTATACTGTTTTTTTCGACATTTCTCATCAAAAAGTAGTTTATTTAAATGAAATCTTTAAAACTTTAGGTTTATCCTTCCGGTAATGGTGTAGAGAAAAGCCTCACAAAATTTCAGCCAAATCGATCAAAAACTTTTTAAGTTACAGCACGAGCGGTTTTTGAAAATACAGATTCGAGATAATCGCGCTTAAATTTTCAGTTTACAATATGCGGCGCGCTCGACTATATGTACAATAACTCTGTAAATATTTAACAGTGTTTTAATCGCAGGCAGTACGGGGGTGTCAGCATTACTGTTACTCATGGCCGATCCAGCTCTAGCTAGTTCGTCTCTTCGCTTCGATATTGCGATGTCCGGGTACCCAGCACAGTCTAACCTTGTGGTGCCTTATGGCGTTTAGTGCGTTGCGATATTTTTGGACTGCCTTTGATTTTATTGTGTTTGATCTTATTGCTTTTAGAGCTAGCTGACCATCCACCAGAATGGGTATCTCCGACGGAGGGAGGTCGCTTCCTTTTATTTATATTGCAGCCTTTTCAATCGCCAGTAGGTCCGCCTGGAAGACACTGCATGCATCCGTCTGAAAGATGGACATAAGTAGGTTACTCCGTTTAGGGACACCGGATCCTGCTACAAAGGGGTCTGAGAGAAAACCTCTAAATATCTAATATGACTTCTAACGAAGAATTGCCTTCAAAATACTTACTTATCAAATAAAATCTCTGAAATAAGTTGCATTTTAAACCAGAACACCTAAGGAATGTACGTTACTCACACTCGGGTCCTCATTTACTTCACTACTTAGTTAAGTATGTAGGATATTTGAAGCAAGTTTTCTTTGAAATTATTTGAAAATAAAATTTCTGTTTATAAAAAATAAATAAAACAAAATATTTAATTTTCATTTTCATTAATACATTTTTATTTGTTCATATCATTTTGGGTCTTTCCTTTTTCTTTGTCTTTGCAATAATTTATAATTATTTTTCGTAGCCTTTATTTAATTTAATGTTCTCAGTAGTATTATATTAAGTACTTGAAATATTTTCTTGGTTTTTTAATGTTTTGGTAATTACACATTTACATTATATCTGTCAGAGAAATTATATTTCACACCATTTTTCTTAATTATTTATTATATATATATTTTTTTATTTTTTTGTTAAGAAACAAGATCACTTCGATAAATTCTTTCCTAATTATTATCGTATTTCTTAGTAGTAACAGTACTTGAATAACTTTTCTTCATTTTAGCAATGTTGTTAATTTCATCTTTTTTTTTAAGTTAATATTTTTTTTGTTTTGTTTTTTGTTTTCAACTTTTATATTTATACGTTAACAACAATATAAATAAATCCTGTTAAGGTATTACTATTAATATAATTTATTACATTTTTTTTCATGTGGATAACTTAAAAATTAGGGTATATTTAAAAACTAAAATACATGGAAATACATTTTTCTATACAATCCGTAAGGTACCTTAAGTTACGTTCTTCATTTTATTCGGTAGAAGTTATACAAAATAAAATTAAAGTTACGAGTATTTATCATTCATCATCACAAAAAAAAAAAAAAGAAACGCCACCTTGCCACTAACCTTAAGGCATACCAAGAGTGCACAAATTGAAGTGGAAGCAATCTGCGATATCAAATAGGCGACCAAAATCGCAAGATAAACATCAGTCTCTTAGTTGTAGACCATGGTTGTTTTCAGCACCATTACCATACCAGAAAAAAAATCGTCCTTGCTGTGAGCATTTCCTTGGGAAAATGCTATTTTTAGCTTCATAAATAATTGAAGACCCACATATCAATCACAGACATGTAAAAAAGGGAGCAGGACATTTTCAACATGCTTTTGTATATATTACTTTTTGTAATGCTGGTAAATATGTAAATTATTTATGTTTGTGTGTAGAGAACCACCCTCATGACAAAGGCGCATCGAAAGGAATGTGCTACTAACAAAAATTAAATTAAATTGAAATGTATTAAAATACATATAACCAGCGTTCTTAGCTACCGCAGTGCGTTTATTAAATTGTCTTAGGCTTAAAAGACTTTTAAAATCGTTTTTATACCCCGGGTATGAATATACTCGTATGCTGGATTATGTCAGATTTTAAACCCAATGAATAATTACAATACCACTCAGAAACGCCGGAAAATGTTGACAATATAATTAACGTAATCATTCTACAGATGTCTTTAGACACTTGAGTTAAGACCCCTACTCCGCCTTTGCCTTTGAATTTGTCGCGGTGTCCAATTACGCTTTCAAATCTTTCAATGATTAACGGTATTCGATTAAAATAGAACCAATGAACACAAAATATAAATAAATGGTAAAGAACTTATTGTACATTTTAAATATCGCGAACTTTGAACTTTCATTGAACACTTATTTCCAAAGATGTACTTGAACCTTTACATTTTACGTATAAATACATTACGCACATATCACAATCGGTTGAATGTCGAAAGTAAGATGCCTCAGGGTCCGTCAGACCCAACGTAACATACCAGTGGCTTGGCGCCCATATAACCTGTTACCTTTTAAAATTCTACCTTTAACATAAAGCTGTCAGTGCCTGACAGCTGTTAAGTAAAGACTATAAAGTTAAGAAACAATATATGTATGTTTGTACATACGTGTGAGCGACGCATATAAATTATTGTGACTTCGCTACAAATACGGGGAAACTTTCGTGGAAACTTACACATAAAATATACCTGTCTCACTGAAAAGAATCGGTATGGAATTTATCGTGTAGCCAGGCACATTCAAAGATACAGTTTTTTAAAAAGTTGCAACGTAAAAACAAAAAACAAAACAATCATTTTCTCTGTGTTGTTGGTTGCATTTAAAACAGATATATCTGCGTACGTAATATATAAAAAGAACTTGTTTTAGTAAGATTCCAGCTGAAATTGCAAAATCAGTTGATTCTAGGCAGTTCAACGGAGCAGATGCAGTCCTTATGTGCATGTTTGTAGCTAGATCAATAAAAAAAAAAATGTAAGTTACATTAATTATTGCGAAGTAAACTGTGTGGTCAAAAGTTTTGTTTATTGTTTGTAAGTACATTAACCTTTTTTTTTTTTACTAAACAAACGTTTTAAAACTCGAACTTACTCGAATTTTTCCAAAACTCTCTCTAACTCGAACAAATCTTGGTATCCCGTGAAAATTTGACTTAGGGAGAGTCGACTGTATATACTGTAAAAAAAAAGTCTAACTAAATCGGAAACAAATTTGCTTGTGGTAGCTAGAAATAATGTGAAATACAGCCATTTTTATTGGGATGTTTCTATATACATACATATGTAACATAACATGTACCTACATATGTATGTACAACTACACAGCTTATGAGATTCGCTTTAATTTTCTTTGAATATTTAGCTGAACATCTACAAACTATGATTTTTTCATATTTTTGACTGCAGAAGTTGCGAAGATGAGGCGGGGGTAACTTTTGGTATGGTATTTTTCCACAAATTTTTGGCAATAACTCCCAAAGTTTCTAACGGAAAAAGTTGAGAAAAATTTCTGGAGCCGATTTTGCTTCGAGCCATTTCGAATGAAATTATATCCCACAATGATATATTTTTCAGAAAATTTTATTTTCAAGTTTGCATTTTTTGAGTGATAAGCTGTCTCAAATATGTGGACCACCGTAATGTATATGAAAGTGTGTTTCAAGTTTCTAGGGAGAACGGTTTTTGATGTCGAACAACCACATCCCGAGGTTAATTCTACGGCTTGCTTAAAATCTCACTCTGTCAGTGCCTAAAATTAGGTCTTAACGTGGGATGTCCAGATCAGCCAGAGTTTTGATGGCCAGAATGCAAAAACCCTGTATTATCCAGCGTGCAAAAGGAGCTCCGAATTAGAGCTGTGTCAATCAATGGTGATTGATGCGATCATTTTGACCCGTTCACCGAAAAGTATTGATGATTGCATTCACACAACCACAAATCAATCGTTCACAAAACCCAATACTTTTCTCGCTCATATGACCGGTTCGGATCTCTCGGTTAAAACAGAACGAAAGAGAATTACAATATTGTTCAGCTAAACCTGAAGAATATCTTCTACTGCTTTTAAGAGGATGAAGGGGTAGAAAACTAATACGTGCACAATTGTTAGAATATTAGGTCCACAAAAATATTACCACAGTGAAAAGGGGTTCAAGAAGTACTCATCAGAAACCATCCCATGTGTGCTCGAAGAGTCGAAGTATGGTATGAAACTGGTTTTCTCCCAACAGGAATGATCTCGTGTGCGCTCCCAAACTCTCAATCTTTATCCAATACTAAAATGAACAAATGTAGTCTGATGGTTGAGATTTTTGGTTGTATTGAAATGAAGTGGACCATAATACAATATCATCCTATCTCTATCATTGAATGATTGATTGAAAAGACCGAATTATTTTTGAAACCAATACTTGAACGATTCGATCTTTAAATTTGAACGATTGACACAGCCCTACTCCGAATGCATTTTGACAGAGAGTATGTCGCTTAGAGCAATCAATGGATATGGGTATTGTCTTTTCGAAAAAAAGACGTCTTAGCAAAGAAGAACTTATGTACATATTTTGTCAAGACATCACAGCCGTACTGTAGGTGTTATGGTGTATCACCTACTATGACATAATCGAATTATAGTTTCTAACTACTCCAATCATCGGAAATAGTTAGAAATGTCTACTGGGACGGGCATTTCCAACGGTAAAGCTCTAACATATCTAAGTAGGCAATTTGAAGATGAAAACGCCTTAATCGAAGCTACCCGTGATGACTGTGACGAGAAATTGGTGGGCATTCTCATTATTAACTGAGGAAAACATAATAAATAATTAATACACATTTCAAAACCGCAAAATTAAATCTTTAATTTTTTCCCTTTTTGATAAGATGTTTTAAGTGGCCTCAATTGACTCGCAGTGTATAACAGTGCATAATGACTATTTTGTGGGAAATCCACTTATGTAGTTTCCTATTTCATTTGGCCATAATTCAATGGCCAGGTCATGAACCCATATCAGAATTCAACCCCTAAAACCAGATATACATAGCTAATTCAGGTTTTAGTAGTTGGCATCGATATAACGGTCGTTTCTCGATCAGATAAAATTAAACAACTAGAAGTCATATAACCCTGGATATATCTTTACTGCTTTATTTTTGAAGTAAAACTTCGTATGGCTCGTTGTGGAGTACATAATTCCAAAGTCCGATGAAACGCGACAGGTAAGTGTATAGGAATAATGGTTCTTGCCGTAGCTAATATTTGGGAAAATTTCTAGGAACAATAATTGCATACTTTTAAGAGCTAACAATATCACGCCAAAGATACATACACACAAATAACAAGTTAAGGAGATTCTCTAGATCCTTTTAAGTGTTCTCTACCCAATTGGCAAAACAGGACACTCATGGAATCACCTCGGTGTCTTTCTGGCTGTCTTCACAAGCGTTTTTCTCAGAGACTATTTGACGTAGGGAATTTAAATTTGGAACAGTTGTATAATAGTAATTAGTGGCTCAAATACAAAAGTGAACTTCAAAAGTTCAATGTTGTCTTTGGTGGGCTAGTTTTGGGGGGGTTAACAGAAAACCAACCGATCAGTTTCCAATTGCCCACCATCGCTATTTTTTTTTTTCATTTCCATGAGACACTTTTGGTTGTATTCGTAGTGCGCAGTGGAAGTGAAAGAAAATTCGTCTATACAAGGTTAACTCTGAAATGTTTGGGAAAATGTACTAGGATTGGTATTAGATATACAGTGTACTCTCTCCTTACGGACACCTCTTATAACCGGACAGATTTCATAGAACGGAAATAAAAACTCAATTTTTCATATAAAAAACTCTCCCATAACCGGACTCTCTCATAACCGGACACGGACACCAATTTTCGAAACCGCCATAGAATGTCGCTTTCTCTTAACTGGACAAAACACATCTACGTATAGCAAATTGTTTACACATTTTTTTTTTGTTTTTGTTTTGTTTTCCTCTTCTTAGGACTTTGCAAAGAAACGAAACAAAAATGTAAACTGTGGAGTGTGCCTTTGCGTTATTATCACGTTCGTGGTCTCGCAGACACATTTTTTGGTGGAGAACGGTAGAATGACACATGCATATCTCCGACATTGTGAGAGATATTTTATATTATTTTATGCAAATTTTGTATAAAGATAAAAATGATTCTGCTGGTCACAGTAAAGTGAAAATTTGTCTCTGGTAGAATAAAATAATGCCGGAATATGGAAGTATAGAAACTGTATTTCTCGTCGGGGTATCCCGACATACTAACATACCTAAAATTCTTTGACGGCATATGCCATCATGACCCGCTTATTTCCTTAACCAATGAGGGCATATGGCGTCTTGTCCGCGAACATCCAAGAACTATGTGCATTTATAAATCCCGTTGCCCTTTTTAAACAGGTTTGCATGTTAAGTGTAATTTCAAGCTTGATTTCCATAGACAGAAATATGATTTGTTCGGTAATTTGTGTAAAAATGAACTCATTTATAAAATAAAACTAATACCATATGTCTATTAATTGTTTTTTCCCCTATAACCGAACCGAACACCTCTCATAACCGGACAAATTTCTCGGTACCGTCAGTGTCCGGTTATGAGAGAGTTCACTGTATTATAGTTCATCTGCCATTCTCTAGGTGGGTGTTGGGAGGGAAAAGGCGGCAATATTGACACCCAATAAATCCGTATATGGCTGGGGTAAAACGGACACTCAATAAATGTTCCTAATTTTTTTTTAGAAATTCAACGGGGCAAAATGGGTAAAATTCGAAAAAATGGGTGCATAGCTTCTACGTGCATTCTTTTTTGATTCGCATTTTTTTTAGATTCGCACTCTTTTATCAAAAGCAGTCGAATAATTCCTTGTTTCTTGCGGTAAGTGGGCGTGGTACGTCTGGAAAATAAAAAAAGTCATAAGATGGCTCGAAAAGGTAGTTTTCATCGAATCACGAAAGGCTATATCCTATGCACAGTATAGGACTTAAGTATTAATAAGTTCGTTTGTATACGTATTATGTAATAACATCTTCTGAAGAAGCGGTTCTCTAATTTTGTATAACTTGTTATTTCTGTATCTAATGTAAAACTGAAATTAAATCTAAATATTAATAAAAATGATATTAAAAAAAAAACTTAAATTATGTCATCAGGTCGATAGCATTTTGAAAAATTACGTAACAGTAACCTAATTTATTATAAATTAATTAATTGTGTAACTAAATCTTACATTCATTACAGCTATTAGCTATTAGATATTACTATAATTAAGTAACATAATATATTTAATTTTTCTTTTAACATGTTTTGCAGTTTCTATTTGCCATTCATATTTAAACTAGGTATAATATTATTTTTTTTATTTTTACTTACATCTTGCAGTTGCAATTATAATATCAATTTCACTTAGAAATTATCCCCCCTTGGTAGAAATAATTTTTTTTTTATATACAAATAAAATATTGAATTAATTTTCAGATTTTTTTTTATTATTATTTTTTTTTTTTTTACTTTGTTTAGTTAGAAATAGTAAAAACATATGTGTATAAAACAGATTTTGCTTAAGATATTATGCACAGGAGCATTTCTCACCTTACGTCAGATTCTTGAGTGTAAACTTTGCTGCAGAAGGTTATAATGACAGTATACTCAGAGAGTTGATCATGAATGATGTCCTTTGGTGAATCGTGTCGCTGTAACTTGTGTTTGCTTTTACAATAAATTGTATCTATGTATTTCATGTCTCTCTGGTCTCTATCGTCTAATTTATTTTCACGATATTCACTGTGCTGATGACGATGGTGATGGTGATGGTGATGATAAGCGTGTGCTGTTAAGTGTGATGAATTATTTCTTAATCGATTATGATTGGAATACTGTTGCAGAGATTGAAATTCGATTATCATTGTTGTTCGATGAGTATTCTTTTGAAAAAGATCTAGGCATTTGATCAGGAGTGTTGCGGCGCAAAATATTAACGCTTTTAGTAGATTACTCGCCGTTTGGGTCAGGTGCGAGCGGCAACGTTCGGCATTCTCCGAAACTGTCTGATAAATACTATAGTAGATAAAAATATTGATAGGTAAACTAATAGATAATGATTTGGAGACATTCGATGATGTGCTTGTCCCGCGCGCTGCATTGCTGCTGGGAATTCCCCTGGAAACAGAATGAGAAACACCTATTTAATTTAAATCTTTTTTGCTGTTCTATGACTCAATGATTTTTAGTAATATTAAATGAAATATATATATTCATAAATAGATTAAAGTAATTTTAAAAATATAAATAATACAAATAATCGTGAAATTTTCACCAAAAGTAAATAATTATCTTCTATCTATGCATGTAATAAAACTGTGGAGTAAAAACTGCCTGAACGTACATCACGCAGAAACTATACCTACTGGACCGATTTTGATGCAGCTTGGCATCATGATTTCTTATGTTCTTGGTCAATATTTTCTATATCTTTTATCCCGGAAAATGATATGTTTTTAAAAAATAGTGAAAAAACTGCATATCTGTAAGAAAAATTATAATTAGACAGCCCTAGCTCAATAATTGCTTATCGGATTGGAAAACAAAAGAAAAGATGAATTCAGTTAATTTTCCGCTGATTCATTTAAGGAGTTAAGCAGATTGTATGTTCGATTTTTCGCTGAAATTGGTTACCCGTGCTACCTACCCATTATTTTTACATTATAAATGGTCTTTGAGGATATTTGATTGTTTCTAACTTCAATTATATTTAAATTTAGAATACTAATACGTTTCTCTTTTATTGATTAATAATTAAATCATATTTATACTATATATTACCAGCTGTCCCGCCCGGCTTCGTATGTGTACTAAAGTATTAGCTTTACATATCTCTGGGTAGAAATAAGAGCCGCCAAATCCGACAAACCTTGTTGCATCACACCTAATATTCAACGTGTGAATAAACGACAGTATAGTTTTTCTACCTTTATTTGGTTGTATGCTATGTACCACATGAAATGTTCGACTTAGTAGCAAATATTTAAAAGCTAATAAGGCGTTGGCGTCTACAACGGTCTTTCGACGTCAAACGTCAAGTATTAATTTCTGAATTTTTAATGCAGTGATATCTTCAAAGGATTTTATGGACTTTGGCCACTTTCTGGGGGCTAAATGACTTCAGACTGACTGAAACAGTAGGTACCGTGTATGGGAAAGAATTTAAAATCCCGAATATAAGAGGTTTCGTACTCTTACACGTGAGGTATGGAGTTTAGCATTGCCACGTAAAAGTATCGCACCATGCCATTGCATGCACTGCTTATGTCAATTTCCTCAGAAAATTGTATGGCGTTTCTACGAGTTAATGCAATGAAAAGTCCATCGGACTGTCACCATAAACTTTTCTAGGTACCTATAGATACTGTGGAATTGAGGATGTGTTTTCGTTTTGCATATACATACATAAATATCTACATACATATGTAAATTCAACCACGACCTAGGTCCATACAGTCTCCACTTTTCACCACAGGTGACTATCCGGTACAAAATTCTTTAAGTTGAGCCTACCTTTTCCGTATTGTAGTTAAGAATTTGATAAAATTCTTTACCATTCACCATGAAAAAAACATGTCCGTTAGATCCTGATTTTTTCGTTTGTTTCCCTAAATATAAAATTTTTTAATAACTTGACTCCAGCGCCACCTATCGGGTCCAGATTTTGCATTTTTCTCTTTTGGCACTATACCAACATACATTGTAAATATGAGTCATTTTTGTCAATTAATAAAGATTTTGTTAATAACTTGACTCCAGCGGCACCTAGCGGGTCCAAATTTCTGCATAAACCTGGTATACAGCAATATGAAAAAAAAAAAAAAAAACAAAATCAAGAATCATGAAAATCGGCCCAGCGGTTATCGAGTTATAACGTCATCGAGTTTCACCCCGAAGAAATTATGTAATAGATGTTAATTTGAACAAGTACAGTTTACAACATATATTGTACATAAATATGTACACACCATAAGAATGTCACTAGCCAGAATTGTTACGCCAAATTGCTTGCGAAAGATTGTATCCAGCTACTTCAGCAATAGAAGGTTGAGATATGAAACCGAAGAAGGAGAAAAGTACAAGCAGAGACAATATATATAATTGTCTCTTGTACTAGTATAAACTCTCCGCGGGAGTCCCACAAGGATCAGTACTGGTCACCCTACTTTGGACTATCATGTACGGCGGAGTTCTGCAACTAACACTGTCAGATCAAAAAATGAAAGCTGTGCTAATAATCAATCAATCAAAAATCTGGAATACGCGTATAGAATAAAACACTTTCTTATATTTTTACTCTATATTTTCTTTATTTATAAATTTAAGTCACTTCACTATGTTGTTTGATGGTTAAAACTAAACTATTTTATTTTGAAAATCGTCCTGACTTTTATTCGTTCTCAGGACGAAACTAAATGTGAATTATAATAAAAATGAAAATTATACGTTAAGGGGGGTACACACGATACGACCGATCTGACGGACCTGGTCGGATGGATGTCTGACAGACCGATGTCGTTAGCGTACACATTGTCCGACATGTTGTCCGACCTCACTTTGCAAGTGGATTTGAAAGTCGTCGGACGTACTGAAAGCAGCGCTTATGATTGATAAAAGTTTGAAGAAGAAAATTTAAGAGAGAAAAGAAAGAAAAAGGAATCGAATTTAGGTACAGGAATGGATGAAAAAGCTAAGACATTTTTTTTTATATTAATTTATTAACAGAATATTACAATATTGAATTCTCCAGACGATTATCAGAATTTTTTATATTTCCATTTTTTTCCCCCAAAATTCAAAATTTCCATACACAGCCATCATTAATTCTCCGCTAACAACCACACCGCTTGGAATACATTTCAGAAATGAAAATTGCTCTAGGTCGGACGGACAAGTGTACACATTATCAGATATGTCCGTCCGACCACCAAAATATCAAAAAAATTTGAAAACCATCCGACATGTCCGTCCGGCCGTCGTTTCGAGCGTACACACACGTCAGACCTGGCCGGACAGACCAAGTCCGTCAGATCGGTCGTATCGTGTGTACCCCCCTTTACAGTTATTCCTAGATACAAATAATAAAGAAGTGAGTGAAACCTAGATTTAAGATTTTAATAATAAAATATAGTATCTAAATTGGCCTGCCACACGCGAATAAAAGGGTTGGAAGTCAAACTATCAGATCAAAAGACTCTGAAATAGGGGTAATATTCCTCTCATCGACTATTTGGGCAAAAAGTCGTCAAAGCTTCAGGCAGCAATTTTTGGAACACCGCCAAACATCGGAGGACCCAGATATGCTGGAAGAAACTTATACGCTGCCTCAGTTTGTGTGGCGGCTTAAGCGACAAAGGAAACAAGGAGAAAGTTATCGTCAACATATATCGACTTAGCGCAAACAAAACAAAACAAAACAATTTCGCACGAAGCAGCCCTTATCTTTGTAAGAATGGTCATCATCGAAATCCTTGCGGACGAGATGCAGAGTCTATATAATAGGAGAACTTCTAGCCACAAAGAAGCGACGGTCATCAAAAGGATCAAGAAAGAAGAAAGAGTGACTTCAATGACAGGTGGTTATCTCGTTGGAAAACCACAACGAAGGGCAGACGGACCTGCAGATTGATCCCATAGGCATTTGGACAAACCGAAGGCAAGGAAACTGTAATTACCACCTTACGCAGTTTGCATCTGGTCACGGTGGGTACGGGAAATATCTACACCGTTTTGGACACGATAGCTCAACTTTGTGCCCAAATTGCCCAAATCAGGAAGAAGACACAAAGCACGCAGGATTCCATTGCATACGCTTTCTGGGATAGATTGCAGTGCAGTGTTGTTACATTTTTCAAAAATGATATTCATGTTTTGCGTATTTGTTATGATGTATTAATTTATAGTATATCCGTCGGGGTCGATTGTAAATGCCTTCGCGTGGGACCAGTAGACCGCGGTTTGGCCACCAATGGTATAAATCATTCTTCTGCAATATCCTGGAGCTGAGCTATGCTCAAAATAGTTCATGAAATCGTTACCAACAATTTCTCATCCGTGTAAATCACAGCCAACAGCCTTGCAGCAGTGGGTGAAGCCATAGAGTGTGGGTTCAGCTTTTATGCGTTCGCGCATCGTACATCCGATTGCGATAAAACTTTTGGGCGGAGCTACCTCTGAAAATTTCCAGGAAAGGTCCTTAAAGGGGAACTTAGCGAAAAAAGGGGTCCCAGTTCCATATAAAATTAAAGAATACGGGGTAGGATTAGTATTATTTTATTGTTTTTTTATTACTATTTGTAATTCAGTTGCTTCAGTTCAGAAATAAAATGACCGCATTATATACGAGAAATATAATTGCTATGAAGTATGAGAAACGAAATGCACTAACTATTGGAATGTGTCTATTTACAGAGGGAATTTACGTTATTTGACGTTGAAAAATACAAACATATATAGAAAATTTCCCAATTTACAGAAAGGGTCCTTTTTCAAAAAGGGTCGAATTTACATATATGATTTTCAAAAAGGCGGGTCCTGGGGCCCGTACCATCAAAAAAGTTTCAATTTGACCTCAAAGGGTCCCAAAGGTATCCCTGCTTTGGGGATGTGAAAAAACAATTGTTGTGCGCAAGCCGGGACTATGTTCGACGCTGTGTGTGTGCCCTATATGCTTTATACAAGGGGTGGCCAAACTTTCGAGCTATGTGTTCGACTTTTCGCTGAAATTGGTTACGCGTGCTTCTCACCCATTATTTTTAAGATAGGTATGAATAATTACATACGTACACAACATAAAAAGGTCATTAGTCAGAATGGATACGCCAAACTATTTGCGAAAAATTGTATCCAGATACTTCATCAATAGAAGGTTGAGATGTTAGACCGAAGAAGGAGAACAGTACTATGAAGTCTCTCACAAGAATCAGTATTGGGCTCCCTACTCTGGACTATCTATCATGTATGATAGATTTTTGCAATTAGCACTGCCACCAGTCGCCGAGGCGTCGCCGTTGTTAATGTTGCATCGGGAGGACACCTATATGCTAGAAGAAACTTAAAATCCAACGTCGTAAGCTCAGTCCTGTTTTACGCTGCCCCAATTTGTATGCGAGCCCTAGTGACAAAGAAAATAAGGATAAAATTGATCGTTAACATATCGACTAAGCGTACTATAAGGGATATCAGTGGCTTCAAAATGGTTTCGGATGAAGTAGTCCAAGTGGCAGATGGACTTACATATTGATCCCGACCATAGACGTTGGGACAAACCGAAGGCACGGAAACTGTAACCATCATCTAACGGAGTTCCTATTTGGTCACCCTGGATATCGAAAATACCTACACCATTTTGGGCATGAGGTAATGAGGAAGAAGACACAGAGCATGAAGTTGCAGTATTTCATTGCATACGCTTTCTGGGATGGAGTGCAGTGCATGTGTTATAACATTTTTTAAGAATGATATTCATGTTTTGCGTATTTGTTATAAGATATAAGTTATTAATTTATAGCATATGCCTCAGGGTCGACTGTGAATGTCTTCGCGTTCGACCAGTCGACCGCGGTCTACGGTTTGGCCACCCATGCGTTTATACCATTAAAAAATCATTTGAGCTTTCAAATTTTGCAAATTAGAAAAAAACATGGCAGGTGGGCGAATAAAAAGGCGAGCATGGGTCAGCTAGTATATAAACATTTATACTATAAGCCCAGATACTATAAGCCCAGACACGTCCAATAGTCACGAAAAATGCGCGATTCATTTGAACCGTTTCTCTCAGCAAAAATTTACAGAAATACGGAAGGTTTTTCAACCTTCGGACTTCGGACTTTTATCTAATTTCAAAACTCCCAATATTTCTGGTCGCACAAACATTTTGGTACAATTAAGCCATTCAGGCGGTCAACGATTTTTTTCAGAGTCTTGATGAACCCCACTTCAGGAGAGGAATCGAAAAGAATGAAAAATGTTGGTCGCGAAGTGCGTTGAACTTCGAGGGGATAAAATCGAAATATAAAGTGCAATACAGAACTCTGATCGTTTGTCTTTTCAGATATTTATCGAAGACCCTCCTACATTACCACACCCCCATATCACGGTGCTAAACTTTTAATACAAAAGAAAATTCATAATTGTTTTGAATCAAAGTTGTCCATTGTATTGAACTCACAATTTGTTATGGAAACTGTAACTCAGCATCAACTTTCAGGCCAAACACAGCAGCAGCGGTTCGAACTTCGAGTTCAGAAAAGTAATTATAAATATAGCCCCAACTCATTCATGAAAACAAACTCTTCACTTAGCTGTGTTGAGGCAAACAAAACGACTACGTGAATAAATATTAAAAACATTTAAATTAATGAAAGTATCGTGTTGCATTGAACAATAACTATAGCATCGATTTCAAATCCTTGCTTTCCCTAGCTTTATCAGGAGGATTGGAATGAAATATGTATAAAATATTATGAAATTGGAGGATTCACTATAAAAAACAAAAACTGTGGAGTAAACCCATTTTAACCGCATTGCAATAGATGGTAAAAAAAATGTTCTGCCCTTGGAATTATTTGGGACAGATCCGTAAGACCCCTGAGGAACCTATTGAATAACTCTCATTGCAAGATACCAATGAAAGTCTTCTTTGTGTAAAGTTTGACATATATCACAAAAATCAAAAAAAAAAAAAAACGAAGTTGTAAACTTAGAATTACGGTGAATTGGATTGTTATCACAACAAGACAAAGAATATTATTCCGTTAGTATTTTGCGTTGCGTTGAAAGTTGAGTGATTGTGTTGTATACAAAGTGCATTTGATTTAGCTTGAGTTCAGTCCTCTTACATTTTTATTTTTATTTTAAAACTAAATACTTTTTGGTAGTGTAATCAATGGAGAATAATATTGAACGTATATACTAAATAATTCAGTAGATATTTTGTTGTTGTACTGCTTTAGTTTCTTACAAGAAAAAACAGAACAAAGAACAAAACATAAAGGGTTTTAGTTTTTACTGCCGAAGTTCTCAAAGGCTTCTAAGAAAATTGTCAGTTGAGAACAACATGATTTTTTTCTATGTTATTGCTTATTCAATTACCTGTCGATGTTTGTACGTCTTATTTGGATTGTTCCATCGCAAAAGTATTAAAAAAATATTTGCGAAAAAAACGCAAATCGGGGCTAAGGAATTTCATCATCGAAGTTTGGCAGCACTATGTGACAGCACAATGACAGTTTATTTGTAAAAAAATAATCGGTTAGTTCAGAAAAATATAATAAATAAACAAATGTAATGGAAGACGTGGAAAATGCACAGGTTCATTAATATATAATACAAATATTTGTTTCAGTGGTTTTCTTCTTCGTCGGATATTCGGTCCCGTATGCGAGGAGGGCGAATGGAGGAGAAGATACAACCGCGAACTCTATGAGCTGTACCAAGATGTGGATGTAGTCCGAAAAGCCAAAACACGTCGACTACACTGGCTCGGCCACATCGAGCGAATGGACAGCAAAGAGGATTTTCGAATCACAGCCCCCAGGTTCGAGACGACAAGGAAGACCGAACCTCCGGTTTAAGGACCAAGCTACCGCGGATGCCAGTGCGCTTGGTCTAGACGACTGCAAGCAGCGTGCCCTGGATCGAAGAGAGTGGAAGGCTGCCGTGTCTCAGGCAGAGACTCTTCTCGGGTCGGGAGCCCGTTAAGTAAGTAAGTAATGTTTTCTTTAATGCTGTTTATTTTTTTCAGTTGCTGTTCTTTATTACGAGTTGAATAGAAAGTTTGGAAAATCGCAACAATTTTCAGAAAATGCAACTAACGTTTTTATTTCTGACAACTGATTCTGGAATATCATACATAATATCCCCTATATTATACAAGAAGAAGCAGTTGCAAAAGGACATTAAAATGACAAAACAAGAGGTGAACTGAAAGCAATTTAATAGATGTGTTTGATATAAAAACATTTTTGTCGATTGTAGGCTGAAGAATAGCAACAATTCCAATCAAATTTGTTGATAACAGTCCGTGTAGCGAATGATTTTAAGACCGAAGCAGTACTAAAGGTCCATTGCGGGAACAACAGCACCTAACACCTCCTCCTCCTAAACCATTTTTACTGCACTAGGTCATTCAACGTAATTTGTAGATGTAATGGTATTAACCCATTTCTTGCCACTGGTGCATTTTTGCAACAATGATTTTTATCGACTTCTGAGGTAGAAAATTGTAACCTAAAATATCCATTAACCGTCAATGGTGCATTTTTGCACCATTATATTCTTAAATATCGGATGATGGAACAAAAATAAAAATGTCCAATAAACCTTCCCTGGGGCCTGAACAGAGAGTTTATGAAGTAGCATCAGACGTTTTAATTGATTTGAGTGGTGGCAAGAAATCTTTATATCGTCGGTAAATATACGGATTTTGCCTTGTTTTATGTATGAGTATGATGAATCATCATTAAAAGCAAGAATATAAAAAGTGGCCCAAGGTGACTCCCTTGTCGGACGGCTGATTCTTCTAAAAAATGAGTCTAAAAGAAAAGCGCAAAAATGCATTGATGTTGAAGTAATTACTTCCTTGCCTTCGACAAGAAAAGATCGGTCCACTTAATTAACCTTAGTCGCTAAGATGTATCATCACGGACAATATATCATTGGCATTTATGGCTCATGCGGAAAGTTTCGGTATCTTTCACAATAACAATTGCAGAAGCTGAGGGGACGAAGGAAAAAATGGTGCAGTAAAATAAGTCCCCGGGAACTAAGTCCACTGAGGGACTTAGTTCTTACTAAATGGGAACTAAATCGACTTAAGTGAAGTGGACATCGTGCCCATACAACGTGGGCACGAACTCCACTTTCTTATGGGAGCTTAGTACACATTTAAAAATGTGAAGAGGGAACTAACTTTCAACAATAATATGTAACAACAATGCGAGGTTGGATATATGCAAAGTTTCTTTGTATCCAATTTTATACTATTGCTCTATCTTACGAGTATGTTCAAAACTAAATGTCCCATTTAAAAATTAGTTCTTTAGTTTTTAAACGTTAGATGGAGTGATAGTTTAAAATTCGATATAAAAAAACTTTGTATATATAGTATATCCAACCTCGCAACTACTCCCAATCCAACAGCGAGCAAGCAGGGGTGTTGCAGGGGGCCAGCAGGCCCCTCCCCCCCCCTGCCCCCCATACATATTTCACTGTATATGCACAAAACTTTGCAACCGATGTTCCCTGATGAATATCTAATTTTTAAATGGAATCTTTATATTTTTAGTTTTTGAGCATAAGATAAAGTAAACTTATTAATATAAAAATCTCAGTGTGACGCTCTTACCTATCAATCTTACGGTTAGACAAACACAAAAACTAATGCACACAATGAAGTAAAACTTCGTATTCCAGTTCATTAACATCCTGTGCCTATTATATGCCGACTTCTAAATTAATTTTTTCGCAATATTATTTAAATTAATGCAAAAATAAAAACACTCTAACAAATGCCTCTTTCTTGCGAAATGTCATTTATTCAAACTATAAATACTTAGAATTCACACTTGTGGATTGTAAATATATATTGATAGACTGCAAACCTTGGGGTGCGTTCGCACTGTCTTTGATTCTTCGAACAAAATGACAATGTATGTATTGTAAGTAACACTATAGTTTTTAGACACGGGCGAAGCCGGGCGGGACAGCTAGTTGTATAATAATAATAATAGTAATATAGTATAATTGTGATATTTAACTAATTTGGCTTTATTTATTACAATTTCATAAGCGAAATATGTAACACCAAAATGTTTGCAATTTAGTCTTATTTCGTTGGGCCTAATTTCACATCATCGGATAGGGCATTCAATGTTGTGCCCACATCATGTGTGTACAAACAATTAATTTATAATTCAGTTCGCTTATGCAGAGCACGTAAGTCCTACTTAATAAAGTTACAAAATACCTGACTTTTTATTTTACTTCTTCTTGGTAAAAGTTTTAATTTATTTCACAATTAAAACCACACAGTTTCTTTGGAACTTAATTCTCACATTGCATGGGAACGAAGTCCACTTCACTAAAGTGGATTTAGTTCCCATCAGGTGAGAACTAAGTCTCTCAGTGGACTTAATTCCCGCGGACTTATTTCCCTGCACCGGAAAAAAATGAATTTGTTTGTCACCTGCTGTGTGACTACCCTGTCCTCGCAGACAAAACATTGAGAAATATTAAATTTGTAGTTACTTCTTAGATGAGCTGGGCGACTTAAGCAAAGTTGAGCTGAAAAGTCTTCTTGGTTTCATCTCCTTATCTGGTGGTTCTAAATCAACAGTCTCTTTACAGGTTCCAGGATAAAATTTAACATGAGCACAATGGACCCAAACGCAAGTGAACAGTGGCTGATTAGTCACAGGCTGGTTGACGTCAACGGCAACCCACAATTTCTATCGCCTTCTGTCGCCTTTCTTACGGGTTGAGGTCACAGTACCGAAAACCGAGATCTCAAAAAACCCAAAATCCCGAAATTCTAAAATCCCCAAAATCCAAAATCCTGAAAGGCCAAAATCTCGAAATAAAATCCCAAAAAAGAAATCCCGATATATTATATAAAATGCTAAATTTTTTGACAAAAACTCCACCAAACGGAAATCAATTTTGTATTTTCTTTTACGGCCACATTGATGGTCTTTACTTATATTTGGTTAGATTTTAAGTAGCAGTATCTTTTGGAGTATACTTACCATTTAGTACATGCACCGTCACACCTTTACTTTTAGAATTCGACGGATTGCATTGATACTGCCCGGAATCAGATGGCCGAGCTGATTTGATCAATAAAAATGATGTTGTTGTTTCGCCTTTATTTGTTACCACGGATACTCCACCTCGGGGTGAATCGTAATTGATTATCTGAAAGTGTGAAAAGAACTGTTGTTAGAAAATTAGCAAAAGTTATTATAACACTTATATTTGGAATTGGTTTGCTATAAATTCCTTTTGGTTTTAAGGGGTTACATGGGTTTCTCGGGTCAGAAACGGCTTATTTTTAACAATTTTTTTTTTATATAAAAAATAAAATATTTCATTCAAACTTTTTACTGCCTTAAATATACATATTTGACAAAGAGGGCGAATTCGGAAACTTCAAACCGATTGCGCATTGATTCGGCATCACTGTATACTGCTCATTTGCAAGCCGATGCACAGCACACTTGATTTAGATGTCAAACTGATGCGATGCCATTTTTTTTTTTTTGCGTTTCAGAACGTTTAAATTTTTATGTTTAAAGATAAAAGCTCGGTGCTGAAATGGAACTGCTAATAAACATTCTTATTGATAACAAGGACCTTCAAAACGACCAGTTTTCAATCAATGTGCTCAATAAAAGATCTTTGCGTTTTAAGAGAACGAGAATATTGCTTAAAACAAAAAATAAAATATTGTATCAACAAATTTAATTATGCTTATTTTATGAAATTTGTGCATCAGATGTGACAATATTGCGAAAGAGAACGTGATGCAGAGTTAAGGCTGCATCACTACTCTAGTGAGGCGTTTCCGAATTCACCCAGAGTTTCTGAAATTTTTGTATGAAAATATTTAAAACTGTCATTGCGACCCCTCGGAAAGAAGGTGCTTGCGCGTTGACAGCAGAACTCATAACAGTATCAAATGAAGTCAAAAAAATAAATACGTTTTTTAGTTAATACCTTAAACTAGAACTTGGACGAACAAACAAAAAAGTGAAAGTTGAATTTTTGGCACACATTTTTACAAAAAAAAAAATTTAAAAAAATTTAAAAATTTCGGTAAAATTTGCTCTACATTTCTTTTTTAAAAATAGTTGCATTACAAAACAAAAATCCTTCATTCAAGTCCTTGTCAATAATATCTCGAAGACGTGTAAAATTTCTTCAAGATCGGTTCAGTAGTTTTCGAGAAATCTTGATAGCCAACTTTGAAAATACAGCTGCGAGAAAAACGCATTTTAACCCTTTGATGCCCACTGTTGCCATATGGCAACATTGACGTTTTAGCTTCTAAGTCCCATATTTTTTTAATATTTTGTTTACTGTTTTTTTCACAAGACAGGTTGGTATGTTATGAGTACATTATAAGTGAATTTCATGACATTAGCATTGCGAGTGATCGGAGTTTAGCGGTTTTTCGTTGTAACTACAAATCAAATGAAGGTTTAAAAAAATTTGCAAAAAGTAAAAAAAACGACTCAAAATAAAGTAAATTTTTTATAAAAAGTGAATTTTATCTTCAAAATATGTCAGGCAATAAGGTTAGAAAAAAAAAATTTTAAAAAAAATTTTAGTTTGAGCTCAGTAACATAATTATTGATTAGAGTCAACACCCCCTAGCGGTCAAACCAGGAAACATAGAACCTTGAATTTGATACCAGTTCATATATGAGGCTCGACCATCAACTTAATGTCATCAACACAATGTTAACACCGCCCAAATTAATTCGGGCATCAAAGGGTTAAAATTTAGGACAATATTCTAGAGATGTTGAATTTTATAAGACCATTTTGAAGCCGTGAAACCCATGTAACCACTGAAACAAGTTACTATTAAAAGGAAAACAAATTGGCCGCTGAGCACGCATATGATATCGTTCCCTACTTATATTCACTAACAAATTCAACTTTATGCTATCACTACAGTGATAACTCCCTTAGGCGGACAGTGTCAAAAGTTGTGTCCGCCTAAGGGAGTTGCCCGTTCAAGGGATCAACACAATATTTTTAGATATACATATTATCCTTATTTATCAAAACAAAAAAAAAAACACTGCAACTTTATTTGAAATGATTATCAACACAAAAACACGAGAACAAAGATTGGGAATGATTTTTCTCGCAACTGCACGGATAAGGAGAAAGAACAATCCCCCTATCACCTCCTGTGCAGCTGTCAAGCACTATCCTCATTAAGAAAAAAGATTCTGGGAGTATATTTCTTTACAGACTTACAAGATATTTCCTCGACGGATATCAATAAAATATAGAAATTTATCCAACTTTTCAAAAGTACCGATAAGAATTGGCTCATGTGGCAACACAAGGGACCTACTTTAGTCTCAGTGGATCCTACCGAGTGCGGTGGATAGCCACCCAACCGAACCTAACCTAACCTTGCCACATAAGCTGCCCCACTGCCAGCCGTCAAAAAATTATTTTCAAATTCTCAGTATGATGGAAGACTGTTCCAGAACTCCTTTTAACCTGCAATCTACGTACATATATACGTTGATATGTCTACCATTCCAACAGTTTAGACAGGACGCACGACATCGTTCTTTCCCCCTTCGGAGAAAATCCTAAAATTTATTAACTTACTGGCAATTTCGTACTGCTAATATATATAAACCGACTCATTGGCCAAATTACTTTCAAACTTCGGTTTTTTTTTTTTTTTTTTGTTTGGCATTCAAAATTGATTTCAATCACAAACTTTTCAATCTCTAATTTGTGTTCATGCCAATCCGCTATCGATGATAAACTGAAGGACCACACCTAACCTATAGCTATAGGCATTGAAATATTTCTTTCTTTGAATTATTGATTGCCGTCATTAGCTCCTCAAGAGATGTAAAATTAATACCATTCGCGAAAAGTTTTAAATTTCACCACAGCTGAGGAAAATTGCAAAAGTTAAATTCATGACAAGGATGACGAAAATAAAACAGACAAAAAGAAATCGAAGAAACTTTACCGCATACCTCTTGATTTTAAATTTCAAATAAGCTTCAGGGATAATGTCAAAGAAGGCAAACAGAAAAGAAGTGAAAATCGAGAAAAAGAAAAATTAAATAAAAAATTACCACTACGTACGTGAATAGATCCCTGAAGTGTTCTATCTAATGATGCGCTGGACACTGAATCCTTTTAAAATACTAAAAGAAGTTAGGACCAGAAAAGGGTACAGATAAGAGACAGGATTACAAACTAGGGAATAATTGTCTTGCCATGCTTTGCAGTTTCTTCCTTCGAAGTCGCTGTTGTGTCCCCGTAAATTGTCTTCTGTTTCGAGAGTAGATATAAATTAAATTGAGGACATTAATTTCTATTTAATTAGACTTATTTAGCAACACATAGAAGGCCAACGAAAAGACCGTGTCATGCCCATGGCATAGGGTTCTGAATTGCTAACTACCATTTAATTTTAATTAGGTGAATAAGCTTCACTTTTACAACTTTTCTTCTGTTTGGTTCCTGTTTCTTGGAACAACTGGGCAAAGTTTGGTTAAGGGGAATTCTTTGATGACGGCTTGGATTCTTAATGAGACAAAAGTTTCCTAATAATTTATTTAAAAGCGATATTAGCAAAGTTTAGTTGATTACAATTTCGATGCAAATGGTTAAAAGATTTTTTTTGGTTTTGCTTTTCTTTGCATTTTTGGTTAAACTTTGACAAATTCAAGTTTGTTCGTTCGAACTGAACATTTGGTGTGGTGATGGTAATCATACACTTTTCTTGGAAAGAATTCCACTTAACTGACAGGCTAATTGTCGAATTTTATTACAAGGAAACAACACTGCTCGACAGCACTTAGGAGGACTAAAGTGATTTGAAATTCAGATAGAATTTGTGGATAGGGATTAGGAGATAGAGATACCAGTTAAATATTACGAGTGAATTGAAAAGAAATGTCTAAGCCAAATTTATCTGTGTAGCCCAAAAAGGACATAACTTGGATTTTAAGCCTTTGCAAAATTGTCTCCTGGAGTGAATTTGGAAGATATTTAATATCCTTAAGGAGGGGCGGGCGATAAATATAAAATAAATAGTTAAAATAACATTTCAAAAATATGCCTGTAAATTTTTAGAATAAAATTCGCATTATTTATCGATTAAAAACTCTGACCTTGGGGTCTTTTGTATTGACGACTCGTGCTGTGCGGAGTGATTTAGTCAGTGCAAACAAAAAGAAATGCAGTCTTATCCTAAAACTGAAAAACATCAATCAGCTCGTGCTGCAAGACCACTAAAAAGAAAATTCCATGGAATTCAACATAGTAATAAGGAAGAAGAAGATACAGAATCACAGAGTTTCTCTGTGCTTTAAACGTATTTTCTCGAAACTACTTTTTTTTAAATTGGCGGGCAAGATAACTCAAAAAGTTCTCAACCGATTCTTATGAAATTTAGCACACGACTTCTCTATAGTATTAGCTTCTAGTTGAATCTCAAAAATGCCAAAAAAAATTCAAAAATTACCACTTTTGACCCAAAAACCATCGAAAAAAGGGTGAAAAATCGGCTTTTTTCTCTGATTAATTGGTTTTTTTATTTTATTATGAACACGATAAAACCAAAATTTTTGATTTTTTGATTTAAGATCGCTGTAACAGAAGCTAAGAATCAAACATGCTTTATGAACACGATAAAACCAAAATTTTTGATTTTTTGATTTAAGATCGCTGTAACAGAAGCTAAAAATCCCGCCGATTGATGCCTTTCGCCGCGATGGTCTCAGGAGATTAGTTACTATGGCGGCCATTTTGAAAAAAAAATCTGATTCTTGTATTTTTATTTTTATTTTATTCCTTCCCTTCTGAATAAACCTCTGAAAAACGGCCAAAATTCAGGCAGTTGCATGTATCGCCCCCCTTAATATAGAGGTTTCAAATCAGAGGATTCCTTAAGAAGAGCCCGCTATTTTACAAGCTGCTAAAAAATATGCAAGTAAAAACAATGTATACAGAACTATGGGAGGATATACGCTTCTGTTCACTACCAAAATGGAGAAAAACTCGCTAAACAGCTCGAAAAGTTAAAAGTTTTCTCAGTCGACGTGAAGCACCTTCTCGCTCCGCAATTGTTTTTTTATTTTTTTAATTATTTATTTATTTATTCATCTACAAGCTTTCAGTGGTAATTACATAAATATAAAAATAAGAAATAAAAACAAATAAAATAAAAATGAAAAACTTAATAAAAAATAAACTTAATGAAGAAAAACGATAACAAATTTAATTTATTAAAAAAGCAGACAAAATATTTCTGAAGTGACCTCTGGACTTCATCGCGACTATAATGTCCGACCCATTTGAAGAAGAACGTTTCGACCTCTGAGAGGCGGTTAAGGAGTTCTCTGATAAGAGGGCTCAAAATCCCAACGCATTTTCCAGAAAACGTATTTTGTGAACCGCCTCTGTTCCCTTTCTGTACGATTTGAATGCGTCTTAAAAATTAGACTCCAGATAACATCGAGTATCGACCTAACAGGAGAAATGAGGAGAGATAATATTAAGGAAGTGGATAAGCAAAAGACTTAATTTTGATAAATCCAACCAGTAAGGAATAAAAGTGAGCCTACTATCAATAATTACATTGATTCAGAAATTTGAACTTTTGGGACATGTTACTGATGTGAAAAACCGAAATCGTGTCCGTCGAACAACAATTATTGGAAATTTTGCATCTGTAGCTCGAAGGGTTGCCAAAAACCCAGGTTTACCAGTCCACGTCAATCTCAGGTTGAAAAAACCCTTTAAGGTTCAGTTGACGCAATAATTTAAACCTGCCGACCATCAGCAGCATCGAAACTTTGCTAATTGGGTCTTGGAAATGCATTAATTTCCATCTTCCAGAATTGAAGCATTTGGAGCTCCGAAAAACCAAGAATGATTGTCGGGAAGCCTCTCATTATGAAGGAAGAAAGAAGTACCAAAAAGAGCACAACATATCTGAAACTGTATTTTTCGACTGTTCAGAAACGATCGATGTTAAGAAAGACCACAAAACGTAAGGATAGTCTGATGATCAGACATAGCTTCAAGCAACACTTGATCAATTTAGTGGAAATAAAGACTCGAATGCAGCAAAATTATGGTGTGAATATATCATCTAGTAAGAATTCGGCTTCTGAAAAATAATCTTCGAGGATGCCAGAGTCTTGAAAAACACACCATCAAATCAGAGAAAACGCCTGGATCTCGCGAAATGTCACATGCAAAAAGTCAGTCTTCATGGAGTTCTGTCATCTAGACTGATGAATCCTAATTTAATCTGTATGGGTCCGACGCGACGGCAGATCCTATGTTCGACGTCCTCCCAACAAGGAGTTGGACCGAAAGTACACAAGGAGGACGGTGAAGTTTGAAGGTGGCAGTGTAAATTACAAAAAAAATTCTGTATTCTTTGTCTTCTTGATATTTTTAAAATGGTTCTTCCATACTACCATACTACCAGTCTTTGTCGTTTAAACATGCTTCAGGTTTTGGGTTCCATATGTCATGACGGCAGTATTGTATTATTGGGGCTAAGTTGTGAGTCGAAGATGTGTTTTCAAAATTTCTTCCAGTATTTGAGATCTTTCTTGTTCTTCTTTATTTGTAAGTGTGATATGAAAATAAGTTGACCTACATAAACATATTCATCGACGTATCAATTTGTTTTGCTATTAATATCTTCTCTCCTTTGCTCATTTATTTAATTTTTTCTGCGTTCATGATTAGACATTGGTACAGCTTTCATTTAAATCCTTTATCATTTCCTTCCAGTCTCCTGTTGATGTTGCAATGAACGATATCATCTGCAAATCTCAAGTTGTTGAGATAGTCATCATCTCTTCTTTGTCCCAATGAATCCCAACTTATAGATCGGAACATTTCTTCCAGCTTTACAGAGGTGAATGCACATACAAATAGGTGAAAGATAATCTCTTTGCCTTACTCCTGATGCTAGATTAAATGGTCTCTCTTTGATATCTAAGGAGATTTAGGAAGTTGCATTTGTGTATGGGTTTTTGTGTATTCTCACAATTATGTTTCGTATCCGTTGGTATTTTATTGCTTTCCAGATTAAAATGTGTTCCACTGTATCGAATGCCTTTGTAAAATCAATGAATGCCAAGCTTAAGTCTTGTTGGTACTCGATACATTTTGAATAACCGTATGTACACATATGTATGTATGTAGATGGTCTATGGCCCTCTCTTGGTTGTTGTTCGTATAAGTTTCTCTGGATTCTTTTTTGCAAAAACATTATACGAGTGTATGACCGATATTAAGCTAATAGGTCTCCGTTGACTCCTTGCATTGTGTTCGGATTTGTTCAAGGTCAAAAATTCAGATAAACATGCTGGTAAGTTTGCAATCCAATGCTAAGCATTTCCAACTTTATATCGTCATTTCCGGCCAATTTGCCGCTGGCCAGTTCTTTTATAAAAAATTCAACTTCAGATGGTAGGAAGGGTAGGGTAGTTCATCTTGATGCTCGTTATGAAGGCTGATTGCTTCATTTTATTGTTGAGTCTGACTAAGTGTAGAAGAATGCAGTGTTTCAAAAAATTCGCTGGCTGTATTGCGTTTTTCTTGTCTGCTTTGCACCCTTTTCTCTGTTAAAGCTTCCTTTTATTTTGTCAAATTAAGTACAATCAAATATATGTATGCTGTAAAGTAGTATGTGCCGCATTGGACTACTGGAGATGGGTTCACTAAATAAAATTGGTATAACAGAGTCAATAATAACGTGTCCAACAGTTGCCCTAGGACTAGGAGGCATTCCGCCTTTACATACATATATAGGTAGTACATTACATTACATTACAATACATTACATTACATTACATTACATTACATTACATTACATTACATTACATTACATTACATTACATTACATTACATAACATTACATTACATTACATTACATTACATTACATTACATTACATTACATTACATTACATTACAATACATTACATTACATTACACTACATTACATTACATTACATTACATTACATTACATTACATTACATTACATTACATTACATTACATTACATTACATTACATTACATTACATTACATAACATTACATTACATTACATTACATTACATTACATTACATTACATTACATTACATTACATTACATTACATTACATTACATTACATTACATTACATTACATTACATTACATTACATTACATTACATTACATTACAGTACATTACATTACATTACATTACATAACATTACAGTACATTACATTACATTACATTGCATTACATTACGTTACGTTACATTACATTACATTACATTACATTACATTGCATTACATTACATTACATTACATTACATTACATTACATTACATAACACTAAATTGTTTTATATTACATAGTATTAAATTGCATTACATTATATTACCTACATATTTAAGTTACGTTATATATGTAAGTGTCAAAGTTGGGGTCTTCATGTCAAACGGATTTTGAGATAAATGCCTGTGATAGACATTTAAGAGCGGAACGAAGCCAAAAAAAACTTGTCAATGAGTGAATGTGTTCAATACTATGCTCACGATGTTCACGTTTAAACGTGTCCTAGTATTTATAGCTTTACTGCATACATTACATATGTAACCTTACTAATAATAGACTTCCATGCTGCTACTGTTATTTGCCCGGACCAATTCATTTAATCGTACCTAGCGCAGTAATTTTATTTCTATTCTGGTAGACTCTTTCTCACTAATTAACTAATTATCAGAAATTAACAGCAAAAATTCGAAAACACGCATCTTAAAATAGTTTTCAAAGCTTTTACATAGTTGATTGCCATTAATTGCTCTATCCGATTCTGATTTACCTTTTCTCGTGGGGACGAAACTGCGTACTCCGACGAACAACAAACGGATAATGAATGATATTAAGCTATTATTTTCTCACTCTCTCGTGTATGGGTACTTACCGCACTATTGTGATTCCAAAAGATATACGCCGGTGGTTCAGGTGAATTCAATATAACACACGTCAGATTAATTGTTGAACCACTTTCAATGTACAGATCCGGTGCACCAATTATCTCGGTCGATGGCTCTGCAAGAACAAAACAAAAGAACTCAAATGAAATATTAGATTCCGCAAACGGTTAAGGAAAATTCTTAATTTTCTTTATTTGGATGGCGCCTTATGCGCCCCCCACGCAAAACACTTTCCCACACCTATACTATACACCTCACCGCCATTGTTCCGTTCCGGCAAAACTGTGCATAATGATTATTCAAATGGAAAATAATGGCGCAGCATGCATTCGCAAGGTCATAAAGGCAAACAGAAATTTAAAATGGCGGAAAACTAGAACAAAACTATCAAACGTCACTGGGGATTCGTTGGGGTAGTTGTGGGGGAGAGAGGCGACATACAGCTGCCAGAGACACTTTTTTTAGGTCTGCAGTATTTATGACCCGAGTATGTTCACTTTTAAAAGCTTTATTTAAATTTAATGCCTTGGAAGTGTAGGGTGTTCCATTAGACCATAGGATTTTGGCTCGTTTCATATCTCTGCACCTGAACTAAACTGAACTGAAATGCGCGAACTAAACAGTTCTAAAACAAACAAAAAAACGAAAGTCTCGTAAATCTAATGGTAAAGTGTTTTAAAAATGTTTGAGGATAAATTCTGCTGTCAGTTCGGTGGATATGCACTTCGGATCCGTTGAAATAAAAATCGAAATTGCATCCAAAACTCAAACGTAAGTTTTGCTGGAGAGAAAAGCAATGTTTGCGGTTGATGATGATGATGATAGTGGTTGGCTCTGAATGACCTGGCGAAATGCCCGAGCTGCAGATGCATGTATGTGAAACCAGTGTATGGGAAATGCAATGAAATCGCACGAAGGATGCTCATACAAAATTGTCTTACTTAGGAGCGTTTTTTGAAGCATTTAAGGATAATGTGAAAATTAAATTTCCAAAATAATGTATGTCATATTATATTTTCGGTCAGTACCTACACCGCCATAAAATTAGGAACACTTTGTGTTTTCTATATTTATTGATTATTTTCGACTTATTGATTTTCGACTTATGTAGTTGTACAAGAAATTAATTAAAAATGAGTTATTTTTACAAGCTTAATATATTAACTTCACTTTCTGGCCCTCACAGAATTTTACACTCACTTCCAGATATCCGATTATCCTGAAATTTAGCAAACGCGTATAATTCCGGAGACAATAAGATATGGGTTATTTGATGACGTTGTAAATCTTATACGGCGGACGCCATAAGATGGTGGGTCAACGTTATATCCACCATCCATCCATCCATAGGTATTAAATGAAAGGGAACGACAAGTACCTATATATAGATTAGTCGAGTGATGTTCTTCTTAATTCAATATGGTGGACGCCTCAAGATGGCGGATTGCTTTTTTCTTAACAACCGCCTAGAAACGTAAACAGTCTGAGTTAAACTTTCCCACATCAAGCCCACCCAAGCCAATATACATGTGCATTTGTTAAAAAATAAAAAACATTTTTTAAAAACAAAAAAATTTATTTTTAAAATTTGTCTAAATGACGATGACAAGTTCTATTTAAATAGTTACAGCGACACAAAATGTGTTCTGCTGATTCGTCGTCCTCGTTGCATCGTGCATGTGTTGTCTTGTGCCTGAGCGTAAGTAAGTAACTATGAACCCTACCTTGTATTGCGATTCTAAAGTCATATCATTCGAATTCGCAAAATTGTTACTCTGTATTTCGAATCGCAAATCAAAATTTACGAAAATAGAACAAACTTTCGTTGCCAACTTCAATATATTTTCTTTTCGCAAATCTAGTACATACTCTGTATTGCTAAACGAAATGTCAAAGTAATTCTGTCCATTACTTTATTATTTAACATTCACCAAATTCAATATACAAACAATTTAAACTACAAAAATCCTTTTGATTTAATTTTTTTAGGGCCCCTGTTTTTTTTTGTAACCTATATAGACTTCAAAAAAGCTTTCAGAGTAAAAATTTGACTGAACAATTATCCAGACTAAGGTTTTGTTGTATTTAGCATGGTAAACATGGGGCATGGAAATTAGACCACATGAAATTAGGCCGCGCATGGTTTTGTATGGGCAGTCAAAATTCATTTTCAAAATGAATTTAGACCGCGCGGGCTAAATTCATCAGATGATATGAATTTAGGCCGCGATATGAAAATGAAATTGCTTTTTAAGAATTTAAGTAAAGAAATTTATAATTTATAAAATCGCGCGATTTTTTTAGTTTTATTTTTTCAAAGTCTAATGCCCGGTGGTTTTAGCTAACAGGGCGTTAAAATATATCTACCCATTAAATTAAATTCCGTTTCACCAACCCCATTTATTGAATTTTTAACTAACAGGCTGTTAGTGTATTTGGTAAAAAATTTGTTTTTAGTGTACTTCAAATTCTCATAGGGAAAGAGTGAAATAGATATAATATAACTTATAAAATAGAAAAAGTCAGCAAAACAATGAAGTACGTTGTGAAAATGCTAAGGTTTGTGTCTTGCGCTAAGGGTTGTGTCGTATGCTAAAGAAAAAATAATGAAAACAAAATTATATAATAATAAAGAATATGAAATGCTTAAAAATGGATAATAAAGAGGATGAAATACTATAACGAAAAAAGGGTGACATTTTACTGATAGCAAATTCACTTCCTTAATGAAGAAAGTTGCACAAATGTGAAACAATTTATTTTTTTAGGTTGAAATCACGCTTTTAAATTTTAAATGGACGAAAACGGCCTGTTAGTTTAAGGGGCACGGCAGGGTTTAACACGATTTTAAAATTAAAAGTGGTTGGTGAAGCGGAAAAACGTAATTTTAAAATTAAACAGCCTGTTAAATATTTAAAATTGGTTGGTGAAACCGGGCATAATACTCAAAAACTACAATTTTATAAATTTCTTTACTTAAATTTTCAAACCTCGATATCTCCTAACCTAAGCGATAAATCAATATTTTTTACTTTATATTTTCATTTTCGTATTGCGGCCTTAATTTATATCGTCTGATGAATTGAGACCGCGGGGTCTAATTTCATTTTTTGATCGCGGCCTAAATTCACGCGGCCTTATTTACGGAGCCGGTTAACATGCTGCTGAAATATGTTTAGCCTATATAGGCTTGCAAAAAAAAAAAACATGTCTAACATCCTGATGGTAAACGTAGGGGAAAATCCGTACATGTAGGTATTTTCAGCTCAAAAATGAACACGTAGAGAAAAAAGACAGATTTTTAAAATAAGCGAATATGTAGGGACTTTCCATATTGAAAACTCCCGGCTATTTTTTATATCCATATTTGAATTCTTCCAGAGTTTTAATTTATGGTTTCATGAATGCCGAAATGTTATCTTACCCTCAATATCATCATCATCATTTTATATTTAAATCGCTAGCGCAAGAGGTTGTGATTCCTCCTGAGAGTTTATTCCTGCATTGATTTCAATGATTCTTACACTGATCGAAAGCTTATCAACTGAACTTTGTTCATCAATATAAACAATTTTGAAAAAGTCCATATGAGTAAAGTTATTACGAAAAAAACATTATTACCTATATATAGTGCCAGTATCGTAAGAGAGATTTACTATCGTCTTGTACATTGTCTTATACAGCTACTGTCTTTCAACCGAATCGGACTCGTAATTTTGTTTTGACCACGTGTGGAAGCCACCTTGTCCGCGAGTTTTCGAATTAGGAGGTCATCGCCGCCACGGAGGCCTACTTTGCAGACCTCGAGAAAATCTATTTTTTGGATAGGTTAAAGAAGTTGGAGCATCGCTGGATCAAGTGTATCGAGCTAAAAGGAGACTATGTTGAGAAATAAATTGCCACTTTTCCAAAATGTTTGTTTTTATTTTGTAGGCTAAGTGATGACTCTGAAGATGATGGTGATAGGACAGACAAACTATAAATTCTTCTATGTGTATTAATATTCTAATAAACTTTTAAACATACGGCAACAAATTGGGCTTGTCGGTGGGTGGATTAAAAAATATTTTGGGATTGGTCTCAAGTGGTCCAAAGCAAACGCGCAAAATCTCAGGTTTTTAGCTGTACCGGCTGATTTGATGACAACTTTGAGGTCATTCTGCTCCACTGTGCGACGTTTAATTATCTCTTAACATTGCATCTGTGCAGAAATCTTAGCCTTTTTCATATTTGGAATATCAACCAAGCTCCATTTCCGATTTTTTTTTTTTTTTTTAAATTTGGTTAGCTGCGAAAGCTCTTGACAGTCGTGTACATATTAACATAGTTCATTTTGTCAAATACCACCTTAATCGAATATTAAAGCAGCCCATACACAATTTAATTCAATTGTCAATTGAGTTTACAGCTGAATTGATATTCGGCCACACACTTAGACGGCTAATGCATAGTTAGTCTGACAGCTGACCCTGGCACCATATTTTAATTCAGTATTGTTTGGCACATCATGGAAAGACTTACGTCCGAGCAGCGTTGAGAAATTGTGAAAAATTATTTCAAAAATAAGTGTTCACTTATTTATTAACAAAATAAGCTTTCTTTAGTGATGAGGCTCACTTCTGTCATAGCGGCTTTGTTAATAAATAATATACTATCGCATTCGGAGCGAGGAAAATCATCAACTACCGACGCATCCCAAAAAATGCACTGTTTGGTGTAACTGTAGCCGTCAATTGTACCCGCTACAGAACCATTTCGTTTCCAAAAGTCCGTGAACATAGCCTGCAGAACATTTGGTTTCAACAGGATGGTACCATATGCCATACTGGCGGCGAAATTATCGACTCATTGAGGGAATGTTCGATTACAAAATTATCTCCAGAAACGGACATGCAAACTGGCATTCAAGATCGTGTAATTTGACGCCGCAGGACTATTTTTTGTGTCGGTGTTTGAAGTCATTTGCTCAACGTGTGTGTGTCTTATTTCAATTTCAAATTTTAAATATTTTAGGGAAAAAAAAAATTAAATTTAAAAAACTAAAGCCGTGGTCGCATGCCGTAGCCGTTATAATAACGACTGTAAGTACGCTTTCATAGGGTAAAGTGATATGCCACAACGGCTATACCCAGAAAATCATCGTTTCGTTTCATCCTGTTTCGTACTTTTAAGTTAGTTTTTCCCGTAGTCGGGTTTTACTTATTTTAAACTTAACTTTTTATTTACAACTTTTTAGTTGTAAGTAGTTGTTTCAGAAAATATATAGAGCGTATGTAGGTAAGCAATATCGTGTTCTACTTGTCAAACCCTTTCATTTGACACCCATATTAAGGAGGTCGTACAGAAAACGCTCATCCACCATCTTGGTGTGGCCGCCATATTGAATTTTTAATGTCACTTAGCTTATCGTATTCTACTTGTAAAACCCTTTCATTTGACACCCATATTAAGGAATTAGTAAAGATAACGGTAATCCGCCATCTTGTGGCCGTTTGCCATACTGAATTTTTAATGACGTCATAGCGTATTATATTCTACTTGCCAAGCTCTTTCATTTGATAACACTATCAAGGCGGTTGTAAAGACAAAGGAAAGAAAAAAAACAAAAGGTAATCCGCCATCTTGCTTGATGCATCCGCTATATTGAATTTTTCTGTGACGTCACATAGCTTAGGGCACTCTCCGGATCAAGACGACACCAACGACAACTCATTTATTGAAATCGGATCTATAGCTTAGGCTGTATGAGGTGACATCCTTACATACAAATATACAAACCCAGCCTGTGAAAATAATAACCCTCCCTTTTGCCTAGACGGGTAAAAAACACTTTATAAGGGTTCTGGATTGAATTGGAGGGTTGCTATTTTCTAGAATTCTAGATAGATTGATAGTTACGGTAACTATTGAGACTAACTCGCATATTCAAGTCTCAGACAACATAAAGTTTTTTTTTCTCATTTTAATTTTTTGCTGTAAAATGGTATTTAGTGATCACGAGCCACAAGGTTTGAAAACAATTTAAGTTGCGAATACCAAATTAATTAATCCTTGTTACAACTCAAATACTTTCAGCTTTACCTAAATATTGTACAATTTGGAACGTCCAGTGAATTTCATTCAAAATTGTAATCATTCATTATAAGCTGAGTACACCTTGAATTGAATTTTGGTCATTAAACATCTTGTATAAATTCGCTCTTCGTAAATCCACTTAACCATCGTTAGAGACAAGATAACCGAAAGCTTCCTACTTCACGTCTGCTTTGTCAAAATACTCGTTCTCCAAATGGATAAAGTATCTATTGTATGTAATTTGATTTGTGGAAGTGCAACTTCATTTTATCAACTCCTTCCGTACACCGTACTCGTACCCATTGTATCTCTCACATTTCTTGCTATAAACTTCATTTTATGATAAATTAACAAAATTTTAATTGGACTCCATTATGTACGTACCGGTACTTAATTTCGAAACATGTCCTCCCCACCCAAATGGAATGCATCCACTTTTTGATTTATTGTTCATTTTAAAGATTTCATTATCCTGAACAAAATTGTATTCAGCTACAAGTTTACAACTGCAGCTGCAGGCAGAGGTACACATAGAGAAATAAAAAACATTCATAAGCAATTTCGTTCCACGCTCTGAACAGGAACGTAGTAAATAAAAAAAAAGGAAATACCATTCCATATGCGAATATCCTTATACAAAAAAAAAAAAAAAATCAGTCCACGATAAATCACGGGGAATGAACTTTTAAGTTTGCTTGAACACGAACAGTCTACTTTTTTGTTAGCAGAAAAAATTGATATATGTTATGACATGACAGGACAACCCTTACCCAGGAACTGTATTGGTCCTTGGTCTGCGTATAAATCACAACAGAAATGTCATTTTCTGTGAACGGATCAAAGGTTTATGAGACTATTAGCGGGACCGTTGAAATACTTACTTCGCACATGTCAAAACTCAGCCACCCACAATCATAGCCATTGTCGCTGTCAGCTTGGAATTGAAACAATGAACGCTGGGCACCACCGATCTCTGCCATTGTTTCCGTGTTATGCAAACAGTATTTACTGAATGGTTACGCAAATAAAAACTGTATCACGCAAGCTACAGTGGTGAGCTATAGTAGCAGAGTAGTAAGAGGAGGTGTATCCTTGCTGTTTTGTGCGGACTGATGCGGAGAGCTAGAGTCTGCAATCGGCAAATTTATCATTCTGTTTAATTTGGATGATAAACAGCGACCCAAACGACACTGAAAATGTCTCTCTTGCGTTCACTTACGAGTATGTAGAGCTGTTGGAACGTATCTATCTATGGCACATGTATCTTTTTGCGTGTACATACAAATATTTATGGATATGAGGGTTTTTGCAGTCGGTTGACTTGGTTTCTTTGGTGATAATAGTGCAAATAGATACATGCATACTCATAGAACAGCACATACGAGTATAATGCTTCATCTTACAGCCAGCACTGTTTGCAAATTATTGTATGAATTAGCTATGAGCGCGGGTGTCCTTTTCATAAGGACTACACGCTGCGAAAGAGATTAGTGTGTATTGTTATATTCAAAATGGATTGCTCGGAGAGGTTTGCTCTAAAACGTTACTACTACAGTTCTTCATTATAATCGTACCTTTGTGCGTTGGTTTTTGTGTTGGATAAATAATCCCTGCAGCATGATAAATAATTGAGTGAGTTCACCCAATCTAAGGTGTTTTGTAGAGATTTCAGTATTTGCTTGTGAAACCACCTTTGTCGTTTTTTAAACGGTTTAATTTATTACTTTAATACGAGTACATTAATATACGGATATAAGAAAACTCCATATAAGAAAAATGCTTATTAGAAACGCAAACGAATGCCCCATATCCTTCCCGTATATTAATCCATACAAAATAAAACTGATATAAGAAAACCGTTTATAAGGAAATATCTGATATAAGAAACTTTCTTTCCAAACTTTCCAAACACTAAAATCTATAAATACACAGAAAACAGAATGCTTATAAGGAATTTTCCCATAACAATATTTTTTGCTCAAACATCAAAATGTGTGTGTGTAGCCATTTGCAAATTTGTGTTTTAATTTTTTTTTTCTATCTTCCGCGCTTGCGTTTTCTTATCTTGGATGTTTTTCTATTCCCCAATGCCCCAATGTCCAATACTCAGGGAAATACAGTCTCGCTTAAAAGTAAAATGGATATATTAGGAGAGGTAAATTGTGTGTAAAAAGATATTTCCAATAAATTCGCAGAGCACTTTATGCAAAATGATCATAAATTGAATTTCGTTTTCTAAACATTTATTTATACCACTTTTCCCAGTTAAATGTTCCAACTAGGCCTACATACTCAGTTAGGTTTGAGTCTGGGATGTTAAGGGGAAAATGGTATGGAAATTAGGGTTTTGACGGGTATTTTAATAAATGAGCATACCTCAAAACCTTCGTAAAGGCATACTTAATTTAAAAAAAACAATTGCAAACTTATGATTTAGTTAGAAAATCGCACTAATTGCCAACAGTGGTTAAAAACATAGGTAAAAAATTATTTTTTCGCTTTTTACCTGCCGCGGTTTTTTCCAAGTATCATAAAATCTGTGAGTTTTTCTGAATACTTACAATACACTTTTTTGTTAACAATTGTTACGTTCATAAGAAAAAATAATAAAACGGTATGTTTATTACGCATTTTTTGTAGAAAAGCGCCCTGAAAGTCAAAAAAATTTATGGGCAAGATTTAGAATATTGACTTAAAAATAAAATATCTGGAAAGCAAAAAAAGGTATCCAATTTATTTAAACGCAATTAAAAAGGGTTTCTTCTAAAATTAAAGCCCTAAAAGAAGTTTCTGTAGTTAGTATTAGCGGAGATATATGAGTTAGTATGGGTCAAGGTACATCAAAGTAGGTGATTAAATTCTAGATAAATGATGTCCAAATTGGAGATAGACCCCGGCTGTTCAACGATTTTTTTCTTAGAATAAACCCAGGAATCAGTTGCCAAAGTCTTGATATTTAACTTGGAAACACCCTGTAATACATATAAGAAATTTTTTTCTTATAAAGGGTGATTTTTTAAGAGGTTGAGAACTTTTTAAAAAAAAAAAACACAAAAAATTCGAAAAAATGAATGAAATATTTATTTGAATCGATAGTTTGAACCTTGCAATTTAATGTTTAAAGATAATTTCATGCAAATGTTGACCGCGGCTGCGTCTCAGGTAGCCCATCCGCTGAGTCCAATTTTGGCATACTCTTTCACACATATCGGCCGGTATCTCACGAATGAATGCATGGATGTTGGTTTCCAGTGCGTCAATCGAAGCGGGCTTGTCCCTATAGACATTAGCCTTGACATACCCCCACAAAAAATAATCTAATGGTGTCAAATCGCACGATCTAGGCGGCCAATTGACCGGCCCGAAACGTGAAATTAACTGTTCACCAAACTCGCCTCGCAATTGCGCCATTGTTTCGCGTGCTGTGTGGCATGTGGCACCGTCTTGTTGAAACCACATATCATGCAAGTCAAGAACTTCCATTTCGGGCAAAAAAAAGTTTGTTATCATCGCTCGGTAGCGTTCACCATTGACAGTGACAGTATTTCGCGGTCTTCTGTCACACTAGCTAATACGGCCGCAATATTTTCTTCACTACGCACAGTACGTAAGCGTGTTGGTGGTTTAATGTCCAACAAAGTAAATTTGGTGCGAAATTTGGTCACAATCTTCCGAATAGACTGCTCAGAAGGTCGAGAATGCCGATCATAAAATGGAAGCAGCGCGCGATGAACATTTCGAACCGAGCACGAATTTTGATAGTAAAATTCAATAATTTGCAAGCGTTGTTCATTTGTAAGACGATCCATGGTTAAATTGCAAACCAAACTGAAGCTGTTTGACAGTGACACAAGGTACTAAACACACGTCAGCTGTCAAAACCAGTGTTGCCAAAACCAAACCAGCTAAAAAATCACCCTTTATTTGATTTTCTCATATAAGAAAAAACGGTCTCTCTTTCTACCCGTTTCAAAAGTCAAGAGAAATAATTTAAATTTGGAATGACAGCAGATTTCAAATTATTTCGAAGTTATCTAAGATAATTGCCGGAGACAATAATAATTGTCTCTGATATTAGGCGTGTGTTTTTTAACAAATCAATATAGACTTGAAAAAAGCTTTCAAAAGGAATAGGTTTATGAGGCTCTTAGCTTATGAGCGGTTGAAAGCTACCGACCTAGATCTAAAAAAGTCACTGAAAAGAATTGGCGTGTAAAGACGGGCGACTTTATAGAAGATTGTTTAAAAGAGAAATTATGAAACATGCGCATGAAAACATTCGGCGTGTAAAACCTGACAAACTGTTTGAACTAGAAACTTGAAATTTGGCATAAGTAGTTTTTCTTTTTTAGATTCAGAGCAGAGCATGAAAATGTTTATGTTTTTTTTTGTTTTGCCCAGATACTTTTAGTCTAGAGTGTGGAACGCGGGTTCCTTTCTTCGCTCTGAGCACATTCTGAGTAAAATGCTGAGTGTAGCCAACGTCACATTGGACATAAGCCAAAACAATTGAAATGACAGAAAAGGCTTTTTGTTCTAGCTCAGGCCGTACTCTGAGCTCACATCAGTGTGCGCTCGATGTACTCAGGTTCTGTTCAGAGCTCTGCTCTGGAGAGGATTTCGAAAATACATAAATATATTTTTCTGGAAGAAACATTGTTTAGGTTTAGTTTAGGCCAATTTCAATTCTCCCCTTTCTTTCAAAGGTTTTTGAACGAATCGTACAAAAACAGATGAGTACTTATATTAAAAATAATAATATTCTTACTCCAAAACAATCTGGTTTCCGCGAAAAACACAGCTGTATTACGGCCATTCTGAGTGTTACTGACGATATACGGCAGGCTTTAGACGAAGACAAAGTAACATTTTTGGTGCTTCTTGATTTTTCCAAGGCATTTGATATGGTTGATCATACTATTTTATGTAAAAAACTGTTTCGACAATATAACTTTTCATCTGGTGCAGTAAAGCTACTTTCATCCTACCTAACAAATAGAATGCAAGCGGTTCAGATAAATGACAATCTGTCTGATTTTCTCCCAACTGCTAGTGGCGTCCCTCAAGGTTCTATACTTGGTCCCCTATTATTTTCATTATATGTAAATGAACTTCCATCTATCATAAGAAGCTGTTCGACACACATGTATGCCGATGATGTCCAATTGTATATGAGTTGCTCTCTTGGTCTTATTGAGAACGGAGTCCATGATGTAAATGAAGATCTAGAGGCTATTGCACGTTGGTCTGAACTAAACGGATTTTCTTTAAACGCGAAAAAATCGAAATGCCTAGTCATATCAAAAAAACCTTTAGATCTTTCCTACTTCCCTTCTATTTTATTGAGGTGCTCTCCAATAGAATATGTTGAAACGGCTAAAAACCTTGGGATTATTTTTAACCGCTATCTTACCTGGGATAATCATATCAATGCTGCCGTTGGAAAGGTATATGGTGCACTGCGTAATTTGTGGTTAACACAGTCTTTCACCCCTATAAGGACGCGGGTTATGTTAGCTAAATCGTTGGTCATTCCTATTCTAATATATGGATGTGAAATCTTTTGCAGTTGTAATGCGGTCAGTAAAAGAAAGCTCAATGTTGCCTTTAATAGCACGATAAGATATGTTTTCGGCCTACGTAAATATGATAGGTTAAGTAGGTTTTCTTCGCGTCTGCTCAACATGCCCTTTGAGAGCTATCTACAGTTTCGCACTTTGACACTTTGACATTAAATATTCTGGTAACACGTGAACCACACTACTTATTCGAAAGGACTCGATTCACCTCTTCACAGCGGTCGGGGCAATTAATTCACACTCGTTACTCGTTTCTTACCTCAGAGCGTCAATTTTTCGTTAATGCTGTTCGATTGTGGAATTCACTGCCTCGGAACTTAAGAATAATTCAAGGTACAAACATAACAAGACTTAAAAGAGAATTAAGAAATTATTTTTCTAGAAACAGATAAATATAAACTTCTATGAAATTTTTGTATATATTTAATTAAATAAATAATTTTGTTTTGTTAACTTTGTAACATATATTCAATTTGTATGATTTGAAATTTTCTTATTTCTTTTCTTGTAAAGATTGTATTTGGTATACTCGCTCATTTACTCTTAACTATTGTTCATAGCTAGCTAATCACTATCTTATAAGATATTGTATCTTAATGTGTATAAGCATATCGAAAATAAATAAATAAATAAAAAAATAAATAAAAACATTGGAAGTTATTGCCGCAAATATGTGGAGAAATACCGTGCACATATATATACATATATATACACTGTAAGTGTATAGCCAATGCATTTCCCTCATCACTACACGATGGCGAGCGGTAGCCGAAATATTATGTTACAATTATGTGTGTATTGCATTGTGTATGTCAGGTGCTTGCGAAATTATGCTGATATGAGTAAAGCCCAATTCACAATGTCGTGTTCGGGCGTTGACAGATAAAGTAGAAACAATGCAAACATATGGGGTCCTCTTAAATGTGACTTAAGGCGTTATATCGTAGATATCGTAAAGTTCTGGGCAACGGCCGAGTGGAACTACTTTCTACTAGGGTGTGCGTTGTGACAACTGACAGCTGTTGTTGATATTATACTTTTCGATGGCCTGTTCGGCTTAATTAATTTTTTTCAACACAAATTAATTGTGTGGGGTCTTTTTTTTTAATTTACGTATTCGCACAATCTTGTTTAAAAAGTAATTCCTTACATTTTGTGTTTCTTAATAAAACAATAAAAATAAAAATAAATACATTTCAAATCTTCTTTCTATCATAAATTCGTGAATAGGAGATTTGAGGAAACAGAACATATTATTTGTTATACTCCGAACCTATGAACGCCTGAAGCTTGAAGCGGTATTTAGTTTTGCAAATTTCGACTTCGTGCGATGGACAGAAGTTATCGTAAAGTCGATATAAAGCCCATTAACGTGAGAGCGCCTGAACGCGACATTGTGAATTGGGATTAAAACGATGTTCAAATTGATTGGGGTCCAATTAGGAATTTAAGATAACTTCATGTGTATATCCATCCGTTCTCCAATCTGGCTATCTCTTTTAGGTTGTCAAACAAGGGTTTATCTAATGTTTGCTACTTGGCTCTATCTTTTTCTCATTATAGCTTGTAGCTACGGCAGAAATTGTTGTGATAGATCCATGGTTTGGCCGTATGGTTCCCTATTGACTACAGTTCTGAGCTTATACAACAATTCTCTTTCGAAATGTAGTCGTCTCTGGCTCTGACAATAGAAAAGTCGAAAATTCCTGTTTCGCACTCTTGGCAGAATCTCCTGAGTCTCTCTAACGTAATTTTTGTTTACAGTGGAATCTAACTGTGAACTTGGACAAAGGCGATGGTTCTTTGCACAGGTGCTGTACTCATTGCAATGATTGAAAAATGGTTTCATGTAGCTAGCAACCTTAATATGGAAAAACACTTCAGGTACTGACTCGCCATTCGTGGTGGGCACTGCGACTTATATACAAAATATTACATACATACATACTATGTTTATAAAAATAATGACTAAAATCGAACACCAAGTATTCCATAATATTCGAATTTCCCCAGAATAAGGAAAACTTCGAATTATAGAGGTTTTTGAATTATGGAGGTTTCAGTGAACAAAATGATATGTGCGCTAGGCGTAATTATTATTACTTTTATTTTTATTATTTAATTATGAATACATTGTTAAAACATATCCCCTGTTTTTGATCGTGTTTAAAGCTTACAAAACCTTATCATCGACATCTGTCCTCTCTAAAAATGTACGTAGTTTTGTAAGTGATAATTTCGCTACCTTTGAAGTTACCCTCTGAACTGGTTCCCTGTCCTCATCATGATCAGAGTTTTCTTCCCCAGTATGTCTGCATCGAATAAACCTAGACTGCTGAGTTATTATCAAAGTGAACAAACTCTTGGATTGAGACTGAGAAATAATGGTTTTGAAGCGTATTAAAGGCACTAAAGGTACCCGTTATGAACTCTACTAGCTACCATCTGCACTCCTCGTCGTTCAATGCATAAATGTATCACAGGCAAAGGCATCTCTTAAACACTTGGTTTTCATGGCCTTCTTTCGTCGCATACCCATTTCAAGAGGTTTTCAAGTTATCTTACACAACAGTTAATTCGAATTTGAAACAGACGAATTGCATAGGTTTTCTTGGATTCGAGTTATCTAAAGATCACTTTCAAGGCTTTTCAAGCAATTACCGAAACAGTAATGTCGTGGAGACGGCGATAGTTTGAAGTCACAGAGTGGTTGTTAAGATACTTTTTGAAGCGTCAATTTAGATTACTGAACACTAACCCAAACCAAATCAATTTGAGTCTTAGATACTCAGCTAAGTGGAACCTATGTATGTACATACATATATCTAGGTAGGGAGCTATCTAGAAAGCTGTGTCCAAAAAAGAAAGGTTGAGAGGAATCTATAGCACATTCGAGGCCGGAAAAATGACTTCAAAGACAGCCGCGGTGTGCAAAAAACAGTAATGATATTCTGAGCTGTGACATTCTGCCTTTAAACGACATTCCACAAAGTCATGATTTGGGCATAGTTTGCCCCATATATGCGACTCTCGTAAAAACATCATTAACTTCGTTGCGAAATACCGAAATGCTCGATAATTTTCACAGAAGACCGATATGGCTTTAGGACCAATTGCATCAAGCTATAAAAGCTACGAGTTTTAATTCACCAAATCGATTGAAATCAAAACAAAAATTAAATTAATATCATCTGGCCAAAAACTTTCTACCTACCGCTTGCCTTAAAAGGACTACACACCTTCAGGGCTGATACTAACCTTTACCGGATTCCTGACGGGAGAGAGTAGAGTCCAAAAAACCACCTTCTGGCAATATAGGAATAGCACAACAATACATGTAATAAACACGAAGAAACAGCAAGGCATATCATATGCCAATGCAAAAACATGTCTACTTACTAAACCTTACCTTGAGCCAGATGACATAACTGTCAGTTCGCCCAAATAGACAAGAAACAAATTGGCAAGGTCCATATTCTAAACTTTTACTGCCTCAGAATCGTTAGCTATTTAATATGATTGGCAAAAAGGTTATGCTCTTTGGCATTTAGGCCAAAACATGTTCACTTGACAAGCAGATGATACCCTAACCCTAGTTCCATTATTTGGACGCTACACGTGTACAATGTGCCCCGGGTACAAACTGTTGGCCTTGTATTAGTCGGCAAGATACATATTTCATATTAATTTGTTATGCGGATTTCGTTGGGTACTTATGTGTATATGCATGCATACGTAATGATTGTGATTGATGGAAATAAGGAATTTCCACACAAACACATACACATGAGTACACGAGTACCTGTAATTCGATATTTTCATTTGGTCTCCTCCTTGAATTACAATGGAACCGTACAAAAAACGAAAATGAAATTGAAAAGAAACGACAACGATTACCAATTTGATTCGAATAATAAAAAAATTATATTCATCCATTGGAAGGATAACAATGAAGCCACACTACCATGACACAATTTCGATCAAATTGAACTTTCGTACACCGTCTGCATATGAAGTGCGAGGAGAAATGATTACGGTGCTAAAGTTATAATTGAAGCTGGCAATTATGTCAACGTTCAGTAGTCACAACCACCTTTGCCCAGGACGAACAAAAGAGCCATGAGTGGCGTAAATATGCACGATAGTGCCGCATTCGTGGAAAGGAACCGCACTGGCCATTATGGCTGACTGTCATCAATTCTTCTGCAGTGAAGGCATGGACGTTTCACTGCTTCGTTGCACGCAACAAGAAGGAGAGGTTCATGCAACAGAAGTATGTCAAACTGTAAATCGGTTTACTCCTGATGCAAGAACATCACTAACCTCTGTCGATGCATCACCAGAAGTGCTTGAATTTCCCTGCCCTCACAACACGCCGCACCATTTCCCGGTAGAGAATGCTTTTGGTGGTGCAAAGTGAGAAGACGGGTTGTCATTGCCACTTGCCACTGAATAACGTGTCGAAATGTGCATTGAAGTGCCTCATGCATAAAATACATACTTCTTTAAATCACGCTTCAAGTTTGGTGGTTAATTAAAAAACAAAAATTAGGTATAAAGCAGTTAAGGTCAGTTGGGGTAAGTGTGGACACTTTTTTGCAATTCTGTTGTAAGCCAAAGTTCGAAAAAAGAGTAAAAACAAAAATGTTCCTCCCTTTCTTATTTTTAAAAAAATAAATTATTTTAAAAAAGTCCACAGTAGGTATTGCTAATGAACTCTCCTTTCATCTTTCTGAACATGGCGCTACAATTCGGGGTGAACCAAGGCCTGCTGATTACTGATGAGTTAGTTGTGTTATAATAGAATTGCTGGTTAGTAGTGTGACATTTGCCCCTATATTTTTTTTTAATTTGGAACAAAGTAATAATAATTAATTAATAGAAACTTCAGAATGGGTAGATCTTCTAGTTTTTTTAACGACAAAATCGGATTGCGCCAATTCCACCGGAGCATTTTCTTTAAATAGTGTTCTCCCAAACCAACGGCATCTGATACCGACTTTCGTCTTTTTGTACTTTTAAATAGGATTGCATTTGGACTGACTATCGTCAGTTCGACATGTTTATACCAGGAACACAATTTACTGCATTTCTTAGATCATTAATATCTAAGATATTATCTAAGAGGTGGAATCGACTAAGGTGATAGATGATAGTCACATTTTTCGACGTGAAGTTCCCGAAAACTGTACAACTTATGAGATTCGCTATAGTTTTCGTTAAATATTTATCTAAACATCTACAAACAGTGAGCACCTTGGTGTAGTGGTAAGTGCATTGGACTACTACGTAATGCTGCCCGGGTTCAATTATTCCAGCCCGCGTTCACCGTTCACGGTGCCACACCTTTCGAATGTGACAGGCAATCAAATACTATTCCAACAGGCACCCCAAATGCAAGTCGTACCTTGTATCTCACTTCGATTCGTACTCGCATCGTATTGTATTTTGTTTGTCATAATGCAAGTCGTATGCGTTGAATAGGACTCCATATAAGTTGGTGCGTGTCAGCAGCGCATTGCATCGCACTTCAAAATGATCCTTTTTCTGTCAGTGCTGATCAGAGTATATCTAATAATGAGTAGGGACACTCTCCACGTGTTTCTTATCAGTTCCATTTTTCGTCACACAGACACGGAGAAATAGACGGTTATAAGAAGTGTTGTCGTGAAAGAGAGATAGAAGAGAAGCAAAATTATTTCAGAATTTGAAACAGGGTGTTCTTTAAGAAATCCGAAAAAATTAATTTCTAATACATTATTGTTAAAAAATATTTGTATACAATTTTTCCTTTCTATCTTCGACTTTACCTTCTGTTATATGAGCTATTTTTTTTAAATGACCAAATCAGGTGTAACCGAATATTTCAAATACTTGAAATACATGTTTTTTTTAGAAATGCCTTTCGTGGATGGTTTGTTAAAACAGTGGAACAACTTTCGATCATCTAAAAAAATGAAAGGACAATAAGGTTTTAGTATGCACACATGTAATTACAATCATTAATTTTTTTGTAATTTTACTTAAATCTCACAATATTTCAGTACGCTGAACTTTAGTTTTCCTACCGCCAAGCACTTATGAAAATTATTACGCATTGTTTACTTTTAACTTTCAAAAACGAACTTCAACTTTTACTTTTCAATAAATAAATGGGTTTTTTTTCCTCGAGATCAATTTTCGTGAATCTCGATTCCAATTCGAGATTCACACCTACTTCAACTTACACCAAAACATTTAAATATTAGTAAAATATTTGGTTATTTTTTATAAAAAAAAAATTGACAAAGCATATGTAAAAACTTAAAAAATATCGTCTGTTGGTAAGGTTTAGATATAACAACTAAATATAAAGCTAATGCGTATTTTATGAAATTGAAACTCAGCACATCAAAATGCTATCAAACAACACAAATATTATCAGAAAGTCCATACAAAATTTAGAAAATATAAAGAAAGTTGTATTTAAAATTGTATTTATTATTTTTTTTTTTGATTTATTTCCTTTCTATTAATTTTACGAACAAGATGTCAAATGACACATGAATGTAATAGCAGAAAAAAAGATCAATTTCGTTTGTCGAAAAATTTGAAATCTGAGAGCAAAAACTGAAGAGCCCAATTGAAAACGACAATAGTTTATTCGACCATCATAAACATACTCTTAATAAAAAATATCTATTTTGTATATTCCTAGTTAATATCTATACCTGCCTAATTTCGCAGCTGTGCATTTTCATTTATCATAATAGGAAATCCCGAAAAAAAAAACCAATTTCATTTTTTTATACCTGACCATAAAACCTTTTACTTATTTCCCGAATGTATGTACATACCTAACTCAAACATGTCACCCTATTCTATGCTGTTTGCTGCCTTTCGCTCAACTGATAACATTCGTGCTCGGTCCGCCTTTAAAATACGTGTATAAAAAATGTAAACAAAACCCACCCCAATGTGACTACACAAGTAGTGTGACAAGATGCCATGCCAAATGTAGCTTCTGAAAAGTGTTGAACATAAGAATAATAGGAGCTATAGATAATTTATTGTAATGTACGAATGTTAATTTTCATATTTAACATTGAAATATATATTTGAGAGATCCATATCTAATCCTATTTAATAAAAAACAAATGAAAAAAAATCATAAATGAAACCAAATTCACAGCAGTAAATTCGGCCACACCATATCTTATGATGACATGCTCTGCCTTACAACCACACAGACGTGCTCTGCGATCCGCGTTTAAAAAAGCATTATGGGAAAACCACACTGAAAAGTATTGCCGACTCTTTTCATTATATGCAATCGCAGGTAAGGGTTGAAATCTATCCTTCTGAGCTGCTTTTACTTACTGGGTGATTTTTTTCACGCTTTTCTTTGTACTAGTAGCAGTTGCATGTGTAGGAAGAGTGTCCCTACTCATTATTAGATATACTCTGGTGCTGATTGCCTTGCCGGAAAGCTCAAGAGGATGTCTAATTACAACTGCTCCCGAAAGATGTTTGCTGCTTTTAGGTTTTTTAGAAAATAAAAGTAATTTGAGTAGTAAAATATCTTCGAAAAACATTTAATCGTTTCCATTCAAGAGCTTACAGTTGTTTATTTTCCATGTTTTTTTGAATTTTGTGTAGTCACTTGAAAAATCGTAGCCGAAGCAAATACCACTAAAAACGTTTAAAAAAATACAACTAAATACGACTGGCATAATAGCTGATATTAGCCGAAAGTCGTAGGCGATGGCATCCGAGTCTGTTGACAGCTAAAAAGTCATTAGCGTACGAGTATGTTCGTAGTGACACGACTTCCATGATAACACAATACGACTATTTTCTTATGTGACTCGCAAATACGACTAATTATTGAAAAATTAACTAAAATGTGCAATCATAACTAAACGACTAATGGACTAATTACTTTTAATCACTTGAATGACTATTGACTATTTAAGCTCTAATCTTAGTTATTTAGTCAAGACTAAGGTTTTCGCATTGAAAACATATTTGCTATTAAATACCAATAAAACATCTGTTCGAAGAGTGACAAACTTGTTTGTTATTTATGATTATAGATCAAAATAAATAGTTTGAAAACTCAAATTAAACACTATTCAATTTCATACTGTATTTATTTTGGTTGTAGTATTATCCGTTCTTCTAATTCTTTTAGTTTTGTAATCCTTTAAATACTTTTGGTATTCTTCGACTACTTCGACTACACCGTGTTTACGTTCTAAACAATTCACAAAATTTGAACTGCTTCTGTTGTGACCTTTGATCTCATAAGTTTTAGGTAAGCACTTTACACAAAGTCCAACAGTTGTTTTGTTCGATGACTTTTCAGCTAACCGTTTGAAAAATATTCCATTAATGTGAAGTCATTGATAACGAGTCACTCTCGACCAATTCATCTATAGAATTCGATATCGTTGATAACACTGTGTGTCATTTTTCAGGTCATTGTTTCGAGACTAAGATTTGAACCAAACCAAAACTAGAGACTCTGCATTTTATAGCCTCATAAATATTTTAGCTCAAACCATATATTGAGCACTTTTTGGCTTTTTTCTCATGGCTATATCTTGGTTAACCGTAGCGATTTTTTTTTCTGTCTTCAGCAAAGTTGTAGGTATTGATTAGGAGAAATAAAGTGCAAAACAAGCCGACCCCAAAAACTGCATCCAGGGCCTTAAAACCGTAAAAATGCCTAGAGAAAGAAAAAGCGTCAGAGAAAGAACGAACAATAGCCGTGTTTTATTATCCCCGTGATCTGATCCGGATCAGATCAACTCATCAGTTTGTGTGCATTACAACAACAATACGAGATCTTGCTTTTTATCAAGATCAATTTTCGTGATCCAAAAATTAGTTCGACTATTTCTCACTATGATACACAATCGTTTGTAAATGTTGCTGTATTATCGACAATTGTCAAGGGCACATGTTGCCAGATTAGAATATAAAAATATTATTGGCAATCCGAATATCATTAATGTTATTTTGTTCGAATAAATTAATTTTTCTGCTCATAATGATATTTAAGCGATGTAAAACTGAAATTATAGCTACAAGATATTATTCTCATTCGGTATCTGTTAAGCAAAATTAACAATTTCCTCCTAAAAAAAAAACAAGCGCACTCAATTTTCATTTAAAAGAAAATACTCTTTCGCATGACAACTTTGCACTAAATGTCAAAATGAACTTAGCTTGTACAATCACCACAACACAGAACTTTGAGGCTAATGAAAAAAGAAGAAAAAAAATTACGTATACGCCACATTGTCCAGAATTATGTTTCAATTCATTTTACATAGAAAATACGTTTTTTTGTTTGTCAACTAAATGTAAGAAAAGGCTTGGGCGGTTTTTTTTTTCAATAGATGGTGTAAGTGCAAATAGGTATGAGTTATAGGCCAAAAATGGTCGAAACAAAATGGGCATTTTTACGATTTTGAGGCCCTGGATGCATTTTTTTTTTGGGTTTGTTTTAAACTTTTTTTCTCCCAATCAATAGCTATAACTTTGCTGAAGACAAAAAAAAACCTACGGTTAACCAAGATATAGCCATGAGAAAAAAACCAAAAAGTGCTCAATATAAGGTTTGAGCCAAAATATCCATCAGGCTATAAAATACGGTGGTGACCGCGGCCATAGTGGTTAGTGCGTTGGACTACTACGCATGCTGCCCGGGTTCAATCCCAGACCGGATTCAATACCTAAAAGAGTTTTTCACGGTTGCCCCCTCTTTCGAATGTCTGACAATCAATCAAAGAGTATCATTTGTCATGAGAGGCTTCTCAACTCGCCGTTCGGAGTCGGCAAAAAAGCCCATTCCCTTCCATTCATGGTAAAAGTAACACGCACACACAAATGGTTGCGAGAAGCTGGGCTTGGTTCTATGTAGGACTTCTGACGCCGTATATTTATTTTTTTATAAAATACGTTAGGCAGCCAATCTGGCAAAATTAATGATGCAGACGCAGAGTTTCTAGTTTTGCTAGTACTTTCAGGATCAATGCACAAATCTTAGGCCCGAGATAAGTGGTTGCACTGTGTAATTCATTGAAATCTTGCATCTTGCACGATAAAATCCTGGTCTCCCAGTGGGTGTAATTGTATTCCCAACACAACCTCACCCTATTTTACTATCTAAAACGATTCTGTGTTCTTTTTTATAATCTACACACGCTAAAGGGGATATGAATACCCTTTTAATGTTTACACACAGCGCGAGGACGAGAACGAGAGACAGACAGATCGACGTAGTGGTAGGAAACTCAGATGATAGGTTTGAATTTCAACTAACTCTATGGGTGGTGTCCAGGATAACTGGAAAGTTGTGTATTATTTTTGTACTTGCGTATGATTCACAGGAGTTTTTTCCAAATTTTTCTTATTACAGTTTGTGCGATGAATTTCTTCAGCCATATCCAACATCCTACTGCCTGTGTTATGCCTTCGCAGTAGGTTTCGAGATTAACTTCTGAAACTGATCAACTTATTTTTAGTTCGTGAGAAATAAATGCTTCGAAGACATCTGGATTTGAACCGTGAACCTTCTGCATGACAAGCGACGACGACTACCACTACGCCACGGCCACCCGTTTTTCGTTAATCCAATTGCTCAAAGAGCAGGATTCATTCCAAATCGATCGAAATGAAATGATAGACCCACAGTTGGAAAATCCTACTCCATCGAAAGATTACGAATTTTCGATTCAAAAACAGTTGCAATTTGAACTTTTGACTGTACACGCATTTGTTATCCCATGCAATTAACTTTTACCACCATACTCGCAGATTGCTGTCTTGCACTAAATTAAAACGAAGCGATAATAGTGCGCTCATCCTCCATTTCAAGATGCTGGCATTGTTCATTGTTATAAAAGCATGACCTCTTTCTTCCATGACAACGCCATTCTACAAGTATTGTCGGCAATCACTTAGATAAAATCACAAACAAACTCTTTTATCCGCACAACAATCACCCTCTCTCTCTCTCTCTCCGAACAATGTATGTATGCTATTATGGGATAATCAATTGTCTTTGCTTTGAAAACACACACGGAAATTATAATAGAAACATGGATTCACATCTTTTCGCACAAAACAGTTCAAGTGGGATGGCGTAATCAGGTCAAGTAAGCGTCAAGATACTGCAGCGATGATAATAACATGCGCTTGCAACTGACCCATATACTCGCATACTCATTTATTGAATCACATTCAATAATCTCTGTAATCAGTGCCTTTGTGCAAGAGCTTAAAGGAGATTTAAAAATAGGTTAATATGGTTGAGCCAGTGTATACGAGTATTATGCCCCCAATGAGTGGACAGGATATGAGAACTATCGATTAGGGACAAACAGTGCTGGTTGGTCTGCTTTGAGGTTTGGTTTTTAATACTTCTTTGTGTGTTGATACTTGAGACAGATGATGACAGAAATTCTTATCCATCCATCGGTTATTCTGGTGCAGTTCGTCAGGCTGTTAGTTGGTATCCAAATCTGCTCCTATTCAGAGTCTTGGTGCGCATTTAATTATTTTTGCGAAATCAAGTTGGGTTAGGTACCGTATCCGGTAGGATTCACTTTGACCAAACTAGGTCATTGGTCTTGGATAATGCGGAGTCATATAGTCCGTAGTTCCTGTATCTAGATTATCTATCGAATTATTTATTTTGTCCCACTAAGTTAGAAATTGTTCGTTTAGACACACGCTCTGGACATTTTCAATCAAAAATTACTCATACGCTCCACAGATTACGAGAAACATCAACTTGACTTTACCAAACACCTCAAGGTCTTCATGCCAGGCAGACAGATCTGGATCAACTCCGACAATGCCATCATCGGCACATCCACCTCTACAGATGGTTCACAAATAGAGGAAGCAACCGAAGCAGGCATCTTCTCGGAAGAACAAATCCATGTATTAGTTGGTGTCATAACTAGAGTCCGACCGAACATTCGGCTTCGGCTTCGGCTTCGGCCACCTTCGGCTGAAAACTCAACCTTCGGCAAAACATTCGGCTTCGGCTAAATGAGGCCGAAGATTTTGCCGAAGCCGAATGTTGAATTTATTGTTTTCTGTAAAAATAAAATGTTGCTTTCGTTTGGCAAAACTTGTTAATGCAACGATAAAAATTCTGCTGTAGAAGTGCAGTAACAAGCTGATGTGTATTTATATTAAAGCTAGTCTTTTGAGAGTGGAAAAAGAGGAAAGTTGTTAATAATATCCTTAGCACTGGGGTATACGCGTGGCCTAGTATAGTAGACCACGGTTAGATTTTTGTTGATAACTTGGCAGTTATTTATGTTAGACCGGTGCTGTTCCTGGAAAACCTGCTCCATTAAATTTGTTGACAAATCAGTACCTACCGTTCGTGACTTCTACGCGTACGCATATTTCTGTGGTTTAGCGCCAAAATAGCATAGTAGGCCACGCGTGCAATGGTGTAAAAAAAAGGGGCCCGTGTACTCTAGTGTTAATAGAGAAAAGAGTTGAGATGGTGTCTTCACAATTGAAGTAGAAAATTATCTAGTTTCGAATACGAAAGACATTGTTAACTACAATTACTTTGTTTCGGTTGCCACTAATCTGAAACTTTGTGCCCCCAAAAATAATGTGCAACCTATATTTTGATGAAACATTGACATAGTGATTGCTTATGCTCTTGGTCAACATCATTTATACTTCTTATCCTGGAAAATGGCATGGTTTTTAGAAAATAGTGAAAAAACTGCATATTTGAAAAGAAAATTATAATTAATCAACCCTAATTCAATAATGGCTTATCGGATTGATAAACAAAAAAATAGGTGAATTTAGTAAATTTTCCACTGATTCATTTGAGGCACATCCTTCTGCGTTATCCTGAAGCTGAGCAATGTTCAAAACAATTATTCAAAGCATCGCCCACAATGTTCTTTCAGTGGAGACCACTGCTAGCAGCTGTGCAGCAGTGGGTATCGTTGCAATAGTGTGTGTGTTGCAATATATGCGTGCTCTGACGTGATCATTTGTTTTGCACTTCAATGTGCTACAATCACCATAGGCATTTGCAGCTCTCACACTCAATCAATCTTAACAAATGAAGTGTCAATAGAAATAGAATTTTCTAGAGCAGTGAATTGCATTTTCAGTTTATAGATATTATTAACAAATTAAAAAAAAAAATACCAAAAACTAATATTCTACCCAAAATGAGCTCCTGTTGTTTTAAGAGTTAATTTTGGTTTATATATGTATGTCTGGGAAGCGTTGGAGATGTTCATTAATACGAAGCCAAGGTAATATACCACTGAAAGTACAGTATGCAACATTCTCCGTAACAGTTATAAAGCTCGAGTTTTACGTGACTGTTTTCTAATTGTGTGAAACGAATGTACTATGGCCGTTAACGTTGTAGTGGTAAGTGCGTTGGACTACAATCAATCCCAGCCCGGGTCCAACACCTAAAAGTATTTTCACGGTACCACCTCTTTTGAGTGTCTGACAAGCAATTAAAGAGTATCATTTGTCAATGATCTTCTTAACTCGCCGTTCGGATCGGAGTCAGCAAAAAACTGTAGGTCCCTTCCATTCGTGCAAAAGTATAACACGCACACACGTGCGAGAAGCAGGCCCAGCCTCACCTCGAGCTGTAGCGCCACCTAAAGTAAAGTATTGTGGATAGGCCCGCAGAATAATTTGTGATCGTAGCAGTCTTTTGGAGCTTCAAATTTCCTGACATATTAGAAAGTTAAAGAATATGTTTTCTTAACACTTCAGCTTTGAAAAATCATTTAGAATTTTCAAAAAATTTAATTACGTTCTTGAGGAAATAGGTCAAGTTTTGCAAGTTAGTAAAAAGTTGAAGGCGGGCGAAGCTGGGATTTTTCCATCTCCGCTGAGAGTTAATGAAGCTATAACTGTATTCACAAAAGGTAAGGAAGGATTTTTACAATAATTATGAACTCACCCTGTGTGGTTCAGATACCCGTTTTTAAAAAAACATATTAACGAATGACTTATATAACATTCGAGTGCATGTTGTATAAAATACCGTTAACTATACAAAACCAAAAACTAATTTTGTGGAAATAATTTCAGCCGAGGAGGTATTTTAAGTAAAGTTAAGGTATTTTGGAGTAAATTCGCATTTGAAATTGCAATTCAACCCCCGCAAAAAATTTAAAATAGCTTTATTCATCAGATTCGGCTTCGGCCAAAAGTGATAAAAAAAGCGGAATTTCGGCTTCGGCTTCGGCCAAAAAATGGCCTTCGGTCAGACTCTAGTTATAACCGGACACTGTACAATAGGAAATATGGCCAGAAGATACGGCATCCTTACAAATGACTTCTGTGGAAGCTGCCTGGATGAGGACGAAGTAGAATCTATAGCACACCTTCTATTCGACTGCCCGGCTCTTCAAGAACGGCACCTATCTTGTATGGGAGTACGGTTCTTCGACTGCCTGGATGACCTAGCTAAAATACCGCTTACAGACCTAAAGAGATTTGTTAGAAGATCGAATTGTTTTGTTAAATGCATGTTTCTACATGCACAACTAAAATATTCGCAATGGACCTTTACGCCCTATGGGTCAAATTGCATTTACTCCCAACCTCTAACCTAACCTAAATTAGAAATTCCCTATAGTGAAGATTCTTTCAGTTGCAACGCCGTTATTATTGCTATGTCCCTACCGTAAATATCCAACATGATTTCAAAAACCACTCGTACAGATACCAGCCTTTCTTTGGACTTTGTTAAGCATATCGATGTTACTATCTCAGTCTAGTGGTGTAATTCCAGACATAAGTAAGGGTCTGACTACCACAGTGTAGAATCTGAGGACGGATTCCCCATTTACAGCATAAAGCTATGTTCAAACACATCTGACAAAAGTCTAAATATAGCTCAAGACTTTCTTGTGCGAATAAAAGCCGGCAGCGGCCTTTTTGATTTAATTTCTAACTCAGTTTCCTATCTAGAACCAAACCTAGATATTTGGCATGATCAGAAAAAGCCATTTAATTTTGGAAGGATAGCATGAGGCATGCTGTGCTTTTTAGGGAATATTCTAAAGCTCCGTTTTTGCCAAGTAAATACCCCTATCACATTTTCTTCTCTAAATCTGGGACCGACTTACTGCCAGGGGTGTACCTGGGCCTGCTTCTCGCAACCATTTGTGTGTGAATGTTATATTTTTGCACGAATGGAAGGGACCTACAGTTTTTTGTCGACTCCGAATGGCGAGTTAAGAAGCTCATTGACAAATAATACACTTTGATTGCTTGGCAGACATTCGAAAGAGGTGGCACCGTAAAACCTTTTGGGTATTGGACCCGGGCTGGGATTGAACACGGGCAGCATTGCGTAGTAGTCTAATGCACTTACCACAACACCACGGTGCTTACGAGTCAAACTCACTCACTCGCTATCGAGTGTGGTAATTCGCCTCCTGGCTCATAAGCTCGGCGAAACCTTGTTGCACTTTTCGTGTTGAGTGTAGAACTGAAATGTATGCACATATCCGATGCTATCGCCGAAAAAGAAGACCACCCTAGGTATTCCCAGACAATTCAATTCTATATTTGGTGGTCTGAGCTCCAATTGTCCTGATAGCTGCTTGGCTATCTGTAATTATTGCTATGTTACGTCTCTTATAGTGTTTACCAAGATTGAGTCGGACTCATTTGAAATAGATACCACCGTTTAAATAAAGAAGTCTTAAAAGATCGCGACATCATGGTACAAAGATGGCTATTTGGTCAACTTTATGTTCCACACATAATTTCCAAACATAATTAAAAAAAAGGTAACAAGAAAACACCATTGTATTTAATCTTATAGCCCCAAACTCATCTAGTACAATTTCCAGTTCGTCCATCCCCTATAATATCCACAAGATTGGGTCTGAGACTCATACCAAGGCGAACACAATGCTGACAGTGCTGACAGAGGTCCTTTCAAGAGGGGTTATGGGCGAAGAATCATAAAAATTTGTCCCGTAAATGTAGCTGTAACTCCATTATTTTTTGATTGCCTAAGTGAATATTCTGCAAAAATCCCTATAACAGCAATTCATAAAATATTTATGTGTCATGTACACTTTTCTTTATTTCAACATTAGGTGTGAATGTATTTCTAAATAAAATAATATTATAGTATGCAGAGCAACAATAACAAACAAAAACGCTGCCAATTTAAAAACATGGCAAAGTAGGTAGATACAAATTAACAGCAAATGCGTACCGCATTTTGTATGTTAGTAGATGAATAATTCAATTTTAATTTATTTTAATTTTTTCAGATGACTTACCAACAACATTCAGATGAATGTAGTGACTCATATGTGGCGTAGTTGACACTTGACATTCATATACGCCAGAGTCCCGATGCTGGGGATATTTTATCTGCAGAATCCAGTCTTCAGTCTGTGGCTGATGTATTGCACGAAAACGTTGATCTGATGTGTATGTGTAACGACCAACAGTGAGTAGATGAATGTCACGATGACGCACCCAAGAGACTTGTAATAACATCTGAAAGAAAAATTAAAGAAAGAGGAATTATAATTTATTTAAAAATGTTTATCTTTTTTTGTAGATATCTGTAAGAATGTTGGAATTAAAATACTAAATAAATGAAGTCTGGTTGTCATTGCGATGATGTGGGTATACCTTTAAAGCGAGGACTTCAAACCAGCATTCGACAGTGTAGATAGGGAAATGCTTTTCTACAAAATGTCTAGCATGGGAGTACCCATCCAAAATGGTGAAAACACTAACAGCCGTATTACTCACTCCGGGTGTAAATCAGATTGAAATTAATTTTAAACCCGAACTTTAACCCGCATTTTTTAAACCCGAAAATTTAAACTTATGCTCATAATATTCACTCACAGACCTCCATTGAACCCGGTGAGTTAAAGATTCATGTAGTCCGGGTTAAAAACAGGTTAAACCCGTTTTTAAACCGGTTTTAAATCTACGTATCGACAAAAAAAAACTTCGGGATCAGGGGAGTAACATCCACAAGGACTTCTATAAGCTTTCAAGATTCCTAAAAGAATAAACCCTAGCAACTTGAGGCGTTCACCATCTACCGCTTAAACCGCGCCGTCGGATTCGTTTGGTCTTTCGGAGATGGTCGGGTTAGGTTTGGAACGGTGTGTTATTGTTTGAGCAATCATTTCCATTCGGAGAACCGAAGGTCCATTGTAAATCCCCTTATAGTTTGGGAGTAACTCCGCTTCTTACCAACTCGTTAACCAGTTTGTGCTCTTTGTGAATCTTAGAAGATCCGATATCTTTAAATTTCCGAGCTCTGCTATGTCTGCCAAGAATCTTAGGCCTTATGTAGGGAGGCGTCGTTCTTGGAGGGCGGGGCAGTAGCAGAGTAGATGTTGGGTCGATTCGCTTTCTTCCCCATCTCCGCAGCTTCTACAGATATCGTTGGACTCGTGAAATTTCGGAGGTGGTCAAAAAAATATGCAGTTTCTCTGCAAGTGAAGCTCGCACCAGTTGAAAGCGATAGGGTGTCACCTTCAGTTGATGAGACGGCATCAGCATCAACAAGAAGTTGAATATCTCATTTATTTGATGAGGTATTATATATTATATATATTATATATTGCTTGCCCTATGAATGGAGTAGTTTGTGATAATGCTCTTAGCGGTTGCACTGAATAAGTTAGGTTAGATTGAAAGAGGTTAAAGGCTGAGCCATTACAAAACACAAGGCACCATATTGGCCCAACACGAACCCCTGGGACCATCGCATGATGGTACCTAAGCCGAAACATTTCCGTCCAAACGGGAAGTAATTCCCTAAAAATTTGTTTCGAGAGCGAGCAATGACCTGACAATCACAAAGAATATGCTCTTTGCCGCGTCCGGAAACTTTCACGCTCTATGAGTTTTTACCTCAGATAAGCTACGATGATAGTCGTTGCCAGGCAGGACTATCAATGAAAAATGAGTCCAAGGGTCTTACAACGTTGTGAACTTCCGAGTTTGGTCTGAAAACGTTCTCAGAAAAAGCATTGTCAGAACGCTTTCTGACAGCGAAATTGTCATTTTGTGACATTGTCAAACTGCTGTCAGGCCGTTCGGACATGATCAGACTCTTTTGATATTGTTTGATGTACGAAGCTTATGACATAGGTAGTACTTTAACTGGGACTGAAACTGGTTGGTGTTAAGACAATGAAGCCAAATCGTCGTGTGATCTAGGTAAATTTGCGACAGCGTTTCGTAATACTCAGAGTCGCTAACTGGATCTCGGATGAGAGATGAGAGATGGAAGAAGCATTGGCGTTTATAGTGACATCCAGACTACGCTCGAAATTGTTATTACTTAAAAAAAAAATTCCTGAAATGTAAGTACCGACTTGAAAGCAATTTGTAAAAGAAACTGTGCTTGTTATTAGGTTCCGGACTATGAGACTATACTAGCGATCTTGATTCGGAATCAATCTGAAAGATATAGTACAAGTAGGTGTCAGTTTGGCGAGATTCCTTACTTACCTATTTAAGTTACCGTACAGCTCAGTGTAACACCTCCAGTTATCGCGGCCAATGACGGAGTATGTGTTCAAACGTTTCCTCTTCTGCACCGTAGAGTCGACAGGAGTCATCGTCGGGTAATTTTTTTTTTTTAGGTAATATATAAGTGGCCAGTTAAGACGCTTAGGTATTGTTTATTAAGCTCAAGTAGACTCGAAGGTAACCCGAAGAAGGCAGGAGGCGCCTCTTTTTGCCTGATAATCTACATACATATTCATTACCTTCGAAACCCTCGTGACCTGGTATCCAGGCAAAAATGACCATGTAGTCTTCGGCCAGGTTTCCGGGAGGTTGAGGTAGTCTTAGACCAGTTTCGGCACTACCGAATATGATTTCACGGTCTTGACTCTCCGAGAGGATGTAAATGCGAGCACCATTTGTGCGTCTTGGTTAGTATTCCCGTACATACAGCTCTATGGCGTAAACTTTCGCTTGAAAGATTTACCCAGTGCTATAGCTCTTTGGAATCTGGGCCAATAGATTCCATCACAGGTATGTCTCATCATTTTCCACTTTTGAACCAAAATTCTGATGGTTAGGTTAGCTTAAGAGGGGTGTGATATCGTTGGACGCAGGTAGCCATTTGCTTGTCAAACTTTGTGATCCAGTTAGCGCTACGAATCCTTTATTTCCTCAAGCTTGACAGCAAAGACTCGCACTTCGTTTTGCCTTCGCGGGTGCTATGCAAATGGAATCCATTCATATGGAGAGGTGGTCAACTTAAGCCTTATGCAAACGCACGTTTCCTGAAGAGGCCAAATGAAGTCTTCGTAAGATTTCTCCTTAATCTGGAACGTAGAGACTGCCGTGAGTTGGCCAGGATAATTATGGAACACAGCGCCTGTCACATAGAACATTTCCTCTGTAACCGTCCTACTTTTGCTCACATTGTAGGTCCTAGTGACATGAAAATGAACACGGTGCATTCTCTTTCATTAAAGGGACGAATAAATTGGACTAGGAGATTCTAATGGAACAGAGTACAACAAACCGTACAAGCGCCTGAGTGTTTGGGATGGCAGACCCTCCAAGCACAGTAAGAGTCGTAAAACGACGACCTCATCTTCAATGATGTGTGTTAGTACGCGCGTTCTCAACAATTTCGACGTATTTAATTGAAAATAACTGGCAAAGGCTCGCTTACTGGTTAACGCCTTTGTTCGCTCCTACCTAAACGTCTGTCGTTCTGATTTCTAAATGAAACGTACCAGCAAGTTTGAAAGCTCAAGATGCCAAGGGCTTTGGATTTAAAAAACACAAAACCCAACAAGCCAACCCAGAAAAATAGATTAGCATTCAGGAAGTGCAGGGTGTTACGTTATGTAAACACTTTCCCTTCTGTCTTGCTATATTTTCGAACTTATGTTTGCATACTTGTATGGTATACCTACCTAAAAAAAAATAACCAAAATCTCTGTAAACAGAAAATATGAATTTGCTATTCAAATTACGTTTTACCGTTGCACACTGGTTGTAAAGCACTTACACAGGGAAGTGAATATTGAAATAGGAGAAAGGAGAGACAAAACCTACTCTGAGGAAAATCTTGCACATGTAAGGGAAGAATTTTCAATGAACCTTGAAATCATATCTGTGAGTACATCGATCAATATATGAAAATTTATTTTAAGTCTGTTGGACTGGAAAAGCAATTAAACTTAAATGAAAAGGAAAATTAATTATTCAATAAATTTTAAGTGTGTGTCGTGTGTGTGAAGAGTTCCTTTCAGCTGGAAAATTGCGCACGTGGGTGGTGTACGAGTAGGTACTTACGAATGAGTCTAATAAAAAATGTACGTTTGTTGTTAGGAAAGCGTTTCAAAATGAGATTAAATATTTGTAAGCTTTGCGTTTTAACTGCATCACCGACCAGTAAAATTGTACGCACTTGTGTGGATGCTAAGAAGTAATTGAAAATATGTACTTGTGTATATAAAAGTGGAAACATATGTGTAATGCGTGAAAGAATGTATATGTATGTAGGGAGAGTTGGGGCAAATTGATACCCTAAAAAAGGAATCAGATTGATAGTAATAATAACAGAAGAAAATATTTGGATAATTTATTTAACCCATTAGCGCTCAGAGTAATATTTTGGTCCCAATTTTGTTAATTTTTTAGTATTTTGTTACTTACCGATAGACAATTTAAGAAAAAAATATTACACAAAACAAATATTGCAACAGAATTTCCAAAATGAGGTTCCAGATATGAGGTCTAAAATTTGGTACATATGTAAATAATTTTCAGTTACTTTAATTCTTTTTTTATTTTATTTGAGGAGTTTATAAATGCCTGTTGACCAAAAAACAGTGAACAAATATAAATCAGAGTTCAGTATAAGAGACAAAACTTCTTCGTTCTAACTGCAGCAGTGATGATTATTTCTATTTGTCTGGTACCAAAAACTTGTGTATAACCCAAACATTCATCTTAGCCATATCCTAAGCTCGGGTGAAGTGCACCAGTACCATTTTGCCCCGCTTATTGCAGTATTGTATTTGGAGGCAAGTCATACATATTTATCAACTTCACACTTCTAAGGGTTGTACTGCTTTACCAACTGATGCTGAGGCAATTAATTCAATTCGTTTATTTTCTTTTTGTGAGTAGTGCGAGCAGTGGCTTGCAGGTTCAATGTGATCAAAATTTGAAGGAGTTGTGATTAATAACTAATAGAACTATGAAAATTTCCTTTGAAACGTCAAACATGCGGTCAAAGAAACCACGATCGTTTTCTTCATTTCAGCAATTCATAATAATTGGACAGGATCTTAGCCTAGAGATTTTCCGTTATCGTTTCAATATATAGGTCATTTCTTAGAATATATGGAAGCTAGAGAGCAAATTAGTTCTCTTCTAAACCTGGAATTCTCATCAGTTACATAGTCTAAAGGCGGAGGTAAAGCTGCAACACTTGCATCTTCGACTTTTGAATTACATTGAAGTAGCTCGAGCATATCGGCAATTTGGTCAACAGTCGGACCAACGATTTTTTTTTAAAGATGGGGGATGTTAATTGCAAAATGAATCAATAAAGGAAAAAGTAAGAACTACTCCATTAAACTCAACTATTCAGTTCAGAGTCCTCCGCATCACCTTCTGATTGCTACAGCTAAATAGTATTCTTTTTACCTGACTATGGCAAAGCCAAATGGAAGGGTTGTAAATCTCAATGTCTAATGCTATATTACGTCACAGAAAATTTACCCTCAGACCTTAAAATTGAATATAATGTATGCTATATAGTTAGTTTAGCGAATATTTTACAATTATAATGCAACGAAACTAAAAAAAAACGTATCAAAATTGACATTCAACCTACAACCATTTTTTTTTTTTTTTTTTTTTTGTAAAGCTATCATATCTGCCCAGCGTCATATTTTTAGGACACCTGATTGCAATCCTTTTTAGTTTCGTCCTGATTTTTATTTTTTTTTTAATCTGACTACCCATTTTAATATATAATCAATTACTTATTTAAATCTGAAGTTTCATCCATTTATATTGAAACCTTATATTTTTAAAGTTTTTTTCCCCAAAAAGTGTGTTATTTAACCAAAAACTAATTATTTTTAAAATTAAAAAAAAATATTTTTAAATAATATTTTTTTTATTTTACCCTTCAATTACATAGATAATTGATTAAACTTAACGTTAGAAATGCAGATCTAGTCTTTTAATTATTTTCTTAGTCACTAGAATTTTTCGTCCTCAGCTGTCCTATAAATAGGACGCTGAGCGTTAATGGGTTAAAACGAATTCCCTCTGAGATTTATTAGAAAAAAGTGTTAGGACCTAGGTATTCATAAAAACCGGATTTGTATCAAACTGCCCCACTCACGGGGTACTTTGATTCAAAGATAATTTACCAATATTTATATAGGGTAGAGTGGGGTTAGAAGTAAAGGGGGGTAAGTTTTAACAGCTAAAAAATAAAGGGTTCCCCTGAAAATGAAAAGTCGCGTCAAAGAGAAAAATATTCGTCTTTTCGAAAGCAAATGACGTGCCTACTTCTGTTTTTAATTGATTGTTAGTGGAAAAAGTTGTGGTTGGGGTCCACAAAATTGAGAGATTTGTAACTTTTTTTTGTTGTATTTTTGGTATTCCTATTCACACGCAAGAGATATACCCCCCTGTTCTGCATTCCACTTTTAGTGAATTCAACCACCAAAAGTGGAATTGGGTGTTCTACATTCCGAACGAAACTATGAATTGTCGATTGTATGTTCGAAAGTGAATATTTTGGTGTTCTGCATTCCACTCAAGATGACAGCTGTAAATTCGTGTTCTGCATTCCGAAAATCCTGTGATTTTAGTGAAATGAATTCACTTGATATTCTTGACGTGAATTGAATTCACATGGCGTTGTAAAGTGAATTAATTAATTAATTTATTGATCAAAATCATTTTGAAAACTGTGAGTAGAATAACAAGACTTTCCATTAGTGTATTAAAATAATTCCTTTGTTAATATAGTACAACACAAAAATTAGAGGCAAGAGAGTATTCTTTTGAATTATATGAAAGAAAATCAAGATTTCTCTGACTCCACTTCTAGCAGGATATCACCAAATATTTCCTTACTCACCCTAAAACTGTTTTTAAAAATGCAAAAATCATTAAATACATTATTTTTCTTCAGTTGTTTAACTTCTGCTTACAATGCTCCGGGAAGATCCAGAATGTTAGATTTATCTCGCAAAATCTTCCTGCGAACTCTCTCCATTCGGTTTTCTTCCCGGTTTTCACCAACAATTTAAACATTTTGTTTTACATTTTTTCATTTTTTTAATAAAATATATTTTGTCTTAAATGTTTAATTCACTTGCACAAAACAAAAACCAAGAACTTAAAATCTCCAATGATTTTGAAATGATTTGACAGCTGTGTTTGACATTTCAAACAAATGAATTCGAAGTGGATTCCAAAAATTCGAAATCACTCGGAATGCAGAACACTGCATTCCATTCCGAGTGAATTTAAATTTCGGTTTCAATCCACTTTCACTCGAAATGCAGAACAGGGGGGGGTAGTGCCAGTATTTTTTTGTAGTTAGGCATTTTTGTTTTAGCGAAGTTTGTGAATATAGTATTTATGAGGTTTGTGCGGATTCTAGTTATTTTTTTATAGTAATCTTTGTTAAATCTTACGGCTGGTTGACCAATGCCAAGAAAAACTCAATCACTTATGCAAAAAGGCTAGAGTCACTCTTCTCTGCGTTCAAGAACAAAGAGAGTCGACGAACTAGCCAGGCGACGCACGGTCAGCGCTTAACAGCTCACTAGAGGAATATTTTCATATTTCTATAGGCGCTCTTAGGATCAATATAATCTCACACTTCTTAAAACTAACTGTTCTCAGGTGGACCAGTCTTACAAACTGTGTCATATCCAGAAAGATATGGCCTAATTACAATAGGTCAAAAACAAATGAACGAGAGTCAGGTGGCGCATACCGGGCAAACCCTTCTTCGATGACCTTAAAGAGATATCCGAGAAGATGATTGGCGAACTTAAACTTAAGCATCTTAAAATCCACCTCCGAAAGGTGGATATAAATTAAATATCTTAAGCATTACATTTATTTGGATATATGTATGTAGTTGGTCACCTGAGGTTGTGGTATTCAAATTGCACCTCTTTGCGCGATTTTTTTCTTTCAACCGAAACCACCACCTCTACCAATGATGTTCACAACCTTGTTGTCAATTGACCATACAGAGAAAATCTTTTAAACAAAGGAATATCAGGACCAGAAGAAAGGTCGACGTTTGCTCCGTTAAATACTCCTTAAAGAACAATTTCAAAGATGTGATGCCTGCAAGCTAAGTAAAGTATGTCTCTGCCAATTTTACTTTCAAGAAGAATACACGCTCCATTTAGACGTCCGGTATTGGATGCAGTTGTATCGAAAACAAAAGCTTGAGCTTTATCTAGCATTGACCAATCATCCAATAGCTCATACATGGCAGACGATACCTCAATACCAGTTCCAGCTGAAAGTTCTGCTACTCTAAGAAGCTGTTCTATGTTTGGAGCAGTTGTAATAATTGGAAGTCTGTAAATTTTGTTTTGACCAGTTACATATTATATCAGGGAGAAGCTTAGACTCCCAATGTATAGCAGTGAAAACAAAACTTAAGTCGAACTTTTTTTTTTGTTGAGGAATTCTTGGCTTTTTCCAAAATATTGTACACTCGTCTATAACTAACGTCACGCTACTCGGTAAACTTAACTTCAGCTTTCTCATATTATAAAATAAAACACTAAAAACAACAATTTAGAACCGATAATTTGATTTTTCATGGAATCGACCAAAAATAATTTTTCCCGTGTCATTTTGTTCTAAGTAAACTTACTGGTGGCATTACAATTTTTCTTATTGACGAAATGCGATATGCTGCGAACTTAGCTGATTTGACACCAACGCTTGCTGTGATGTAATAAAAAAAAATACAAACAAAAGAGTCAAATAAAAAAAATAAAGATGCACAAAAGAAATAAGCTCAATGTGGCATGTGTTAACGTGGTCGTAAACAAAAATTTGGGTAATGTTTTTAGGTATAAAGGAACAAAAAAAAGGTACTCAAAAAAAATTCGAAATTTTAAAAATGAGGACCACCCTAGTAGATATAATTATCAACTTTATAGGTATTTGGTCATTTATGTGAGCTTAGGTTTAATCTCCTTTTCATTTGAAATGTGTTCTTTCAAGCTATTTATATTATATGAATAAAATGAAAAGTTTTTAAAGTAAGAAATTAAGGGCAATATTTATCAGCTGTTCACAAATTGATTTTAAAATTTAGTGGCTCTAAGTTTTAAATTTTTGGTTCTGAATACGAAGCATTAATAGGTTTATGTCTATGCTACTTCCAATATGAGAGAAATCGATTCTCTGATTTCGAATGCGCTCTTTTTCGAACATGTCAGTGACAAACAGCGTTGCCACAATGCTACTTTTGTCGCAAAAATGCTACATTTTTTTCAGTTTTTTTCAATTTACTACTTTGCTACTTTAACCCGAATCCTCCTGGCGTTGCCATATGGCAACCAAAAATATTCATGCCTTTTCACACCTCTCTAACGGTAACCAATACACACATGTGTACATATTAGCATTTTTTCACATCTTAGGGCATCTGCGTTGCATATTGGGAGGTCAGTTTTAATAGTATGCTTAGATTTTCATATTGAGAGCGTCTCAAATTCGATCGTAAATAACAAAGTTAAAAAAATCGTGTTATGGAGCACAACAGAAAAGTATTTATATCAATATAATTTACAGTGTACATTAGCTATAAGTACTGTATTGCAGAATTGTTAGTATTTTGGATGTACAATGAGTAAAATAAGTGACAGCGTGAAAAAAATATTTCGGTGGTACTTTTTTTCTTAAATTGTTGCCAGCGTGTCCATATGGCAACGCCAGGAGCGATAGGGTACAGGTTAACATTATTGATGTTTTTTACTAAACCGTGATTCTTTTTGCTGGAAAATGTGTTTTCATGATATTTTTTTAAAAATCATATGGTTTTCGAGAAATTTTACGCTGCAAGAAGATCTCGATTACTTAGGAGAGCTATGTTCAGATGATGAAAATGGTCTTTTAAGCAACTTCCACGCATTGTATTTGTATATTCAACCACCAGAGAATTACCGTAATTTTAGTGGAGAAGACGATGCTTATGAACAAGGCGATATTCCAGACAATGTTTGTCTAGCGCAGTTGAGATCGGGTTGTGAAATTGGGTTTGGGAACGGACAACATATTGAAGACTTTGACGGACCCGCAGAGAATTTTGTTGAAGTTCTCGAATATTGTTTCATCTTGGAATTTATCTGGCTCACTAGCTGTAACTAAAGTTATTAGCGTATCTCATGAGCCACCTTCTTTCCAGTTGCGTCGTGCTGAGCAAGCTACCTGTCTTTTGCCAGCATCTAATAAGAATACTACGTTCACTTGGTCATAAGATGAATCTTGCGCGGTATTTTCCCACAACCCAATTACGAGTACAGTCATAATTTGAAACCACGCGAGCAACTTGAAAAAATTATAGATGGTAACTAGCTTCAGCACATTTGCGATTGTTCGGAAGTATGTATGTACATACATATATACCACTTACCAAGAAAAAAAAATTCCAAGGATTACTGTTAAAGGTTGGTGCTACTGTCCTTTTCCTTGCATACTGCAGCTAAGCTAGCATTTCATTCCAGAGCCTCGCGGTTTTAATGGTACTTTGCTTGTCAGTGAATACACTGGACAAAGCACTTACAGATCCATGTGGAGTAATTTGTCCGAACTCCTTGCTCAAAGTGTGATAAATGTATTTGCTTGAAATGTTTCAAGCCTTATCATACCAACTGCAGATTTATAATTACATATTCTTACCAAACTTCTATCACCAATTGGACATAAAATTAATAAAATGTCAAAAAGATAAAATAAATTCTCTGTTTTATTCAGTAAGCTTATAGCTTTTAGAAAATGTATGAAAATCCCGATTTTATATATGGGTACGGACCTGTACCCTATTGCTCCTGGCGTTGCCATATGGCAACAGGACATTTTGAGGATACTAGGACCTTTATTAAAAATCGAATGATACAGTTTATCTATATTTCCACTACTAAAAGTGCTCCTAAATTTTTTTTAAAAAATTCGAAAAATGAATGTTCAGGAGGATTCGGGTTAATATTAAAATTTGACCCATTTTGCTACATTTGATACTTACGGTGCTCCCGGATAAAGCTATAAGTAAACTATAACATAATTAATGCCGCACTCAGGTTAAAGCATGTTTCTATGTAATGGAAGGTGGCAGAAAAAATTATGATTCGGAAACCAGAAAGGTCGCCAAAAGAAGACCGATTTCGACCCTACTTGTAACATCAAAGCTATTTGAAAAACTGCTTTTCAAAAGACTTAAGCTAATAATAATGGAAAGACATCTTGTTCCTTCTCACAAAATTGGGCTTAGAGGGAAACACACACTCTACTACACAACAAGTGCATAGAATTGCGAGTGGAAAAAGCACTTGAGAACAAAAAAGTCTGTACAGCCATATTTCTAGACGTAGCACAAGCGTTTGATAAAGGCTGGCATCAAGGACTAGAATTCAAATTTCAAAGAGAGCTCCCCGAAGAGTTCTACGTGATTCTCAGATCTTATATCACAGATCGTTACTTCCGAGTAACATATGAAGATAAATACTCTGACTCAAAGAAAATACCTGCAAGAGTTACACAAGGAAGTGTCTTGGGACCAATCCTTTATCTCCTTTATACAAGAGACCTACCACACCAGGAAGAAGTCAGCTTGGCAACCACACCGCAATTTTAACTATTGGAGACAACGCTCTTGACGCAGCGACAAAAATACAAGATGCCATTAAATCTGTACGTGATTAGACAAAAGAATGGAGAAAAAAGCTTCACGAAACTAAATGTACCCATACCCATATTAAATTTACTAACAGGCAAATAAATACTGTAATCTGTGCGCATGGAGGTCAAGTGGCGGAAGGTGCAATAGATCAGTGAGAGCATCAGCTGGGTAGTTCTTTGGATTTATATTTTTTGCTTAGGGCAGGCCACCACACTACGTGCCCATGAGAATTGGATGCACTACGCAGCCAGGAAAATTAACTGTTGGGTGCAGTTTATGGGCTGGCGGCATCTTTTACAAAAATTAAGAAAATGTCACTTGTAGTGATGCCCGATACAAAGCCATGATCAATGATTTTTGATTTCCGAAAGTGCGTTCATACGGTCTTTAGATTGAACAGGATAGTACCATACTGCCCTCTCACTATTTAACAGTCTTGTCCGTCCTCACCTCGAATATGCTTCGCAAGTATGGACACCTTATCAGAAAAATCTCAATACTCGGATTGACGCTTCATTCGATTCGCATTGAAAGGTCTTCCCTGGGACGATCCTTTTAATCTCCCCCCATATTTGCATCGAATAAAACTGTTGCAAATGCAGCCTTTGGCTCAAAGAAGGGTCAATAATGATATCATTTTTATGCATCAACTGATCTCAGGTCTGATTGATGCACCTGACTTATTATCCTCTTTAGGATTAAACTTTCGTGGGGGATCGCATTACCTGCGTAGTATAGAGTTACTGCATGTTCCTCATCACAGAACAAATTACGGGATGCATGAGCCTATTAACCGCATGAGTAAAATCTATAACTTAAATATAAACTTTCTTGACTTTAATCTTAACAAGATTACACTAAAAAATGTATTGCGTAATGTAATTCGTCGCACATAAATACTAATAATGTATATGTATTTTTCTTATTTTGTGTTTATTTATTGCTTGTGGTAGTGTTGTCAAGTAGCGTAGCCTAACCTCTAACACCAGCACTAAATGATGAGCCTGTTGATGCATATTTTGCCCCGGCAAATCTCTGCTTGTGGTTGTTGCTTCTATTAAGCACACCACGACACAGATCTGATCTGAAAAAATCGAAACCATCGAGTTAAAGAAGGAAGTCTTCGATGACAACATTGTCTCCGGATATGAAATTGTAGCTTGGCTTCCAGGATCATGTGATTTTATACCGCTGTGCTCTTCTCTGTGAGGGTTTTGTAAGTTGCCGGTCCAACGATTCCAGCTTACATCGAGCTTGCCATTTGTGCGACACGGCCTCATATGGCTGGAAAAAGTGGTCTAAAATTACACTTCCTGGGAAGCTCCCGTTATAGCCATTTGCCCATCATTGCGATGATTACGATGATATTATAATCAGAACTTCTTTTTAATTTTTGAGTTTTCTTTAACGAAACTATATATATTTTAAACAAAACGAGAGAAGTCATATAAGTGAATGAATGGGTTCAGTAATCCACAAAAATATAAAAATACAAAACTGTGCTGTATATAACGCGCAACCATGCTACCCCCAATTAATCAAATCCAAGTATTCAAAGGTATAATCGCATCATCATCACTCACAGCATCAATGTTGAGCTGGTTTAATAGATACTCGTTCAGTAGATACAAGTTTCATGAGACACCCGCGTATCTATTAGCATTCAAAGCATTTGGGAAAAAAAAGTGATAACATGCCCTACAGCTTTTCCAAATTGCAATTTTCAACCGAATGGGGTTTTTTCAAGATGTATTGTAGTCAAACCCTCGCTCTATCTCTCTCTCTTTCTCTCTCATTACTTTCCATCCAGGAATTTAAAATAACATCTTACCGGTGAACAGTGAGCAAAAATGGCGGACATGAAAAACGATGGAAACTTCGTTCGAACACTTAATACAGAATGCGTCTCCAGGCATACACTACCGTTCATAAATTTGAGACCACTTCCATAAATGTACCGATATTTGTCTCCACTCATTTACAGTGAGGACATCATTCTTTGTGGCAATGTAGCAATAGCCAGAAAAGTGAGAGACAAATTTGTTTAGACGGGTTTGTAAAATGAAACCATTAAATACTTCGAGTGCAAAATAAGAATAAGCGACAACAGTGAGCCATAGTTCACCAAAATTGGGATTTGGGACATTGAGGACTAAATAAGGCCAATGACACACGAGCATTAAAAATGGCCCAACTGTCCATCGTGTGACAATGGCCTAAGGGTTCTTTCGACTGATGAATCCAAGCTCGAGTTGTTCTGTGCGAAGAGAAAGGTTTTCGTTCGACGTTCAGCAGAACAAACCACCTTGCCGTAATGTATTGTATCCACCATGAAACATGGAGGAAGCGGAAATAGAGATATCGTTCATATCGAAGGAATTTAAAGCAGACTATTTTAACCCTTACAGCAACCTGAACATTAGAAAACACTTTTGTGGCAACAACTTTTGCTATTTCCCACGAGCATATGTAGCTGCAATTTACTAACAGAACTAAGTTATTCACAAGAATAGTTATTTTTGCCAACAGAATGAACGGTAGTAGGAACAAAATATTATCTAAGTGGTTCAGAATTTGTACCACCCTCGCGAATTAGAAGAAAGAACGGAACCAGTTGCTTATATGAGAATGCTTTTTCAAGAGGTCTTCGGTTAATTTGCTAAGAGTTTATCTTTCCACAAGATTATAAACCTAAAGCTGTGCTTTTATGGCATTACTTATACAGAAAGGTTACTCAAATGTTTGCTTATTTACCAGAAATCTTTTGGCAGCAACTGACCGACACTTGGAATAGCATTCCAACCAAAACCATGTTTAAATGGAGAGAGAAAATGCCACGACTTGTTTCGGCTGTTATAAAAGTAAGATGAGTATACTTCGATGAAAATAAAGTTTAACGGGACTTTTTTTTAGAAATAATTTATAGTGTCAATTCATGATTTCTAATCAACAGAATTCCCTTTTTTATAATTTACTCACGCTAAAGGGGATATGAATACCCTTATAATGTTTACACACAGCGCGAGCACATGAAGAACAAGAACAAGAGAGAGAGATATCAGCGTATTTATAGGAAACTCAGATATTTTAGGTTTCAACTAACTCTACGGGTGGTGTCCAGGATAACTGGAGAGTTGTGTATTATTGAAAGTTATTCCATTGCTTATGATTTACAGAAGTTTTTTTTTCAGATGTTTCCTATTATACTGGGTGTCTTAGTTAAGAGGTGTAATCCGTTAACTGGGGATTCCTGAAGAGTTCTAGCGAACAAAAAATCGTACCGCAGAGGGGGTCTATTTTCACCCCCCTCCAAGTTATAGCCCCTCAAAGTGGGGCACCTTCGATTTAGAGGTATACCCACTTTAAATGATATAACTTTTGAACTATTATAGCCACAAGAACAATTTTGTATTTTTTCTTACTGCCAGTGTTATGCCTTCGCAGTACGTTTTGATATTAGCTTTTGAAACTGATCAACTTATTTTGATTTCGTGAGAAATAAATGTTCTGGCAACATCTGGATCTGAGCCATGAACCTTCAGCATGCAAGCGACGACGACTACCACTACGCCACTCAAATAAAATATAAATAAGAAAAAAAAAAAAAAAAACAATTCATAGAACTTATTGGTGGTCCTTAGCTTTTGAACGGTAGTGTAAGTATTCAAAAAAAACGTACATATACTGTATACGAGAGTGATGATAAATAGAAAGTTTAAATTTATGATTTTTTTTCAAAAAACGCAATTCAAAGAAGATGTTTTTATCCCTGAAAACATCGACCGCAATCAATCATCCCATACACGTCAGATGGGATATGGTTATCAAACAGGAAGAAATCCATACAATTCACCATGAAATCAATCACTTGTTTCGCAATACATCACAACATTCGATTGGAATTGAAAATCAAACTCTTACCTTCAATTCCAATCGAAGTAATCCCCTTCGAGTATCTTCTTTAGGTAAATCGATTGATTGGATATTACCCTCGAATACATACATATGCATGAACAGAACAACATACGTAGGTAAATAAGTAGGCTGTTGAGCAGCATCTATTGAAGCAGAGGTGACATTAAGTTTTTCTCTAGTTTGAAAAAAGAAAGAAATTTTTGAATACAAACCGAGAGGTGTACTCATAAATTTGTCACACCCAACGAATCTTTTATGGTGACAGCTCCTGTGCGAGAAACTAATTAACATACGTAATCATCTTGTTGTGTCACTTCGTAGTCATAGTATGTGGGTACGTTGATATATGGATGCCTGGTCGGGTTACTTGTTTTGGTTATAAACTTTTTGACAGAGCAATTTTCCTTGTGTCAAAAGTCATCTGTCATTACATGTTAGAAATTGAGCATCATAGCTGAATCGTGACAGTGGGTACGGAGAATGCCTAGAAAACATGGTGGCAAATAACTTTTAACATTACCTACCGAATCAGAGGGATTCGCAAAAAAAATTGAAAGGTGACAACCGTAACCAAAAGGAATGAGATAAGCTGATGCGATGTATAAATTATATTCCATTTTATGTACATAACATATGTGTATTAAAATAATTGGAAAGTAGATATTCAAACATATTTAATATGTTGTATGCAGAATGTAGCCTTGGGAGATGCCTGCAGGTGACAGTTGATTAGGGTTGCAGACATTAAGTCAAAATATTTTTTAAATATCGATATAATATTATTTCTGTCTGTCTGTTCTGAAGACAGATCACAAATAACTAACGAGAAAACACAAAAATAACCTCTGGACTGCTGGTAGATTTAAAATTGAGTCCCTATTAAAATGCTCCGGGCAGTTTGCAGTTAACTTTTTGCTGTTTTGGAATGTAGGGTCGGTGACATGCCAATTTTTGTTCGTGACATTTTAGTTTATTTATTTACTAGCTGTTCTGCCCGACTTCGCCCGTGTCTAAATAAATATAGTGTTACTTACAGTACATACATTGTCATTTAGTTCGAAGAATCAAAGACAGTGCGGACGCACCCCAAGGATTGCAAACTACCAATACCACACAAAAGAAGTGAGTAGGTATTGGGGCGGTTTAGCCTGGGAACCAATTTTTTGACGATTCCGGGAAACAGCCATTTTAATTCGTCATTTTTGGGTAAAAACATGGATTTTGAAATTTTTAATTACCCCGGTTTTTTTTTGTTTACATAAGCGTGGGAAAATTTTAATTCCTCATTTTTGGGTGAAATCATCGATTTTGAAATTTTTAATTACCCCGGTTTTTTGTTTACATTAAGCGTGGGTGGGCGAGAGGGAAGATGAGCCTGGGGAGGGGGAGAGGGGGAGGGGGGAGGAAGGCTGTTGTTTGTTTACATTAAGAAGGTATTGCCGAAGCCAGGAAGTGACGTCATCAAGAAGATATAGGGTTAGCGTGTGTATTAGTGTACTTAGTGTGTACTTAGTGTACTTAGTGTACTTAGTGTACTTAGTGTGTACTTAGTCTGGGCGAGGGAGAGGGGTGATATGCGAGGGAGAGGGGGGAGGGGGGAGGAAGGCCGTTGCTTGTTTACATTAAGAAGGTGTCGGGTTACATTTTGTTATATATATATATCTGTCTGTATGTATGTATGTATGTACATATGTATGTATGTATATATGTGTGTATGTATGTATGTGTATATGTATTTGGATATGATGTGGCGGTATATGAGTCAACTTCAAAGTCGTCGCGTGTCATATTATGTATGTACATAATTATGTATATCGATGTTTTTGTTTTGTTTATTGGGCAAAGGAAGTGAACGGCGTCAGAGGGAGAGGAAATATATGCGACTATTTATATTTGTTGGCGAAGTGAAAACAATGATGAGAGGGGATGAGAGGGGGGTGAATGGCTTGCAGGGTATGGTTTCCTTGATCTATTCATTTAGATCACATTGTTTATTCTGGCTGTTGGCTGAAATGGGTAGTGGGATATTCAAGATCAACATGTCATGGAATGTACTTATTTTATACATATGTATGTATGTATGTACTTGATGTGTACCTATGCATATGTTTGTTTGTATTTCATAGTGTACTTAGTGTGTACTTAGTGTGAATTTAATGTGTCAGAGCGAGAGGGAAGAAGTATATTTGCAGACGGATGGGGAACAATGGTGAGAGGGGGATGAGAGGGGGTGAACCATTTCTCGGATCTATTTATCCAGATCAGATTGTTTATTTTGGTTGTTGTCTGAAATAGGTACATTTTTGTTTTTTCATTGCCGATTCTGGCACAGGGAGTCAGCAAGTGACGTCATCAAGAAGATATAGGGCTACATTTTTTGGGTGAAATCAGGGAATTCAGAGCAATTAGTGTGTACTTAGTGTACTTAGCGTGTACTTAGTGTGTATCAGAGTGTACTTAGTGTATACTTAATGTTCTTAGTGTGTACTTAATGTACTTAGTGTACTTAGTGTATGTATGTCTGTATGTATATGTACATATGTATATGTATATGTATTTGGATAAGATGTGACGGTATAAGAGTCACCTTCAAAGCAGTCGCGTCATATACCTATGTATGTATGTACATATGTAGATATATCGATGTTTTTGTTTATTGGACGAATGAATTAAAAAGCGGAATAGGAAAGCAATGCTGAGAGGGAGGTGAATCGCTTCTTAGGTCTACTCATCCAGATCAGATTGTTTATTTTAACTATTGGCTGAAATGGTTAGTAGTGTTGATTGTATTGTTTCATGGAAAATTGTTTTTGTTGGATGGATGAAGTAAAAAGCGGAAAGGAAATTCTGAGTCAAAGCGAAAGGAAAGATGTGCGACTGATTTATATTTGTTGGTGAAGGGAAACAATGATGAGAGAAAAGAATGATGAGAGTATGTGAACCGATTCTTGGGTATGGTTTCCAATGTGTACTTCAGATCGGATTGTTTGTTGTTGGCTGAAATAGGTAGCAGTGCTGACTACAATGTTTCAAGAAAAATTGTTTTTATTGGATGAACGAAGTAAAAATCGTGTGATTGTAGAAATTCTGAGCCAAAGGGAGAGGAAAGAAGTATACTTGTATGAGGAGGGGAACAGTGGATAGAGTGGGTTAGAGAGGATAATACTCATAGAGAACAGATTGATTATTCTGACTTGTTGGTCGAAGTACTGATTATAATGTTTCAAGGAAAATTATTTTGAGTTGAAATTCTGAGTCAGAGGGAGAGGAAAGAAGTATATTTGTAGGCGGAGGGAAACAATGGATAGAGGGGGCTAGAGAGCGTAATAGTCACAGAGATCAGATTGATTATTCTGACCTGTTGGCCGAAGTGCTGATTATAATGTTTCTAGGAAAATTATTTGGACGCAGAAATTGGTGGGGGTATTCATGTTTCGACATGTTTAAAAGTCTTGTTCTCTTTATCTTTCGATCATATTTTTATGGAATTTGCTGACGAATATGAATATATTGTTTATTTATCTTTCGACCATTTTTTTTTTTTTTTATGGAATTTGCTAACGTATACAAATATGTTGTTTATTTATCTTTTATTTTCTATGGAATATACCTATTACGTTGTTGTTCTTCTTGCTGTCTTTGCTATTGCTTTCATTCGCTGACTATGATGCTTTTATACAAAAAATTTATGCAGGAATATTCATGTTTCGACATGTTTCGACATGTTTAAAAGTCTTGGTCTCTTTATCTTTCAAGCATTTTTTTTTTTTTTTTTTTATGGAATTTGCTGACGCATGCAAATATGTTGTTTACTTATCTTTTATTTTCTATGGAATAAACCTATTTGATTGGTTAAACAGTTTCAAGGGGGCGGGGAGTGTAGAAACATTTCCAAATTTCTGCTATATAAGCTCCAAAGTAAGGGCTGTTGAGTAATAGTTTTATTCAAACAAAGCAATTGAGATCATCTAAAAATGGAACAATTGAACGATCTTGGAAAAATTAAACCTCTGGAAGGATTGAACACATTGGAGCTGCAGAAGAGGTATAAGATCCTCAATGTGTTACGTTGCCAGACGAAATACGGGCCTAGAGTTCTCCTTGAGTTGGAGACAAAGAAGGTGTTTCTGCCGATACGATTCAACTCCGTGGATGAGAGTACAGTGAAGGCGCTATCATCAAGCGAAATGGTGGTAGTTAAACCCATGGGGAATACTTTAGAACTGGAGTTCTACCCAATATCGGATGCAAACCTTTCTGTTGAAGAGGTAGACATACTGTATTCTCAACCCTTTTTTTAAAAACAAAAAAAAATTGTTAAATGCATATACATTTTGAGATGTAAAAATAAATAATTTCTAACCAAAAACTGATTTGTTATTGTTTTTCTTTATTTTCTTCTATTTCGAGTTTTGAGGTGATAAACGGGGTGTTTTTGTTTTGTTTAAAGGATGGAGAAATTAAAAATGGTGTGAGTGTGGAGATTCTGAGACATAGGGAAAGTTATTTAGACTGTTGGCTGAAATGGATAGAGGGGCTAGAGAGGGTAATACTCATAGAGATCAGATTGATTATTCTGACTTGTTGGATAGCGGGTTAGTGGTTTTCAAGGACTTCTCATCGAGTTCGGATTGTTTATTTTGGTTGTTAGTTGAAACGGGTAAAGGGGTATTCAAAATCATTGTGTATATGTTTCTGCGCATGCATAAAAAATTGCACATCAAATAAAAAAAATAGAGCAAGAGCTCAATACATCATTGATATCGAACTCAAGCACCGGCATTGATGCTGACAAATATGTCAACACAACAGATCGAACGTAGTTCATCGGAAGTGTGGCTCGTAAAATTTGGAATTATTTATCGGGTCTTCATAAGCCACCTGCTTACTTCCTCCATCCGAATGTTCGGTAGTTTCTTGTTATAAACATACTTTGATGATTCGATTATACCTACTCCTAGCTACGGTCCGTGCGAGGCACTTATGAGGTACTTCTAATGTTCAGTCAGTTTCTTGTTATAAACAAATTTTGCTGATTCTTCAAATGATATGGTTCGTATGGATCCCTCATATGAATGCTTCGAATGATAAGGTTATGGGTATCTTTTGTATACACAAATTTTGCTGATTCGACAATATTCCTAGCTAGCTATGGTCCGTTTGAGTCCGTTATGCGAGTGCTTCGAGATCAATTTCTCTGATTCGATGACATTAGTACCTATTAATAAATAAATCTAAATCTAAATCTAAATCTATATTCTTAGCTATGGTCTGTATGAGTCCCTCATATGAATGCTTCGAATGGTAAGAGTATGAGTATCTTTTGTATAAACAAATTTCTCTGATTCGACTATATTCTTAGCTATGGTCCGTACGAGTCCCTCATATGAATGCTTCGAATGGTAAGCTTATGGGCATCTTATGTATAAACAAATTTCTCTGATTCTCCTGGCTATGGTCTCTATAGGTCCCTCATATGAGTGCTTCGAATGGTAGGATTATGGTTATCTTTTGAATAAACAAAATTTTGCTGACTTGAGTATATTCATGGCATTGGTCCGTAGCGGTCCCATATGCGAATGCTTCGGATGGTATGGAATATTCATGCTTCGACATGTTTGAAAGGCTTGGTTTATTTATCCTTCTGACCATATTGTTTATTGAGTTCAATGTGGATCATATTTCACACACACTCACACATTTAACAAATTTTTTTTTTTCTAAAGCCAAGTTTGTCACATAGAATATCAGTGTACAATATTCGTATAAATAAGGCTCTACCAGCAGATACATTTTTAGTAATTTAGTAATTTTGAACACAAACCTTATCAATCAATATATCATGGAATATATCAAACAACTGATCGAGAATCAACTCCTTATAGCGGAATACCTGTATCGGGAGTATCCCGAAATGGTATTTGGATTGAGAAGACTGAACGACGAGAATAACTATTCGCTAGGTCATGTACAGGCAGTAATACAAATGCTTAAAGCATTTTCTGAATTATTGGTGGAGCAAGGATTCGATACGCCACCATTGCATCCAGCTTTATTGGCGATTTTATCCATACACCGCTAAAAATAAAAAGTTATAACATTTAAATTTAATAAAAGATTGAACACATTTTACACTAAAAAAGATAAATTTTTGTTTTTTTCTATTTTTTTTCTTTTTTCTATTGCTGATATTGTTGTTTTTTTTCTATTGTTGTTGTTGTGCGATTCCAATCAGATCGGATGCAGATAGCAGTTAGCGGATAGCACTTAGAGGATAGCTATTTGCCATCACTAGACTATTAGTTTAATCTTCCGGATAAGGAAGAATCTTTTCCTTTTTTTTTTACCTTCTACCAGGCCTTCTCAGATAAAACTTTATCAACATCAGAACACACAAGTTTTTTATTATTAGCACATTCAATATCATGACGACAAGCCTCATCCAACTGATTAATTCCATGATCTTCCTAAGCAAGACGTTCTTTTAACTTAGTCCCAGGACCACAGAAAGTATATGACAAAATATGTAACTCGAATGGTAATTTATTTTTTAATGAATTTACCAGTCCGTATTCTTCTGATGAATGTTTTGACTGACCTGATATACTCCATAGTCTCTCGTTTAAAGCAATTTCTTATTACGACTGTAGTCTCTGTATCAACCGAAAATACATATTTACGCAAACTTCTGAAATCAATTCATGAAACGGAATATAAAAGGCGACCGTTTTGAGTAGAATACATCAGTAACCGCCCGGCATTACAGTGAACCAACCATAAAAAATAAATATAGATTACAATGAACTATATAGTGAAACATTAAGCTCGGTAAATAATCCACAAAAATCTGTAAATTCGAATAAATGCGGGAGTGAGAGTAAAAGTGAAAGAACAGAAAAAAGAAACTTGACCAAGAAAGTAGGGAATGCAAGCCAAGAAGAAAGTGAAGTAAAAAGTTATTGAAAATTCTGAATTTCGAAGGATTAAGTGTACCTCGACCCATGAAAAGCCTTTTGAAGCAGCCTTCCAAGCCAATATTATTCTTCACCATTGGTATTTGATTTTGTCTAAATAATTTAATTTAGAAAAATGGCCGAAAAAGGAGTTTTAAAACGATGCAATGCAATACGTGGAATGGAAAATATGAAAGGTAAAATAAATAATAAAATGTATGATAATTATATATATACATAGTATCTGGTAAAATAAACGAAAGACAATTTTTTTTTTCGTTGAATAATTTGTTTAAATAATTATTATTTAGAATACGAAATGCTGGAAAAACTTTATTTGATTGGAAAGGAGATTCATGAATTGAAATCAAACATTCAGTCAATGCAAAGGCAACAGAAGGAGTTAATCAAAACTATAGCTGAGAACAATGTATTATTGAAAGAAGCATTCAAAAAGGAAACGCTGGGCAACGCAGAGGTAAATCATTTTCTGCTTGCAACTTACATTTGCGTTGAATTACGATAGATTGCAGGGCAAAGCGCCTTTTAAAGATTTTCATAATATCATAGCTGTCCTATTTAGTAATACACTTGATCAGTTTATCAGTAATTACTCTCCACATGTTCTTATAATGTACTTTTCTTTTCTTATTTTAGAAGGTCTCTCTTTCTCTCTCTCTAAAGATGGATACATACAAAAAGACTACATCCACCAGATACGAACTGCCTTCCGATGTATAAAAAGTCGATGCCACAAAAACATATGCATCAACAAAAACAAAAAGCACCCCTTGATTTATACATTACAAAAAGATTAATAAAACACAATGAATTCAACTGAGTTTTTATTCTGAATTTTAAAAAGGAAACGATTGAGTGTAAACTAGATAGATGGAAGGAGGGATAAAATTGTTGAAAAGTGCTGAAATAACATCTTCCCTGTAGGTGATGGTAGGTGCTGAAATAAGGACTAACCTGCGAGTTCTTATCAGCCTAGAACATTCCCCATTATGATTATAAAATGGGGGATCGTTCCAAACAGGGCGGTTCCAAACAGGTCGGCTCCAAACAGGGCGGTTCCAAACAGGTCGGTTCCAAACAGGGCGGTTCCAAACAGGTCGGTTCCAAACAGGGCGGTTGCTAACCGGTCGGTTACAGATAGCAGTTAACGGATAGCGGTTAGCGGATATCAGTTAGCGGATAACAGCTAGCGAAGGTGTTCTCACAACATGGTAGATCACAGATCAAGTTACATACATATCGATGATAGAGCTGACGTAATCGATTCTGAGAGGGGAACGACGGTGAGAGGAGGTGAATGGTTTTCTGGGCATTTTAATCAAACATGTGTGCTATTGAGAAGAAAAAAAGGAAAGGTAAAGTACGATAGCACCATGGTGTAGTGATTAGTGCGATGGACTACTATGCGATGCTGCCAGGGTTCAATCCCAGTCAGGGTCCAACACCTAAAAGTTTTTTTCAAATAAAGAAAGACTATTCCACTTGAATTTGTTAATCCAATTGAGATTCGATTCTTAGACTCCTTTAAATTTATGGGGTGACTGTTAATTGGAATACTCTGATCAAGGCTAACACCATTTTCCATTATATATCTCTTATCATCTATATAACTTAGTGCTAGTTTATTAATACATTGTGTATATATGTTATGAATCTTTGACCTTATTATAAACATATTTCCATTTCAACCAACTGCGATCAAGTCTGATGATGAATTCAATATCACCACAACTAGAAGCAGAAGAAGAAAGAGATGTACCAGTCACCCCATAAATTTAAAGGAGTCTAAGAATCGAATCTCAATTGGATTAACAAATTCAAGTGGAATAGTCTTTCTTTATTTGAAAAAAACTTTTAGGTGTTGGACCCTGACTGGGATTGAACCCTGGCAGCATCGCATAGTAGTCCATCGCACTAATCACTACACCATGGTGCTATCGTACTTTACCTTTCCTTTTTTTCTTCTCAATAGCACACATGTTTGATTAAAATGCCCAGAAAACCATTCACCTCCTCTCACCGTCGTTCCCCTCTCAGAATCGATTACGTCAGCTCTATCATCGATATGTATGTAACTTGATCTGTGATCTACCATGTTGTGAGAACACCTTCGCTAGCTGTTATCCGCTAACTGATATCCGCTAACCGCTATCCGTTAACTGCTATCTGTAACCGACCGGTTAGCAACCGCCCTGTTTGGAACCGACCTGTTTGGAACCGCCCTGTTTGGAACCGACCTGTTTGGAACCGCCCTGTTTGGAGCCGACCTGTTTGGAACCGCCCTGTTTGGAACGATCCCCCATTTTATAATCATAATGGGGAATGTTCTAGGCTGATAAGAACTCGCAGGTTAGTCCTTATTTCAGCACCTACCATCACCTACAGGGAAGATGTTATTTCAGCACTTTTCAACAATTTTATCCCTCCTTCCATCTATCTAGTTTACACTCAATCGTTTCCTTTTTAAAATTCAGAATAAAAACTCAGTTGAATTCATTGTGTTTTATTAATCTTTTTGTAATGTATAAATCAAGGGGTGCTTTTTGTTTTTGTTGATGCATATGTTTTTGTGGCATCGACTTTTTATACATCGGAAGGCAGTTCGTATCTGGTGGATGTAGTCTTTTTGTATGTATCCATCTTTAGAGAGAGAGAAAGAGAGACCTTCTAAAATAAGAAAAGAAAAGTACATTATAAGAACATGTGGAGAGTAATTACTGATAAACTGATCAAGTGTATTACTAAATAGGACAGCTATGATATTATGAAAATCTTTAAAAGGCGCTTTGCCCTGCAATCTATCGTAATTCAACGCAAATGTAAGTTGCAAGCAGAAAATGATTTACCTCTGCGTTGCCCAGCGTTTCCTTTTTGAATGCTTCTTTCAATAATACATTGTTCTCAGCTATAGTTTTGATTAACTCCTTCTGTTGCCTTTGCATTGACTGAATGTTTGATTTCAATTCATGAATCTCCTTTCCAATCAAATAAAGTTTTTCCAGCATTTCGTATTCTAAATAATAATTATTTAAACAAATTATTCAACGAAAAAAAAAATTGTCTTTCGTTTATTTTACCAGATACTATGTATATATATAATTATCATACATTTTATTATTTATTTTACCTTTCATATTTTCCATTCCACGTATTGCATTGCATCGTTTTAAAACTCCTTTTTCGGCCATTTTTCTAAATTAAATTATTTAGACAAAATCAAATACCAATGGTGAAGAATAATATTGGCTTGGAAGGCTGCTTCAAAAGGCTTTTCATGGGTCGAGGTACACTTAATCCTTCGAAATTCAGAATTTTCAATAACTTTTTACTTCACTTTCTTCTTGGCTTGCATTCCCTACTTTCTTGGTCAAGTTTCTTTTTTCTGTTCTTTCACTTTTACTCTCACTCCCGCATTTATTCGAATTTACAGATTTTTGTGGATTATTTACCGAGCTTAATGTTTCACTATATAGTTCATTGTAATCTATATTTATTTTTTATGGTTGGTTCACTGTAATGCCGGGCGGTTACTGATGTATTCTACTCAAAACGGTCGCCTTTTATATTCCGTTTCATGAATTGATTTCAGAAGTTTGCGTAAATATGTATTTTCGGTTGATACAGAGACTACAGTCGTAATAAGAAATTGCTTTAAACGAGAGACTATGGAGTATATCAGGTCAGTCAAAACATTCATCAGAAGAATACGGACTGGTAAATTCATTAAAAAATAAATTACCATTCGAGTTACATATTTTGTCATATACTTTCTGTGGTCCTGGGACTAAGTTAAAAGAACGTCTTGCTTAGGAAGATCATGGAATTAATCAGTTGGATGAGGCTTGTCGTCATGATATTGAATGTGCTAATAATAAAAAACTTGTGTGTTCTGATGTTGATAAAGTTTTATCTGAGAAGGCCTGGTAGAAGGTAAAAAAAAAAGGAAAAGATTCTTCCTTATCCGGAAGATTAAACTAATAGTCTAGTGATGGCAAATAGCTATCCTCTAAGTGCTATCCGCTAACTGCTATCTGCATCCGATCTGATTGGAATCGCACAACAACAACAATAGAAAAAAAACAACAATATCAGCAATAGAAAAAAGAAAAAAAATAGAAAAAAACAAAAATTTATCTTTTTTAGTGTAAAATGTGTTCAATCTTTTATTAAATTTAAATGTTATAACTTTTTATTTTTAGCGGTGTATGGATAAAATCGCCAATAAAGCTGGATGCAATGGTGGCGTATCGAATCCTTGCTCCACCAATAATTCAGAAAATGCTTTAAGCATTTGTATTACTGCCTGTACATGACCTAGCGAATAGTTATTCTCGTCGTTCAGTCTTCTCAATCCAAATACCATTTCGGGATACTCCCGACACAGGTATTCCGCTATAAGGAGTTGATTCTCGATCAGTTGTTTGATATATTCCATGATATATTGATTGATAAGGTTTGTGTTCAAAATTACTAAATTACTAAAAATGTATCTGCTGGTAGAGCCTTATTTATACGAATATTGTACACTGATATTCTATGTGACAAACTTGGCTTTAGAAAAAAAAAATTTGTTAAATGTGTGAGTGTGTGTGAAATATGATCCACATTGAACTCAATAAACAATATGGTCAGAAGGATAAATAAACCAAGCCTTTCAAACATGTCGAAGCATGAATATTCCATACCATCCGAAGCATTCGCATATGGGACCGCTACGGACCAATGCCATGAATATACTCAAGTCAGCAAAATTTTGTTTATTCAAAAGATAACCATAATCCTACCATTCGAAGCACTCATATGAGGGACCTATAGAGACCATAGCCAGGAGAATCAGAGAAATTTGTTTATACATAAGATGCCCATAAGCTTACCATTCGAAGCATTCATATGAGGGACTCGTACGGACCATAGCTAAGAATATAGTCGAATCAGAGAAATTTGTTTATACAAAAGATACTCATACTCTTACCATTCGAAGCATTCATATGAGGGACTCATACAGACCATAGCTAAGAATATAGATTTAGATTTAGATTTAGATTTATTTATTAATAGGTACTAATGTCATCGAATCAGAGAAATTGATCTCGAAGCACTCGCATAACGGACTCAAACGGACCATAGCTAGCTAGGAATATTGTCGAATCAGCAAAATTTGTGTATACAAAAGATACCCATAACCTTATCATTCGAAGCATTCATATGAGGGATCCATACGAACCATATCATTTGAAGAATCAGCAAAATTTGTTTATAACAAGAAACTGACTGAACATTAGAAGTACCTCATAAGTGCCTCGCACGGACCGTAGCTAGGAGTAGGTATAATCGAATCATCAAAGTATGTTTATAACAAGAAACTACCGAACATTCGGATGGAGGAAGTAAGCAGGTGGCTTATGAAGACCCGATAAATAATTCCAAATTTTACGAGCCACACTTCCGATGAACTACGTTCGATCTGTTGTGTTGACATATTTGTCAGCATCAATGCCGGTGCTTGAGTTCGATATCAATGATGTATTGAGCTCTTGCTCTATTTTTTTTATTTGATGTGCAATTTTTTATGCATGCGCAGAAACATATACACAATGATTTTGAATACCCCTTTACCCGTTTCAACTAACAACCAAAATAAACAATCCGAACTCGATGAGAAGTCCTTGAAAACCACTAACCCGCTATCCAACAAGTCAGAATAATCAATCTGATCTCTATGAGTATTACCCTCTCTAGCCCCTCTATCCATTTCAGCCAACAGTCTAAATAACTTTCCCTATGTCTCAGAATCTCCACACTCACACCATTTTTAATTTCTCCATCCTTTAAACAAAACAAAAACACCCCGTTTATCACCTCAAAACTCGAAATAGAAGAAAATAAAGAAAAACAATAACAAATCAGTTTTTGGTTAGAAATTATTTATTTTTACATCTCAAAATGTATATGCATTTAACAATTTTTTTTTGTTTTTAAAAAAAGGGTTGAGAATACAGTATGTCTACCTCTTCAACAGAAAGGTTTGCATCCGATATTGGGTAGAACTCCAGTTCTAAAGTATTCCCCATGGGTTTAACTACCACCATTTCGCTTGATGATAGCGCCTTCACTGTACTCTCATCCACGGAGTTGAATCGTATCGGCAGAAACACCTTCTTTGTCTCCAACTCAAGGAGAACTCTAGGCCCGTATTTCGTCTGGCAACGTAACACATTGAGGATCTTATACCTCTTCTGCAGCTCCAATGTGTTCAATCCTTCCAGAGGTTTAATTTTTCCAAGATCGTTCAATTGTTCCATTTTTAGATGATCTCAATTGCTTTGTTTGAATAAAACTATTACTCAACAGCCCTTACTTTGGAGCTTATATAGCAGAAATTTGGAAATGTTTCTACACTCCCCGCCCCCTTGAAACTGTTTAACCAATCAAATAGGTTTATTCCATAGAAAATAAAAGATAAGTAAACAACATATTTGCATGCGTCAGCAAATTCCATAAAAAAAAAAAAAAAAAAATGCTTGAAAGATAAAGAGACCAAGACTTTTAAACATGTCGAAACATGTCGAAACATGAATATTCCTGCATAAATTTTTTGTATAAAAGCATCATAGTCAGCGAATGAAAGCAATAGCAAAGACAGCAAGAAGAACAACAACGTAATAGGTATATTCCATAGAAAATAAAAGATAAATAAACAACATATTTGTATACGTTAGCAAATTCCATAAAAAAAAAAAAAAATGGTCGAAAGATAAATAAACAATATATTCATATTCGTCAGCAAATTCCATAAAAATATGATCGAAAGATAAAGAGAACAAGACTTTTAAACATGTCGAAACATGAATACCCCCACCAATTTCTGCGTCCAAATAATTTTCCTAGAAACATTATAATCAGCACTTCGGCCAACAGGTCAGAATAATCAATCTGATCTCTGTGACTATTACGCTCTCTAGCCCCCTCTATCCATTGTTTCCCTCCGCCTACAAATATACTTCTTTCCTCTCCCTCTGACTCAGAATTTCAACTCAAAATAATTTTCCTTGAAACATTATAATCAGTACTTCGACCAACAAGTCAGAATAATCAATCTGTTCTCTATGAGTATTATCCTCTCTAACCCACTCTATCCACTGTTCCCCTCCTCATACAAGTATACTTCTTTCCTCTCCCTTTGGCTCAGAATTTCTACAATCACACGATTTTTACTTCGTTCATCCAATAAAAACAATTTTTCTTGAAACATTGTAGTCAGCACTGCTACCTATTTCAGCCAACAACAAACAATCCGATCTGAAGTACACATTGGAAACCATACCCAAGAATCGGTTCACATACTCTCATCATTCTTTTCTCTCATCATTGTTTCCCTTCACCAACAAATATAAATCAGTCGCACATCTTTCCTTTCGCTTTGACTCAGAATTTCCTTTCCGCTTTTTACTTCATCCATCCAACAAAAACAATTTTCCATGAAACAATACAATCAACACTACTAACCATTTCAGCCAATAGTTAAAATAAACAATCTGATCTGGATGAGTAGACCTAAGAAGCGATTCACCTCCCTCTCAGCATTGCTTTCCTATTCCGCTTTTTAATTCATTCGTCCAATAAACAAAAACATCGATATATCTACATATGTACATACATACATAGGTATATGACGCGACTGCTTTGAAGGTGACTCTTATACCGTCACATCTTATCCAAATACATATACATATACATATGTACATATACATACAGACATACATACACTAAGTACACTAAGTACATTAAGTACACACTAAGAACATTAAGTATACACTAAGTACACTCTGATACACACTAAGTACACGCTAAGTACACTAAGTACACACTAATTGCTCTGAATTCCCTGATTTCACCCAAAAAATGTAGCCCTATATCTTCTTGATGACGTCACTTGCTGACTCCCTGTGCCAGAATCGGCAATGAAAAAACAAAAATGTACCTATTTCAGACAACAACCAAAATAAACAATCTGATCTGGATAAATAGATCCGAGAAATGGTTCACCCCCTCTCATCCCCCTCTCACCATTGTTCCCCATCCGTCTGCAAATATACTTCTTCCCTCTCGCTCTGACACATTAAATTCACACTAAGTACACACTAAGTACACTATGAAATACAAACAAACATATGCATAGGTACACATCAAGTACATACATACATACATATGTATAAAATAAGTACATTCCATGACATGTTGATCTTGAATATCCCACTACCCATTTCAGCCAACAGCCAGAATAAACAATGTGATCTAAATGAATAGATCAAGGAAACCATACCCTGCAAGCCATTCACCCCCCTCTCATCCCCTCTCATCATTGTTTTCACTTCGCCAACAAATATAAATAGTCGCATATATTTCCTCTCCCTCTGACGCCGTTCACTTCCTTTGCCCAATAAACAAAACAAAAACATCGATATACATAATTATGTACATACATAATATGACACGCGACGACTTTGAAGTTGACTCATATACCGCCACATCATATCCAAATACATATACACATACATACATACACACATATATACATACATACATATGTACATACATACATACATACAGACAGATATATATATATAACAAAATGTAACCCGACACCTTCTTAATGTAAACAAGCAACGGCCTTCCTCCCCCTCCCCCCTCTCCCTCGCATATCACCCCTCTCCCTCGCCCAGACTAAGTACACACTAAGTACACTAAGTACACTAAGTACACTAAGTACACACTAAGTACACTAATACACACGCTAACCCTATATCTTCTTGATGACGTCACTTCCTGGCTTCGGCAATACCTTCTTAATGTAAACAAACAACAGCCTTCCTCCCCCCTCCCCCTCTCCCCCTCCCCAGGCTCATCTTCCCTCTCGCCCACCCACGCTTAATGTAAACAAAAAACCGGGGTAATTAAAAATTTCAAAATCGATGATTTCACCCAAAAATGAGGAATTAAAATTTTCCCACGCTTATGTAAACAAAAAAAAACCGGGGTAATTAAAAATTTCAAAATCCATGTTTTTACCCAAAAATGACGAATTAAAATGGCTGTTTCCCGGAATCGTCAAAAAATTGGTTCCCAGGCTAAACCGCCCCAATACCTACTGAAGTGTGGATTGTATTTATATTTTGAACAAGTGACATTTTGTCAGCAAGTAATTGTACTTATTAATTAATTTAAAAATCGGCCTATAGCGCTAAAGCGTTAAGGAACGGGAATACGAATTTTTACTTCATTGTGTGTTCATGTAAAAGCGTGACATTGTGATTTATGTATGTACAGTGGACGTCCAGTATAACGAATGATATAATGTTTGAGGTCATTCACTATATCGAGCGCGTTCGTTATATCGATCGATTTTTTATACTTTTGTAGAAGAAGTCATTAAAAAATATGTTTATTTAGACGTTTTTATTTAATGTTTAATTGAATAGATGATGGTCCTGCCATTTTAGTTTACAAATTTTGTAAATTACTTTAAAAAAAAAATCACCGATAAAACCTTGTTTTACTGCAAAGTTTTTTTTGTTAAAGCCGCCTCAACGTGAACCTATCTGCCATATCAACATTGACTTGTTGTCCCCATCATAACACACCCGGTAAGCAACTGGCTGCTTAAGCATGCTTTATTGGAGCTCCAAGAATACTGATACCGTCACCTAACTCATCTTCGCTTTCAGATTTTAGTTCAACAGTGTCATCGTATGCTTGTTCTTGTAAATTGGTTTCAGTATTGTTCTAAGTTCCTAGGTCTGTGATAGTAGCACGTTGCTGCCCGAAAAAGATGCGAAATAAATTTCGAAAGTGATTTATTTAAATGAAGTGGGTTATTTTCGGGAAAACACGGTTAACAAGACTTAAAGTACTCTGCATTGCCAAAACTTCGTCATCTTGCCGTAATAATGAAAGTGGAATTTCATCCTCCTGAGTCTGTAACCAAAATATTTCTCCAACATTTTTGAAGCATTAAACTCGAGAGTTTATTCCATTCTCGGTCCATAAGGACTATTGCATCAAAGAGTTTGAATTCTCTTAGCGCAGTAGTGATGTCTGGAGTAGCCAAAAGTAACTGTATTCAAACAAGAAGGCGATGAGTGGAAGAAGAAAACAAAAAACATGGTTTAATTGTTTACTCATTAGGTATGTGGACATGCAAACGCAGAGAAAAAAAAAATTAAAAATACTATCGTATGGAAACAAGAACAGATGCGCAATTAGTATGTATGTTCCCTATATCGGATAGCAAATCGTGATCACCGTTCGCTATATAGAAATACTAATGTAAATCTGAAAAGCGTTCGTTATATCGAAAATTCGCTATATCGGGTATTCGTTATACTGGACGTCCACTGTATATACAAGATAAGATAAGATGAGATAAGATTACTTATAGATAGACTAGCAGACCCGGCGAACTTCGTCCCGCCGAAATTTGATTTTTTTATTCAGATAATTTCGAGCATTAACGATTCCATCCGAAATAAAAATTTTTGATCGAACATTGGCGATCGATAACAGATGACGCCACTCGTATTTCAATTATTGATTGAATGAAACACTTTTCGAATTCGATTGAATTCAATTTCAAAATGGCATAATGACTCCCGAACACTGAAAGTACAATGTCAAAGAATTCGAATTATCACCCTCGAAGCAATATTAGGTCCGTACGCGTACCCTCCCAAAACAACGAAAATCCACGAAAAATAACGAAAAACAACGAAAATGCGTTCGCGTACGCAAAAATTTCGTAGTTTTTCGTAGAAGAGAGTGCTCACGACAGAGTAAGAAATTTCCCCATGCTACGAATTTTAGTCCAAGAAATTTCTTTCGGGTATATTATGAAAACTGTCAAATCTGTCATATCACATACATTCTTCATTTTTTGGTGCTTAATGCACTTACTTTTTGGTGATTTTTCTGTCTTTGAGAGAGTTTTACCCCCACTCTTCGAGATTTGAGAGAAAACCCATATTTAGTGCACAAAGTACGCGAACGGACCTATTATCTGATACGCAAATGCATTGAAAATATTAGAAACGTTGAATGTTTTCAATAAACTCACCAAAAAAAACTCACAAAATCACAAAACATGAGTTGATGACTGAATAACCATCAAAATCGCGTTGAACTTCACTCGATTCAGATGAATTAATCGTTCACGAATGATTTTGGCACAATTTGAATATTGAAAATCTGATAATACTCAATAAGCAATTTTCATTGTCAAAAATAGACGGGGCCTAAATGTTCCTGCCTTTGATTGACCATGTGGCCATCAAATGTCTAAAAGTGTAGCGTGTTATTTTATTCTTTCCCGTTGAACACAACATTTTGGACAGCCTGTCATTTCCTTACCAACAACAAAATGTACAATAATGATCTGAACAAAATGCCGGCACCCATCTTCCACCTACTTGTAAGAATGTGTGAGTAAGGCTCCCATTTGAATTTGCTGGAACGTCAGAATAAGCTTCTAGGTGAAAATTTACCAATTTTAGCTTTGTGAAGCGAATCTGTCAAATGCATCGAAGTTTGCCGTCTAGTATAGTTAGTCTATGCTGAAATGACGAAGCAAAAACGACACCTGTCAAATTTCGAAATGTCAAGTGGAATAACAGTGCCATCTGTTATTCATCTTGCAAACAAAAAATCATTGCATACGAAAGTGTGGGCAATTTTGTTGCATGTTAATGTGTAGGAAAAGCGATTTTCCGATTAAAAAATTCCAAATTTGGAGCTTTGGCGATTATTTTCACTGTATTATTGTTGAAATGAAAAAAAATTCCACACACAAAAAATTTATGGAAAATCGATTTTCGGCATTTTCCAATTTTCCTTTAAAATATTTTTTACCGTTTCCTTGAGCGGAGACGAATACAACAAAAAAAAAAACGACAGCTCAAATCGGACGATCTGTTCTCGAGATATCATCAAAAAGCCGTTCTGTACAAAATATGAGAATATTAATTTTCTTCATAATTTTTTTTTCTGTAAATTTTTCTGAATTTTTAATGGTTACTCTACTATTCCGGGCGGAGACACACCTAACAAATCAAAGATCATAAAAATCGAAACTAAGTTGTAGATCATTTAAATCACACCAACCGTTGCGGTAAAAACTTGTTAATTCTTTCTGAAAAGCGAAACAATCATTCCAATTTTGAGTTAATTTAAATATTTTTATATTTTTTGGCGGCCGTGGCTGAGATGGTTAGTGCGTTGGACTACTATGCATATTCCATTCAATTCCAGCCCGGGTCCAACACCTAAAAGAGTTTTGCACGGTTGCCACCACTTTCGAATGTCTGACAAGCAATTAAAGAGTATCATTTGTCATGAGAAGGTTCTCAACTCGTCGTTCGGAGTCGGCAAAAAACTGTAGCTCACTTCCATTCGTGCAAAATTATAACACGCGCACACAAATGGTTGCGAGAAGCTAGACTTGGCTCTGTATAGGACTGCTGACGCCATATAGACGAGAGACGACAAGACGATATTAAAATAGAAGGAAAGTCATTGATAAATAGAAGACACAAAGAAGGGCCTTAATGACTAACCTCTGGCACACGGCACACCAGGGTACAGAATTGATTGGTCTCGATTGCAAATCACCAATCTTGACTATTCGGTTCTTTTGCGTCAAGTACTTTAATCAATTCAGAATGGATTTAAGCCATAAGCCTTCAGTATCTTTATTAGGTTCATATGGTTAACTCTGCTGCAAGATTTTACAAAATCGGCTTAAGCCATATCCATTTTGCAATGATTTTCAACAGCTTTAAAACACTAATTCAAAAACCAGGTAAGTTTTGTACCTGTAGTTCGACCATTGAAAAATCGATTTTGGAAAGTTGAAGTGAAGTTTTTAACTAAATTTCAAACCACGCAAAGCATTTTGTATTTTCTCCAGTTCACAAAACAAATTGTTGCAATCGGTGAACGATACCAAAGACCTGGCAAGATAGTTCGGACCAATTGCTGCAAAGCACTCTACAATAACATTCAGATCACTTTGTAGAGTTGCCATTTAAATTCATCACTGAATGGAAACCTACACTATCGCGCTTTAAATTATTGACAAAGTTCCAAAATTGTTTCGGATTTCGTTAAAGGTTTTGCTCAGTAGATTGAGCATGGCGATTTGTGGCGACATCTAGGGCGATATAGAATGAAATATTCGTCTTCATTTAGTCAAGGGGTTTATTCCACGAAAGCACTCTGCAACTCTGCACTCTGCGAATCATTTAATGTATGTTCCACGAAACAATATTGTTCATTTGCAGAGGTAGAGTCAAATGCAGAGTGCACAGTTGTGGATCTACAGAGTAAATTTCATATTTATCTTCCATAAAAATTCTATTTCGCAAAGTTTGTGACTTATATTTGTAGAGTTTAGATATTTGTTGTAGAGTGCGTAAGGCGAGTCCGACAGCTTGCGCTTTAACTAAAACTTCTTTTCAAGCATTTTCTTTATTAACATTAGTTAGCGTTGAGGAAAATTAACCAAACAAAATACTTTTTTTTTTCTGTAATTACTTGCCAAACCGCAAAGTTTTTTTCAATTTTTGCGTTACCTTTTTGCAAGAAAACCAATCGTTTTGTGAAACAGAAGGCTATTTTGTTAACCGTTGTTCAAAACGACAGTTTTCCGTCGTTTCCCACAACTTTACCCACGCAAAATAAAAAAAATCATTTCTCTGCAAACATTCATAGATGCACTCTGTAAACATTCATACCTAAACGTAGAGTGGAATTGCAGACACTTAAAATATTTGTGGAACGGTCGGACTCTGCACTTTGCAAATTTTGCAGAGTGCAGAGTTGCAGAGTGCTTTTGTGGAATAGGCCCCAGGTCACTTGAATTGGGGGTGATTGTGATTTTATGCACACTTTATCGATTGCACCAAATTGAATTAATAAAAGTCGAAAACGAGAGTTAAAGTGTGCACATGCTAAATACAATTTTCGTTGTCAAGGTGTGGTGTCTGCAGCGATTGAGATCCAAGTGGCAGAGATCATGCACGATCGAGAGCATCATTGTTCTCTCGCCCACGCATAAGTTTCGCACAAGCAATAGCATTATTATTGCAGATCAGAATGCGTTTGGCGATCGAACAATTGATCTGCATGAATGAGTATTTATGTAATTAATGCATGTATATGCATACAGACACGACATCGAAGACCACTAGTTATTAGCAGTGAGAGCAAAAACTATATGAATAGCAATGAATGGAAAGCAAAGAGATGACAAATTATGTATTGGAAAGTAAGAGATTGCAAAATATGTATCGAAAAGTTAAGTTAAGTTAAGTTAAGAAAAAATGATAATTAAATTTGAAAGAACAAATGAAGCTAATGGTAATTTAGTTTTAGGTTGACATTCTATTGAATGTTCTAATCACAAACAGGGGGCTGATCTGAACAATTTAGTTCCTATACCGATGATACTAACACTATATCGACGCCAATGAATTTGTACCTTGGAGTTACGTATTTGGTTCAGAATCTGGGGAACCAAGAATTGCTTGGAAAGATGATATTGCTCAGGTCTTAAATAATAAATAAAGTTCCTTTCTACCCGCAATATAAAAACATTGACTTGGTTCGAAATGCGTTAGGTAAGTCACATTAAAGATGGAACTTTAAGAGCACTATTCTGACATTCCAATTTCAGTCCAGTAAGCTGCCTTAAAAACATTCACAACGCGTACCAATTTGGTTCTGATGTTTCAAGAGAATTGTTGTGCTCATTGTGTGCCCAACATCTGACTTGATTTTATTATAATTAATCCGTGACACAACCATGGGTTTTTCGCTTCGCAATGAACAAAGCCACCGAGGGTAAAGTAAATTTGGTTCTACTTACATATACCTAGTAGAACCAAATTTAATCTAAGCAAATTCAGTTACAACCCATTTTACGGCAGAGGTGTTAATACGTGTCGGCGTCCTTATGGGCGAAAAGTTTTCCTTGCCTATTGCCATCGCAGCCCAGGATCTTCTTGGACACTATCTGTACTGCATAAATAAGTACATACGGTACAATGACAAAAGGTCAGAGGAATATTGCCGAGCCCAACAGCAGTGGAAATTGACTTCCGTTTTCCACTTCAATTTCCATACCTGGAAAATATTACATATTTCGTAATTATATTTTAATTCTAACATGATTTTAATTTTTTCTTATTTCGCTGTGTAGAATTAAAATTCAACCACAATTGTGTGCCAACATTTCTGACATAAATTCATCGGGCGCAATTTCCGGGAGCTCGAGCGAAGTAACATAGATAACACCCGAAAGAGTGTGGATAACCATATTCCTTTCCTTGAGAAGATACACACACACTAAATACCTACCTACAAACAAGTTGCATTACTAATCGCAATTCCACTGCTAATGCGACAAAAAAAGGAAAAGAAAAACAGGAACTGGGGTGTCGCCCTTTGGTTTGATTAGTTAACGTTAAGGCAGCATTCCCAAGGGCACCTACAATACTCGTATACATGTTTATTTACTGCTTAGATAAATATGTCAAATTCAGGTGTGATTATCACCCGTATATTAAGGAAATTTTATCGCAATAGTTCATAGAAAATATTATACCTATGTATGTACGTACACAGCCGACAAATTCGAGTTATTAAAAGAGATGTTTTGCGCCAAACTCCCCGAAACCTAATGGGATCTCATTAATCATCTAAGAAATGTTTTCCTGTTCGTGGTAATGGGGTTAAATTTTGGGAAATGTGGTTACTTTTTCATGGAAATTAGTGCCGTTTGTGGAAAATTGCCCTTGGTATTTATTGCAGGTAGGTATCTAACTTATTTTGCGCAGATATAATAACAGTAAAAGTGTTCAAAATATTGTACGATAAATCATTTCTATGTTAGTTGCTGTTTTTGTTTTTTTGTTTGTTCTTCGTGCACCTGGGATTAATGTTTTTATACAATTTGCTTTTATCCAATGAATTGATGATCCTGTGGTAAGGGGTGTTTACGCACTCAACTAGGACACAGTAACGCGTTTTTATTTCGGGTAATTATGGTGATGTTAGTGATTTATACCCGCGGATGTCCTGCCTAGATCTGGCAAATTCAAATTTGCTGTTATAATAGATCTTTAACGGACTTTGGCCATATAGGTACAAGTTTCTGTACAAACCTGCCGTAGTCTAACTATGCAGGACTCAAAAATTCCTTTCAGTTCCTGTTAGGGGCAATACATCTTAAAATGTGTTTTACGAAAAATAAGCGGAATTAAGGCATAAACCAATGGTGTCTAACCTTTTCCTTTCCCTGGGACACATTGGGAGAAGACATCGTGTTTTGGGTCACAAGTACAGGGTATTTGATATTTTGATATTTATTGATATATAGATTTAACATGGCACTACAAGACTTTGATCTTATATAAAGTACCTAAACTAAAATAACAAGTGAGTTAAGAATTTGGTAATGTATATACAAAAAAATTTTAAAAAAAGAGACAAGAAATAAAAGAGAAATTAAGTAATGAATTTAAAAGCCAAAAAAAAAAAAAGTATGTGTACATAGGATTTAAATAAAGAATTAAAATTAATTTCTAAGTAGAAGTAGAAATATGTGAAAATAGTTTCTTCCGAAATACATTTCCTGAGCTTATTCTTTGCAACTCAACAGGAAGATTATTCCAAAGTCGAATTGCCGTCACAAAAAAGGCACGCTCTGCAATGGTGTGCGCAAAACGAGGCATTATTAATTTTAGTCCCCTGCGGGTCTGAGCAAATTGTAACATTTCTTTTAAATAATTAGGACATTCATTATGAATTATGTTATGGAGTTGAATACTGAATATTGTTCCTGAATTTATAAAATTCATCCAAATTAAGCCCCGTGATTGACCGTTTGAGACACTGCGATTTCTTGGGATATTGTAAATAAAGCGGATGCAGTCATTGAATGCTACATTTAGTCTACGTTTGCATTCTGCATCAAGTCCAGAGTATATACAACAATTGTATGTAAAGAAAGTTAAAATCAAGCTTTTTACTAACCGTTTTTTTAAGTAATTTGGTAATAGCTGTGAGGATGATCTCAAGCACGTAGACCAAAATAAATTCTTTTCAGGCTTTCTGAAGTAGCATCACAGCAACTTAGCTCGCTATTAATGAAAAAGCCTAAATATTTTACTTTACGAACATAAGGAATAATAGCATCACCAAGATAAAAGGGTGGATAAAACCGCTGATCAATTGTAGTTCTGGAACAAATTATGCCCATCGACTTCAGTGGATTCAATTTCATTCTGTTGGAGGTGGACCGTGTTAGAATGTTGGATAGATCTTCATTAATTCTAAAGACGCAATCTTCCATCAATCCATTTCGACGATCTAAGTAAATTAAGACATCGTCTTCATACATGTGTATTTAACAGCTGGCTAGTACATCAGGTAAGTCATTAATGAATAAGGAAAATAAAAGTGGACCTAAAACAGATCCCTGTGGTACGCCCAAATTCACAGTAATCGGACTTGAGGAGCCTGTATCTGTTTCAATGATTTGACATCGATCACTCAAGTAATGCATTAGCAGCTTAAGTGAATAATTAGAAAAACAGAAATTATGGTTCAGTTTATTTGGGAGAACTGCGTGATCGATACAGTCAAATGGCTTTGTATTTGGTCAGACATAATTTTTTCGAAGACTTTTGCCTGGAAGGGTAATAAACTAATAGGTCTGAAATCTGAAGAACTTGCAGGATTAGCTTTCTTAGGGATGGGCAGAATTTTAGCGAATTTCCACTGCATTGGAAACTTACAGCTGTATATACAGAAGTTAACAATGTGCAAGAAACAAGGAAGCCATAAGGGCATAATTAACTTTAAGAATTTAGGTGATATACCATCAGGTCCTATAGCGCTAGATTTAATAGAATTGACTGCATGTTTGACATCATTAAGACTAACACATTCAAAAGAAAAACTAACCTCCGAATCAGTCGTGGAATCTGGAATTGAAACTGTAATTGGGCAGGAAATTGGTGGAACTAGAACCGAAGTCATTTCCTCAGCAGTAAAAGGACACTTACATACATTTTTATCTTTGGACACACCTACTTCTCTTAAATTCTTCCATAATTCCTTTGAATTCAGACTTGGGTCAACTAGACCTTTTACTAGATCGAATAAGAGCTGTTACCTTATTACGGGCAACCTTGTATTGTATTCTTTTAAAATTTCTGTAAAAGCGTTCCCTTTCATTTATTTGACTTTTTATCAGACTATTGAACCAAGCGCAGCAATAAGGTCTTATAATTTTAGTACACAAAGGGACAAATGCATCAAACATATCAGTCAGTAAATGATTAAACAACATAACTTAATTATTTACGTCAAGTGAATTGTAAATACTATTCCAACAGATATTACGAGCGTGTTCTTCGAGACCATAATAATCTATTTGATGAAACGATCTGAACTGTATTGTTTGTGTTATTCACTGAGAGGCACAGCATGCTCAAAGTCAAGGTCGGTAAAAAACGAAAAAGTAAAGTAACGCGCTGAACAACAAAAAGTGTATGATATCTGCGCAAAGAAATTGCTTGAGCTAAAATTCGGAACATGGGAACATCTCTTACTCTACCGTGAGCACTGCCTTTTACGAAAACTTACAAAATGATTGCGCCTCGAAAAGGATTTCATAATAATTCGTAACTTTTCGTGAAACAAACGTCAACAAACCTAATATTCGAGTACGTGACCTTAAATGGCAAAGTTAAATTACTTGGGCACCTCAATATTTACCCGAGCACCTCAATATCTACCTCAGCTATGCTACTATATAACATCACAAAATAACATCTCGTTGAAAATCAAACGAAGGATTACTCTTGCCAATCGCTGTTTCTTTGGGCTAAGAAGGCAATTGAGTAGTAAAGCCCATTTCCGATCGACTAAGGAGACTCTATATAAATCCCTTATCATCCCAGTCTTGCTATATGGAGCTGTAGCATGGACTTTATCGAAAGTCCTTGGTTGCTTCGAGAGAAAAATACTGCGTAAGATATTCGGTTGCATCTGCATATACGAGTTTTGGAGGAGAAGATTAAACCACGAACTATACGAGCTGTACAACGTCATCGTACAAGTGCGCATCTGGTAGTTCGCTAACGGCCGGGCTAACTGGAAAGGGTAGTTAGTTGAGGCCTTGGTCCACCCCGGACTGTAGCGCCACCTAAGTAAGTAAGTAAGAAGGATTCTTTGGCTATTGCAAAAGCCTTCTTTGTACCAGAGAAGATCCACTTGCAGTTGATTAGATTTATACCATTTAAGTCAATGATGGAAGGCTGCCCATTCTCAGACACGGACCCTTCACGGATTGGGAGCCCGTTAAGTAAGGAACCAAGCATGTGAAAGGGAAAACATTCAAATTTAGACAGCCAGTGCTGTCACATTCACTAGCAGTGAACGCCATACGATTATGATTCTTAGTCTAATGGCACATTTTATAAGGGTGTTCGATAAGTCAGTGACTTTGAAACTAAAAACTCGTTTTTTTCTCAAAATTTAATTTATTTTTTAACATAGTCTTCCAAAAAATTAAATTTCACAAACCCTATAAAATAGGCATTTGTTGCATGGGCAATCTCATCATGCGATGAAAATCTTTTTCCGCCGAGCAATTTTTTCAAATTAGGAAACAAGAAATAATCAATAGGAGCCAAATCTGGAAAATAGGGTGGATGAGAAGGCAGTTCATAGCGCAATTCAGCAAATGAATGAGCCGGTGCATTATCGTGAAGAATGAGCACTTTTTTCTTTTTGAAATTAGGTCATTTTTCCATCAATTCTGCATTAAATTTATCCAATAATTTGGCATACTACTGTCCGGTAATCGCTTTTCACTTTTCCAAGTAGTTAATGAAGATTACGCCGTGGAAATTCCAGAAATTCCCTGACTTTTCCGGTAGACGAACCCGTTTTTGCCTTTTTGATGCGTTTGCCTGAAGAAGTCCAACTCTTTTGATTGTTCTTTCATTCCTGGCGTGTAGTGGTGTATCCAGAATTCATCAACTGTTACGAACCATCGTCAGCAAACGCGGCAACTATCTTGCCGATAGTTTTTTCATGCCCAAATGGTGATGCGGGATTCGAATGATGCTATCATTTGATATGGCTACTGTCTAAGCTATCTCACGAATTTTGAGTTGCAATCGTCAAATACAATATCGTGGAATTTTTGACCATTTCTTCAGTTGTGACGTCATTTGGACGTCCTAGGCGCTCAGTGTTTTTTAAGCTCGTACGAAATTCAGTAAATCACTTTTGCACCATCCCATGTGAGAGACTAGAGTCTCCATAATATTTTTTAAGTCTATCTTCAGTCTCCTTAATGGTATTACCGCCCAAAAATTAGTGTTTTATCAAAACACGAAATTCACTTATTTCCATTTTGAGCAAATAACACAAACCAAAGTTCCTTCGATCGCTGTAAAAAAATTAATGTTTGACAGATCTGTCTAATTTTAGTTTTCTATGCCTAGAAAGAAACAAAGATGGCGGGAAAAAAAACTCAATGCCATCCGAGCGCCATCTTTCATCAAAGTCACTGACTTATCGAACAGCCCTGGTAATGACAACGTTTATAATTTTCCCAACCACACACTTTCCACTATGTCTCCTTTTAAAAACCATCATCCTTACTTAACACAAACGCCCAAATTAGGACAAATCAGATTCAATGAATAAATAGTTTAACTTACTGTTTTGTTTCCAAGATTCTTGACTCTGCAATTTAAGTACGCTGTCTTCCCGAGTAGTGCGGTTATATTCTTTGACGCCGCCTTATCAAAGTACGGACCACTTCTATTTTCGTCAATTACTTCAATTGTGTTTCTATGTACACCGGAAGACGCTTTATTACTTCCGCTTCCGCCAGATTTACTAGCAATAGCCGTAGTTGTTATACTGCCACTACTGCTACTGCTGACAGTGCTCCCCGCTGTTGGGTAGCTGCCTGTCACATTGCTTGTATTTGAATTGCCAATTACGCCATCTTCGCTGTTGCTACCACTACTGCTAGTACCGTTGGAGTTACCGGAAGTAGCACTATTGCTTGAAATTGCATTTAAACTATTCGCATCCTTTGGTTTTGATGATGATTCTCGCTGCGCTGCATTAACTGTAAAAAAAATAAGAAGAAAACCGACAAACAATTAGTTTCAAATGAGCGTCTACCCGTAGCTTAGAACGTTCATTTAGCAGAACGTGTTTACATACTACTCTTTAGAATACCGTTGACGTAAATCAAACTATATAACAGAATAAATGGAAGGGTAGAGCAGCGATTGCGACCTTGGAGGGACTGAAATATTAAAATCTTACTTACAGAAGAGGGACACGTCACAGACACTATGACTTTACTTCTGAGTCTTTCAGTCGTTATAACACCCGTTTTGCCTCTAATCCTGGAAAACCGTAAGTAGGAGGGATTGTGCAGTAGGACTCGAGGCTTCGCCTCGACCACTGACATATTGTGGGTGGCCGTGGCGTAGTGGTAGTCGTCGTCACTTGTCACGCTAAAGGTTCACGGTTCAAATCCAGATCGCACAAACTATAATAGGAGACATCTGGAAAAAAACTTCTGTGAATCATAAGCAATGGCTTAGCTTTCAATAATACACAACTCTCCAGTTATCCTGGACACCACCCATAGAGTTCGTTGAAACCTAACATCTGAGTTTCCTATCACTACGTCGATCTGTCTGTCTCTCGTTCTTGTTCATCATGTGCTCGCGTTGGGTTGGGGTCACAATCCCGAAAACCAAAATCCGAAAAATCCAAAATCCCGAAAAGCCAAAGTCCCGAAAAAAAAATCCCGAAAACGGAATCCCGAAAAATTATATAAAATGAAAAATTTGCGCAAATTTTGCGCAAGTTTAAGGGGTTACATGGGTTCCCTCGGGTAAAAATGGCTTATTTTTAACAATTTTTTTTATATAAAAAATGAAATATTTGATTTAAACTTTTTATGCAGAACTCATGACAGGATTAACTTAAGTCAAAAAAAAAAAATGTGTGTTTTAGTTAAGACCTTAAACTAGAACTCGGACGAAGGAAAAACAAAAAAGTGACAATTGGATTTTTGGCAGATATGTTCACAAAAAATCCATAATTTCGGTAAAATTTGCTCTACATTCCTTTAAAATTGTTACATAAAGAAAATAAAAAACCTCCGTCCAAGTCCTTGCCAATAACATCTCGAAGACGTGTGTAAAATTTCATCAAAATCGGTTCAGTAGTTTCCGAGAAATCTTGACAACCGACTTTGAAAATACAGTTTCGAGAAAAACGCGTTTTAAGTTTTAACCCGCCGACCCAAATGGCATATTTTTTTTTACTGTTTTCAATCGTTTGCTTTTTGGTGAGTCAATCAACCAAAGCTTTCTAAGAACATATTCTATCGTAATTTTTGTCTGCCCTTTCCGAATTCGGGGACAGAATTGTTCTATCTGCCGCCATTTTTGAAATATGGCGGCTGAAAGCAGAAGAAATGTGAAATTTTAATTGTTTTTTTCCAAACAATCGTAAATTTTAACATTAGCCACCTACGATAGCAGGCTAATACTTCGTATCTGGTGGCATAATCGATTTTTCTAAAAGATAGGACCGATAAAGTAAGGAAATTCAATATGGCGGATTCAAGATTTAAGATGGCGGCCATAAATGACGATTTTTACAAAGTCAACCGATTTGGACCAAATTTGGTATAAATGAGTTTTTGGGGTCGCTGATCACGAATCTGAAGTCAGATTTGTAAAATCCAAGATGGCGGATCCGATATATCGGTCGCCACCTGCATGTAAACGTTGTAGTTATCTGTCATAAATATGTCTGTGCTGCCAATCCTTTTGTGGTGAATTCGTTAAGCGGCGAAGGGCGTTTTTTTGTGCACTTTTATATACGCTTGCAAAAAAAAAACGGTTATTACCTGCCACATCATTTGCTGAGACTGCTTGATCTGGATCTGGGGATTATTAAACTGGATTCTATTTATCTCGAACTGACATTTCATGGTGTCCTTCTTTTTATTACGAGTGTATTGGAAGGATTATGAGGGTTAATTTCAATTTGTTTTCGATAATAGAGCGATCAGCAGAGGATATTCACTACATTATTACGAGAAAGTCCCGATTAAAGGCATCCAATTTACTTTTTAATTTTGTTTACTCATCTTGAAAATTAAACATTTACATACACATATGGTATGTTATGTACATATGAGTATAATATGTACTGTTTAACCCTTCGCATGTGCCCTATATACATAGGTACTCATATCATGACTTAACATCCTCTTCAAATAATCAAAAATAAAAAAAAATGTTTGCCAAGTAAAAACCAACCCGAGATACAAGTAGAAAGAAAAATTCATTGGGTTCGGCTCGGAGTTTATCCATACAATTTGATTATGATAACATGTTGTATGTAGAAATTCTGTTTTTCGTCTTCTGCCCTCGGGACAGATACAACTCATTGGCCATATCTATATGTGAAGTTTATTTCATTCTACTGCGCATCGATGCGGAGCAAAAGGGAAAACAAAATGTCCTTCCTTGTGTCTTCTATGCTTATCGCAGATGTAACTTTGTGTTCTTTGTACAAGTCAAACAGCGACGTAAAATAATAAATACAAGTAACTCACATGCACAGAAATAGAATATAAGTAGATACTCGTATGTATCTGTAAATAAATAAATACATATGCATATGTATATGATTACATGCCAATCTAATCAAACGCTGAGAAACATAAAGCAGTCAACAAAATTATAAGAATGATGAGTTGGAATGGGAGGGAATTACAAGTAGTAGGCATAGAGGTTTAATTCGGGGGCAAGATAAACACAATCCAAGGAATTCCATCCAAAGGACAATTAATTATTATGAAGGCATATGATTAATTCGAAATTAACTATATTTCAAAGGTGGGCTTCTTCCATTGAAAATACATAACCTGATAAATGAGCCTGTTCTCATCAGTTATTCCACGTGTACTTGACGATGAAGCCTTGTATGCATATGCTATTCTATAATAGATGACATTGGAGTCCAAGGTGAACTTGCTTTTGAACCTGAACCAACAGTGATGGACATAGAAATTTGGATAGGGTACAAAAAATATTATTAATGGAATTCTTAGGCTCTGATAACATGATTCTACCTCACTTTGTAAGAATTCTTTGCTCGAAAAAAATCGAAATAATGAATTAAAAATATAAAGATAAGAAAACTAGTCACCAATATGTGACTATTAATTAAAGCTTGGGGGCTTAGGTCTTTTTTACATCTTTGTAGATTGTTGGTGTCTAGAGGTGGGACCGTGTCACCTTGTCACTGCGGTCAAGGATGGGCCTATTGTGATTTCCTCCATTAAAAGCTTCGTCACGATACCAGATAATCCAGAAATGTCTTTGACAAGCGAGCAGACAGATATGTATGTACATTTGTACAGTGCTGTTCGACAAATCTTGCTCAAACCTTTTCTTAATCTTTCGGATGGCAGGTCTTGGAATTTATGAGAGCTGCTATGTTTTTTGAACTGGATAGCAAAATATCGTTCAATTAGTGAACAAAAGTCGAAGTAATTATGAATAAGGTACAGGTAAGGTACATTTAGCTCGTGATAGCCGTCCAAATCGAAGCAAAGTGATTAACCTTATAACCGTGTACGCTCTGGCCAACTTATTTCCGTGTTTGGGGAGTTGTACTCCCCAGTACATTTTGTATTAATATAACTCATTATTAAATAATTTTATTTGGTTTTATGTATGTAATATGTACAAGTGCATAGTACATATATTCAATATATATGCAATGTTACTTATGCATTTGCATATACTTGAATATTTACATACATATGAACATATATATGTACATATGTATGTATGTACATACATTAAATGGAGAAAACTAATTTTAAAACAAACATTTACAAAAATGGGTGTGAACCGTTTTAAGCTAATGTTGATGAGCTTCGTGTGGTTGGACCTGATCTTGACGGAATATCATCCTCGACAGTACATACATCACTTGAGAGACCTTTGAGTTTGAGTAGGTAACGCTACTGGCAACTTCGTAAGTTCGATTTGCTCAAGCGCTCCGTAGACATCACTGCTCTATAGAATGGCATATACGATTTAGAAACTAAGTACATATTACAACCCTATTATGGTTAGCGAATCGAATGTTCGATATAAAGCGAACTCTTTTGCGAATCACCCATTTTGCCTTGACCCAAGTATTTCTGGCCGCGATTTGCTTGGATTGCTAATGCTGGATCTGATAATTGCACTAATTTCTACCTCTTCTACTTCTACTTCGCAAGCATCTGAATTCCCCATCTCTTGAACGAGCTCCACCAACCGGATATCTTGAAGCGGCTCATTATTAGCCATCAAAATCGCTATGTAATAAAACGATTTCGCCAGCAGAAAAATTTGCAGCAACGGCAACGTCCAGAAATAATGAAGCTACAGGTTGATCTCGTCCATCATCAGCTTCACTCACTTCACCCAAATCATCGTCGGTATCTCCGACAAAATAATCAGCAAGCTTTTGTTGTTATTCGTGAGTCGGAGACGAATAATTGCTTTATAAATAATTCTGCTATCCATGTTTTTCCTTATCACAAACTTTACGGTTTGATATAAAAACCGAACACCGAAGCAACCGAAAAAAAACATTATTATGCTGTAATAATGTTATGGCTATTCTTTTACTTATGTTTTATTTTTTTCTCTACATTGATTGAAAAAATCGTGAAATTCAAAAAGAGGCGGGAAAAAATGCAATTCAAATCCTTTTCCATACTAAATGTACTGAAATAAATACTGGGGAGTACAATTCCCCAGACACGTATAGAGGTTGTGCCATTCTAGGCTCTCTCGTATCTGGGTTTCATACAAAACAATATCCAAACTTACTATTTTCACAAAGCTCAAGGTACAATACATCGAAAAGTAGAGATGATCAAAAAATCGCAATCTGCTATTCATTCACTGCTAATGAAAATTCACATTCGCAACCTGCTAATGACTTATAAATAAACTACTATTGCTGAAACTGCTATTCCATATAATAATTTTGTCTCGCTTCTATACATTACATACACAGAGTCATAATTTCATTTTTCATACACGACACACAAAATGTGTGTTTGCCTCATACGAAACACGTAGAAAAGAACAAAACTACCCTTTTTACACGTCATCTGCCGAACGTCTCATCCAATTTTCAACATGTGTCTGCGAAACAAGCGCCAAACCAATTCTCAAAGTTGCATATCGCAATCGCAGCTGGTTGAAAGCATTGTTGGTTGGTATATAGCAGTAACATGTAAGGTAGCAGTAGCATGATAGATAGCAGTAGTATGTAAGGTAGCAGTAGCATGTTAAATAGCAGTAGCATGTAAGCTAGCAGTAGCAGGTAAGGTAGCAGTAGTAGCACAAGTTATACTTGCTATTGAGTTGCGAATGCGATTTGCTATCGCCAACGGAGATCTTACTTGCTATTGGTGCTATTGCTGCTATCAAAATCGCAGTCGCAGCTGGTTGAAACTTGAAAGTATGTATGGTTGGTTGGGATTGGGAGTAGTAGCAGGTCCAGAGCACAGACAAGAGAAATATACAGATGTAGAATATGGTATACATCGAGTTTAGTTCTCTTCTTTTGTGTAGATGACTCCACTTGTTCTGTTTTTAGTTTATTCTATGATCATGCAGGTTCTAAGTTACATAGTCGTGCGAGTCAACCATCCTCCAGTGTGTTGTGACTTCGGTATACACACATTTTTTTATATTTCATTTTCTTGCAACACTTTATTTTGTCTACTTATCTCAATCGATCTTGCGAACGAACATATACGAACGACTGATTGGCTGGTCGGTGTTTCTGGATTTTAAACTGTGGTGTGTTTGTGTGTGTATATGGTGGTCATATTTTGTTCTGTGGTTGTTGTTTTTGTTTGGTTTTATGTTCACATTTCTGTGAAATTTCGATGTTCTTTGTTATGGTTGAGCGAATTTTTTTTTTGATTTGTAAGAAATCAATAAGAAAATTTCTCCGACAATTTTTGCATGTCCTTCAAATGAAAAAATAAAAATTTGAGTAATTTGTGGAGTCCTACATTACATAGACATACATAAATGTATGTAGTTTTAAAATCGAGGGCAAAGATTTTGTTGGGCTCCTGTAAAGGCGCTTACTGTTTTATATATAACTGTTTTATATATAGAGATTACATACATATATACATACATATATTAATTTCACTCTGGAAATGAAATTAACGTTTTCAAAGAAATTACATATTTTATTGCGATCACAAAAACCAACGAAATGATCTACTTCTCCCGTCCTTCTGTTGGGCCATCGCATATACATACATACATATGTATATGTACACACGAATATGCGGTAGCAAAATTCCCATTCAAGAAAATCTGAACACTTGCAGCACTATGAAAATCACACATCCATGGTATAGTCGCTATTCCCCTTCCATATGCCCCTTTGAACTTGCATTACTTACAATAAGAAATTCAAGCGACAAGAAAAAAAAAACAAAATTATTACATCACACACACATACTGCGTGTGTATTCGTTTTGTATGCGAAAACAAACAAAAAATAAATAAAACCTGTTTTCGTGATACAAAAGAAAACGAATTTAAGCAGTAATGGGAATACAACAACAACATCCACAACACACAAGGAAGTCCAACACAGAAAAGGAAATTAAGAGAAACGAACATTTTTGCTCGAATCATACACCATTCTTTGAGTTCGTTCATGTTGCAGGCATTTCATACGAGGTATTGTATGATAGTATGCTGGTTTTTGGATTTTAGTATGCTGGTTTTAAATTTTTTTTGTAACATGCTTTTGTTCTACCATTCTACAACTGTGTATTTCTCTTGTCTGTGTCCAGAGGTAGCAGCAGAGGTTATACATTATACTTGCAATCGCTGCTATGCTTATGCGATTTTCTATCAGTAGAGTAATATCACTGAATGGGCCCAAAATTGCTTTTTACTATTTTTTACAGAAGTGGACGAAATATTCGCGAAATGTAATTTGTGTTGGTCGAAATTTTCGTACAGAACCAGTACATCGAATTTAAAGAAGCACATAGAAATAAAGCATCCTACTATATCTTTAGTTTCAGCAAGATCATCGGCGCCAGGTATGCAAGTACATTTTTTTATCAGAGGATATTATGTACATACATACATACCAGTACATATGTACATCTCGTCAGGGTGTGCAAGGTACGTGTCAAAAACATACTCAATCCATACGAATATTTTTTAATGTTTTTCCCCGCAACACCTCTCCGACAAAATATACACATGCACATATGTAATATGTATATAGTATTTACATCATAACTTTGGCATATGATTGATTCTGTTCGTTGAATGAGATCAAACCAAAAACAACCCTTGATTTCCTTGTGCCGATCTTCACTCGCACGACATAGACATTGAAAAATTTTAACGTAAGCTCGTGCGAAACTGAACTGTGCACTTCATGTGTTGTATTCGTCCAATACACAAAAAGTTCACAGGCGTGTTTTGTTTGCAAGCCTATATACATATATATTAAAAAAAGGTTTCAATGTAGTAAATAAATACAACAAAACCTTAGACTGGATAAATATCCATTTTACGTGGAAAACATGTTGCTAAAACATGTTTACAGGCTACAAATAAAACACGTCTATTGTATGCATCTTTTGTTCAGTTTTATATGCTAAGAAAAAAAAGGGAATTAATGGTTTATTTGAGCACAGACAAGAGAAACAGATTTTTCTTGTTTGTGATTTGAGGTAGATCGATCGAATTTGAAATTAAAATGAATTTTAACATTTTCACGAATGCATAATAGGACTTCATTGCGAATTCGCATTAGCAGTTTACATTAGCAGTTTATATTCACTGTGAATATGAAATCGCATTAGCAGTTATAACTGCGAATGAAAATTCACAACTTAGCCCATCTCTATCGAAAAGTACTCAGGTATTATATTAGTGTGGAATAAGTTGTAGCCAGCACCCCAAACACGGTTTTAAGGTTAAAAGAACAAAAAATGGGAAATATCAGTTCGAACTGTAGCACAGAATCTAAAAAATATAGTGAGACCGTGACTACCAGCAGAAGAAAAGGCTCATCGAGAACAAAAAAGACGACCTCAGTGGAAGATAATTTCTTGGTGCACCAAAGCCGTCGATATCAGCTTAGGTTAGGTAAGGTTTTCGGGCTGATGAGGATGTGTGTCCACCGATATCAGCTTACGACTTCAGTGAATATTTTAAATGATCTATTTCGAGCTAAAGAATAAATAATTTCAGCAAGCTTAGTGAGAAAAAGGGTCGTAAAAGCTGTACTTATACAGCACTCAAGCAAGTACTGAAGCCGGATTTTCCAATATGAGTCAGAGAAAAACGATTAATTTGGGTTGAGAACCATCTTAATTGGATGTAGGACTTGTGGAACAATATTATCGTTTTCAACAAATCCAAGCTTTAGCTACATATTTGAGATGGGAGGATTCTTGCGCAAAGAGAACCAAAGGAAAAACTGAGCTCTGAATGCCTTTTCCGAAAGCCCGCCAAAACTGAAGGTGTAATCATGGTCTGGGGATGCTTCTCGAGGGTAGATTGGCATTTTTAGAATCCGGAGTCACCACAGCAGTTTATCTACGGGTCATAGAAAATGAATTAGAGCCCTCCGCTATAAAGCTTCTTAGTGACACTTGCAGACTCATTTTTCAACAGGATAATTCTCCTTGCCATACAGGCAAAATTGTAAGTATGAACATGTTTCTGCTTTTCAAATAAAAGACTAATTTATATCTTTAAAATAAGCTACAACTTCTATGACTTAAAACTATATTAGTATTTTTTTTAAATTTTTAGGTTAAAAAGTACTTCGAGGAAAACAATATCGATGCGCTGCGCTGGCCTTCCTACAGCACAGACCTCAATCTTATTGAGAATATCTGGTCAAGCATGAAACTTAAAATCACAAAGAAGCGTCCAGAGCTAATTGGAATCCTAAGACATTTACTAGTCCGTCGCTTGAACACCATACCTGTATCCACATGGAAAAACCTATCTGAGTCATGAAACGCAGCAGAGGTAATAAAAGAAAGAGGAGGTTCAACAAAGTACTGATTGAATGGACAATGTACTGGGAAGCAATAAAAAAAAAAACTGCAATAATAAAGCATTTTTCATTCATTATTCAAATTGACGCAAGTACCCAAAAAACCCATTTTTCGGCCTTAGGCCATTTTGCTGCATTGACTGCAGGTTAAAAATTCTAGCACTCTAAAAGTGTCATGAAACGTTTGAAAATACCTGATAAAACAAAATCTCATTAAAAAATATGTAATTTTTGCAACCAATTCGCCAAACTTCCAAAAAAAATAGTTTGAGCAAAATTTTTCGAACGGCACTGTATGTACACAAATCTTCAGTCTCTGATTCTTCTTCCTCGTTGCACATCGTGCATGTGTCGGCTTGAGCTATTCCCATAGTCATTAGGTGTTTTTTGACTCGACAATGTACCTATATTTAGGTGAAATGTGACCATTTGAATCTCACTCCTAGTTAGTCCTAAGAGTTATTTCGTTCTGGTATGGGAAGTTTTTGGCATGAATAATTTGGTCTGTCTGTAACATGTCTATTACTGTAAACATTTGAAACCTGAGTACCTCAAGATTGAATTATAATACTCACATATTGGTGACTCGAAAAAAACATTTACTTTTTAGTTCATTAAAGCTTGCTTTTAAAAATCTATTATATTTATGTTTACTAGCGGACCCGGCGAACTTCGTCCCGCCCAAAACTGATTTTTTGATTGAAATAATTTAGAGCATTCACAATTCCACACGAAATTATATTTTTTTTGTTTGAAAATTCGCAATTCATAACAGATGACGCACTCGAATTTCAATTATTGATTGAATGTACCCCTTTTTAATTCGATTGAATTCAATATCCCTTATTTATGTTTGAATTAAATGAATTAACTGTCCAAATAATAATATCCAATTTTTTCGACCGAGTTTAACTCAATCATTTCAAAATTCATAATTATTTTTTAAGCTCTGTGCATTACTTGCAGTAAATAAATACTTTTCTTTCATTTATTAAACATTTCAAAAAAACAAATCTATTTGGATAGATAAACTTTTGGGTTAGATATAAGTACATAGGAATTGGCCCAACAATTAAACTTACACAATATACATATTTGTTATGAAGCGAGAAGTGCACGTGAATAAAAAGTTAGCTGTTAGCTGTTACCGTGCTTTGCTGTAGTAATAATTTTGAGATTTTGGTTTTCAGCGCCATCTATCGGAAAACTTGAAAACTTTTGGTTTACAAACATTTCTCACTTCATTACAAATATATTGTGTAGTTTCAGCTGAATCGTACGGTGAGTTTAAAATTTTTTGAGTTCCAGCGCCATCTACTGGAAAACTTGAAATTTTTTTATGTACGAACACTTCAAACATCACAAAAACTATATAGTTTAAGTTTCAGCTCACTCGGATGGTTACAGCGTTGCCACTAAAATCTTTAGCAAATGTAGTACGTTAGCCAACAAAATGTAGCATTTTCAAACAAAAAACAAAAAAAAAAACAAAAAAAAAAAAAATGTAGTACAGTGCACGAAATAAGTATAGCGTACAAAAGAACTCGATCTCTTTTTTAGCATTTCAATAACTTTATTTGATTTTAAATTGCTAGTTAGGTTTATATATGCATGAGTAAACGTAAAAAACTCGTTTCTGCCTTTGATGCTTTGTTCATGTACCGTTATCTGGCATTTTCTTGAAAATTTTTCTGGGGTAGAACGAAATAAATATAGCGTACAAAGAGTTTGTCTGCCGTCATAGAAGGGTATTTTGCGGATATTTCTTTAAAATTGCTAAAAAGTTTTCAGCGGTAAGTGATGCTATTAATTATATAATAAGTCCTTCATTAAGGTGAATATATAATCACGAGGACCAACATTGACTGTTGAAGAACGCGCTCAAATAACTGCATATAGAGATATCCGAAAAACAATTTGGGAAATTGCTGTAAAATTAGGCCCAAATAAAAAAACCATTAGCAGTTTTCTAAAAGATAGCGAAAATTACGGCAAAAGAAGGCGATCTGGCCGGCCACCGATGATTAACAGCAGGGACGTCCGGGCAATAAAACATTTGGCAGTCCATCAAAACATTAGTCCATCAAATAAGGCTCAAATTATCTCTTCCGGTAACAACAAGAAGAGTACAACAGATTTTGAAAAATGATGAAAACCTGAAATACCAAAAAGGGCACATGAACCTAAGCTTTTGCCACGTTACAAGGCAAAAAGGTTGGAATTCGCAGAGCGCCATCATTTTTGGGAATGTAGTATGTAGTACGGCGTTAAAAAATCAAGCAAATATGTAGCACAGTACTACATACATATGTAGTACAAGTAGTGGTAACGCTGGCCGTTAGTTTATGAGTTTTTAGGTATCAAACGAACAGCTCATTTAAATATATAAAGATTTGCTTGCTGATACCTGCTGTAAGTTCATTGCACTGGCTCTACTTAATTGCAAAAAAAAAAATAGAAAAAAAACCTGCCGGTCTGATATGCGCGAGTATAGGAAGCCCGTTATGCCCCGGCTTCCTCTACATTGTATTCAGTTATTTACTTCTTAAACGTTGGTTAATGGACCTGGCTCGATTAAAGATGTGATATTTTAACCCTCACACGTTCTTTACTAACCGGGGTTAATATGGGCACTTTCATTATATCATATCTTGGATACTTTTGAACTAAATGTCCTTTCATTCAGACTCAGTGACTAAATATTTGATATTTTTCGAAAAATGTAGAAAAAAATAAATTTTGACAGCTTTTCGACTGATTTTTCGTCAAATTGTAGCAAACGTACCTTATTAACCCAGGTTAATATTTTAACTTTTGTATGAAAAAATTCTGAATTTGTCCTATAGTTCTACTTTTTTTTAGGAAAACATAGCTACATACATACATACATACCTACATGCCCACGAGTTTGTATGTATATATATAAACATATAGATATATATGCACATATGTATATACCGATGTTTTTACATATGAGTATGTTGCATATGTCAGTTGGGTGGTATCTGCAAGCTACATCTTCAAATTTGTGAACGAAAGAAACCGATTTGTTGTTTATTACATTTCAGTACCTCTATGAACATGCATAGGTAAGGTACTATGTACAGTACATTATACATATTACATTTATAGATTAGTAGTTTCGAACTTCGTCATTGTCAAACTACGAACTTAGGCTTCCTTCACTGTATGCAACTCTTTCGTGTTGCTCTTTTCAATTATTTTTTTTTTTTGCTGATAACATAATATGAAGCAAGAACCTCAAATTTTTTGGCCACCTGAAGATTCTTCCTGAGAAGCATCATCAGGCAAAAATGGCTAGAATGTCTAGGTATTGTGTTCAATTTGATCAATTGGAATACCTAAAATGCGATTTTTAGTGTTACTTTGCCCACATTTCGAGGAATTTGAGCTCTTCTAGTTATTGTAGGCGTACAAAAATGCTTCCTCAACTCTTCAAGAAACTCTCTGCGTTGGCTCGACTGTCTTAGACAATCGTATTTTTGGACCAGAAGATTAAGTCAGCTACATATGAATATGTGTGCATGTCCATGATGTTGTAAAATAGAGCCAGCGGTTTGTTTTCATCTTAGTTGTGTTTTGACCAAGCATTTGATTAATCACATCCACACCTCCTTTTGTTAAAGACTGTATGCTATCTTCTTCATCATCAGAATGAAATGTATCAAGAATCGATTTCAAGTATTGTTGTTGTACTTAGTGTGCCCACACTTGAAAGAAATTTAAATTTTATTTTGATCCATTTTCACACAAATGAAATTCTCAAGTGTACTGATTGAATATGATTGTCAAACAAATTTGATAAGGAAATTCGCTCAATTCACATAAAATTTAATTTTCCAATGTAAATCGTACTAATGGGGAATTCCCCTTGTTATTTTCCAGGTGCGCAAAAAATATAATTTGCAAAATTTATTCAAAAAACAACAAAGAACAATTAAAAGGAAGGCAGGAAGTAAGAATTTTGTTTTTGTAGACCATAGAGCCCATAGAAAGAGGAAGGGAATAAAAATATTAACCTGGGTTAATAAGGTACTGATTAAGGGGCAAAAATTGTCGCCCGTGTGAGGGTTAAAGGAACAAAAACTGTATCTTTCAAGAAATTCAATTAAACTTTTCTTTATTTTACTTTAATTAAAAACGTGTATGTTCCTTTTAATGTACAAGTAAATAAGTTAAGTTTTACGAAAAAAAGAAAGAAAACAATGTGTGAGTGAGAAAATCGGTTTGCATCTGTCAAAATTGCATGTAATATTGAAATTTGAAAGTAATAAAATAGATTAGAATAGATTATTTATTATTCTCGAGGAACTGTGTTTTCAGTTTTCCCACTTAGGGGCTTATATAGAAATAAGTGTACCTTTTAAAGCCAACTACTGTAGGGTAGCACGACAATAATTCAATTGCATACTATATCGAAATTAAATACTCGCGCGTTTCTTTCTCTTTCTTCCTATAAGACTCTTATTTAATTGGATTTGAAACGAAGCTCCTCATTTGTATTGATTATTATTTTTACATTTTATATTTTTTAAATTTTATTTCCTGTTCTTAATTACTAAATATAACAGCGACCAGAATAAATAAAGAGTATAAAATTTTCTCAAATTACTTTCTTTTTGCCGTTATTTTGTACCCTAATCACCCTTCGAATAAATTACATTTGCACGACTTAATACCCATTGTGACGTATCCACTTCCCCTTATAAATTATCAGAATGACTTCCTATTTTATCCTTCGCTCGTTCATAAATAAAACATTTATCACAGATAATGTGAAATTAGAATTAAAAAAGGAAATGTATAAATGGACAATTCAAAGTTATTTAATTTCGGGCACGTGGAGCTGGAAATTACAAAAAATAAAATAAAATTATAAGATACTCTCAATCCATTTGCAATTGTGTAAAGCTAGGATTAGGCAGGTCGACGTGTAAGAACCACGCAGTTACGTGACGTCAAATGAAGGTGCAAAAAATGAGCTGGGTATTTGGTACCACGTTCCAAAACCTAACAGCTGCAAACGATTCCAATTATTCGCTATGGAAAGCTGTAATAGGCTCTCAAAGACGGCGGCGGCAACAAGTCCAATTATTCCTGACGATTACATAACTGCAAGTGCAACGCTTGCGGAATTAGAAGATAAGATTAGAAAACTTAAACATTAGAAAGCTCCTTTAGGTGGCGCAACAAAAAATCGTAATCGGAGATACAAATAGACCCCCCCCCCCCGTGCCATACAATTCTTTGTTCGCCGGATCTTCAGAATCTCCTGGATTTTACATCTTAACTGGGGCGCCCTGTATTTTTGCAAGCTCCTGGTTACGAAATAATCCCATGAAAAGTTCTTAAAATACTACATAGAAAAGCATGAGTTAAGCTCCTCCATATGACGAATCGTTGACTATTATTAGTATACGTGCCGAACCAATAAAATGTTGCCGAAATAAAATGCAATAAATTTCCTTGGGCAGCTTTATGAAAACTGTCAAATGTCTTTCTTATTTCGTTGTCAATGCAGTTTTGAACTTTTGCACTTTTATCTCTCTCTACGAGATTTTAACCCCCATTCCTTGAAATTTGAGAACCTGTGAATTTTAATACAGAAAGTACGGGAACAGACCTATTATTAATGAACAACGCGTTTTCATTGTTGAGCAATATTTTAAAAATAATGAAGGTTTCATCATCATTTTCAGCGATTCGGCTTATTTTAAAAATAATGAAGGTTTCATCATCATTTTCAGCGATTCGGCTCATTTTCATCTTGATGACTTTATTAATCGTCAGAATTATCAAAGGGGTTCAGAAAATGTACGAGTGATTGTTGGGAAGCAAATGCGTGTCACTGTTTGGTGTGATTTCGGGCTGGAGGCATCACCTTTCCATTCTTCTTTGAAAATGCGTCTGGTCGGGCAATAACAGTTAATTATACTCGCTATCGCGATAATCCATTTTTTTGCACCTGAGATGCAAGATATGGATGAAATGTGGTTTCAACAAGAAGGTGATATGTGTCATACAGCCCGAGAAACAATTCGGTTACCTACTGCGTGAGTCATTTTCTGGTCGTGTAGTTTCCCGTTTTGGTGATCAGAATTGGCAGCCCAGATCATGCGATCTAAAACCGTTGGAATCCAATATTGATGCCAACAAGCCCACGGTCACCCACGAACCAAACATAAAGTGAGAATTATAAGTTCTTTTATATTTAAGACATGAAATACCCCCATTAATGTGTGTTTTTTTTGTAGCAAATAGTACATGCGTCTGGTCCTAGCTTTGTACTCTTTTTTGGATCTAATTTTGTCCGGGAAATTCCGGAATTTTCATGCTCGTTAACTAGTTTCTTCAAAATATTTCTAGCAACCCTAAATTGGATCCAAAGTGTTTGAGAGGACGTTTATGGAAAGAGCAAGCTTTTGATAAGGTGTGACTTAAGGGTTTAAAGATCAAATTAACGCAACTCCTGCCTGAGCTAATTTATGAAATTCTGAAATGGAATCTCAAGACTAGACTCTTCCGTGTAAAATACAGGAATACATTTTCAGATCTTAAAGATATCGAGCCCTATCTGCAAATTTATCGTAAGCGACAATTTTTCCGAATCTGTGTTTATGATGCCATTCAATAGATAATGTTATTACCCTCTGAACTACATACAAATTTCAGCAGAAAGACATTTTAATACATAGTTATACAGAAAACAATTTTATCGTAAACGACAATCACATTGAGCCCTTACCGCAAATTTATCGCAACCGACCTAAGACTTTTTGTATATATTTTATATGCATATTTTATTTTATTATTTTTTATATTTTTTTACTCTGTGCACTCTATTTAAGATCAAATAGTTTTTAATTACATTTTTCTTGATGAGGTTTTGTAAGTCACCTCGTCGATGGTTTTAGACATTTTATTCCATACTTTTTTAAAATATTTGATGTCTTTAGCCACTCCTCCTCTTTTTTTACCCGACTAGGCAAAAGGAAGGGTTATAATTGTCACAGGCTGGGTTTGTATGTTTGTTTGTTTGTTTGTTTGTTTGTTTGTTTGTTTGTTTGTTTGTTTGTTTGTTTGTTTGTTTGTTTGTTTGTTTGTTTGTTTGTTTGTTTGTTTGTTTGTTTGTTTGTTTGTTTGTTTGTTTGTTTGTTTGTTTGTTTGTTTGTTTGTTTGTTTGTTTGTTTGTTTGTTTGTTTGTTTGTTTGTTTGTTTGTTTGTTTGTTTGTTTGTTTGTTTGTTTGTTTGTTTGTTTGTTTGTTTGTTTGTTTGTTTGTTTGTTTGTTTGTTTGTTTGTTTGTTTGTTTGTTTGTTTGTTTGTTTGTTTGTTTGTTTGTTTGTTTGTTTGTTTGTTTGTTTGTTTGTTTGTTTGTTTGTTTGTTTGTTTGTTTGTTTGTTTGTTTGTTTGTTTGTTTGTTTGTTTGTTTGTTTGTTTGTTTGTTTGTTTGTTTGTTTGTTTGTTTGTTTGTTTGTTTGTTTGTTTGTTTGTTTGTTTGTTTGTTTGTTTGTTTGTTTGTTTGTTTGTTTGTTTGTTTGTTTGTTTGTTTGTTTGTTTGTTTGTTTGTTTGTTTGTTTGTTTGTTTGTTTGTTTGTTTGTTTGTTTGTTTGTTTGTTTGTTTGTTTGTTTGTTTGTTTGTTTGTTTGTTTGTTTGTTTGTTTGTTTGTTTGTTTGTTTGTTTGTTTGTTTGTTTGTTTGTTTGTTTGTTTGTTTGTTTGTTTGTTTGTTTGTTTGTTTGTTTGTTTGTTTGTTTGTTTGTTTGTTTGTTTGTTTGTTTGTTTGTTTGTTTGTTTGTTTGTTTGTTTGTTTGTTTGTTTGTTTGTTTGTTTGTTTGTTTGTTTGTTTGTTTGTTTGTTTGTTTGTTTGTTTGTTTGTTTGTTTGTTTGTTTGTTTGTTTGTTTGTTTGTTTGTTTGTTTGTTTGTTTGTTTGTTTGTTTGTTTGTTTGTTTGTTTGTTTGTTTGTTTGTTTGTTTGTTTGTTTGTTTGTTTGTTTGTTTGTTTGTTTGTTTGTTTGTTTGTTTGTTTGTTTGTTTGTTTGTTTGTTTGTTTGTTTGTTTGTTTGTTTGTTTGTTTGTTTGTTTGTTTGTTTGTTTGTTTGTTTGTTTGTTTGTTTGTTTGTTTGTTTGTTTGTTTGTTTGTTTGTTTGTTTGTTTGTTTGTTTGTTTGTTTGTTTGTTTGTTTGTTTGTTTGTTTGTTTGTTTGTTTGTTTGTTTGTTTGTTTGTTTGTTTGTTTGTTTGTTTGTTTGTTTGTTTGTTTGTTTGTTTTTGTTTGTTTGTTTGTTTGTTTGTTTGTTTGTTTGTTTGTTTGTTTGTTTGTTTGTTTGTTGTTTGTTTGTTTGTTTGTTTGTTTGTTTGTTTGTTTGTTTGTTTGTTTGTTTGTTTGTTTGTTTGTTTGTTTGTTTGTTTGTTTGTTTGTTTGTTTGTTTGTTTGTTTGTTTGTTTGTTTGTTTGTTTGTTTGTTTGTTTGTTTGTTTGTTTGTTTGTTTGTTTGTTTGTTTGTTTGTTTGTTTGTTTGTTTGTTTGTTTGTTTGTTTGTTTGTTTGTTTGTTTGTTTGTTTGTTGTTTGTTTGTTTGTTTGTTTGTTTGTTTGTTTGTTTGTTTGTTTGTTTGTTTGTTTGTTTGTTTGTTTGTTTGTTTGTTTGTTTGTTTGTTTGTTTGTTTGTTTGTTTGTTTGTTTGTTTGTTTGTTTGTTTGTTTGTTTTTGTTTGTTTGTTTGTTTGTTTGTTTGTTTGTTTGTTTGTTTGTTTGTTTGTTTGTTTGTTTGTTTGTTTGTTTGTTTGTTTGTTTGTTTGTTTGTTTGTTTGTTTGTTTGTTTGTTTGTTTGTTTGTTTGTTGGTGTGTTTGTTTGTTTGTTGTGTTTGTTTGTTTGTTTGTTTGTTTGTTGTTGTTGTTTGTTTGTTTGTTTGTTTGTTTGTTGTGTTTGTTTGTTTGTTTGTTTGTTTGTTTGTTGTTTGTTTGTTTGTTTGTTTGTTTATTTGTTTGTATAATTGTTTGTATGTAAGGATGTCACTTCGTACAGCCTAAACTATGGAACCGATTTCAACAAATGAAGTATCGTTGGACTCTTCTTTATCCGGAGAGTGTTCTAGTACCTAGGCTATGTGAAGTCACAGAAAAATTCAATATGGCAGGCGCACCATGCAAGATGGCGGATTACCTCTTTTTTATTTTTTTTATTTTTCCCTACAACCGCCTTGATACTAGTATCAAATGAAAGGTTTGACGAGTAGAATACAATACAATATAACGTCATTCTAAATTCATAATGGCGGACACCCCCCAAGATGACGGATTTCCGTTATCTTTACTACCTCCTTAATATGGATTTCAAATGAAAGGGTTTAACAAGTAGCATACGACATTGCTTACACTACATATTTTCTGAAACTAAAAAGTTGTAAATAAAAAATTAAGTTTAAAAACTAAAACCCGACTACGGGAAAAACTTACTAGAAAGTACGAAACAAGATGAAACGAAACTATGATTTTCAAAGTATAGTCGCTAACCCAATTGTATGAAAACAAGTTGAAAGTATCTCAACTAAAATATCGTCATCTGACAAAGCTTTGTGAAAAAAACTGTTCCCGAACGATATCATGACGAATATTAACCCTGTAATCTAGCGGCACGATTAAGGATGTTTTAAATGACATTGACGAAGAAGACCTGTAGATAATTGTTTGTATGTTTTACATAACTACTTCCAGGACAATAATGTTTTTGTTTTTTTTATCAAGTAATGTCTATCCAGTATTGATTTTTGTGTTATTCTACTACATACAGAAATAAATAAAATTTTATTTTGTTTCCTTTAAAATCCTCATTGCTTTTTTTATTTTATCGTAAGCGCCACAAATTTGTTCACAAGTTTGGGAGTATGACAGCGGAAATATCGCTAACGACAAAAACTGCATATATTTCCGAAAAATAATATCTTATTTAATGTCATCCAAATCAAACCGCCCAAACATGATTGAATACAGAAATTGGGCCCAATTACTTACTATATACAGACAAAAACAAAAATAAACGTCTCCTGTAAAATTCAACTTTTGTTGCTTACGATAAATTTGCGAATAGGGCTCGATATCATGGCTGGCGTACATGTATAGCTTGGGGCACTCAGGCTCGAAATAAAATTTGTCTAAATGACGATGACTAGTTCTGCTAATTCTTCGTCCTCGTTGCACATCGTGCAGGTATTGTCTTGTGCCTGAGCGCCGCAAAATTTAATTAATAGTCACATATTGGTGACTCGAAAAAAAAAATATTTTTTTACTCTTTAGTTCATTAGCTTGTTTTTGAAAAATGTTTTTCTGTCTATGTATTTATTTTCTACTTTTTAGTATCTGAATTTTTTAACAACTGCACCGTACATTGGTTTGAGTGGGTTTGATGTGAGAAAGTTTAGCTCAGACTCTTTGCGATTCTACTCGTCAAAACCTTTCTTTTGATACTCATGTCATGGCGGTTGTTAAGAAAAAAGTAATCCGCCATCTTGGGGCGTCCACCATATTAAATTTAGAAGGACTTCACTTAACTAATCTATGTCTACTTGTTAACCCCTTTCATTTGATACCTATGTATATTAAGGAAATCGTGAATATGACGGTAATCCACTATCTTAGGGCGTTCGCCATATTAGATTTACAACGTCATCAAATAATCCATATTGTATTGTTTCCGGAATCATACACGTGTGCAAAATCTCAGCATGATGGGATATCTGGAAGTGGGTGTAAGATCGATTCGCAGGTTTTGCCCTCACAGAAAGTGAAGTTAATATAAAGCTTGTAAAAATGGAGTTCGATTCAATTAAAGTATATTAAAGTTCAAAGTTATAAATTTACTTAAAATAAATAAGAACCATTTGTAGTAATACTTTTGCTTACTAGTAGGCGTCAGAACTTAAAAGCAAACGATTCAACAAATCTTGGTTGGTCGTTATTCTTGAAGTTTTTCGAGTGTGATAAGGTCTAAAGGACTTAATATCTTTAGACATCTCGCCTCTAGGCAAGAGTGCATTATCTATAAAATCTGATCCATGGATAAGTGCATGAAGTCCCCAATTAATTCGTCAATTTTAGACACCTCACTTATTCTTCATTGTTTCCTTCAGGCGCTACAGTCGGAAAAAATCTTCCGCGACCGTCTACGCTTTCCTGATTTCATAGATTCCCCGCCGAATAAGATATTTCTTCTATATAACTTAACCATTCGGAATGTTTTTTGAGAAAATAAAATCCATTGTCCCGACATTCCTTCATTATAATATTGCATCGGTCAAAAACTTAAAAAAAATGCATGTCAGAGACAGTCAAAGTTCAAATTTTCTTTGTTTGGGGTATTTCCAGTATCCATAAAGATGGTAAACAATTGCATAAATTTTTCGACCAAACTGCCATTTGTTGTCACCCAAATATCGTTAATATGCTTTCTAAACAAAGAACAGGCTTAGAGATTCCTTAAGAAAATTTAAAATTGGTACCGTTCGCGTCACACGCCGACATGGTGCGCCGCGCCGACGGCCACGGCAAGCAAGAATCATTTAGTTTGGTACAATCGTCCTTGTTGTTTGATTTAAAAAAGCAATCCAACTATGTAATTGTGAAGTTTATTCAAAACTACGAAGAGGCTTGCAATATCTGTCATCAAACTTTGAGGGGGTTGCATTTTTCAATGACATTCTACATTCTCAGTAGAATTTACTCAAGAATATTGCCATTTGGGCAATTCTGAATTTGATTTGGGCGTTATTTCATTTTGTCTTAATTGTTTTGGGTGATATTTCTTTTTTTTGGGCATTATTTCCTTTTCAAATATTTCCACTTGTTATTTTGGGCTTTACTGCCTATTATAAAATTAACCCTAACTAGGAAATTACACCCAAAATGACTAAAATAATTACAACAACAAATTGTTCGACATTTTTTTGGGCGTTATTTCCAAATAGATTTGGGCGTTATTTCCTTGGGCGTTATTTCCTTGGGCGTTATTGCCTAACGCCATGAATAAGTCCATGAGGTAACCTTCGACTTGCTTTGTCACTGCCCAGCCCCTGTACCACACTCCCTATCAAATCTGTGAAAACATTTCTTTCAAGATTAAGAGGAGCTCTCCGGAAAACCAGTAAAGAACATATCGTCGCCCTAGAATTGGTTTGCCGTATACGCCATTTGCACTTTTTTATGAAATCTCAATTTAAAGTTCACGGTTCAATTAAAACAAAACTAGTCGATAATATTTTTTTATTTTTTTACCAAATATTATTCAGAATATCTACTTTTAAATCAGAGTTAAAGAAAAGCTCAGTATCTTTAGTTTTTGAAAAATTCAAAGATTTTCTCAGAATGGCTTTGCCGTATACGCCATAAAAATCACTTATTTTTTGTGCTCTCATACACGTACGTCAAAAAAAAAATGCACGTACGTCATTCCAATAATAAGCGAAGATCTGGATCGAATCGTATTTTAAAGTTCATGGTTCAATAAAAATAAAACAAGTCGATAATTTTTTTTTATTTGTTTACTAATTATATATCTACTTTCAAATCAGAGTTAAAGAAAAGCTCAGTCTCTTTTAGTTTTTTAAAAATTCAAAGTTTTACTCTGACTGAACCGACTTTTTCTTTATTTTCATAAGTAGCCTGATAAAACTCATATGCACATACAGCAAACCAAAATTATTTATCTTTTTGTTTCTGCCGATTGGTACGTATATACGACTAAATACACTTATTTCCTTAGTAATTCACATGCACGTACGTTAACACAATCCTGAATATTATTTTAAGTTTTTATGACGTATGGTTAAAGGCCATGGGCATACGTCAAAACAATAGCCGTGTTTTTTTGAAACGTAGCTAGCCAGTTGCTAGCAGAGTCAAATTTCACACGTAAAACAAATACAACAACCAGCTGGCTACAACTCTTGATTTTATCCGCAGCCAAAAGCAGCTGGCTAGGAATGTTGCGATATCTCATGGCAAGGTGGCGCTTAAAGCGATTTGTAGAACATTTGACAGACTGCCGTGTACGAAAATTATATAATTTCAATTACTAAATGATGTTTCACAGAAATAATCCACTATATTATGATTTCATATCACTTTATGTAAATTATAAATTGAATAAATTTCCGAAATTAATTTTTTTCACAACAAATAACAAAAAATGGATTTGGTTGAATGCCGAATACTTTGACAGTTCACACTTAACAGCTGATCGAAATCCCACACATATGACCGAAATCACATACACCAACTTGGAGGTAAGTCAGCTGGGTTCGGCTGGCTGGGAATCGTTTTAATGAACGACTGGCTAGCTACGTTTCAAAAAAACACGCCTAATACTAAACAAAAAAATAATGTGAATTGTATGGGAACATTGACGTATATCCACAAAAATGGCGTTTACGTCAAACCAATACTACAAATTGCTAATTTTGGTGGATATACGTCAAAAATGATATTCGATATCTCAGGATTGGCTACAGATAGGACAAAATGGATGACATATTCGAAAAGAGCACACGCAAAAACATAAGATTGCATTCACAGCTAAAAAAGTGCATTTTGGCGTTTACGTCAAACCAATTCTAGGGCGACGATATGTAGCTTCAGAAAAGCTTCGGACTGGTTAAGGAATCCGTAGGCAAACAAGGAACTCAACATCGGACGGGCATCACAATGGATCAATACTGACCTAACCTAAACTAATTCTTATAAAATAAAAATCACTTTCTAGCATTAAAAGGAATACAAATTTAATAAATCGGTATCGTATAATAAGCTTCATTTAATTTCGTATCCTTTTTGTTTCTATTATTTTCTACGAATGTCGGTACTCACCAGTATTTCCAGAAATCACGACCGTTATTACAACAAGCATTGTTAGCATGGCAGACTTTGTTGGTGTTATTAGCCTAAATATGTTTCTCGTCTTTTTCCACGTCGACGAAGGCTCAATGGCGGCTGCCTTTGTTTCCGTCGTCGTCGTCGTCGTTGGTGTTCGTTTTCTTTTCCACCAGACTTTCACTTGTGTATCCTGGCAATGTCGATTCTGGCCGATTGTGTCCTGATGCTGCCGCTGTTGTACTTGATTATGGCGCTTCTGGTGCCGCCGCTGTTCCTGTAGGTGATGATGATGAAAAGTTTGTATAACGTTATTAGTCGATAGCGTTGCCATAATATTTATCGCCTCTTTGCTAACCATCCTCAGCGGGCGGAGGATGTGAAGTGTAAGGACGCGCACACACACACTAAGACTGCTGTTCTCGTTCTTGTTTATCCTGTCTTGTGTTTCTTTCTTTGTTTTTATTATTTTTACTTTTATTACGCTGATACGCAGAGAATTTCAAACCGAAATCCACACACGAACGGAAAAATTATTATTGGTCTAACATAAGAGGATAGCGTACGTACAGTTTGTTGTTGTTTTATCCTTTTTATTTGTTATGTGAGTTTGTGTTTTTTGTTGTCCTTTTTTTTTGTCTTTAGAGTGGATATCGTATGTTTTTTTACGCATTCAGTTACATGCAGTGTTTGTTTGTTTGGTGTTTTGACGCCCTGGCATGAGCGAAAAAAAACTACTCTATTCCATGTGCTAAAGTGTATTATCTTATCAGAAATTTCTTTCGTATTTTATCCTTGATTGTTATTTACTTTCTTTGTTGTCCTCGATTTCTTTTTGTTGTATTTCTTCAGTTTTCTTATTGTTCTTATCGTTGGCTGTCGCCTGCTTGTATGTGCGTCTTGTGGGGATTTTCTTCGTCCTTTTTTGTTTTTGTTGTTTTTTTTTTCTTCCTCTAATGTGTGTTTGACGTCGGTAGTGGTGGTTGTTGGATATTCAAGAAAATGGCAGAAGGTATGTAGCTTGAAGGAGCAGAAAAAAATTGATACAAATAATGAAATTTTCTGCTCGGGTGATGTTTGGTTTAATGTGGATGGCAGTTCTTTTTTTTTCCTTGCTTCCAAGTTACCCTTAGGCGAATAAGCTTATTCCCAAGATATTTTGTTCCTGTTTTTGTTAATTTTTTCACGCACGAAGCGAGATGCTACTCTCTGTTGGGGGGCTAAGGCGGCGTGTATGTAGTTGTGTATTATTATCCTTATTGATTTTTCCAACTCTCTATCTTGCCGGGCTCCTTTGTATGGTGTGCCTGTCGATATCTGCGGAATTTTTCTTATTCTTGTTTTTTTTTTTTTTTTTTGTAAAATAAACTTTACCACGCGCAGGATATGGCTCCTCCCCCTTCCACGGATATTGTGTGCTATTGTTACTGGGGTACTCCTTTTTTAATTTTCTTATCTCGTTCAATATTTTATTTATATTTTCTTTTAGTTATTTATTCTTGTTTGCTTACGTCATATCAAAGTTCCTCTCGGCTGTAAGATGATAAGCAATGGAAAATCGTTTGCTTAATTTTTTGCTCATTTTGTAAATGATTTTTAGGATATAAAAGGGTGGGAGCAAAAGGGCAAAAGAACAAATTTGTTTGCTCCTTACAAATTTTCCAAATTTGCCGACTTCTATGAGTTTGATTTTTTTGTTTGTTTATGTGTGTATTTCAGTTCCACGTAATGTTGGTTATCCTGAAAGAAAAAAAGAAAGAAAATTATTCGAGGGAAATACCATTAGCAATTTTGGTTAAGACTAATTAATTAATTTCCTATGAATCAGAGTTGCTTCGAGCTTTTCGTATTTTTTTTTTGTTTTTTTTTTTTTTTTTTAGATTGGGGAATTCTTCTGGCTGAAGGGAGAAATTCTGAAATTCTTTGGCTACGAGCGATGAATTACTGCTGAGTTGAAATCAGTTAATTTATTTTGGTAAACAGATTGGAATGATGAGTGAATGCCACGAGAATTAATTATCCATTAACGTTATGAGAAGTTTTGTTGTGAGCGAGTTTGAAAGCGGATAATAATTAATACCGGTAGGTATTGGAAAAGTACTTAACTGACAAACTCTAATGACGCGAAAATAACAGCACATAAATATTCAGATGTAAGTAAAGGAAGGGGCCATCGGTTGGATTCTTTTTACAATTGCTATAAAAAAAATCTGTTCATATTTTTCAAAGTTTTTTTCTCCTCAGAAGAAGGTAGACTTTCCCATGAATTTTGGAAAATGAACGCCTTGCTTGGCAATATCCTATCCTGTTGACCCATTTTGCTGCCTGTAAAAAGCATTACCCTTCCTTTTGCCGAGTGATGGGAATTCCATAAGTTTCAGTCTCAGTCTCAGTTTCAGTTAAAGGTTTCAGTTTTCGCATTTACAAAGCAGTTTTACTGAAAGCTCAACTGAAAGCTGAAACTGAAACTGAACTGATCATCTAAATGGCTATAGACGCGTTGGTGGGACCAGAGATCGTCGAAATTTATTTCCGCGGATATCATTAATAACGAGTTGGACTGGGTCCTCCTCTATTTTGTAGCGCATCTGTAATTCCGTTTGACATTGGTATGGTAAGGCTTTTAAGCTCATCAAAGCTGATTGACGACCAAGCCTCTCAGATAGCTTTTTTAAGCTGATTGACGTATTGGAATTGTCTGTCATGTGAGTGAACCTGCCGTGCAATAACCCCCCACAAATTTTCGATGGAGTTGAGGTCTGCACTTTGAGGTGGCCATTTTATTACCTCGATATTCTTTTACGGACATACATAACGTTGTTTAACGGCGTGTTATCCTGATTGAATATGAAATTTTCTTTTCGGACATGCTCACTGGAAGTCGGAGAGAATCCCGAAAATCCAAAATCCCGAAAGTGAAAACTTTGTTTGTAAAAAAACGCTGCTCTTGCTATGTGATTTTGTGTAGAAATAACGCGTGCCAAACCGCAAAATCCGACATTTTAACCCTTTGTTAACATTGTTTAACCCTTTCCCGTATGTTACGCGATGAGTTTGAGTTAAATCTTAATCTTTACTTGATTAATGATTTACTGGAGTAAAAGAATGTACAGAAACATATTTCCGCTTTCACAATATAATTTTATGCAGAATATATTTTTATTTAAGTACTAAACCATTGATGATCCGGTGAATTCGAATCACCTAAAATAATTTGATTTTAATACTTAATAAGCGATTATGAATCCCAATCAACGCTCCAACTCCAATTCATTGAGATCGGCAATATCGGCACTATGTATGAAACCATTTCGTTTGGTTACTAAATTAAACTCGTTAATTTAATGGCTTTAAATCTATTATATAAAAATGAATGTATGTATGTTTGTTTGTTTGTCTTTTAAAGACTCGAAAACTACCCAACCGATTTTGGTAAACTTTTCAGAGTACGTTTTTCTTAATACATGTAGAATACAATTAGTAAAAATCTGGTGGTTTTGGTAACTGTCATACAAAATTTGGTAATTTCAGGTGAAATGTGAATATGAATAATTTTGGTCAATAAATGTAGGCAGACAGACAGATTGATAGACAGTCAGACAGATAGACAGGCAGACAGATAGACAGACATACGGACAGACAGACAGATAGATGGATTATCGGACATACAGACATACAGACATACAAACATACAGACAGATAGACAGACAGATAGATGGACTGTCGGACATACACACAGACAGACAGACAGATAGATAGATAGACAGACAAACAGATAGATAGACAGACAGATAGATAGATAGGTAGACAGAGACAGGCAGGCAGACAGACAGATAGATAGTTAGATAGATAGATAGACAAACAGATAGATAGACAGACAGACATATAGCCAGACAGATAGAAAGATAGCAGACAGATAGACAGATAGACAGATTGACAGACAGACAGACAGAAAGACAGACAGATAGGTAGATAGACAAACAGAAATATAGACAAACAGATAGATAGACAGACAGAAAGACAGACAGACGGATAGGTTTTGTTAACAGATAATCGAACAGCTTATCAAAATTGTGACTAAATTTTTTTTTTAGTTTTAAATGACTTATTTCAACGTAGATACTATACAGAAAAACAATTCAATGTTCCCATGCAAAACCCAAATTTAAGTTTTTGAAGATTCCGGCTTCTCCTTGGAGTTTTTCTGAATTTTCCTCATAAACCATACCTGAATTAAGGTAAGCAAAAAAAAACAAGAATCATCCAAACCGGTCAAGCCGTTTTCGAGTTTTAGCGAGACTAACGCACAGCAATTGATTTTTATATATATATATAGAAGAAGAAGAAGAAGAAGAAGAAGGTATATATTAAATAAAATAAAAAACTTATATAAACTAAAAATAAACAAAATATAACAAAACAGCAAGTCTTATTGACAAAAAACATTTAAGAAACGAACTGTAACAAAAGAATATCTAATACAAGTTCATATCAAACGCATTCATATTAAAAACCTATTTCAGAACGCTCGTTAACGTTCCGCGTAAATCTTTTTAATTTTGTGTTCCTTAATAACGTTACGTTTTATTATTCCTTGGTTTCCACCGGTGATTATTTTCGATATAAGTTCATGTTTTGACACGGATTTGCTCTTCAAACTAAAATCAGTTAGCTGAAACTAAAATCTAATCTATCAGATATAACACTGAATGAAATTAACACAACTGAATGCACATTGCGAATTGTAAAACATTACAACACTAACGCCAACGGGAATAGACAAACATTTGTCTAATTTCGTTTTCAAAAAAAGTTTGCATTTTCGGCATTTTGGATTTTCTGGATTTTGGATTTTCGGGATTTTAGGTTCTCGGGATATAAGTTTTCGTAATTGTGACCCCAACACATGCTCACTACATTGAGATCTAGCAAAAATATGTACAAAGAAGATTTAAAATTTCGTGGTAACTACGCGATTGGTGATGTTCCCGCAGAGCAAAATGCCGCCCAAATCATAATCGAACCTCCAATGGTATGTCTGTTTATTTTGACCTACTCAAATATCCGCAAATCATGCCAATAATACAAAAAACCATCGGGGCCGTCGAGATTAAATTTTTGTTCATCTCTTAATATAACGGTATTACAGTCTTCTGAAGCGGAAGTTGTTTGACACGTATAAGGTACTTTAAAAAATATGACATTTTTTAAGGAAATCAGGACCAAGGCTACAGAATATCTGGTACTGGCCGAAAACGGGATATATAAGCCTAGTTTTCGGGCTTCTAGATTTTTTTTTTTTTGTTTAATTTTCCAAAATTTAGTTCGTTGATTTCATATGCAGGCCTGTTACTTGGTGTTTACTGCAGATCCCCTACAATGTAGGTAGCTTAGAAATGCATGAGATATTTGGATGACAAGGGCTGACGTTAACGAATTTACCCACTATCCTCCGAATCTCATGAACTCCACCACTCTGTTCAAACATATGTATATAATTTGGAGGTACTTTTTCATAACCTAACAATTGTACGTATTTCAGCGCTAATTGGAGCGCGTGTCTTAAGTTGTTGTTTCCTGGTAATTTTATACGATCAATCATTCTCACTTTTCAATGTCAAATATAAACCAAACTAGACTTGGCCTTTGTCAAATAAATATTTAATGACTAATTGGTTGGTATCATGTGCCAGCTTTTAATTCCCTCAAATAACATGCGCCTTTCAATCAAAGCACAAATTCACAATTCATAAATAAAGCAGTGTCCTGGACACACCTTAGTACCATCCTCATAACCAATTGACGTTTAGTGTTATCGATTACCGACACGTGAACTTAATATTCTTCTTCTATCCGAATGGGGTATCGATAAAAATAAACTCCATTCTATTGGTCATTATTACACCTCTACGTAAGGATTAATCCCAGGACATATCAGTGTTCAGTTTTTTTTAAACTTACTCCATCTAGCTTCATACCCAACGTACGGACTTTTTCTGGACGATTTGAAGAAATTATCCACTTCCACTCCTCCATTGTGCGCGGCATTGGTTTGAAAAATTCTTTTATTTTTATTTGACAAAGAAAATTGGTGGAAAATTATCGCAGATTCCGTGACATGCGATATTAAAATTAAATATAAAGTCTTTTGCGTGATAGCATGTTTTGATTTTTTACTTTCTTGGTCTTGCCTTGTGCTTGTTTCCCAATCCTCTACATGGTGGAATGGTGGGGCACAAACCAAAAGTTAGGTTGAACAAAATTTTCTTTACAGCAAAAGTATGGTGGGAAAATATTGCTTTCCACCGGGAGGCGGGAGGGATGGGTTGTAAAGGAAAATATCAACATTTTCTGATTTTTATCGTTAGGTTAGTGTTCGTAATTTTTATACATATTTTTTGTTCCCCTGTGTCCTGTTTCCTGGTCTCCTGTTGTGCAAAGTTGCGGAAGAATAAATCATTTTCCATTTTTTTTTTTTCACTCCTCTGTGTTGTGTGCCGTTTGTATAAGATGGCGTTTTTTGTTATATTTTTTAAGACGGGAAATTTACGCAGATCAATTTTTTTATTTTTTGTTACTCACAATGTTTGGCTTTGATTTTGTTTTTTTTTTTCGAAAAGTGGGTCACTTTGAGATTGAAAATGCAGAACGCGAAAGTTTTAGGGAAAACTACTTTTAGTCAACCTAGCGACTTTGTTTTTTTTGTTTTTTTTTTGTTTTGGAAAAATATAACTTTTTTGCAGTTACATTTTCGAACAAATATTGAAGTAAATATGTACGACTCAAATGCAAAATAGTTGGTCTACCTAGCTATTAACACAATAACGTTTGTGCAGGCTGAAATTGATTGGTTGCTATTTACTTATTTATTTACGTATTTATTATTTACTTAATTCACATCACTCATAATAGAGAAAAACTAAAAAATTACATCCAATTAAAAATATGGTTATTTTAGAAGAAGATTTGAAATTATACATGTATTATGCTAATTTTCCTTTCATCCCTTTTACTAACCATTGTACGCAATTAAATTCTAATGCACTGACAGCACCTGTATGTACGTAAGGTGCACACAAGAAATGAAACAAAACTGACAAAAGTAACGACCACAAAAACGACGCGCTTCATATGGTTTGTTTGCGAAAAATAAAAAAACAATAAGAACGGCGTTGGCCGTCGGCGCCGCCGTATATCCCAATGCACCGAATGGTTTTTCTGGAAAAAAAAATTTAAAAACAAGAAAATACAAATTTTACAAAATTTCTTTTCAAAATGTCCGGCATTTTTTCAAAAAAAAAGAAAAATCAGTTTGGAAAAAATGCCAAAAACAATATTTCTGCCGTTTTCTCCTTTTCTGAAACTATAGAACTATAGAAAACTTTATTTTTATCAGTTGTTGCAAGTTAACAGTTATTTAAGTCTTTCTTCGGGTGGTGTCCTCTAATAGATTTATAATTTAGTTGCTTTTAAGTTTTCAGAGTGACAGTGACGTTTTGATAAGCAAAAATACAGTACACTCGCGGTAGAGTGAACAATCCAATAGAGTGAACACACAAAATGTTATACAATACTACTATACGGCGTGAACAAGTAAACCTCTTTAGAGTGAACTCGTATTTTTGACACAGTTAAGCACGAATAAACGAGCTGCAAAGATACACAATCTTTCGAGCAAATTTACCGTTTGTTCTGCGTACTTTGTATCTGTCATCGTTGCATTGTAGACGGAGCTACGTTAATTCTTTTTTCACTACATATGACAATACATCTATAGATACATAGTATATAAGGAAGTTCCCAAAATGTACAAAGGCGAGGAGAGTTTAAGTACATTCTGTCAACGAAAAGGGACGCTCAATATCGACGAATTGGACAGAACCTCACAACAGACAGTTACAACTTTGAGTCAGTAAAGGACTTTGTCTATCTCGGCTCTCCTATAACACAAAAAATTACATCTCATCGGAGATCAAATGAAGTTTTACTCCTGCCAATCGCTGTTTCTTTGAAGGCAATTGAGTAGTAAAGCCTGATTCCGATCAACTTAGGAGACTCTATACAAAACCCTTATCATCGCAGTCCTGCTATATCGAGCTGCTATATCTGAAGCATGGACTTTCTCGAAACCGGATGAACATATCCTTGGTTGTTTCGAGAGAAAAATCCTCCGTAAGATATTCGGTCCCGTTTGCGTTGACGGGTTTTGGAGGAAGATTCAAAGATTCTACCACGAACTACATAAACGAGCTATACACCGACATCCACTTGGACATTGTGCGTTTAAGATTGCTAGGACATGTAGAGCGAATGGACATTAACTCAGCCCGCAGAATATTCGATTCCGACCCGTACGGTGGCGCGCACAAGTGGAAAAGCAACTCAACCAACTTGAAGTGCGCAGCTGGAAGCATTTAGCTAAGGACCGGGTTAATTTAAAAGGTTTGTTGGTTGTGACCTTGGTCTACCCCAGACTGTAGCGCCACCTAAGTAAGTAAGAATGCTCTCATGTCCGGGCCCCACCAAAGTTTGTTTTTATTTTTATGGGAGAGTATTGAAGCAGTCTAGGACTGATTTGGAGTCATTAAGGTTTGAGCCTAATGGTTTTATAGCTGCTTGACTACTATTCGTATATGAATGGGGACACCTTTCATTCCTGGTTCGCGGATGACAATGGCGCACACTTGAATGGCATAAATTGCTGCCTGAAATAGTTATATTCACACAAGGATACCGTCCTTCCTGTTGGGTTTTAATAAAAAGTTGATTTCTTCGAGATTCTGTTTTAAAGTATCATTGACCTTGGAATTTGAGACGAATTCTTATAGATTTCGGTGATCTAAAAAATAATCCATGTTTCGCATTAGTTTGGGAAATAAAGGGTGGACCAATGTGTATTTCTTCATGAAAGTGGTGAATAAAATCTGTCATCTACAATTTTTGTCATAGAAAGACTGCAATTCTGCAATGCAATAATTTTTTTTTAATTATTATTCTGATGGTGTAACCCCACCTCTACAGAGCTCTCTACAGAGCCTTAAAAACGAGGCATATGGTAATTGGAATATTTTTTTCCGGCACAATTGCCTTAAAATAAATACAGAAGCTAATCAAATACAAAAGGTCTAATTACCAGCTTTGAGTTGGTTTGCTTTACCCTCAAAACCTCTTTCAAAAAAAAAAAAAAAACAAATGGAGTCCCCACTTCACTAACCGTCAGTATTTTCTGCTATCTGCTATCGTTCTATACTCAACGCATAAGGAGTCGTCTTCTTTCTACCCAACACCAAGTGTACAAACTCACACATGCCATTGAAGCCCCAGTGCTTGACATCAATTCTCTTCGCATAGCGCTGCATAAATGTTTCAAAAAAAAAAAAAAAAAAACTTAAATTAAGCTGCTTATTATCATTTCTTGTATACCACCCTCTTCACCTCCGTCGTTGTTTTATAATATTTTTCTGTTGTTTGTACTTTCAGAAAAATAAAAATCTGATTTAAAACTACACAGCAAAGCAATTCCATATTGTACGTAATTAAAAATTCAGGAAAACTTTATTTGGCGCCATAATAGCAAGGAAACACAAAAAGGATACTTCTCATCGCTCCCACCCTTCCCACGATGGTATACGCATTTACTGGAGTTTAATTCAACAAAATGGTCCCAGTTTCGTAGTGGCGCGTACTTGAAAAATGCAACACAAGAATGCTTCCCTTGTACGGCGCGCCACTCAAAGGATAAACAGAAAATAAGGACGTCAACTGCAATGGAAGCTTGTATGTTTTTCATTTGTACGAGTATATGCGTTTGTCTTTGTTGTCGTTTGTTTTGTTTTGTTATTTCATACAAATTACATTTTACTTAACCACCCTCCCTTTTCATTTACCATATTGTCGTTATTTGCAAACATTTCACATAGCCACACGTAGCTTGTTCCATAAAGAAAGGAAGACACAATTTGCGTTTTGCACTACAAAAAGGAGGTGGGTTTGCAGAGACAATTTACTGCATACATTCACTGGCAAAGGGATAGAATCAAAACAAATTGGTACTACTTCAGATGAAATTGAAAACTTTAAAAAAAAACAACAACAACAAAGCGATAATAAATTCTTTACAACTGTAAAATACAATTAAGCTGTAGGACACTATAAGTATAGAGGGTAACCTACTAAATGTTGTCATGTTTCCATCAACATTTATACTCAGCACAATTGGATATTCTGTTGGCTGTGCCCTGTGTACTTCTACCATCTGCAAGAGATTGAGTCAAAAGATAACGCATGTTCATAAAACCTTAACGACCATTCGACCCAGATGCCGTTTTAGCGTAACCGATTAATATCAAGTCAATGAAATACATAAATTAAGATACCGTGTCGTTTGGTTTAGCCATTGCATTGCTAAGAAAAAACAATAAAACAAGTACAGTGAAAATCGATTACAAAGACATTTAAGGGACTAATGAATTTGGTTCCTTTTAAAGCGATAGGCAGCTGTACAACTTTCTTTCAAGTACGTACTACATCGATAATGTGAACCTCGAAAATGTGAATTATCAAAAAATGTGAACTAGAAAACATGGGAAAAAGGGCCCAATGCAGTCTAAGTCCTATCGATAACTATATAAGGGATGAGTTTCTTTGTAGATCCTCCTTACATCACTGTCGGCATGCGTATAGAGCGGGCCGATTTTGTTTTGCATATTTATTAATGACCTTTCTAAAGTCTGCTCAAATGTTAGCCTTCATTTCTATGCGGATGATGCACAAATATATTTGTATTTTTTTTTTGTATTGTATTTAAAAAGGGGTTATCCCGTAGAGACAACAAGCACATAGACCTGTAGGCCCATTGAACTTTGGTGAAGTACCACCCCATTCGTTGAGTTAGCGATTTGTTGCTGAGCTATATGTCGATCTAAACCAGGCAAGATTGAGCTCCAGTAGATCAACGTCCCGTAGGACGCAGTTGCCTAGAGTGGCCTTTCTGATCCGAGCAAAGGCCGGACGCTTGCTAATGAAGTGCTCAGCTGTCTCTTCTTCTTCCAGGCACATCTTGCAAAGGCCCGAGCTTCTGATTCCAATTTTGTTCAGGTGCTCGTTTAAGGGAGTGAACTGGTCACTGGACCAGTCCTGTAAGGATTTTTCTACTAAGGTGTAACAGAAACTTAGTTCTGTTTTGCCCTGGGCGCGTCTACTAACATTTTGGCCTGTCGGCATGACCTAAGAGTTGAGGATCTTGCTTGCAGACTAAACAAGGATATATCTGAAATCTACCAATGGTCGCTTCGTAATTGTCTGACTCTCAACCCAACAAAATCCCAGTTCATTTTAATATCCAAAAAAACTCACAATAGAACTAATGCCGCCAAATTCGCCTTAACGATACACAATTGCAGTTCGCGGAGACTGTAACAAACATGGATTTTAAGATAGACCGCGCTCTATCTCCAGTAAGCCATATTGATTACGCTGAGGGACGAATTTATGGTGGTTTGCGCAGACTTTGGTTATTGGAAAGTTTCAGTCCTGTAAATATAAGGCTGGGACTCATCAAAGCCTTACTAGTTCCGTATATTGATTATATATCGGCTGTGTACTGCAGTGCAAATTCGACTCCCTATCTCAGCATAAATTAACTGTCGCTTTCAACTACATGGTTAGATACGTGTATGGACTCCGGCGACACGACCACATATCCGGTTACCACAAAAATGTCCTTGGTTGTTGCCATATGTTATTATACAGAGCAGATCGCCACTATAACTTTTTAAAAAAACTTCAATTTGCTGTTTGGCTAAAACGATTAGTCCTATAACTCCCAACTCGAACTATTTGAATTTCTTGCGTCATTTCTTCATCCACCAGGCTCTGGAGCCCTCTGGCTACTGCAGTGAAACAAATAAAAGGAGCCACATAATTTAAAAATGCCGCTTTAGCGTATTTCTCCTAAAAAAGCAGCAACTATTAAGTTCTTTCTTAATTCTATTATTATGTTCCCCCTTTGGGTTGGTTCCATTATCCCCAGTTACAAAATCCCCAAATTAAAATCCACATATTGAAATTCACAAACCGAAATCCTCGAACACAAAATCCTCTATAGTGCTAGTTTGGCAGCCAAACATAATTTATTTGATAGACTCGAACTTTAGAGGATTTGGACTGCTTGGTGAATTCTAGATTACATAGACCCCCCTGTTCTGCATTCCACTTTTAGTGAGTTCAACCACCAAAAGTGGAATTGGGTGTTCTGCATTCCGAACGAAACTATGAATTGTGGATTGTATGTTCGAAAGTGAATATTTTGGTGTTCTGCATTCCACTCAAGATGACAGCTGTAAATTCGTGTTCTGCATTCAGAAAATCCTGTGATTTTAGTGAATTGAATTCACTTGAGATTCTTGACGTGAATTGAATTCACATGCCGTTGTAAAGTGAAATAATTAATTAATTTGTTGATCAGAATCATTTTGAAAAATATGAGTAGAATAATAAGACTTTCCATTAGTGTATTAAAATAATTCATTTGTTTAATATAGTACAACACAAAAATTAGAGGCAAGAGAGCATTCTCTTGAATTACATGAAATAAAATCAAGATTTTCCAAGATCAAGATTTCTCTGACTCCACTACTCGCAGGATATCAACAAATATTTTCTTACTCACCCTAAAACTGTTTTTAAAAATGCAAAAATCACTTAATACATTATATTTCTAAGTTGTCTAACTTCTGCTTACATGCCATGCTTTGTGAAGATCCAGAATGTTAGATTTATCTCGGAAAATCTTCCTGCGAACTCTCTCTATTCGGTTTTCTTCGCGGTTTTCACCAATCATTTGAAAATTTTGTTTTCCATTTTTTCCATTTTTTTAATAAAATATATTTTTTCTTAAATGTTTAATTCACTTGCACAGAACAAAAACCAAGAACTGAAAATCTCCAATGATTTTGAAATGATTTGACAGCTGTGTTTGACATTTCAAACAAATGAATTCGAAGTGGATTCCAAAAATTCGAAATCACTCGGAATGCAGAACACTGAATTCCATTCCGAGTGAATTTAAATTTCGGTTTCAATCCACTTTCACTCGAAATGCAGAACAGGGGGGAGAATGATCTATTTAATTTTGGACATTTAATTTTGGACATTTAGTAGGTCTCCCTCCCCTTTTTCTCTGCCTTCTTATCCTCTGCCTGTTTACCGTATCATGGAAATTTATTTAATTATTGCTTATTGTAGGTTCTTCTTTTGTTTTTTGATTTTTATTTTTAAGTTATATCCTGTAAATGTTGTACTATTTTAAGAACCACAGCCTCCTGGGTTCCAGCATCCTACCGTTAGAACATAGACCTTTAAAAAAATACCTGGACTTTGATTCCTTTGTCATTTTCGCAAACAACACCTTTCACTTACACTCTTAAAACTGGAATAACATATTCTTAAACTGTCATAGCATGCCCCACGTCATAATTCAACAAAAAATGTAACGGAAACGAATGTCCAGAACCAAGGAGGATAGAAGACTAAGTCTTACTTATTTGTACACATAGTTTAAATAAAATGAGTTAAATTAAATTAAACTGAATAGATCAACAGAGACTGCTCTATATCAACTAAACACCAAAGTGCACTGGATACTTAGGAGCCAGTAACCTGCGCTTTTCTAGAATCTAGACATTCAATGAAGCTTTACTAATACTTTGCACGAAGCTGTTGGACGCTCCCTGAGTATAAAATGCGTGGACGACACTATCAAAAGATGGGTATGCCAGCTACTGAGCACAGGATCAGCGGAAACTTGCACGACACTTCATAACATCAAAATAAACACCACTTAGGGTTGCCCGCATGGGGTAGTACTATCACCACTGCTTTGGAGTAGTGCATTCATAGTCGGTAAGTCGACCTCATATTCTCAGATGGATGCATGATGAGACCTGTGATCACCTATGTGGCAACAGCATGGGAAATAATAACCAGTATGACTATTATGAGACACATTCAAGGTTTTGAATGTCAAATTTATCTTTAGAATGTCAGCAATTCTAGAATACTACAGTGATGCTCGCTTCAACAACTAATGCAATATAACTTGAACCCACGAAGACGAGCACAATGACTCTTGGAAATGCCTGACACATTTAATGTTTATGGCAGAATACAACCCAGCTTTAGAACACCAACAAATCAGTGTGACCATAGCGGAATATAATATTCCACTAGTGGAATATTTAAGATCTACAGAGAATATATTTTTTCCGAGCTTTGAGCTCTGGCAACACTATTTTAAGTTTATTTGCTTCTGATGTAACCGAAATACAGTAACAGGCATTTTTTTATATGCAGGTCTTCATTTTGCACTATACATAGTCCGTTTCAAATCACGGTGGACTTTTTTCCGGTATACATATATTCTCTTTTCTGTACACAAGAAAGCTTCAATGGAAAAAAAACACTGCATGCAAAGACTGGATTGGTTTAAAAAAAAAGTTGAAAATTAACATATGAAGCTTTTTTTGTTACATAATCAGATATATTTTGTTTAACACTGTAAGAAATGTTTTTCTTTAATATTCTGAGGTTTTCAATTTTTTGTTCCACATTTGCCACCTAAATTTTTTCACAACTTTTAGTTGATTTTTTTGAGATCGTTCTGTACCCAGTTGAATTTAAGAGTGGAATATAAAAATATTGCAGTGGAGTATAAATATGCCACTTTTCGAAGTAAGTGGAATACTTTTGAGAGATGCTAATGGTCATACTGCCAACTATAATGAATGACATATGTTATGTGTATAAATCTGTAAATCTTAAAAACGTAAAAAAGAGCTTAAAGCTAATTTTATTAATTTCAATTTAATCCAAACTTATTGTCATTTTCTTCGTCTATATTTATAAATATAAATTCGAATTAAAAATTAGCTATGTATATACATATGTATGTATCTTCTTAACTCTATACAAGAAAAACTGTACTGAATTAACCCCTATTGCCAGATGTACCAAACTAGTTCTTGAAAAAGCAATTCACTTAGTAGCTTTGACAGCTACCTTTAGAACTTATTCGACCGATGACGAGCGCATTATTGGCTTCATTTCTTTCTTTGAACCAGTTCTAACCACTTCCACTATGCAACATTCTGACACATTTTGCATTGACATCTCAGGTTTGAGACTTTGTGACGTACAACGATTTAAAAGAAATTTCACTTAACGAAAAAATACCCAAAAACTTTACCAACCGTAATGAACTAATAGCAAAAAACTTTCAACTGAACACAAAAGTTATTCTTGAATATTTCTTCATTTCATGTCTTCAGCCATTATTTCTTTAACATGCAAAGTATGCATTTTCATCATTTGCCGTTGCCGTGCATCGCACGAACCCTTAATATAAGTATGTAGGTAGAAAGGTTCATATACCCAAACTGATGTAAATTATTTTGTAAATAAAGTTTTTCATTTTTTAGATTGAAAAATATACACACATACCTACCTGTAGATGTGAAGAACATGAAACATTGGTAGCACATTGCAACACCAAAGAATACATACGCGCTGTACTAAAATGTAAGTAAAAAGTCTCGCTAGAGCCATTTAATACGCGAACAAGGCGTTCCTTGGAAAATGCAAATTTGCTGTTTGTTGTTGTAAAATTTCATGTTACGTGTTCGTGTGTGCAGTTCTGTTGGATTTTGTATCATTTTATTTTCCTTTTTCGCATTTTACATACATTTCCCTAAGAGGAGGTACGAGGTAGCAAAATGTTTCCCATATTCCCGTGAAGTGGAAAGGGAGCATTAGACTTGCTATTAGCATTTTACCTTGTTTTTTTTTTTAGGTAAAATTGACAAAATCGCGTTAATTTCTAATTAGCAAGGAAATTGCTATTCTGTGGATTTTATCCTGTTTCAAAGTTAACTTATTTAGTAAAGATACAGCTTGAACAAAAAAAAAAACAGTGCGTGTAGAAGTTACGCGAGACAGAAGTCGACTCTCACTCTCTCAAGTCGTTTTCCCAAAGGTATGGAAGGACTTCTCACACGAGGAACGATCTTTCAATAGTCCAGTCAACTACTTGAATACGCCGACGCCATTTACATCATTGGCATTGGTAGAGCACAGGGAGCTGTCACCCGTGCGTATGCGAGTATATAAATGGAAGCTGCTAAAATGAAAATGAGTTTGGCGGTAAACGAGGGCTAAACAAAGTACATGCTGTCAACGAAAGGAGACCCTCAACATCGAAGGATTGCACTGAACGACACAAAAGACAGTTACAACTGTCATGACTTTGTGTACCTCCGCTCTGCTATAACATCAACAAATGATATCTCATCAGAAATCAAACGAAGGATTACTCTTGCCCATCGCTGTTTCTTTGGGGGTAAGAAGGCAATTGAGTAGTAGAGTAAGTGCGGGTAATATGGTCCATGTGGGTAATATGGCCCACCGTAATATTTCGCTACTGAAAAAGCATAGAAACCCCACTGTGCATCCATTTCAAACATATTCCAACTGGCTTTGACTCACAGTAATTTTATGAGTCTGCCTAATATATGTGAGCGGTAAAACACGTGGCTATGTTTTTGCACTTTGCGTTGTAGTTTTTTGGTAAGTTTTCTTAAGTGGTTTTACATTAAATTTTGAGTAAATATTATTTTGATTCACTTTTTATTCTTCATATGAAATCAAAACCTCAAAAATAATTCAAAAAATGTGTTTTAATTTAAAGATAAGCCTTGTGTGGGTAATATGGCCCAGATCAAATTGGCAACAATATCGCGCAGAAAGAAAAATCAACGTGCTGAAGAATCTACTTCAACAGGAAGTGAGGACATTTTCATTCCGGGTGACTTATCTGATGCAAGTAATGATAAATGCATTTATTGCTTAAGCCTATTTTCTAAAGATAAGTGGGGAGAAGCACGGGTGCAATGTGGGCCTATAAAGATTGTTCTGGCAACGAGAGCAAATATTTTATTTGCGAATTTTGCAGTTCGCATGATGACAAAACATGATTTCATATAAGTGGGCCATATTAGCCGCACTTTTTTAAAAAGTTATTTTTAAAGTTCTTCTAATTTTTTATTTATATCTTTTTGTTAAGATTTTTTTTTTTATATCTTGATTATACAGACTAAAAGAGAAATAATTTCTAAGAACTTAAAAAAATAAAATAAATGAATTGAAGTTAAATTGTCTGTTAAATAGGGAAATACTTGCATATGAAAAGAAAAACATAGGTTATCTGTTATTATAAAGTTAATTTAAATAGTGTTTCAATGCAAATGAAGAATCAGCACATTTTATAACATTTAAACTAGAAATAATTAAATTTTTGCTTAGAAACAATGTCACAGCTTAATTGATGCAGTATATTTAGTTAAATTAAAAAAAAAGTTTCTACTGTAAAAAAAAATTAAAAAAAATGTTCTTAATATTTTGTAGGGCATCTTGCTGATTTTAGCACCGACTCCAGTCTCTTTGGCATCGATCTCACGAGCTTTTTGGTGTATTCTGCAGATAATTGACCCCATTCTTCCAATAGCGCTTTTTTTAAATCTTCTTTGGATCTTATCTCGTGTTTCTTATTTCGCGCTCAAGTTTAGACCATAAATTTTCAATTACATTGGGGTCTGGTGACTGAGCAGGTGGCTTCATGACATGAGAACAACTCCAAATCAACCAAGATTGAACACTTCCAGACTTGTGCTTCGGATCGTTGTCTTAGTACAACCGAAAACTATGTTTGATGTTCAGTTTTTTAGTACTTTGTATTAGATTTTTTTTCAAAATATCTAGGTACATATTTTTGTCCATATTGAATTCGATAAAAATCAGGTTTCCGACGTCAGCAGAAGACATGAAGCCCCACACCATAACGTGACCCACACGGTGTTTGATGGGGCAGGGACATAAGTGCCAAAAAAAAAAATTATGTCCCACCCCGCCGGGACATTAGTCCCAAAAAAATATGTTGAGACTTATGTCCCACCTAACATTTCTTTTTAGATAAGCTTAGAGAATTCAAATACTCAGAAGAGCACGCAACAAGTGAGTACAACCAAGCAAGCAGGTTTTTGATCTTTTATGTTGATTTAGTTTCACGCATTACTTACAATAACAACTAAGGTAGAGTTACTAACAATTAGCGAACAAAAATGCATGTCACTCAATAATTGATTTCTTAATTAGTCCGGTTTTTGTGCTTACAAAGTTAGTGTCGTCGAAATGGAAAGCGAGAATAGAGATACATATTAAAAGTGCTAAAGATTTTGAGTTAATTCCAAGGCTTAGAAAAAATAGTTGTGTTTTGTACCTGAAAACTGAGAAGCAATTATATTTGAAAAAAGTGCTTACAAAAATATATACATGTTACATTAAATCGTGTAAGGCAAGATTAAAGTTTGATAGTGCATTAAATAAAATAATAAAAACCACCGATGCCATACACCCACATGCTGACCAGGAAGAAATGATTAGGAAAATGAAACTTTCAGATTCAATCAAAAGCGATTGCTCAATTTCGCATAAAAGGAGAACAACGGCCAAAGAAATTTATTTTATTTATTTATTTATTTTTTTATTTCAAAAATAATATTTCACATTAAGATTACAATCTTTTTATTTGTGAAGGCTTTAAGAAATTTAAAAAAAATCTTAGAAATTCAAGAGTGCTTAGAAATGTTATAATACAAAATTTTTAGCAAAGAAAAATGAAGAAAGAAAAAAATAATAATAATAATAAGAAACAAAGTAATATTTTATAAATCAATTCATATATCACTGGCCAAGTATTTAAAGAGGTGTTTTTTGTATGTGTTTGTGTTTTTGATTCTCCTAAGTGCTACAGGTAAAGAGTTCCATAAAAGAGTAGCATGGACAAAAAATGTACGTTCAGATTGCAGGCAGTTGAATCGGGGGCGAATTAGGACGGCAGTTCTTTACGAACTGGCAAAAACTAAAATATTGTGCAGATACTCAGGCTCACGTGACTGCATGAGACTATGTAATTTTATTAATGACCTAAATATGATGTGGTTATCAAAAGTTAGACCCATTATTTGTTTGGAGCAGGCAGATATATGGTCAAAATACCTTTTATTGAAAATGTATCTTGCAACATTATTATATGTAACATTTAGCCTGCGCCTTGTATTGTAGTCGACAACACATAAAACTTCGCAGCCATACAAAAGAATGGGTAAAAGAAAAATTTTCGACGCAAAGCGCTTTAAATGACGGAAGCAGTGCACTTAGTTAAATATTCCACTATAAAGCGGCACATGAGCAGATTGAAAATTGAGATACTACCAAAACCGCCGCAAAACCTTAAGGAAATAAAGGAAGCCTTTTCAATGGAAAGTGTTATGTTGAACTACGGTATGTCAAGGTATGACAAAGAGAAAAGGTTTTACAAACACACGATATTAGAAAAATGTTTCGGATACACCATTTCCCTCGCAACTAAGATCGTTGAATTAATAGAAAAGTTGCCTCAATCAGAACGAATTTATTTAATGGATGACACGTTAAGTGTTCTTCCATCGTGTGGATGTAGGCAATTAATAATTGTATACATAGCCCATGCTGAACATGTAAGTAGATAGGTGCATTCTTTTAATTTTTCATAATCTAGCTTAAAAGAATATCTGTGACCACAAGCCATAACCGCTAAAGTCGACTTTAGACAAAATTGAGATTTTGATGCCATTAGATTCAGCGTACTCGAATCTATTTCGTAAATTTTTATCTTTAAAAATGTGACCACAATTTCAAAAAAACATAACAGCTAAAGTCATTTTTGTTTAGTTGAGAATAAGGAAAAACAACCAAACTCAACAAAAAAAACTAAATTTACTGTTTAAAGTTGACTTAACATAATTTTTTTAAGATTTACAACAAGGAATAAAGACTTAACTTGACTTTAGCTGTTTGTCCACATTAAATTTATACAATTATTACATTTTTTGTCGAGGAAAAAACTTGAGTTTAGCTGTTTTTCCGTGTTAATATTTTTTGTTTTGTTCATTTTTTTTATAGGAAGAATAGGTAAAAAAAATTTCCTATCTGCAATTAAGCGCTTATTCCAAAATTAAATTGTGATTCTTTATAATGGAAAAACAACTAAGCTCCAGATAGGAATTTTTTATGATGAAAAACCTAAATGCATAACGACTTAAGTATTAGTTTTGTTAATAAAATCGTTTACAGTTATTTTTTTTTAGATTAAAATCATCTTTGTTTTACTTTTTGTTTCAACGCGATCGGAATTTCCAATCGCCCAATAGAGTCATTTGTAATTTCACGCGTTTGTCAAAAAGTTTAAACTGCTCTCCTGAAAAATGAGTAAAACAGACTTTAGCGGTTTTTCCTTGTGACCACAGATATAGTCTTAATAAACTCTAGTTTTTGAGAATTTGTGAAAAGAAACTGATAAAATTCTTGTTTTTTGAGAATCGCGCGATTTTAAAGTTTTATTTTCACAAATTCTCAAAAAGCTAAAATTTTATGAGTTTCTTTTTATAAATTCTCAAAAACTATAGTTCAATAAGTTTCCATTCTTATTTGCTACATTTGTGATGTTTTTGGATTTATTTTTTCATATTCTCAGAAACTAGAGTTCTTGTTATAAGCTCTTTTCTCTATTATAGGTATATCCTTTTTTCTACTCGCTAATGAGTAGTAAGTCGGAAGAAATGTATATGCACATGTTTCAGTTCATTGAAGCGAACTTATTCCATTTCCGTCCTGCTTCTTTCACCACTGATTTCGAACAGAGCCCTCGGAACGGACTTCAAAAAATATATCCCGATGCTGAGATAAGAGGCTGTTGGTTCCACTATATATAAGAGCACTTAGGAGAAAGGCGTCAAAAACAAAAAATTTTATTACAAGCATACGAAAAGACAAGGAAAATTTGAAACTTTTTAAAAAGTTTTTGTTCTTCCAATGCTCAAGCTATCGTTAATCAGAGACGCATTTGATTTGCTGGAAATCGCAACTCTTAAATACCCATATTTTGAAGAATTTGCCAAATATTTCAAAAGACAATGGATAAATAAGGTGCCTAACTTTGCACAAAATCTTAATTATTAGTTTTTAATATAATTTTATTTGTTCAGGATCCATCACAACAGTTCACTGTCTACAAAAAATCAATGCGAACAACAAGTATGCTAGAGGCATATAAACCAAAAACGGGGACAAATATTACCTAAACATGGTAATTTTTTTAAATTTTGCGACATTTTGCTAGATGAAGAATACAAATCCACTGTCGATTTTCCTACGTCAGTGTATGGAGAAACGTGGAGGATGTTTGAGCGGCCAAAAGCAAAATTTGAAAAAAGAAATTAATTCATTGACAGCTTAACCAAAAAACTGTACAAACGGAGGATTACGACTTTAGAATTCATTAATCAAATGACTTCGAAATCATATGGTGCTTCTAATCAAACCGAAATATATCCTGATGTTTCGAAGTTGTCATTAAGTGACAACGAAGAAGATGTTTTGGCTGACTCTCGGCAACAACAAAACAATGAAACCATAGCCTGCAGCATTTGTTTTGAGAATCCTAGAAACATACTGCTCCAACCCGGCAACCATTGCAAGATGTGTAGTAGCTGTTTTGCAAAGCTTAATTCGGAAGCAATAGCTCATAAAAATGAAGTATTGTGTCCATTTCGCCGGCAAATAATTAGAAACACATCTTTTGATGATTATTTCCCGTCAGGTATAGCAAACATTTCTTAAATTTAAATTGTACATTACACAAAGTAACAATATTGTATTGACTTAACATTTACCTTTTTTTAAATAGGCTTCAATTGATCGAATCATTGCACGATGGGATGCACCGCTCATTATTTCAATTTGGCTGATTTTGAAACCCATTATTCAAAAGAAAAACTAAATTTTATCTCGACCAACCTCAACAATTCAACAAAACTTTACCTACTTTCATTTCCTGTCTTATATGCTAGACATGATAAACAAATTAAATTTAGAAATGCAGTCTGAAGATGCCAGATTGCATATAATTATTCCGAGAGTTAAAACTTTGTTCAGGCAAATTTGCAGGAATTTTATCTCAAAAGAAATTATCAATAAGCAAGACATTTTTCAGGCTAATTTAAAAGAGAATCATATTTTTCTGGGAAATGTATGCTGTGGCGATTTGGCAGAAACCTTTTGTTTAGAAAACCGATTAAATAATGAAGATATATTCAATTTAAACGCTAATGTAAAAAAAATTATACAAGCTTTTTGGAAGATATAAAAAAGAGAATTGATATTGAAAATCCTTTTTTAAATTCACTGCAGTATTTAACACCAGAAGCAGTTGCATCAGGAAAGTTTAATTCAATATCGAGATCTATTTTTGAATTTTTGTCCAATGAAAAAACAAATATTCAACAAATAAACAATGAATACAAGAGCGACTGTCAAAAAATTCAGCAATTTAAGAATTACTTAATTTCCGATTTTTGGACGGAAATAAATTAAAATTAATGTAATGAGTTGATGTTTGGAAATATTTATAGAATTGCTCAAGGCGTTCTCTCTATTCCACATTCATCAGGAAAATATGAAAGAGTTTTTTCCTATCTGTAGTCAAAATAGTCAAAATATCGAAACCGACTTCAAGTCGAAACTTGCTCGGCCTTAATAGAAACCAAGAACTTAATAAGAAACTCAACTTGTTATGAATTTGATGTAAGTAGCAATATTTTGACAGCAAATGTGCAAAATAAGAGTATTAAGCCTGAAGAGCTCATAGACTATGAACATGAACATTTGTACCTATGTACATAATTGTCGCTTTTCCGGCAAAGTTACATAAGTCGAAATTTGTCATATTCGGGTCGAATATAGAGGAATTATCACAAAAATCAACTTAATTTTTCTGCCCAATCGGCACTATTCTCCTTTTTCTAGTTTCCACATTGTGTAAAAGTGTCGTTTTGATATATATTTCCACAAATAAATCTGTGAAATTTGCCATACTTTTGTATCAGGAAAGTTTTCATTCCCAAAGCGGGAAAGAGCTCTCACGCCAGTCCAAAAGATCTCAGACCTATTAGTCTATCATCATTCTTCTTAAATACATTAGAAATACTAATCGATACCCACCTTCGGAGCAGCATCGAATCAAGACTGCTATCAGAATCCTAACATGCTTACTGTAAGGGTAAATCAGTGGAAACTGCACTGCACTCCCTGGTACGCACCATTGAGAAGACGATAAACTGCAAAGAATACACAATGGTTGTCTGCCTGGACATAGAAGGTGCATTCAATAATATTAAATCGGAGGCTGTAGTAGATGTCCTTTCAAAGGTCAAGGTCGAGAACTCGCTTCGCAAATTGATTAACTTACAACTTACTTACTATCAACACCAAGCTGGGCGAGTCCTCTTCCAGGAGATTTGTGAGCAGAGGTACCCCCCCAAGGTGGTGTCCTATCACCCCTTCTTTGGAACCTTGTAGTAAATGAACTTTTGCTACTCCTGGAAGGTGTGGGATGCAAAGTAATCGCATATGCTGATGACGTCGCTATAGCTATTTCCGGCAAGCATCTTCACACGATCAATGAACTCATACATAAAGCACTAAACAAGCTCTCGAAATGGACCGATAAATGTGGACTGGGGGTTAGCCCTCAGAAAACGGAGTTGATTCTTTTCACTAGGAAATACAAAACCCCTTAGATAGACCGCCCTTCTTTATATGGTACCAAACTAGTCGTCACCGACAAACCAAAGCACCTAGGACAAGCTGAGCTGGAAGCTCAATATCCAGGATAGAGTAAAGAAAGCTATCATAGCACTCTACTCCTGCAAGAAAGCCATTGGCAGCAAATGGGGTCTTCAACTCCGCATCGCTCACTGGCTCTATGGTCTATGTCTCTGTCAACAGACCGATTCTGATGTATGGCGTAGTGGTCTGGTGGATCGTTCTGGAGAAAGCTATACATCGCGACAGCTTGGGAAAAGTACAACGATTAGCATGTCTGTGCATTAGTAGAGCACTAAGATCAACACCCTCCGCAGCATTAGACATCCTTCTATATCTCCCACCCCTAGACATAATTGGTAAGCAAATGGCAAACAGTTCTACCATAGGACTCAAAACCATCTCACAGCGGTCAAGTAACTACACTGGCCACTCCATAATACTGACAATCTTACTCTTCTCGAAAACATAGACAATCCAAGCCCAATTTTGACAGAAACTTTAAGGTCACCATTCCCGATAGGTCTTTCTGGCATGACTTAGGTGCTATAACAGACAAGTCGATACACTTCTATACTAATGGCTCCAAAACCAATGATCACCATCTAACACAAAAAGACATAGGAAGCCTTCTTCGCTTTGTACAAAGCTCCAAATGGTTCTCTTCAGTAGCCGGGTAATTATCCCCAAGATCCTTGGTATCACAATGGGCCACTATAGGCCTTAGTGTGCTAGTACTTGTTACCGGCTGCCACTGCTACCTAACCTTGTATCAGGAAAACAGACACTTTTGGATTATCACATTTTGCTTTCGAAATGCAAACATTTATTTCGATTGCCAAACGTCACTTCGGAGTAATGTCGTTTTACCACCATATTCTGAAAAAATAAAATTGACTTTGTTTTTGTACAAACATCTAGTCTGTTTTGTTTTTAACTAACAACAAAAATATTTTTTTAAAGTAATACAAAACTTCAAACGGCTCCCCTGAAAATCATTCAATTTTGACTTATGCCACTCTGCCGGAAAAGCGACGATATGTACATATGTATAATCTAAAATATTTTTTTCTGAAGTTTGTTTAATTTGTTATGAAGTTATTTATGTTCATTTATGTTAATGTATTGTTAATTTATTTTTGTTTGTTTATGTTTTTTTTAAATAAAATATTTTGAGTTCACTTTTTTATTATTTGTTCATGTGAAAAATAGTTTTCAATACAATTGACTCCATTTCAGTACAATCTTCAAACAGTTTTAAGTAAAACTCAAAAAAGTGATCCTTGGTGGTTTCGAGAGAAAAATCCTTCGAAAAAAGAGAAAAAGAAATTCAAAAATATTGCTTCATGCCAACAAATCGACTTAATACTTTTGGACCACCCTGTCCTCTGTGCAGGATAATAAAACAATAAAAAAAAAAGATAAGTAATTCATACAACCCACAATTATTGTCTTTTTTCCTGAAAAGCACATTCACCCCTCGCAAACAACGGTGTCCATTGTCCTGGAATTCCAAGAGGCAAAAATATTATTTACAAGTCCATAGAAACGCTTTTAATGATCCACCAAATATTTTCCAAATAAGTTTCCCAACGATTTCTCATTCTAAGGAACCAAATTCCAAGAAAATGTGTTACACCAATATTTTTTTGCACAGCACAGTACAAAAAGTATCTCGCACTTGTATCTTTAAAAGGCAAATTCAATAGCAATGGGTCAACCGAAAAATATCTTAAATTGCTTCTCGCCCCCTTAACCTACTACTACTTGACCCGAATTACTTCAGCTAAACAAATGTTGTTTCAACCAATTCAAGTACGAAAATACATACCAAAGGCAACATCATATTTACTAACCTCATATTTCCACGTCAATAAATCCTTGTTGAGATATTATACTGCAAAGAAAAATAAAAAAATAAAAAAATTCTTTTAGATTTATTGCTTGCTCAGTTGTACTTTATAAAACAGTTTAATCGATTAAGCACAAGGGTGAAGGGCAAACACCCGGATTCAGAATAAAAAAACATAAATAACGCCAAAACGAATGTACATATGTACGTAGGTTTAGGTAGATATATAGTAGAGGCAGTATAAAGAACATCGGTCGATATTGGACTTTTTAACTTTCGTCGGCCGACGAAGGATCCGCTTGATGATTCACATCGCAAGTTTGTTTTGGCTGTAAAGCATCAATTTTACAAATTGCTGTATTTTCCGTTTTTCCGTTTTCTAAACAGAATTTATATGTTCAACATTCCAGGAGATTTTTAAATTCCAGATTTCAGAGATGCTGTCCTTGTAGAATCCTAATAAATATCTGTCTTAATTAATATGAAAGGCAAAACTCAACCACTCCCTCCTAAACGCCCCCCCCCCACGCACCTAGACCTTTTATGCCGTAGGCAAGTTGTAGTCGTAGAATGGGGTTCATTTGACGTTCAAGGGATGGCGAAGGAGATTGAACTTTATGAAAATTTAACGTTCATAAACTTCCGCACTAATAAACTCGGAACAGCTGGTGTGGGTGCGGTGTGGTTAGAGTAGTAGTTGTAAGCTTTGCGGCTACTTAAACCGCACGCTAAATGTGGCCATGAATTTGTTTTATATCCTTTTTCTTATCTGCAACCTAACTAGTTGAAGGCTTCGGTGTGCGTTATTTCCATACTATGTACCTTGCAAATAAGTTTTGACCGAACTGCAAAAGAGGAATCTTTGTTGATTAAAGTCAAGTATAACTAGTGTGAAGTAAATCTTAAACATGGGTGGGCTTTAATTTTGCTCCAATGCATTAGTTTTAAAGGACATACATACGTTCTTTAGTCAACGACGGTCATTAAAACGAGTCAGCTTATGAAGCTAACGCTGACGCTTATAATAATGAATAGGAGATTTGCTTTAAGTGAGTAAAGCCGTTGCTTGTTCTTATTTATGACTTTTATTTCATTAAAATATATTTTAACAAAAACTTAGTTTGTATTTAAAATATGATTATCACCCCTATTCTGGAATCCGTCGGCGTGAATCGAAATTTCCTATCATTGAATCCTTTCTAAGGGAATCGTTCACTTGTCGGTAATATGAATGAGATTCACTTAATTATTCAAAACGACCGAATCAAATCAGTGCGGATTTGGTTGTTGTGTGGTATACATAAATGATTAAACTATTAAACAAATTAAGTAGATTTTTTTTATAAAATAAAAAACAAATGAGTAGGAATACAAAGTTCTCATGATTTATTCTCGTATGTGTTGTTCTCATTTGTGATTGTTTGGCTCGAAATTCAGTTCATCCTCAGTGTTTGCTCTTAAATTCACACGAGTCCTTCTGCTTGCAAAAATTTTCTCATTTTGATAAAAAAAAATACAGCCACATTATCAATTTTGGTTAATTTAATAAGAAAAAAAAAATCTTTCAACAATGCAAGACAGCTGTGGTCGAAAGAATAAACCGACGTGTCGGTAAGACAGTTCATCCGAGGGATTCAGTGATACAGTGAACACGTTCACGTGGATCTAACTATACTCTGTTCCACAAAAATTGTCAGTACAGGGGTGGCAAACTAATTAGCACACCCATTGAAATTTTTCTTTCTGCCGACAAAATGCATTAACAAAAGTTCATTAACGCATTCCAAATACAAATATTTAGTTTTATTTGAACACGTTATTATATTTTATGAAAAATAAAAATCAAAAATAAAAAATGTAACTATAATTTCGAAAAAAAAAAAAAAAAAGATCAAGATCAATGCTTTATGGACGTGTTATTATGTGAGGCAGCTGCTCTCTAAAATGATACTTAGAGAGTCTGAAAAATAGTTAGAACAACTTAGAAGTAATTTAAATGTGATTTTGGCTATTCAGATTTACTTAATATTCGATTGGGTATCCTTTCTGAACAATAACGGCAGCATATCTCCTGCTTAATGACGTCATTAGGTCAACACAGACTTCAGGAGGAATTTTGTACCATTCTTCCCGAAAAGTGGCCCATAACGCGTTTGCCGTGGTTGATTTTAATGCTATTACATGTCGTTTGAAGATGACCCATACATTTTCTATAGGTTCGATATCCGGGCTTTGTGGGGCCAAGTCAGAACGGTAATATCGTTTGCATCAAACCACTCCTTAACTGTATGGCATGGGGCATTGTCTTGCTGAAACACAATTTGCCGATGTGTTGCAAGTGGAAAATCATCATAGAAATGTACCAAATTTTTGGCCAATATGCTCTGGTACATAAGCCCATCCATTTTTCGTTTAACTTGGACTATTGGCCCAACAGTATTCGCGGTAAAGCAGCACCATAACATCACGCTGCCACCTCCATACTTAACCGACTTCGTAGTGTACTTTGGGTCCAAATCCTTGTTGTGAGGATATCGTACGTAGGTTCTGCCATCGGTTCCATACAGATTAAATTTGGATTCATCACTCCAGATGACAGAATTCGTGAGAAACTGACTTTTGAAGATATGGCATTTTCCGAAATCCAGCCGCTGTCTTCGATTAGGCTATAAAACCTTCGGTTTTTGGAGATTCTGGCATCCTCGAAGATTATTTTGCTCTAACAGTCCCAGCTGATATATTCACACAGCAATTTTGGTGCATTTGAGCTCTTATTTCCATTGAAGATGCGAAGGGGTGCCTAAGAGTATGTCTGACTATCGGACTATTCTCATGTTTTTAGGTCTTTTTTTGACCTGGATTGTTTCTGATTTGCAAAAATCCCACGTTAATGGTAATGCTTAACTGCATTCTGTACTTTTTGTTAGTGAAAAGCCGATTAATCTTACAATTTCGGATATGTTCTGCTCTTTTTGTTGCAAATTCGGAATCTGATTTCATTCTGCCTTCATTGAACTCTTTTTTTTCCCATATTTGTTCTCAAATCTTAAAAAAACAATGAACAACTAAGGGAGATTCGAAAAAAAAAAAAGCTCTGATCACAGAATTGGAATTTTTTCAGTAAAAACTTACTTGAATGCTTGGGTGTGCTAATTCAAATGCCACAGTAAAACACAAACACTTACGGTAAATCTTATATAACACGGAATCGTATTGCAAAACGATATATTTTTTTCTCGATTAAGTTTTGTCATTGATGTACGCATTAAACTCTTAAGCATTTGTTCGCTTATAAGTAAAAGAAATTGCAGAAAAAAACATAAGTTTGAATTTTCAGTAGGGTGTCCTAATTAGCTTGCCAGCGCTGTACATGCCTTATGGGGGAGCTTTTTCTTAGACACTAGTGCCAGTACATATATTTCTGGCAGTCAAACAGAAAAATTGCCACTGAAATAAAAACAAAAGCACTGACTTACACAGGTTTTGTTTTTGTAATTTTCGTCCAATGCGCATACATCCCATCATGACCAGAGCTAATGGCATAGTGTGGTCGTGTGGCCGCCATCAATCATCGCTGTGTGTATGAATATACGAACATAAAAACAGTGTTCCCAATACTAAGTTCAAGTAAATCGTTACACCTTTTTCCTCAGTTTTTGTCGAAGAGCTTTGGGATTTTGTGCTTTTGAAAACCAATAAATGAATTTGATTGGGTGTTGCCACTTGGCTTTTGTTTTTTCCATTTTTATGTTTTTCGTTAAAATGCAGCTCAACAATTTTTTGATTTTTGTGATTTATAATGAAGGCTATTTGTGCGAGATGAGTGTTGGGTGCGGAAACGAAGAGGGAGTTTTTTTTTCGTTTTTAGCTTATATCTAAAAGTAGTCGTAAAGTAGTCGTTTCCGATATATAACAGTGATACATCAAAATAAAGGGTGATTTTTTAAGAGGTTGAGAACTTTTTTTAAAAAAAAAAACACAAAAAATTCGAAAAAATTAATGAAATATTTATTTGAATCGATAGTTTGAACCTTGCAATTTAATGTTTAAAGATAATTTCATGCAAATGTTGACCGCGGCTGCATCTCAGGTAGCCCATCCGCTGAGTCCAATTTTGGCATACTCTTTCACACATATCGGCCGGTATCTCACGAATGAATGCATGGATGTTGGCTTCCAGTGCGTCAATCGAAGCGGGCTTGTCCCTATAGACATTAGCCTTGACATACCCCCACAAAAAATAATCTAATGGTGTCAAATCGCACGATCTAGGCGGCCAATTGACCGGCCCGAAACGTGAAATTAACTGTTCACCAAACTCGCCTCGCAATTGCGCCATTGTTTCGCGTGCTGTGTGGCATGTGGCACCGTCTTGTTGAAACCACATATCATGCAAGTCAAGAACTTCCATTTCGGGCAAAAAAAAGTTTGTTATCATCACTCGGTAGCGTTCACCATTGACAGTAACGCTGCGATTCGCATCATCTTTGAAGAAATATGGCCCAATAATGCCGCCGGCCCATAAACCGCACCAAACAGTGGCTTTTTCGGGATGCATTGGTAGCTGTTGCAATGCTTCTGGCTGATCTTCACTCCAAATGCGGCAATTTTGCTTATTTACGTACCCATTCAACCAAAAATGAGCCTCATCGCTGAACACAATTTTTCGATAAAAAAGCGGATCCTCACATTTCGAACCGAGCACGAATTTTGATAGTAAAATTCAATAATTTGCAAGCGTTGTTCATTTGTAAGACGATCCATGGTTAAATTGCAAACCAAACTGAAGCTGTTTGACAGTGACACAAGGTACTAAACACACGTCAGCTGTCAAAACCAGTGTTGCCAAAACCAAACCAGCTAAAAAATCACCCTTTACTTGTAAACTTGCCCTTTACAACCTACTAAAATTTCATCAAAATCGAGGTGTTGTCTACTTTGTACACAATTATCTTTTTTCGTTCAACAAATTATTTTGTTTTTAAATCAGCAGATGGTAGCCCTAAGAGTATTGCTTTCCGATTTGCAACGACTTGTAATGCATACAATAGTAGCCCAGTGAGAGCTTAAAAGAGGGACAGATTTATGAAAGCTATTGCAACCAGAATGAGAGGCAAACGCCCTATCTTCCGTGTACTGACAATTTTTGTGGAATAGAGTATAGTATAGTGAATCTCAGATCCGACGGATTCCAGAATAGGGGTGTATGTTTCCCAAAATCACTCCTCAATAATACTTCTCTCTATCCAGAGAAATCATTAAAAATCATTAAAGAGACGCTCGGCTCAGAATTGATGCCAGACTAACAGTGCCTAACGGATTAATTATGCCTTTACGTTGCATCAAAAAGCAAAGCGTAAACCCAACTTCAGCCCAAGGTTGCCAACACGGGACGTTCGGGACAAAGATTTTGTCTTTTTCAACATTTCTTTGTCATTTGTCCTTCCCTGTAATTTCTCAGTCCCAAACTCAATTTATAAAAAATTGAGCGATGTGAACGCACTCTTGATCGTTTCAAAAGCGAACGCACTCTTGAAACTACTTGTCATCCTATCCTACTAATATATAAATGTGAAAGTTTGAATGTTTGGATGTTTAGATGTTTGGATGTTTGGATGTTTGGATGTTTGTTGCTCAATAACACCTAAACGGTTTAACAGACTTGAATGAAACTTTCGGGAATAGATAGTCTACTTCCTGGATTAGAGATTAGGCTACTTTTTATACAAAACATACAATTCCTTGATTCCATAATTCGCATTATTCCAATTTCCGCTTTTATTATTTGGTCATTTTTTTTGGGTAAACCATTGTCATTGATCGTCAGTCTGTTGGGAGAGGGTTGTTTTTATACACAGTACACGTATCTAAGGTCCAAGTCGTCCAAGTTCGCGCATCTGTTAAAAATTCAAGAAAATGGCCGCCAACTGTGAGGATATTTGCATTTAATTTTCGTTTTTTTAATGTTTTCTATACTACTTAATTAACTTTTTTGTCAAAACTTTGAAAAATGTGTTGTGCCGTATACGAATGTTGTGTGAACAATAATAAAAAGAACTGTGATGAGAAAATATGACCGACTGAAATATCCGAACAATAACTATAGAAAACTCAAGGAAAATGAAAAGATAAACGAATAAATCGATTTCATAAAGAAAAACGTATGTTATTTTATTAAGAAATGATAAGAAAAACTAGGAAAACAATGAATTTGAATTGAATCTCATAGAAATGCCACACAGTTGTCGGCCATTTTTTGCTTTGAAAATGTTTGACAGATGCGCAATATACTACCTTAGATCAGTGCTGCCAGATCGTGGTAAATTTACCCTTTTGTGGTAAATTTCAACTATAATTTTTGTGATATGGTAAAAATGTAATATTTTCCGTTTTTCATACAAAAAACGGAAATTCTATTGACAAATTCGTCTCCTCACTAATTTTCACTGCAATAGTCAGCAATGAATTCATCCCATAACTTGAAGTAATTTCACCGATCTCACGTAATTGGTGATTGATTGCGTAGCGATCTACTATTGCTGCGTTTGCAAATATTTAAAAAGGAACTGAAAACAACAAGAAGAAACAATTCCAATCGAGCTTGTTGGAAATTGTGGAGTTTACGAGTTGGCTGAAACTGGTGCCAGCCGATGATGCGAAACCAAGTCATCGCATAACTAAACTATATTCCTTTTTTATTTCTATGTCGTGGTATTCATTGTTTATTTAGATATGTACATTACATACATATATTGCATGTATTGAAGTAAATATTTTTTTTTTGTTTTGTTATCACTTTTAATACATATTTTGAATTTTTAAAAGGATAATAATTTACCTAGCAGTTTTTTTTATTTTTTAAATTGGAGTTGATATAAAATGTTGTTCTTTCGTTAGTGGTCTTATTTTCATTCCATTTTGTGATTTTTGTGGTACTCTGTTGACTTCGAGAGTCACTTTCTACTTGTGTGGACAATTTTTGGTGGGAATGGTAAATTTTCATCCATCATGTGGTATTTTTGTTGAAAAAAGTCTGGCAGCACTGCCTTAGATACGTGTACTGTGGTTTTGTAGATGTCCATCGCTATCGCTTATTCTTTAATTTTCTTTGTACCCATACGCGCATTGAATGATGGGTAAACCATTGCCATTGATCGTCATTCTGTTGAGAGAGGGTTGTTCGTGTTAATATTAATGCTTTGTGGGATTGTGGCACAAAGTAGAGGAGGGATGATTTTGCTGATATTCGCTACCGACTTTAGTTAGTTGTGTTTCTGCTTCATCAGCGTGCGGATCTGGGTCGACGGAAAGGGGGAGATGCACGATATTTTTTACTTTCTTTTTTTTGTCACTTTACAGCGGTATTTGGTTACCTTAAGTTAAGTCAGTGGATACCTTAGAATAAAGATTTACATTTAATTTCAATTCACAAATACATACATATATTTAAGATGGGGTAGGCAGGCGATCTTGAGTCTTAAACTTAGCAAATATTTGGTGATTTCAGGCAAACCTTACCAGTTACTCCACGATTAATGCCTACATCAAAGCCTAATATCTTCTGCGTTTACATAATGTTACTTTAACTATGAACATTAAATACAACTCTTAGATATAAGAAACCAGAAAGTACCATTATTTGATGCTCATAAAATACATATTATGTACATATGTGTGTAGACGTGTTTGTACACAGGTATATTACATTTCCATCAATTTTATATGCAATCGTTTCATCTATAGGGAACAACCACTTAGTTCAGATAATAATGTATTGGCTTCAGAATTCTTTAGAATCTTAATTTAAATAATGTCACTTCCTACTACTTCCTTTCTATCATACTACAATCAAATGACGCGACTGATTTAAAGCACGGGCAACGCCGGGCAGGCAACAGCTAGTGCTTAAATATAAGGAAACAAAAACTTCAGCTGCTTCAATGGCAGACTTGCAATAAGAAATGGATCAATTACGACAATTCCAAGCGTAGAAAGTTATGGATCCGAACTCATGCTCTGTACTTGGTGGGATCAGAAGTGTGCGTCCTACTATGAGCTGCTCAAGCCGAACGAAACCATTACTAGAGATCGCTACCGACTACAATTAATGCGCTTGAGCCGTGCATTGAAGGAAAAGCGGGCCAAATACTCCCAAAAACACGACAAAGTGATTTTGCAGCACGAAAATGCTCGTCCGCACGTCGCAAAACCGGTCAAAACATACTTCGAAACGCTCAAATGGGAAGTCAAATCCCACCCACCGTATTTTCCAGACATTTCTCTTTCTGATTCGTGGATGCATCTAAAGATGAGGCGTTCTTCCGACATGGTATTCGTATACTACCCGAAAAAGTAGTGGCTTGCGATGGACAATGTTTTGAATTTTTTTCGATAAAAAATGCCAACTCCTATAAATAAATAACATTTTTTGTTGAAAAAAATACTATAAATGTACAAAATACAAAATGTCTAATTTCAGTTGAGAAGTTAAATCTTTGTCCCGAAAGTAGTTTCTCTGTCTTTTTTTTATCTTGTATTTGTCTCAAGACCTTCTTCATGTTGGCAACCGTGCTTCAGCCACAGTGTGATAATGAGCGCTGAAGCCCACTTCCAGTTAAATAGCTCCACACGGTATGGGCTCTGGAGAATCCAAGAGTTTTATGGTGCAGTTTGCAATGCAAAGGCAATGTCTATGAATAGTCCAAGTGCCTTATTGGAAAAGAAGTAAAGCGAAATATTTCTTTGACACAGAAATAGGGGTAGAGAGAGGATTTATCATCATATATATTATTTCTGTAGTATAGGTACCATTTGCGCTTCGCACACTTAACCAATCTTAACAAATGAGGTGTCAAAAGAAAAAGAATTTCCTGGAGAACTGATGATTTGCATAATGAATCACATTATAAATTTTGACAAATTAAAAAAGAAGTAATTTTGGATTTTCTCTTGCGAGAGTTCTCGCACGGGCACACTTGTTTTTTTCATATTCCCAAAGTAGGGAATATGTAATTTCGGAAAGACTAAGTAAGGTCGACTAAGCGCTTTACTATTCCTATTACTAAAGTAGGCGTGGCGAGCGTCGGTAGTGCGGAATACGACACGGCAAACATTCCAACGGTTATAAGATCACTCGTGGATGATTTGTCTGTCATTCTGTGCGTCCGGAATTTACTTGCCTGTCTTCTTTTGTGGATCCGTTGACTGACTATCGCTTCCTAGAAAAGACACTGCAACTCTGCACAATCCTTGGCTGGAAGAGTGCATTAGCGTCGCATTGTTTTCACCTATTTTCTCGATTCGCAGTCTTGGGTTAGCAGTTGAAACCACAAGGCATTTCGTATTTTATTATATGCATACACATCTATGTAAATACATTTTCGTTTTAATTACCAGAACCATATTACCCAACAGTATAATGCTGTCCCTAAAGATTATACCTTCTACATGTGGAGCGTAATCAGTGAAGTCAGTGGTGAAAACTTAATTGAATAGTGGGTAATAAAATAAGATTAAAACCAAAACGGTACTTGAAAACGTAACAAATTTGTACAGCTTAATATATAATTCAATAAATTTAAAGGTTTAGATTGAAATCGACTGCGACCGGTTAGAAGAGTGTATACCAATAAAAACGTACACAGTCCCCAGTTTGTAATAAAATAAAGGATCCAGTTTTACCTTTGCTTTTATAGCTTTTAGCAGAGTCTTTAATATCATGAGGGTGTATTTCAATGAATGGAATTCACTGGCTTCTAATCTCACTTTTTTAACACATCGATTTTTAAAGAATTTATTTTTTTGACAAAACTGAAGTTTTTCGGTTCTGTCTGACGAAGCAAATTTTGACGTACATTAGTGAATTTTATATATAAGTTATACAAAGCCTTTTAAAGGCTTTTTGAACTCCTGATGCTACGTTCACGGGAGAAATAAAGTAGAGTATCACACATATTGCGTAACACCCACAAAGTTGGCTGCATAGCGGCAGGATGCTGAAAACTATTCTCTTACCAGGGAAGTATGAAAAGCGACAGCTAGATATATTTCCGTTTTGTTGCCATTTGAACAATTTATAGAAATAGGTTTCATCGCAAATTTATTTTTCAATACGATAAGATACCATATCACGAAAGGCAGATTATTCAGGTCCTGGAGTTGCCAGCACCATCTCCAAACCTGAATCCGATTAAACATTGACATAAGACCGTTTGGAGTCGGCAAAAAACTGTAGGTCCTTCCATTTCGTGGAGAAAATAACACGCACACACAAATGGTTGCGAGAAGCTAGGGTTGGTTCTGTATAGGACTGCTGACGCCGTATATTTAAATAACTCTTCATCCAAAATCCTAAGAAGCCTGAAGAGCGCTGAACGCCTAGAATGGGAAAATATCAGCTCCCAAGAATGACCGAATTTAGTACGTCCTGCAAAGGTGATGTGAAATAACTCTTTAAAAAGCGGCTTAAAACTTGGCCGTCGGGTACTTATTTCCAAAATAAGTGATCAGGTCAGTCTTGTAAAATAAAATTTAGTAATTGTTTTGTGATAATGGAGAAAAGTAAAATATATTTTGTTTAAACTTGTCAGGCCGTCATTAAATCACTTCACTCAACCACCACCAACCATATAAATTGATAGAATAGTGCCAACAACAACCGATCCGATTAAGCAATCAGTTAAGCATCACCCTCCTCTGAGTGCTTATAGTAATAGAGACCCGACAAACTTACTAGAAAATGTTCGGCCCTTGATGTCTCCCTTACGGAGGAAGTCTGGCAACATTTTCTAATCATAGCCAACTTCAGGTTGACAAACCTCAATAACTGCGCTATATGCAGTAAGCTTTGGACCGCATACAAAAAAAAACATAGATTACACAACCTAATCATTCCAGGGATTTCAGACCCGCCTGACTATCCGAGAAGATTGTAATATCGTAAGAAGATATGACATTCCTCTTAATCCAGGACAGCGCTTCTGAGATCGCCATAGTTTCCGCTTGAGATACATTACAGTGATAACCAGTTCAGTTTTTTGTTGGTTGACCCCCAAATCACATCTGATGGTCCATTAAGTGAATTTTGCATGAGCAAGTGAAGTGTGAATATATGTACCTACTTACCGGAGATAGCTATAGCGACGTGCGTCTTAAGCATATGCAACCCGAATCTTTCACGACTTGTTTATTACCATTTTCCAAAGGATTGGACAGGACAGCACTTTTAGTGATGCCTGTGCTACCAAATCGTCTGGAGGAGGACTCACCCAGCTATGTGTTGATAACTCGGCTTGTGAGTAGTCAACTTAGAAAAGCAACCTTGAGATTTGAAAGGGCTTCCAATTTTACATGTTTATTCGACTGAATCTAAAAGGATAATTTGGGCTCTTTCAGCTTCGTTGGATTCCCATCTGTTTCCCTTATTTAATCATGAATGAACAAGAGAGTTCTGAGAATTCCAAAATACCTCACATACCTGGATTTTTGTAAAAATGCGCTTACAAGAGTCTGCTTTTCATTTGTGGCCAAGGGTCTATGCTTATTCCTTGCTTCATCGCAGCCCTTCTGCTCCATAATTTTCTTAGAAAAAAAAAACCTTGAAATACCAAACTTTGGTACTCGTATGTAAAAACAAACAGTCCAAATTTTGTTTGGCATTATTTTAGCATATTAAACAGACATACAGAATAAATTATATTTATTTGTTTATTTTTCGGTCTAAAAGCTATGTGGTATACCATTGTATAAATTACGGTTTAATCGCTGTCCGACATCTCTTTTCATGATGAAATCAAACCAACCTACTGCGAGTTTTATTTTCTTCTGATGCTCAGATCTTTTTTTGTGGTATCTGCTGATTGCTGGTACAAAATGAAACTGGACTTACACCTTTATTTCTTTATCGTTAATATCTACTAAAATAAAATGGGGTCCCTTTTCCGTTAGTCCTCGGTGTTGACGGCAATGTAATCAACTTCATCTCTTTGCAAACGATGAAAAGACATTAACGCATTTTTTCTGTGACGCAGAATATTTTTTGTTACGGTTTGGGTATCCTTTTTCTCGGCTTAGGTTTATCCTTTTTTTTTGTCTTCAGTTGGTTTTAGAAGTTTGGGAATCTGATCGACGTACATATCTGCTGTAGAGATTGGAAAAGGCGACGATGCGATAGAGTACTGGCCTGTCATTGTTCGTATCGGATGGCAGACACACTGACACTGGCTTTGTAAGAAAGATAAAGAAAATATTATAATATTGACAAAAAGAGGGGTTCTTGGCAATTTAATGGATTAGAGACTGATGAGCGCTTGAACAAACAAAAAATCCACGTGTTGTTTGACTTCACCGACTTTGAAAAACTTATAACTTAACACCGCCTTTTAGTTTAGGTCAGCAGAAATGGAAATACGAGGGCGGTTTGATAAGTCAGTGACTTTTTGAATTTCCCGCGCAGATACTTTAAATTCATCACTGCTGCCCTTAACTGCCATCTATTAGTAGACTACTGTCAAATTTTGAGTAAGCTGAGTCATTTGGTTTATGATTGACAGCCATTGAAAGCAGACAACCTCTTTCCATCAAGACAATGCACGAGCGCACACGTGTGTTGTCATAATGACAAAAATCCATGAATTCGGCAATGAACTGCTACCCCATCCAGCATATTCTCCAGATTTAGCCCTATGTGTCTATTTCCTATTCCCAAACCTAAAGAAATGGCTGGGTGGTAAGAGATTTGGGTCAAATGAAGAGGTCATCACAGAAACAAACGCATATTTTGAGATTCTTGAGAAAAGCTATTATTTGGAAGGAATACAAAAATTGGAAAAACGCTGTACTAAGAGCTAAAAGGAGCAATGATGAGAAATAAAATGATTTTTGCCGAAAAAAAAAATATTTTATTCAAAAAGTCACTGACTTATCAAACCGCCCTCGTACAATGATCCAGCGGCTAAACCATAACTCGCTACTCTTGCTCCGATGAAGTCGTTCAGTTCTGTCATTTACCGCGATACATGTTTAGGAGTTTGGTGATGTTTATAGCTGAGCTCGGAATATTGCAAAATGGCTCAGGGCCGGTAAAGAAATAAGCCGAACATGTTTCAGTCAGAGTTCATTGGCTTTTTCCTTTCCTTCAATACCCTAGTGTCCGGCCACCTATCAATGTTTGACTTTTTTTCCATGGGAGAGGTCTTGGAGATTATTGAAGCAGTATAGGACTGACTTCGAGTCAATAAGTTTTGAGCATAGTGATTTTATAGCTGCTTGACTATATGAATGGGGACACCTTTCGGCATGGATATTGTTGTGTTTGGTCCGAATATACTAGCAACCATAATCTTGTGTTCAGTTCGCATGATTTTCAATTTGTTTTTCTTGCAATTTATTACAAATGCAAGTGCTTATACTCGTAGTAAGCCAGCAAGAATAAAAGAAAAGCATAGACAGTGTGGTAAGAAGAAAGTAGCTGCTGACGATCAGGAAATAGAGCCTGAAAAAAAGGAGAACAAGGGCGCCCTACAGAAGGAGTTAAAATTAGAGTTCGATGAAGGAATAGACTTGGCTCTACATAAGACTACGGCTGAATTACCACATTCATTACCGAGATACACGTCATCGAAATGCGACGATTTGGCATCACCTCTCTCATTATCGAGCATATACATAGTATTTCAAGCTTATACAATGTTAGATATAAAATCTTATAAATTAAAGTTTGGCTAAAGTAGAATCTAATGATGATATATTTTGGAAACTAGAGCTTAAGTTAAATGATAAATATATGTAAAGATTTTTTTTTTAATGGGAATGTACCCTTCGTTTTATTATCTGAACTTCCATTACTATTTTGCTTGTCCCTAAAAGGCTACATGTAAGAACTATTACTGGTGTCATCGGAGGACACTACCTTATAGGCAATTATGCAACTGAGTTTGGCATCCTTTCAAATGACTTATGTAGAAGTTGCTGAGGCAAGGAAGAGAAAGGGAGCCCAATACATCTCCTATGTCCATGCCCAGCTCTTTCCCGTAGGAAATTACACCTAGATGAATACTCTTTCAAGGATCTCAGTGACCTAGCACAAAAAGACGTTAGAATCTCTAATTAATGGCTCTCATGAGTAGCGGAGATAAACATCCCCAACATCCTTGGTCCCTACGTCCCTATTACCTAAGTGTACTGTACTCGTTACTAGAAGCCACTGCTACCAACCTACCTACATATTTTGCTTGTCAATATTAACCATAGAGTTCTGGTTCAGTGCTCCAAAGATCAACGCTTACAAACTATTAAAATTGATTACCGAAATTCTGAGTCCGTGACCTTAACTTTACGAGTGCTAACGCCCATTTTTGCTCCTTATAACATCAACCCATTTTCCATTGCACGCCGCGCCGTTAGCAGGAATTGGGCATCGCTCAAACAACATTCTCGGCCTAAACCCGTATAAGAACCCCTGTCAAAAAGCTAAATATGCGCTATTCGACGGCAACAAACTTATATGTGTTTCATGAGACGCCTTCATCCACAAAAATTAACTATTTGGTGTGGTTTTCATGCCGGTCGGCGGCGTCATTGGGCCCCCACATGTCACAAATCGAAATCGCTATCGAGACATGTTGGAACATTATTTTTGGCTGCAATTGCGTGCACTCAGCATTGGTGAGATGTGGTTTTAAGAGAACGCGCGCCACTTGCAGGCCACACAGCAGGCCAAATAATCGAGCCATTGAAGTCAAAGTTTAGTGAGCGTGTTATCTCTAGAAATGGATCAGTCAATTGACCGCCTCGCCCTGGCAATTTGACACCTCTGGACTTGTTTGTTTAAGTGTAAACATCTAAGCGCGCGTTAACTAAATTTCTAGTGGAGTAATTCCGCGATTTTGGGGAGAAATTCCACGATTTCGTAACCCGAACGGTTATGAAATTTGCAACTCAAATTTCATAGCAGCGCGATAAAAATATTGACATACTTACTTAGTTGGTGCTACAGCTCGAAGTGAACCTGGGCCTGCTTCTCGCAACCATTTGTGTGTACGTGTTATATTTTTGCACGAATGGAAGGGACCTACAGTTTTTTTGCCGACTCCGAACGGCGAGTTGAGAAGCTCAATCGTGACAAATGATACTCTTTGAGTCTTGTCGGACATTCGAAAGAGGTGGGCACTGTGAAAAACTTTTAGGTGTTTGCGGCGGGATTCGAACCCAAGACCGCTGGCTCAGTAGTCCGACGCACTAACCACTTGCGCTACGGTGCCACACAATGTTGACATAGTGATTGCTTATGTTCCTGGTCAACTTTTATGTAAACACTTTTTATCCCGGAAAATGGCATGGTTTTCAGAAAATAGTGAAAATTCTGCATATTGGGAGGGCAAATTATAGTTATACAGCCCTAACTCAATAATGGCTTATCGGATTGAAAAACAAAAAGTGAAATTAGTAAATTTGTCCCTGATTCATTTGAGATATAAAACATCCTCCTGCGTTGTACTGAAGCTGAGCAATGTTCAAAACAATTATTCAAAGCATCGCCCACAATTTTCTTTCAGTGGTGACCACTGCCAGCAGTCGGGCAGCAGTGGCAGTGGGTATCGTTGCAATAGTGTGTGTGTGAGTATATGTGCGCGCTCTAACATGATCATAATGCTTTGCATTTCAAAGTCAATGTTCTGCAATCATTATCACCATTTGCGGCTCTCCCACTCAACCAATCTTTACAAATGAGGTGTCAAAAGAAAGAGGATTTTCTAGAGCAGTGATTTGGATTTTTAGTTTATAAATATTACCAACAATCTCGCATGTAGAAAACTTACAACCTATTTACGAATAAAATGGCTACCTACTGGCCTCTAGTGTCCTAGTGGCACCTTGTTCCAAAAAATAAGAGCAACTTTTCGTGATAGAGATCCTGATCAATATTAATGCCCCTATTCCGTAAGACAACTTTTGTTAAGTTGAGTTGAAATTTGGTTGAAATTTGAAATTCGGTATTACTGAACACAACTCTGAGAAAAAGAGTTGCCTGTCAACATAAAACCAAGATGGCGAATCCTCTCTAGAGTTGTGTCGGAATTTTTCTGGTATTATGGTAGACAACGCAGTTATGTTTTGGTTGCTAGAGCTGTCAAAAACTAACAACTGGGTTTAAGCAGTTGTTTGAGAGTAAATGTTGAGATACGAAAGATGGAAAATGGACAAAAAGACGTATATCGGACAAATGAAATAATGCAATATTATTAATAACGTCATTAAAAAATGTGTGCAGCTTAAAAGCATATAGTCCACATCAGTTGGAGAAAATAGTTTTACATCTTCAGCACTCGGAACTGGTAGTGGTATTGCAATTGCAATCGAGCGTCCATGCAATTTTAACAAATCTTTGGTTTCGATTTGAACGAAGCACAATGCTTCTGTGTTCAGTACAAAAACACTTGTAAATATTTAAAAATAACATAAGTAATTTACACATTGGAAATGCATATTCTTTACTTAGCATTTTTTCTAGTTGGAATTGGAATATGTCACGGATAGATTTTCATATGCGCACAACAATAACAATATTATCTTCATCATTATTATCATTAAAAAAAAACAAATCAAAACTTCTTTTCATTCTGTTTTTATTGAATATTGAGTTTCTGTTGGCAAAATTATTTTCTACTTCGACCACCAGAGGTCAGATTTACGTTAAATAGTCAATTTGTAGTTGTTATTCGCATCTAAAAGTATGCAATTTTTTTTACAATCACAACTGAAAAATGTTGTTTTATGTAATATGAAAAATTCGTTGAGTTGCGCAAAAGTGGAGTTGAATGACAGCCAACTCGAATAAATTGAGTTGTGTTATGGAATAGGGGCATAAGATTGATCAGGAGGAATCGCAAGCTCTTGCGCTAGCCATTTAACTACATACATATTATATAGAAGATAGATGAGGCGGTTTTTTTTTTGTTTTGTTGTTTTTTTTTTTTTTTCTTTTCTATTTTTCTTATTCGTGATGAGATGACAGAACAGAGTACATATGTACCTACAAGCTGATATTAGGCGTGTTTTTTTTGTAACCTATATAGGTTTCGAAAAAGCTTTCAGAGTAAAAATAAGACTCGATAATTATCCAGGCTAAGGTTTTGTTGTATTTTACATGGGTAAACATGCTGCTGAAACATGTTTAGCCTATACAGGTTACAAAAGAAACACGCCTATTATTTATGTAAGAACTTGGATGAAAAGTTTTTATAACCGCGGCGGTTGAGTGTTTAGCGCGTTGGTTTTTCTACTTTTAGCGCAGTACAGTACTACTGAGTTTAGCGGTCCCAGGTTCGTTTCCTGGCGTCGACTGCTGCGAATAGAGTTGATTTGATTAGCTAATATGCGATTGGCTTCAATTTTATCGAACATAGACTAGTTATAACTTACTTTTTTTCCAATAAAGTGGAGCAAGACACCCCATCCGCGTGATGTTTACACATAGCTTGGGACTGTTGGATACAGACGCATCATTGTTTTTTTTTTTTTTGAGGCTACACCAAGTCATTAGGTCTATGCCAACAAGCCCAAGACGTAAGACATGCTCTGACTCAATATTAAACGTAAAATTGCCGGAATATCGGCCAAAATTTGTGGAAGAGTGTGTGCTCCAACGAATCGATGGCAGCAAGCGCCTCTGTGGTGGACATACAAATGAAGTCGAGTTCCATTCATAATGGTATGCGATGTATTTTAATAACAAAAGTTTTTTCGATACCTCAAATAGTTTGTTCTGTATTAAAAAACCTCAAATGTAGTGTTCTTAATGGAAGACGCTTAATAATATGTACATTATATTAAAGAAAGAAGACTACAACAGTATTTCAGTCGATTCCTAGGTATAAAATGGGCACAATAGAACTACTTTGGTTGCAAAGGAGTGGTAGCGGATATCTCTACCGCACTCCATATATGTACATCATAACATAATTAGTTGTTCATAGCTGTACTCACAAGTGAGTAGGATAAGTTTGGCAAACAATTAGCAATTACCCAGCACCCTAAACTAAAAATCTACCTCCCATCCGGCGGCGGCGGCGGGGCGTTGCAATTTTTAATTAATTGAACTTTCTTTAATGATATTGATTATGGAATCCAATATCCTGCAAGCGAATCAACAAAGCAAAGCAAGTTAAACATGTTTTAACGATTTCGAGTTTCTTGTTGTGCATGTTTTTCTTTTTTTTTTCCTGTCGAATCTATCTAAAGATAAGAAAAACAGAGGCAGAAAATAACACATGAAAAAGAAATAAAATGCGTATTCAAATTAAGGAAAAAGTTCCGTCTATCAGCCTAGATAGATAGCCTCCTACACTCATATCGTACCGTTTATTTGAGATAAGAGGAAAGGAATAAAGAACAAAATAAAAATCGAATAGAAGAGAGTAGCAGCGAGAAGGGTGGAAAGTAAGATCTTTGTACAAAACCCAAAAGAATTCTGAAGAAATTTAGCGGTTTCTTTTACGAACACGTTAGAAGGGAAACTTCTTTCAGATTTCGGTTAAAACGGAGGCTTTTTTCTCTCTCCACGTTCCGTGTACATTTTTGTTTGAACGAGCTTAACAAGAATTTCAAAAATGGGCATCAGTAATACAGCAATTTACTTTTGTTACCTGATGGCGCCCGGAAGCGCATACACTTTTACGACATTCTGACATTTGGCAAAAGTTTGTACTCAGGACATCCACGTGCGGGATGGGTGGAATAAAAGAAGCTGTTCAAAATGGGTGTAATAAAACGGTAATGAGAACCTAAATGGATTAGGTAGGTTGAATAGATTTTGTTTCGTTAGTTGAAAATAAAATAATTATGTTAACACATTTTGCTCTGTACTTCTGATTTACAGCATATTCAAACAAAAAGTTGGGCAAAGAAATTACCTATTTTTATAGCTGATAGCCTTTCTTATTTTTATCTAGTTGAATTAATGTGAGACCTAATCAATTGACTAACCTTGCATCTTAAATAGGCAAAAGTCAACTTCTTTGCGAGGAAGAAACATGCCTAGTGTCCCCGCGGGCTAAGATGTCTACAAATCTTCAGACTTGGGGCCTATTTCACCAACCTACAAATCTGTATTTACAATTGATTTTTAACAAAATTTGTGAAATATTTGAATAATATCGCTTCACCAAACATTTGTACCGTGCTAAACAGAACGAAAAGTACAAATTTGTAGTTTTTATCTACAAGTACAGTCGAACCTCTATAAGTCGAATCGTCACGGGATCAAATAATGTGTTCGATTTATGGAGTGTTCGAGTTATGGAGCACCCAGAAAACAGAGTGCACAGCACATGCTCAATTGAATTAAAAGATGTGTTTATTATTGATTGTTTTTTATTTGGACTTTGACTTTATAAATATTCCTTGACTTTGAAAAAATCGGTAATTGTTGTTCGAAGTTTACGTTTATTTATAATGTTTTTAGAATAATCTTCAATCATGTCGAAATTCTTGTAAAGGGTGATTTTTTAGCTGGTTTGGTTTTGGCAACACTGGTTTTGACAGCTGACGTGTGTTTAGTACCTTGTGTCACTGTCAAACAGCTTCAGTTTGGTTTGCAATTTAACCATGGATCGTCTTACAAATGAACAACGCTTGCAAATTATTGAATTTTACTATCAAAATTCGTGCTCGGTTCGAAATGTTCATCGCGCGCTGCTTCCATTTTATGATCGGCATTCTCGACCTTCTGAGCAGTCTATTCGGAAGATTGTGACCAAATTTCGCACCAAATTTACTTTGTTGGACATTAAACCACCAACACGTTTACGTACTATGCGTAGTGAAGAAAATATTGCGGCCGTATCAGCTAGTGTGACAGAAGACCGCGAAATGTCGATTCGGCGCCGTTACTGTCAATGGTGAACGCTACCGAGCGATGATAACAAACTTTTTTTTGCCCGAAATGGAAGTTCTTGACTTGCATGATATGTGGTTTCAACAAGACGGTGCCACATGCCACACAGCACGCGAAACAATGGCGCAATTGCGAGGCGAGTTTGGTGAACAGTTAATTTCACGTTTCGGGCCGGTCAATTGGCCGCCTAGATCGTGCGATTTGACACCATTAGATTATTTTTTGTGGGGGTATGTCAAGGCTAATGTCTATAGGGACAAGCCCGCTTCGATTGACGCACTGGAAGCCAACATCCATGCATTCATTCGTGAGATACCGGCCGATATGTGTGAAAGAGTATGCCAAAATTGGACTCAGCGGATGGGCTACCTGAGACGCAGCCGCGGTCAACATTTGCATGAAATTATCTTTAAACATTAAATTGCAAGGTTCAAACTATCGATTCAAATAAATATTTCATTCATTTTTTCGAACTTTTTGTGTTTTTTTTTAAAAAAAAGTTCTCAACCTCTTAAAAAATCACCCTTTATATGAGTTGAGAAGTCCCTTCACTGGTATCCGGAAACCATCTTATACTTTTAAATGCCGCTCTTACTTCATCAGATTTCTTCAATAATCCAACATATTTTATTTAAATTATAAGTTTTTAATTTGCGCGTCGACATTTTTCTGAACGAAGTGGTTAAAAATTACCGACGACCAACTTATGAGGTTACAATAAAAGGGACACGAGCAAACTCAATTGCATAATGTAGAAGCTACTATGTTTCGTATTTCATTACAAATTCAAAAAAAAAAAAAAAAACTGTGCCTACTTTATGTACACATTGCATTTCATGTGAAATATTACGAATTTTAATTTCTTTTGCTTCTCATCTCTTTTGTACGAGATATGGAGAGAATTTTCTATGAAAGTAACATGATTAAACATGTCACACATGTTCGATTTAATGAGGGATTCGACTTACAGAGAGTCGACTTATGGAGTGTAAAATGTGGGGAAACTGAAGTCTTGGTTCTAAGTTCCGAAACTTCAGTTCGAGTAATAGAAAATTCGACTTAAGGAGGTTCGACTTATGGAGGTTTGACTGTATAAAATTGTGGTTGCAATTTGTAGTTGATGAAATAAGCCTTTCAGACCCGTTATAATTCATAAGAAACTGGTAAGACCATATCAACCCATATATTCCCAAAACTTTTTGTTTTCCGTCTAAACTTATAATTTTTGGTAATTTTGGTCTATTTGCATATAAAGGGTGATTTTTTAGCTGGTTTGGTTTTGGCAACACTGGTTTTGACAGCTGACGTGTGTTTAGTACCTTGTGTCACTGTCAAACAGCTTCAGTTTGGTTTGCAATTTAACCATGGATCGTCTTACAAATGAACAACGCTTGCAAATTATTGAATTTTACTATCAAAATTCGTGCTCGGTTCGAAATGTTCATCGTGCGCTGCTTCCATTTTATGATCGGCATTCTCGACCTTCTGAGCAGTCTATTCGGAAGATTGTGACCAAATTTCGCACCAAATTTACTTTGTTGGACATTAAACCACCAACACGTTTACGTACTGTGCGTAGTGAAGAAAATATTGCGGCCGTATCAGCTAGTGTGACAGAAGATGCGAATCGCAGCGTTACTGTCAATGGTGAACGCTACCGAGCGATGATAACAAACTTTTTTTTGCCCGAAATGGAAGTTCTTGACTTGCATGATATGTGGTTTCAACAAGACGGTGCCACATGCCACACAGCACGGGAAACAATGGCGCAATTGCGAGGCGAGTTTGGTGAACAGTTAATTTCACGTTTCGGGCCGGTCAATTGGCCGCCTAGATCGTGCGATTTGACACCATTAGATTATTTTTTGTGGGGGATGTCAAGGCTAATGTCTATAGGGACAAGCCCGCTTCTATTGACGCACTGGAAGCCAACATCCATGCATTCATTCGTGAGATACCGGCCGATATGTGTGAAAGAGTATGCCAAAATTGGACTCAGCGGATGGGCTACCTGAGACGCAGCCGCGGTCAAAATTTGCATGAAATTATCTTTAAACATTAAATTGCAAGGTTCAAACTATCGATTCAAAAAAATATTTCATTCATTTTTTCGAATTTTTTGTGTTTTTTTTTTAAAAAAAGTTCTCAACCTCTTAAAAAATCACCCTTTACTTAGACGTCCAACTAACTTATTTTACGTTATTCTAACTTGAAAGCGTGTTTTTGGCATGGGTCGTTAAACGACCCCCGGGGCAGATATGGTACCTAAATATATGCATGCATACATGTACATATGTGTATGTATGTGCGTATATCTGTAAGAAATGAATTGCGAGAGAAATCTAAATGAGAAAAGACAATAACTTCCGTATAACCAACAGTTTTATTATACAAGTGTTTAACATATTACACAATACACATCCTACTCAGTGGCGATTTCTCTCAGTTGGCTAGGTTGGCGGCGCCAAACCAAGATTTTAGATGAATAAATGCCATGAAATATAGTTTACACGAAACGAATAACGAACTTGAGTAATTATAAAGAGTAGTTCATGAAAACTAGAATAACCTATTTTCAAATCAATTTTTCTTGCACGCAATACAAAACTTCCATGCTAAAAATATCCCTCGAAATATGGTTTGGCTCAAAAATTTGCGCCAACCAATTTCATGCAATCTAGATATATCCATACCATAGTGTTGGTGTTTGATTTGTCGTATGCAAAGCCGAGTAAAATAAACGAATGGGTTGGCGCGAAAATAAGCGCCAACTACGAGAGACGTGACATCAGGCTGCAAATGGTGTGTAGGTTAAGTATACATACATACATACTTTTTTGTGTTCTTTTTGATTATGTATTTTGTTTCAAAATTGGTACACTGGTCCCTCGCTTTGCGCGGGGGTTACGGGAATGAAAAACCTCGCGCAAAGCGAAGTATGAACCTCATGTAATTAAGGGGGTTGCGTTCCTGAAAAGTGAAAGATAGCTAGTTATAAGTTTTTCCAAAATACTTTATTTAAAAAAGAACGATTAAAAAGAAAAAAACAACAAACTTAAAACAGTTATTAGGACAAAACAAATTACAAAATGCATTTAGTAAAAATAAAGGATCTAAAAAAATTCTTATGTCACATTTGGTAGACGTTTAAAAAAATCTGTCACTACAGATTGCTTTATTTTTGTCAGCCAGCTACAGACGAGTGGGCACCGTAGCGCAAGTGGTTAGTGCGTCGGACTACTGTGCAAGCGGTCTTGGGTTCGAATCCCGCCGCAAACACCTAAAAGTTTTTCACAGTGCCCACCTCTTTCGAATGTCTGACAAGCATCAAAGAGTATCATTTGTCACGATCGAGCTTCTCAACTCGCCGTTCGGAGTCGGCAAAAAACTGTAGGTCCCTTCCATTCGTGCAAAAATATAACACGCACACACAAATGGTTGCGAGAAGCAGGCCCAGGTTCACCTCGAGCTGTAGCGCCAACTAAGTAAAGTAAGTAAATAAGCTACAGACGAGAAATTAATCGGCAAACTGGTTGAAAGACTGATTGCAAATAACCCGAGTGTAGGCAAGTCTGACGGATGATTTGAACGATTTCATCAAGTCTGCCAACCAGTTGTTGAAAAATCAAACTGAAGTTTGATCTGTAGGGAAATGATTACAACCAGTCTGTCAACCAGTTGGCCGATTAGTTTCTCGTCTGTAGCTGCCTTTAGACTTTTCAATGTGCAATTCCCGGGAAGTTGCTAAGGCAGTCCTTACTGTCGTACACACACATGCAGATACATACATATAAATGAAGTAAAAGAAAACGTTAAAAAAATCAGTCAAGACAAACAAAATTCGAAAATATTCAGGGAAACAGAACATTAATTGTCGTAATTCGCGCAAAGCGAGGCCGCGCAAATCGAATTTGGGTAGGCAAATGCATTTCGCGCAAAGTTGAAACCGCGCAAAAAGAAGTCGCGCAAAGCGAGGGACCAGTGTACCAGGAAAACATATACATATGAGAATTGGATACGAATTTTGCTATAGAATAGAGCTTTGGCTCAGTGTGTCGGTTTTCATCCACGGGTCCCAGGTTCGTTTCTCGACGAAGGCGGTTTAAATTTTTTTTTTTTGATTTTGTTTTTTTTTTCTGTTTCTTTTCTAGTTTTCAATCGTGCTGATAGAACAGAAAGTTGTTTCCTTTTGTTTTGTTATTGTTTTTTTGTTTTTTTTTCCTATTTTTACCCGGCTATGTAGTCCTCACGGACTGCATGCAACCAGAGCTAAAAGTTTCCTTAAGACTCCCGGGTATCTGCAGCGTATATAAGGCAGACGTTCTAGTCGTACTGATAATGAAATTAACATTCACAGTCAGACTGCACTTGACGCTAAAATAGTTCACTTTCAAATGGCACTAGTCAGGAGCTGCCGAATAATGCTAAAGGCATTAAGTGCTGTATGCATTATACAGGGTTTTTCAACAGGGACGCTACAAAAGTAGAGCGACAGGGACAGCAAACGACGCCATATTTCTTGCCGCTCTTTTGACATTTCTCTTCAGTAAGGTTTGCCAAGCCAGCTACGATTGATGAACTTCGTACGAATATCGAACGTGAAATTGCAGCAGTATCGGCCGATTTATGCTTGAAAACCGTCGAAAATTGGGTTCAGCGTCTGGACTTCTGCAAGCGTGTCCGTGGTGGCCGTGCAAAAGAAATCGAGTTCCATACATAATGGCATCGAACTTACTTTCACAGGAATAAAGAATTTCATTGATATCCAAAACCGTTTTTATTTTATTTAAAAAAAACTTTTGTAGCGCTCTTATTGAAAAACCCTGTACAAAACCTTGTAAGACTATGTTGGGTGTCTTGTCAGTCTGTTGTACTTAGAAGGCAACGAGTTTGCCTATGAGCTGGCAAGGAAAGTTGCCGACTACGGGAAAAACTGAAAAGTACGGCACATGATGAAATGAAACGATGACGTTGAGAACTTAGCCCTGGTCTCAACTTCTCTCAAAATCTTTTACGATTGTTTTAATAAATCATTTTTTAAAAAATAACTACAAGGAAATATTAATGTTACCTATGCACTTCCGTGCAGCGGAGAACTTTGTCTTTTTTGTTTTAGTTTCGTATGTGCCTATGCATATATGTAGTTGTTACAAAAATGCAGTGCGTGCGTGATTACTAGTGACGTGAGACGGTAAGTTGAGTAGAGATGTCTTAAGCCGATTTTATGTTTAGATAAATTGGCAACAAATATTAAAAATTAACGATTTCTAATTTCTCCAGAGCAAGAAGCCAACCCAAGGCTAAAGACCAGGAATCGCCACTGATTCTACTAACAATGGTAGGTATACTTTTTATGACTATTGTAAAAGCAAGATCTTCATATTTTAAAAGTGAAATTTGACTATTGTGATGAAATTGTCCCATATTTCAGAAGTAGGGACGTGGCGGTACATTACATTTGCTTCATGTAAAACGGCGAGTAGAGAAGAAATATTATTGATGCTACATCGATGAGCCAAAATAATATGGGTATGTATCATCGTTTGCTACTATACACTGATAATAAACTATGCCACTACGATATGGTCCTATATTGGCATCAAACAGTGTTGCCGCTGAGAAAATGTGAAAAAACAGGAGATCTTCTGTTGGACTTACCAAAGTAACAGGAGATTTAAAATTTCGTCCAAAAACCTATAAAATGATGACTTTTTAGTAAAATGTCTATTGCATTAGGAAATGCGTACGAATCAGTAAAAATTTTCAAATAAAGGAATAGACCTTTTATTTTATTCAAATCCTTACACAGTATAAAGCAAAGTCCCGATCGGTGTCATATTACGTTTGTAGTAAAGGATCTCAAGAACCGCTGAATAGATTTTAACGATTCTTTTGGTGTAAGATTACTTATTTCTCGGAGAAGGTTTATCAATTAGATTTGAATTAGATAAATTTTTAGTTTTAGAGTTTAAGGGACTTCAAATGAGAAAACAAAAATTCAATTTCAAACAAACGTATCTTACTTCAGAACAGTTTCTCCCATGGTATTGATATTTATTCTCAACTTAATTACATTCAATACGCAGATTTTAAGACCAAAATCATATCTGTGCAGTTACTAGAAGCTGAATAATAGTACGAAAGGCATTCCAAAAACATTTTTTTTTAAATTTTTTTTTCAAGCAGAAGCTGAATCACAACACTCAGTGGCAATCGTGTGGCGTTGATGACGAGTTTTTTTTTTAATTCTCTCATTGCACTCCTTTTCGTATTTCTAGCATTTGTTTTTGATTTTTTTTTTTTCAAAGCATACTGAGTAACTTTTTATGTGCATCCACAGCACTCAGTGGCAATCGTGGTTCGTGTGGAGTTGATGATGAGTTTTTTTTTGTTATTCTCTCATTGCATTCATTTTCGTATTTCTAACATGCGTACGCGTAGTGGGTTTTTGATTTTTTTTTCCAAAGCATACTGAGTGACTTTTAATGTGTATCACAGTCGCAGCACACAGTGGCAATCGTGTGGAGTTGCTGATGATTTTTTTTGTAAGTCGCACTCCTCCGAAACGGCTCGACCGATTTTCATGAAATTGTTTGTGTATACATACATATTTCGTAGGTAAGGTATGAGAATAGGTTGTAAAGTATATTTCATCTCGCTAGGTGACGCTGGAGTCAAGTTATTAATAACTTCTAAATTTATGGACCAAAAATACTCATATTCACAATATATGTTGGTTCAGTGCCAAAAGAGAAAATTATATAATAAAATCTGGACCCGATAGGTGGCGCTGGAGTCAAGTTATTACTAACTTCTATATTTATGGACCAAAAAGGCTCATATTCACAATATACATATGTTGGTTCAGTGCCAAAAGAGAAAATTATATATTAAAATCTGAACCCGATAGGTGGCGCTGGAGTTAAGTTATAAGATCGATATATGTATATAAAAATGAATGTATGTACAGTGTACACATTTATGTTTTCATTTTATAGACTATAGGAAACTATTCAACCGATTTTGGTAAAATTTTCAGAGTACGTTTTTCTTAATGCAGAATACAACAAAGCATCAGTGCGGTTTCTCAACAACCGGCGGTTCTGGTACCTGTCATACAAAATTTCGTAATTTCAGGTGAAATGTGTATATGAATCATTTTGGTCAATTAATATAGACAGACAGACAGACAGACAGACAGCCAGAGAGATAGATAGATAGATTGAAAGACAGACAGATAGATATATTGAGAGACAGACAGACAGGCAAACAGACAGACAGACAGAGCGTCCGGTTCTTTGAACTAAATGACAATGTATGTATTGAAAGTAACACTATATTTTTTGGACACGGGCGAAGCCGGGCGGGACAGCTAGTTGTGAAATATATGTCAATGTCAATGTCACTAGGTCCGTTCTGATACTTTTGCATCAGATATGTGTTTTATGTCAAATATCGAAGAGTGGTGGTGAAATTCTCTCAAAGATAGGAAATTTACGAAAAAGGAAACGAACAAAAAATGCAAAATGTATGTGATTTGACAGTTTTCATGTAATCTACCCAAAGAAATTTCTTGTGCCAAAATTCGCAGCATGATGAGATTTATTACTCTTTCGTGGCTACTCTTTTTACATAGACTTGTAGTGCCAATCACCAACCAGGAATGTTATTGCTATGGGTTTACCGTAGATTATTTGTTGCTTTTTTTTCAGACTAGCCTTCCATTTCGAATTTAGTTTTCAATAAAAAAAAAGTAAACTAACAGGAGAAACGGTCTTAAAATTGTCTGGGAACAGGAGACAGTAGATTTCACTTTTTCGGAGCTAAATAACAGTAGACTCCTGTTATAACAGGAGAAACGGGAACAGTCCATCAAGGCAGTCTACGCCTCCCGTAAACTTATTATATTGACTGATTGCATTTGGTTGATCAATTTCTAATCCTGGGCTCCACTTACCACTACGCCTCGACAGCGCCTGTAGACAAATAACGAAATATCTCCTCAAATCGATTACGTCTCATCGACTTAGATGCAAGTTTCGTTCATTTCCCAATGCAAAGCCACTCCAGATCAGGATTCCAATAAAAAAATAGATTTTATTGAAGAAAATTCAAATACCGCAGAAAGCGCGCCGTTTTGATATATTTTGGTTACTAACTGTATGTTTTATGCGATTTTTGACGATTTGCATTTGTTTTGTCTTCACTCATGAGTCAAGGAGCTCGCTATCTTGTGAAACCATTATTAAATAGCGGGACACCATAGCTCGCGATGCTCTGATCTACAAACTATATAATATATGTAGGTTTCTTAACGAAAATAATCAACATTTTAAGAGCAATGTATGCAAATAATGTGGCGTATGTATGGGATGGGGAGTCCATTTCTGGAGAATTCACAACAACGATGGGAGTGAAGCAAGGATGTATCTTGAGTGCGTTACTGTTTATCCTTTTCATCAACGACATATCAGATACTGTAAAAGGTGGAATCGAGTTTGGCAACATACAAATTCCAGCTCTTAAGTATGCAGACGATATCGTTTTTCTTTCCGACACTGTAGATGGGTTGCAGCTAATGATGAATAGGCTCAGCGTTTACTGCAAATACTGGAACCTTAGCGTGAACTTGAATAAATCGAAGGTAATGGTGTTCAGAGGCGGCGGTGGCAGATATTCTCAAAGTGAAAGATGGACATATCAAGAAAAAATGGTGGAAGTTGTTCGCGAATACAAATACTTAGGAATTTTGGTGTCTTCGAACTTGAATATGAAGAAACATCTAGAAACCAAACTATCTGAAGCCAAACGAGCAATCTCATCGGTATGGGGTCGCTGCATCAACAACAAGTATTTAAGCCATAGCTCGAAGCAGAAACTCTTTCGAACAACTGCAGCTTCAGTTCTTTTATATGGAGCGCAGGTGTGGGGATACTGTTCCTTTGTTGAAATAGAAAAGTTTCTTAGGTATTTCTTAAAGCGAATATCTCGTTTACCAAGTGCTACGCCTAATTATATGCTGCATCTAGAGACTGCTGCACCGCCTATGTTCTTGGAAACACTGAGACTACATTTCGACTACATAGTAAAAGTTTTGGCAATGAGTAATGACAGACTGCCAAAAGTTGTACTCAAGAGTGTAATAAGAAGTAGAGCAAGCTTCATTCAAGAATGGGAACGCCTCGCATCAGATTGTGGAAAAAACCATAACGATAACACCCGATGAGCAACCTGAACATCTAACAGCACAACTTAACGTCTTATTGCAAAAAGTAGGTCGAAGTATGTATGATTTGTAACGGAAGCACAGTCTTCCCAGTATAGGACATATTACAGCAAGTTGAAATACGATCTAGCAGAAAAAACTTACTTTTTAAACTGTAACTCAATAGAAAAGATCAGCGTAATTTTTAAAATCAGAGGAGAGCTATTAAATTTGAATTTCATTCCACACCGTCCAGAGCTACCTGTCTTGTACAATCTTTGCAATATGAAGATACGAGAGGATATATTTCACTTCCTTGCAATATGCCCAGTTTTAAAAGAAATTCGATTGAGATTCTTCGATTCGTATACCCTGGAATTAGGTGAAGCAATTGAAATCTTAAATGGAGTCCGAGGCTGGGATTTACTTTTCAACTACTGTGTAAATGCTCTTCGTTATAGAAAATGTATAGTTGAAGAAGATTTTTAATGTTTAATGTATATACATATTGCCTTTTTCTTTGTTCTCTGTTTAAAAACAAAAATAGAAATGTAACTATTGTCAATCTGGTAGACGGCCATAGGCCAAACCATAATAGACTTAGAATTATATTGAATGTTATGAATTAAAAATGAAAATAAAAGTCATATAAACTATAATAGCGGGACAGGGGCTTCTGTGATTTATTGCTAATTGGTGGTCAATTTGATCTGATCCACTTGCGCGGTCTTTTTTTAAAAACCTGATATTTATTTACAGATAAAGCTTATAATTATAATTCTTTCAGCAGGATTATTGCCGACAAAATTTATTGACAAAAAATTCAACGTCTTTCATTACAAAGTTTTAAGTACTAATTGATTCGCAATTTTTTTTTATCTTATTATGGTCTTTATGTGACAATTTTCAGAAAAAGAACAGGTGGGCCATTTACGACCCCTTGGGCATATATCGGATAGAGAGCATGAAAAATATTATGACACTTTTGTCAAAAATCTCAATACTTTCGGAATTATTTGATGTTGAAAAAAATTGGGGTCGATTCTACATATTTATTTGCTTGGACAGTTAAGCTACGCTAAATGCGATTACCTACAAATCCCAAAAAAAAACTCAAAGCTAGTAAAGGAATGCAAGTGGAAATAGAATACACTTGTATTCTACACTTATATAGATGGTACAAATACTGGACCAAATTCTTATGCAGGGAGTATTGGAAATCTTCTTGAAGACGGTGCAAAAAAAACCTATTGTGCAGCTTGAAAAGTTAGAATGTTGTTGACATCAAGTAATTAACCCTCTACCGCGTGAATTTTTTTTTCTTTTCAATATGCAATCAGCGCTGCCACTTTGCTACAATCGTAGCAAAACTGCTACGCGATTTTTAAAAAAGTCAAATTTGCCACGTTGCTACGCACTCTCCCTGAATACCCCAATTTTGCTACGCTTTTTTGAAACGGGAACTGTCAACAGGAATTTGGAACTTTTAAACCTCTCACGATAACAATTACAAATCAAAAAAAAAAAAATAAGAAACGAAAATATTTTCAAACATTCACTTCTACGACAATAGCTTATGTTCCTGTTCTATCGTACCCTACACCAGCAGTATATATTTCTTCGGATGTGTTTGAATATGACTGGAACCGGACTGGTATTGCAATAGTTTCATTATACAAACCGTAGAAGTTCTTCCAAGGCTATTTATTTTAAGTAAAGAACTAAGCTGTTTTCAGTTTGTTGTCGATGAAAAACGGCATATTATGGACTTATCGAGTTTTGCTACGCAAATTTGCTAGGGGAATTTTTTCTTTAGTGGCAGCACTGTATGCAATCAATTAAAATACGAATAAGAAAATCACAAAAAGTTGTTGTTTGACAAACTACTGTGCCCGTGCGAGAACTATCGCAAGAGAAAATCCAACCCCCAAAATCCGAAATTGCCATATGATTTTCATCTATCAACGCATCGAAATCCCATGGAAATCATACGGGAAGTGTTTATTCTTTTGGGAGTTAATTTTGGGTAGAATATTTGTTTCGATAGATTTTTTAATTTGTTATAATTTATAAAGTGAAAGTGCAATTCGTCAGTGCTCCAGGAAAATCTCATTTTTTTGACACCTCATTTGATAAGATTGGTTAAGTGTGAGAGCCGCAAATGGTACCTATACCACAGAAAAAATATATATGATGATAAGCAAATACTATTTTATACGCTAAAGGATATGCTATCAGGTTTGATTAGAAGATATAGGAAATACTTTAATAGAGATCAAAGCACCTTAATCAGATAAAATCGGCTCATAAATGGCGATTGCTCTTCCGACCTGGCAAAAAGATCTCCAGGAAAATTGACACACGATCATTAGATGAGAAAGTTTCTAGTTCTCGCGCAACAGCTTCTTTGCAAATCCTGGAAATACTTTACTATCAATGATTTAGATCCTCAGAAACACATCCGAGTACTTCCTGGATGGAGAATTTTAAAGACAATGCGAGAGAATAATTTTGATCAGCATCCTCGTGTTTTTACTATCCTGGTCCTGGACATACATCTCAATGCGCGGGTAGAAGGAAAGTACCTACGTAGAAATATTTGCTTACGCTTTCAAGGATCTCTTAGGTATGGGTGAATCTTTTATCACTATTCCGATCCAAAATAAGAAAACTATTTTTTTTTTATACAACAGTGACCCACCCTAATGTACATATGTATGTGTCTAGAAAAACTCAATGTATCATGTTATTGCACAGCACCATCCATATGTACATAATCTAACCAATTAATGAAACTATCACCAGCCCTTGGGATTGTCACCCAGCTTCCATTCACCGTACTATTTGTGTGATAATCTTGTGCTTTCTGCCTATACATACATACAGAACCACTTTCACCCATGAAGAGGTCCATTTGCTTCGTCTTCCAACATCAATTTAGTTAAATGGCGATAAAAGCCAGCTAACAACGCCTGCCATCCATCCCAACCGATATTCCCCAAAAGAACATTTTCCATACGAGTATCCACGACTAATCAAAGCCCATCGATACACAAGGATCCAATATAAAAATAAACTCCACACCGATACCAATTTTCTACTTTTTCACCACATTAAGAGACGGAACATTAACCACCCTAACCCCATGCCCATAGCCTATACACACTGAGGTGGTGGTGTGGTAACGACAGCAATAGCATCACCAAGAATATTCTCATATATGTAGGACCAACATTTATCTAGCTGAATTGCTACCAAACGAAATATAAATAAAGGACATCATATCGCTCCGTATTCTCTTGTCCACTTTACGGCTATGGATACGACAACCGACCACACGGGTAAAAGTGAAGGCGAAAGGCACGAGAAAAGGAGCAATAAAGCTGTTTTTATTTATCACTCGTTTGCGCATATACTCGTACATATGATACGGGGTCGATTACTCGCTGAACTTGAACACTGAAGACTTTTTCACTGTATCCTTCCTTCCTCGTATATGAGATATCCTGATTTTACTACGAGCAGACATTTACGCATATCCTTTCCCGTTTGGCTGCATGCTCAAAAAGAAGGACTTCGCCATTACTCAGTTTTGCGGAAAATAGGAAAAAAAAAGAAAAGCGGACAGTATTACAAAACACCTCCTCTATGTAGTATTTTGTCCATTCGTATACACTCCGCGACAACTGGTTGAGACAACCGCTGTTTTCGAGGTTCCTAGATAAATTCGTCAGCGTGTGTTGATCATTATAAAAAAATCATTTGCCTTCATCTATACTATAAAATTTGTGTAGTGAGTCCTTCGTGGGCACCGTAGCGCAAGTGGTTAGTGCGTCGGACTACTGAGCCAGCGGTCTTGGGTTCGAACACCTAAAAGTTTTTCACAGTGCCCACCTCTTTCGAATGTCTGACAAGCATCAAAGAGTATCATTTGTCACGATTGAGCTTCTCAACTCGCCGTTCGGAGTCGGCAAAAAACTGTAGGTCCCTTCCATTCGTGCAAAAAATGTAACACGCACACACAAATGGTTGCGAGAAGCTGGCCCAGGTTCACCTCGAGCTTCGACTCTAAGTAAAGACCGCCAATCTGCTGGTGTCAAGCTGTATTATCTTCCAGGCACATATCTTTTCCCGAAGTTTTCTGGATGCTTAAAGTTGTTTGAAACAGCTGTACGACTTAGGCTTAACTTAGTTAGGTGGCACTACAGTCCAGGGTAGACCAAGGCATCAAACAACAACTCCTTGCAGTTAGGCAGTCCTGCATACCGGAGCGTTGATGTCGACGTGCAATGCGCAGTATAGTTCGTGGTTGAATCTTATCGCCCAAAATTTGTCAACGTAAACGGGACTGAACATCTTACGAAGAACTTTTCTCCCGAAGCGACCAACGATGACTTCAACTGCTTTCGATAAGGATCATGCTTCAGCTCCATACGGCAAGACTGGGATGCTAAGGATAAGGGTCTTATATCGAGTCTCCTTCATCGATCGGGAAAGGGCTTTACTACTCAATTGCCTTCTTAGGTCTTAGCCCAAAGAAACAGTGATTGGCAAGAGTAATCCTTTGTTTGATTTCCGGTGAGATGTCATTTCTTGATGTAATATCGTTGACAGCATATACTTTGTTTTGCGATCGACTAAGGCTGAAACGTTTTGCAATTTTGTTAAGTTTATGCTGGCCATTTTTGGATGCTTCAAATTTTAGTTGGTTTAATCCAAAACCCATTTTCATCTCTTTTTTCTCTTACTGCTAAGCGGAGTTATAACAACTTGAAAAGCACATCACTGATACTGACTCAATAATTTCACACTGTGATTAGAATCTGCAACTGAAATATACTCCCTCTTAGCCAGTTATCGCGCTCAGCTAAGGAAAAACTGGAAATTTCCAGAAAATTATAAAAGGAAAATAATTTGTGGTACCCAACATTATTTATAGGTAGAAAGCATTATTGTAAAATCCCGAAATTAGTAGAGTGTCCCAATCAATTGTCACTGAGTGTACATAGAAATCCTGCTCCTTGGTCAATGTTCGCCTAAACTTGTGAATTGTGAGGATTATTATTGCCATAATGCGGTAAATATAAATTCTACTGCCTTTCCGTTCTGTGAGCTTTAAGTTATTCGTGCACAAAAGCCGGACGATTGGAAATTCAATGTGGCACTGTAGTCCACAGTTACGGCAACACACGATAATAAATAATGACATCAATTTTAATTACAATCTATTCCAGCGATCATTAATCATGAAAGAGACGAGATAATAACTTTGAAAATGAATGGCCAGGAATGCCGTTTATTTGAGTGATGTTCGAAGGAGTTGCACGTCGGTCGCGTCGAGTGAATTATGTAAAACGATGAAAGATGAACATAAGTACTTTGGACTCTGGAAAGTGGTACATAATGGATTACGTTGATCTAAATTTAACTCCGCCTTTGTTCTTCCTTTGTGATTCCCAAAGAGGGCAGAGAGGGGCTAAGGAGGTACACAGATACAGGAGTACAGGAAAACTGATTGAAAATATGTCCACGACCGTTTGAGAGGGAACAATAATTGTCATATTTCCATAATGAGTGAAAAACAGGACTACTGCAGTCCACAGACATTTGTAATGATATAAATTATGTCCCATCAGGGACTTACCAGTGTGTATAAAACAAGCTGTTTCAAAAGAATTTGAGAACTTTAATTTTTAATCAGTAATGTGGTTTGTTTCAATCATACATATATAGAACATAATGTCATCGAAATATACTCCACGGCTTTGGCTGCCATTATCATGGCACGATAGCATATGCCATTCACCACGGTACCAGTTTGGTCAGCCCGGCCCGATGACGCCGCCTATCTAAACCCCACATAAAACAGTGACTCTTCGTGGATGCATAACATTCTCAACAATGACTCTAAGGATCTCATCAGCCCAGATGCAACAATTCTGCTTGTTAACGAATCCATTATTTAACCACCTGTGATGTATCAAGAAGACTATGGCCATAATACGACAGGACGAGAACAATAAAACTCTTACAACTCCTACATGAAAAAACTACGACTTAATGATGACATGACATCTGCAGGGGATGCGGTGATGAAGAGGCTCATGAGGACACAGCCCATTTCCTCTGTCACTGCCTTAACATCTGCCAACTGAGAGATAGAGACCTTGGCAATTTCTTCTTCGAAGACATCGACGAGTTATCTGATGGATCGCCATCGGACCTGCTTAAATTTCGTCGGTCGGTTGAAACTTAAACATTGACACCACGGGCGGGAACACACTATGGGTATCACAATAGGTCCATATGGACCTAAGTGTGACGAGGATGTTACCACTCTCATCAGCCCGCTAACCTAACCTAACCTAATGCATCTACGAGATTTTTCTCCGTGACGATGCGCTTTTTTTTTGAACGCCCTTTTTCACAAAAAACTTGTATAACTTTTACATCTTGTTCGACTGTGAACGAGTACAGGGTTCAACTTGTAACGAACTCACGATGAGATCAAATCTCTCTATCGGGATGCGGAAATCTCTAATGGGACACCTTTTACATAACAGAAGTTCTGTATAGGGGTATTGCAATCCGTGGAATTCACTGCTATATGCAGGTAATCTAGTGTCGCATATCCAAAAAAGATCGCGACCTCTCTTTATCATTCTAGTGGATAGCCAACTGGCTCTGAAATCGTTAGAATCAAACACTACAAAACCGGCTACCCGAACATAGCAATTTAGAAGGAGACTGGAAAACAGATGAACTAGCTAAAATGGGTTCGGACCAGGGCTGCCGTTTTGAAAACTCTAATGGGAGGATTTTAAAGGTTTGCAGGGGAGTACTTTGTGTCTGAGAGGAGTACAAAACAGAAACAATACAAATCAAACATCAACATCAAGTATTAGCCTGTTTAAACTCAAGAATGTTTTTTTAATAATATGGCTAATGGAACTAGGTATAGGGTGCTTATTATGTTCCAGGTTTTTTTTTTTATAATTTGCGCGTGCAAAAGGGATTGTTAGCACCCTTATAATGTAAAACACAGTTTGTCTACCATTTCGGTTTGGATTACATTTGTCAGTTGGGATTTGACAGTGAAGAGCAGCTGAGTTTTACAGCTCAGTTTAGACGACCAGCAATTTTGGCAACAAATATTTGAAATCCTGGTCGATCAATATACTGTCTGCTGTCTCGAGGTTACCACTTGAAACTAAGTTGGTCATGAATTTAGACTAGGCGAAGTTGATGTTTAGACCCACGTTCTTTGAGGCTGGCCCGAGCTTATCTGGAAGCAGCTTTGCATCATTGAGGTTGTCGGTTCTGATGACAATGTCGGCCGCAAAGCGAAGGTGGCTTAGGGACTCTCCGTCAACTTTGATGCCCTTGTTGTCCCATTGCGTGTTCTGGAAGGTGTATTCTAAGACTGCTGTAAAGAGCTTTATCGAGATAGTATCTTACCAAAGTACTATTCACTGAAAAAAAGGTACTCAAATTACTAATGGTTTTAAAAATTGAAAATATTTTGTAGGGGAGTACAATCATGACGAGGGGAGCACGGGAGTACAGGGTTTGAGAGAGGAGTACGAATACTCCCTTAGTACTCACTTCGGCAGCCCTGGTTCGGACATAGGCAACGGTGAAGCAGAAACCTCTATATTGCCGCCGGTCGATTAAAATCTTATTTAACAAGAGCAATAATATAATTGAAATACAGACCAGCGACTGCGGGTCGTTCTCTATGGCCCAAACTAGATCCCGAAACTAACCGCGTGTTACAATTGTTTTTCTTTTCTTGTGTTCGGCTGCGATTTCCAGTATTTTTGTTGACCTAAACTGCAGCTAAATATAAACATGGTTGGATTTCGAAACACCAGCTCTATACTCTGTCTGTACCTCAACGTCATCTATTAGTATTTATGCTTTACTTTCATAGAAATAAATTCCAAACAACTGATATAATTCCATTCTGTCGGTCTTGACTGCAAAGAACGGCAAGCATAGGTGCATTGAGGTCATGCTCTTACTGTGCTACTGCACCTTCTGCCACTAGACCTCCATATCAAAAACACAGTGCTGTGCAGTCCGACTCAAGGAATATGGGTGCTGGACTGCTAAGCCATATGGACAAAGTAAAATCCTAAACACCCTTCCAAATGGTCTGGTTATGTCTCTGACTGACTACAATATCCCCAAGATAAATGCTATTTGGGTTTTCTTTCCATCGAAACCACCACTTCTACCTATCACCTTCCTATAGAAAGGTTGTACATAGCGAGTCCAAACTTTGGCGTTGGTTTGTAAAGTTTAGATATGGCAATTTTTACCTCAAAGATGAGCTAGTCGATGAACTCCTGAAGTCCACTGTTACGGTAAGCGAACTCGCAAAGAAACTCAACATAAGCCAATGCGGCTATCTATCGAAATCATACAAAGATGGGCAAAGTCAAAATATTGGAAAACTGGTGGTACCTAGTTATTGCAAAATAATCGTCAGCATAGAATCGATGCTTGGCACTTCCTTCCTTTCGCGTTCATCCAGTTATCGGAGATAAAAAACATCCAGAAGTCATACCAACATAACATCCCAGAGATGGACATAATCCGCTCAGGGTGTTACTGTGTGTATGGTGGAATGCTTAGGGAATAGTTCGCTGTGAGGTTGCTGCCTCATAACTAGACCGTTCCCGCGGAAGTCTTCTGCCAACAGCTGTCCAGATTACAATCAAAACTAGAGCAAAAATGACCAAGCCTGGTTAATCGAAGGGGTATGTATTCCATTCCATCAGGATAACGCTCCAAAACCACCTGTGCACAGTTACAGAGAACTATTCCATAGTCTGGAAAACTTACCGTGAAGAGTCTCTGCCTGAGACACGGCCTCCTTCCACTCTCTTCGACCCCGGGCACGCTGTTTCAAGTTGTCTAGACCAAGCGCACTGGCATCCGCGGTAGCTTGGTCCTTAAACCGAAGATTCGGTCTTCCTTGTCGTCTCGAACATGGGGCTGTTATTCGTAGATCCTCTTTGCTGGAGCATTGTTGTCCATTCGCTCGGTGGCCGAGCCAGTGTACTCGACGTGTTTTGGCTTTTCGGACTACATCCACATCTTGGTACAGCTTATAGAGTTCGCGTTTATATCTTCTCCTTCATTCACCCTCCTCACATACGGGACCGAATATCCAACAAAGAATTTTTTTCTCGAAAATATTCAAAATCTGCTCTGCTTTCCTGCTTCTCGTCCAACAGTCGGCTCCTTACAGCAGGACTGGCAGGATCAATGTTCTGTAGAGCATGCATTTCGTCTTCCGAGTTAGGAGTTTTGAACCCATTTCTTTTGCCAAACCGAAGTAGCAGCGGTTTCCTAGGGTCAGTCTTCGTCGAATCTCCACTAAGGCGTCATTCGTGGAGTTGATATTTACTCCGAGGTAGGTAAACTCCCTAACCACTTCCAAGTTACTGTTGCCAACAGTGAAGTTTTATCCTAGGCGGTGGACAGATGTACTTGGTTTTGTCCTCATTCACTTCAAGGCCAACTCGTTTCGCCTGTTCTTCAATTGCCTTAAAAGCCTCTAGCACGGCGCGCTGGGAGCGACCGATGATGTCAATGTCGTCCGCGTATCCCAGTAGCTGGACAGATTATGTGAACAAAATTTAAATTCTCGAAATAATGTCCAGGATTCTCTTGGGGTATTTTTTTCGTTGCCTAAGAGTTGTCTGACATACATACATATATTCAAAATTAAATAGGCATTCTTATATACATACGTATGTATGTATGTATTTTACTACATATTTGATATAAGAGCCCTACTCGTACATAAATAAAGTGATTATTTTAAATAAGTATATTTAGCTCATCCTGGCTGCACAAGATATTTGACTCCCAAAGGAAGGATAACAATTGCCAAACTCCCACACATACATATAACAACAATTCTACCCCCTATCAGATTAAAAGCGTTGTGTTTCACGTGACTACGTGGAGCTATGTAAAGGTGTAGTACGCTCGTTCTGTGTAAACGAATATCACGGTATTTTGGTTGTTGGCGAACAAAAGGAACCGAAACTGCTCATGTTTCACTTTATTTGAAATTCAACGTGTATCCTGACGCGGTTTGAATGCCTTACACACCTTGTTAAGGCGTCAAATAATTTACACATTTATCAAGCTACACTCCAGATAGCTCGATTTGGGACCAGAAAAGAAGAAAAAACAAAACAAAAACATATAAATTCCAGGAGATTCCAGGACAAAGCAATCTACTCGTACATGCATGAAACTTTGATGTGTATGTTCATGGTCGTCACTGTCGTCATCATTTGTTTGGTATGCTGATTTATGAACGGCATACAATTGCAAATGGTGGCAGGGTATGAATAGTTTTGTGCGATACTTACGTTAAAGTGCGCTATCACGGAATCGGTGAGTACCGCCCGCCCCGATCCGAGGGGGAGATACTCGCGCGTTATGTAGGTATCCCGGTGTTTGGTGGTGTCCTTTATATTTAAGTTCACCTGTGCGCATGGTGGATTGGTGGCGCATTTTATTTTTGTTTATTTAATCGTCTCGTGTGACTCCTAATGACACATAATATGTAAGTATATACTTATGCATATGAGTCAGGAGGTGAAAATCTTGATTGTGGTTAATTGATGATCGTGAAACATGAATTTGCTTTGAAGTCTCATGTTTATTTTTGTGTTTATGAATCTGATTTGAATTAATTGCTGGTGGCGGCACTTGACATGCATTTATAACTCAATTGTAAACATCAGCAGGCAATGTTGCAATGATAATAATCAAATCAAAATAGGTATATAAAGTTGTCCTTTATGTCGCCCGAAATATTATAGCGACGCTAATGCGTTTTGGACATTTTTTTTTCATACATGAATAGTAATTGATGAATAAGAAACAAAAGAAGCTACATTTTTTAAATATTTATTTTGTAAGAAGACAGTACAATCGATACCATAAATACATACATCTGTATGTATGTATGCTTATTTGTAGATACCCAGTAGGGAATTTACACGTTACCTCAGTCATTCTTTCTGACCTTACTAAGGGTAGCTAAGCATCGCTTCCTTTTCGCATTACTTCATGCCTTATTTTAGGCTCCATGTCAAATCGCCTAAAACCAAATCGCCCAAAATGCAAAAATGTCACATTGACCAACATTTTTGGGCGATTCAACACTATGACAAATCACCCAAAAATTAAAAAAATGTCAAAAAAATTGTCAGAACTCATGCTTCCGATCGCCCAAAATGAAATAAAATGCGAAAAATGTTAAGTCGCCCAGAAATCTTAGTGGGCGATCAACATTTTTAATTTTTAGGCTATTTAGCATAATATCACATTTTGGGCGACTTGACATCTTCGTTAAAATGGGTCAATAAGTGTGCTCAAAGCGAATTGTAACAACTACAGTAACGGTCACAGCAGAATGTTGTTTTTTCTTCATATCATGGTTATGAAATGAAATACATATGTATGTATATGAAACATAAATATTAGCGCGTGAAGCGACGTTACCGTTTCGCGTCTCGATTCGCGCCGTTTTTCGCACGCCTATCCTTCAAATGAAGGATTACTCTTGCCTATCGCTGTTTCTTAAAAGCTAAAAATGCAATTGAGTAGTATTGCCCGATCCCGATCAACTAACTCTACATAAGACCCTAATCATCCCAGTTCTGCTATATGGAGCTGAACCATAAACTTTATCGAAAGCGAATGAAGATATCCTTGATCGCTTCTAGAGAAAAATCCTTCGTAAGATATTCGGTCCCGTTTGCGTTGACGGGTTTTGGAGGAGAAGATTCAACCACGAACTATACGAGCTGTACAGCGACATCGACCTCGTCAAAAAATTGCGCGAATGGACATCGACCTGGACAAAAAATTGAGCGAATGGACATCCAATCCGGATGGTCAGCCTAGCAGAGGACGACCTCGCCTAAGGTGGTATGCACAAGTGAAAAAAGACATCAACCAGCACAGCGCAGCTGGGGGTAGTTAGCTCAGGACGGGGCTAACTGGAAGGGCTTGTTGGTTTAAGCCTTGGTCGGTTTACCCCGGACTGTAGCGCCACCTAATAAAGTTCTAAAAATTCCAAATTCTATTCCAACACATGTGTGAATTGCTGTCCTTCACTTATTACACCTTTTCATCTTGTTAAATTTTAACTTTGAGCCACTGTAATTGTAGATGTAGATCTATAATCCTAAAAAAAAAACCCTCCTAAAATAAATAAATTTGGAAATCACATTAATAAATGTTACATCTGCTTAATTTACTTTATAATAATTATGAAATATTTTCTTATTAGAACGTGATTGGCCAAAACATTACACGGCGTTAAATAATAACTCAATTTCGCCCGAATTCGTGTTAGCAGGTTATGCCTTGTTACCAATAAAAATACCGTAATTTCATAGGATTCATTACATCCATCTGATAAGTCATAACGACTGCGTGGTCCTAGTATTGCTTTCTAAAGATAAAGTGCCCTACCAGTTTGATAGGGGATGAAGCTGTGGTAAATATTTTACACTCCAATTAAAATTTAAGTTATTTTTCCTATTTGGATACGCGTTCCTTTGAATAACAGTTAAAGGTCATTTGGGTTGGAAAAATCAATATTAATTATTAAGATAAATAGACTTGGAATTTCCCTCGTGCAGGCGAGAAAATTTCGTGCTGTGAAATATTTATAAACATCCTTGGCCAGAAATGAAAAACACCCTCTCTGCGAAATCCATTTTACAAAAATCTACGGTGGGTAGGTTAATATTTTGAACTTCTTAGAATTCTGTTCCCCATTAATGGCTAAATTATGGCAAATTCTTTCGATTTTCAGACTTGTTGTTGTTGTAATTGGTGTCATTTTGAAAAACGCCGTGCGGATCAATTTTCGCGCACATCTCATTTAATTAATATAAAGGAGATTTCGGAAGTACTGATACATTATTACAATTTGAACGTAATGGGAATTGGTGACCTTAATGCAACGGCAGGCAAGGAAAGTGGAGCAGCAAACAATATACTGGTATTCAACGATGGATTCAACATGCGATACATGCGATACAAAACTTCTTGAACTCTGCGTTTCTTCAGGGATGCTTCTGCCTAATGGTACTAGTGTGAGCAACAAAAAAAAGGTGACTACAGATTTGTTGGGAAGCAAGGGACTACGGTTATTGACTATTGCCTATTAGGCGGCCTAAAGGTGGATCTGGTTCCACATTCAGATCACATGGCCATTGTGGCTACTTTTGAATTTACTATTACCCAAGTAAATAGATCACGAGTTAGGAAGCTTGGAGTTTGGAAAACGCATTCATGTATTTGAGGCTTCTGGATGAGAACCTGAATCTTGAAGGATAAATCTTGAATCTTAATGTTCTTCTGATTGAGAATAGTATCAAGAACTCTTACCCATCTATCAATAGAGACAATGGACAAATGATGCAACGTAAAGAAACATGATTTAATTATAAGTGCGAAAGAGCCAGAAATCTTCCATTTTGCTGGCTTAAATTATTATGAATCTGCAATTGAAGGGTGGTCCTTCACTCTTATATCAAAGCCAACCGTGTGGATGCAAAATAGGAAGAACCACTTCGAGCTAGAGGCTCATAAGCTGGCGGATTGCAGGAGTGCAGCTGACTTCTGGACACGGATAACACATGTCAATGGCAGACGGCATGTTATTGGTTCTCCAGGCATTCCCCGAGAGCACATGGAAAGCGTACTTAACCCAGTTGCGCACAATGAAAGCTTCCAGTACGCGATACCTGACTTTGGGAATGATATTCTTGACAGCCCGATAACACATTCAGAGCTTAGCAGCAGGATCATTCGATCCTACGGATTTTTATAAACATGGCACGAACTTGCTTCACGACAAACTAGCCTGCTTCCTTAGTAATGTTTTGGAGTATGGATATGTCCCACAGCGATTTAAGGAGGCTCTCATTTTTCTAACCACAAAAAGGGCAACACATTGGATCCAGCGTTCCTTCCTTTTTGAATGCACCGTACAAAATGTTTACTATGATACTTCAAAGAAGATACTGAATGAATTCTAAGCTGGTTTTGGTCAGGGTACTTTACAATTGACCACATATTTGTTCGAAGTAGCATTGCAAAGTCATTGCTTTCACAAGGTAAGAAGCTCTATGCTTTCTTTATTGAGTTTAAGGCAGCCTTCGACTCGGTGAATAGAACAGCCTTATTATTTAAGCTCTACTGTTTGAGAATGCCCCTAACATGTGGACAACTAATAGGGAATCTATACTAAAGATGCTGTGTGAGATGGAGATACACTATGGTTCCAAACGCACTCGGGAGTAAGACAGCTATGTGCGCTGAGCCCCAATCTATTTGCTGTGTTGAGTGTAGATCTGGCTGACTGTTTGCCAGGAGGTGTGGAATATGGTGGTGAGTTAGTTAAAACTTTAAACATGCCAACCCACCGCCTCCCAAGAGCAGACGTTTCGAATGCTGAACAAACAGGGAATGGCTGAATCTAGCTGCTAGGCGTGGAATCGAGTTAAATGAAAACGACATTGGGAACTGGAAGCCTAAATGCGATGACCTTATTAGCAAGCTAGACGAGTACTCCTGAAGCTGAACTATGTATATATCACAGAGAGGACTTACCTATCTTATGCAGTATGTGCAATTAAGCGGAGAGAGAAGATGTGTTTCATTTAATGGGAAGATATCCGATCCTGCGAAAAACAAGGAGGCATGTACTTGGATTCGACGTCTTGACGGTGGTGCAAGTGATATCCATATTATACAGTACATGAATGAATAAATTGTTAACCTAATCTAAAAAAGAAATTAATAATAAAACTGATGAACGTAAGAATGGTTATGTCAAAACAGCGAGGATTGGACGACGCTGAAAGAGCCAAAATTGTCCTTTCGGATTCTCAAGAGCTGTCTCAGCAAATACTACTATCCATTCAATAGTTCCTATGATTATTTCGAGAGAGTCGAAAGTACATTTCTATGCCCAAACAGCCAAAGAAATTCTTTAGCTTGTGATAAAAGGATTCTTGTTCGGGAGTCTTTATAAAATTGTCAGACGACCACTTCTGAGTAAGCTGCTACACTTCAGAAACGTTGCAATGTTAGATTATCTGCGAGATAGAGACAGAAGCCTGTCTTAAGGATTACAAAAGCCTGAATAGTAGTGTGGAGTATCAGAAATTACTCCAATTGCATAAGTTTTGGAGTCATAAAGATTGGAGCGAGTCAATCTTTGATGGAAGTCAATTTCATTCTGCTATAAGCAAATATCCAATTAACTGAGATATTTGGCATTTCTTGAAATAATCTGAATGCCTATTTACAAATTTTTGGAACTCTTGGTAGTGTTCGCAGGAGGAAGGAGAAAGAGTATCACCCAGATTGTGGGGTACCCATGTGTCATGGTGTGGAGCTTTATGGTATGGCGCCAGGAGGTATTAAAACGTTATTCACGGGCGAAAGAAGGATAATCAGCAACAGCTACATTTCTGTTTTAAATACCTCGTTAAAGGCATTCTATCAGAATATTTCTTGGAAAGAATTATTTTTCAACAAGATAACGCTCCATGCATGTCATAAATCACGAGAAACAATAAGTGGTTTACGAGTCAGAATATATATTCGCCAAACGATTGAACATACATATGTGGGCACTTTTAAAAAGGAGCATAACGAATTATAATCCAACATCTTTAGAAAGCCTGAACCCTGAAGGCCGCAGAACGCCTAGAATGGGAAAATATAAACTCTGAAGAATGTCGGAACGCTTTTGGTTACATTAGGTTGGGAAGGGTTTCTGATTATAAATATATGTGAACAATCGATTCCACTCAAAGCCTTAAAGGTCCTTCGTGGTTTGGGAATTTAATCCTCTTTTTTTAATAATTCGTAAATCAGTGAATTTTAGGAGCTTCGATATCTTTGAGTTTTCCAGCTCTGCTGTGTTTTCGAAGAATCTGTGGCCTAGGGTACGGAGGCGTCATTCTTGTAGAGTGGGCAGTAGTGGGGCTCTCAACTTTGATTGAAACAAAAGGAGAACACCGAATTTATGGAATAAAAAATATATGTTAATTATTTGAAGTAATTCAGTTCTTAGCTTTTATTGTCTTTTTCGATAATTCCATACCACAATCCGATGAACTGTACGATAAATTGTGCTAAATGTTGTGGAAAATATGTGCAACTTCCAAGGCAATAACTGCTAATTCTTCGGCACTATTTTCAGCAGCATAGCATTTGGCGATATTATTCAAAGATGAGGGTCTTGACTTTTCAATAGGTTGCTTTTGTTTTCAGTGCTCAGTCACCAGATAGTATCCATTGTAATCAACTGATAAAAATTAATCAGTTGTCTATCACACCATCATCCACTTTGGTTGCTCTAGGTCTAATACACCAGCTAGACGTAATAATTGTTCGTAAGAGAACCTGAAAACACTTGATCCTTTGAGAGACTTGATCACTACTTCTCTATTTTTATATTTTATATTTTATGTTTTTGGTGCGATCAGCAATGTTCTCCTTTCAACTTAATTAAGAATCCAAAATGACTCCAATGTAGGGTGCTGACTGTGAAAGAGTTTACCTATCTTTTCTCAATGAAAAGAGCGATATCCTTTTCTGTCGAACGAATGGAATATAAAAATGCAATCAAATTCAACAAATATGCTACACCAACTATGTGACTGCACGCCAGTGATTTCTTTCGCTTACTTGTATCTTAAGCAATATTCTCCAAATTACGGTTAATTAGAAAAAAGCGCTTAACAATTAAAATTCATTATAAGCCACGCGGCGCCTATAATCAAAAAAGGGTTTCCTTGAGTAATTATTTTCAGCGATCATCAAACCGCAAGCTTTTTGTAGTGCCGTTAACAATAATAAAATTAAATTAATTGAACTTTGAGCAACGAGTAAATTTAACGCTTTCCTAATGACACCAAACGTGGACCCATTGTGCGTATTTGTTTGTTGACCTTTTTGTGGTCAGAGTGGCGGTTGCCTCCTACAACAAATTTTCTTAACGATAATTTAATATGAAAATGGGGGTGTTTACCAAGGTTACCGCTAATGACAAACAATATTGATACTCTCCTTCCTTAGAAAAGTCTACAAAATTACAAAAAAAAAAAAAAAAAAAAAAAAAAAAAAAACACCAATAATATTCTGCTCGGCCCAAGGAAACACGCGTAGATAAGATACCACACGAGATAGCGAAGCATTCCCTTGGATATATGTACATTTGGTGTTGGCATTTAATTCACAAGTAATTAATACTAATTGTTAAATGTAACAACAACAACTTATCTGAAAATCGAGAAAGGCAAAAAGAAAAACAAGATAAATTAATTCTGCATTAATTTGCCATTTAACCGATTACCCACTTCGAATGGGGGAGTTATAGATATGTATTTTATAGATGAATGCAACGACAGGATATTATGTTGATGGAATCTGCAATAATCAATCGGAAATTAATCCGTATCTACCTAGTTGTGTGCAAGTGAGCAGAGCTACATCACGCCGACGACGATAAAGAGAGAAATTTAATTAAAATACGAGTTAAGTGCAAATTCGATTGAGCATCGAACTGCGTAATTAAGATCTACGAGTATATAAAGCAAACATTATGTCTGACAGCGGAAGGTGATACGATTGAAGTGCTACTTTTCCTATCAGGATGTAACTAATGCACAAATGAACAAATCTTTGACGTTTGATGCCTTTTAAGTATATTTGAACTTCACAGTTATCTTGAATAAGAGTCTTATGCTTAAGTAATCGAATATTACAGGGTGCACATAGTGTGACCTTATTATTATTGAAGAGTGAGATGTACCACGTCCTTAAGGTCTATTGTACTCCAGGATCCATAAGATACTAATTAGTGTAAGAGGTAAACTAGCTTCCTATTGAAGGCTATTGACAATTCGTTTTTTTTTTTGTTGGTACGTCGTCGCTTGACACTGAAAAGCGTCCGACATTTGCAAAGGATATGTTCCTTCGTATCGACCTCTTTTTGCAGAGAGTGAAGAAACATTTCTAAAAAGTTTCTGAAATGTTTTTTGTTGCCCATTCTCGGAAAACTATTTTTGTTTCTCGTGCAGAAAGTTTGATTTTTTGTACCTAAAGATATAAAAATAGAAATGTCCAGAAAGGCGTGGAGTAATGAGGATAATTACTTTTTTTGACACATTTCGTGCTCTGCTTAGCCAGGGCATTCTGGTTAGGATCCAATGAACCTGCATAGGAAATACAGCATCGCTGAGTACAACGTAGGATCAGTGCCGGTTTCAGCACTACCAGCGCCCAGTGACGTATATCGCAACCCTACCTCAATACGTCCCCTCAGGCGGTGACGAACTCAATTAGCATTTTCAGTCATCCAAACTTCCCATATGATTTTCATCTGTCAACTGATGGAAAGAGTTTATTCTTTTGGGAGTTCATTTTGGGTAAAATATTTGTTTCGATCGGTTTTTTAATTTGTTAAAATTTATAAATTGAAAGTACAATTCGTCAGTGTTCAAGGAAATTCTCTTTCTTTTGACACCTCATTTGTTAAAATTGGTTAAGTATGAGAGCCACAAGTGGTACCTACACTACAGAAATAATGTACCTATATGTATGATGTATGATGATGATTATTAATCGAAAAGTATTCTCTTTTCAGTAGGTTAAGCAAAACAAATTTTTTATGCAATTTTAAAAGAAAACCAACAGATGGCGCATCTTTTACACTCAAAAATATGTAGCAAAACGTTCAAGAGAATGTAAACAGATGATTAATAAATGTACGGTTATCTAATACACATTAAAATTGAATAGATCTAAATTAACAGTACATTTTCGTCCACTTAAATTTTTACTCACTCAAAGACATGTCTTCTTAGTGTTTCCTAAAAAAGTTGACATTTTCCCTGAGACATCCTTTTCATCGGCCGTAAATTTTTTGCGCATTTAGGGAAAGCTTTTTAAGGATGAAATTAGCATTATCAAGAAATCATAAATAATGTTTCCAATAGCTTATTAACGATTCGCTAAATCACAAGGAAGAAAACCAGCAGCAAATTTATAAGATTACCTTTTCGAAATGACTTGAGAATTTCCGGCTTTTAATCCGATTTATTCAACTCAAAGAAGGTAACGATACCGACTTAGGGAATAAGAATCAGGAAGCTTTCCGTCAGTAAGTAGTTCTTAAAATGGGAATCCGATTGATCTGAAGGACGAGGAAAATATCCAAAAATGTTAGAATGCAAACCAGTAAAAAATCAATACACAGATGGTGGTCGACCGTTGGGTGTTATCCAGGATTCAGCATTAGCTTAAGATTTGGTCATTAGATGATTTATTGGGTCTACAACTATTAACTATCACAAAGTTTTATTCTTAAGGTATTGAGGAATGTGTTCTTAAGAAAATTCAAATAACTTAAGAAGATACTGACCCGCCATTTGCCGTAGGCACTGCGACCTAAAAGATATATTTTTGCATACAAAGTCAGTTTGGGGGGCCAAAAGAGCCTCGATTTTCTTTATAAAAACACTGAGAATCTCTTTGATGGAGATATTTTGTAAATCTTTAGTCCCTATAATTTCTCTGAGAAAGAACTGTCTGCTTATGGCACAGATATTTCCAAATCAGTGTTCAGTAAAAAAAAAAAAAACATCGTCAAATTTTGTTTAGAGAAGACGATGAGGCTCTGTTCTATCCCAGTGGCTATTGATAAGCAAAGCTGTCGCATTTGGAGCCAGGAAAATCCAAAGGTGATCCAGAAGAAATTCCCTTTTATTTGTGGTTTATGGGCTGGCGGCATCATTGGGCGGAATCTCTTCAAAATTGAAGGAAAACTCGATATGTCACTGTAAATGGTGCCTAGCATAGAGCCGTGTCGAACGATGTTTTGTTTCCAGGAGTACGTGAACATAGTCTGCAGGACATTTGTCTTTAAAAGGATGGTGCCATAAAATGGTTGATGATAACGTTATCTCTGAGGATGGACCTCTGGGGGTATTTGCAGTCGAGGGTATATGCAGACAAACCGAGAACGTAGTGGCCATATACCCGAAATCATTTTTCATCATTTATGCCATAAAATGCGCCAAGAGTTATGAACCTCGATGCAATCAAGCGAGATTCCAAATGTAAACTATTTCAATAATCGATGAATTATTGAGAATGTCCGGCTTGAATTACCAAAATGTTCGGGTGCTTTGGGGTAGACCTTTGGATAAGCGCTCGTAAAGATTTATCCTCATGGAGGAGTTGAATCGGAAAATGAAAATACAGATTTTGAGTTCTGATATTTATTATCACCCTCGCTGAGGGTACGATTGACAAAAAAAAAGATTTTGGGTTAGTAGGAAACAGGAAATAAATAGGTTCGAATACCAATAGGTAACGACTTCTTACATAAACTCTTAATACTTTATTGGAATTACGTACATACATACTTACATATACATATGTTTTCACACGAACGAGGACTTATTCTTACACTACGAATAGGTTGCGTATAATTCCGCCGCCAGTTAGTTCTGAAACTTCAATATTTAATGTTAACCGATAAAAAACATTAAAACAAACCTTAAATTGAAAGAAACATGTCCATTTAAAAGATCATCGACTCTTAAGACCAGAAAGAGAAGCGGAAGGCCCAGATTTACATCAAAACTTGAGGAACAGACTATAAAATTAATAAGCAAGAGGGATCAAAGGCTTACAGCCGTAGAAATCTGTGCAGAGTTTAACCTTTTGCACCCAAAGCCGATATTAGTTACAAGGATTAAAAGGCGTTTAGCTACCACATGCCTTCACAGCCGAGTAGCAGTACGAAAACCTTTGTTACGACCTCAAAATAAATTTAAGCAGCTACATTGGGGAAAAGAGCAGCAGAATTGGATATCAATCGACTGGTCGGAAGACTTACATATAGCCGAAAGCGTCGAAATTTGAATTTTTTTGATAAAAATAAAGAGTTTCCGTTTAGCGGGGTCTGCTGAAGAAAATATGCTCACTAGCTGTGTGGTTCAAACAGTCAATCACGGAGTTGCTTCAATGAGCTGGGTGTTGGAGACCTTCTCCGAAGATCTCATGAATAAAGAGAAGTACAGACAAATATTAGATGAACACACCCTACCATCGTATTGGCGATTTATAGGCCCTAGATTCACATTAATGCAAGATAATGGCTCGAATCAACACTTCGAGCTTTTGGACGAACTTGACAGAGAGGAGCGAAAACAGTGTCCAACATCGAAAGACAAACTTTGGGAGATCCTTCAAGTAGTTTGGAGATCAAAAACATCGAAATATATATAAAGTGGTGTATGTTTTTCAACGAAAAAGAGGTGTTACTCTATTGTACTGCGCAAGTCTCTTCATTTATCACGTTCACTATATTTAGCCATTTGGCAAGGCATTAGTACCGTGGTGTAGTGATGAGTGCGTTGGACTACTACGCAATGCTGCCCGGGTTCAATCCGAGCCCGGGTCCAACACCTAAAAGTTTTATCACGGTGCCACCTCTTTCAAATATCTGACAGGCAATCAAAGACCAAAGAGTATCATTTGTCAATGAGCTTCTCAACTCGCCGTTCGGAGTTGGCAAAAGACTGTAGGTCCCTTCCATTTGTGCAAAAATATAACACGCACACACAATTGATTGCGAGAAGCAATCAGACAGACAAACGGACTTCCAGACCGAACTAACGCGACTATAGGTACTACAAACCCACATACACAGAACTCAGGTGCCCAAAAATAGGACTTACCTAGGCATTACCTCCCTACACAACTTTTGTGTAAATCAAAAATCAAAACTTCCAGCTGACAGAACTTAGCCTACATAAGTTACATCATAGAAAAATACAAACAAAAAAAAAACTTTTCAAATACATTTTCAGGACACTTGTGCGTGCGTCGTCGTCGTCGTCTCGTCCCTACTTATTACATCCGGCCACAAGCGAATGAAATTTACCAGAAAATATTATAAAAATTCCAGCTCTGTCCCCTCTGTTCTATTAGGGCTTTGCTGAAATACACGTAATCACTTCAAAAATTAATAATGCAATTTATGTAACGAGATACGAAATGAGGATCCCTTAAAACATGTACCTTCCAGTAATTGATTACATTGGGATTTTATCATTAAAAATCAACAAGAAAATAAAATAAAAAAATAAAAAAATAAAAAACTGAAAAGAATAAAAGTGGAAAATAAAAATCACCTCTTATCTTATCGTCAACAAAAAGGGAAAGCGAAGAGAAAATCAGTCCACCTAGCAGGGTGGATTCTTGTTGTCACTTCCGCATTACTGGGCTAAGATCCCTTCAAGCTGCTGCTAAGTCTCTGCCGGGTTGGTATGAAATAAAAAAAAAAAAAAATACCCCAATGATTTACTCCTCGAGATGGCAGCGACCGGTAGGAGAACGGTCGTCTTTTGTTGTTTTCATGTTAATAATAAAATTACAGCCCTGCTCGTCAGAAAGAAGCGTAGAACGTTTGATAGGACTCACTCACATTTACACACACACACGGTGCACATCTTATGCGAAACTTCGATTGCTCCTTATGAATTCATGGAGTCTTTTTGTTCGTAATCCTAATTGGATTTCACCTCGAAAACAACTTCTCTCTTCCAATGGGCATCAGTGCTGCCGTTTTTGACTTGTGGGGAAGCGTAATTTGATTTTGCCTACTTATGAGTATTCTGCGTATATAAGTGAAGTATTTGTCAAAAATGTATCCACATTATTTGGTTCAGGCTATAAGTAGGTTAAGTCAATATTCAAAAAAAAGAGAAGAACTTTACAGACTTCTTAAGACTTCTTGCCATACGAATCGTATTGCAAAGTTTTGTAATACAAATAGCAATCATATGAAAGAGTATGTAAGCAGATGTGTGTAGTTCTTATGAAATTATATTTCACTGGTAGTGGATACAGAGAGAGCAATCGATCGAATAGGACAACTGTCCTATTAAATATTCAATTTATATATGACATGAAGACTAAGTAGTGATAGATGGTAATATGACAAAGATTCCAACTGGTTGTATACTTGACATGAATAAAATAAGAAAAGTATTTCATTGACATGGACAATTTAATGTACCAATCGATTTAAATTAATAAACAAATATTTAATTCCGACCATATAAATAGAACAATTCTACATTGCAGTATTGTCCCTAATTGGAATATTTCTCCAATCAAAAAATAGCCAAAACATCGCTCCGCGATAAGTGAGATATTTTTGGCAAACAGATATCAGAGCAACTTGTTTTTTGTTTTCTCCGACTGTGAGTTATTCAGAACAAGTTTTTCCCGATTTTCGACTAACGCTATTACAGACTGACAGCTACGAGAAATACACTAAATAAAGTGCAGAGATTAGCATGTGGATGTTTGAAGTATGACGGGTGCAATGAGAACCTGTCCAACTGCAGCACTGGAGGTGTTATTGGAGCTTACTCCATTGCACCGGGAAGTGAATGAAACCCCAAAAAGGACGTTACTAAGAATGGCCAAAGAAGAAATAGGAAACAGAAAATACATCAGCCACAAAGACCATAATGCAATAACCAATAAGCTTTCCCTTCTAGCCTTTCCTAGAGGCGGACGATAGGATTACAAAATTCAGCTGGAAGACAAATTTTCACATCAAACTCAGCAGCAAGAAAGAATGCAACAATGAATCTTGAACCCATACGCTGAGTCCGCACACCATTGCATGGTACACGGATGGTGCGAGAATTGAGGAAGGAACGGGGGCCGGAGTGTTTGGGCCCGGAACTAAACTTTTCGAACCCATGGGCAGTTAAACCAGCATTTTTCAAGCTGATATCTGTGCTTTCGACAGAGGTGCCCAACTCAATCTTGATAAGCACTACAACAAATGCGACATTGCAATATTGTCAGATAGCCAGATCATCAAATCTAGAATTGTCTGGGAATGCCTAGCCAAACTAAATAGACTGGGCGAATGCAACAACGTCACCATATACTGGGTACCAGGACACCTGGGGATAGAAGGTAATGAAGAGGCGGACAAACTTGCCAGGAAAGGGGCTTCCACATCATTTGTGGGCCCTGAGCCCTTCTGCGGCATAGGGGAACATTCAATAAAAGAGGAGCTCCGATCACTGGAGAAGACAAACAGGTCTGAGTGCTGGACAAAAACTCAGGGTCTAAGACAGGCAAAAAAAAACTGCTGGGTAACTACAACCTTAAGAGATTCAAAGCCTTGACAAAAACAAACTCCGCATCCTGACTGCGTTTCTTACATTGGCATTGTAAACTAGGTCTATCAGATGCGGACTAATGCAGATTTTGCGAGGAGTCCAGTGAAACTCCAGAACACATACTGGTGGAATGTGGGGCATTAACACAGAAAAAATTCAAATGCTTGGGTAAATACCAAATTACAGCAGAGGATCTACCAACTACCACTCATAGCACCCAATCTCCTGCTGCGATTTCTCTCGGAAATTGGTCTGGATGAGGTGCTGTGACCTATGGAATTCTCATATGGGCTAGGTGTGAGCGAAGCTCTCTCTAACCGATTCCAATAGGAATAATGACGAGAGGGATGTTCCTTCGTCTAGGACTTGTAGGGGGCACAATAGATCTTAAGGTCGCGGTGTATCTCACCCTTCAATAATAATAATAATAATAATATAGGGTCTTTCATTAAAGAGTGTAAGGAATAAAACAACAACGGTATGACACAATTTGTTTATTAGATCAAGAAAGTATTGACATTTAACTTGAAAACACCCTGTAGAATGAACAAATGCCTAACTAAATCTCATCCGAACTTGCTTGGAATAACATAGCTAAAAATGGTGTGAATTAAATACATCATATTTTATCGAGATGTTGCTGTACATACATGACAGGGTTTCTTTGCTAAAAGGACTTTGGCCGGCGCTGGACCGTAAAAGGACTAGTGAAATCCTTAGACTTAGCTGGGCACAAATGAGAATAGCTATCTATATGAATATTACACGGGCTTTGCCTTTTATGTAAACACGCCAAGAGGTTCCGACTTATTCGCAGATAAATATGTAGGTGTAGTAGAGGATTCTGTGTGAATGTCAGGGCAAAGCACGCAGTCGCAGGGACATTTTCCTACTTCCTACTTCTTTAGTAACCTGGAGGAGGTAGGCCAAATCAATCATAGACTCGTTCTAAAATTTTGCAGGGTACTAAAATGCTTTGAGCAAATTGTGGCGATTTAGGTGCCATCCTTGGATGGAGTCTTATGGGATCACGATGGGCCCACTCGGATGTCGGATGCCTAGTGTTTTGGAATGGCTCAGATTCTCAGCCCCTCTCAACCTAACCTTACCTACTAACAGGATAACTGAGCTAGGGTTGCAGCAAAATCACGTTTTTATTTTCTTATTTTTGTGTTTCTTTAGTGCAATTTGGAACTATTGAGCGAAATGGAATTTTGAGTACTTTTTCACACCAGTTTCTTAAAGAAAAAATTAAAAAAATATATTATATTTGAAATCCTTGCTTCTAGAAAGCTCTTTTCGAGTTTAGATTTCGCCATCCTCTAATAGTGTTGTTGTATCACCATATTTTCGAGCGGTAAGTAGTGGAACAGGTGTAATGCATAATTATGTGAAACTTCAAGTTTCTATGTAGTTTTAATGTATAACTAAATTCTATGGTATAAACAAGGCTTTTGAAATACATAATCCGGAGTAATAATAGGCGTATTTTTTTGATAGGTAATCTATATAGCCCTAAAAAAATATGTGTAAAAAAAGCTCTTCGGTGATGACATTCGCCATTTAAACATGTTTTTTTCTTTTTAAAAAGGCGGGATACCCTAATTAATGATTTGCCAGAGAAAAATGAATTTTTTTTCTGACTTCTAATATTTCTTCCTCACTTTTCCACTTGTTTTTCAAACTTCTTTGCATAGCATCACGTTTTCAGCGCCGCAATTGTTTTCACATTTGTCACCTACATGTCATATTTGACATTTTCGATAAAATTTCGATAACGATCGACAGAAAATAGTTTGGTAGCACATTTTTTTTTGTCCAGGCTAAGGACATAAGACTCGATAGCTATCTGGATTTCGTTATTCTATATAGGCAACACCCCACCATGATTTCACTTCATTACGCTTATCTTTCCTCTGGTAAGTGGTTCTATGGCGGGATTGTCATTATCAGGGATAGGATTTTGTTGACCTAAAAAAGTAAAAAAAAAATGGCAAAACAAAAGACTTAAAAAGGCATTTTTTAAAAAAACGAGAACAAAGAACGTAAATGCACATCTAATTATAGAAGCATTGAACTACCAAGAACTTTTTGAAATTTTCTGGTAATAATCTTCTCCGATTGTCTCTTAGAAGCGCCTTGAAGGAGCTAAATGACCTTTCTACTTCAGCTGATACGAAATGGAGCCCATTTAAAGATTTCAACATTATTTACACCAATGTTTGATGGTACTTTTGGAAAATATTTTTCAATTTCTATGGTGGGCAGTAGAACGAGTAAAAGTCAAAAATTTCAATTTTTCAGTCGGGGGAAAAAACTAAATAAATCTTCTACTATGTCACATACAGTAAGGCTACTTTGCACTGCCCCTTTTTTACCATTTGTGTGTGCAATAGGCCGATACAGCTTTTACCAATTATGATATATAAAATTTGCAATCGAATGTTGTACATATTTATCTCATTTTGACTAATTGTTCTATCGCCCAACATAGATTTGTTGGAATACGTGTACATGCATATTTATGAATGCACACAAGCAATAACAATTTTCAAACCAAAGCGGGTAGATATGTATATGTACAAGCATACATACATACATATATAGATCAGTGATCGCAGGGCAGGGACCCTTTTGGTGGCGGCAATGCAATATGTATTTTTTATAAAGCGTATCAACGCACGGCGGGTATTCGCTAGTGTACGATATTTCCATGTTGACTCTCCCTACAGACTAGACCTTTTAAATTGTGATGCATCTAGGAATGTAAGTATGCGTATTACGTATTGTGAGGAAGAAGCATAATGTTTGCACAGATGAACATGCATAGGTACATACTAGCATTATTTTCTTAGCGAACACGCTTTGAGAAAAAAGCATAATATGCAAAAAAGGCAGAAAAAGCCAATAACGATAAGAAAAGGCAAAAAAAGGCAATAATGGTATAAAAAGGCAAAAAAAGGCAAAACAAAATACACATATTTGGAATCAGGAAGAAATGAAACGTGTTTGTGTAAAGTCGGTACTATCTTCCGACTAAGCAAAAAAAGAGGCAAAGTTAGCAAAATCCTATCCCTGGTCATTATGATATCGTTATGGGGTGTATAGAGTTTTTAGTCATCCTTTCCAAAATAGTGATCTCCATATTAATTTTTGAAACAATTTTTTGTTTTAACAAATTCGCCATCATCCGTATCAACTATGTCCGGCTCTTCACTTGAATCTTCACTTATATAGTGTCAATAACAGTTGAATGCTTTCTTGATCTTTTTCAAATGACATTTTCAAATTACCTATACAAATTCACCCAGTAAAAAAAAATTACACAACTGGGTAGGTGGAGGAGTCTGTTACGGCTTCCTTGTGCAACCAAACTTTTTTAAAATCATCTGAATCTGTATAATAGAAAACAACAGGAAGGTACTATATCGACAACGGGTGTTGTCAGTCGCAAAGTATAATATTTTTGAAAAATAAGAGCTTGGGGTGTTGTCAGCACCCCACCTACCCAGTTAAAGGTTAACATTAAAAATATTTTCTAAGGCTATATAGATTACGAAAAAAACGCGCCTAATAATTATCGTTTTCCATGATTCTTTCTAGCTCGTGTAAAATTTGGGGTAACAAAGAAATTTTAATCGGATACAATTCGGGACTTGGACAACACCATTTAAGTAGGGTAGGGCGGGGCTAGTTGGGCCACGGGGCAAGTAGGGCCACGCAAATTACTCAAGAACCGCAAGTACTACAGGAAAAAATATCATACACGAAAGAAGTGTGCACACTAACCATCATGTGCAAATCGGTCTCCATTACATTGTATCAAAAGGCGGGGAACTATGGGCATTTTTTCCGTTTGAAAAATTTAACAATTTTGAGTAATTTCTTATTTTTGATGCAATATGTTCATCAAACCAGGTGTGGGGTAAGTTGGACCATGTGGACCGCTGAAGTAACAAATACCTTCATATGTGTTCTGTATTGTAGTTCTGATCGTTATTACTTGTTCAAGTAGTGGACCTATCATTCAAAGTAAGACTTTTGAGTTTGCGATGAAAAGGCACGGCAGAGTTCAAATGGTTCTAATTTGTTACCTCTGAAGTCTGTAAATACGCATTCTTATTATAAATTTTTAACACAAGGATTCAGGTGTCATATTGGCGCAGTGCCATGCTAGTCCACTCTGTATCATTCCATTGTATTTAAAATTTAGGATAAGAAAACCGCTAATAGACTGTCTTCACATGTCCTTTATGGCCATTTTGCTTTACCTTCACAACTCGAATTCTTAAAAAAAAAAAAACATTACTCGAATTTACTCAGCCGTACAACTTTAACCTCTATAACTTAAGTTGAAGGTATGCTGAAATGTCTATTAGGACATATTATTCTATTCTACTATCGGGGGTCATAGCACGATTAAATATTTAGGTCACCGATTATCATTTTCATAAACACTGTGGGGATTGTGTGTACTACTGCGGGACTCTTTAATATTTTATTGGAAGCAAACAGCTTAGTTTGGTAAAAGTATTTCTTTCACTTTCACTTCTATGTACATATGTAGTTCGTTAGACGTAAGTAAATATGTACATATATAAGCTGTGCTTACAGTTACACTTATTGTCCTTCGGAAAAAAAATTAGGTTGTGGCTTACTTAACGGTTTAATGAGGCTAGACGGTAAGTAAATGAGTTAAACTACGTTAACCCTAAGACTGTACAATGAGGTAGAATTCACCCCAAGCGTTTTCAGCTTCCAATAACTTAGAAAGTATTGAGTTTCTGGACATGTACATAGTTTCTGTTCCAGCTGTTGGACAGAGATAGGTTTTGCATAAAAAATACGCTATGCGACCTAGTATCTAGAGTAGATGAACAATGTAGACAAGACTGCATCCACCAGGCTACTTCGTCTGTCCATAGGTCAATATATAACCGCCTTAGCCACAACCTATGCGAAAAAACTACTTTCGCAGTGAACACAGCCAAGAAATAATAACAGCGATTTTCAAAATGAGAGGTGAACTAGTGAAATTAAATTACATACCACACCGTGAAGACCTACCCATTTTCTGCAGTATGTGCAGTCTCACCGAGAGAGAAGATGTGATTCATTTTCTTGGAAAATGCCCGATCCTGAGGGAAATAAGAAGAGATCTTCTAGGCAGTGACTTCAAATCTGAAGCCGAAGTATTGGCGCTCTTAAACTGTGAAGATGATATACCTCAACTTTTCCGCTATTTCCAAATGGCAATATCTTATCGGAATATGATTATAAACGAGGCCTTTTAAATCTATCATTTCTTATTATTGTACTAAACTTTTCTGTTATTATTTTTATTTTTTAATTTTTTGATTTTACTGCAACAAATTTTAAATAATTAGTACTAAGAACAAATGTCAATCTGGCAGACGGCAAAGCCATGCGCTAACGATTTGTGTAAACTTTTGTAAGTTCTTAAGAGAAACAATAAATCAAAATCTATCTATCTATCTACATAGTTTCTGTAGTAAAATCTATGTTCTCTAAAATTGTGTCCACGTTTCTTATGAAGTAAATGTTTAAATAGATAAAAACGCATTTGTGCAGAAACAGAAAGCCAAATGATTTTACTAAAAAACTTAAAATACTGTTAAGTTTAGTTTCATCTGGTTCGATCACAAAAGATAAATTCAAAAATATAATGCGTCCTTGAGATTTATAGATAATATTAGCTGGAAAAATAATTAGAAAGTGTGATCGAATATTGATATAATAGTGAAATATTACGGTAAATCATTCCTACCTACCTTCACTAGTTAGTATATAAAAGAAAAGAAAAGTTGCACACCAGAGGTGAGAAGGTTTATCGTGCAGAGAAATAGGATCAATGGGTTCAACCAGAAATGATCTGCTGTGCTCCGAAAAGACAGTCTGCTCTACTATAATGTTGTACACTGAAACTGGCATCATAGAAAACCCCAAAGAAACAAAAACGGGTCGATTAAAGAGGACAGGCTTACTTGTCGACAGAGTAAGACGGACCAATCCTTTGTGCACTGGCAAGGACATTCACCCTGCTATTTCGACCCACTTAAGTGCACACATTACACTAAAGACAAAAGGCATCGACTTTTGGAAGCAGGTTTGCGGGGGTACATTGCTTGCAAAAATTCAAGCGTTTCAAAAAAAAAAATGCATTTCAGTTGAAATTTGAAAAGAAGCATTCACGACTTTGCATTCTAGAAAATAATCTTCTAGTCTAGAGTGATGAATCGAAGTTTAAAATGTTCTGATCCGATGGCGAAAAATATGGGAGATGGGAGTAAAAAACTCGATCACCTACCACTACACCATTATTTTATTAAATTTTATTAAATTGAACCTGTGGCCTATTTCACCAACTTACAAATTGTAATTTAGAAGCACTTTTTCAACAAATTTGTAGAAAAATCGATTTATTCTGTTTCACAAAATATTTGTGCTACAAAATTGTAGTTGTAGTTTACAAAGGGAAATTTGTAGAAATTTCATTATTTTCGTTTCACCAAAAGTTAATTTTCTATGTTGCTAACAAGTACAAAATTGTTAAAATTTATATTTTTTTGTAACTTTGTGTTTCACGGAATCCAGAAATTTTACAAATTTGTTCAATTGCTGAAAATTTCTTACAACAGAAAGATCGTGTGTCGATTTACTAACAATTTGTATTTTTCGAAAAAAATCGCATTTCAAGCCTAAAAATATCTTTACGTCGAAGGCCTAGTAGCACCGATAGTGATATAAGTAACGATTTTGTGCTTAATAGACCAAGGAAAATATATCGTCCGCGAATTAACTTTGAAATTGCAGAATCTTTTGTTTTCAACGAAAAGTTTCAGTTAAAACGAGTTAAGGCAGAGGAAATATGTAATAAGACAAATTGGACCTAGGATTGCAAATGAGTCTGCGAAAATCTTTTCACTAACACCGACACAGCAATTTCTTCTTATCATTAAACCGGTGATAAAAATTTTGTTCTGTTTATTTATTTTTGTTCTTGATGTTATCAGTTAGCGTAAACCCAAACTGAATAGAACAAAACTGTGTTAGATACACATATTTCGATGGGAGTACCCCCATTGAATAAAGCAAAACAAAGCAGACTAACGCAAACGATTTTTCTTGACTGCCTAAGTCAAATATCGCACGTGTATTTATGGGACTACGTACATACATTGATATAAGTAAAAAAAATATTTTAAGCAAAACAGTCAAGTAAGGCACACCCACGAGAAGACATTTTGGGCATAAAAAGGCGACCAATACGTAAAATCAAATACATCAACTCAGTCAAACAGACAAAATAAACAAAATTGAGCGATGATTTATCGGAATTAATGCTTTATTCATTCAATGTCTGTAAAGCCAAGTGTAGTGTAGTATCGAATCGAGATGTGTGACGATGAAAACCAATTATTTTTGATTGAAACTCGGGCAGCGATATATAAGTAATAATTTTAAATTAAAAGAACATAGCGATAAACGAATTATGTACTGACAAATAATGGTCAGAAATTGCTGCGTTACGTTTTTTTATGATAATTTTTGTATTTAACATCTTTATTATGTACATTCATATGTACATAGCCCATAGTACATGAGGTACATTAGATAATGCTAGCAATATTTATATTGCCATGGAACTGATCCGTCTGTTGAATTGAAATACTTCGTGAATTCTCTTCGTACATATATTAATTAAAATGCTTGTTGGACGATTTGAAATTACTACTAATATAATATTTTCCATTTTTCATCCTTATAAAATTGTGACGAACGCAGGCTGTCATTGTTATAATATCCACATTGTCTTGAGATACCAATATAACTTTTTCCAAAACCCTAAATCTTTTTGTAATCATACCAAATGCACGCCACCAATCTTCTTGCTCTCGATAAACGGTAGTTAAAGTATTGAAGTTAAGTGGACCAAAATCTCATAACTGTTCAAATTAGAACGATTGACACAGCTCTAAACTAGTATTCTTTGCTCTTCAGTAGGAGACAACTAATAAATCATGCGTATCAATAACCCACACCAAATGAAGCAAAACTAAAATGTGTTTTTGACGTGCTTTATTTGGTATGGGTTCACCCTTTAGAGAGCTTACAAATTTGTGAAATACAGTTGTTGTTTACAACTTTGCAGAGTAAATGGTGAAACGGTTTTTTTTTGTATTTTTAAATAATAAATACAATTTCCCTTATATTTTTCTCTTTTTAACAAATTTGTTGGAATTAAGTTTGTAGTTTGTGAAACAGAAAATCAGTAAACAAATTTGTAAATGTAATCAACAAATACAAATTTGTAATTGTACTTGTAATTTGGTGAAATAGGCCACTGGTGGTAGAAATGTCATGATTTGGGTAACCTTTCTGTGGTATGTTGTTGGTCGTAATGTGAAAATAAACGGGTACATGGACCAGTATGTATACAATGACATACTGTAAAATACAATGGAGCCGTATGCTGATGACCACTTACCAGTGTCATTTTCATTTTAGCAGAAAAACTATCCTTAACCGTCATCCTGTATTTTGGGCAAATTTCGCCCGGACGCATTTTGAGACTTAAAAAACTCGCGCGATTTCTATAATATGTATGCTACCAAATGTAACGAATGTAATTCAGTTATCTGTAGAAAACATTCATTTACGGAAATAAATTGTAAAAAGTGCAAATAATGCAATAAAATTGTGCTAAGAACAATTCACCCAAAACACTGAATGTGTAATTTTTTTTCTTTACAGGATGAGGGTTAATACACTTCACGGCTAGTAAAGTGTTTGTTTGAGAAGCAACAGATGAGTGTTTTGGAGTGTTTATTTCATATGAAATAAACCCCCAAGAATGCAGGCTTATTTCGTGGGTTTTTTTTGGGACTTACATATTTCATACTTAAAATTGGGGGGTTATTTCATGGTGAAATAAGTCCCCAAATTCAACAATGAAATAAGTCATCAAATTCGGGGACTTATTTCACTCTTCTATTTTAATGCAAAATTCAATCTTGAATCTCCATTGGAAGTAGTTGAGGCTTTTAACGAGAATCCATTTGGAATAATTTTGATAGGACCAAAGATGAAGCGCATTGTACGGCCTTTTTTAAAGCATGCATTGAACGTGATGACAGATCATTTGCGCTCTGCATTTTCGGGTCAGATCGCATGATGAAATTCATAGAAGAAAATTAAGAAATGCACATAATATACATGTGTATTTATGACATGTATTTATATCAAAACCTTTTCCTTATTTTAAAATGTAACATTTACTTTCTGTAATGCAATAAAAGCATAAAAAATTACTGAAAAAATGGGGACTTATTTCATATCTATTTGGGGACTTATTTCATACCTTTTTGGGAACTTATTTCACCTTCGATTTTGGGAATAATATCACAGTGAAATTATTCCCCAATTTTGAGGAGTTATTTAGATTTCCGTTTGGGGGATTATTTCATTGGGGGGTTATTTCCTGCAGCAGTTTTGTTGAATATAAGCTACCCCAACAAGCACTATTTCTTTTCATAAAATAAAAAGTTAATAAGATACAAATTTGACTTTATTTTATGCGGTTTTATGATTTTTAAAGAAAGAAATATTTTTTTTTCTAATTATAATTCCATATGAAAACGTACTTCATTCTTCGTTGGCTTAAATGGTACGGGAGAGCGGGCACCTTTGAACGTGGGGCAGCTTTCAACATCGCTAATAACAACTCAATTAATAAATATTTTAGAACGTTAACCAAAATTTTCACATGGCGATACCCTCATCTTTACTCGTCAATACTTTTCGGGGGTTTCCTCAGTCGTCATCTGCCAGTAGCTGGGAGTGCAGAATTTATGCACACAATTTCGTTTTATAAATTTTTTTTTGTAAGGTTGTTAAAAATTTTTGGTGGGGGGGGGGAGGGGGGGTTTGTGAGTAATATGGAGGCACCGTTTCATTTGGGATAAGAATAAGGTAAGTCTTTTGCTAAATATTTTATACATAATTTGTTATGCTGAATTTTCCATCACTACGCATGTTGTGGCAGGTTTGAACAAAACGGACAAAAAAAAAGAACTACCGATCTTAAGGCAAATTACATCAAGACCGCCATTTTAGCGGTTACTTAACACTCCACAACTTCAAGATGTTTAAGTTCGATTTTTTTATAAAAAAAAAGAAATTGTTTATTTAAAATGGTTTTTATTGAAATATAGTGTACTCTCTCCTGACGGACACCTCTCATAACCGGACACCTCTTATAACCGCACAGATTTCAAAGAACGGAAATAAAAACTCGGTTTTTCATATAAAAAATTCACCCTTAACCGGACTCTCTCATAACCGGACACGGACACCAATTTTCGTAGCCGCCATAGAATGTCGCTCTCTCTTAACTGGACAAACCACATCTACGTATAGCAAATTGTTTACATATTTTATTTTGCTTTTGTTTTGTTTTCCTCTTCTTAGGACTTTGCAAAGAAACGAAACAAAAATGTAAACTGTGCAGTGTGCCTAGGCGTTATTATCACGTTCGCGGTCTCGCGGACACATAATTTTCGGTGGAGAACGCTAGAATGACACACGCATTTCTCCGACATTTTGAGAGATATTTTATATTATTTTATGCAAATTTTGTATAAAGATAAAAATGACTCCGCTGGTCACAGTAAAGTGAAAATTTGTCTCTGGTAGAATAAAATAATGCCGGAATATGGAAGTATGGAAACTGTATTTCTCGTCGGGGTATCCCGTCTTGTCCTATAACATACCTAAAATTCTTTGACGGCATATGCCATCATGACGCCGCTGATTTCCTTAACCCTAGAAAGATAAACTACGCCTCGTAGGCGCACGCGAAAAATATATACTATTTCTTCTTTTAACCGACGCTCGAACAAAGTTATTCTTTTAAGCCCACTCTGTCGTCGATCAACACTTGCGAGAGACAATCGTTTCTGTTCGGTAAGTACAACAGTTTTGTTATACTTACTTAACATATATATGGTGAACATAAGCATGATGTTTGCAACAATTGTCTATAACTATTGATTTTTTTAGTATTTTTGACTGATTGGTATTATTTGATACTTATCATATCGTTATTCATCAGTTAGTTAGACACAATAATATAAATGTTACCCATTTTTAATAATACATAATACCTCTAATTTTTGTTCCATTTTGTTAAGGATTTATAAAAATCCTACATAACTTTCTTATAAATAAAAAATAATAATAAATATTTATGTTTTATTTACTTATTTATAATGTAACAATTCATTGAAATTATAAAAAAAGGAATAGTTATTTAAATTTTTAAAATAAATCGGTTTTTAAAACTGTGCGCCTCTTGGGCGCATGTTTATCTTTTAGTACTAAAAAATAAGATTATCTTTCTAGGGTTAACCAATGAGGACATATGCCGTCTTGTTCGGGAACATCCAAAAAATATGTTCATTTATAAATCCCGTTGTCCTTTTTAAATAGGTTTGTTTATTAAGTGTATGTATGTATGTATGGATGTGTAATTTCAAGCTTGATTTCCATAGACAGATATATGAATTGTTCGGTAATTTGTGTTTATCACATAAAAATTAATTCATTTATAAAATAAAACTAATACCATATGTCTATTAATTGTGTTTCGTTGATCTCAATTTATTTTTTTCCCCTATAACTGAACACCTCTCATAACCCGAGACCTCTCATAACCGGACAAATTTCTCGGTACCGTCAGTGTCCGGTTATGAAAGAGTTCACTGTACAAATATTTGATTTATTTAAAATCAAGCGCGAATCCTCTAGTTTGCTGTCCAAACCATTAAAATAGCTACAGCTCAAAAATGCCCCAAGCCATTTCAAAGCTGTCACCGGTTGGGGCACATTTAAACATTAGGACTTATTTTTTAAAAAAAAAAAAATAAATTATAAGCCTTAATTGAATTTACACAAATGTTGGTTTAAATTGAAGCGTAATTTCACTTCTCAAAATGTGAATAACTTAAAGACGAATTTCAAATATATTGGTGTTAAGAAGCCTTCAAAGAGAAAGGTGTTCATTGGTGCATCCTCTCCCCTATAGGTACATATGTCCTTGTTTTCTGTTCACAAAAAATAATGTTTAATACATAAATTTTGTGAAAATATAAATTAAGTTTAATTAATAAGAGCGCTGCTATCATGTTTTTGTAGAAAAGTTACTTGTTTCTAATTAGTTCTCCACCACTGACATAAAAGTAGTTTTTCACATAGAGAATGTAAATGTGATTTAAAACTTACCAGTCATATATTTATTAGTTAGTCCGAAATGCATAATTCATCATAATATGTCGCAAAATTCTTTTACTCCAATTAAGTGTAATTTTGTTTTTCCACCTCACAGTTATTGCAAATCTTTTTTCCTACATTTTCATATTTTTTTTCAACGAAATTCCACTAATTCTACTTGCACATACAAACACATACACGTAAGTAGGTACACGTTATATATGTACGCGTTATATTTATATGTATGTGCGGATGCAACACGGAAGGATATTTACCCGATAAACAGTTCGAATCGAATTACCACGAATTACCACACTAAAAAAAAAGATAAACAAAAATCAATAATCTGCAATAGGTTTGTATGTTGAAATAGAGGGAAATAAATGGCTGGGAAATGGCAAGGAAATTCAATGGAAAATTGCTGCGGTTGTACGGAAGAAAGGTTTGAAAAATCGGTGCCAGTTTTTCGTTTAAGTTTTGTTTAAGAGTAACTAGGAAATACATGCATATGTACGTATAGTAGGAGTAGAACCAGTCTAAGTTTATTTATTCCTTAGATTTGATTAAACGCATTTTGAGACTTAAAAAACTCGCGCGATTTCTATAATATGTATGCTACCAAATGTAACGAATGTAATTCAGTTATCTGTAGAAAACATTCATTTACGGAAATAAATTGTAAAAAGTGCAAATAATGCAATAAAATTGTGCTAAGAACAATTCACCCAAAACACTGAATGTGTAATTTTTTTTCTTTACAGGATGAGGGTTAATACACTTCACGGCTAGTAAAGTGTTTGTTTGAGAAGCAACAGATGAGTGTTTTGGAGTGTTTATTTCATATGAAATAAACCCCCAAGAATGCAGGCTTATTTCGTGGGTTTTTTTTGGGACTTACATATTTCATACTTAAAATTGGGGGGTTATTTCATGGTGAAATAAGTCCCCAAATTCAACAATGAAATAAGTCATCAAATTCGGGGACTTATTTCACTCTTCTATTTTAATGCAAAATTCAATCTTGAATCTCCATTGGAAGTAGTTGAGGCTTTTAACGAGAATCCATTTGGAATAATTTTGATAGGACCAAAGATGAAGCGCATTGTACGGCCTTTTTTAAAGCATGCATTGAACGTGATGACAGATCATTTGCGCTCTGCATTTTCGGGTCAGATCGCATGATGAAATTCATAGAAGAAAATTAAGAAATGCACATAATATACATGTGTATTTATGACATGTATTTATATCAAAACCTTTTCCTTATTTTAAAATGTAACATTTACTTTCTGTAATGCAATAAAAGCATAAAAAATTACTGAAAAAATGGGGACTTATTTCATATCTATTTGGGGACTTATTTCATACCTTTTTGGGAACTTATTTCACCTTCGATTTTGGGAATAATATCACAGTGAAATTATTCCCCAATTTTGAGGAGTTATTTAGATTTCCGTTTGGGGGATTATTTCATTGGGGGGTTATTTCCTGCAGCAGTTTTGTTGAATATAAGCTACCCCAACAAGCACTATTTCTTTTCATAAAATAAAAAGTTAATAAGATACAAATTTGACTTTATTTTATGCGGTTTTATGATTTTTAAAGAAAGAAATATTTTTTTTTCTAATTATAATTCCATATGAAAACGTACTTCATTCTTCGTTGGCTTAAATGGTACGGGAGAGCGGGCACCTTTGAACGTGGGGCAGCTTTCAACATCGCTAATAACAACTCAATTAATAAATATTTTAGAACGTTAACCAAAATTTTCACATGGCGATACCCTCATCTTTACTCGTCAATACTTTTCGGGGGTTTCCTCAGTCGTCATCTGCCAGTAGCTGGGAGTGCAGAATTTATGCACACAATTTCGTTTTATAAATTTTTTTTTGTAAGGTTGTTAAAAATTTTTGGTGGGGGGGGGGAGGGGGGGTTTGTGAGTAATATGGAGGCACCGTTTCATTTGGGATAAGAATAAGGTAAGTCTTTTGCTAAATATTTTATACATAATTTGTTATGCTGAATTTTCCATCACTACGCATGTTGTGGCAGGTTTGAACAAAACGGACAAAAAAAAAGAACTACCGATCTTAAGGCAAATTACATCAAGACCGCCATTTTAGCGGTTACTTAACACTCCACAACTTCAAGATGTTTAAGTTCGATTTTTTTATAAAAAAAAAGAAATTGTTTATTTAAAATGGTTTTTATTGAAATATAGTGTACTCTCTCCTGACGGACACCTCTCATAACCGGACACCTCTTATAACCGCACAGATTTCAAAGAACGGAAATAAAAACTCGGTTTTTCATATAAAAAATTCACCCTTAACCGGACTCTCTCATAACCGGACACGGACACCAATTTTCGTAGCCGCCATAGAATGTCGCTCTCTCTTAACTGGACAAACCACATCTACGTATAGCAAATTGTTTACATATTTTATTTTGCTTTTGTTTTGTTTTCCTCTTCTTAGGACTTTGCAAAGAAACGAAACAAAAATGTAAACTGTGCAGTGTGCCTAGGCGTTATTATCACGTTCGCGGTCTCGCGGACACATAATTTTCGGTGGAGAACGCTAGAATGACACACGCATTTCTCCGACATTTTGAGAGATATTTTATATTATTTTATGCAAATTTTGTATAAAGATAAAAATGACTCCGCTGGTCACAGTAAAGTGAAAATTTGTCTCTGGTAGAATAAAATAATGCCGGAATATGGAAGTATGGAAACTGTATTTCTCGTCGGGGTATCCCGTCTTGTCCTATAACATACCTAAAATTCTTTGACGGCATATGCCATCATGACGCCGCTGATTTCCTTAACCCTAGAAAGATAAACTACGCCTCGTAGGCGCACGCGAAAAATATATACTATTTCTTCTTTTAACCGACGCTCGAACAAAGTTATTCTTTTAAGCCCACTCTGTCGTCGATCAACACTTGCGAGAGACAATCGTTTCTGTTCGGTAAGTACAACAGTTTTGTTATACTTACTTAACATATATATGGTGAACATAAGCATGATGTTTGCAACAATTGTCTATAACTATTGATTTTTTTAGTATTTTTGACTGATTGGTATTATTTGATACTTATCATATCGTTATTCATCAGTTAGTTAGACACAATAATATAAATGTTACCCATTTTTAATAATACATAATACCTCTAATTTTTGTTCCATTTTGTTAAGGATTTATAAAAATCCTACATAACTTTCTTATAAATAAAAAATAATAATAAATATTTATGTTTTATTTACTTATTTATAATGTAACAATTCATTGAAATTATAAAAAAAGGAATAGTTATTTAAATTTTTAAAATAAATCGGTTTTTAAAACTGTGCGCCTCTTGGGCGCATGTTTATCTTTTAGTACTAAAAAATAAGATTATCTTTCTAGGGTTAACCAATGAGGACATATGCCGTCTTGTTCGGGAACATCCAAAAAATATGTTCATTTATAAATCCCGTTGTCCTTTTTAAATAGGTTTGTTTATTAAGTGTATGTATGTATGTATGGATGTGTAATTTCAAGCTTGATTTCCATAGACAGATATATGAATTGTTCGGTAATTTGTGTTTATCACATAAAAATTAATTCATTTATAAAATAAAACTAATACCATATGTCTATTAATTGTGTTTCGTTGATCTCAATTTATTTTTTTCCCCTATAACTGAACACCTCTCATAACCCGAGACCTCTCATAACCGGACAAATTTCTCGGTACCGTCAGTGTCCGGTTATGAAAGAGTTCACTGTACAAATATTTGATTTATTTAAAATCAAGCGCGAATCCTCTAATTTGCTGTCCAAACCATTAAAATAGCTACAGCTCAAAAATGCCCCAAGCCATTTCAAAGCTGTCACCGGTTGGGGCACATTTAAACATTAGGACTTATTTTTTAAAAAAAAAAAAATAAATTATAAGCCTTAATTGAATTTACACAAATGTTGGTTTAAATTGAAGCGTAATTTCACTTCTCAAAATGTGAATAACTTAAAGACGAATTTCAAATATATTGGTGTTAAGAAGCCTTCAAAGAGAAAGGTGTTCATTGGTGCATCCTCTCCCCTATAGGTACATATGTCCTTGTTTTCTGTTCACAAAAAATAATGTTTAATACATAAATTTTGTGAAAATATAAATTAAGTTTAATTAATAAGAGCGCTGCTATCATGTTTTTGTAGAAAAGTTACTTGTTTCTAATTAGTTCTCCACCACTGACATAAAAGTAGTTTTTCACATAGAGAATGTAAATGTGATTTAAAACTTACCAGTCATATATTTATTAGTTAGTCCGAAATGCATAATTCATCATAATATGTCGCAAAATTCTTTTACTCCAATTAAGTGTAATTTTGTTTTTCCACCTCACAGTTATTGCAAATCTTTTTTCCTACATTTTCATATTTTTTTTCAACGAAATTCCACTAATTCTACTTGCACATACAAACACATACACGTAAGTAGGTACACGTTATATATGTACGCGTTATATTTATATGTATGTGCGGATGCAACACGGAAGGATATTTACCCGATAAACAGTTCGAATCGAATTACCACGAATTACCACACTAAAAAAAAAGATAAACAAAAATCAATAATCTGCAATAGGTTTGTATGTTGAAATAGAGGGAAATAAATGGCTGGGAAATGGCAAGGAAATTCAATGGAAAATTGCTGCGGTTGTACGGAAGAAAGGTTTGAAAAATCGGTGCCAGTTTTTCGTTTAAGTTTTGTTTAAGAGTAACTAGGAAATACATGCATATGTACGTATAGTAGGAGTAGAACCAGTCTAAGTTTATTTATTCCTTAGATTTGATTAAATATCAATTTTCTTAAATCGACAGCTTAAAAGCTAAACACCACTGCATCAGAGCACAGTCCTAGAATTTGTAATTTCCTTCTACATGGTGACCCTTTTAGTATGTGTACATATTACTTGACAAGTTCATACATACGGACACGAAAAAGGATGGGTCATCCTTTTCTATCTCATTTATTATTCTATCTCAAAAATATACGAAATCTATTTTTAAGTATATACAGCCTTATGTGTAGATACGTTAAGTATGGGGGATACTTCTTCAGTGCTTCTGCTTGATATTATGTAAAGTCACTTTTTTTTGTGTGACTTCTATGGCTCTTTGTATACGTATGTGGTATATAGTAAAAATATAAAATACTATTATACGATCGTTAAAAAATCGATTCATATTTTGACTCAACTGTAAAAACATCTATGACTCAATATCTACTGAATAGTGACATCTTAACACTGTCACAACTACGAAAGATTGTTTGCATGCCTACTCTTCCAAAATGACGAAAAGTTACGAATTTTTCAGGATAAGGATATCACCATCTACATCGATAGCCAGCCCGCGCTCAGAGCTTTAGACTCGTGTACCATTAAATAGGCAATTGTAGAGGGATGTCGCTCTGTGCCTAAAATATTAAGCAGACATAACAAGTTCAAACTATCTTGGATACCAGGACACTCTAGTATTCTAGGAAATTAACTTGCGGATGAATTTGCTGGAGAAGAGGGTAAGGGGTACTGCCTATAACCGAGATGACGACCGCACTTGGAAAAAAAGTGCTCTAAAACCACGATAGTGCACCCGCTCACACATCTCGAAAAGCAATGACCAAATTGAATGACCTGAAGTACGAAATTCTTTCTTATTCACCATACTCCACAGACATGGCACCGAGTGACTACTTTTTGGCTCCAGACTTGAAAAGATGGGTCCAGGGTAAGAGATTTGACTCGAATAAAGAGGTCAAACAGGAAACAGATCCTTATTTTGAGGCACTCGACAAATCTTAATATATCAAATGTGTAGAAATGTTGGAGGAACGCTAGAAAAAGTGTATTGCTCGTGGAGGGGACTACGTTGAAGAATACGACCAAAAATTCCTAAAAAATGTTTTTTTTCATTTCGAGTCCGGAGACTTTTCACCCTGTAGTAGATATGTGATTAAACTGAAACTAATAGAAATTCCGCCAGCCGCAGGTTTCGCTGAAGAAGAATGACCATCGACTAGTGCGCAATGCAGAAAACTTTCTTCTCCAGCTGTAAGTGTTGATGAGCAATCTTTATAAGTGATGATGGTGCAAGATCAGTTATAAAACAAAAATATCCAAAGAAAAAACATTTCGGCCAACTTGACCAGAGTATATTTAATAATGAGTAGGAACACTCTCCACGTGTTTCTTATCAGTTCCATTTTCAGTCACACCGACATGACACGGAGAAATAGACGGTAATAAGAAGGGTTGTCGTGAAAGAGAGATAAAAGAGAACCAAAATTAATTCCGAATTTGAAACGGTGTTCTTTTTAAAATCCGAAAAAATGAATTTGTAATACATTATTGATAAAAAATATTGGTATACATTTGTGCGTTTCGATATTCGTTTTTACCTTCTGTTATATTAGCTTTTTTTTAAATGACCAAATCAGGTGTTCTCGAATATTTCAAACACTTGATAAGCGTGTTTTTTTTTTTTCAAAATGCCTCTCGTAGAGACTCTTTAATCCTTCGAAATTTGTTTATGTAATAAGTTGTGTAGTTTGGTAAAACAGTGGAACGAACAACTTCCGCTCAACTAAAAAATGGAAAAGGACACCATGGAATTACAATTTTTTGTAATTTTGCTTAAATCTCACAATTTTTCGGTACGCTTAAATATTTTACACTTGAATTTTCCTACCGCCAAGCACTTATAAAAATTATTACGCATTGTTTAATTTATACTTTAAAAACGAACTTTAACTTTTTCTTTTCAATAAATAAATGCGTTTTTTTTTTTGCTCGAGATCAATTTTCGTGAATATTGTTTCCAACTGGAGATTCACACCTACTTGAACTTAGACCAAAATATTTTAATAATAGCAGTACTAAAATGCTTGGTTATTTTTTATAAAAAAATTTTACAAAGCATAAGAACTTGAAAAATATCTTCTGTTGGGAAGGTTGAGATATAAAAACTAAATATAAAAAAAACTAATGTGCATTTTATGAAATTGAAACTCAGCACATCAAAATGCTATCAATCTACACAAATATTATCAGAAACTCCATACAATGTTTAGAAAATAAAAAGAAAGTGAATTTAAAATTATATTAATTATTTTTATTTTTTTATTTATTTCCTTTGTTTAAATTGTATGAACAAAATGTCAAATGACACACGAATGCAAATGCAGAAAAACAAATCAATCTCGTTTCATTTCCATTCAGCGCGAAAGATCTGAAATCTGCGAGCAAAATCTGAAGAGCCCGATAGAATTCCTAGTCAATACCTATACGTTAATGGCTACCTTATTTCGCAACTGTGCATTTTCATTCATCATAATAGGAAATCCCGAAAAAAAACGCAATTTTATTTTTTTTATACCTGACTATAAAACCTTTTACTTATTTCCCGCATGCATGTTCACGAACTATTCTATGTTGTTTTATGTCTTTCGCTCAACTGATTCATTCACATTCGTGCTCGGTCCGCCTTTAAGATACGTGCATAAAAAATGTAAACAAAACCCACCCCAGTGTGACTACACAAGTAGTGTGACAAGATGCTATGCTGTGCTATGCCAAATGTAGCTTCTGAAAAGTGTTGAATATAAGACTAATAGGACTAATAGAGAATTTATTGCAATGTACGAATGTTAATTTTCATATTTAATATTGAAATATATATTTGAGAGATCCATATCAAATCCTATTTAATAAAAAACAAATGAAAAAAATCATAAATGAAACCAAATTCACAGCAGCAAATTCGGTCACACCATATCTTATGATGACATCCCAGCGGGAATTTGGGAAGCGCCCCTTCGAGAAGGCATTTGGAAGTAATGATTTTTTAGGAAAACATTCTATGCGATGTATAAAGTGATGCATTGAGAAGCAATCACTGAGATGTGCTTCCGAAAAAAATCTTTTTAAAAGTGTGGATTGCTTCCCTCTGCGGACCTACTAATATAAAAAGGATATGGAAGAGGATACGGAGAGTCATGCCTTCCAAGGAATCGCTTCAGCATGCATGATTGCATGCTTCCATTTCCCGCTGGGATGCTCTGACTTACTACCGCACAGACCTGCTCTGCGGCCCGCCTTTAAAAAAGCATTATGGGAAATCCACACGCAATTTATCTTACTTAGGTAGCCGCATGTGGTGGTGCTGCTGAAAAGTATTGCCGACTCTTTTCATTATATGCAATCGCAGGTAAGGGTTGAAATCTATCCTTCTGAGCTGCTTTTACTTACTGGGCGATTTTTTTCACGCTTTTCTTTGTACCAGTAGCAGTTGCATGTGTAGGAAGAGTGTCCCTACTCATTATTAGATATACTCTGAACTTGACTGTCAAAATTCAACTGGATGGAGCGTCGTAGTCTTATCCAGCTGCACTGCATGCAGACATGCTCGGCGGCATGTATGTTGCGCCATAAGTTTGATTTCTTAATAACATTTAGTGTCTTAGTAAAGATTGAGAAAATATGAATTTGATCTTACTTTGATTGATGAATTAGTGAAGTAGAAGAATGTACAAGAACACGCTCCTGAGTCCAGGCCACAAATATACATTGTCTGCTCTTGTTATCTGTTGACTGTCATTGCGAATGTCAAACGAATCGGAAATTGAAGATATTTGAATAAGATTATAGTCCCCGACGGGATACGTGGGCAACAGAATGATTCCTCCCTTAAACTTTCCGTTCCAAATAGTTGCTTCAATCAACTAATTCATGTTTTAAATTAACGATAGCGCAGAGATTAAATATGGAAATTTTTAATAACTTGACTACAGCGCCACATATCGGTTCAAGATTTTGTAATTTACTCTTAAGCTTTACTAAACCAACATATTTTGTAAATATAAGTCATTCTGGTAAACAAATATAGAATGCGTCAATAACTTGACTCCAGCGCCACCTATCAGATCCACAACCATCCTATCGTTCAAGCTGGAACCAACCATACATATTGACAAGATTTTATCGAAATCGTTTGGGCGGTTTCGGAGATTAGCGTGTACGAACACAGTGACACGAGAAAGAATAATTATAGTTGTACATAAAATTAAAAAAAAAAAGCGCTCGACACTCACGCGGTACTGCCTAAAACCATCACCATTATACTTCCAAGCAAAAAATTGAAACGGCAGCACTGCAGGAGTGCCGCGCGAACCAACGATCTGCTTAGCAAATCCTTATCCGAGCTAGCTGCCCTATTCTCTTTCGAGAACACTACTTGTTAGCGTGTGTATACATTAAGAGACAAGACTTTCGCCTCCCCTTCATCATATACATCGTATACTACTACTTCTACCTCCTACTTCACTGCTCGTTGTTAGTGTAGCCACCTTGGTCCTCTCTTTTTTCTAATTTTTGTAAATGACATTCCAAATATTCTTAAAAACCCTGATTGCGTCATGTTTGCGGATGATATTAAAATATTCAGAACCATTAAATCCGAATTTGATAGTGTTCTACTACAAGAAGACTTACAGAGGTTGGCACAGTGGTGTGACTGTAATAAATTATATCTGAATGTTTCGAAATGCCAAACAATGTCTTTTTTCCGTATCCTATCCCCTATCCCCTCTTATAAAATCAATGACCTTTCTCTTGCCAGGATAACCTCCAAAAAGGATCTCGGTATAATTTTTGATGCCAAACTAAGTTTTGTGTTGCATATTGATCTAATTGTTGCTAAAGCCAACTCAATGCTCGGCTTCGTAATGCGCAACTCTAAGGAATTTACTGATCCTTACACCCTCAAAACACTGTTTTCCTCTTACGTAAGATCAGTTCTTGAATATTGCTTTGTTGTTTGAAATCCGTTCTACAATATTCACTCAATTCGAATTGAAAAGATCCAGAAGCGTTTTATTCGATTCGTTATTTTCAGGCTTCATTGGATTATCCGAATGCCTTCCTACACATCTAGATGTTAATTAATTGGTCTTCAACAGCTTGACATACGCCGCAAGTATTTCTCAATAATTTTTATACGAGATTTATCATCTTCCCAAATTAAGGCCCAATACACACGGAGCAACTGAAAAAAAACTGTTTAGCGATTCGAGTTGGCAACTAGTTTGCTTTGAGTCGTAACCTGTGTAATCAAATGGGATGCCGCACACGAGGCAACTGGTTGAAAACTCGTTTGAGATTCACAAAAACCAGTTTGTAACCAGTCGGCTATTGATTTGCCTATCGAGTTGCCTATTGATTTCAGTTTCTAGTTTGTCGAATATGAGCGAACAACAGACTAGCCTCTTGCTGGTGGGGGAGGTTTTACACGCCCTATATCTCACGACACTGAACAAACTAGAGATTTTGGTTGCTAATGAGTTTCCTCGTGTGTGGAGTCGAGTCCGTAACTGGTTTGCAACTCGAGTTGCCAACCAGTTTAGTTGTTTTTCAGTTTCTCCGTGTGTATTGGGCCTAACTGCCCCTTCCTATTATCATTAATAGATATGTATGTTCCTGGTAGAGATCTTCGATTCCGCAATTTATTTCGTGAACCCTTTCACAGAGTCAATTATGGCCTAAATGAACCTCTTACTAGATGCCTGAGAGAATCTAACTCAGTTTGTAGTTCTATTGATTTTCATCATAATTTGAGTAGGGATGCATTCAAAATTAAAGTATTGAATTTTATAACTGCTCAAGTGATAGAGCAAATTTTTATTAACTTAGGTACATACATATAATCAATGTTATTATTCTGTAGTCTTTAAGATATTATATCGATGGCCCCATGCAAAAAGATACTAAGTGCACTAAGTATAGTTTTGAGTTATGTATACCATAAGAATCCCCACATTGTCTTTTATTTTTCAATTTTTTTTCGTGTGAATCGAACCAAAAACCTTGCAAACAGAGCTATAATAGCACTTAGTATAATGTCTTATGTAAACACTTATTCCAAGCAAAATCATACTAAGCGCTCTTAATATTTTTATCACTAAATTTTCCAATAAACGCATGTATACTATGTTGACATAGTATTTTTTTGCATGGAATTTTTGGACGTTGGATACACTAATGTGCCTTTTAGTATACTTTTGTCTGTACACAAGAGAAAGAAGATGACACTTAAGTGTATCTTAGTATACTCTTCAGTGTATAGATTTCCAGCCACATTAATACTAAGTGCACTTAAAATAGTTTTTGATATGTTTTGTTCCGTGTTAAACAGAACTAACATCAAATAGTATATTCAAAAGTTTGAATAAGACAGTCACAATAATACTAACTGCAATTTAACATAATAAACCACAATCTCTAAAAAATTGTATAATTATGAGAGTAACAAAGCATTCAGCTTAAAAATCCGTTAATAAACAAAGAAGTTATTGTCAAAAAACTTTAAACGCTTCTCCTGAAAAATAGCAAAAATGCACTTAGTATCCTTTTTGCATGGGGCCATCGGTATGTAAATGTTTATCTGTTTGATGAAAAAAAAATAAAAATAAATAAATAAAAAATAAATAAATAGTGCTGTCATTGTCATCGATACGAATACTATAGGTACTACTTTCATCTTTTCCACTACACTTAGACCCGTAAGAGCCATCGCAATTTTTAAAAGAGTGGATAACCTTTATTCAAGCCAAATAATCCTATTTGCTCTATAAGGTTACAGAAATAGGCATTAGAACTAACTCTTTCCCAGTAGGTACACGATAGGAATAAGTATGCTGTCACCACGTACTATGACGCATGTTAGATTAGAACTCTGCCCAAAAGCTCGAGTTTTTGTATGCTCGAATTAATTTAAGTGAATCACTCCACATCCGTAAACGAGACTACGCACAACGGCTATTAAAAGTTTTGATTATCCGAATGCTATTGATATACAGTAGACGCTCGATATAGTGAACTAATAAAAACCAGGCCTGTTCACTGGAACGAGATTGTTCATTGTAACGAGCGTGGACTCCTTGAAGCAAATTTTATCAAAATGTGTATGTTTTTACGTACAATTGATCGAAAATAGAATAAAATTACAATTTTTCTTTGCGATTACATACTAAAATACAAGCCAATATTTATAATAAAGAATATCTTATTTTTAACAAAAACAACTCTTCCGTAAAAAACATAATACATTACATGTATTTACTTAAAAAAACAAAAATACAACAAACTTAAGCTGTGCTTAAGTGACATGGTCACAAAGAATATCGTTCAAAAAATAACAAAATAAGCAACACGCACTTTGTTTTTGCACTAAAAACAACCACAAGTGGTAAAACAAATAAATGTTTGTTCACTATTTAGAATAGCCTGTATAAAATATTGTGTGTTCACTATATTGGATTGTTCGCTATATCGATGTTCACTATACCGAGCGTCTACTGTATTTAAATGTATGTGCAACCAACATGTAGATCCGTGCTCGCCTTCGGATATATTTAAGTAGTTTTTCGTTAATGAGCCCTGAAAACATTCTAAATTGTTTCACATTATAAAAGCTGTTATTTGTAAGGTCAAATGGGAGCAGTGACACTTTAAGATGACGAACTCATGTCATCTTAACCTCTTTTAGATACTGACCAGTATACCAATTTATCATATGCAACTATTTAATACATCCGAAAGCTTATCTAAGATTCAACGATTTACATTTTTAATACTTGCACAACATCGCAAAAGCCCTATAGATTTGAATTGAACATACATAACTTATCTTATGCAAATAGTAAACGAATTTACTGTTTCAACTTTATGTGAGGTAATAACTCTAAATTTGGAACGCACATAAAGTTTTATCTCGTTTCGTAGTTTTCTCCTCAATGTTCTCATTTAAGAAGTAATTACTTTTGTCGTTAGTTAGAAGTACGTTTTCCTGTTTAAACATTTAACTGTCGGATGAAATCGCAACTGGGCGCCATTGTAATTACGGTGGACTACTGCTGTTATTGTGCTGGACATGCTAGCAAGCGTTGGTATACCGGATATACATACATGTGAATATGGAAATATTTTCATGATACCTGCTCCCAATACCGCGTATCAATGTTTGACAAACCACCTGCGGTATTTTTTCCTTCAAGAAGGTTTAAGTTCGTTATTCAGATTCAGTAAAAAAAAGTTCAGAAGGTCTTTTCGATTCGTGCAAAATTTAAATACTCAGGAAAAAAATCATTCTTAGAATCCAGGTGTAACTGAGGCCCCCTATAGTCTACTTGCGCCAACTTTGTTTTTTGTGTGCATGCATATGTATAGACACTATGTATCTTAAAGGGTAAAAGTAGACATAAATTGCACCGCAGGACCGCAAGCTTTATATTTACATACTAGCTGACCCGTGCTCGCCTTGCTTCGCGCCCCCCGGTCACTGTTAAGGCAAAACAAATTGTATTGGAGATGAGTGCCGAATTATTTTTCTGAATTCATTCACTTAGGTTTAGGGATAGATAGCTGTTGCCCTCCAGTGCACTTTTTTTAAAATTTGAATTAATTGCGTTTACAATCATATTCATCGTAGTAGGCCGGGCACAAAACTGTTCAATCAATGGGGAGACATTCAAATGTGACACACACTATGACGTCACCCACTGCTGCACGACTGCTGGCAGCGGTCTCCATCTCCACTGAAGGAAAATTGTGGGCGATGATTTGAATAAATGTCTTGAACATTGTTCAGCTTCAGGACAACGCAGGAGGATGTTTCATATCCAAATGAATCAGGGACGAGTTTACTAATTTCACCTATTTTTTTGGTTTTTCAATCCGATAAGCGATTATTCAGTTAGGGCTGTATAATCATTACTTTCCTCACGGATATGAAGTTTTTGGACTATTATCTTAATTCCCAAAAGGAATATTGTGATTATTTATATGCTATAACCTGGCCCGAGAATATATCTCTGAATAATAAAGTAAAAAACGTTAATCGAATAAGTGGTTCTCGATTCAATTGGCAACTAACAGAAATAGACTTTGCATTTTTTATAATACCTATTCAAGGATAGATAAATGCCAGCAGTGGATTGTCAGTACTAAAACATTTTATAGAAAGAATGATAGTGTGGTAAACGATTTCAATACGAGGCTCATAAGGGTTGACCGGGGATATTTGAAGGTAACAATCATATCTGATCCAGAAGCTACTATAGCTACTTCGGTTGAATACTGAATATATCACTAGAATACCACGCAGCGGTTGTGGGTTCGATTCCCACCCAGCTTGTTCACTCATGCGATCTTGTTCGGCGGTAGGTACAGTGGACCAGTACTGAGTCTGAGGGCTCCGGCGGGCTAGAAAGTAACCGAAATTTAAAAAAAGATACTAGCCTCTTACATGCAATCGACCCAACACCCCAGAATATTGAATATTGGTTTTGTTTGTAAATAGCCAAGCCAAAGATTCGAATGCCACATAAATTTTAATAGCTCTGCACGTGCGTTGGTAAGACGAGCTGAATTCACATCGGTCATAAACGAAGTAGAATTTTCAACCCATGTACGCTGGCCTAATAACGTGGGCAACATTATTCACCAATTTTTTTTATAACGGGGGCATCCGGACATGCCGGAAGTTTGAGGTGCAGTCGACGGAATTCTCATAAATGCGCCAACAACCAATGAGCCAGCATTTGTCGATCGCCATGGTAACAATTCTATAAACTATATGGCAGTGTGCGGACCCGATCTCACATTCTATTATGTGAGTGTCAACTGACCTGGGAGTGTCCATGATGCAAGGATATTGCAAAGCAGCACCCTGTTTTAGAAAATCGAACGTGGATGGAGGCCATTTCCTCATGCAGATTTTTTAGGGGATAGTGTTAATCATTTAAAAACTTGGCTTTTACCACCTACAGCTCCATCAAGTGCTTCTGCTGAGAGGTACATGTCGTTTGATAGAGTATGCATTTGGCGTACCTAAAGAAAAATATCCATGTCTAAATCACTTACACGTTAATCCTGTATATTTGCAAAACTTTTGTGTTATGCTAATTTGCTTGCACATCGTCTAGCCGTCACGGAAGTACAAATGACTTGTACAAGAAAGGGAAATTTACAAATTTAACAAGTGGTGCGATTTTCTTCAGAAATTATAGTTACTTGTTAAATCTTCATTTCTAACAAGTGCCTGTAGAGTTGTTAAATTATAGTTTTCTGGTACAGGCCCCGTAGGCGGTCTTATATCTCAAAAAACGCGGTTGGGTTGAACATATTCCATAAATGTTCATTATCCAAAGGGGAAAAATCTAGTATAACGCATAAAATCATAAACTGATTTACGGAACATCGTCTCATCATCAATCACCCAGTCGCTTAGTGTGTGGCCTTATCCTTAAACACAACATATTGAGAAACTAATTACATACTGTACACCTCTTCCAACAATAAAAAAATCAAGCGAATATGTTGTGTTTAAGGGAGTTAAAAAGTTGGGTTGAACTGTTTTGCCTTCGCCTATTTATATAATGATGATTTAACCAAAGACTTAAAAACGGAACTACCCATCAACCACCTATCGCCAACGCTGATGGTCTTGGTCTAGGACAAGCAAGGACAAAGCGAAAGCACTAGCAACTTTCACAAATGCAGTCAATTGACCGAATATTTCGACAAAACAACACAAGTTCAAACACAAGGTCGTTAAAGCGTAATCTTACCCAGCAGCCATTATCCATGAATGGCTCTTGCATCGTTGAAACCGAAAAGCTTTCCATTCTCGGTATGTGTGTTAATGCCAACCTACGTTGGAATGACCACATATTCGAAGTCGCCAAAAATGCCGCAAAATGCCTAGGTTTCCTCCAACGATGTAAGAAATTCTTCACCCCTTCTGATCTAGCTACAATTTATAAGGCGTATATTCGCCCCAAGCTCGAGTACAATGCTCATATCTGGTCGGGTGCTCCAAAAACATCACTGCACCTGATCGATAGAATACAAAAGCGCGCGATAAAACTAATAGGGGATAGAAACATCACTGAGTCAATTGACTCTCTTGAACACCGTCGTAATGTTTCCTGTCTTTCCCTATTTTATCGCTTTTTCCACAAACAGTGCTCCAGTGAAATAGCCAGCTGCATTCCTCCCCTTCAACAATTTTCCCGCAACACACGTCTCGCAAGGAATGCCCATCAGTTTACCCTTAAGCCCAACTTCGGACGTACAGTAAAATATAGAGATACTTTCTTTAACCGCTCAACACGAATGTGGAATGCTTTACCAAACAGGATTTTTCCCTCCCGTTACGATCTACAAGCATTTAAGACCAATGCGCATCGGTATCTCCTCTTTCATCCTCCCTAAATTTCCCTTGGCCCGCGCTGTGCAAGACATTTTAAGGGTATTCATAACCCCTTTAGCGCGCGTGTATTATAAAAAAAAAAAAGGATCAACACAAAGAAATAAAACATCACTTGAAATGCAGACTCAATCATAAAAAATCTCCTGGATACGGGACTACTAATAAAATATTTACCTGGCAGTGCCATCACATCTTTAGCGCTGTTAAACGATAAAATAACTACCCGAGTGTCTGAAAGGTATCGAAAGTAATCGCAATTCCTAAGCCTGGCAATGATCCTACAAGGCCTACCTCATATAGGCCGATAGGTTTACTACCAATAATATCAAAAATTATTCGAAAAGCTGCTACTTAACCGTACTGACAAAGTTGTATTAGAACAAAAACTCATACCGGTCCACCAATTTTGTTTTCGACAAAACACCCGACTATACAACAAGTTAATCGAACTACAGCTCGGGATGAACCTGGGCCTGCTTCTCGCAAATATTTGTGTTATATTTTTGCACGAATGAAAAGGACCTACAGTTTTTTGCCGACTCCGAACGGCGAGTTGAGAAGCTCATTGACAAATGATGCTCTTTGATTGCTTGTCAGACATTCGAAAGAGGTGGCACCGTGAAAAAACTCTTTAGGTGTTGGACCCGGGCTGGGATTGAACCCGGCCAGCATTGCGTAGTAGGCCAACGCACTTACCACTACACCAGGAGAAGCAGGCATTGGTTCACCCCGAACTGTAACGCCACATAAAGAATAACGGTTCGTTGTGTCAATTTGACACACTTTTGAAATCCAAGTTGAGATTACTCTGCTATAATTTCGTCAAATCGAGCTAGGACTTGGGATCAAGATAAAAATCGTGTATTAACTATTTGTTTTCGAAATCTATATTCACGACGGATGTCGCTGGTAGGCTGCACAAAAAATATCCCTAATAGGATCTTATGTGTCAAATTGATACACTAACATTATGGTGCTATTTGTCTTCGTGTTTTTTCCTTGTCTAGAAATTGCTCGTGCGGCATTTGCTGTATAAAGACTCCTCATTCGATTGTTTGTTGTTTCGGTACAAAAGTATGTATATAAATAAAAATGAATTACTCCTTTTTTGATGACTACGGAAGAGATGTTAGTAGTCATTACAATTCAGATAGTGAGGATGACTTCGTACCAAGTGACAATGAATCAAATAGCGAAGGTTATTACAAGAGCGATAAATCCGTTGTCGAATATATCGACCAAGAGACAAGAGAAGAATCTAAGCATGATGCTGTTGTCGAAAGACAAACAAATTGAATATTCAAAAGCAGCGAAGCTATTGCTCGTTCGGATAAATTTTCGACCACAGAGAGAACTTGCAGTTCGTTAGTTTCACGGCTCATTCTATTGTTATTGGTATTTTTCTATTTACAAGGACCACCAGTATTGGCTGAAACAACAATGGTGGACAGCATTCGGAAAAATCGAAAGAAAATCACCCATTCGTTGGTGGACTTGAAAAAGAAACCGCTTCATCATACCGAATATGAGTTCGAGCATAATCTACGAGTATGTACGTGCTGGCATGCTGTCATATTTCCCAAAAAAAAAATGTCGCTGTTACTCTACTCGCCACATATAATTCGACTGTGTTGCCATTGACGCGAATCCTGCGAAAAAGCCGAAAATAATCAAATTTTGTAATCGCACAAAAGGTGGATTCGATGTTCTGGATAAGTTGGTTGCGACATATCGATGCAAAAGAAAGGTAAGCCGTATTTTCAATATTGCTCGATATATCTTACAATATTCTCAAAAGAAATATCAAAGGAATATTATTTTTGGTCGAACTTGGTCAATCGCTGTGTATTCCATATATCGAGCAACGTACCGGAATGCCGCGAAGTGAACATGCGCTTGCTGTTGTGAACAGCATCAAAAATCCAATGCCATCAACATCAAGAAGTGTTAAGCAGTCATCAAGAAATCATTGTCGTTGACTAATCAACGTTGTCACCAAGAAAACAGCTCGTTGTCACATCTGTCCCTCACGCTCAAATTCAAACATTCACTCCACACGTTGTGAAAAGTGTGTGAAATATGTCTTTCCTTTTCACTTTTTCAAAATTTTCGAAAATGTGATCGAGGGACTGGATTGAATGTTTTTTTTCCAGATTTTCGAATGCCTCAGCAATATTTTGTTCTTTTTTTGCATGAATTTCGATCGAAACTCAAAACTTTTTTTTGTTTGAATTAACAAAGCAATAAACAAAAAACGCTTTTCAATCAGAAAACTGCCTTTATTACAAAAATATAAGCCCTGTTGACACACAAGGAACTCTAGCATTACTCGAAATAAGGGACCGATGAGGGTTAAGACACCGCAATGCAGCTTTGCATCTAACTCCGTGATTATTATGCAAAATGCCGTAAAAGTTGCAATACGGTCCAAATACATATATTCCACGAAAATAAAATCCTTGCTTAGCTGATCATAAAGAATTTGTCGGAATTTTTTTCTTTTATAAAACAATGTGCTCAAAATAAACATTCATTAAAGAAAACCGCAAAAATTTGCCATAAATCCCTAGTATATTCCCGTTGGAAACTAAACCAAGGCAGATATCAAGTCCAATGAAAATACAACACATTCCCATTGCTTTCTGTATCACTTCCTGTAATTAATTATTATAAAAGCAAAATAAAATATGGAGCAGGACACCCTGCAGTGTTATTGTTCTGGCTATAATGATGACAAACAATAAAAACTATGACAGAGGAAACCCAAAAACCCGTAAATATCAACAACAAGAAGAGCTCAGCAAATAAAGGTCTGCACATCCTTGTGAATGGATAGAACTGGGGAAAATGGGTGAGGGATGGATTGGGAAATTTCTAGGTTGAAATGGAGTTTTTTTTACCGAATGTAACCTATTTACTCGCGCTTATCCATTCTGTACGAGGTATATCCGAAGTGCAAATCCACTTGTACAATTAGAACTTAGAACAGTAAATGCGGATCCTATTTTGCATCCTGTTTTTCTTTGACTTTTTTTGTATCACATTTTTCACGGAAAACCACTAAAACACTTTGGATTTTTATTTATTCACTGACATGTATTTTTTTATTTATTTTATTTTATTTATTTTTTTATTTTTTTGAATTCAAAATATCTTAAGAATATTTTTATTGTACAGGATAATTTTATATTTTTTTTTTTACTCGTATCACTGCGTTAATTTCTTTTTTATGAACCACCGAGGACACGCGCGACACACAAAACGTGTGCTGTATGGCCCGATGCGTCTTCACAGAACGATCGAAGGTAAAACACTGTCACTGCTGGAGGGATGGCACACAAAAAAAAATATACACACACACCAAAATCCTGGAATTGATGTCTTTGGTCCTTTTTTCAGCAGTTGTGTAGTTGTTTTTGTTATTGCTGTTGTTGCGGGAGTCCAATAAAGCGCCGCATTAGAACTTCTTGCATATCCCCCCGGTGTGGACGTAAAGCGATTGGGGATATTTCCGAATTTTCCATTCTCCGTTACAGAGAGTTTTCCAGTCCAGGTCGACTACGTATTACAGTTGTCGGTAGCAGTACACCATATCACTTGAAGTTGGCAATGAGTAGGTACTACGCCGAAGCAAGTTTCACTTTGTGAACTTTGCCTTGCCAGAGGACTACTAGAGAAAAGCTTGCTTGAGTTTCCACCATTTTCCAGTGAGAACGTTAATGGAAAGTTCTGATATTCTATGGAAATGGAGTACACTCTCTCTCATTCCAGCTCTCAGCGAGGAAGGGTAAGAGTGGTGAGTTATAAGCTGACGACGATAGGAAAATGCAAGGGAGCAGTGTTTCCCCAATTTGTCTGTGGGGATTTCTCAATGACACCTTTATTACCTATCCAGGTTTTCTGCAGTATTTTTATTTCTTTTTTTTTCTACAAAAACACGAACGAGTCTGATAAGGACATATACCTACATAGAAATGCGTGACAATTGATTAAATTCAATAAATTAAAGGAGATGAATTGAAAACGGGGATTGACATTGAGAATATCGAATTAGGGATTGCATGGTACGATTGAGGCCATTAATCGACCGGGGCTTACGTAGGCGTACTCGTATTTAGAGCCTCATTCAAAGGATTGCTCTGCGCCAGGTGGTGCGTAAATTTTGAACAGACCCTTCATCCAATGCTGTGAACTGGAAATAAATTTTAAATTAGTTCCCCAACGTGCCGTGGGAGTATTCTCCTTTTTAATTCGTTCTTGTTAAATTTATGTACCTTATGGATATCTGCGTTTTTAGCATTCATATGGATCAGAAAGTAGGTCAGGTAAAACTCTTTGTGAGGTATACATTTGTATTCTATTCTCAAAACTACTTTTGAGATAGGGGTCACGCCACCCACAACGCAGGTGTAGTGTGTCATTTTTTGAACTTTACTAGATTGGTTAATCCTTTCACCTAAATACCTTGTGGGTACTTTAGTCAAGTTGTCATCCAGATCATACTAAATCCTTTGTCCACTTGTATGGTAAGTTTGGGCTTACCGCGACGTTAACTTAGATTTTGGTAGAAGATGGTCGATTGTCGATTCTCATTAAGCGGTATAGGTAAATGTGCGAATTTGATGAAATTGGTTGCATAGGACGCGTCAGGAGCTTGTAAATTATTTATTGTATCCTGTCGTCTAGTGGTTTGCAGTATATTGTGTGTAGAATTTAAATGGTCGCTGTTGGCAAAAAATTACATCGACTTGTCATAGACAATATTCCAAAGAATGCAAAATGACTTGACGTTTTCATAGCAAACGAATGTCCCGTAAGGATATTGATATTAACATCGACTGCCAGGCTGCTCTTAAGGCGCTTGAATCGTGCACTATTAAATCGGCACTAGTCAGGAGCTGCCGCAAAATGCTCAGGGCTTTATTCACGCCTCTTACTAAGTCATCACCTGGCGCGGCAACCAGGTCAGTAGCTCCAGCTGCTTTGTTAGACTTAAGTTTAGATATGGGTATCCTCACGTCGTCCACGTCCAGTGTATTTTGTATTAGCTGTGAGTACTGTGATGCACTGGTTAGTGCGTTCGACTACTGTGCAATGCTGCCCGGGTTCAATCCCAACCCGGGTCCAACACCTAAAAGTTTTTTCACGGTGCCACCTCTTTCGAATGTCTGCCAAGCAATCAAAGAGTATCATTTGTCACGATTGAGCTTCTCAACTCGCCGTTCGGAGTCGGCAGAAAACTGTAGGTCCCTTCCATTCGTGCAAAAATATAACACGCACACACAAATGGTTGCCAAGGTTCACCCCGAGCTGAAGCGCCAACTAAGTAAGTAAATGCCCCGATGTGGGACAATTTGCTGTAATGGCTGAAGAAACAGGGGGCTCTACTTGGTAAGTGGATGAAATTCTTCCCCTAACTCCATGGCGACAGGTTTGTTTGTAGGCATGGCGGATCTCTGTCTACGCGGTCCATTATTCTCCCCTACTCGTGAATCCAAATATGCACCAAATCAATCTTTTAAAGTTAAGAGAATGACTCGATGGATCTGTGGACTGCGATGGGAAACCAAAGGACAACGCGGTGTAGCAACGAACAGGAGGCCAGTCGAATCTCCGGACACGGAGGCCAAGAAAGACGGTTAATTCGATCCTGAGCGAAGTTGGTATAAGCAATCTTAGCAGAATTTTGAAGAGGGCAAGATGGGGCCAAAAATTTACCCTGACCAAATCCGTTTCAGTGGATGGTGTTGAATAATAATCGGTCGATGAATAACTTGCATCGGTTGAGAAGGAATCTTGGAAGTGATTCAAACAATTTTCCGGGAGCTTGAGTGCAGTCGAAACGTGGCTGAAATGGAGAAGGACAACCTATTCAACAGGCAGTCAGTCAACAGAAACCGTGCAACTTTACGTATGTTGATGTATTACCGTAGTCAATAGGAGGTCAATAACTTCAAACCGCAGATATCGCCCGAAGCGGCGCTCCTGGGGCTGAACAAGGTCCTACAGAAGCAGATCTAAGCTATGGAAAAGATAAGCAAGACAAGTAAGGAGCGCAATACCTTCCGCTAGTAGTGAACGAGTTTATGTTGAAAAGAATGGTAAAACCTATATTGGTTAAGAAGGATCTCAATAGCGACAGTGTATGTTTCGTTACTCAAGTTTACCGAAATTTCTTTTGAGAAACTTTGCTTTATACCACCAAACGATGGGGTCATAGACGACATATGTACAGGGTTTTTCAACAGGGACGCTACAAAAGTAGAGCGACAGGGACAGCAAACGACGCCACATTTCTTGCCGCTCTTTTGACATTTCTCTTCAGTAAGGTTTGCCATTTCATGATGGAAAGATATACGAGCCAACAACGAGTCGAAATTATTAAAATTTACTTCCGAAATTCGGAGTCAGTGGCCTCAACGTTAAGAGCGCTACGTCCAATTTATGGTCGTCATAATCGTCCTAGCAGATTAACAATTGAGCGTCTAGTGGAAAAATTTGAATCCACAGGCACAGTACAAAATGTTCCCGTGCCAGTGAGACAAAGAAGTGCCCGTAGTGTCGAGAATATTGCTGCCGCTGAGGCTTCAGTTGAAGAAAGCCCGAATGTGTCTCTCACACGTCGTTCTCAAGCGTTGGGCATCTCTGTGACGTCGTTGTGGCGAATTTTGCGAAAAGATCTTGCCCTACATCCTTACAAGATTAAATTGACGCAAGAACTGAAGCCGCTTGACCACCAGAAGCGTCGTATGTTCGTGAATTGGGCTGAGCAACAACTTGAAAATGATTCGGTTTTTCATCGAAAAATCATCTTCAGCGATGAGGCTCATTTCTGGCTGAATGGCTTCGTCAATAAACAAAATATGCGGTATTGGTCAGGCAGCAATCCACACGTACTCCATGAGTCATCATTGCATCCCGAAAAAATTACGGTTTGGTGTGGTTTATGGGCCGGCGGCGTCATTGGGCCGTACTTCTTCCGTGATGATCAAGACCGGCACGTTACTGTAAATGGGAATCGCTACCGTTCAATGATAACCGAATATTTTTGGCCCCAATTGGATGATATGGGCTTGGAGGACATGTGGTTCCAACAGGACGGCGCCACAAGCCACACAGCGAATGTCACAATCAATTTATTGGAAACCAAGTTTGGAGAAGGTGTTATCTCACGAAATGGTCCAGTCGCTTGGCCGCCTCGGTCGTGCGATTTGACGCCGTTAGACTATTTCCTGTGAGGCTACGTCAAGTCTATGGTCTATGCCAACAAGCCAGCGACGATTGATGAACTTCGTACGAATATCGAACGTGAAATTGCAGCAGTATCGGCTGATTTATGGTTGAAAACCGTCGAAAATCGGGTTCAGCGTCTGGACTTCTGCAAGCGTGCAGAAGTTATTTCCTTTATTTATTTACATTTGTCCAAATTGGACACCTAGTAGTTGTTGTTACAGAACAGGATATGATAGCTTATAAGGCCAGTGCCTTAACATACTTTTGTTTTAGAATAAGGTGGGTTTTTTTATTTTTTAACTTACGAATTTCAAAAAGTCAAGATTACAAGTGTTATAATTTTTATAATTTTTATAATTTTTATAATTTTTATTATAGTCTCTGAGTTAGGTCTGAAGGTCTAAGGCGCTTCAGTCTTCTTTTTCTGGTTATTTCTTGTAGCGGGATAGAGTTGACTTCGTTATTATCGTGGATTAGTAACCGGATTTTGTGTTTTCTGCTTGTCATTTGCATTTCTTCCATTACTATCGCTATTTTGAGGTCTTTATGGATGCCGTCATTGGAAATTTACCATGGAGCGTCTATTATCGTTCTTAATATTTTTGATTGCTGTCTTTGGATGATGTCAATATTTGATTTACTCGCTGTTCCCCACAGCTGAAGTCCGTATGTCCATATTGGTTTAATGATCGTCTTGTAAATGAGCAGTTCGTTGTCTATAGATAGGACCGAGTTTCTTCCCAGCAGCCAAAATAGTTGTCTAATTTTGTCCTTGATTTGATTGCGTTTTATGAGTATATGTTGTTTCCAAGTTAACTTTTGGTCTATGTGCATTCCCAGATACTTAGCTTTCTTCGCTAAAGTTACTGTCTTGTCGTTAAGTTCAATAGTTGGTGGATTTGTTATTTTTCTTGTGGTATACATATATAACTAGTTCGATGACATCGTCATACTAGCGGAATCTCCAAACATGCTGCAGATGATGATAAATAGACTTCAACAGTACTGCCGAGTGGGCACCGTAGCGCAAGTGGTTAGTGCGTCAGACTACTGTGCCAGCGGTCTTGGGTTCGAATCCCGCCGCAAACACCTAAAAGTTTTTCACAGTGCCCACCTCTTTCGAATGTCTGACAAGCATCAAAGAGTATCATTTGTCACGATTGAGCTTCTCAACTCGCCGTTCGGAGTCGGCAAAAAACTGTAGGTCCCTTCCATTCGTGCAAAAATATAACACGCACACACAAATGGTTGCGAGAAGCAGGCCCAGGTTCACCTCGAGCTGTAGCGCCAACTAAGTAAGTACTGCCGATCATTGGAATCTATATTTAAATACGAGTAAATCCAAAGTCATGTTTTTTCGAAATGGAACTGGACGCTACGCAAGAGATGAAAAATGGAGCTGGCATAACGAAGAACTCGAAAACGTAAGAGAATATAAATATCTTGGGGTCCTGATAACACCCCAGGCATCGTTTAAAAAACACGTTCAAGAAAAGCTCAAGGAATCCAAACGTGCGATAAATTGTAGTTGGAAAGGTATATTGAGCAAGAGAAATATAGCGCCGAGTACGAAGTTCAAAATCTTTGAGGCAGTCGTGAGGTCGATTATGTGCTATGCAGCACAGTTCGATGAGGTGGAAAAACTACTCAGATATTTCATTAAGAAAATCTTCAGACTGCCAGAAATCACGCCGACTTATATGCTGCATCTGGAAACTGGTCTTCCGCCACTGTATATCTACACTCTACGATTACACTTTCTATATATACTCAAAGTATTGGGCCAACCAAGTCATCGTCTCCCAAATAAGATTGCTACGCATCTTAGAAACAGAAGTCTTCAATGTTTTGCAGAATGGGCGAGGCTGGGACGAGAATATAATGTCCTCCTATATCCTGAAAGCAAAGCAACTCTGAGCAGCGCTCTTCAGGAATTACTAGTAAAAATGGAGGAAAGAACACGAGAAATGTTTAGAACACTAAGCCAGCAAAGTCAAACAAGAGACACTTCAACATGACCTTTACGCTAAGAACTACTTTCATGACCGCAACAACGTGGATTTAATTTCAACAATTTTCAAAGCAAGAGGCGAGCTATTATACTTGAATTACAGACCATACAGTAGTGAAGTAAATACTGACTGTACTTTGTGTAATCAAAGAGCTAAGGAAAACATCCAATATTTTATTGGAATTTGCCCCATTCCTTATGAAATCAGAAGATCTAGTTGGGAAAAAAGTACTCTTACCCGTGAAGAAATTATTTGCATTTTAAATGGAGAAAATTGGACAGTCCTGTACAACTACTTGAAGCATGCTATGAAATACCGTAATCAAATAATGAATGAGGCTTTTTAAATGTTTTTTAATATTGTAAAAGAAATGATTAACAAAATTAGTAAGCTTAGCTTTAAACTTAAAAATTTAGCTTAAACTTTAACTCACTTTCACGGCTGACGGCAACAGCCAATGCTATTATTGTGAACTTTTGTTAAAAAAAAATTAAATCTTGTTATGGTATTAATAAAGTCACTACTACTACTACTACTACTACTACTACTATATAACTAGTTCTGTTTTGTCTTCGTTTATTTGTATGCCCCCATTTTTTAAACCAGTGGGATAAAACGTCTAGATGATTTTCGAGTTCGGAGATCGCCTGTTCGAGAATTTTGTGCGATGTAAGTATTACTGAATGCCAGATGTATATATTAGATATAATAAAGGTCCTAGGACGCTACCTTGGGGAACTCCAGCTTCAGCTTTAAGAAGATTTTAGTGCTCGTCTCTGTGTTGTGCGTAGAAGCAGCGATCGTCAATGTAGCTTTTCATGACCAGGAAGAAGTCAGTAGGGAGTAGGAGTTGTAATTTGTATAAAAGCCCCTCATGCCAAACTTTGTCAAAGGCCTTTGAAACGTCAAGATAGATTGCCGTGTTATAGCAACTGGTAGCTCGGAACTATTTTAATAGCGTCCATTATTGGTTGTAGTCTGTCTATTAGGATTTTTTCGAACAACTTTGATACTATTGGCAGCAAACTTATTGGTCTGTAACTAGCGGTTTGAGTAGCCAGGTTTTTCCAGGTTTTCGAACTGCTATCACTTTGGCTATTTTCCAAACCTTTGGGAAGTATTTTAGAGTAAAAATTGCGTTGAATAGATTTCGGAGGTATACAAGTGCGTTTTGGGGTAGTTCTATTAATATTTCTCCGGTAATAAGATCATACCCAGAGCTTTTTTTAGGATTAATCTTGTGTTGAATATAGTATAGGCGAGGAACGTGGGCTAACTCTTGTTACTGAAGAATTGACTGGCATTGCATCCGATAGCGGAATGTGGGAAAGTGGCTTCCATTGACCATGATATATTCCTCATCCGCGAATTCAATTGCTGGATATTCTTCCTTTTTAATAGTGAATCGACTAAGATGTTCAAAAGGGTGGTTGATAGGACTCTATCCTACGCAAACCCTCTTACAGCTTCCACTGTCTCGGAGTAGCTTCCCACTGAAGGTGTTGATAATCTGTTCTAAAGCATCGCTAGATCCAACCGATAAGTGTCACATTCAATGATTTCGAAGGTGGAATCGTCGAAAGCTCCCTTAACATCTGGTAATTGCGAGGTGATTGTGATAACGGTCAAGAGCTGTCAACTCCACCAGCGCTGTCTCCGTTGACTTTTCTCTCTGATAGGGGTGCTGCTTGTCATGGATTGGGGCTGTACTTAACATTTCAATCGTTAGCTACATATTGGTTAATTGTTTTAAATCATTAAGAAGGAAGGGAGACTTATTTAGACCTTAAGCTTTAGGGACGATTATAAGCTGGCTTGGTCAGTGGCTTCTTGTGAGCCTGAGGAATATAGCCTTCCGATAGATTCTAGTCAGTAGTATATTCTGCAAGTTGAACTTATGTGTATTAATCATCCTTCGTTCAATAATAATAAAACCCATATACAAGCATATTCATAGAAAACTAAATCTCTTTCTCATAACTTCCTGCAAAGCAATTTTGATCTTAGGACGCGCGACGGTATGAAGACAATGAGTGCAATGAAATATACGACCTCCATAATTAATCCTCGCAAAGGAACAAAACCCTGTGTACAAAAGAAAAAATATTCAGAATCTCTTTCTTTAGCAAATGTCTAGCCCCATGAGGAAAAATGAACAAAAAAAAAAAAAAAAATAAGAAAAGGACACGCTAATATAAGATGAATAGAGACGGGGAAGCGCACACAAGAGTGAAGCAGAAAAAATAATTTATTCAAATTATTCCAAAAGAATACCTCTTGCCACCTTATCGCCTCGTTTGAAAGTGAAAAATGGAAAAACCTCGCTTATCAGGAACAACAGTACGTATACAATGGATAGAGAAGTATGTATGTGTGTACGAGTAGTATACTTGTAGATGTATAGATACTCCCGCTTTTCTTTGCAATTCCATGGAAATGCTCTTTAGATGTGGCAGATGATGCGTTTGTAGCTAACCGGGATCCTCCTAACTTATTACTCAATGTTTCCTTAAGCTTACCCATTCATCGCAGTATTTTTTTTGTCATCACACATACTTATGTACATATGTATGTATTCTTATTTTTGAGTAGAGGCTTGTGAAGCGACGTTCTTTTGGCGGATGACGCTCTAGGAAGTACTCAGCATGCACCATTGGAAACGACTCGACATGAGCTTTTTTTTTTGTGATTAATTTAAGGATGAAAATAAATTGAAGAGTCATGAGTGTAATGCACTTGCTTTTGTCGAGCACATTATCGCACAATGCACGCTCAGCTGCATACGTTATGTATCATAAAGGAAAATATTTAAGCTTGCGTGCATTTAATGACTTTATATTGTTTGATAAATATATGAGTACGAGTAGAGTGTAAGCGCTATTTAATTACTTTAACTGATGTATCGTGGAAAGGATATATGAAAAATATTTTTTTAAATAAAATTAATAAAATTAGCACAGCTTGAGTTAGAAGAAATGAGGAACAGATGTACTGTATACTACACGGCACGGTAAATGGATCACATGAAGGACAAGAACGAGAGACTGACAGATCGATAGTGATAGGAAATTAAGATGTTAAATATCAACCTACTTTATGGGTGGTGTCCAGGATAACTGGAGAGTTTTGTATTTTTGAATGTTTTGTCGTTGCTTATGATTCACAGAATTTTGTTCCCAGATGTTTCTCATTATTCATTGTTTGTGCGATCAATTTTTTTCAGCCATACCACCAACATACTGCCAGTGTTATGCCTTCGCGGTGGGTTTAGACATTAACTTCTGAAATTTATCGACTTATTTGTATTTCCATACCACCATCATACTGCCAGTGTTATGCCTTCGCGGTGGGTTTAGACATTAACTTCTGAAATTTATCGACTTATTTGTATTTCCTGAGCAATATTGGGAGTAAGAATTAATTCGAGGCGTTTACCAGAGATGGCATAGGTAGCATATTCTTCATGTATTAACTACCCCAATTATTTTTCGTAAAATAGCTGTTAATAACAGTCAGTTTCAGTATGTGTACCAGGGTTAACTTTGCGACCCTTTGGGGTCAAATTGAACCTTTTTTGTGGGCGTGGGCCTCAGGACCCGCCTTTTTGAAAATCATCCAAATCTAACCCTTTTGGAAAAAGTAAGACCCTTTTGGGTCCTTTATGTAAATTGGGAAACAATTGAAAGGTTCAATTCTTCTTTTAGCAGACATCGCTATCGACCAGACCCCTTTTGCATACATATACCCGGTTTCTGTCTATGTACTTATATGTTTTTTTTCTTTAGGTGGCGCTATAGCTCGGGTGAACCATGGCCTACTTCTCGCAACCATTTGTGTGTGCTATAGTGTTAAATTTTTGCACGAATGGAAGGGACCTACATTTTTTTTTCGAATCCGAACGGCGAGTTGAGAAGCTCATTGACAAATGATACTCTTTGGTTGCTTGTCAGACATTCGAAAGACGTGGCGTGGCACCGTGAAACAGCTTTTAGGTGTTGGACCCGAACTGCGATTGAACCCGTGCAGCATTGTGTAGTAGTCCAACGCACTTACCACTACACCACGGTGCAATTAATTAATTCTTGGCTGTACAATTGAATCTATATTTAAGGTGCACATTTCGCAAAATGTATTTATCATAACGTTCAGTGCTTCAAATGTAATAATTCGTCGATTCAACGAGTTAATATTCCATTACAATAATTAGAAAAAGTTTTTGACAGATAGGTACAAAAGTCTACATACACCATGCTTTGAAACGATGTTGCCGTGTTTTTTCTACCAAAATTCGAGTGACAAAAGTCTGCATACATGCCTTTACTCTGACTGTTATTTGAGTCTTAATTCCCTGAAGTTCGCCTGTATTTACTCAGTAGCATTTAAAATGTCGTTTTAACCAGAACAAGTTAATTTTTTTAGAAAAAAATATGCTCTGTAATAAAAATGAATAGAAAAGGAGCAGAAATTTCAAACGATGTACGAGAGTTTAGTAAAGTACCAATTTGAAGGAAAATCTTTGCAGGAAATAGGAAAACTCGTTAATAAAATCCATGCAATATAGTACAAACGATAGTAAACAATTTTAAACGCAAAGGAACACTAAGTTCGAAGCAGCGGTCAGGACGTCCAAAAAAATTTACTCCACGGGAGGATAGTTCTATCGAAAGAAAGATTAAACAAAATTAACTGCATCGAAAATAGCAGCAGTGTTATTGGAGGAAACTGGAAAGTTCTGTGAACCAAATACAGTTCGAAGAGTGCTAAAGGGGTAGGGGTATCACAGTAGAATAGCTAGAAAAAAAACATTTTATCAGCGAAAAAAATCGAAAGAAGAGGTAAGAGTTCGCTAAGTCCCATGAAAAGTATGAAAATGAGTTCTGGGATAAGGTTATATGTAGCGATGAAAGTAAATTTAATATTTTCAAAAACGACGGTCGGACAAAAGTATGGCGCAAGCCCAACACTGCACTTGAAAAGTCCAATATGGTTGGTACAGTGAAACAGGGAGGAGATAACGTGCTTGTGTATGGGTGTATGTCGCAGGCGGGAGTTGGAAACTTGGTTTTCGAAGAGTCAACTATGGATAGATTTGGTTATCTTAACATTCTTAAGAACAATCTGAAAAATAGTGCTGTAAAGTTGGGATTGGGACAATCGTTTATATTTCAACAAGATAACGACCCCAACTATGGTTGTTCAGGAATGGCTGATATACAATACAAAGCAGTTGAAAACACCACCCCAGTCTCCTGACATGAACCGTATAGAGCACCTTTGGGATGAACTTGGACGAAGACTCAAGACCAGACATGTCAAAAACAAAACCGATCTGAAAACGGCATTAGAAAAATAATGGGCCAAAATCCAACCTTCTATCACAAGAAAACTCGTCGACTCCATGCCAAAAAGGATGAAAGCAGTCATAGCCTCAAAGGAAATGCAACATCTTACTGATTGAGCCATTATTTTTTCTAAGAACAATTGTTGTCTTAATGTTTATGTAGTCTTTTGTCACCCTTATTTTGTTGATGGCATGAAATTAAGTTTGTTTTTAAGCCTTTGTTGTTGTTTTTTTTAAAGAGAAATCCAATTTTGTTTATAGTTATAAATCTACTGAAAATAATAATATAATTTTTGTTTTAATTAAATTTTTTGTTTTTATGAAAAGGGCAACCTAATTACTTCAAACCATGGTATGTAGACTTTTGTCAATAAGTGTATGTACTAGTAAATTTTAGCTCTTTAGCCAAAATTGACTATAGGAGTCTTTTTTTCTAGAAAAGTTCTTCAAAGTGTCCGTTAAAGGGTTTAATTAGATAATTGCAAATATTCAGCAATAGTTTGAACTATAAAATAACTACAAATGTAGGGGATTATTCGTGCCACCACGGCCAAGTATTGGTCGAAACGCTAAGACCGATGGTTTTCTGGAGCAAAAGGTGTTGGTCGAATTGCCAGATGGGGTGCAATTTCCGGAGCGAAAGGTCAAGTATTGGTCGAATCGCCGGAGGAGCAAATAGAATAATGCCGAAAATAAAGAACCAAAACTTCAACTCTTTTGGAAGGCCAAGTATTGGTCGAACACCGGACTTAAGAAAGAAAACCCTTTGTTAACTCTTGTAGTCGTATTTGGCGACTATTGTACATTTTATTGATTATTTAACTTAAATTCTAACAAGAAGTGGGTGTGAATTATATAATGTATGAAAATAGTATTAGAATGAAGTAGTATTTAGATGTAGATACTATTTCGTATTGTTTGGTATTATTTCGTATTATTTAGTACTAGCCCATGCTTTAAATCAGTCGCGTTGTTTGATTGTAGCATGATAGAAAGGTAGTAGTAGGAAGCGATATTATTTAAATTAAGATTCTAAAAAATTCTGAACTCAATACATTATATTCTGAACTTAGTGGTTGTTTCCTATAGATGAAACGATTGCATAAAAAATTGATGGAAATGTAGTATACCTGTGTACAAACACATCTGCGCACATATGTACATAATATGTATTTCATGAGCATCAAATAATGGTACTTTCTGGTTTATTATATCTAAGAGTTGTATTTAATGTTCATAGTTAAAGTAACATTATGTAAACGTAGAAGATATTAGGCTTTGATGTAGGCATTAATCGTGGAGTAACTGGTAAGGTTTGCCTGAAATCACCAACTATTTACTGATTTTAAAACTCAACAACGCCTATCCACCCCTACTACAATATATGTATTTGTGAATTGAAATAAAAGGTGAACATTTATTCTAAGGTATCCACTGACTTAACGACTTAACCTTACTTACTTAACGGGCTCCCGACCCGTGAAGGGTCTCTGCCTGAGACACAGCAGCTTTCCACTCTCTTCGATCTGGGGCACGCTGCTTCCAGTCGTCTAGACCAAGCGCACTAGCATCCGCGGTAGGTTGGTCCTTAAACCGGAGGTTCGGTCTTCCTTGTCGTCTCGAACCTGGGGGCTGTGATTCGAAGATCCTCTTTGCTGGAGCATTGTTGTCCATTCGCTCGATGTGGCCGAGCCAGTGTAGTCGACGTGTTTTGGCTTTTCGGACTACATCCACATCTTGGTACAGCTCATAGAGTTCGCGGTTGTATCTTCTCCTCTATTCGCCCTCCTCGCATACGGGACCGAATATCCGACGAAGAATTTTTCTCTCGAAAGTGTTCAAAATCTGCTCTGCTTTCCTGCTTATCGCTTAACACAGCAGAACTGGCAGGATCAATGTTTTGTAGAGCATGCATTTTGTTTTTCGAGTTTTGAACCCATTTGTTTTGCCAAACCGAAGTAGCAGCGGTTTCCTAGGGTAAGTCTTCGTCGAATCTCCACTAAGGTGTCATTCGTGGAGTTGATGTTTACTCCGAGGTAGGTAAGCTCCTTAACCACTTCGAAGTTACTGTTGCCAACAGTGAAATTTTATCCTAGGCGGTGGACAGATGTACTTGGTTTTGTCCTCATTCACTTCAAGGCCAACTCGTTTCGCCTGTTCTTCAATTGCCGTAAAAGCCTCTAGCACGGCGCGCTGGGAGCGACCGATGATGTCGATGTCGTCCGCGTATCCCAGTAGCTGGACAGATTTATAAAAGATAGTGCCTTCCGTGTTTAAACCTGCCCTGCGCACTATCTGTTCCAGCACAAGATTGAAGAAGTCACATGACAGCGCATCTCCTTGCCGAAATCCGGTGCATGTTTAGAATAGTTCGGAGGAACTGTTTCCAAATTGCACGTTGCACCACGTTTTTTCCAGCGTCACGCGGCATAGCTGGATCAGTTTAGCCGGGATCCCGAATTCGGCCATCGCCTTGTAGAGCTCAAGACGATGAATGCTATCATATGCGGCTTTGAAGTCGATGAAGAGATGGTGAGTCTCGACTTGAAATTCGTTGGTCTTTTCCAGGATCTGTCTTAGTGTGAAAATTTGGTCGATCGTCGATCTGCTGGGCCGGAAGCCACACTGGTACGTACCGATTAGTGTGCTGCAGAAAGGTTTCAGACGTTCACACAGTACGTTGGATAGGATCTTATATGCGACATTGAGCAAGAATATGCCTCGGTAGTTCTTACAGGACATAGGATCGCCTTTCTTGAAGATGGGGCAAATAGAGCTGATATTCCAGTCATCGGGCATAACTTCCTCCACCCATACTTGGTTGATGACTTGGTGCATGCACCCTACCAAAGCATCACCACCATATTTGAAAAGCTCCGCTGGTAGACCATCAGAGCCGGCGGCCTTGTTGTTCTTCAGCTTTTTGATAGCTGAGCGGACCTCTTCAAGACTGGGAGGGGGGATGGATTCTTCACTGACTGGATGCGGGTTCTCTTCCTGCCCTATCACTCTCTCTACCTGATGCCCATTAAGTAGCTGCTGGAAGTGCTGCTTAAATACATCTACTATTCCCTGCGCTTCGGTGACTAGGTTTCCTTCACTGTTTCAAAGAGCCTGCGTTCCGGGCTGGAAGCCTGCTGCCAGTTGCTTGGCTTTCCTATAAAACATCCGGATGTTGTTCCTATCGCGGGGCTCTTCTATTTCCTTGAGCTGGGAGACTGCGTGGGCCCTTTTCTTCTTACGCAGTATCTTCTTCTCCTCCCTTCTTCTGGCTCGATACTCTTCTCTCACTGCTCTTGTTTTGCGCTGCAGCGCTTGCACGTGTGCATTTTCTGTCACCTTTTTCCGACGCACGCTTTCATCATCATACCAAGTGCTCTTTTTGGGTGGTGTCTGGTAGCCTATGGTGGTCTCTGCTACCCCTTTGATGATGTCGCGATACTGGTTCCACAGATTGTTTGCGTTTGTGGATGGTAAATGCACAGCGGAGAGTCTCTCGCTCAGGCGCTCTCTGTAGGCTCTGGCTACTCCATTCGTGCTAAGGCTTCCAACATTGAATTTATTTTTCTGGGCGGTTCGCAGCTTTTTCTCGTTGGATAGTCGAGCTCTGAATTTAGCTGCAACAAGATAATGATCAGAGTCGACGTTTGCCCCTCTGAAGGTTTGCACATTCAGAATGTTGTATGCGTGTCTCGCATCTATTAGCACGTGATCGATTATTCTTGAGCGTAGCCGATTTTAGTAAAAATAAAGGATCTAAAAAATTCTTATGTCACATTTGGTGGACGTTTAAAAAAATATGTCACCACAGATTGCTTTACTTTTGTTAGCCAGCTACAGACGAGAAACTAATCGGCCAACTGTTTGACAGACTGATTGCAAATAACCCGAGTGTAGGCAAGTCTGACGATGATTTGAACGATTTCATCAAGTCTACCAACAAGTTGAAAAATCCAAATGTTTTGATTTTTCGGGTTGTGTTTGAGATAACAACTGAAGTTTGAAGATTGGTCTTTGCATCTGTAGGGAAATGATTACACCCAGTCTGTCAACCAATTAGCCGACTAGTTTCTCGTCTGTAGCTGGCTTTAGACTTTTCAATGTGCAATTCCCGGGAAGTTGCTAAGGCAGTCCTTACTGTCGTACACACACATGCAGATACATACATATAAATGAAGCAAAAGAAAACGTTAAAAAAATCTCTCAAGACAAACAAAATTCGAAAATATTTAGGGAAACAGAACATAACGTGTCGTAATTCGCGCAAAGCGAGGCCGCGCAAATCGAATTTGGGTAGGCAAATGCATTTCGCGCAAAGGTGAAACCGCGCAAAAAGAAGTCGCGCAAAGCGAGGGACCAGTGTATAAAAAGTAGCCTAATCTCTAAACCAGGAAGTAGATTATCTATTCCCGAAAGTTTCATTCAAATTTATTAAACCGTTAAGGTGTTATTGAGCAACAAACATCCAAACATCCAAACATCCAAACTTTCACATTTATATATTAGTAGGATAGGATAGTAGGATTATTTCGTCGTATTATAATGTGCATGAGGTGCTAAAATATGTATGAGGTGCATGAAGTGCTAAAGTATTGTATGAATTTAAAGAAAATGATACGTTGGTGATTTTCTCTGCTAGACAAACATATAACAGATATATGTACATATATAAAATATCATAATTATGTTGAATCTCTATCTAACCCAGATTAAACTTTGCCACCTCATAAGGAGTCGCTGTAGCTGCTGCAGAAAAGAAGAGCCTCTGACACTATGTATAAACTTTTCAATGAACTATCAACTGGAATTGCGGATCTCTATGACCTTTTCAGTTTCCATTCTCATCTTTCAAATGAAAATAGTTTTCTAATTGTCTAAGAGTGTTTATCCAACCGACTTAACAGCGACACCATACGTTCGCGGCGTAGTGTTTTTCTTTTTGTATTTGTTTTAATTTTTTATTATTTTTTTTTTTTCTCATATTTTTTCTTCATTTCATTTATACTCACTACATATGTATGTATGTGCATGTCCATGCCCTTGTGGCTATGCTGAATGTGTGTGCTTCAACCCACTTAGTTCTAGGAAAGTTTTAAGTAGAATATAGGGATAGTGAGAGGAGAATGCAAGACTAATTATGAAATATCTATGTATACCAAGACTAAGCTTCAGAAGTTTGTTGGTGCATCAGAAAGGGAGGGATTTTTTTTTATTCTGTATCCTTTTCTGACCTCATTCCATGCTCGTGTGATGCTTGAAGTTAAGGAAAAATAACTTATTCTAAGAACTTGCACACACGTTTAAATAATGAAAGATGGTGCGAATCTTATGAACAATAGGATGTGTTTTTATTTTTTGTTTGCTATGCCAAAGCAATGGTGTCGCCTTCAAGGATCTTACACTTTAATCTGTTGGTATATGAATATGTACTTCATCAATGCATAGTTGTTGTTTTCTTTTTTCAGAAATAAAATAAATCAGCGCACACAAGATGCAGTCTACGAGTAGTTATGGGTTGAGACATGTTGTATTTACAATCAATGACTGGTGATGAGTTAGCCACTTAAAAGGGATTTTTCACTTGGGATTGGGATAGAGAAAAAAAATTATACAAACACACGGTTTTATGGATTTGGAAAGGATTAAGGACGAGGCAAGGAACAAGAAAAAGAGATTGTGAGATTTTGTTGCCATTTGTGTGTACTCTTGTTCGGTTCTTCAGAAACAGGGAAGTACACAGTGGAAATGTAAATGTCGCAACCAAAAGCCATTATCCCTCGGAGAAGTAAACCGAACATCACCGCACAATTTCAGATATAGAAACTTATCCTTTCTGCATTTGTGTGTAGGAGTATATCTCAACAGAGTCAAGTGGATTGGAACTTTTAAGGATTATCATTTTCTTTTCATTCTTATAATGTACGAGCACCTACATAGTGAGTTTCCTTACAAATGGTTCGAACATATTCCATACTTTAGGGAAACTCTGAATGTGACACATTAAATGATTTAGTATTTTCCTGCATCACACAATATATACTAAGTATATATGTAAGTTATTTATATTTGCGTACATATATCATTTGAGCCCAACCTATTTGTTAACTTTCCTCTTTAAAAAGCAAAAAAATATCACGTGAAAAGTTTGGTCGGTTTTGGCACTGTCTCCCTCTCTTTCTCTCAGAGCTTTTTACATATTACATTCACAGTACCTGGCCATTGCATAAGAATTGTATCTTTTAGCATAAAATAATTCCACAATATCTCTTTGAAATTTGCAATTCATTTAGACCAGAAAATATAGGGACACCATCATCATAGCTGTTTTTAGGGTTCCGTAGAGTACTAGAAAGTTAATCTTATAGTTTCTGTCTGTCCGTATGTCATAGTCATAGCCCTCTTATTCTGTAAAACCTCCTAATTGAGACACTCCGTAATCGGGACAACCTATCATTCGGGACAACCCATTTGCCAACCGTAAAAGTTTTCATACAATATCCCCTTTGTAATCGGGACACTGAAATCGGGACACCTCTCAATTGGGACACTCAATTTAACTTTTCTATAACCTCCATAATTGAGCCAAACCATTTTATTAAAAAAGTCAGGAAATATGACTTCTCTAATCGGGACAATTCGCGTTGAACCTCTCAATTGGGACACTAGACCCAAAAAAAAGCAATTGTGACTTCTCTAATCGGGACACTAAAATTCCATCAAAATGTTCGCAGCTGCATCTCATTCTATAAATTTTCAAACCGTTATATTTTTACAGAAGAGTGACTATATCGGAGACAAAAAACGACAGAGTAACGTTTTATTTATTTTCATTGAATATTAGATATTGGTACCGTGCAGTTTCAGTTGTTTGGATGTGTGGATACAATACATTTTCTAAACTTTTTTGTATGCATACGCGTTGAATTTCTTTCAGGTTTGTACAGGATTTTTAACTATTGTTTGGGGTTTATTAGTTGGCTTGATTGTCTTTCCAGGATGAGTAAACAGTATAAAGAAGCAGATTTAAAGAAAAAAGTGGAGATCGTTAAATTGTACGAGGAACAAAAACCAAGCCTGAGGACACTCGCAGAAAAGTTTAGTATCAGCAAAAGTCAGGTCCAGCGAATTATTAAATCGAGCAGGATATCAAGCAACATTTGGAAGAATATGGCCTTTTGGCAAAAAAAACGGTTAAAAATATCTGCTCCGAAATCTGATTTGGATCGTCTTGTCTTCGACTGGTTCTCCTTAGCCCGTGTTAAAAATGTTCCCATAACAGGACCTATTTTACAAGGTAAGGCTTTACAAATTCCAAATATTTTAAAGCTGGATGAATTTGAAACGGCTGGGTAGAGAAATTTAAGAAGCGTCATAATATTGCCTTCCATATTCTTAGCGGAGAAGGAGCTCATGTTGACATTGAATGTATTGCTTCGTATAAATCATCCATTGCAGAAATTTGCGAAGGCTATACCCCAGACAACATATACAACTTAGATGAAACAGGGCTATTTTTCAGAGCTACGCCATCGAAGTCAATAGTACTTAAAAATGAAAAGTGTATCGGCGGAAAACAGTCCAAGGAAAGAATTACTGTTGCTATTTTATGCAGCGCTTCTGGAAAAAAAAGAACTGCTTTTAGTTATTGGGAAAGCAGCAAAGCCACGTGCTTTTAAGAACATTAATGTAGAGCAAACTCTTAAAATAACTTGGCGCAGTAACCCCAAGGCTTGGATGACTTCTATTTTATTTACTGAGTGGCTCCAAGGATTTGATAAGAGCTCAGAAAGGCAAAAACGAAAGGTACTATTATTTTTGGATAATGCACCATGTCATGTTCTAAAATCTGGATGTATTTTACGTAACATAGAACTGAAGTTTTTACCACCTCACTGCACATCCGAGATTCAGCCTTTAGATCAGGGCATTATTAAGAACTTGAAGGTCTACTACCGAAAATTTTTAATGAAACAGCTTCTGTGTGTAATCGACGAAGCTCAAAGCTTTGCAGATATTGGTGCTAAAATTACAGTACTTGATGCATGCAGATGGTTGCAACAGGCCTGGAATGCGGTTCATGTAGTAAGCATAATAGTCAACTGTTTCAAAAAAGCCGGATTTTTGGGATATTTGGAAGAAGATTTGCCTCATTTGGACCATGATGCACCCGAAGAAGTTCTTGAATTTGCAGACATCGATAAAGAGCTTGCAATAAGCATCACGTTGCCTGAAAACTGGGAGGCCGATTTTTTTCAATCGGTTGAAAACACCGAAAGAGCTGTCGTTGTAGACGCGGAGGATGATAATTCTAGGGATAATACACCTGACCCAGAACCAGATTGTAAAATATCGCTTGAGCAAGCTCTTCGCCAAGTTATGGACCTCTCAAAGTTCGCGCTCTACAATAACCTTAGTGATGTAGCAGAAAAGCTAAGCAGTTGTGAAGCATCATTGAAGAAGAAGATTCTTCAAAACAACAAAAAGCAAACCAAATTAAATGACTTTTTTAAAACTTCCAAAAATGTAATGAGATACTACTACATACATTTTTATAACTTTTCATAAGATAAATGTCGTTTTATTTCAATAAGGTATGATTTTGTAAACGAGATAGGGCGTTCCATACTTGTTTTAATTGAAAAAAAAACAGGTTTTTCTTAAGTGGTTGTGTTTTTCTATATTTTTTATACAAACTTCTATAATTGGGACACCTCCTAATCGGGACAGAAAAAGTCGGTTCCATCAGTGTCCCAATTAGAGAGGTTTTACTGTGTTTAGTTTGAGCTGAAATTCGGTATACAGACATGAATCGGTTTTTTTGTATCCCCTTCCATACAGTAGGTAGTCGTCTGACTATATCACTTTTTTCCAATCATCTTTTTAGAAAATTTAATTTTGCTTAAACTTTTTTTTGAGAACGCTGAGCTTCTTTTCGAACCTTACCACATCGTGCTTAAGTCCCGGCCCCATAGAATCCGTTGAGCGTCGACGTCGTTGCGTTGACCGTTGACGAACATTGGCATTGGACGCAAAGAGCCGTCCCATAAAATTCATCACATACCTAAGTTGAGAGATGGCAAAAACAAAAAAAACAAACATTTTCTTTCAAATCGTAAATACAGTGCAAAAAATCAACGCGATGTAAAGCTGCATTTTTGGTATGTTATTTGGACCCCTTAGGGGGTAAACTTTTTCTGGCGTAGTTTCCATTTTACTTTTTGGCCTTTTTTCCAAAAATTTGGCGTAATTTTCTTGCATTCTGGCGAGTTTTCCTTTTTGGTTTTTGGCGTTTTTCCCAAAAACTTTACGCCACAAGCTCTTTTTCCAAAACACTTTTTGGCGTAATTTCAGGCTCCCTGAAATTAAACTGAGAATTTTGGCGTTTTTTCCATAATTTTTTAGACATTTGCTCCATATATGAAATATGAAACAACGCCAAAAAAAAATTGTTTGAAAAAACGCCCGAACATATTTTGGCCTTTTTTTCCAAATTGAACAAGGAAAAAACCCCAAAAAAGTGGTTGGCTTTTTTTCCAAATAGAAAACAAAAAAAAGGCGTGGGTACCAGGTACTCGTGAAATTCATGTGCTTACTCATTGTGCATGTTATTTGTCACAAAATAGAGAGAACATAGAGGCATTGTTATAGCAAAATTACTGTAATTCACATGATTTTACCTACAATAACTGCGTGATCAGTATAATATAATATAAAGGTGTCCAAATTCTAAAGTATAAATTGGTAGAGCGACGGCACGCGGCCGCACCCGGCGGACGTAGTGGTAGGAAACTCAGATGATAGGTTTCAATTTCAACTAACTCTATGGGTGGTGTCCAGGATAACTGGAGAGTTGTGTACTATTTTTGTACTTGCTTATGATTCTCAGGAGTTTTTTCCAGATGTTTCTTATTATAGTTTGTGTGATCAATTTCTTCAGCCATACCCACCATCCTACTGCCAGTGTTATGCCTTCGCAGTAGGTTTCGATATTAACTTCTGATACTGATCAACATATTTTTATTTCGTGAGAAATAAATGCTTCGAAGACATCTGGATTCGAATCGTGAGCCTTCCGAATGACATGCGATGACGACTACCGATACGCCACGGCCACCCACACTTTCTAGCCAAATTCGGCCGCTATAGCCTCAAATCGGCATCGAATCGATTGAACAGCTCAGCACAATATACGGCGCTGATTTTTGTCAAGATAATACAGTCGAACTTCGATAACTCGAACCATCACTTGCCACAAAAAAAATTCGAGTTATCAAGACTTCGAGTTATCAAGTAAAATGCAAAATTGATTAAATATGTATTTATTTGCGAACATATATAACACAAAAAACGTACGGGAACATAATTATTATTTAAAATAGTCTGTCTGAACTGAATTGTGGATTTCTTATTTTGGTTTTCAAAAAAAAAAAAATTCAATGGAATTTAAACCATTATATACAGAATCGGTTGTTTTTTCATTTGCCTTTGAATATAAACGCAAAATGCCTAACGAATTTGCAACCAACTCGTTTGAAGGTGGTTGAATCAAATCTTCTTCCATTACATCACTGTCGCTGTCATCGTTGTTGTCAAGCTGTGCAGATTCGGATTCACATCTGAACATCTCGACAATATCTTCATCTGTTGGAAACTCCGAAGTAGCAATGTCGTCATCCTCCTGCAGAAAATCTTTATACGTAACACCTTGTATACTTCTGATATTTTCCCAAGCCTCAAATTCCACCTGCAGTTGAATTTATCCTCATTTCTTTCGTTTGAGCGTTCAGATATGAAAATCAAAGGAATTTCATCCTCTTCCTCCCACTCAAAGTACTCACCAAAACCGGCTTTTTTAAAGCAATTAGAAATGGTCTCAGACTTAACGTCGATATTCCACGCATTGGTTATCTCATCAACACAGTCTATCATAGTAATGTTAGTTTTTTTTGTTTTCTTCAAAATCTCTTGTAGTGTTTGTTCTAATCCCTACTAACAACAAATTTCACAATATTCTTACTTACACATATAGAAATCAAGATTTTCTACACGTATGTATACTAGGTTATAGGACATACAAACACAGTGCCCCCGAAAGCGATGCATTCTATGTAAAACGAACATGTAAAAACACGCAGAATTTGGGAATTCCCCTTCAGAGTTCGACTTATCGAAGGTGACGCCAAATAATCTCTTCGAGTTATCAAGACATTCGAGTCATCGAAGTTCGAGTTATCAAATAAAAAATACATGTAAATTTCAGTCTTGGCGCTATTGCCAACCAATTTCATTCGAGTTATCAAATATTCGACTTATCGAAGTTCGACTGTATATGCGAATGATACCGCGTGCATTCCAAAAAAAAAACTGCGGCCATGACCTTGTCGACCGACGGACACACCTTGGCCTTTTTTATGCTTCGTTTCTCCAGGAGCAGTCCACTGTTTCGACTTGTGATGGATTTTTCGTCTACAGGTACGGAACGGTGTAAGAACTCCGTTTTGTCGCGGTTAAACATTGCCAAACACCCCTTTGGAGTTGTCACACGGTCGTACTTGTTGTCAACAGAAAGCAAACGCGGCACGGCGGCACCCATCTGGCAGCGACCATCCTCATTCCCAAATGTTGATGCAATATATTCTCTACTCGTTCACGTGAAATACCCACAGCCTCAGCAATCTCCAGTAATATTTATGTATGTATATTTTACGGTTCCGTACCCATATGGAAACACGAAAAAAATATATCATGTTGGATGTCATTCGAAAGGGCTTAAGGCAAGGACTTCGAGAATATATTTCTCAATGTTTTCTGTGAAAAACTTTGAAAATACGATTACCCACTACATAAACTGATTTTTTCAAAGATACTTTAATTGCCCACGGATTTCTCGGTTATTATTCCAATTTTCTACAAAACGACAGCTACAACAGGACAAAGTCAATTAACGGTACCATTTTTTGTATGCATGTATGTACATAAATATTTTCGCCAATGGATTTTGGATATTAAAGTTTAAATATTTGCCCGTTTTTGGACACGCCAGTAATGGAATAAAAAAAAATGAAAATAAATAATAATAACAGTAGCGCACAACCCTTGGGATTTAAAATGTCCCCTTCGAATATAAATACATGAATATGTATGTAAGCAGTATACGTATATACCTCCGCATGCATATGCATATGCATATATCCATGAAAGCCACTTTCAGAGCAGGCACTACAGGGTGGGGTAGTAAACAAAATTACTCTTTTTATGGAAGCGTAAGGCTTCCAAATGCCTCCAGTGCTTGTATAACTCGAGAGTCGAGAGAGTTGACAGAGTTGACTGACATCTACTACGGTGCACTTTCATGCACTCCATGCTGGCAATCATTTGAATTTTAAATACATGAAAGAGGTGGGCACTCGGGATTTGTTTTTTTTTTTTGTATTTTTTTTTAGTTAATACCTACCCACACAAAAAGTTTTACGTTCTCCAATTACCCCATGTCAATGGAGGGAAATTAAGGAAGATAAGAAAAATTCACATCACTGTGGAGCTGAATTTGTTTAAAAATCACCCCACCCACTTGGTCCTCGTCATGACCCGAAACTCCTCTAAAGTGGTGCCATACACTGAAGTGAGGCTTTGGGAAAATAAATTCATGTTAAAATAAAGCAATCGACCAGAGCTAAGGGTTTATTGCCACTTGTACAAGTACACACTGGTTTCCCGATTTTGTGCTGCCTCACAGTTTGTTTGCTTTTAGCCGAAAGTTTTGTTGACGTAAGGTATGCGGTATTGGTAAATGGTTTATTGTTAACGAAAGGGTTCAAATCTTGAATGAAAAACATTGATGTGTTTTTGTTAGCTCGAATTTGGGCCACTTTTGTTTACACGCTGATACTGAATTAACATAAGAGACTTAGTTACTCGTAGCTCGTAGGTACTTAACTTTACTTAAGGTGGAGCTACAGTTCGGGGTGAACCAGGGCCAGCTTCTCGCAACCATTTGTGTGTGCGTGTTCTATTTTTGGACGTATGGAAGGGACCTACCATTTTTTGCCGACTCCGAGCGACGCGACGAGTTGAGAAGCTCATTGACAAATGATACTCTTTGATTGCTTGTCAGACATTCGACAGAAGTGGCACCGTGAAAAAACTCTTAGGTATTTGCTGGGATTGAACCCGAGCAGCACTGCGTATTAGTCCAACGCACTTACCACTACACCACGATGCTCACTTACTCGTAGGTACATAACGTTCAAAAAAAAATGTAGCAATCATCTTCAAGTTTTTCCATACCACCATTGTCTGTCTGTCTGACCACAGACAAGAGAAATATACAGATGTAGAATGGTAAAACAAAAGCATGTTACAAAAAATTTTGAAAACCAGCATACTAAAATCCAAAAACCAGCATACTATCATACAATACCACAATACCTCGTATGAAATGCCTGCAACATGAACGAACTCAAAGAATGGTGTATGATTCGAGCAAAAATGTTCGTTTCTCTCAATTTCCTTTTCTGTTTTGGACTTCCTTGTGTTGTGGATGTTGTTGTTGTATTCCCATTGCTGCTTAAATTCGTTTTCTTTTGTATCACGAAAACCGGTTTTAGTTTTTTTTTTTTTTTTGTTTTCGCATACAAAACGAATACACGAGCAGTATGTGTGTGTGATGTAATAATTTTGTTTTTTTTTCTTGTCGCTTGAATTTCTTATTGTAAGTAATGCAAGTTTAAAGGGGCATATGGAAGGGGAATAGCGACTATACCATGGATGTGTGTGTGATTTTCACAGTGCTGCAAGTGTTCAAATTTTCTTGAATGGGAATTTTGCTACCGCGTATTCGTATGTACATATATGTATGTATGTATGTATATGCGATGGCCCAACAGAAGGGCGAGAAAAGTAGATCATTTCGTTGCTTTTTTTTGATTGCAATAAAATACATATGTAATTTCTTTGAAAACGTTAATTTCATTTACAGAGTACATTGCTTTAATGGCATAGAGACCCGCTTAGAGAGGACTTTTTGAAATTCCATCTCTAAGTGGGTAAATTCAGAATAAATATTCGGAACTCATCTCCAATTTGTTTTGCCTTAACAGTGGCAGCGGGGGCGAAGCAAGGCGAGCACGGGTCAACTAGTCAAATATAATATGTATGTACATGATACAGAAAACAGTAGGTAGGCATTGTTTTGATTTCCAGTTTGTAAGCCTTTACAGGAGCCCAACAAAATATTTGCCCTCGATTTTAAAACTACATACATTTATGTATGTCTATGTAATGTATGACTCCACAAATTACTTAAATTTTTATTTTTTCATTTGAAGGACATGCAAAAATTGTCGGAGAAATTTTCTTATTGATTTCTGACAAATCAAAAAAAAATTCGCTCAACCAAAAATCAAAGAACATCGCAATTTCACAGAAATGTGAACATAAAACCAAACAAAAACAACAACCACAGATCAAAATATGACCACCATATACACACAAACACACCACAGTTTAAATCCAGAAATGCCGACCAGCCAGTCAGTCGTTCGTATATGTTCGTTCGCAAGATCGATTGAGATAAGTAGACAAAATAAAGGGTTGCAACAAAATGAAATATAAAAAAAATGTGTGTATACCGAAGTCACAAAACACGGGAGGATGGTTGACTCGCACGACCATGTAACTTAAAACCTGCATGATCATAGAATAAACGAAAAACAGAACAAGTGGAGTCATCTACACGAAAGAAGAGAACTAAACTCGATGTTTACCATATTCTACATCTGTATATTTCTCTTGTCTGTGGTCTGACAAACCGCAGAAAGTTTCGCTCATCATAAAAGGTATTTCAACTTGCCGTTCAGAATGTATGTCATCAAACACTAAACATATGCAGGTTATGTATATATCATACTTATACATATTTTATAATGGGCTTACCCTCAACGGGTTATAATTTTAAGCACGACAAGGATACATCAAGGAGATGAAAAAAAGTGAGACAGACAGACTATTTTTTTTTACTTGAACATGGTATAGCTAATTTGAAAAAAAAAATTAGCCTCGTAGTCTAACACTTTTCGGCGAATTTAAGTAGTTGCCAAGTGAAGTAAACTTTCTGGGTATAGCTCTGTACCAAAAACTCACTTGGAACTCGTACACTGGAAAACAAAAACATAGGCAGAACAATGATCGTGCTATGAACCTGCAGAAGTCATCTCGGGAAAAATTGTAGTATAAACCCCAAAATGACACTGTGTGCGTGCACAGCAATTGCTATTATTGCATATGTAGCAGCACCCTAATGGTGGCAAAAAAAAACAATCTTACTAATTCACCTTTTTGTTATCATCAAGAAATAAATCTTATCTCAAGAATAAGTACCAAACTTATGCCGGCAAGCCACTACATATTCCCCAGTAATGTGTTGACTCAAGTGATCTCGACTTGGTCGCGTACAAATCAGGACCAAAGAACGAGGTCATTGCAATTTTCTTGCAATGTGACTTCGATAGGATTTGCAGCGATATTGCGACGACTGGAAGTTGAAGATCAACTTTCAGAAGTCAGAAACAATTTTGTTTCGGAACAATAATATAGGTATAACAAACATATACATACAATGCTACTCTGGGCAGAGCCAGATGTGGTTTTGTGTTTGCCCTTACAAAGAGACTGTTTTATAGCGGCCAACTCGATGCGGAGGTAAAGGCTATCTGCTTTATGGCCCTCATAGGGCCACTGATCGCATATGGATGTCTCGTGTGGTTCAATGTGGAACCAAGCTCGATGGAAAGGATTCGGGTTTTTAATAGGGTTTGTCTTAGGACTTGCCTTCATTTATACGGAACACCAGAGTCTGAGTACAAAAAATTCTATTCCAATTAGGTCCAGTACAACAGGCGATTGTAATAAGAGTGGATAATTTCCTGATCAAGATGATTCAAAGGCACATTGCAAAAGCAATGAGCTCGATGAATAACATGATGTGTAGGGCTTACTACCCCAATTTCACGTAGCGGTCCTCTATTTATCACATTATTTGTGCCAAACAGTGTCTTCTACTGAAGATCTTATCTCATTCGTTTTCGGTAATATATCGCAACTAACAAACCGTGGCTTTGTGGGCAAGCTATTTTGTCGCCTCGGAGTGATCAAGCTGCAGCAATTAATAGCGAGATACTGGCACGTGTTGATTGTCAAAGTGTAGAGTACATTTCCATCAACCGGGCTATGGACAAAGAAGTAACAACTATAGCTATCAGGTCGATTTTATTAATTCTCTATATGCTGCAGTTCTTCCATCACATAAATCAAAACTAAAAGTGGGTCTTTCTATTATTCTTCTAAGAAACTTGAGCGTTGACGGTAAAAAGGCGAGCACGGGTTCAGCTAGTATTCAATAAAGTTAATATTGGTATATGCATATAGAGATATACCACTGAGCCACAGCAGATGTGTAATGTTGCACCGCTATTTATCGCAATTCCGCTGTCGCAACAAGCGCTGCAAAATATTCAGCTCTACTTGAACCTGTCGTAAATGCTCTTCAATCCAAGAGCCTTGATATCTTTCAATGTGCAACACATGTTAAGAGAATTTTGTCAGTTATCAGTGAGCATCCCAAAAATGCAGAAGATCAAGTTAAATATATTTTGGATGATGCTTACAGTCTTTTGCAAGCAATTGGTATAGAATTGGTTCTACCGAGGATCACTGGATGGCAGCAACATCGTTCAAATCATCCGTCATCGGGATCTTCGGATTATTGGAAGAGATTGCTTCTGATTCCATATTTGAATTCATTATTGTCTTCTCTTGAAGAACGAGTTTCGGATAGTAATTTGCCAGCCTTTTCACTGCATCCATAAAATGCGCAGACAATTAACTTCGAAGACTTAAAATCACGAAACACGAAACAATGAAATAGAATTTTGGTTTGATCTTCGAAAAGATATAAAGTTAGATTGGATTAATCTAATCTAGCAATAAAAATAAAAAAACAAGCATTTATGTCCTATATTTGAAGTGAACATTTTTTACATTTAAATCTTGCCATCCCTTAACAAATTTCTGCGTACGGCCTTGAGGTTACGTCGAAAGACATAGTATAAGTATTAAGTTTAGCTGAAAGTGCTCGCATGGGGCCAGTAAGTAAGAGTAAGGCATGTATCTGGGTGCACGGTAGTGGACCGCCAAGTTCCACGCGGCACTACCAGTACTCTTTACCCGAAGCGCTTCGCGGCTATTTACCTACCCTTATAATTCAGCTTCCGAAGTCACTGGGAGCCTCATTTTCTGGCTGCTAGTAGAAGAGCGCTATGCTAGATCATATTCCAAGTTTCAAGTCTGTACCTATTATACTTTAAGAAATATTGAGCTCCGAAAATCGTAATTTTCGTAGCTGACACAACGATCATCAAAATGTATATGGTACTTCCAGCAGACCTAGAGACTTGAAATTTGGGATGTAAGTAGCATTTATAGTGTGTATAAAGGAAAAAATAAAAAACTCTTATTTATTAACTTGCAAATCGTTTAAATTAATAAAAATAAACCACCGTGTATTATACATTATATATACACTACAAAAGTGTGAAACCTACCCACAAATACATACACAAATGCACATTTTAGTGAGAGTTAACCATAAACGTGGTGAATTCTCTCACCAAATGTATTTTATACGACAAGGACAACCTCCCCTTCAAGTAATATAATATATAGATGTGCTACTTCTTATATTATATATACAATGAAAATGATACTCAAAAATGTGACGATGAACGCAGTATGTATATGTATATTATATAAATTATGTATATGTATATGTATATTCTCTCACAAAACGTATTCATTTTCATATGGATTGGTTGGTATTGGTATAATTGATATTTGGCAAATGGCAAATGGCAAATGGCAAACTGAGTGTGAGAGTGAGTCTATCGATCACAGTGATGCCTTTTGCACCGTCATCGTGTCGTCCTACTCTAGCTCAATAAGATTGGAGAGGTGCTCTGCTCTGCTCATTTTCATTGCATATTCGTCCGACTCCGGATGAACCCAATTTACTAACCAGTTCAAAAGAAATACAATCGACTCTCGAGCTCGACTCGATAAATTGAATCTGTGGTGTGGGGATAGGGAGTGGACCTGGCAAAATGTTCAAATTATTGACGGTTTTATATAACGAAAATTGTAGCTATCAAAAGGAAGTACCTATACACGTAGACGTAGAGTCAGATCAAACATTGTGCAGTATGTAGTCAAACACTGGAAAGAGCCAAGAAGTTTACTGTTTTCTCGTGTGGCCAAGCCTCTGTTGCACTCTCTAGGGTGAAGATGGGGTCAATTTAATCAATTTAGATCTTAATAATATCAACGCTCAAAAAACAGCTATCATCGAACATCGAATACAACCGATTGAGAAGTAATTATAGACAAGATTTGCCTAAAATTAAAAAAAAAATATCACTATGCTTTTAAAAACTCAACAAAAAGAAGTGAGATCCCATCAAAAGCATAACTGTAAAAAGGGCCAAGTTCCTACCTATAGAAAATGTATGCAAATGTATGACAAAAAGTGGTGAGATAACAGCGGCCAAAGTCTTGCAGAACTTTATTATAGAGGTAAGATAGATGAGTAAGTTGAAGCCTTATGCCTAGAATTGATAAAACGTATCTATAGAAACTTTAAACTTGGACCTTTACGGCAGGAGGGATAAAACCAACACCGCCAATTCCTTACGATTTCAGATAAATCCTATCTCACCTAAAGGGCATCCAATGTAATTCTTAATTTGCAGTGATGCATGTTATTAAAAATATCCATCGGCAAATCTACTAAACCACCTCACTGCTGGGATGATGATATTACCAGCCAATTCAAAACGTCATCAGTTAATACACCTGGCTGTTCACCGTAGGTATAGACATCACTTTAGACGTGATGTCCAAACGAGAGCCTGTTTATTTGTTGAAACAAACTGAGATCTTACTTTTTCCCCGCACGGTTACAATGCTGAAGGGATGATTTTCTACCTTTTAATATATGTCTGTACATATGTTATGTGCGTAGATAAATGTTGTATGAACTGCACTATGGTTGGAATAAATCTCATAGTATAAAGAGGACAACAACGGTTTGAATGTTTGTGTAGCCAGCGTAAATGATGCGCAGCAAAAGGTAGTGAAACCTGGACATACCCATTTCTATGACAACACTCTGCAGTCCATAATAGCCATTGATGTGCAACCAATGAGTTAAGTGGTTTAAGATGCATGTGGACTGTGTCCAACTGCATTAAACCGAGGATATAGGCATTGATATGGTGTTCAGGTTTACGGGTCAGTACACTTAACGCTTTATTTTGAAAATGCATTAGATGTACTATTTCGATGAACAGAGTCCATTCTGCAGAGCCCACAGCCTGTCAGGTTTATCTATAACCCACTTACTCATGCATGAGAATGCGAAATGCACAAAATGAGTGAAAGTTGTAACTGGTTACTGTTCCATGAATTTTGGAAATGCATACATATACATATGTATATGTATAATACTCGTAGTTCAATATGATTGCTTCTGTTTGTATAGAAATATAGAAGAATCCACTTTAAACGCTCTTCAGAGACTGACTGAAAACAGTGTCTTAAGCGGAAAAGCGTATTTTGCAGGAAAAGCTGAACAGTAAGAATAAGTTCAGAAAAACGTAAGAAATAAATTGTTGAATTATTTATTTTTTTAGACGGAAAAAAAGTAATACCCAAGAACATGCCACAGCGTTTCGTGTTTCAATGCACTGCATGGTCTGTTTGTGAAAGAAGAGAAAGATTCAAAAAATGAAGAGGACAAAATAAAGAGTACACAAGAACGGTGGCGGCTCGGCAGTGAACGGTTGATTAAACAATAAAAAACTAAGTCTAAAAAACTAAAACCTGACTACGTGAAAAACCAACTAAAACGTACGAAACAAGATGAAACGAAACAATGATTTTCAGAGTAAAGATGTGGTCGCAACCACGGCTAAAATCATTGTTTCGTTTCATCTTGATTCGTACTTTTTAGTTGGATTTTCACGTAGTCGGGTTTTAGTTTTTTAAACTTAATTTTTTATTTACAACTTTTTAGTTTCAAACAATATGTAGTGTATAAGTAAGCAATGTCGTGTTCTACCTGTCAAACCCTTTCATTTGATATCCATATTAGGGATGTAGTAAAGATGACGGAAATCCACCATCTTGGACGGCGTCTGCCATATTGAATTTAGAATGACGTCATATCGTATTGTATTCTACTCGCCAAGTCCTTTCATTTGATACCACTATCAATGCGGTTGTAAAGACTAGTCGGGTAAAAAAGAGAAAAAAATGGTAATCCGCCATTTGGCTTGGTGCGCCCGCCATATTGAATTTTTCTATGACGTCACATAGCCTAGGACACTCTCCGGATAATGACGAATCCAACGACACCTCATTTGTTGAAATCGGTTCCATAGTTTAGGCTGTACGAGGTGACATCCTAACATACATACAAACAAACAAACAAACCCAGCCTGTTAAAATCATAACCCTTCCTCTGCGTAGTCAGGTAAAAAAGAGAGTTGAAGCAGAAGCATAAATTTATTAATTTTTTTGAATCGTACTTTGTATTTTGTAACATAACTTTGTATTGAATTTCTTGTATTTTATAACATTACTTTGTGAATTATATATTTCTTGTATTTTGTTTCACACTTATATTTAACAATGACTCACAAATGTAAACCCATTATTTCAAGATGACTCATGTAAATCCATTATTTGATTAAATCGTATAACAGCTTTTGTTTACCACTTGGAATTCTTTTCGAAAATCACATGTGACAGCTCTCTTCTGTGAACTACAAAAGAAGCAGTCCGAGCAATGTAAAGTAATTCAGAATCCAGATCGCAAGCGATATTGGTTCAAAGACAAAAGTGAGTACTTTAGGGCTTATTCCTAGAAGGTCAGTTCTGAGCTGGGAACTATTTCGCTGTGTTTTCCTTCGACAACCCTATTCTGTGGTTTTTTTTCCAATTGGATTGGTGTTGTGGGAGGGCAAAGCCTAGTTTTTTTTTATTTATGTACCTTTTTTTTGTCTAATAAATCGTTATATTTATAAAGAATCCACGAATCTTTTTTTTTTAAAACGAGCTCTACAATTGGCGACCAACGACTTTCATACAAAGAAACAAAAAACACAGTTTACGACGCAGTGAAAGATTAGCACTGAATTAAGCGTAGCCATGTACGCTATCTGCAAAACAATTTAATCAAATGATGACAGCACTGTCTACAAGAAACACCCGAGTTGACTCGTTTTCCACCTGCACGACCCGGTTCCACGGGGAGAGAGATGCCGCTAAAGTTGAGGAATTTATTGCAGCTATCGCTACCTTCAAGAATATTGAGAACATAAGCCATGCCGATGCCGATGCCACTTTTGTTGGACGATTATGCCGCTTCATGGTGGATCGGGAAAAGGAGGGCATATGTAAATTTGATGACGTCACCAAATTAATAAGGGCCGTGTTTTCATTCCGGGCAAGTTTAACGGCATCTATAAGCTCTTCTTTATCATCGCATTGCTTTCCACCTTTGTATACTTTTCGTGTGAGCCACTTTTCTCGCGAATATTGTGACCATGAAAGAAGTTCAACATTGTTATTGGCAACAAACGATTTAACAATGCGAGCTATGAGTATATGAGCGTTGTCGTGTTGAAATTGGTCCGAAGAGACCGTGGTTCTTCGGAAAAGCAGATTCCATCACCATTGTGTAGCTATTTCCTGTCATTCTAGAGCTTTGAACCACCATGATAATGTGCCCAAGACCATAACGCCGGCTTCTCTGCTATGATGGTGGTTTCAAAAGACCTCTTCTTTTCTAAGATCGTGGAAGTAATAGTTATATCCATCCGGTCCATAAAAATTAAATTTTGTTTCGTCAGAAAAAATCTCTTTTTTTCCAATTCGCGAATTGTAAGCTTTGAATTTTTCGCGAAGCATTAAGTGGTGGTTTCTCTTCGGGTTAAGTCGCTTGAGGTATTTGGCACTGCGAATCACTTCCGAATGGTAATCGTCTATTTTCGCCCTCTCTTACAATGTTAAACAACTTTTTTGTACCATTCTTGAAGTATAAATAAAGCAAACCCTTTCTTATTGACAAAATTTACTTTTTCTATAACAAACAAAAAAAAAAAAAGAAATCTCTTCACAAACAACGATAGTAATTTGAGTGCTTCTAATCTTATAAACCAGTTTAATTGCATGCGAATCTTACTGCTTCAACAAATATTTCTCAAAAGCACAGTTAGAGTGTTTTCTTATAAATCTTGTTAGCCCAAGTGTACACAGTGATAATAATGTGCTTTATTTTTCCTTTCTTTACTTGTTTTATATTCGTGCTACTATACACAGTACACATAACAAAGTTAATATATACATACACAGTAGCGGCGTTAGGGTAGGGCGCGGTTGGGCGACCGCCCAGGGCGCCTGACATGAAGGGGCGCCGATCCAGTTGCATATCGTGACTTGTTGCATTTTCAGCAGCGGCCAGACCACCTATAAGAGTCTTGAATTCTCTAAATCTGGCGACAAAATCATTAAGGTTGAAACACTGGAACACGAGCACTGATATACATTTACTGGCAATCCCCGTCTCTAGACAAAATTTATTATTTGTCCCCTTTTTAGCATTGTATTAAAAAAAAGTATTATATTTGACTTATTAAGAAGCGGGACACAGCTCATTACACCGGTGCACTTAAAAATAATTTGAATCTGTCACATTGTTTGGGGTACTTCAGAGGTTGTTCACAATGTTTCCAGCTTCCGATCACTTAGGATTATATACTATTAAAAACGCAGTGAAATACGTTGGGAAGCAAGAATAAGCAGTGTTAAAGCAGTCCATCAATGTACATGGATCTCTATAAATGCACATAAGTGTTGAAAAAATGCTGCGCCTTCTTGGAAGAGTATAGAAAGACAAGATTTACAAGCGCCATTTTAACAGTAGAAATTAACTGAAGAACTTGAACTTGTATTTAAAGCCACAACAAGAATGCGATGTGTTAATGCCAAGTTGGTAAAACTGCCCGTGATGAGCCTACAGCTTCTCAAGAAAATAAATTTGAAGTTAGATTTTTCGAACGTGTATTGGACACTACCTTAATTTCACTCAGTGAATGATTTGAACAGTTAAATTAGTACTACGAATCTTCGTCCTTTTTGTATAACATAAAAAAAGATTCCAGAAAAACCAGACCTTCTCAAACTCTGTGATGATCTCCAATTAAAATTAACTGTAGGTTCGAAATTAGTTATAAATAGTTGTATGTTGTGTGATGAACCCATATTCCGATCTGGGATCGACGATATCTCAATCTGGATTGACATAATTGGCAGCTTTGTCAATCGAAAATGAAATTGAAGAAAACATAAACTTCGGTGTCATACGTAAGAGAGTTTGCCGATTGATGGGCCAGACAATTAAAATTCTTTTAGTTTTTTTTTAAATACATAAATGGTTACTATTTCACTGTTTCTTTCGTTTTATTCTTTCTTCTTTTGACATGGGTTCGTATAGCAGATAGGGGGCGCCGTAGAAATCTCGGCGCTGGTAATGCTAAAACCGGCACTGTACATACAGTAAATCAAACAAGTCTAGGCACAGGCAACGTTTTTGAGAAAATGTGTGCTCAGTTACTTAATAATAAATATTTTAATCGATTTTTTGATGTAGTTAGTATCTTTAGTTTATTCCCATCCAAATACATAAAAAAATATCCCGTTACTTCATGCACAACTCGAAATATAACAAAATGAAATAAAAATTCACATCAAAAAAGTTTAGGCACACGTTGTGTGTGATTCATGATTCTGCGAATATAACGGTAATCTTTTAGTTTTCTTTGCTCTATTCCTTTTCTCTCCACATAATTATTGCGCAGGATGCCATTGGCAAATGTTACAAGTTATTGTTGATCTTGACTTCGTGATAGAATGAGCAAAATGGGCAGCCGTACAGAAATTCCGGTAGCCGTCCGTAAAATTATAATTAACCTTCACGTGCAGCGAAATTTTTCGAACGTGTATTGGACACTACCTTAATTTCACTCAGTGAATGATTTGAACAGTTAAATTAGTACTACGAATCTTCGTCCTTTTTGTATAACATAAAAAAAGATTCCAGAAAAACCAGACCTTTTCAAACTCTGTGATGATCTCCAATTAAAATTAACTGTAGGTTCGAAATTAGTTATAAATAGTTGTATGTTGTGTGATGAACCCATATTCCGATCTGGGATCGACGATATCTCAATCTGGATTGACATAATTGGCAGCTTTGTCAATCGAAAATGAAATTGAAGAAAACATAAACTTCGGTGTCATACGTAAGAGAGTTTGCCGATTGATAGGCCAGACAATTAAAATTCTTTTAGTTTTTTTTTAAATACATAAATGGTTACTATTTCACTGTTTCTTTCGTTTTATTCTTTCTTCTTTTGACATGGGTTCGTATAGCAGATAGGGGGCGCCGTAGAAATCTCGGCGCTGGTAATGCTAAAACCGGCACTGTACATACAGTAAATCAAACAAGTCTAGGCACAGGCAACGTTTTTGAGAAAATGTGTGCTCAGTTACTTAATAATAAATATTTTAATCGATTTTTTGATGTAGTTAGTATCTTTAGTTTATTCCCATCCAAATACATAAAAAAATATCCCGTTACTTCATGCACAACTCGAAATATAACAAAATGAAATAAAAATTCACATCAAAAAAGTTTAGGCACACGTTGTGTGTGATTCATGATTCTGCGAATATAACGGTAATCTTTTAGTTTTCTTTGCTCTATTCCTTTTCTCTCCACATAATTATTGCGCAGGATGCCATTGGCAAATGTTACAAGTTATTGTTGATCTTGACTTCGTGATAGAATGAGCAAAATGGGCAGCCGTACAGAAATTCCGGTAGCCGTCCGTAAAATTATAATTAACCTTCACGTGCAGCGAAAATCTTATCGCGAAATTGGCGATATAGTGCAGAGGCCATATTCAAGTGTACGAAACATTATAAAGCATTCTGACGAATCAAAGTTCAATATATTTGGTTCAGATGGCGCACAGAAAATTTGGCGAAAACAGAACAAAGAGCTCCAAGAAAATAATGTTATTAAAACAGTGAAACACGGCGGCGGTAATGTCATGGTGTGGGGGTGTATGGCGGCATCCGGAGTGGGAAATCTCATCTTTATTGATGAGAAAATGGACAAGTATTTCTATTTGAATATTTTAAACGAAAATTTGGCCCCCAGTTTTGAAAAATTGGGGTTGAATTTGAAACCATTTCTGTTCCAACAAGACAACAACATTCGTCGTATCTTGTGCGGGAATGGCTTATTTACCATTGCAAACAATTGAAAACACTCCCACAGTCGCCCCCACTGGAAAAAAAAATACGGAGTCATCATATAACATCAAAGGATTCACTTAAGGAGGCCATACGCACAGAATGGGCAAATATAACACCCGAGCAGACATCTAACTTAGTTGGAAGTATGCGTATACGCTTAGAGAGCGTTATCCAGGCCAATGGAGGTCTAACCAAATATTAGTTGTGCAAAAATCGGACCTAAATTCAAATTTTTCACAAGTGTGCCTAAACTTTTTTGATATGAAATCATGCTTTTTTTTACTTTTATAACTTTATACCTAAACCAGGAATGAAATATGAATTATCTTTTGTGTAAATATTTAATGAAATGTTCCGTTTTAAAAATGACATCCGAATTAATTTTGTAAATTAAGTGGAAAAAAAGTTATTTACAGATAAACTTTTTGGATTCACTGTATGTATATATACAGTAGAATCCGCTTAAGACGCTATTCCGCTTTTAAAGCTCTTTTTCTCCGGTCCCCTCATTCCGACTAGAATTCATATGAAAACAAATCCGGTTAATACGCTCTATTTCCCGCTTAATACGCTCACACAGCGACACGAACAATTCGCCAAAATTCGTATTTTCTGGTTTTTCATGTTTTTTCTAGAAAAAACCATTCGGTGCATTGGGATATATGGCGGCGCCCACGGTCACCTCCGCTCTTATAGGTTTTTTTTTTTTTGTTTTTCGCAAACAAACCATATAAGGCCTGGCGTTGTTGTGGTCGTTACTTTTCTCAGTGTTCGGCTCCTACTACTACTACATATCATCATCATGGAAGGAAATTTAGCAAGACGTAATCAAAAACTGTTTCCGTAAGGCTGGCTTCTGTTGGGCAGATGATCCTAGCCCAGATAGATGACTCTGATATCCCATCGGAAAATATTGAAGAGTTACAAGAGTTTCCTGATTATGCTTCTGTTGATGATAACTTAGTTACAACTTGTCCTCGCAATTTAGAAGAACTCACCAGTGATAACGCTTCAACGGTTGAACCAGGAGAAGTAAGGGGTGAAGAAGAATCACTACCGAAACCTTCGGTGGCCAGTTCAAATACACCTGCATGTTCTAATACATACGATACATACATATGTATAATATCAAATTTTGTCATAAAAAAAACCTTTTGTTTAACTGGATGTTATTTTTGAATTTTTCCCGCTTAGTACGCTATTTTCTTTCGATCCCTTGAAGAGCGTCTTAAGCGGATTCTAATGTATATTCCCAGCCCAGGGGTCACATTTATCCGCCATTTAATTTCAATTTTGACAGATTCGCCAGATGCGGTGGAGTGTTGTTTGTGACCTGTCCAATTCCTGAGATCGACGTGGAAGCAACAGACTAGAGGCCCCACTCTCTATTTCGTTCCGAAAGTCAATTCTATTCGAAATTGCTTTTCGTTTCGCTTTTTTTTTTGAATTTTTACTCTGTAACACTTTTGGAAAGTTAAAAAAAACTACTAAATGCTTTTTCCACTTAAGGGTTTTTTTTCTCGAGTCTCGGTATGCATATTTCTTATGAGATATGTCAAATAAATAAACCGAGAAAAAATACAAGTGAACGTCGAAAAACGAATAATATTGTTATGAATTTTAATTGAAGAATTTAATATAATAAAAAAGGAAAATGTATTCTGTTGCACTTTGGATGGACTGATAAACAAGTGAAGAACGTATCGAGCGGAAAATTACACGGGACAAATCAAATATTATTGAAAAAAGTTATAAAAGGAAAAACTCGGTTGGTACCAAGGATTTATATCACCATTACTTATCTATCATTCATTAGTTTTGTTGAGAACTTTCGCCTTTCGAAGGATGATTTTTTGTATATTTTGAATTGCATACCTACGAGATGAATTTCCTTCTCCTTTGGGATCAACTGGAGTTCTTCTGAATTTAAAATACCCGATGATGCATCATCAAACAGCATTGAACAGCAACATGGAAAATACAATGATGACTACTCCAACATTGCTAAGAAAATACGGGAGCGAATCAAAAATAATTTATTAAATCAATAAACACAGAAAATAAAGGCACAAATTCGGAATTGTAAATCCGAAAGTAGTAGATTTCATTCCGCTATCGAAATATAGAGTACAAAATATTCGTTTTCGGAAAATTTCACTTTCGAAACTAAATATAGAGTGGGCCACTGGGTTTCTTTGCATACTTAAAGATCATAGAGACGATGGGATTAGGAAATTTAACTGGAAGAAAAACTTTCACATCAAACTCAGTAACAAGAAAGACTGGAGCAACGAATCTAGAAGCAATACGCTGAGTCCTCATACCATTAAACAGATGGTTCAAAAACGGGATGAACGGGTGCAGGAGTGCTTGGGTCTGGCACCAAACTATTCAAACCCGTCTACACCCACACTACACTAGCATCTTTCAAGCCGACTTTCAAGCGCTATTGACAGAAAACAAACAGGACCAAGTCCTGGACAAAAAATCAGCGTCTAGGACAGGCGAAGAAACTGCTGGGTAATTACAACCTCAAGTGATTCAAAGTTTGCACTAGTCCGGACAAAAACCAGCTCCGCATCCTGACTGAGTTCCTTTCTGGGCATCGTAAACTTAAGGGCCATCTCAGGAAGCCGGGTCTATCAGATGAAGACTCATGTAGATTTTGCAATGAGTCCAGTGAAACCCCAGAACACATGCTGGCGGAATGTGGGGCATTAACACAGAAAAGGTTCAAGTGCTTGGGTAAACACCAACTTACAGCAGAGAATCTGCCACTCATTGTCTCCTGCTGCGTTTCCTCAGGGAAATTGGCCTGGATGAGGTGCTATGACCTATGGAATCTTCACCTGGGCTAGGTGTGAGCAAAGCTCTCCCTAACTAGTTCTAAAGGAAATAATGGCGAGGGGGATGTTCCTTTGTCTAGGACTTGGGGGGGTACAATAGAGTGGCGGTGCATCTCACTCTTCAATAATAATTATAAAGACCCTGCGAAGAGGGTACAACCAGCTAGTTACACAATTGAAATTACGCTTTCGGAAATATGAGCGATCGATCGATCGGTTTGGTGTTATATTTAGAACGCTCATTCAATACCTGCCTATGTTTGTATGTATGTACGTTCCCACTTTTAATTTGATGGTAGCTACATAATTGTTATGTACATATTTGATTACCTACACTGCTAAGAAAACAAATCGTAAAGCTATGCCCCCAAGACGATAAGTAAATGCGAAATCACAACCGACTCACAATAGAATCCCATTACATAATCTATGTATTTGCCGCACCAACACGTAGATTACGTCATGACAGCTTAAACCAGAAGATTACGTTGATTCAGCCACGTTGGACAAATACTCAGCACGCCATGGTGCCTACAAATCTCAAATCATCAAGTCTGCGAATACCAAATCAATATAACCCTAGAATACTGTAAATAGAAAACTGAAAAGATTGTGGAATAGGAAAAGGCGAATATGCACAGTCGTAGTGTTTGTGCTTGAGTTATACCTACCCACACTTGTGGGTCCTCTTTATCTTAACATCACATAACCTTGACAGCAGAACATTTTAGGAAACAAAAACAAAACCATTTCAGGCGCAGTATAGTGTAACATAAAAGTACGAGTAGAATATGAGCATGGATAAAAATACACTCTTACTAAGATCCAACTTAATAAGAAAAAAAACACACAACGAAAACAAAAATCTCATTTCAAAAGGATAAAACAACAACACTAACGTGTTGACGCCTAATTGCACCTGCGGGCACTTTACCTTCATTCCAGCATTTTTACACGTTGAACAAATTGCTGCGCAACCCCCAAGGACACTGCTTGGCCCTCAGTAGAACAGTGAGTGACTCGTCATCTATGCTACTACCCCCGCCCCTACCTACCACGATAACACACTCCAACAAATAACCTAGCCCGGCCCGGCCCGGCCCGGTGCGGACATGTAACCAACATAATGAAACTAATTTTAATTCAACCACCTAACAGAATTCCTTTTCTCTTCTACTCTGCTTCGTTCTGCAGTTTCCGTGTACACATCGTGATGCAAAGTCAAAAACACTGAAGGGTAACATGACAACTTCATATGTGTTAGCGAAAATGCTCGTTCACTGAAGGGCGATGTTCTGCAACGCATATCAGCAGCAAAACAAAAAAAAAAACATTGACAGGAAAAAAACATGAAAAGATACATTTCGACTTACATACTCGTTTCCAGTAGAGATAATTAAAGTTCCGAATGCTGGTAATTATTTCTACATGCTAACAGTAAACTAAAATTCACTTAAGTCGCCATATGTGTAGTGACACCAAAGTTCAATTGACGGTCCTTAGTGACACAGTGATGCCTCGGATTGTAACGGAATGCACGAGGATGCAAGAATTTGCAGAGCTTAATGAAAATAAAAGTGGCAGTGCCGGTTGATTCCTTTTGCGAGTACATTGCCGTCCACAGTGTCGAATCGCTTGCATCGCGCAGCTCTGCTGTTGAGTCGCAAAAGGATACCGAGAGTTCAATCGTTAGGTTGATGGCATGCTTATCTAATTGTCTCTACTATGTCATTCTTTATATGAAAAAATTGATGCCTTCGGGGTTGCATAGCAAATGAGTTAAGTTTATGTGAATTCTTTGGAAGAGAGAATTTTAATTGCCTTTTTTGCCGTTCAAGTATTCACTGCAAAAGGACCCGGGCTGCTAAATAAGGTAAGAGTAAATGGACAATTTTTTGATACCAGTCAGTCCTTGCTAGCCCATTAAATCTAAATCAGTGTAAAGAGTACCCTTAGCTTTTGTGAGACCTGTACCGAGTCGGCGAGGGTGGAATACGCACTCAGTCTCTGATTACAGAGACATACTGCAGGCGTTTTACAAAACAAAGGATGAATTGTGTCTCTTTAATGAGTGAGTACCCAAGTTAGTTTATAGAAATTTAGATATCTAAATATTTGTGTAGGTACATTCGAAAACGCATCAAAACAATGCTGATGTTCAATCAGCTTAGCCGCATATTTGGCATTACTGCTTACGCTTATTGTGACCCTAGTGTACACTGTCCTGATTCTCCAATAAATATATCACTTTATTTAGAACCCTTGCCTGGGAAACTGTTTTCCAGGCGGAAGTTTTTGCGATTCTCAGGGGCGTATAGACGAACTCGCCAATGCCAATACCAGAGACATTTCCGCACACATCTGCTCTCATAGTCAAGCTATGCTTAGAGCACTTGCAAATCCAATAACTAACACGAAGCTATTCTAACTCTAACTCTTCGCAAGATCCTACACTGTGAACCTGCTCTGGACATCAACGAAAGAACAGATGAACTGGCAAAAGCAGGGGCTAAATACGTGGCAAATCTCACAGGTACGGCAGTACAAGCAGTCAAAACCGCCTACTGTTTGTCCTTTGCGAAACTTTACTTTAGGTGGCACTACAGCTCGGGGTCAACCGGGGCCTGCTTCTCGCAACTATTTGTGTGTGCGTGTTATATTTTTGCACGAATGGAAGGGACCTACAGTTTTTTTTGCCGACTCCGACCGGCGAGTTGAGAAGCTTATTGACAAATTATACTCTTTGATTGTTTGTCAGACATTCGAAAGAGATGGCACCGTGAAATAACTTTTAGCTGTTTGCTGGGATTGAACCCGAACAGCATTGCGTAGTAGTCCAACGCACTTAACCACTACACCACGGTCCTTTGCGAAACGCCACTTGCAAATGTGCAGATAGAAAATCCGAACCATCAAAGGGCAAAGAAAGTACTGAATCTAGGTAGAGCACAAATTAAACTCATGATTGGCCTGTATACGGTTCACATAGATTTAACAACGGCAACTATAAAGATTCAGTCGGGGTTCGACTTACTAGTCCGCTGGTGCCATGATATTGGACTTGTCATCAATTCAAAAAAAAAACAAAACTAATGCATATCGGACCTCCTCACATTCTTAAAACAAAAATTCAAATAAAAATTCATCAAATACAATGTCTGCACCACAACGCACAAAAAGAACATCTCGATCCGAATGATAGTTGCACCTTACTTACTTACTTACTTAGTTGGCGCTACAGTTCGAGGTGAACCTGGGCCTGCTTCTCGCAACCATTTGTGTGTGCGTGTTATAAATATTTTTGCACGAATGGAGGGGACCTACAGTTTTTTGCCGACTCCGAACGGCGAGTTGAGAAGCTCAATCGTGACAAATGATACTCTTTGATGCTTGTCAAACAGTCGAAAGAGGTGGGCACTATGAAAAACTTTTAGGTGTTTGCGGCGGGATTCGAACCCAAGACCGCTGGCTCAGTAGTCCGACGCACTAACCACTTGCGCTACGGTGCCCGACAGTTGCACCTACCTCATTGAAAACGTAACGAGCTACAAATACCTTGGAGTAGAACTAGACTGTTTCTTCAAATGGGATCTGCACTTGGGGCAACTGTGCAAACGTCTTAGAAAAGCTGTATATGCTATACATCATCTAAGCAACTACTCCAACTACACCGTCCTGAACAAGTATACTTTCCACTCGTAGAGTCTGTACTAAGATATGGCATACTAGCATGCGGCAATACGACAGTCAGCTACCTAATGGATGTTCAACGGTTGCAAAATTTTAAAAATCTTAATACGCTCCAAATTCGGACCAAATTGGCGAAGAAATAACCAAACGCTTAATTCAGAGCTTGGACTGTTAAGTCTTAAACAACTACAGTCGACTCTCCCTAAGTCAAATTGTCACGAGATACCAAGATTTGTTCGAGTTGGAGAGAGTTTTGGAAAAATTCTAGTTATAGAGAGAAACATTTATTTTTGTTTTAAAACGTTTGCTTTATAAAAATAAGGGTAATGTACTTACAGACAATAAACGAAACATTTGACAACACAGTTTACTTCGCAATAATTGATATAACTTAAATTTTTTTTTAATTGATCTAGCTACAAACATGCAAATTAAGACTGCATCAGCTCTGTTTAATTGCCTAGAATCAAGTGATTTTGAAATTCCAGGTGAAATCTTACTTAAAAAAAGTTCTTTTTATATACATACGCAGATAGATCCATTGAAAAACCTTTTTTGAATGTAACCAACAACACAAAAATAGGATAACAATTTTTTTTTGGTTTTTCCTTTGCAACTTTTTAAAAACTGCATCTTTCTATGGAGGTACCAAGAATATGAATAGGAAGAAACACGACGAGCTGAAGATGATGGCACACGCGATGCTACACATATTTGGAATATTGAAGTGTGTAGGTACTTGATGGTTAGTAGTTATATGCTCAAATACGAATTCCGAAGGGGCAATGTATTTTTATTTTGTTTTGTACTAAACAAAATTCGACTTAAGGGGTGAAAAAAGATGCCAATAATCGAGAGAATGTGTTGGAGTTAGAGAGAGTGACGACTTAGAGGGAGTTCGACCTAGAGAATGGTTTTTGTATGGAAAATTGAAGGGAATGATAAAATTTGGCGAACAAATTCGAGTTAGAGAGAAATTCGACTTAGAGAGAGCTCGGCCTAGGAAGAGTCCACTGTTTTTGAATCTATTATCATTGAGGAGTACTACAATGATCAACAATATAAGCGGCCTATCGAACATGATGTTAACACCAGACGAAGAGCACAAGGTTTCCTGCAAACACCAAGATACAACAATTCGTATGGTAGACAACAACTATCTGCTACAATTCCTGACGTTTCCAACAGATTACCGAGGAATTAAGACAACGTTTTATCAGAGGGCCTCAGGAAAAAACTAATTAAAGAATATCTACTAAATACATAATATACGTAACACCTTATAAATTAATACAATCATATGCACAACTATTTTTTCTTTTTTACATATATATAACTGAGCACTTAATTTAAATTTTAAAGCACCAAAAATTATACTGAAATATAAATAAGCTAAGAAAACAACCTTCTGCAGAAAAGCCTCTTCAGGGCTTCGCAGATTATTATTGTAAATAATTTAAAAACTATTAGAAGTATTAGATAGATTAAATAAATCGAAATCCACTTTATTCGGGAAAAAAAAAAAAAAAACCATCAACGTGAACGAATACGCAAACAGACTGGGACTAGTGCAACATAGCATCTGCCTGGGTTGTGGAGAACCTCTGCGACTGTTCTGCTCTATGTGCAATAAGGCACAAATACCTAGGAAGATGACATACCCTAGCTGGGCTGCCATCGCATTGATTTCTTAAAAACACAGGAGTTCACTCGATACACAGAGCGTTTTTCATTAATCCACATATACCATCTTTTACTGTTCCATTCCGCATTACTAACGCTTTCACTCACAAATCCCCAACTTCTTCTCTCCCAACTTAGTTCCTGGGTGGAGCACAACTGGCCCAACTAGAGGCCTGCGTGAAGAGGGAGATCTCTCCCTCACCATTACAAACCAACCAGCCACCAATCAACCAACCAACCAACCCTCATTATAAACTGCAGAAAATGGCTGATGCTATGTGAATTTTTTATCTAAATTCTATCTATCTATCTATCTATTTATCTATCTATCTATCTAGCTATCTATCTATATATCTATACATATCCACTTTTATGGGTAAGTAGGTAGGTAGAAGTGCTGGATTCGATGGAAGGAAACCCAAATAGCGCGTGGAGCGCAGTTTTGATACCACAACCTCAGCTGATCCGTTTATTAGAAAGTAATGTTGGGATATTCATATCCTTCCTGTGGAATTTAGGAGAGGATCAGCTCTCCACTACATTTCCCAGATATCTACTTTTATAATCTTCTAGATTCTCGTTCAATTCTGCTTTGTATGTCTCTGGAACACAGGGTAGGTTTAATATAAAATTCTGAGTATTACTGTTCCTGTCCACCTATCTGGCTACCTGCCGCGCCAGTTGTAGTTGCTCGAAACTTGAACAAACACGCAAAATAAAAAATAAATGCATATACGAGTAAAGATATAAATATTCAGAAACTTCCATCAGTCGTGTCTGTTACAAAACGAAATATTCTATGTATATATTTATTTAAGATTGTGCAGTATTTCCTGTCAGTTGCATTGCACAGAAAATTTGTTTCCTGTCCTACCGTTCCGAAGATTTGTATAGAAAGTAAAACGCTGAGATATTTGAAAATGAACTCATACCGGTACTTACGCTGCAAAACATGCCATTTCCATATTTGTTTGACTTGGCAGATACAACTAGATGGCTGACATTTGGGATTTGCATCTGTGAAGTGAATCAAGAAGTAAAATATTTATTGATAAAACTGCAAAAAGTAGAAAACATGTTTGCGTCTAAAGTACTTCTGACAGGATTGCAGAAAAAAACCAAATAAAAGATACAACCTCTATAGTGCGACAAAGATATCGATCAGTGGTTCGCAAGAAAATACAATTCTTAACCAGACTAGTATTCATATAGCACTGAAATTAAAGCTTTAAATAGTTACTAAGAACGGCTTGGTGGTATAGGGTGGAGAAACTTCTGCGGGAAGAGAGAAACAAAACTACGGATACTGCATGCTTATGAAAAATCCTAACCCAAAATAAAATTAAGTGAAGTGGTCCTAAGACCCATATGGACTTATTCAATTCAACTGTAGGGTTGTAAGTTAACACACACGAACACGAACACGATCAAGAAGCCAACACAACATAACCGGACACCGGACACCTCCGTACTTCCCTTCCTATCCAATTCATTCACCCCGAGCACATTCAACCCAAGCTCATTCACCCATTCACCTTGATCCAATTCACTGTGAGCACTTTCCAGCCGTTCACCCATTCACCTTGATGAAATTGAAATGTGAAATTCACTGTTCACTATGTGTGTTTGATTAAGGATACAATCTTAGTTGATAATATTATTCGTTCTTAGATTTTCAATACAATGAAAAAGAGTAGCGTCTAGGGTAAGAGTGCGCAGTGCTTTCTTACCCAGTATTTAAAATTTTGTAATAATAACAATTTTTAGACTATTACCTTCTAACGAAAGATGCAACGAGCATATGACAGTCGTTGGCGGTAGGTGGTAGCTCGTAGTTGGATTATTTTTCTGTTTTTTTTTTCCCCCAGAAAAATGCCTCGTATCTACCAAACACAAACGGAAAGGAAATTGATAACCCAAAAGAAATGCTAGGGAGCTGATTTAAAATGGAAACAGCACATGAAACGCTGCCGAAGAACTTGGTCTGAGCGAAAGCGCAGTTTCAGGCCATTTCAACTACGAAAACTGTGACTTAAACTGGTTGCGCACTCCTACCCATACCTGACTTCGGGGCAAGAGTGCGCAATTTGACTTACTTTGGTTTTTTGATCAAAACATATGAAACCTTAAAAAAAATATAAAATATTTTTGTATAATTTTGTTCCCAAAATATAAAGCTACCAAATAATAGGCTCTTTGGTTTCTTATCTGTTGTAAGTTATTCAGAAATTAAGCCCGAAGTACAAAATGCGCACTTTTGCCCCGAACGACTATACTTGCTTCACAACGCGCCCAACTGGTGACTGCATGACACTTATGAGCTTCAACGTTTTTTTGCATGCTGAAATATTCTTTAAGTAAAAAAAAAACACAAATGTTCACTATATTGAAATTTTTTTGTTCACTAATCACTATTTAGAATAGCCTGTAGAAAATATTGTGTGTTCACTATATTGGATTGTTCATTATATCAAGCGTCTACTGTGTTTGTTCCAATAAACCCAAATCAAAATTTAAGTACCTACAAACCAAAAATTAGAATATTAAAACTCACTAACAAGTATGTAATCATTCCATCTGGTAAGTCACAAACAAAAAAGGCCACAAAGTGGAAAACACAATTCACTGTCATTGCTTTTGACCAATTTTCTCCTGAGGACAATTATGTTAAAAGGACCCAATAAAAAAATATACGCAAAATTTGTCTTTCTCCTTTTTTTTAAAGCCTTTTGCTGAACGCAACCATTATCACGTCCTTTTACCATGCAAATTACTGCCACAAGTAAGTTGGAATACCAAATAAATAGACGGTAAATTTCTCCGTTACCCCACCACCCTTTAAGATATACAGCTACAGCAATTGTCAAAGGAGGCATTCCTCATACTTTAGTTACACTTGACACTTTGCTTTTCGCTACTTTGCATGAAAGGACTAGGGCTAACTCCTCTTCGTAGTAATTCTCACTCAACCTCTTTGGTTGTAGTTCTTCTCACAACACAAGAAGTCCAGAAGTGTAATTACGTTGCGGCATTACTTACTGTACCGCCGGTATAGGATCAAAAAAAAAAAAACAGAAACCAGTCCGGCTCCGGGTGGGGGCAACTTGAGTAAGTTTTTGCCACGAAAAGTTTTAACTCCCTTTTCAAAACCGGATTTTTCTTTCTTACTTGCTTTTCCCATCTCTGTTATTGGGCATAATGACATTAGATACATGGGTCCTGTGAAAAGTTTCCATACCTGTGACTAGAGCGCAGGGGTCGGATGAAGAAGCTTCTCCTTACTCCTTTTACAAGCGGTTGTATTCGCTACCGAATGTCCCACAGAAACAAGCTAAAATTCAACGTACACTGAAAGCAGAGTATGTTTGCTGGGGAAAAGGATCAAGTTTTTGACGTGTGGTTTTACCTCATTGCATTGGTTGTCAGCTACGAGTTTCCTCTTCAAGAGTAAAAAAAGGGAAGGAAAAAAAAACTTTGGAAAAGCTTTTGTAAATTACAGGTAGAAATTCGAGATAAGTTCAACTCAAGCATGGATGAGCGCGCCGACTTTGGCGTTAGGTTTCTTTTGTTTCTTGTGATGGGAAATACACGTGCCATTACACAAAACCTTAAGAGCGTTATCCACGAGTAAAGATTTAGGTTTCCTTGTATTAAAAAAGACTAGTTATCCATTCTCCGTGATTTCAGCAAAACCAAGTTACGTAGACTGAAGGATTCTCCTGCACTCGTTCATTAGGGAATCATTCAAAAGATACACTCGTGTACTTCAATCGCTTCTGTTTGGCCTAAACATGTCATTCTTTCCGCTTCAATTCACTATTTTACTTCAATAACAAAGCCTAACATCTCGTGTGTGTGCGTGCTATATTTTTTCGTCTTCGACCGGTGAGTTGAGAGTTGTTCATTATGAGTATGACAAATGATAGATAGTCTGAAATGATTGTCAAACACTCGGACGCAGTGTAAAAAAAAACTTTTTGTTCTTTGCTGGTATTGAACCCGCACAGCATGCGTAGTAGTCCAACGCACTACCACTACGGCACTTATAAAGGGTGATTTTTTAAGAGGTTGAGAACTTTTTAAAAAAAAAAAACACAAAAAATTCGAAAAAATGAATGAAATAGTTTGAACCTTGCAATTTAATGTTTAAAGATAATTTCATGCAAATGTTGACCGCGGCTGCGTCTCAGGTAGCCCATCCGCTGAGTCCAATTTTGGCATACTCTTTCACACATATCGGCCGGTATCTCACGAATGAATGCATGGATGTTGGCTTCCAGTGCGTCAATCGAAGCGGGCTTGTCCCTATAGACATTAGCCTTGACATACCCCCACAAAAAATAATCTAATGGTGTCAAATCGCACGATCTAGGCGGCCAATTGACCGGCCCGAAACGTGAAATTAACTGTTCACCAAACTCGCCTCGCAATTGCGCCATTGTTTCGCGTGCTGTGTGGCATGTGGCACCGTCTTGTTGAAACCACATATCATGCAAGTAAAGAACTTCCATTTCGGGCAAAAAAAAGTTTGTTATCATCGCTCGGTAGCGTTCACCATTGACAGTAACGCTGCGATTCGCATCATCTTTGAAGAAATATGGCCCAATAATGCCGCCGGCCCATAAACCGCACCAAACAGTGGCTTTTTCGGGATGCATTGGTAGCTGTTGCAATGCTTCTGGCTGATCTTCACTCCAAATGCGGCAATTTTGCTTATTTACGTACCCATTCAACCAAAAATGAGCCTCATCGCTGAACACAATTTTTCGATAAATGAACATTTCGAACCGAGCACGAATTTTGATAGTAAAATTCAATAATTTGCAAGCGTTGTTCATTTGTAAGACGATCCATGGTTAAATTGCAAACCAAACTGAAGCTGCTTGACAGTGACACAAGGTACTAAACACACGTCAGCTGTCAAAACCAGTGTTGCCAAAACCAAACCAGCTAAAAAATCACCCTTTACTTCGATAATGTCTGATGCTTAAAAAGGACTCATAGCATTTGATTAAAATTTTTTGTTCAAAAATCTAAAAAACTACAAAATGGAACAAAAGACAAAAGAGGCACTTGCTACGATCTTAGCCGCATGCGCATTGGAAAGCAGCGACAATAAAAACGAATTGCTATAAAAATGTCGTAGTGTTTGGACGACAGGAGGGATTCTACACGAAACTGGTAGTACATACTGCATGCAAGCTTATGTGCATTTTTGAATGGCTCTTGTAATGTCACAAAAAGGTGTTCACGCGATTGGCAGATGCCTGACAATTTCATTGTCAGACCGCAGTCGGTACCCATGTTCTGTAACTTATGCGAAAACTTTTCGCATCGGAAACTCATGAAACAAAAAATTCCGGTGTTTCTCGCCTCTGGAAAAAAGTGTTTCTGTAACTGAGGTCGAAAACCTGAAAAAATAGTTTCGTATTCCGTAAACGAAAAAAAAATTAAATTGAGTTTTATTCCTTAAATTGTGTCAGATAGTATATTAATATTTTAGGTTTGTATGTTCATTCCCAGCTCAAAGGCTGGGAAACACCTATCCCGGGAGTATGTATCCAAAGGACTAGACTTTGTTGGAGCGTAGTCCAAGTTCTACGCCTTTTGGTCTCTTGTTGTTGTGTTGGTATTCAACAAGACAGCTCTTTGTATTTGTGGATGCAATCTTTCTAAGCAGTGTTTTTTTAAATTCGCGGTGGCCCGTGGCTCGTGGCTGAAATTAGTATAGGTTTTATTTCCACTTGCTCTGCGCCATACATCGCCCTAAGTTATATTGCCAGTGCGAGGTTTTTGGAGACTTATGTCAACTTTTGCCTTGTCAAACAGAACTATGTCTGGTCTGTTTGCTGGTCTGTGGTTATTGACCGGTCCCAATAAAACTTGTTGAGATTATTTGCTAGCACAGGAAGGGGCTGGTATTTATAGTAGGGCGTATGCTGTAACGCGCTGTTCAGTGCCAGCTGTTGGTTTATCAATCGAGCGACGTTGTACCTATTTGTGTAATTTTGGCTAGTAAGTGCCCTACATCCTGAGATGACGACCTCGATGGTTTCGCTGTTGTCTCCACACCGTCTGCACTTATCCTCTAATTCATCCCTGATCACAATCTTTCGATAATTTCTAGTCGCTATGACTTTATCTTGTATGGCGATGACGAATCTCTCAGTTTCAGAAAACAAGTTTTCTTCGATAAGCCACAGGTTTGAAGTTGGTCGACATCTCGCATATGGAGCTCTTGAGAGTGGCCTCCATGTATGGGTTTCGATTTCCAAGTTGTGATAATCTCACTAGTGATTCCTACATTATTGGGACAAGGAAAGTCTTCTGAGGTGAGCTGCAGTGCTGAGTATTCATTGTCGCTCAGTGCAAGGTCTAATGGTGTATTTTGGAAATAGGCTCGCAGATTTAGTTGCTGTTGGTAATGCAATTGACCTATGTTCACTATACCTATGCCTCCCAATTTGCGAGGAAGCACATTTGCACTTTTGGGGTGATGACTATTGACAGTGCTCTCACAGGCATCTGACCACCAACGGCTTTCATGCTGTCACCTCGAGGGCTGGCTCCAGGTGGTGCCCGACGACCTCGGGAGCGGCATTCTTTCTAATCTATTAACATTGTGTGTCTCCATGTGTATTTATGGGATAACTAGTTACGTTTCATTTCTCCACCTCGATGTTTTTGACATCGGTGGTCCTGAGTCAACATTACTCTTACCTTCGCAGAAATAAACATCAAAGCCACCTCACCGCGGCAAGGTTTATCCCTGAAGGGTTATTATTATCATTATTATTATTATTATTATTCTCGGCCATTCTGTGTTTCTCGCATGCCTCACACTTAGTGAGAAATTTTGACAAAAAATCGAAAAACTTTTCCCATGTGAAAGTTACAGAAACAAGTTTTCTCGCATCTTTCCAGTAATTTTTTTCCCAAATTGTTTCATGCGAAAGGTTTTTCGACATCGAGAGTTACAGAAACAGATGAATGCGAGAAATGTATTTTTACTCAATTCACAGCGTTCCGTCGAAAAATTTCTCGATTCGAGAGTTACAGAACATGGGTACTGGACAATGCTTTTCCTGACAATATTGTCAGACAAAAATTGTCAGTCAGTTCACAGTGTTGTAAGATATTTGGGATAAATGTTTCATGACTAAGGATTTAAAATGGAAATAAATTGCACGCAAATTGATTTAAGTAAATAGATAACTTTATGACATTAATGATGAAGAATGATTTAGGATATATGGCTACCATGGGAGCGTCTCAGCAACTGCATCCTGGATCTCCAATATTCAACCTTTTTTTCCAGCATTGGAGGCCGTCACAGAAAAAAGACAAAGCCCTCCGCTGCACGGAAGTGCATAAGGAACATTAATATATCTTTGTAGTTATTTTTTTTTAAATCATTTATCAAAATAATCGCAAGAAATTTTGAGCAAAATTGAGAGCAGGTCTATGCTCTCAACAGCATCGTTTCATTTCACCTCCTTTTCAGTTAGTTTCTCCTGTAGTCGGCAGTTCCCCTACTTTCTTTGCCAACTCATGGTCAAACTCGTTGCCGTCTACAACAGACTGAACAGGTACCCAACATAGTCTTACCTGGTTCTGCAGCTCATCACTAGTGCCGATTTAGTAGTTAACGATTCAATGTAAATAGCAGTATCGTTGCCGGATATTCGGTTCATTATCAGGACCTCTGCAGCCCTTAACCCGAATAGTGCTGTAATTATTTTTTTCGAATGTCCCGTTATTGATCTCAACTGTATGGTTTTAACACATATGACATTATTTTATGGTTTTTTGTGTGTGACCGTACGGTCACGCTGGCACAATTCGGGTTAATTCAGCTAGAACATCTGCCTGAAAGAAGCTGCGGGCATCCGGGAGTCTTAAGGATACTTTTAGCTCTGTGTTCCAGCAAAAGATACCAGTCCCCGTTTCGTTTAGAGTTTAAGATCCGTCAGTGAAGACTGCAGTATTTGCATGCCGAGTAACTGTGCTATTCGTTCACTCTTCCCGTACAGGGTTTTGCTGGCTTTGCCATATCCGGGTAAAAATAGAAAAGAAACAAAAAACAAAAACAAAGGAAACAAATGTCTGTTCTGTCATCGCGATTGAAAAATAGAAAAGAAACAAAAAAAACAAACCCAAAAAAAAACCGTCCTCATCGAGAAATGAACCTGGGACCTGAGAAGCCAACACGCTATCCACAGCCCTATTACAAATTCACCATACAATTTCTTATACATACCACATGTTTTTCTGGTAACAGTTTTAAAAGCCGCAAATTTGCAAACAAATATCAAGCGGTTAGACATATTAATGTCAAAAGTCCAACGGCGTCAAATCACACGATCTTGGAGGCCAGGCCACAGGTCCATTTCTGAAGATAAAGTTGTCATCGGACACTTCCTTTATAATATCTCGATGGGTTCGCCCGCAGTATGGCATGTGGCATCATTCTGTTGAAATCAAATGTCCTGCACACCATGTTCAGGTAGGGTAGGGCGAGGAGGTTCTGACACGTCAACGGATATTGTCAAAAATTAGGTACATCCGTTTACGAACAAAACTATATATATGTAAATTTTACTTTATTAACATTTAATCTATTACAAGAACAACTTAAAAGGGCTAATTTATTGACCGTCTCAGAGTTTTTGATGAATTTCTCAATAACAAAAAAGTGACGAACCTCCTAGTTTTTAGGAGGTTCCGAATTTTAAGAAGGAGATTTCAACATGCTATGCTTTTACTGCTTCTTTCATGGCTTTCTTGTCAAATGTCTTTTCAGGATATTTTCTTTTATAAATGTTAGGCATTTTGATATAAACCTATAAGATTTCAATATAAGAAAAACTAAAACTAAGTAAAACAGTGAAAGGAGGAGGTTTCGACAATGTGACTTAAACGAAACGTTGAAAAAACGAAACGAAACGACTTAAGCGAAACGTGTCGAAACCTCCATCAATGCATGCATTATATTTACGCTTTAAAAAAGTTTATTATTTAATACTTACGTAAAAGGGTCACAACTAATAAAAACACTATTAATCTGTTCGTTTGGTTTTTGTATTTTCACTTTCAAACACTTAAAACAAAAAAAGTTATAGCATAAGAATTCACTGAAAAAAATTACATGCAAACTTACCAAAAATGAAAACACGACTTAACTTGTTACGCGCTGAACCGAAACTGAACTCAATAAGGGGAAAAGTAGAGATACCTTTGGACTGTGGACATAAGAAAATATCATATCTGGCATATTTATAGGAAGTGAAAAATTTGAGTTTGATGAAACCTCCTGCATGTCGAAACCACCTCGCCTTACCCTACTTTTGGAAATATAAAATCGTTGATCATGGCTCTATACCGGGCACTATTGACAAAGACATTTCGATTTACTTAATTTTTTTAGAAGTACGGGCTGATAATGACGACAGCTCATAATTTCCGCACAAAACGGTGCAATTTTTGAACTGCGTTGGTAGCTGAACAAAGTAGTATCAGCTGCCAGAGTAACTAATAGTTGTCTGAGTGAGAGAAAAACCTGCCGAAAAAAAGACCCAATAGCAAGAAGCATAGAATCGTTTCAAAACTTATTACTGAATTTCAAATTCATTGGATTCATAAACAAATCTAGAAGAGAAAAATAAGTAATTTTTGAGCCATTGAATAGAAAGATGGATCGCATCGAATAAAGAATTTACACCAATGCCTCGGTTTGCGTCGTTTCGGAGTTGCGTCTTTTAAAAATGATCGTGATTTCAAGCTGCGCCGTTTTTATTTCAGTTTGCGTAGTTCACAAAAATGTTGTGGTTTCGAGGTCACGTCGATGTGTTTTCGGTTTGCGTTTTTGTTATTACTTTGTTTTATAAAAAGGGGATTTCCCAACTTATTTCACAAGCAATGTAAATATTTTCTGATAAGTAGCTACACAGGTAATGGAAACATAGTTTAGAAGTTGGAAAATCTGTGACCGACGCTATCAATTGTCACAATGAAATTTAGGTACTTGCAAAAAGTGGCAGTGACAATTCAACAAACTATGGACCAATTTTTAATTAAATTAACACGACAACCAACTCAGTCGACAGGAATGTCCTTTGACACATTAAAATTAATTAAATGTCCACATAATAATATAATATTGCAGTTACATTTTCTGGAATTTATTGATCTTTTAACTAGCTTATATGATTTTCTGAAATATTTATTTTCCTATTATTTGAATTAACATTTTTGTTGCAATGAAATTAAATATAGGTACAGTGTCGAGAATAATTTTTCATACACGCCTACTTTGAGTAAAACATTCTCATTTTATACATACAAATATATGTACCTCAATTTGAATTCTAAATACGGAGTTCAATAAAAAAATACATCATGCAAATTATTTACGCACAAAAAGTTAACAAAAAAGTCAGTTAAAAAAAAATGTACCACTTAAATATTTGCTTGCTCCGAAATTAATGAGAAAATTTTTTCATACATTAAGGGATTTGGCAACGTAAAAGTGTACTGTTAGTTCCATGTATGAATATTTTATTGTTTTTGTACAAATTTACAAATTCCTACATCGTGCTTGTACATTCACAGAGAATCGGGAAAACATAACGTGAACTCGGTAATTTATCAGTGTTAACCCATTCAATAGTGCAAGGTATTTGTGATCGCTATTATAGAGAAGGTAGTTTAGAACATAAGAGTGGTGCTGAACGAAAAAAGAAGATTAAGCCATTAGATTAAAAGTTCCTGAAGAGAGAAGTTAAAAGATTTAAGTGCAATAAAGTTTCGGACTCGGCAATACACAAGAAACTAAAATTTCTAGGGTTCAAGTGTTGTGTTGCATGGGGAAAGCCACTTTTGAGAAAATAACATTTTAGACGAAGACTTGATTTCGCAAACTTATAAAAACGAGATGATTGATTTTTGGAAAAAAAATAATTATCTTAGACCAAAGTAAGTTTAAGATCTTTAAAAGCGATAGGAAGCAAGAAAATGTGTGTAGAAAAAAAGAACCAAACGATACAACCAAAACATGTATCGGCGATAGTTAAACACGATGGTGGGAACGTTATGGTTCGGGGAGCGATGTGATATTACGGAGTGGAAATCTTGTATTTGTGGAAGGAAACATGCACACAAACTATATTGAAATATCTTCAAGCTAAATCGCTTTTCCTCGAAAAACAATTGCACACAGGATTTTTATTTGTACCAAGATAACGACCCGAAGCATACAGCTGTGAATATTCGGCTTTGGTTGCTTTATATGTATGTGTTTGTCCCCAAGTTCTTCAGACTCCAGCTCAAAGTCCAGATCTCAATCCAATTGGGCATCTGTAGAAACATTTTTTATAGAAAAATACGATGGAACCATAAAGTTCAGACGAGCTTACAACTGGAAGACGCTATCGATGAAGAGTGGAATAAGATGGATCCAAAAGAACGGAAAAACTTGTACAGTCAATGCCACGTAGGTTAAATCCTGTATTTGAAAGTAAACGCCTTCATACTAAGAACTAATAGATTAAAATTAACATTTTAATATAAATTTTATACTTTGTATGAAAAAACTTTCCCACTCATTTTTGAAGAAGAATCAAATAATTTTAAATATCTTCCTAAACTTTTTACTTTCTTTTGTTTTTTTTTCATACAGTTGTTCTCGAAAAGGTTGCTTTAGTCAAATATTAAATATGAAATACAAATTACGTTCTTTTTTGGTTAAACAATGCTGTTGATTTATTTTATATCGATCTGTGTGAAAAATTATTCTCAGCACTGTATGTAATAAAAAATTTGGATTTTTGACGATATATTTTATTCTGGTACCAATTAAACTAAATGTAATGAAAATATTTGGAATCATTAATTCGATTTGCGTCGTTTTGATCTGCGCCGTATTTTTCCGGTCCCCATTAACGACGCAAATCGGGCTTGTGGTGTATTTATAACGTTATAAAAGACACGATTCCAAAACATAAAAATCAAACTTTATTCCCCATTCATTAAAATATAAAGTAACGTATTAAAATCAAGATGGATCTCTTTTCGCTGCTTTTGCGTAGTTTCTTGTGTCAAAACGATGATGAGCAAAACCCCCTCTCTTTGTCACTTCCAACAGAAAGTAACGCCATCTTTCCTTCCAGTCCCTACTCCAATCCGTCACAGCTTGATGCCTCCCACACCTAGATGGCACTGTACAGCTCGGCCTCTCCTGAACTCGATGATCGTCCTCGATTTCTCCTTCATCTTCATCCGTCCAACCATCCAAATGCGGAGCAGATGTACACCATGGGTTAATTCGCTCAGCTGAGTAGGTACACCGAATATCTTCCACGTCATATCGATTTTTCCCAATACCGGTCCACGATATTTTGGTTCCAGCTTTCTTGATGTTCTCGTTGCAGCTGGCTTATATTCCAATAGTAGTAGGTCCCCTTTAATATATACAATATACATACATGCAGTGTAGTGTTTTTCGTCAAAAACATTTTTCCATTTTTCCTTCTTCCTTGAAATATTTTCAGAGGCTACTTGACGTTTATCTATAATAGTAGGCTGGTCGTCTCCGCTATTATTAATTAAATCAATTCTCATTCCTATTTTAAATTTGAAAGTCAAAAATCAGCTCGTTCGGACTAAAACCAGTTGTAGCATTCGTTTGCGAGTTGACACTCCATTGTTGTTCCGTCGGGATGGCATCCCATTCCCGATCTGATGTTTGCAGATAGGACAAGATGGTTCTGTTTGCCCGCTCGACATGGTCATTTGAACGGGGTGAACGTACAGCATTCTGAACATGTCGGATATTATTCTTTTGGCAATATTTTTGTCAAACAACCTGGATGTGAAACTCGGTCCTCGATCGCTGACTATGATCACTGCTAATTCGAAGAAAGATGTAAGTTAATTTAATACACGCAGTTCAGCTTTTGTTATGTTTACAGCTCTCACGACTAGATACTTTGTAAAGGCATCTGAAATGGCCAGCACATACGGGTTCCACCGCCAACTTTTAATAAAGGGTCCCAGGTGGTCGATATGCAGAGTTCTAAATGGAACTGGATCGACATTCCATATATGTAATTCGTCAGCCATTTTCCTCCAGTACATTTGTTAAAAGCACATGACAGACATGAAGAAATATAGGTACTGTTTTATATATCTACGCATATGCGGGAACCAAAAATGTTGCTTGGGCCACAATCATCATGGCTGTATTTCGTCACCCGCCACCGAATCGCTTTCGAAATTACTAGCTTAACATTTCCATGCCTATAAAGTCGCCCGCTCTTCAGCACATATTCTTTTCGAATTCGGTCACCAATTCTCAGGGATAAATTTTTACTGTCTTTGCTAACTCCTGTTCTACTCTTGCCGCTGGCGTTCCGGAAGCATATAAAGTCCGAATTTGAATTGTTGATGGTGATTCCCAAAGTTTTATAATACCTATTGACTAATTCCACTTATCTTTCCAGGTGAATAAGAGCAGTGAAAGGGTATTTGTGGCAGTAGTCTAATATAAGGGTGTCATCGGCGTATAGAATTCCTGTTGACTCTGTGCCTAATCCATCTGAGAAGGTGTTGCGGGAATCAAAGAGAAACGCCTTGTAGAGGTAGGGGCCCAAAATGGAGCCCTGAGGTACACCGCTGTACAGTGGTTTAAAATGCCAATATAGCCGGACGTAATTCAAATGTTTTGTTGTTTCAGAATTAGAAAATAATGATAGTTATATGTTTCGAAATAGTCAATTCAAAATGCGACAAAGTATTTAGGGTCACCTTGCAAAATTTACAGCACTAGGCGAGCCCAAAGTACGCGCTTTGAATAACATGGTCACAAGAAATCAGTCAGAAGTAAGTACATGTGCCAAGTTTTCTGAAGTGTTTTGAGTTTAATATGATTATGGAATTTTTTATTTAAGGTAAGTGCTATCTAAAACCGTAATTCAATGTAAAAAATTAATTGCTAAACAATTATTGTGAAATATTTTAAATAACACCCTAACACTTGATAAGCACGAAAGAAAAAAACTAAATTTAGTTAAGCCTACAGTGTTATCGTCCAGTACCGTCCAGTCAATTTGCATATTTTTAGTAAGCCTGACTAATAAGCTAACTACATACCAAAAATTTCTTGCATTTACATGCTTTTTACAAAGTTATGACATTTTGTTTAAGAGGTTAGCCTAATTTTCGAAAGAGAATTATTGTTTGAAGAAAAGAAAAAATGTACCTACTTAGGGTGACAAACAAAGTACAATAGGTATATAATTTTATACCAGAAAAAATTGATATTGAAGTCCCAGCTGACAGTTAAGAAAAGACTTTATTCAATTTAAGAGGCATTGAATGGATATGTAGGTAAAAAAAAGAAAGAGTGTAGTAGGAGGTCGCTGTTTTTTTAAAAGAGGAACAAATCCTGTCGGAGTGAAAATATTGCGTTATCAATCCTTAAAGTTAGTGTGCTTGTCGCTGTGGCAGACCCTGGCAGGGCAAACAATCATTTAGGATGAATTTCTAATCCAATTTGGATTGCTTGTCGATGTACCGACACCAGGAAGGGGGCCAAAAAATCATGATAATACTGCTAATGGTTTTTTTTTTTAGAAATGCTTCGGAATCTGCTTCTTATATTATCTACTAGCTGATCCATGTTCGCCTTGCTTCGCCCACCTGCAACTTTTAAGTGAAAACAAATTGTTTTCTTCTAACCCTCTGGGACTGACGTGCCCTAATTTTCACAATTACACTGACGTGGTAGTATACGAGTGTACCAGACACCACCATTTTGGCAGCTTGTATTTTCAAAATTCGTTTTATATTCCTACTTTTAACTATTATATTTGAAAGTTGAGAGTATGCATTATTAAAATTAATAAGACATACATAAAAGTTAAACAAACATTTATTGATATGCCAAATATCGACGCAACGCTAGTTTTTCGATTTTGTGGTGTATGTCATACTACCACGTCAGTCCCAGAAGGCTAATACCTTTCTATAGTATAGGTACACGTACAGTGCACCGCAAAAGTATTCGTAATTTGGTACTATTTACCTTTAAATTGATAAAAAGACACTTTCATTCAGTCATACATACCTCATTGTTTATTTTTTCTTACCATCTGTTTGTTCTTTACATTTATGCTAAAAATTACAAATTAATTGCCTTTTTAACAAAAGTTACAATAACAAAAAACAAAAAATCATCACTTTAGACACCGCAAAAGTATTCGTAAAAAAGGTTTTTGATCAAAATTTCAGACTATATGAGAGTTATGCATTCTTCTTTCTTCATACACGGACTTGTCCGCCAGACCTCATGATATTAAATTTCGTTTCGTCCGAAAATAAGACCGTTTTCCAGAAATCTGTGACTTTATTTATGTACATTTTGGCAAATTGTATGTAATTTTTCTTATTAGCAATGGATACAAAGGGCTTCTTCCTTGCTACTCGGTTTTTGTACCCGTACCTACTTATGGATAACTCTTCGTACAGTGTCAGTGCTTACCCTCGAACAGCCGGCTTCAATAAGATCGTTAACGATTGTTGATCCACTAACTTGAGGATTCTTTTTTACTTGGCGAAGTATTTGCATTTTGTCAATGCTGCTAAGCTTTTCGGATCTTCCTCTTCTGGGTTTGTTTTCTACGCTGCACCTTTCTTGGCATATCTTGATAATGGATTGCACTGTAGATATACTTCTTTTGACTGTACTTGCAATACCACGTAATTTACTTCCATTTTCACGCATACTTAAAATAATTTTCCTCCCCTCCGCACTGGATTTTTATAATTTTCGGCCAATTGCACTTATTACTTAAATGAAATTGCTGTTAATCGATATAAATTTCTCTTGTGAATGCACTCAGAAAAAAAAAAAGAAATGTGCCAGCGGTGTCTTTCCCATTGTCTCAAATCCAGGAATTGCAAAAGCAAAAATTACGAATACTTTTGCGGTGTGTAAAACGATGATTGTTTGCTTGTTATTGTTGTAACTCTTATTATATAGATAGTAAATTAGTAGTAATTTTTTGCAATAACATAAAGAAATAATAGACGATTAGAAAAAATAAGCTCTAAAGTGTGTACTTATGCCTGCAATTGGTTCGTATCACTTCAAAGATAGGTAGAAGTAAATTACGAATACTTTTGCGGTGCACTGTACAGTTTTTGATTGCCCACCCGGCATTGCCCGTGCACTTTTTTAAAATTTGAATTTTCGTTTACAATCATATCTATCGTAGTAGGCCGGGCACAAAACATCAATAAAATGATATTTCAGTAAATACGCAGAAATTCAAATATGCCACATACACACACTATGACGTCACCCACTGCTGTATGGCTGTTCGCTTCGGTATCCGCTGATGGAAAATTGTTGGCAATGATTTCATGAATTGTTTCATGTTTTTAAAATATTAAGGTATTTATTTATTTCTCGGCATGTACGTAGAGTTAAGAAAAGATTAAGGTCTTCAAATTTGCGTATATAGGTACATATACTGACTTTATGCAAACATTTTTTGTTTGCCAATCCGTTCAACTGCTTTTAAGTTAGGAGTTAATATGTGAGTCAACCTCAATTAACCCTTATGTGTGTGAAGAAAACACCTTAATCCGTGTGACAAGGTACCCGGGTACCTTCATATGAATCCAGTTCAATATTAACGATTTGTTTTATGTTTTGATGGCAATTAGATCAAAAATCATTCACATACATAATATATTTATATTTTTGCATCATTTGTTTTTTTTTTGAACGGTTAATGTGTTTTGACGACACTACTATGCCTTTACTTGCAGACTATGATTTCTCAAAAAACGAGAATCATATGAACATTTTGAAATTAAAAATAGCATAGTATGCATTAAAAAACAACCGTTTAATACATCAGTTTCTGTTGACAGTCGTTACGTGTTGTTTCTTAGTAAATAATTTTCAGTCCAAACGTATTGTAATATTTTAGTAAATACGTCCCTCATATGAAAAGGTACCCAGGCACCTTGTCACACGGTTTAAGGTGTTTGATTATTTTTGGTTCACAGTGATCTTCCCATTCGGCTTACTAACTTCCAATTAACTAAAGTATGTTCCAAACATACAGTTAGGAGCTCTCATAAACTCACGTGCGTATAGCTAACCATTAAAGAAATGTAATTGGTATTTGAAAATTGAAAAGGTACCCGGGTACCTCGTCACACACATAAGGTTTAAATAGGTATAAACAAATAAATAAAATTACATTTTCTTAAGAACAAACAACATTTAAGCAAAAAGAACATAGCCTAACTGATTTTAACGAAAATAACGATTATTATAGAACTTATTTCACGTTAATCGGTGCAGTATTTGCGGAGATAATCGGGGGCAAAGTTTTTTGAAGTTACGTCTTTATATAATAGTAATTATATTAATTTATTTATTTTTTTTTTTTTTTGTTTAAAACTTATTTTTATTAATTCGTAAACTAGTGAGTTTATTATTATTGATAAGAATTATTGAATTAATAATTAAAAAAAAATATAATAACCAACAATTTTCAAACAAAATGTTTTTTCTAGATTTTTTTAATTTATTTAGTAAAACATTCCAAATATAAAAAAGAAATAATTAAAAATATATTTACTGTAACATACAAATACTAATGAACAGTTTGGCATCATAACAAAATATTGTCCGACTAGAATGGCATTCTGGACCACTGTGCGCTGTGACAATCTAGGTCTTCGGAAGACGTACCTTTTATTTGAATGAAGAAAGCCCTGTTCCGGTAGAAAACTGTCGCTAAGAAATAACGTATGCATTCGAATATTCAGTTGGAGGAGTTTGAAAAGAATGCCATCCCTCTGCACGCTATCGAAAGCTTTTTCATCTAGAGAGCAGGCATCTTTTTTTCCCTAAAGCAGGGTTGCCGCGAGCAAATTTCAAAAAGCATCCAAAAAAAGGGGTCCGGAAGCAAAAAAGGGGTCCCACTTATATTTTCTATGAAAAAATGCAATTTTGCGAAAAACTGTATCTTACTGCTAAACTTTAAGTAAAATAAATATTGGGAAAAAAATAACAAAGATAAGATATTTATTACGAAATAATTTAAATTTAATTCATCTACTTCGGTGGGACCATTTTGCAGTAATCTTGATTACCCATCCGCGTTTTGTAACTTCTTTCCGGATCGGTATTTAATTTTACAATCATATGATGCTAAAAATACAATACAATACATACAAGTAAAAATGATGTAAATTCGAAAAACTTCATATTTTATCATAACTGGCCATTGTATCATAATTAATACAAGCCTCTTCAATATAAATGTGCCTAAGAATATGCAATTTCATGTTAAAATTCAAATAATACCAACAATTTGAAAGCTGGTAGTGTCATATAAGCAGATTCGACAAAGACCAGAAATTACTTTGAAATGTTATTTGATTAAATTTTATAAATCACAATATTTTTTCTTTCGTAATATACCTTACATCTCGTATTTAAGCTCAAAATGTAGCCCTAGCGCATGTTTGATCAAATTTAATATATACCACAATATCCACCCCCCACAGGTAAACAACACAACGAAATACATTATTATGTACGCAGAATCACTTTAGATGCTATGTTATCTTCAAGTTATTTATTTCATTAAAAAATAAAAAACTGGGCCGTTAACTGTTAAGGTGGACGCGACATCATCAAGACTGGACGTTGAGACAATGGCGGAGTGTTATATGGAGCGATGAGTCTCTATTCGAGCTTTGCGTTGGAGATCTGCGATCAAGAGTATTAAGAACGGCAGCTGAAGCATTTCACCCAGATTGCTTTCGAAGAACAACGAACTTCACCGCTTCAGTAATGGCCAGGGGATGTATTTCAGCTTAAGGAGTAGGCAACCTCTGCTTCCCCAACGGTACAGTAAATGCCAGTGGTATCAAGACATTTTAGAGCACCAACCTGTACCTTCAATTCCAGGGCTTCAAGCAGAAGACGACAGTTTTAAATTTCACCAAGATGGCACATCATGTCATACAGGCAAGCAAATTTTGAGCTGGCTACGAGAACAGAACACTCCAGTTCTAACGTGACCTGCAAATAGCCCGGACCTGTCCCCAACTGAGACTTTGTGGGGAAAGATGAAAAAAAAGTTGAGAACAAATCCGGCTAATAGCATTATTGATTGAAAGGACAAGATCTATGAAGTTTCGGATGGGATAACCCCTGAATGCTGCCTGAATCTTTTGGAAACACCCCCAGTCGAATTGCGACCGTTATTAAAAACAAGGGTGACGTCACTCCGTGGTGAGGGTCAGTTATTTGTATGCAGAGCGAATTTTTGGAAGGAAAATTCTGACTAACAAAACTACTTTGTTGATTTCATCACTGGTTGAACAAAATGGGTGTTTTTTAAGACTAAAGTACCATGTTTTACAAGTAAAAGAAACATGAAATGAAAATAAATTAAAAAAGGGTCTTATATTTTCAAAATGCTTCACAATCGGAGTTTTATTGAAAAGTGGGGTCCCGGGTCTCATCGCCGAAAAAGCGTCAAAATGACGCAAAAGCGTCCCAAACGGCAACGCTGCCCTAAAGTTGAGTTGTGGAGTTTAAGTAAAGCGTGGACTGTAGAGTGCTCCGTCCTGAAGCCGTACTGATAGTCTGGGACCGGTTTGATAAGGTTGTCGTCTGGTGAATTTAGTTGAGATAAGATGATTTTTTCCAAAAGATTTCCTAAGTCAGATAAACGCGAAATGGGTGTTAAATTGTTTATGTTGAAATCATTGGGTTTTTTGAGGATTGGAAGAATCCTAGCTTTTTTCCAGGCTATTGGGAAGTAACCGTTGTTCAGGCAATTTATTAAAGCTGATGGTAAGGAATTCTATAGCAGCGGAGGGGAACTTTTTGACGGGAAAATTTGTGACTCCATCAGGTCCGGCTGATTTTTTAGGTCTTAGCGTGCGGATAATATCAGTTACATCTCTAGGGTTTGTGATGAAATCGGATGCCATAGGAGCCAGAGGAGGATTTTCGATGCTGAAGTTAAAGATGTTTGGGGGTTTTGCTTCTCTAAAATTGCTAACTTTACGTCTGACCTCTTCAGTTAAACGTGGATCGAAGTTCAGAATCCTGAGGTTGTATATGTGTGGCTGAAGTAGTCAGCAAATGCAAGGACAATGTCAGTTTCACTTGTTAACGTGTTTAAGTCAATCGTGCCTTTTGTAAACGCGCCTTTTTTTGCAACCCGTCATTCTTAAAAAAAAAACTCCATAAATGCCCATGGACCAGGTTTTATTTTGGAGAGTCTGTCATTAGTTTGTTTATTTATCCATAGTCTTACCTTATCTCGAATTACTGTGGCTAGGAGTGCGATTCTTGCTGATAGTTCACTAGATAGATAGATAGAAGATAGAAATGATTTTTTATGTTTATACTATTGTGAACAATAATTTTAATTCAAAAATCTGTTTGCATGGCATTGCCGTCTGCCTGATTGACAATTCTAAAAATTTCAAGATTAAATCACACCAAGTTAAACAAAATACAAAAAAACCAATCGCAAAGTAATTTATTGTTATTTTAAAAACTTTCATGCAAGATTCTCTCTCTATATTGAAGTGCTAATTCACTATATTCTAGGTTAACTCTGTTATAGAAGCGGTGGAGTACTCTTTGGAGTTGCTTTTGCCATCGATGTTTAATTTTAAAATTATCTTACCAGCGATAGCATCGTCGAAGCGTTGGACAAAGGTGTCTATTTGATGGTTTGAAAGGTTTGAGTGATTAAGGGGCCAGTCAGTTGATAGCTTATATTCAAGGTCTAATCGGAAGTTGTTCCAAGAAGTGTATTTTTAGGGCCTTCCAGATGCAGTACCAAGGAGCGTGATAGCTGAATCTACGAAATTTATACTCAGTAATACTGTACAACAGTCGGAGAAGGTGGGGAGTGTTTGAACATAAAAGTTCGGATCAATACTATTAGTCATTAAGCTGGATATCAGAAAATGGTCCAGGAAGGAGGGACTTCTCGGGTAAGAAGGTGTTGGAGGTGTGATGTTAATTATTGAGAGGGAGTAGATTATCTGCCAGTTCAGAAAGCTTTTGCCGTTAAGGTTCCTTCCCGAGTCCCCCCAGGGCTTTTAGCATTTGCATCTCCTCCCATTATAGCACCGTCGAATTGGTTGGAGAGGGACTCCAGATGGTTCAATTCGGTTGTGAGTGAGGTAACCGAATAATTGGAAGGAATGTAAATTGACCCCAACAGGATATTTTTTCTCAGGTCACCCTCTCTGAGGGATGAGGGAAGAAGTCCACTCCACTGAGTTATATTGAATATTGTTTTTAATTGCTTTGGCCACTCCCTGAAAGGAGTGGTTGCGTATTACGTGATAGGAGTCTAGGAAGACTTTGTGTTTGGGTTTGAGGTGCATTTCCTGAAGAACTGCACACTGAACGCAACGTTGAATGTAATAAATTTCATTAACATTAGTAACTGGAAAGAAATACCAGATTTGCCAGTTCCAGATAGTTCAGCTTCATTTGGCGAGTAGCTCCCTGTTCTTGATAGTTCAATCTTCAATCTTTCCCAAGAGGAAGTTGATTTCAAGCCCGAATAGTTCTTAAGAGAGGCCCAGCAATTTATCCAATGTATTTGAACCTAGGGAGGCTCTTCGTAGGGCTTCATTGGTGGAAATGGCTGGCATAGGACACCGTGGCTGAGCATTTGCTACTTTGGGGATGAATACTAACGAAAGTAGATTTGGCGGAATCTCTTTTGGGTTTTGCTTCAGAGAAAGTGGCTCTTCTTCTTTTCTCGTATTCTTTATAGCTTGAGCATCCCCTATAGTTTGCCAAATGATCTACACCGCAGTTAACACAGGTTGCCTAAGTGCCACCGATTCAAGCAGAGAACATTGTCCCGGTCCATGCCTACTCAGGCACTTGACGCAGTTGTACCTGTTGGCACAGTTCTTCGACAAATGCCCGAATTTTTGGCATCTGCGGCATTGTAGTGCCCCTCTAAAATGACATTTTGCGATCTGTCAAAGTGGTTTTGCCCAAGAAAAGCTCTGTGATAAATTAATAAAAAGTCAATATATTTAAACTTGTTTCTTTAAAAATCGCATCAAAAACTTAAAATAAACGCAATATTTACATCAGCGGAGTGAAATATCTGTAAGTCATAGCTCTTAAGACACATAAAATCAAAAGTAAAGGTGCCGCCAAATATAACCCAACTTATGAGCAAAAGAGGCCTTGAACAAACTTCCCCTGTCCATTATAATAATCCTAAAGGAGGTCCTTCAAAATTTCTAGTCGAAATGACATCATCAGGCATTACTGTAGACGAAATGAAGGAAATCCTGAAGGACAACAATTCAAAGCTTGTCTCAGAACTTGTCACAAAGTCAGATCTCAAATTGCTATATGCCGATTTGTCTAACCTTAAAGCGACGCAGAATGAGATTTCTGCGAAAGTTGTCTTTTTAGAAAACCGAAACAAGTTACTGGAGGCACAAATTGAACGACTTATGCAAAAGAGTGTTGAAGATAATGTGGTAGTTCGTTTGCCGACAGACCCCCACACCGATCCAGTTGAGAAAGCCAAAAACGTATGCGCTGGACTGCTCGACACAAATGAAAACAACACTGACATTGAATCTGCGCACAGAGTAAACCACCAAAGTGCATCCAGGGCGGTAATTGTCGTCAAATTGAGGTCCGGAACAACTGCTTTAAATGTTTTACGAAACGCGAAGAAACTTAAAGGAACGAATATAAGTATCAACAAAGATTTGCCACATAGTGCACGCCAAAGAAGAAGCAAGTTGGTATCCATAATGAAGGTGCTACGCGAGTCGAAACCTAAATTGAAAATCTTTTTGAGAGACGATAGGCTACATGTGGAAGACACTGTTTTTACATGGGATTCAACTCAAGGGCTCAAGAATGGAAGCAATAACGACAGTCTAGCCATATTGGGGCGGTACGTCGGAGAGATTCCTCATTCTTTATTAACATTATTACACAAATTACAAATAGAAAATCAAAATAGCATAGTCAACAATAAAGAAATGTCAACGTCAAGGAATGACAGCAATGTCAGTTTGTTAAATATTAATGGAGCAAACACAATGAAGACTGGAGCTGCAGTGCGAACTGAGGGTGGACACACAAGTGGGTGTTTACACGAAACGTCATCCAACTGAGAAGAATCCGTCTGCCAGGCGATCGTTAATTTTTCAACGCTTAAAATCTTAAGTTATAATGTCGCTGGGCTAAAAAACAAAAGTCTATTTACTGAATTTTTTAATTATATTAAGCAATTCGATATATTTATTTTATTGGAAACACATATTATTAATTATGATGAAACTAGTTTTAAGAATATTTTCATGAGCCACGAAATAGAATGCATACCAGCTGTTAAAACTAGTATTTTTGGTAGGGGATCTGGAGGCGAGCTGTTCGGTTACAAAAAACACCTCAAAGATGCTGTAATTAAGTTTAAGAACATAGAGCAATCCCGAATATTTGAAATTAAAATGGAAGGCACGATTTATTACGTTGTACCTATTTATTTGAACTGTAGCCACTGGGAGCGCGACTTCGACAAACTACGTGATCTTGTTAATGTGCTAGGAGCATCAAATCTTATGCTAATCGGCGATTTTAATGGAAGAATAGGCTTGTCACAGAACACTTTTAATAGCGGTGTAGACACAATCCGTATTGACTGCGATCGAAGATCAAAGGACGAGGTGTGCGATTCGAAGGGGAATAAAATTCTTGAAATAGCAGATGCTTTGGATAGTTGGGTACTAAATGGAAGCTGTGAAGGCGATCGTTTTGGGGAATTCACTTTTATCCGTGGAAAAGCCTGCTCTGTGATAGATTATTGTTTTTTGTCTGGAGATTGGGCCTGCATTTTTGATGAATTTATAGTGGCAGTAAAAACGTTCTCAGACCACATGCCCTTAGAGGTGTCTTTTAAAATTAGATCATCAGGTGGTGAAACTTTTGAACCTACGCTTGGGCTCCTCCCGAAATTACATTGGAAAGACAGCTTTAGAGATTTATTTCAACATAATCTAGACAGGCAGCTTGAAACCCAGTTGGACATGAACGCTTCAGGTAATCTTGACATGGACACCTTAATGAATGTCATCAAGAAAGCGGCTCCTCAACAGAAATCAGGAAGGAAGATTTTGGAAAATAAACAAAAGTGGTTTGACAGCGAATGCTTGAAAGCTAGGAATTTATCTTTTGCATATTTGAAATTAGTCAGATCGACCAACAATACTAACTTTCGATTCCTCTACGCAACGGCAAACAAAAACTTCAAAGAGCTTTGTAACGTGAAAAAACTTAATTTTGATCAAAGAAATATTGAAAGAATAAACAAAGCGAAATCCTCAATGGAGTTCTGGAAAGCAATAAGGCTTGTGAGTGGGAAAAAGATTTTAACTGCCAAGGCTCTGCACATTGAAGAGCTTAAAGCTCACTTTACGAAGCTGCTAAATATAAATCAAATATCACCGTCGTTTCAGTATGCAGCACCTTTAATAGTTGATGAATATCTAGATGCACCAATTTCCCAAGCGGAGGTAGAAACGGCTATTGAAAATGCCAAAAAAGGTAAAGCGCCCGGGGAAGATAGAATACCGATTGAATACTTTAAACATCTTACACCAGAATTCATACGACTACTTACTTCGGAGTATAACAGAATTTTCGAGACCGCTGACGTCCCTTCGAGCTTTCAAAAGGCGATTATATTGCCGCTACACAAAAAAGGGAGCATTGACGATCCGAAAAACTATAGAGGCATCTCATTTTTAAATACAGCGTCGAAGCTCTTTAGCTCAATATTGTACAATAGACTCAGTGAATGGGTCGAAACCAAGAGTATCTTAAACGTTTTTCAAGCGGGGTTCAGAAAAAACCAATCGACAGTGGACCAAATCTTTTCGCTAATGAATATAGCCGACTATTATATAAGCAAAGGAAAAAAGCTGTATGCTTTTTTTGTGGATTTTCGGGCAGCTTTCGATTCAATACCCAGAGAAGTACTTTTTTATAAACTCTACAAATATGGAATCACAACAAGGATTATATCTGTCATTAGAGCAATTTACGAGGAAAATCATGCGCGTATATGGAACGGAAAATCTCTGTCAGAAGAGTTTGGTACGTCGATGGGCGTTAAGCAAGGATGTGTTCTAAGTACCCTTCTCTTCAATTTATACATAAATGACATAGCTGACTCGGTGAATGGTGGTATTGCCATGGGAGGAAAGAATATTCCAGGACTGATGTTCGCTGACGATATAGTTTTCCTAGCTGAAACTATAGACGGGATGCAGCTGATGATAAACAGGCTCCAGCGCTACTGCAAAACCTGGAATCTATCGGTTAACCTCTCCAAGTCAAAAATGATGATATTCAGAAACGGCGGCGGGAGATACTCCAGAAGGGAAAAGTGGACTTTTGAAGAGGAGTCAATAGAAATAGTCAAGGAGTATAAGTATCTGGGAGTCTTGATTGCTTCTAACCTAAGTCTACATAAGCATCTACAAGCCAAATTAGCGGAAGCCAAGCGTGCTATGTGTTCTGTGTGGAGAAGTTGCATCCTTAAAAATAACGTTTCTCACATAGCTAAGTATAAAGTCTTTAGAGCAACCGCAATTGCAATTCTGTTTTATGGAGCACAGGCATGGGGATATCGTTCTTTTGAAGCCGTGGAAAAGTTCCTTCGTTATTTTATTAAAAGTACCTTCAGACTGCCCAGTACATCACCAAACTATATGCTATATCTTGAAACGGGAATAGCGCCCCTCTTTTTAGACACCCTTAAAATGCACTTCAACTATGTGGCAAAAGTTATGGCGATGAGCGAAGAAAGGATTCCAAGACTAGTTCTAACACAAATTATAAATTCGGGTGGAACATGTGTAAATGAGTGGAACAAACTGGCAATCGAATGCTCATCAACATTTTTAATATCAGCCGACGAAAACCCCGATTCATTTAAAGCAAAATTTGATGACTTGCTGAAGAAAGCTGGTAATATGATGTATGATAGGTACATTAAAGAAGCCGAATCGTCAATCTACAGGGCTTACTACAGTAAAGTAAACCACTTCTTAAAGCAAAAAACCTACTTCTTAGCTGAGAACACTTCTGAAAAAATCAGCTTGTTATTTAAAGTAAGAGGTGAACTCCTTAGTTTGAACTACATTCCGCATCGACCAGAGCTACCATTATTGTGTGACTTATGCAATCGTAAAGAACGGGAGGATGTGTTCCATTTCCTGGGAGTTTGCCCAATACTCAAGGATTTCCGTAAACGCTTCTTTGGTGTAGCCACGCTTAATTTAGAGGAAACGATCAACATTCTGAACGGTGAACGAAGTTGGGACCTTCTTTATCAATATTGCTTAGGAGCTATTCGTTACAGAACATGCATAGTTCAGGAAACTTTTTAAAAATCTTTCTCAGAAAATTGTAAATAATTGTAATAGTTTTTTCTTATTATGTATAAATTATAATATAAATGTCAGTCTGGTAGACGGCCTTCGGCCAAACCATAAAGGACTTAAGTCAAACTTAAAGTTAAGAAAATATAAATTGTATCTATTTTTGAAGTCAATAAATCTAATCATCTAATCTCTAATCTCTAGTGCCCCTCTATTACCACTGGGTCTCTTTCAGGTTATTTGCAACTTAAGCATGGACTTAATTTTCAGGATTTCATCTGCATAAGTGCCCGGAAGGAGCCCCACCAGAAAGAGATTGTATGTAATATTTTCGCGCTTAGCTCTTAATGTAGATAACCGGGACACTTTTGCAATGTTATTTAGTTTGCTATTTAATTCATAAAGGATTTCTACATCGGAGAAATCTGCTGGTAGTGCTCTGAGGATCAAATTTATAGTTTTGTCCACAAAAATCATAGCTCCTAAGCGAAAAAAAATATCGGGATAACTTTTTTTCTGTTTGAAAGAAATTTCCCAGAAAAAAATATTTGCAGGGTGTTTCAGAATCTTCTGCTGAAATACAAATTTTTTTCCAATGGAAATGGTCTTAATATTTTACCTCAAAAATTGTCAAAAGTAGGTAACTGAAGTAAATACAGTTTGTCAAAAAGTCAAACAAAGTCATAGTGGTGCATTAAAGTAATCGAACAAGAACTTTTTTAAATATTTTTGCAGGTGTATTAAAAGCCCTCTTTTTTATTTTGCTGCATATAAGAGTGCAAATATACTATTTCTATTTTTAAGTCAAAAAAGTATGTAAAGCGGTGTAATGCTAAAAAAATCGATAAAATTTAGGAAAAATGCTGTAAAGGGGTAAAAATAGTATTTTACTTCAAAATTAAATTCAAAATATTAATGTTTGTAGTAAGTGCAGAGAATTTCAAAACTTAATTAAGCGAAACAGTGGAGGAAAAAAAATGTTGTTTTGTGTTGCAAACATATTTTTTTTATTAAGTGGCACATCAACATAACAAACCATTTCAATTATGTATTTCAAGTTTTTAACAGTGGAGAATAAATAAATAAATAATTAAAAACTAAAAATAAAAAAAAAAACTAGATTTATTGGAATCTTTCGTCAAAGTCCGGAATAATTTGTCCAAACTTGGCACCGTCAATATTTTCTCTACAATCTAGAACGTTAAGTATTACTTGAAGCCTTCTTATCACCTACTTATAGACTCCAGTTATGATCTTATGAAGAGCATTAGGGGCTGCCGAAAGTAGGCCCGAAAACAGCAAAATCCTTATCACAATGAATTGGTATACATTTCTTTTACCTGTAAAGTATACATACATAAATATTTACAAGCTTCTTTTCGCCTTAAACAAAAAAAAATAAATAAAAATAAGAAAAGAAAATTGAAGAAAAAAAAAATTGACTTACACTAATCAAATCACCCTAGCTCAAAGATTTTCAATTATTTGCAGCTGAGCTTCTAGGAGAATGTTCAGAAATACATGTACTTTAAATTTCCGTTGAGCTTAGACCATACATTATCGTACCTTTTTTTTTTTAACTTTTTTTAAACCAAATGGAATTCGGTAGTGTTTCATGCAAATGGGGGTTTGGTTAAATAAATCGATCCTCATTTTAATTAGTTTGCACTTTTGTTTGTTTTTTTTTTTTTTTATCATCTTCACTCGCTAAAGGGAATATAAATACCCTTATAATGTTTACACACACATCGCGAGCACATGAAGAACACGAACGAGAGACAGACAGATCGGCGTAGTGATAGGAAACTCAGGTGCTAGGATTCAACGAATTCTATGGGTGGTGTCCCGGATAACTGGAGACTTGTATATTATTGAAAGTTTTGCCTTTGCTTATGATTCACAGAACTTTTTACGAGATGTTTCCTATTATTGTTTTGTGCGATCAATTTTTCAGCCATATCACCATCCCCTACTGCCAGTGTTACGCCTTTGCCTACTGCAACTTTTGACATTAACTTCTGAAACTGATCAACTTATTTTTATTTCGTGAGAAATAAATGTGTCAGCGACATCTGGATTTTAACCGTGAGAGTTCAGCGTGACAAGCGACAACGACTACCACTTCGCCTCGGCCATCCACTTTCCCAACTTTTCCAGTGTATCAGCGAAACATGATGAATATTTTTCCAAAAGTTGTTCCAGTTTGTCGTTAGGATTAGCATGTTCGTTCAGCGACATATCGTGATTTGTCTTCTCTATCCGGCAATCTCCTTCTTCAATTATGAGTCTATTGTTATTACGGCAGAGTATGTCGGTTTCGTGCAACAGGTTTTCCTTCAGCAAGTCATTATCAACAACTAAAAGTAGTGCATTGTATAAATGTCCATTCATTTCTATGACGACCTTCACCAAAACCTTGAAGATGCAGCTCTTGTGTAGAAAGAATTTCGGATACCCGCTCAGCAACGATCTTCTTGATGAGAGATGTCTCGCTACCAGGATCAAACAAAAGCCTTGACGTTCTTCACTTTGTAAATTATTTTTGTACATTCTTTTCGTGCGGGTTCATTTTGACTATTGATTTCATTTATATCCCTTTTATTCGAGGTCGGTGCCAGACGACATGTTTTCGATCGGTGTCCCGAGCGAAGGCAACTACTATACCGATCCCTCCGTTGTGGTTTCGGGCAGTATAGATAGATGGCCAAGCTCATTGCATATATAACATCGAGGTCTAGCGTTTTCGTCTCGCTGCTCATTACGACTCAGCTGTTTGCCCTTTATCATGTAGCGTGAAACCGATGCCGGTTTTGGTTTCGGTTTATTTGATTCGTACACATGGATGGATGTTAAGAGATCTAGTAGACTTTTCAAAAAATCGCGCCGACAGAATCACCCCAATTCCCAATGTCGTATTTCCAACTTGTATTCGACTTCAGTCGAATTTTCTTATTCCCAAAGTCGTACTCTGCGAACATACTCGCATGTCTAATTGACTTCTGTCAAACGCAAAGCATCGCATTCGACTCTCGATATTCCCAATCTGGAACTTTTCTCGTATTTGTGGCGTATTACAGTCGAGAGCAAGTTCGAACACGGGTCGTTATAATTTTTATTAAAAAAATTAAAAAAAAAAACAAATGTAAGTAAACAAATCAACAATTTTTTAAATTTATCCCGAACTAATTTTGTGACTACTACATATGTCTATATATTTTGCAGAAAAATAACGAATCGTAGCCAAATGGAGTGTTTAATAAAGGGGTCATGTCATGGTAAAAGTGGATTGTATAAGGCAAATATTAAAGATTTTTGGGTCAAATCGCCACTTTAGGACCTCCAATTCGCGATGGACCAGATTGGCTCAAGGTAAACAGTTAAATTTAAATATTTTCTTTTTTTATGATCATACATTAAAATATTTGTGTTCTTTTGTTATAAGGTGTGAGCCACAACAACAGACAAATGAAAGCAACTGGTGGTGGTCCAAACAAGTTGATGCACGTTAGTCCTTTAGAGGAAATCATATCGAAAATTCTGCACTTTGAGACCTTAGTTAGTCCACCTGGACCCATATTTGGCTTCGGCCCATCCACAAGCAAAGGAATTGAAGTCGCTCCCAATTTAAGTGTTGACAATGAAATTGAGAGCAACAAAGAAAATGAAGCCTTAGACGTGCCTGTAGAAACAGCAACATCGAACGTTGTTCCTAAAAGAGCTAAAAGAAGTCCAATTGGCGAGCGAATCTAACTTTTACGTGAAAAGACAAGAACTCAGCGATCAATTTTGAGTGAGCAAAGAGAAGCCAATAGATCCACAAGAAAGATTTTGAAACTAAAGGAAGAATCCATCAGAATTTCAACACAAATGTTGAAATTAGAAGAAGAAGAAACCCAACGGGAACGAGAAAAATATGATGAAAGAAAATAGTTCAGAACCAAAATACTTCAAATTAAAGTAAATAAGGTAGAGACATTGGTGATAAAACTAGAAATTAAGGCTAAAATGTACAAAAAATGTAATCCAATTTCATATTTCTTACATGTATGAAAATATTTATTTTTAAATGAATAACATTTAGTTTTTGTTAATCAAGTTAACATACATTCAGGGCTATCGGCAATTCTGAGGGAAAAAAAATTCCACCTGAACATTTTTGTTCCTGGGAAAAAATTCTTCGTATCATGAATTTTCACCGAAATTTTTTTCCCCCGGAATTCGCAAATTGTTTTCGAAATTTTGTTTGAACGTTGTGACAGTTTTCAATCGTGGTTTTCTTCAGAAAAATAGAAAATTGTGACATGTGAATTTTGAATTGAAACCTTTGTAAAACTTTGTGTTTGTGTTTTAAAATGCATAGCATAGCATTTAGACTACAAGCTAAGGAGCATGCCCAAGAGGAACAAAATCAGCAAAGATTCGTAAGCAGAAATTTGAGAGATAAGTCCAACCTCTTGGAATTAGCACAATCATTGAAAATAGAAACGAAATAGCGTTGCAAAATAGTTGGTGTTATGTTCTTTATTTGTCAGATTTCAGAAATACTACAGGGTAAATAAAGCAGTTTTTTTTTGGAAAATCTTCCCGCATTAAAAAAAATCTTTTGCCGTTCGACGACGGGAGGTCAAGCTAAATGCGTGTCTGTGTTTTTTTGCGGAAGGTGGTTAGCAAACAGGAGTGGGAAAGGACCATGAGATTGGACTAGCGCAGTCATCATTCTCCAAAGTTCTTTCTGATGTTCTGACCATTTTTGAGGTTAAAACTATGCCCAGTTTGGATCACCATGCCGATGTCAGCGTCAGAAAGAAGAAAAATTACCCTTAGCTTTCAAGAGAAGCCCACACGCGCTGTCGAAATATAATCGAAAGAACCAACGGCGTGCTGAAAGGTAGATGGAGATGTGTGCATGGTGCAAGAGAGCTACACTATCTTTCCCACAAAGCAATCCAGATTGTGAATGTCTGCTGTACTTTGCACAATATTTGCTTATATTGGATTGGTTGGGTTGGACCTTAATTCACATAAATCGAAGTTTATTGTAGTATTTTTAAATGAGAACATTATAGAAAATGCACATACATACATGTTACAATTCTCGAAGCTCAATATCTGCCCGAACACAATGGAAGTAGCAGCAGCAGTTGAAGTTGGCTCAACTTTGCGTGTTAGCATATAAATTCCTACTACACTTGTAACTTAGCATTGAGTTCGCGCTATAGGGTTTACGTGTATTTTAGCTTTGACAGCGCTGCTTATTTCAACTGCAGCTTCACCAATTGTGTTCGGCCAGTAAAACTTTATAAACAAAGGCCACAATAACTTATATCTTGTCTACTGCAGAATTTGTTTTGGTTGTCCCCAACAAATAAACGAAGGAAATATTCCCGGGGAAATCGCGTTGAAATTCCGGGGGGAATTTTGTTCAGGATAGCAATTTTTTCCGGGGACATTTTTTCACTCGTTCGAAATTTATTCATGATAGGTACCAATTTTGGAAAATGTGAAATATTTTGGAGGGAATTTTATTCAGGATAGCCCTGATTAAGTTTTTTTTTTCAATAAAGTGAATTCCATTTAGTTTTTATTTAAAAAAAATAATAGTTTCTTTTTATTGGTGAAAAATATTGTACATTATTTTGTTTCTTATGTTATTGCAAAAGCATTCTCATGATTGTCGCTTAAGTTAATTACTTCAGCTGTATCTTCTCCTTCTTCAAGTTAAAGTGAAGGCAAATATTGTGGAGGCAACAGCATGCATTAAAAATTAGCGGCACCTTTTCGGGTTGGTAGTGCAATTCCCTTGCTCTCAAGATCTATTTTTTAAAACACCAATGGTCATTTCCACAACGTTGCGAGCTTTTGAATGGACTCCATGCTTCCATCAATTGTACTGCAATGGTGTAATCAGAAATGGTTCCAACGGATATCCAGAATCGCCTGAAATGTACACATTAATGATTAATTTATTTAGTAGCTTTTACATGAATTTTACCTAGTATCCAGCTATTTGTGTCGCCTTCCACAAATCGTTGTTCAAGGATCAGCTTCGTGTGAGAGTTCGTCCATATGTATGCATCATGAGAAGCTCCAGGATGTCTTGCATCAATGCATCGTATCCGCATCTTGTGGTCGCATACCTTTTAAATTTAATTTATACAAATGTATATGTATTTAAGCTATTTTCCTTACCAAAAGGGAATCCTGTTTTTTCAAAAAAAACCATAATTTAGCTTCTTATTTCTCCTGTGATGTCATATCAAATGAAATCCATTTCTGGCAAATTTGTCGGCTTAAAATATTTAACACTTCCGATAATATTTTAGAAAATGTTGGCTGGGAAAACGCGATATAAAATATAAGGGCTAGTACGGTGCTCCTCGCGCCAAACTAAATTTCTGCCTGTCTCCAAAAATTCACATAGAAACCGAAGATAAATGCCAGATAAATTTTGTTTGTAGAGCTGGTTGTAAAAATTGATAAATGGTTGTAGAAATGGATACATCCACTGTTGTCATAAACCTTTTTTTCTGTGCTCCTGATTATTTTAACTTATTCTTTGACTTCCACCGACATTGCCTTTTAATTTTCATACTCATGCTTGAATAGACAAACAGCAGCCGCAGTAGACATATGCTCTTTTCACAAAAATCCTCGAAAAATTCAAATCGAATAATTGATTTTTACTTTAAATTTCTATTCGAATTTAAAACGTCAAAATCCCGCCGCCAAATAAATGTCCCAGACATTAACTGGCTGGCTAAAGTTTTGTGGAGACATATCCTTTTGCAACTACCTATTTAGCGAGCATTTTAGCATGAGCACCGTGCGCTCGGATAAATTTCTCAGTGGAATTTTATCTTTACGTTTAGCAAGGACAAATTTTGTATGGAAAATTTAGTTTAGCGCGAGCACCGTACTAGCTTTAAAACAAAAACCAAACACTTTTCAAGAAATTTGCTTTATTGATATTTCATATTGGGAATTGGGGTGACTTATTTGTAATTGCGGTTCGTTAATACCCTGTACGGTGTATTTTATAAGCTGGTTGATTTTCGTGATGAACTTTTCTGCGTTTAATGATGTTGTTGCAAGCGGGTCAAATTCGCGCAAAACATACGTAACGACTGCGGTTGCTGGCATCTGCGGAATCCCTGGTGGGAAAACATTCGGCTGTTGAAAAATAGGCTGAGCGTTCGATGGATTTTTAGAAATTCTTGTCAAATGTGCGTACGTCAAATTATCTGATATACACGGCAGATTATGGAAGTGCGTAATTAACGGCGCATTCGAAACATGTGGTGATGGTGTTCGTGCGAAGACCTGTGCCGGTGCAACCAAAGATGAACATGTCGGAACAGGATTGGCCACATTAGCAGTCTAGACGTTTGGAAGTGGAAGAGACAAAGCTGAAAATGACGAATTTCGATTAGATTGTTTTTCATTTGGCATATCCGACGAATTGGGATATATGTACATACGTTTTGTGTGCTGTACACATAGCACTAAGGTTGATGCACCAACGATGATAATTTCTGTAATTTCGGACAATTCTTCCATGCGGTTTCCATCTCCGTTCAATTTTTCATTCGTGGGATCGTTCCCACTGGCATGGCGCTTAAATCCATGTTTGTTTTTCGTTTTTTCATTTGTTTATTTTTTCCGACTTTGATATTCGTGAGAATATCCCACTTCTGAAGTTAAAAGACACGATTCCAAAACACAAAGATCAAACTTTATTCTCTGAGGGGGAAGTCATCTGTGTATTCAATGAACTTTTTAAAAATTCAAGGTGAATTCACAGGAATTCAATGAAACACAAGAATTTACAAGGAATTCAATTGAATTCGATTAAAAATACATGAATTCGCTTTTAAATCACTGAATTCGGAATATTTTTACTCTGAATTCGTGAATTCATATTACTCAGGAATTCAAAAGAAACAGAGCTTGGCTGTCACGTTCAAAGTGGCACTGCCAAAGTGACGATGTACCGTTATATACTTTGACATTCGTGAATTATTCTGGATTCTTACCTCAATTCTAACAATTGTGGTCGCGATCGGTCTCGCTTTCGGGAGTTTGTTTTAATTAAAATTTAAAAATAGAAAACGAAAAAGAATATACAGTTAATCACAAAAGTAAGTATACACCTATGTGAGTGTAACAAAGGTCTTACGAAAACAGTGTATTTTGTTTGAACCATTATCCGTCTGACCTCATGTCTGTTGTTTTAGATTTGCACAGTTGCTCCAAAGAAAAAATAACGGTATAACTTGCCTAGTTTCTAGAGGAGAATAACTTTTGACTGACGAAATACCAAAACAACGTTACAAAAGTAACATTCATGGTATTTGAGTATAAAACACGGGTAAGTAAGCACTTGTTGTTATAAACCTGCTGTTTTTCAATTGAGTTGTTTTAGAAATAGGTATATAGGGTGAGTAAAATTTATTGAGTTTACATAATTTCGTTAACCCTTATGTGTGTGACGAGGTACCCGGGTACCTTTTCAATTTTCAAACACCAATTATTATTATTATTACTTTAATGGTTAGCTATACGCCCGTGAGTTTATGAGAGCTCCTAACTTTATGTTTGGTACATATTTTAATTAATTGGAAGTCAGTAAGTCGAAAAGGAAGATCACTGTGAACCAAAAAAAATTAAACACCTTAAACCGTGTGACAAGGTACCTGGGTACCTTTTTCTATAAGGGACGTATTTACTAAAAAATTACAATACGTTTGAACTGAAAATTATTTACTAAGGAACAACACGTAGCGACTGTCAACAGATACATACTGATGTATTAAACGGTTGTTTTTCAATGCATACTATGCTATTTTTAATTTCAAAATGTTCATATTTTCGTTTTTTGAGAAATCAAAGTCTGCAAGTAAAGGTGTCGTCAAAACACATTAACCGTTAAAAAAATAAAAATAATAAAAAACAAATGATGCAAAAACATAAATATATTATGCATGTGAATGATTTTTGATCTAATTGCCATCAAAACATAAAACAAATCGTTAATATTGAACTGGATTCCCGGGTACCTTGTCACACGGATTAAGGTATTTTTTTCTTCACACACATAAGGGTTAACGAATTTGTATGCGTCTACCAGAAATGGCACCGCGTGGAAAAGAGCTCTCTATTGACCTTAAAAATTTGGTAATAATATTTTCTAAAGAAGGGAAATCCATTCGAGAAGTGGCGAAACTAGTCGAAAAAGCCCGGCAACGGTAAAATTAGAAAAAAATAAAACCTCCGTTAAAATAGAAAATCGGGCTAGAAGTGGACGCCTTTGTACCTTTACTGAAGGAGAAAAGCGAATTATTGTCCGAAAAGTAAGGAATGATCCTAAAAAAAGTACCCCAAAACTACAAGCAGAGATCACCAAAGAAGCAGGAAAGCAGTGCAATATCCAAACTATTCGCCGTGTCTTGCACGATGCTGGGTATAAAGGTCGATCTATCAGAAAAAAACTTTTTGTCAGCGATGTGAATCGTAAAAAAAACGAGTTGAATTTGCTAGAAACCATCTAACGTCTGATATTTCCTTTCGGAACACAGTTATATTTAAAGACGAAAGCAAGTTCAACATTTATGGTTCGGATGAGCGCATCAACGTAAGGAGAAAACCGAATTCAAAGTTGAATCCGGAAAATATGGCTGGAACCATAAAACATGGTGGTGATTTCGTAATGGTTTGGGGGTGTATGGCGGCCTCTGGCGTGTGTTTTTTGGTGTTTGTAGAAGGAAACATAAATCATTTTGAATATTTAAATATCCTCAAAAACCATCTCTTTCAGAGTGCGCAGAAATTGGCATTGGAAGGGTCATTCGTCTTTCAACAAGATAATGACCCTTAGCACAGTTCTCAACCAGCTTAAAACACCAACCTTATGACCAGACTTGATGCTATTGAGCACTTGTGGGATCACCTCAAACGCCAAATACGAAAACATGATATTCGAACGAAAAGGTCGGTTTAAACCATTATTCAAGAATTTCATTATTTTTCATTAATTTCATTTTTTACTTCAATATCTTGTCTGTTTTTGATTTTCCTTTGAGGTGTATACTTTTGTGATGTTTTTTTTTTATGAATTTTGCTTCATTTTAATATTTTTGTTACTTTGTTGTGTTTTTAGGGTTCCGTACCCATATGGTAATACGGAACCATTATAAATTCGCTCTTACTCAAAATAGTCTGTCACGATAAAAACATCAAGAACCGTTCTTCCTAGAAACTTGAAATTTGGCACACTTATATATATATAACATATTACTCAAAAATGTTGTGAACCAACTATACAGGGTGGGTAAAATGTAACCTAAAAAAAATAATTTCTGAAAAATATATCATGTGGGACATCATTCGAAAGGGCTCGAAACAAAGATTCCAAAAATGTTTTTATTCATTTTTTCTGTTAGAAACTTTGGGAGTTATTGCCAAAACTGTGCGATAAATATCATAAAAAAAAGCCCCCTACGGTTTTCTCGGAAACTACTGAAGTCAGAAATATGAAAAAATCACAGTTGGTAGATAATTAACTATATTTTTAAAGAAAACTTAGCGAATCTCGTAAGTTGTACAGTTTTTGAGAAATTCACGTCGAAAAATTAAATTTTATGTCGAAAAATTCAATTTCTCAACCGATTAACTCGTAAACTACTGGACCAATTTTGAAGAAATTACCATTATTCTATAATAATAGGCTTGCCATATTTTTGAACCGACTAACCGGGACACGCCACTTTAAAAAAAAGGTTTCAAAGTTTTTGATCAGCACTCTACTGAATACAGAAAAACACCGTAAGCGTGAGCGAGTACTCCGTGTACCGAGAAGGTATAGGGTATTGTATTGTGTTTAGAGGGGGGTTATCCCATAGGGACAACAAGCACGTTGACCTGTAGGTCTATTGGGGTGGTGCATTCGCCGAGTTAGAGATTTGCTGCTGAGTTTAACATAGATCCAAATCTGCCCTTCGCTTTCGCAAAACGAAGCAATAGGGCAAGACTGAGCTCTAGTAGATCAACGTCCCATAGGACGTAGCTGCCTAGAGTGGCCTTTCTGACCCGAGCAAAGGCCGGACAATCGCTAATGAAGTGTTCAGCTGTCTCGTCATCTTCCAGGCACATCTCGCAAAGGCCCGAGCTTCTGATTCCAATTTTGTTCAGGTGCTCGTTTAAGGGAGTGAACCCAGTGTTCTAGACTATGTTGAGCCCAGAAATAGATTTGATTTCATTGGTGTCTTGCTCTAAGGAACCCTTGAATGCCCAGTTAATTGTCCCGTAGATTTAAATTGAAACTCAAATGCTTAAAACGTTATAAACTTTAATTTAACTTCCTTTTATGTCGATGTCCCAATTGCAAGTGCTATGAATAAATCGGCACTTGTTCGACGAAATCTCGGGATGATTATATACTTCACCCAGCTGTTAGCTTTGAGGTTGATGACCTCTTACATAATTTCTTATTTACAATGGTGAGAATGTTTTACACACACATGTTAAACTACACATACTACATTCATATAAATTACCCCTTTCCCAATTAATACCCCATATTCTATGTGCGTTAGTGAGACTAGTTCAGATGCGTTACTGCGTGGTGAGATGTCTCTCTCTGTCTCTTGCGGCGGCCATCATTATAATTGAGTGCGACCGTGCACTGGTGCATAAGCGTCTGAGCGAGACGGCAGATTGCTGATGTGTTTGACATTTGTTGCTTGTTCTTAATCGTGCGTGGTGTTTTCCAAGTGTTGTTTGTCAAATTATTAATTGTTAAAAAATGGTTTTAAATGTTAATTGTTTGTTGGTAATCAACACCCAGTGACCAGTCCTGTAAGGATTTTGAGGTGTAACAGAGATTTTGCTAAGGTGTAACAGAGACTTAGTTCTGTTTGACTTGGACGCGTCTACTAACATTTTGGCCTGTCGGTATGACCTAAACTCGTGCCAATGTTTGTAGTATTGTAGTCGCAGCAGTTCAAGAAGCTTGTTTTTAGCATAGGCTGAACTGCAGCCAATAACAGGTTGAGGGCCGATTAACGGGGCCACTGATCCAGCTCTAGCTAGAGCATCAGCTTTATCGTTTCCAGGGATATCAGAATGTCCCTCTTGTTTGCAATGTGCGCATTGCTAGCGATAGCATACACCTCTGCCTAAAAAACAGTTATAAATCTGCCCACTGGAATAGATTGCTCAACGTGGCTATCTTCTGAGTAGATGCCTGCTCCGGAGAGCTCATCCATTAAGGACCCGTCCGTATAGAAGACTATACTCTCTGATGGGAAATCAGACCAACCTCCGCTGTTCCATTCAGAACGATCTGGACGGGGGACATTGGAACCCCCAAGGCTATTGACACTGAATCGAAAAGCCGAGAAGGTACTACAAATGAAATGAAAACAAAATTATTCATTAGTAATAACATGTTTTTTTAGTTCCCGAAAAGGAAAACATAATTATTATCAATCTATGTAGAGCTAGATGCGCACGGTCAAGTTCCAGACGGTTTGGCATTTTTTTTTAACATCAAAATACATTTTGATGAAAAAATTTAAAACCGGGACCAAATACCAAATCGGCCGGGACGCCGGGACAGCTGCCTCAAACCGGGACTGTCCCGGTCAAACCGGGACGTATGGCAAGCCTATCTATTAACAATAATTTTTAGAAAATTAAAGGCTATCCAAAACGGTGCTGCTATACAAAAAAATTAAAAAAATACGAATTTTGCCAGGAAACGAACCTGGGACCTCAAAACTCAGTAGTACAGCGCAAAAACGGTTAATGGACGCGCTACACACTCAGCCGAATTTCTCATAGCGAATAATATTACTTATTTTAGGTTGGTAAAGTGAATATAGAGGTGAGTCGTTTAAGTTTATTGTGTTAACGAAACGAAACAGTTATTTAAACAAAATATAACTATGTTGTTTTAAAACTACGGAACCCTTTGAGCGCGAGTCTGACTCGCACTTGGCCGGTTTTTTTTTTTTGTTAATTTTACTTTTTATATAAAGTGCCTATAATAGTTACTAAAAAAGTATATATCATTTATTTGGTTTAAATTTGTTTGAGTGCTTGTTTTCGTTCAATAAACTTCGTATACCGTACTGTATACTTACTTTTGTGATTAACTGTATGTAGAAAATCGCAGAAAATAAAGTGGGAACAATTCCACAACATATCAAAATGATCCTTGAAATCAACGGCTTTGAAAATACCACTACGATTTCACAAATAACAAAAGGTGACATTGTCTTAATGGAGAAATCAGTGCGCACAATATTTAAATATATTCTCTCCGAAAACGACTACAAAATTGGCTTGGGACCATTCGCCAATCAACCCGAAATTTAAACTGTCTTTTATTTCGTTCTCAATATCTAAATTACTATTTTTGTAGGTTTCAGTTTTTGCCGGGATACAAAAAGTTAATGGCGAGTGTAAGTATGTGTTGTGAGAATGTAGTCCTGAAACAAAAAGCATTAGAAGAAAAGACATCTGCTGCTTTAACGTCAAAAAGACCGAGACTTAACACATTTCGGGATTCATCTTTAAGCTTAGCAAAACAACAAAATACCGAAAACTTCACTGCCACATCCATGTATTCAAACAATTTTCGAGCTCATTGCTAATGTTGCAGCTATAAAACGAAATTGGGAATTTGACAAAAATAACATCGAAATTAAAGTTTACTTCGATACCGGAAATGTTCCACGTATGCAACAGTAATTATGTTGGATTTGTCAAAAACACGTATCGATATTCGTTCACACGATGAAAAGCAATTGTAAAAGGTGGGTAATTTCCAATTTTGTTCGACGAATGTATGTCGCAGCATGATGTCGATCCTGGAACCAAAGAAAATAAGCAATCTATACAAAGTTCTTCAATACAAATCAGCGCCAACAACTCCCGGTTAATGACAGCGAATTGAGTAAGGTACTCGGTAATGCCAGTGCAGTTTTCTCGGAAGTTGTTCTTATACATGGTGAAAACAGCACTGATGATAGTGAAAATTATGCGGAAAATTAAGCTGAACGTAATTTGCAAAGCATTTCCAACGACGCGACGTTTGCGACGAAGATACGGGGTATGAGTAAGGGTAGCCTGTTAGAGTGATCTGTCAGTCCCCCTTTTTTAGTAAAACGATCTTAAAAATAAGAACAACATAAACTTTAAAACAATATAATGGATCCGTTCCAACCCAATATACCTGACTACTTTCTAGTCATGAATAAAATTCAAAATATATTTGAAAATGATAAACTTTTAAAACGAAAAGTTTCCAATATAATGAATAGGCCTCAAGTCCTCAATTTTTCTGCTCATAATGATATTTAAGCGATGTGAAACTGAAATTATAGCTGCAAAATATTATTCTCATTCGGTATCTGTTAATCAAAATTAACAATTTCCTCCTAAAAAATAAAACAAGCGCATTCAATTTTCATTTAAAAGAAGAAATTAATTTGCATGGCAACTTCGCACTAAATGTCAAAATGAACTTAGCTTGTACAATCACCAAAACACAGAACTTTGATCTAGTTTGTTTTATTATTCTGATCTGATCCGGATCAGATCACGGGGATAATAAAACACGGCTAGTGACAACATCAAGATGTTTTCCTATTTTCTGTATTCAATTGGAGGAAAATCATTGTACGAAACACTATCAGCAAATTTACCACTGCCTTCTATTTCAACAGTTCGGTGAAATGTTTCTAATAATCAATCAGACGGATCGTACTCCCCGGGAGTACATCCGATCCTCATTGCATTCCATTGCCATTATGGAAACCGTCGGATGAACTGCTTTATCGGTCCGCAAACTGCATTATCAATTGCGAGACCATGCTATCATCCACTTACAAAATTTCAAATTTATCTTTTATCTGTGAAATGAAAATATTTCTCAACAAATAGTAATTCAAAACAGGCAAAATATTTTGAAAATAATGGATACAATAGGATTTTATATTAATCTGGAAGAGCAAATCGATAGCAGTCTGCAGGCGTATAAGAAGGGCAGGGAAGGATGTATTACAGCTGCCCGACGCTCAGTAAGTAAAAAAATGTAAAAAAAATCGCTAGAGAAATATTCATAAAACATGTTCAGATTTACTAAAAATTTCAGGAGAAATGCATCTGTTTTCGGATACGTTTTGAATTAATTGAAAAGTAAGATGCCTTCACTAGCAAGAAGTTCTTACGCAGGATTTTAAATTAGCTGCATGCTTACGGTTCTTAGCTGAAGGTGGTTTCCAGAATGGCATTAGGTAGGATTTTCATGTTGGAAAGGCACAATCAACTGTGTCCGTAGCACTGTCTGAAACGTATTCCGTAGAGGCAAATCGAGTTCGTAATGAAATGTTGCATGATTTCTTATAAAATAAAAAAAAAACACTGGCTTAAACCAATACATGTCTTATTTATTTAACTACCTATGTATGTTATAACAAAAAAGTAAGTAAGCCTTCATGGCAAGAGTTAAATTGTTTGCGATGTCTGGATTTTTCTTCATGCATTCCACCATCGCATGGAATTGTGGCCTTGTTTTGTTTGTTTTCTGTAAATATTTGTATCATTTCAGTTCATTTCTATCATCATATGTATATTAAAACTTACTTTTTACTGATTTGCATCATTTCGAAGAGAAAACACCAACTGCCGTTACCGTAATCCGCATCAATTTTGATGCGTATTGAAAACGTCAGACTTTGTATGGAGTGCGGATTTGCGGTTTCAATAATATGCTTACTTTCTGTCATTTCCTTACCGACAACCGCTCACCTGCTAGCCGAAGTTTTCATTGATGGGGAATAGATGCGGATCGAATGAGATCACTCCGCAATTAATCCGCCGGATTCCATAATCGGGGTGAATAATAAAAACTCATCGATAGTAGAGGCCGAGTGAAGAGCGATCGATTTAAAATAATTTTTATGTAGTAGAAAACTCCCACTAAAAGTATGGCTATCTGAAGATGGAACAAGAATTCAATATGATTCCGTTAAGAACCAGTTAATTGGAAATGTATTGAATTCATTTTAACTCAATAGTGAATTCCCATGGGAATTAAACTGAATTCACGGAATTCAGAAGAATCTCAGTGTATTCAGAAGAATTGATTGCAAAAAACTTGAATTCACAGCGTGTTCACTTTTTATTTAAAGGAATTCATATTGTCTCAAGTCGCGGTTCGGAGTCGGCACAAAACTGTAGGTCCCTTCCATTCGTTAAAAAATGTAACAAGCACACACAAATGGTTGCGAGAAGCAGGCCCTGGTTCACCCCTAACTGTAGCGCCACCTAAAGGAACTGATTTGTTTGTTGTTTATTTAACTATTATTTTTTTATAAATTTATTTTAAATTTTTTTCCTGTGAAGTAAAACATTTTTTTTTATTGTCTTTCTAAAATTCAGTTGTACTAAAATGCTCCCCTACTCACGCTTTCGCCAAAAGGCTTGATACAGAAATCATCCGCAGACGCAAAATTAGAGTCGGTCATCGCTATGGTATATGGTTAGCAAAGCAGCTACCATCTCAGCTCAAGACAAACCATCTGTCCCCGCCTTTCAAATGAGTATGACGGCGCACAGTGGTTTGAGAGGCGAAAAAAATCAAAATTTTTAAATTGTTTGAAACACTTAGTGGCTATGCATTCTTAAAGTATATAAGTTGGATAACACATTTCGATGAAATGGAGAAAAATTTACACTTATGGTAACAGTTGCGATAGCTTTAAAGTCGCTCCATTATGAAACCATTTTTTGTGCATATAGCGAAGTGCCTTGTACTCTAGTCAATATATGTTCCGCGACAAGTTGATATTCATTTTAAAATTTCAAATACGTTTTACAATATGTCTAAAGATTCCGTAAACGTTATCGTAATTTTAATTTTCTTATTCTTCAAGCAGCTATGAATTTTTAAAATAAATGGTCTAAAAATGAATATGTGGGAAAGTTCAGTAGAGCAGAACAAACGTGCTCCACTCCCCTCCATTTGAATTTTTCACTTAAAATATTCCTTGGAGTTTTACCTAAACAACGGTACCATTTTCAGCTGCGTCAAGCTGCGTCCCCGCTTATAAGTTCAAAAATACCGTTGACAATTCAGCTCTTTTTCAGTCTGTCGTTATATGGAGATGGGAATCTCACTATACCTCCCTTCAAAGCAATCTAATTTTTTCCTCATTTGATAGCTATTGTTTCAACTAGTTTGTGTGCTAATTAATTCATAGTAGAAATAATTTTAGGCTGTGACCGTGATTTTTTCATTTAAGTACATATGTAGTTTCGGAGATAAGCGCGGGGAATGGAGTTTTTCACACATTTTCGGCAATAACTCTCAAAGTTTTTTACAGAAAAAAATAAGGAAAATATTTTTGAAATCTGTGCTTTTAGCCCTTTCGAATGATATCCAACATGTTATATTTTTTAGAATTTTTTTTTTTTTGTTGAGCTCAAATTTTAGCCACCCTGTATAGTTGTTTCGCAATATTTCTTAGTGTTAAGTTGTCTCAAATATGTGGAACACCGTGATGTATGAGTGAGCTAAATTTCAGGTTTCTAGGTAGAACGTTTCTTGATGTTTTTATCGTAACAGATATTTTAGACTTAGAGCGAATTTATAATGGTTCCGTGTTACCATTGGGTACGGAACCTTAAAAAATTATGAAAATACAGATATAGGTAAATACATTTGAATTTATTTTTATAAAAAATCAGTAATATTTATTCGTCAGATATTAGTTTTTAGCCGATTTTTAATGTATTTTTTTATTTAAAATTTTATTATATAAAATGTTAAATAGTAGTAAATAGTAGTAAAAAAATACAACCCTTTGGTGCAAAAATCATCAAAATCGGTCCAGTACTTTAAGAGATATAGAATTATTTCAGCGCTTCCATACAACCTGAACCACTGTGGCGGCGCATAGAACCTAGCAATAAGTTTCCCACTCGAAAACTCTAAGTTCCAGCTTATATCGAAATACCAATGATAAATGAAATATCATGCTACATGAGCATGTATATGTTCATACATATGTTTATGCTCATTTATGCATAATAGTTTAACCCAGCAACAGTGCCCTCTTTCAAGAGAAATGTGAATATTTCAGTACATTTTGTGAGCAAAGAAAAATAAAGCAAAATTACAGAGATCCTTTGCTGTTAATGGATGAAGGGATATTGTAAATCCTACGGAGGCAGTCAACTGAAATTAAGTTTTATTCCTCTGAACACAGCTGTTAGGAATAAAGCGTAGGGAGATGCACTATAAACTTTAAGGTACGCAGATGAAATTGGTTTAAAGGTCAGTGGTTAAATTAAAATTACCACAAAGGATAGCAATGGCGAGCGAAGACAGATGAGGGATTTTGCTTGATTTAATCTAACGAAATTAGATTCTGAACTGAGGTATAATAATAATCCTCTGGTGCGAAAAAAACAAAAGTGAACTACTTAAATCCATTTGCAGTCTTTGTGTTCTGATTAGAAAATATTTTTACGAGTGCAAGGACATGCCAAAAAAGTGCGGTTTTGTTCAAATTATTTCTTGAAGGGCTAAGCTGTCCATTATGCAATTATGTATTAAAAGACACCGCAGTATTCGAAAATACGAACCTTGCTGGATAAATGTATAATATAATATATTATCACGTTTTTAGCCCTCTATATTTAGCCATGACTGAAAAAAAACGCTGCCAGACGATTGAATTGGATATCACGACGATAATACCTTTCCAATGATACCCATATATTTTGGTTATACCTCCACTCCCAAAATTTGTTGTCGGCTCTTAGACTAAAAGGAGAAGAAGGCGTATTGTCAAGCAGAAGTATTGCAGTTTACTGCTCCTTACATCAAGGCATTGGGAAACCCTTCCGGAAATCTGTCGCAGCCACAGCTGGAGGAGGAAGAAGGACTACCATCAGAAACTCCTTTACCATCACCATCCCCACAACCACCTACAAGGTCGTCATCATGTAGTGCAACTTCAACATCCGCATTGCCACACCATCGGGATCACCGGTCCGATCCAATCAAGCAGCATATACCAAAGGAGAAGCGTGCTGCGAAGAATGGCGATGTGGACAAAGCTTTCATAGAATATTTGGACTACTTCATTGGCCAATGGTGAGCAGGTGGCTACAGAGCCCAGAAAGGAAACATTTAAAATGTTCCTTCTCAACATGCTCAATATTATCTTACGCAAATGGATGATCAAGAAGTGCAACAGTTCAAGAGGAAGACGTTGGATGTTGTGGATGACATACTGTCAGTCAAATCCCTCATGCTGTTGTTCCGCTTCTGGATTGCAGCGCAAACTACTTTCACTAGTTCCAAATAACTTTCTTTAGTCATTTTGTAGAATGCTGAAAATTTCGAATCAGAAAGTTGCAACTGTTTAGCAGTAACAAACAAACGGTTCTGAAAATTGTTTTCAAGGTATGGGTATACGCGTGTACCCAAAACCTTCTTCTCCTCCTCCTGAGATAGTTATACAACATGATGGTTTCATCATCGCTCGAGTCTTCCGAAGACATTTCACGCCCAGTATCCATAACGAAACTGAACGAACTAGAGATTTTGATTACTCATGAGTTTCCTCGTGTGTGGAGTCAAGTCACCGCTGACGCTAAGTCCGTAACTGGTTTGTAACCCGAGTTGCCAACCGGTTTAGGTGTTTTCCAGTTGCTGCGTGTGTAGGGGCTATAGAGTCCTTAGAAGCTGATTAAATTCTCCGTAATTTTTTTTCCTTGAAATTGTGCAAGCTTTTTGCACTCAATTTGGAGACCACAGGAAAATATCATTTCGCATCTGCAGCGTACTAGGCTTTAGTCAAGTTCTAAAATACTCCGTACTCATTCCGTTAATCTTAGGACGATAATCGTCTATATATACTATAGTAGTCGACGATATCATCATCAATTTGCTTCACGTAACTTAGTGATTCTATAAATAAATTGCAAAATGTAAGTAATTGGTGTTTGTTTATATTTATTTGAAAACTAAAACTTCGTAAAATGTTATTGATAGGTCAGCTACGCCGACTCAATTAGCAATTTTGATCATTTATGGAGGAGGAAGGAGCTGGTCAAATGCTATAAACCCAATTCTGTCCAAGGCAAATAGAATATAAATAAAATGTGGAGTGATTTGGCATCAATTTAAAATACCGATGGGCTGCCCATAAAAATGTACATTTGTTCATCTTTTCGTGGTCTCTGTATAAAAAAGATGTGCACCGTCTATGCACCCAACAACTGAGTACAAAGGGAATAGAATTTTAATTTATGATTTTTGTATGTATTGTTTTATTTCAGCTTTGTCGATATCGCTAAATATTCCCCATTTTATCCATAAAGGACAAATTTTGGACTCTATAATGCTGGTAGTCTCAGCAACAATTTTTGATAGAGTACTTTGGACGATAGCAACTCCAAAATCATGACCAGTAAACCACTGGTAGCCTTCTTCACTCAGAACTTCCAGCGTACCCGTAAGTTTCAGTATTGGAGGAATATACGCGATATAATCGCTAATGGAAAAAGCTAATGGAAAGCTAATGGAATTTTCCATAACTTTTTCTTTTTTAGGTAATCCCACTTCTGAATTTGTAGAATAATTAATTATTTTATATTTTTATGAATACGACCTTATCGTCTCACGGCTAGCTTTATTCTGATTTTGAATTTATAGATTTACAATCAATTTCTTAGTAATTATTAATTTTGTTGACTTATCAAACAGAGTGATATTACCAAATCAAGTAGATACAGTAATTAGTTAAATACAACAAAAATAAACATTGCTACAATATGTATGTTACACGACAGCCATCTGGCATATTTATTGTTTCCAATACCAATACAAATGCTTCTTTTGATAGTCGAAATCGTTGAACAAACCTGCGATGAGGTTTCCAAAATAATATTCTTCGTGGAAAGAAAGAAGAAAAGGCAAAGCTACTCACAGACACTCGCGCAAAAGATGCCGCCATGTCCAAAACTATCAAAAAGTTCTATTCCAAAATGACCAAAAGCTTGGATGAATCTTCTGGTGACGATGAGAATATCGTGCTTCTAATGGTTTCCCATTGATAAAGGATACTAAATAGGACTAAAATAGATGAAAAAAAAACTAGTTGTAACTGAACGAAAAAATTCATTCAGCATAGTTGGAAGTTCATCAGCCTTTGACGCATCCCGACTGTTTATAAATTATTAAAAAATATTTCACAAAATTTGAGGTCAGTTGTGGGTTCTCAACATTTGTTCACCAGAAATTTAAGTCGATGACACCGTTACTCTGCGAAGGCTATACGCCGCACTTTGGGAAATTTTGAGTGTGTGTTCACTTTTCAGGACAATAAGCCTCCAACAAAACAACGAAAACCGTGAAGCGAGGAAAATATCGCAGCTGCAGCGACCAGTATTGCCGATGATCCAAATTTGTCGATTTCATGACGATCCACAGTGTTCCATTTCACACCAATAAGTGGACAAAATTCAAAAAATTCATGACAAAATTGAGAGTACTTGCTAACGCAATTCTTATAACGGATAACTGAAAGACAAGTAAACAACATTTTCTCTTTATTTTAGAGCGTGGAAATGATTTTAGAGCAACTCAAACTGGAGTGCGTTACATGACAGGTCAAGTGCACAATTAGCAATTAATTTTTAATTTTTTTGTGTGAAAAATCAAACCAAATTGGTATGGATTAAATTAAATAAAGTTAATAGATACTTCCAATAAATTTTGAAAGTCAATTTAACGGTTTTTTTTATATATTTTTTTTAATCATAAGATGTAAGGTTTTTTTGAAAAAAAAAATTGTTTACATTGACTTTTGAATATGAGCCCCACAGCTCGACTTCTTAGTTATAAGCTGCAAAAAAATCAGAGTGCGCAAACGTGCGTAAAAAAAGTAATGCTTTTTTTGTAGGCCATCACAATAGCGCAAGTCAAGGCTCTTTTAGTCGACCCTGCTGTCCCACCATTACCTCAGCAACTAAATATTGATTCAGATAAAAACTTCAAATCTGAAGACTCACTCAATAACAGCAGCAGTAATGATGAATATGATATACACAATATAAAAAAAAAATATCAAAGGAATGTTAATTTTTTAATTTTTTTTTTTTTTGTATTTTTACCCTATAAAGTAGTAAGTAACAAAACGTTAATAAAGCACTTAAAACATAATTTTTTTATTACAATATACTTAACTCATAAGAATAACATGAAATAGTCAAAAAAATAATTTTGTCCACTTAATATGTACTCCGCGGAACACTGTGCGATCGTAACAATTGGAGTTTTCTCAGACATCCACTTGGAGAATTTCGCGTAACGATTTGGGTTAAATCCTTACGAAATCGTACTGACTCAAGAGCTCAAGTTAAACGATCACAGATTGCAGCAGGAGTCCAGTATCTGCGAAAAAATCCATCTTCTCGGGCCAGGCGAATTTTTGGATGAATGACTTTGTAAACAAATAAAGCTGCAATTATTGGTGCGAGAACAATGCGCAAGTGTTACATGAAATGCCATTGCTTACTCACAAAACAAAAATACTCTTGTACTCAATTTCAATCCTAACGATTTTCTTCTCCAATTATATTAAAGTATTGTAGTATGCTGGCTGAAACCCCTTCGTCGTATAGTCGTTTCCATTTGAAGTTTTAAAACATTCGAAACAAATCAATAACCTCAAATTATTCGCAATCCAGGTAAATGTTTCCAAAATGGTTTTGAACAGCAAGAAAATAGCTCGCGAAAAGTTGTGCAGGTACATACTCCAAGTAATTCTCAACTAACATCCATCTATGATTCCCAATAGGTTTTGTCTTCTTCTGCTCTTCATCCCTGATCGTTGGCAAGCACTTCCTCACAGTGGCAAAATATGCTTCCCTGCTTAAATCATATACTTCCTGAAACCATAATAGGATTCCAATCAATTGGGGGATTGCATTCGATTTTCCTCCACTCAATTTTAAAAGCAACTTTGCTCCTACAGTAAAGGACCAAAGTTAAGAGAGGAGGAAAACTTTGATGGAAAACTTTTAATTTGAGTGACTGTTAAGTTTTTGGTGGGCACGTGAATATCTATACGTGTGGCTTTGGCTTAGGGTTGAGAGAATTTCTATCAAGGGAGGAACTTATTCAATAAATAATGGCTAACCGCATCTTTCGGGTTTTGTTGGAATTCAATAATGCTGTACAAACATTAAGCTCTTCAAATAAAAGTAAAAAGTGGTATGAAGAGTTTCCACAGAAGAAAGATAATGTTTCAATCTCAACATGTTTAAGTTAGATACTCGCAGTTCCTGCTCTTTTTGTTGTTACTTTTTTAGGGTTTTAGTGTATAGATATAAATGACCATAAATTCGTTTAAATTCAAAGTGGGACCCTCACTTTTTTCGTATGTCTGCACCACATTGGTTGCATCGTAAGTCTGCACCATGGGTCTGGCCAGATCTTTTGTGAATAATTTAATTTATATGGGATTGGGGGATTAATAGTTTCCGTAATGAGGAAAATAGTAAATAAAATAATCAATGTTGAAGTAATAGTTAAAGAATATTAGAGGAGTTTGAAAAATTTAATTTAGGCGTTTAGTATTTATTAATTCGATAGGTCTATGCCTGGGCAAAATTAGTTGAAATGTTTGGTTACTTCTTCCAAAATGTATTTGGTTAAATTTGATAGATATTCAGGTGTTTTCGATTGAATTATTTTATGTAGTAATAACAAAGTTCTATATTTTAATAGGCCATTAAGAGAACATCCTGTAATTTGCTTGGTAAAGGCAGATTCGTGAATGTCGTCGGCATATATGCGATACTCGCAGTTGGAGAAACATCCAGTGATGTCATTAATAAAACATGAAAACAGTAATGGTCCCAGCATGGAACCTTGCGGCACACGTAGGTGCACACTTTGGCAAGTGGAACGTTTATTATTGTGAAATACGTACTGGGACCTATTGGACAGATATGATGCTATCAGGTTAGAGAGAGAGTTCTCGAAGGAAAACTTCCTTATAAGCTTATCAATTTGGATGTTATGATAAAGACAATTAAAAGCTTTAGAGAAATCTATGAAGACTACTCAACCCATCATATTTTTGTCTAGGCCAGTGCAAATATCCGCACATACTTTAATAAGAGCCGTAGTCCAATTGTGACTGGCACGAAAGCCAGACTGATAACAATCTACAAGCTTATGTTGGTTTAGGAAGATTTTGATCTGCTTACTAACAATTGTAGGGCGATATTCTGCCATTCTTACCAGAACTTAGTACAGCATGACGAACATTTTTCCAAAATTTTGTGCTTGAATCTCTGGGATTAAATTGATATCTAAAGAAGAACTTTCTGCTTTTTCTTATGTGATATGTAACAGCATTATGAACAACCTTAAATTCATTTTAAATGATAGAGCGTTAATATCTTCTCCATCTTGCATATTTTAATGCGTCTTCTTATATCTTGTGTAAACCAAGGTAAATTATTTTTCATTATGGTTTTAGTCTTTACAGTTACTTGTTTATTAAAGAGATAGTGGATTTTGTAATTCAAATAATCTATTTGTTTACCACCATCATCTGTTAAGTGGAGAGGTGATCAGTCTATGATCAAACTCTCAAGGCATTTTAAACATTTATGGCATTGTTGAGAGTGCTGCAAACATACTGGCTCGGAACACATTTCACACATAAACCGTGTTTTTCTTTGCCATTTATCGTTTAATCGACAAATTTTGCAAAGTCGTTTTGTGGAGTCGGTATCAGTCTAGTTGGAGTTCAAACTCTTTGCTCTATTTGGTGACCACAATAGACTTCGACACCAGACCGAGTGCTAAATTGCTTCATAATTTGCTCGTTGTTCTAGCTTTCCTCAATTTGTGGTCGTACAAGATGGTCAATGAGCGAATGTAAAGAGATTCGGCGTGCATCCGTTATCGTTTTGCCCACAGCTATGTCGATTACGTTGTAAAATAGTGCCGAAGGCCGCCTTCGGTTCGTCTCTTGCAAGAATATTTTCCCGACATTTGGTCCATAACGTCAACACCGCACTTTTTTTTTACTGACCCGACAGTTTCTGTGTCATAGCGAACTGTTGATAGCAATTAAACAGCCTTATTTCTTTTTGGAACATATAAAACAAGGGCTACGTCATTGTTAGAAAATCCGAATTTCGTGGAATTTACCAGTCGACTACGGTTAGGTAACATCTCCCTAGGTATGCACCTTTTATTTCGTCGGATAGTTCCCACATATGCCAATCCGGTACTATCTCTCTCTTGGCCTTGTTCCCTTCCTGTATATATAATTCCCTTCAAAGGATAGCTATTTGAGGCGTCACATGCCCGCCATTTGACGGTGGGCACGTTTTGACGGTATATACTGCATGAATTTTGTTCTACCACGATAGGGAAAAGGTGGTCATCCACAGTAATGCTGGCTTTCTAAATTATTGATTCTAAATGGGCATTGAACCAAACCCAGATTTCTCTAATGGGAGCTGCCTTATCACTCATTTGCCGCACATCACGAGTTTTTTGATTATCAAAAGGAATAAAACGGCTGATAGCCCAGAAACGCTTCAATGACATACTTAGTCGCTCGGAAAATAGATAACGCATTGGTTTGCCACAATTATTTCGAGTGTTGGGAATTAGACTGATTGACCCCAGCTGCCAGTAGTATCCCGATCCCGAAATATGCATATAATTCTATTTCTGTTACCGGTTTCCAAGCTCTGCGCCTATTCGGATCCTTATCTTTGTTGAATGCATCAGCTGCTTCCGTTGCTTTTCCGTTGGTTTCTCTTTTTATGATAACGATCATATCAGTGGTAATCTAAGCTTTGAAAGTGTTCAACTGATTCGCAGTCAAGGAGCCTTTGATGTTTCGAATACGAGAAGATAAAGGAGGTATTTTATTACATTTGGTACCATCGCGAGCCATGAAATATCCATCTGGTATCTGTTCCAATTCTGGTATCTGTTCTAACTCTTCTTCGTCGTCGCTGTCATACATGCATGAAGGTCACATCCTTTGCGCATTTAATAATTAAACTCTTGCTCGATATCTGAAGCATCGCCATCTGTAACTTGGTCTTCAACTCCAAAATCATCACCAAGTAAAGGGTTTTCCAATAAAAGCGCTACAAAAGTTTTTTTAAATAAAACAAAAACGGTTTTGGATATCAATGAAATTCTTTTCGACGGTTTTCAAGCATAAATCGGCCGATACTGCTGCAATTTCACGTTCGATATTCGTACGAAGTTCATCAATCGTCGCTGGCTTGTTGGCATAGAATAGACCATAGACTTGACGTAGCCCCACAGGAAATAGTCTAACGGCGTCAAATCACACGACCGAGGCGGCCAAGCGACTGGACCATTTCGTGAGATAACACGTTCTCCAAACTTGGTTACCAATGAATTGATTGTGACATTCGCTGTGTGGCTTGTGGCGCCGTCCTGTTGGAACCACATGTCCTCCAAGTCCATATCATCCAATTGGGGCCAAAAATATTCGGTTATCATTGAACGGTAGCGATTCCCATTCACAGTAACGTGCCGGTCTTGATCATCATGGAAGAACTACGGCCCAATGACGCCGCCGGCCCATAAACCACACCAAACCGTAATTTTTTCGGGATGCAATGATGACTCATATTCATGACTCAATATTCTCGACACTACGGGCACTTCTTTGTCTCACTGGCACGGGAACATTTGGTACTGTGCCTGTGGATTCAAATTTTTCCACTATCCGTATCGCTGTCGCCATCATAATTTTGGGTAACTACATATTCTGCAAGATGCGTGTAATATATATCCCTTTCATCCACTGACGTACTAAATCAATAGCAAATATTTACACAAAAATACTATAAATGGAATACCTAATTATAAATAATAATGCGAACACTGATCAAAATTCTAAATAGAGAAGAATTGTGAGAGCTCACCGACTCCATCTAGATGCATATTCAAAATCGTCAGTCATTTTTCACACAACAAATTCAAATGCACACAATCAAAATAATAACCAAAAAATAATGCAATTACTTACGAACACTGAACTTAGAATGAATTTCATTTCAAAAATTTCAGCAAAAATTCAAATAATTCAAAAAAACCTACAAAAACATGGCAAACCGTGATAGAAATATTCGCAATTGAAAGTCATAGTAGACAAAATTAATCGTAATTACAGGGTCTACGCCAGTGGCGCCACTCCTAATACTATCGAAGTGGTCTTACTTCCATATTTTAGATCTAGTACCTCACTTCGTAAAAAAGCAAGATACTTCACTTTATAAAATAAAACTGCTAACAAAAAATAAAATATTCAATCATAAAGCCCTTGGCCTTAATTCTCAATCCACCTTCGCCGTTTCAATATTTCAATTCAAATTCATTTTGATTTGACAGAAGTAAACATAAAACAAAAACAACTTTGCTTGTATATCGTTATACTATCGTACGTGAATTCGTGTTCGAGTGAGAATTTTCCTTTGAATTTACTCCTAAAGTAGCCCAAATATGAAACGGTTTTTTTTATAACTGTTGATAGGTAAGATTATAATTTATTATTCCGATGACAAGTGCTTATGCTTACTATCTTAATTATTTTGAAAGAAATGCAACATCTTCAAATGAAGCTCAAGTTTTTTTTGGTTTCAGGGCCATCAACAACCCCTTTAACCCTCATCCTGTATTTTGGACAAATTTTGCACAAACGCATTTTGAGACATAAAAAGCTGGTGCGATTTCTATAATATGTATGCTACCAAATGTAACAAATGTAATTCAGTTATCTGTAAAAAACATTCATTTACGGAAATAAATTGTAAAAAGTGCAAATAATGCAATAAAATTGTGCTAAGAACAATTCACCCAAAACACTGAATATGTAATTTTTTTTCTTTACATGATGAGGGTTAAGGTAATTAAATACGTACATATGTTTAATACAACAATCGATTTTCAAGATATCGGCACTCAATAAACTACGGCTTACGACTACACAGTCGCTTTGTGTTCTTTTTTTAATATTTATATACCACGACACCACCTGAGTTATATGAGTTATTACAATTGAAAAAAGCTTCATAGCTACATAGTCATAAACCCAAATCTCAGTAAGAACAATAAAGACTGCATTAAAATTGCATTTGAAGATAATAAAACATTTTATGAATGAATGAAAATTAATGAATGAATGACTGCATTAAAATTGTATGCGTTCAGATGCGCCAAAAAAAGATCGAAATTACTTCTTAAAATACGTATATTCTGCTGAATGATCAAGGTAGACAAGAAAGGAGCAGCATATTTGTTTGCGTTAGACGGGTTGTTTAAATTCATTATGTAAAGATGTTAATTAAATTTTTAAAATTAATTGAGGTCATCGAAGCATCTCACTTTAAAAGCAACATAGCCTTCATTCTTACGCAAGAAAATTATGCTGTTCCTCATCCAAATACATACTGTGAGCGTCAAAAGTAAGTAAACACCCATATGATTTCTCGAGTTACATGTTTTTTAAACGAAAAGTTAACAAAAATTAGATTCCAATGATACAAAATAAAAACTTTATTCATTAGCAATAAAACAGCGAGAAAAAATAAATCGTCAAAAGTAAGTAAACATTAGCAGTTTCTTTAAGGAATTCATAAATTTAATACCTAAAAAAAAAATCAATATTTTGTTTGGCCGCCTTTAGACTTTATCAGCCCTATTATGGTTAGCGAATCGAACGAAAAAGTTAGCGAATGTGATAGTTTGGTATTATGGTTAGCGAATCGATCAAATTACATTCGCTTCAAACGTCAAAAATTAAGCGAACTGAGATATCACCTTATTATGCATAGCGAAAATTCGCTAAACTTATCATTTCGTATGTCAAATCGAGCGAATGGAAATATTCGGTGATATAGAATGATTGATTTTTATTATTGTTTTTTTGTAACTTTTGCTTGGTGTTACTGCCAAACATGTGAGCGGCAAAGGTAAATACATACAAAATTATAAACATAGCATAAAAACAATTGAAAATAACTTTGAAATTTTAAAAGTACACAGAAGTAGCAAACGGAGCATGCGTTTCTTTGCCACCCTTGGAGCTGGGCTGTGGATGAGCTGCCCACCCTTCAAAATGCAGTCAGTACTTCTGGTAATTGTTTTGCCGCAAGCGTGGCCACTTCTTTATGAGAAATTGAAGAGAATCTGCAACAACAAAATTCATATCGTGAAAATCACTTGCCATGTCGTACCGGACCATGGATTAGAATTATCCCGAATTATTCTTCGTAGTCTACGCATTGTTATTGTCCATAATGCTTAACGTGTTCATCAAAAAATAAATCAATAATATGTTTACTACATTTTTAATTAAATTCACTACTCAATCCTTTTAAATGAATATACACTTGAATACAATAACACAAATAAACCAGAACAAATTTGCGTTTGACGTTCGCAAATGCCATTATTTTTTTTTTTTTTTTGTTGTGGCAGCAGTTGTTTCACAGGCGAATGAAAACATTCGCTAACCATAATACCACGATACGGGTGATTCGCAAAAGAGTTCGCTTCATATCGAACATTAGATTCGCTAACCATAATAGGGGTCTATAACTTCTTTTAGTCTACGTGGCATGGATATACCAAGTTTATTTGTAAAATCGGAGGTTAATTGGAAGCATTTTTCAATTAAAGCCGGTTTTAGATCCTTTTTGCTTTTAATAGTCCTTTTACGAATGTTCCGGTCCAAATGATCCCATAAATGTTCTATTGGGCTTAGGTCCGGTGATTTGGAGTCCTATAAAGCAACGATTCGTTACTACCGTCAGATTCAGATGTCAGCTCATTCTATGGAGGGACGATCCGCAGCGGCAAATACGAGCATACCGCCTCGAAACCGTGACCTTCGGGAGTGCTTCTGCTCCGTACCTGGCAATTCGAACCATCCAGAAACTTGCTGATGATGGAGCTACAACTTTTCCGTTGGCAGCACCCATTCTTCGTGAAGAGACCTACGTTGACGACGTCATTTCAGGAGCAGACTCTATTCGGGACGCTGTAAAAAAAAAAAAGGGATGAAGTCAAAAGTCTCTTGGCATCGGCAGGGTTTTGTTTACGCAAATGGACGAGCAGCACAGAAGAATTTCTTGTGAACTTACCTTCTACGGAACGAGAAATCGACTTTTCACTGCCTTTCGAATTACAAATTACCTTAAAACGCTTGGAATGAAATGGCTTCCAGTAAACGATTGCTTCACGTTTCAAGTCACCCAACTGAATGATAACGAAACCACTAAAAGGAACATGCTTTCATCGATTGCCAAGCTTTTTGATCCTTTGGGTTGGATCTCACTATGTATTGTGAAGGCGAAAATGTTAATGCAGCTTCTTTGGGAACGTGGACTCGACTGGGACAAACCGGTTCCATCAGAAATAGGACGAGAATGGGCTATATTTCGTCAGGAACTTCCATCCATTTAACAAATCCTGATTCCTAGGTGGATCAACACTGGGATCGAAAGTAGCAATCTAGAAATCCACGGCTTCAGCGCGCCTCTGAAAAGGCTTATGCGGCAGCAGTCTACGTAGAGTATTAGATAGAGATAATAAGATTTATATGCATCTACTTATATCAAAAACCAGGGTAGCACCATTAAAAACAATTTCACTTCCTAGGTTAGAGTTATGTGGAGCCGTTTTGATGGCAAAACTAATAAGCGAAACGGTTAAGGCATCGAAATTAGTTTCTCCAAAAATATATACATACCTGGACAGATTCATTAACCCATTTTCGACCGGTGTTCGATTAATCGAACGTGAAATTTGTCCTTTTTTACTAATTTTTTTCATTGTGAAGGTAAATAATATCAGTAATATAGTTAATATCATATTATATTACTGTGAATATTGGTTTTGAAAAAAAAAAATATTTTGAACCCCCCTCCCCCCACTCATGATTGCGGTGAGTTGCTTGAGAAATACCTTAACCATAAGCCTTTCTAGTAAATTATATTAAAAATATATAATTACAGGAAAAAAAATGTAATGATGAGGTTTTATAGCCAAAAGTTAAAGCAACCAAAAAACCAACACCAGACACCACCTGGAAAGCACAGGTATGAGGCAAAATTAGTGTTCGGTTAATCGAACGTTGGGGCTTTTCTCATATACAAAAATCCAATACAAAGGAACGAATCATAATATGTACATATGTATAGGTAAGTGAATAGACAAGATTATTTAAGTAAAACGAATAATATTGAATTTTTTGTATTTATTGATGACTAGCTGACCCGTGCTCGCCCGCCTGCCACTTTTAAGACAAAACATAGAATTAATATATTTTTTTTTATTTTAACTTTTTTCTACTTTTTCAATTGTTTTTTTTTTTTTGATACGGGATTTTGTTCTTAGTGGCAGCACTTCTTTCGTATCTATAGATACTTCAATTCATTCTCCCTTCAATAATACAGTCTTCAGTCTACCTACTGCTTCTACCTCTACATCTATTATTCTCTACCCCTCTTTAATACCTCTCCGCCTTAGAATTCATTCTTCTGTTGGTTCTTTATGGAGATGGAGATCTATTTTGATGATATTTTACTGTTTTGTTCAGAGCATCTGATATTGTTGTCCCTTTTCATTTATTTCTTTTAGCACGATCCTCCCTCAGTGAACTTAATTGTATATGTAGTTTGTTTTCCCCTGAAACGATGATGTTGAGAGCTTAGCCCTGGTCTCAACTTCTCTCAAAATCTTTTACGATTATTTCAATAAATGATTTTTAAAAAAATAGCTACAAGGAAATATTAATGTTACTTATGCACTTCCGTGCAGCGGAGAACTTTGTCTTTTTTGTTTCAGTTTCATAGGTGCGTATGCGTATATGTAGTTGTTATAAAAATGCAGTGTGTGCGTGCTTGTATTGTATTGTATTTGGAAGGGGGTTGTCTCCTTAGAGACAACAAGCACGTAGACCTGTAGGCCCATTGTACTTTGGTGAAGTACCACCCCATTCGCTGAATTAGCGATTTGTTGCTGAGCTACATGTCGATCTAAATCTGCCCGTCGCTTTCGCAAAGCGAAGCAATAGGGCAAGATTGAGCTCCAGTAGATCAACGTCCCGTAGGACGTAGCTGCCTAGAGCGGCCTTTCTGATTCGAGCAAAGGCCGGACACTCGCTAATGAAGTGCTCAGCCGTGTGCGTGCTTACTTGTGACGTGAGACGGTAAGTTGAGTAGAGATATCTTAAGCCGAATTTATGTTTCGATATATTGGCCATTTGTATACACTATTCCATAAAAACATTTTTATTTAGTACATACATATACATACGTATATTGTACCTAATAAATAAATTTTAAAAATTAACGATTTTAAATTTCTCCGGAGCAAGTAGCCAACCAAAGGCTAAAGACCAGGAATCGCCACTGCATGGGAACCCCTCTGAGGAAGCATCAAGCTGGTGTGTATTTTGCAATGCTCATATCTGGTTCTGGTCAAATAAGTATATGTACATATTATGTAGGTACTGTTAAATACATAATATCTACAAATATTCGTTCTTACCGCTCATCGCGAATGCTTTACTGCAGATGATGTTTTGCTCGATTTACAAACACCAATGCGATTTGGTATCTCCTCTTTCGTCCTCCTTAATTTTCCCATTGGCTCACGCTGTGCAAAATATTTTAAGGGTATGAAGTGGAAGGCAGTAAAGAAGAGAAAGCATACTATACATACATACCATATCATGTAATTGAGAGCGTGCAAGTACAACAACGAAACAGAAGCAACACAACCTCGTCTCGTCATTGCGATCAAATCGAAGTCGTCGATGTAGGGGAGAGGGGGGCAGTTTAGGACGGGGGCAGTTTAGGACAACTTCAAAAAAAGTAGTAAAACAAACACTTTTGAATACTTTAATAAACTTTTACAGTGGCAACTTCACTTCAAACAAACATCTGATGAATATTGAAACGATACCAACTTACAAAAATAAAATAAAAATAAAAGTGTGTTTCCAGACGACGGTTGTAAATTTTGTTATTCCCAGACGTAAGTATATTATTCTAAAATTATGCTCAATTTACAAGTTAAAAGTGTTTAATTATAATGTTTATTTGTGTTGTGGTGTTATTCAACCAAAATATTACCAATTTACATTGTTTTTAAAAAAATATGAGGTTTTTAGTTTTTTATCCCTCTCGGGGCACTTTTGGACAATGCGCGAGGGGCACTTTTGGACATGTCCTAATCTGCCCCTTTTTATCACTTTGAACAATCTATTTCGGTAATTTGTGTATGTAATATTATTGTTTTTCGATTTATTTGTTTAGATTTATTTCTGCAATAATGTTCAGAAATTACAAAAAAAAGAAGGAAACCGCTCCTAATGAGGCCGATTTGCTCAAAGCCATGGAACTTGTTTTGGATAAAACAATGACACTGAGGAGAGCTGCGGATTCTTTTGGGATTTCAAAAAGCACTTTGGGCTATAGGCTCAAAATGAAAAAGAGCCATAAAACATTAAAAAGTGAAGTGTACTCATCCAAACATTCTGTTGCCCAAGTATTCAACAACTCAGAAGAAGGTATGTTAGAAGTTTACTTTCTAAAGTCTTCCAAAATGAATTATGGCCTGACCTATTCACAAGCAAGAGATCTTGCTTTTCAATATGTAAAGGCGTTAAACAAGTGCCCTCAGCTATGGGAACAAAACCAAACTGCCGGTTTAGACTGGATGAAGTGTTTTATGAAAAGACATCGAAATCTGTCACTAAGAAAACCTGAAAACACCAGTTTGTCTAGAGCAACTAGCTTTAATAAACATAACGTTCAGGCATTTCAAAAAAATTTGGAAATCGCTCTTCAAAAATCTTCTTTCACACCAGACCGAATATATAATTTAGACGAAACCAGTGTGATGACGGTTGTTCAAGCTCCTAATGTTATCGCTCAATGTGGGCAAAAACAAGTTGGGCAAAATGTTTCGGCGGAAAGAGGACAGCTAATCACAATGTGCGGTATTGTAAATGCAGCTGGAAACTCTGTACCGCCGGTCTTCGTATTTCCAAGAGCAAGATTCCATGACCGCATGCTTACAGGAGCGCCAAATGGATCGATAGGACTAGCAAATAGTCCTACAAGCGGATGGATGACAAGCCTATTATTTTTGAAAGTCCTTGAACACCTACAAAAATATACGAGGTCCAGTACAAATGACCTTATTCTTCTGCTCCTCGATAATCATGAGAGCCATTGTAGTTTAGGCGCTATCAACTTCTGCCGGGACAATGGCATTGTTTTGCTTACCTTTCCACCCCACTGCACCCACAAGTTACAGCCGTTAGATGTTGCAGTAATGGGACCGTTTAAAAAGAAACTTTCAATTTCACAAAATGATTGGCTACTCAGCAATCCGGGGAAGACTATAACAATTCATGACCTTGCTTCAATAGTGACACCAGCATACAACAATTCATTCACACCAAACAATATATTATCCGGTTTCAAAACAACAGGGATCGTTCCCTTTTCAAGAAATGCTTTTGATGATGAAGACTTCGATTGTAGTGAAGTTACTAATAGGATCTTCACACCGTCAGAAGCGACTACAATAGTTTCACAACCATCACTACCAGAAAACGCTGAAGCGAACTCTGCTTTTACAAATGCAGAAGAATTGATAACTGCTGAACAGCCGCAGACACCAACATCAAGGCAAGCCGAGCAAGTTTTGTCTCCAGAAATGATCAGACCATTTCCGAAAGCTCCTCCACGAAAGGAAGGGTCGAGAGGAAGGAAAAAAGGAAAGTCGCGTATCCTCACTGAAACCCCAGAAAAAAATGAAATAGAAGCAGCTTTCCTAGAGAGACAAAAGAGATTAGAAAAATCAGCACTCAAAATAAAAAAAATAAAAAAAATCAAACCAAAGGTAACAACGATGAAGACCAACGATTCCAGTTCAGATGACACGGATGAAGAAGCTGTTGTCTACGCTGAATCAGATTCAGATTTCGTGAACGAGGAGGACGAGGAAGAAAACTCAAATGATTTGCTATCATCTTGTTTAAATTCAGGAGATTTTTGTTTAGTCAAATGTTCATCGGAAAATAATAACTTGTCCTCCGATTTTGTCGCAAAAATTCTTGATAAAAATGACGATTTTTTTAACGTAACATTCTTAAAAAATAAGCCCGGGTTTAACAAATTTTATTTTCCTGAGAAAGAAGATAAGTGGCCAGTTCCAGCTGTTGATATTATTTCCAAACTTCCAATGCCAAATGATGTAGGTAGTACTTCCCGTACAGCTGGTATGTTCACTTTTAATTTTGATTTTTCGGCCTTTAAACTAGGGTGACTGAATTTCATTTAGCATATGAATATTTATGTTATGTCACAATTTTTCTTTTTTTTTTCTATGATATTGAGACTGAAATTAAAACATTGAATTACATATAAAACTCAGAGTCCTATATTTTATTTATTTTTTATTTGATGTTATGTTTTGAAATAATTTATTTTTTTGTTAAATAAATACATAAAAACAACTTGAATGCGTTTTTTTTAGACATGTCCAAAACTGCCCCAAAGCTGTCCAAAGGTGCCCCCCAGAGGGGCAGATTGGGACACTTTAAAGAGTTTATTAAAATGAAAAAAATATATATAAATCATTATTATACATATTCATTTGGATATCATATTGAAAGATAAAACAACAAGCAACTATAATTTTCAAAATTCGAAGGGATACTCCGCTTTTTAAGGGATCTAGAGCGATTGTTGTAAAAAGTGTCCTAAGGTGCCCCCCTCTCCCCTAAACAAATAATAATAATGCATGTTTTTAGATTAGTTTTTTATTTTTTTCTCAGCCTGTAGGCGTAATTAAGAAAACGTTAAACTCTTAAAATCTTCGTTAGTAAATTGACTTCATGTTACAGTTTTTTTTATTTGCAATTCGTATAATTGCTGTAATGTTAGTAGTGAGTGTATGGCTCAACCATACAAAATAGGTATAGAAAATTATTTTTTAATTTATGTTTTTTAAACAAAAAAAATAGTTTTTTAAATAAAAAAAATAAATATATGGGACAAGCGCCAACGTTCGATTAATCGAACATTTAATTTTTGAACATAACTTTGTAACGGAGGGAGTAAAAAAATGTTTGATAACACCAATTACTAAAAAAATATACTTTACACAAAAAAAATTAATAATTTTTGCAGCGCGGTAGAAAATGGGTTAAGGGGTTAGGCCACCCTAGGTCGAAAAAATAGGATTTTAATAAAGAGGATTTATTATACCTTCATATCAATGACTGTATACGAAAAATGTATTTCCAAATGGCGGCTGTGCAGCGTTTTTGTATGACGTCTCCGTTTTTTAAGGGTCTACGGCCGGAAACATAACTCAGACAATTTTCAACCGATTTACTTGAAATTTTGAAAATATCTTGAAAAATACATTGTCTATAGAAGTACGTAGGATTTTTTCGATATATTAATTTTTGGCTAAATGGCGCACTTCCAAATTGAAAAGTGATAAATTTGCCTAAAAAAGATATATTCAAAATTTCAAGTAAATCGGTTGAAAATTGTCTGAGAAAGAGGACTAAAATTATTAAATCCGTTTCGAGATGAAAAAGGCATTTTTAGAATAGGTGGCAGACTTCGAAACTCAACACTAGATTACAATCAACAACACCCAATTATTATAAAATCTACACATCATTTTGCTAAACTTCTCATTCGAGAGGCACATGAGAAAACATTTCATGGTGGCGTTCACCAAATGGCAGCGCCCTTGCGTCAAGGGTATTGGATTCTTGGTATTAAAAATGCATTAAAGAAATATGTCCACAACTGCAACATCTGCTTTCGGTACCGACCAAAACCTATGACTCAATTAATGAGCAATTTACCGGCACCTCGTGTAAGGATGTCAAGACCATTCACGCACACGGGGGTAGAATACGCTGCGCTTGCCCCATTGACATCAAAACATGGAAAGGACGGAACGCGAAGATTCTAAAGGGGTATTTTTTTATTTTTGTGCTTTTCTTGCAGCTTTCACTCGTTTTACGGCAAGAAGGGGTCTATGTACTGCGATGTAAAGCGATTGGGGCACTTATTTTAAAGGAGCCAGAAATTAACTACAAAAAATGTTGAAAGCTGCTCAATTTGATTGGAGTTCCTGCAAGGAAACGATTGCAAATGAAGGTACGCAGTGGAACTTTAATCCACCTGCTTCCCCTCGCGAGAAAACCCACACACATTATTACACACGTATGTACATAACATGCAACTTTCTCACAATTAAAATACATATTACAAAAAATAAAAAACAACGATTGAATTAAAATTATGAACTAACAATGGAACTCACCATGTCAACGACAAAAAAATGTCACCAAACTAAGCCGATTTACAAAAAAAAAAACAACTCACGAAGCAATCAATACACAGGATCCGACGGAATCAAAACAAAGCCACCAACTGATTATAAATGATAATAACCCAGATCAGCAAGTACTAACATCATTGTTGAAAACAAAAAAAAGGGGAGAAACTCCCGCATTGAAACCACAGCGTCACAACCAATTCCCATGCAAGCCAATAACACTACCACTCACTGTTATTTGTTGTTTTATTCTTTTATGTTGTCCTGGGTCCTATATCTTTGTGTCGTCTTCATTAACAAAAAGTTGTTCTCACTCATAGTAAAAACCAAGAGGTGCACACAGTGCATGCATACATACAACTATCCCGTACCACTGAAGAAGATGTTAAATCAGCGCAAGTTTGATATGCAGATCCAAACCAAGAAGACGACCGACAAAAAGACCAATAGGGCTACCTTACTTACTTAGTTGGCGCTACAGCTCGAGGTGAACCTGGGCCTGCTTCTCGCAACCATTTGTGTGTGCGTGTTATATTTTTGCACGAATGGAAGGGACCTACAGTTTTTTGCCGACTCCGAACGGCGAGTTGAGAAGCCTAATCGTGATAAATGATACTCTTTGATGCTTGTTAGAAATTCGAAAGAGGTGGGCACTGTGAAAAACTTTTAGGTGTTTGCGGCGGGATTCGAACCCAAGACCGCTGGCTCAGTAGTCCGACGCACTAACCACTTGCGCTACGGTGCCCATCAATAGGGCTACCAACTGTATGAAAATTGGTGAACGACCAAATTTTGAAATTTGGTCTTATGTTACAGCACCGGATTTTCCGATCTACCAATCGAACCGTTGACGGTTGACAGAGAGTCGAAGAGGGAAGAGATCTTTCATGGATCTTTCATAGCATAATATTCTCTGTGTTTTTTTATTTCTAAATTTAAAGTAATGAAAATAAATCCTCCCTATATAAGGTGTCCAAACATATTTATGTTATGGCAGTCGCATGTGTTTGTCCGCAAAACATAAAAAAAAACAGACACCTACATGTAATCTTCGAGAATTTATATCATTGGCTGCAAATGTTTCCACAAGAGCCGAACTCTGGAAACTGTGAACATGTGAGCAAGTTCACCCACCGGTTTAAAAGTTGTACATTAAGTAAGCTCGGCAAGTTTCTTGTAAAAAGTTTTCTCCAAATAGCAATGCTGAAATATTTCCATCTTCCATTTGCGTCCTTGCCGAGTTAATTGCTGGCAGCTTTTACACGGCAATTTACAATTTGAAACTTTCCAAGCCATATAATGCGAATAGTGTACTTGTAAACACCTGGCCACCAATGACCAGCGACGACCTTACCACCAGAGCACCATCCACAAGACAAAGCCATAAGACCTTTTCGTGAAACTTATAAACGACCATGAGCCGATGGTGCTGGTCGAGAGACGGTCGTCGGTGATATTATGTTCAAAATGCTGGTACATTGGTTCGACTCTTATGAGTGGTCGCTTACTCCTGCTTTCCTTTTCTTTCGTTTGGTTTTTTTTTTTATGTTTACTCCATGATGTGGTGTATTGGAAGCATTTATCAAAAAAGTTTTCAATTTTGCTTAGTGGCCGGTCCACTAAGAAACGTTCGTCTTTAAGTGGTTTTTATTTTGAACGGGCTTAGAACGTTTGCAGATAAAATATTACAGTTATGTGCATGTGCACTTTTAAGAACAATTTTTCAAATTTATTTTTACTTGTATGTAATGTGGAAGATCATTTCTATTGTGCTGCTCTGAGAACACTGTTTGAAGTAAAATAATTATTTGGGGAGCAAGTGATATCAGCAGTAAAATTGAAAAGAGTTAAATGTGTTTGGGTAGATAAATTATAATTTTATTTATTGATGTGTAAACTTCACGCGTGACCAAACATAGTATTAGTGCGTTCTCTGTATATGATTCTCTGTAGATAAAAAACTGGTTGAACACGCATCACGCGGGAACTACTGGACAGATTTTGATGAAACATTGGTATAGTGATTGCTTAAGTTCCTGGTCAACATCATTTATACTTTTGTATAAATAGTTTTCAGAAAATAGTAAAAAAAACTGCATACTTGGAAGGAAAAAAATAGTTATACAGCCCTAACTTAGCGTTGTCATTTGTCCGGGTTTTCCCGGACTTGTACTCTTTTTCTCCTATGCGGGGAACCTCCGGGATAGTTTTCCTAAATTGTCCGGGTTTTTCCGGGTTGTCCATTATTCATCAATTAAAATATTTGGCTCATATTTTAATACCCTATCTATTAGGTATTTTGTCTCCCAAAATTCATGTAAGATTTGATTTTTTCGCCATTGATGTCAACGAAAAAAAAGACAGCGTGACATAGTGTTATTATTACGTCTGTTCCCGTCCAAAATTGCGAAAAACTACGAAAATCAGTCAAATCCTGTTCCCGTACGAAAATTTTTCGTAGTTTTTCACAGAAGAGAGTAAACAATTTCCCTATACCGCGAATTTTAGCCCAAGAAATTTATTTGGACATTTGATAATCTGTGAATTTTGTTGCAGAAAATACGGGACCACATCTATTATTAATGAACAACGCGTTTACAGTGCAGCTACTTTTCAAGCAAAATCATCTTCAGCGATTAGGCTCATATTCATCTTGATGGCTTTATTAATCGTCAAAATTGTCAAAGGGGTTCAGAAAATGCACGAGCGATTGTTGGGATTTTTTTCTGCCTAAAATGCAAGATATGGATATGGATGAGATGTGGTTTTAACAAGGCGTTGGTATATGCCATATAGCCCGAGAAACAATTCAATTACTTACTGCATGAGTCATTTTCTGGTCGTGTTATTTCTTGTTTTGGTGATCAGAATTGGCAGCCTATATCATGCGATTTAACGCCGCTGGAATTTTCTCTCTGGATATTTTTGAAGTCTAATGTTTATGCCAATAACCTCCCGAACCCTCACGAACCAAATATAAAGTGAGAACTACAAGTTATTTGAAATTTAAGTACCGCCATAAATGTGTTTTCTTATAACAAATAATGCATGCGTTTTAGTACTAGTTTTGTACTCTTTTTTTGGATCCAATTTTGTCCGGGAAAGTCCGGGATTTTCATGCTCGTTAACTAGTTTCTTCAAAATATTTCTGGCAACCCTACCTAACTCAATAATGGCTTATCGGGTGGTAAATCAAAAAAATAAGTGAAATTAGTAGATCTGTCCCTGATTCATTTGAGATATAAAACATCCTCTTGTGTTGTACTGAAGCTGAGCTTCTACCCAATGGTAAAACTTGTAATGCAATGTTTAAAATGCCCATACAATTAGACCACTGAAAGTCCAGCTTGCAACATTCTCCGAAATAGTGATAAAACTCGAGTTTCACGTGACTGTTATCTTATTGTGTGGGACGAATGCACTATAGGATGGCACACCGTAAGGCAGTGGAAACCGTTAGCAGCACCGAGCAGGATATAAGACAAAACGATATACCGATGAGCGGCATTACAGTGCTATTTTGTGGAGACTTTAGGCAAACGTTATCAGTACTGCCACGGGGCACAAGAGCTCACGAAGTAAACGCCTGTCTGGAAAAGGCAAGTCTCTGGTCCAGTGTTGCTGAAATGCACTTGACCGTCAATACGCGGGCATGAACAGGCGGCACTCCAAACGCACAACATTTCTCTGATTGGTTACTTACAATTGGTGGAGGAACGGTTCCGGAAGAAATGGAAAAGTACATTAATTTTCTACATCAGTTAAAAAGTGTCTTCTACCGAAGAACTTATCTCATCCGTTTACGGTGATATATCGCAACTAAAAAACCGTGAGAATTCTTGGCTTTATGAGCGAGTTTTTTTGTCGCCTCGGAATGATCAAGCTGCAGCAATAAATAGCGAGATATTGGCACATGTTGATGGTCAAAATGCAGAATACATTTCAATCAACCGTTATGACCAAGAAGTAACAACCAGCTATTTGGTCGAATTTTTAAATTCTCATCTTTTCCAGGGCTTCCATCAAAAAAATTCAAACTAGAAGTGGCTGTACCTATTATTCTTCTAAGAAAGTTGAGTCCACCTAAGTTATGTAACGGCACCCGACTCAGAGTTTCAACTCTGCAACGAAATCTGGTAGAAGCGGAAGTGTTGATGGGCTGCGGTTCTGACGAACATTCATTTTTTATTACTGACTAGTGGTTGCCCGATGCGCTTCGCTACACTCATTGAAAACAGTGTTAATGTCATTAATGTAATGAAATTTTTGGAGTGACTTTTTGTGAATAGTAATGACCAGGGTTCGGATTTTGTTGACCAAAAAAAGCCAAAAAAGGCAAAATAATACCGTAGAAAAAGGCAAAAAAAAAGGCATCTAATAATAAAGGTTTCTATGCATTATTATTAACATTGCAACCCAAAACATTTTGAAGTTCTCTGGTATGTAACAATCTCCTTGAATGAAATAAAGGACCTAACAACATGGGCAGAGCCTACTGGAGCCAAGATAAGAGATGGCACGTCCTTGACTTTAATATTTGAGTCCAATTTAGAGTTACAATTTTTTCATTCCATCTTCAGCTACTGGCCGTTTAGCTTGTTGTTATATCTCCTCGAGCCTGTTCAAACTCTTTAACACGCAGTGCACTAAGATCAAGTGCTCAAATTAAAATACATACAACTACCAGTAATCACCTGTAATTTGTAAACTCTTAAATATGCGGTCTTTCGGGTTGACTAAAAATCTTTATCCAATTTCACCATAAACTCGGTCTTGGGACATTTTCACTTTCAATGACAAGCAAGAAAACAGACCAGCACTAAGTATGACCAGTATAATGTCACAGAATTTGAATCTAGAATCTAGAAGGCGCACAGTTACGAAAAAAAATACTTCCCAGGTGTCGAACGGTTTTTGTCAGATGAAACTGCGGCGAATGCCTGAGATTGCACTTACAGCACAAGAAGAAGCGCATGTATATTGAGTTGATACAAATGAATTTAAGGTTGTACTGGTGTGTAGGGATTTTTTTTATGCGCGGTAGTGCAAACAACGCGTGCAGTTATGTGCATGTTCATACAAGAGAAAAACCTGCTCTCATACGTGTGGACACTGAAATTTCTTTCGTGTGAGCAAGAATAAATCGTATATTTAAGAAGAAAGTGCACAGCTACTTTGACAAATAGTACCAAAAAGGCAAAAAAAGGCAATATCAGCAAAAAAGGCAATATGAGTAAAAATAGGCAGAAAAAAGGCAAAAAAAGGCAAAGTCAACAAAATCCGTTCCCTGGTAATGACTCTGGTGGAGAATCAAATGCCGACCACTCTATTTGAATTCAAGAAAACTCTCCAAATAATAATATCCTCAAAACTGAGAAACTTACCATCCGATTGAGCTGAAACTTAGGCTGAAAACACACCGGAGCAGACAAAACGTTTTTGATTCGGAACGCAAGAAAACGTTTTATATTTCAACACACACCAACCGAAACACGTAGTAACAAAACAAATAATTTTACTTTTCTGTTTCGTTTGATGTGTGTTGAGAAAAATCAAAACTGATTTTGAGAATTTTCGATAGTATTTTTATTAGCATGGCTTTTATCTTTTTTATTATGTATTGGGCTTCTTTGCTCAATAATAATAATAATAATTTCTCTGCATCTACGTAAATTCACCGAAAACTTTAAAATAAATAAAACGCCAGTGCAAAAAACAACAACAATGTAATTTTGTTTCTGAAAAACAAATGTTCAGCTATCGACAATGAAACATATTTTTCTCTTTCGCCTTGTTTTTTTGTTTTGCCGCATGCGGTGTGTGTTGCACCATAAGCATGTGTGCTAAAATCGACAACGACGCTGGTTTGTAACAGTTTTGTTTCATTCAGTGTGTGTTGGCCATATGCAAAGCCATGTATTATCTACAACCAGTATTGAAGCGCATCGAAACAAATACAGGTTTTTTTGGTTTGCCTGCTTTGGTGTGTGTTGTCTCATAAGAATCAATGTACTGTTGTTTCAACAGTCACAAAAAAACGTTTTGTCTGCTCCGGTGTTTTTTCAGCCTTAGACAATATATTTGTTATGAAGCGAGAAGTGCACGTAAATCAAATGTTAGTTGTTAGTTGTTACCGTGCATTGCTGTAGTAATAATTTTGAGATTTTGGTTTTCATGGCCATCTATCGGAAAACTTGAAAACTTTTGATTTACAAATATTTCTCACTTCATAACAAATATATTCTGTAAGTTTCAGCTGAATCGGATGGTTTTGAAATTTTGGTGTTCCAGCGCCATCTATCGGAAAACTTGAAAACTGTTGATGTACGAACATTTCTCAATTCATTACAAATATATTGTGTAAGTTTCAGCTTAATCGTACGGTGAGTCTAACATTTTTTTTAGTTCCAGCGCCATCTAGCGGAAATCTTGAAATTTTTTGATGTACGAACAAAAAAACGAAAAAGTATATAGTGTACGTTTCAGCTCAATCGGATGGTTAGTTTATGAGTTCTCAGGTATCAAACGAACAGATATGTAAACATCTTTTTCTTAGCCCTCGGTATGGGCAAATTGTTCGCCGTCGACCGTCAGGCGTAACCAAACTACGTAGTAGTGCGTTCTTTATATATGATTCTCTAAGTATTAGTGCATTCTCTGTTTACCCGCCATCATACTCAAACGTATGTATGTTTATAAAAAAATGTAATTTACTTTTAAGGTCTTTAGAAATTAATTGATTATTTTAAAACTGAAAGTCTTGGACCCAATATGTTTAAATCATAAGAAAGATAGTAGAATCACCTTTCATCTGATACTTAACACATATACATATGTGCGTCTTACGCTTCTTATGATATTATCATTTTATAAGCATGTAAGCGGGCAAAAATCATCAAAAGATCTATCCGCAATACGAACTTAACACAAAAATCTCAAAATCCCCACATACGATTTTTATTAAATTTCAAAGTTTTTATGTATTGAAGCTCAGCTTTATTTTGAATATTAAACAATGAAAAATAACAAAATATTAACGAAAAGGACTTTCAAGGACTTCAATAATATGACAAAACTTATAACTAATGAGAAATAATAGTAAAAAATAATAAAAAAAAAAAAAAAAACACAAAACCATTTACGAATGTTAAATGCTGATAGGTCGTTGCTAAATTAAAATACGGAATTCTGAAGCCTGTGAACCATGATTCACTGTGTGCGACTATGATCTGGTTCACTGGTGAACATGGTGACTTTAAAACTATTTCACAAATTTTATTGACATACTAATTTTAACTAATAATAATAATCAACATTTTGAACTGTATCCCACAAATCTCACTAAGTATCGTACAATACATTACTTTTTTAAATCAAACAAAAAAAAAACCCATTTCTAATTTACTTACCAGTAAATTTCACTTTTTCTTAAGCACAACCGACACTGACGAGTACACACACTACTTCAACGGCCAGGTAAATTCATGAAGGATCGAATAGCGGTTTATTTTCCCTTAACTTCGTTTTTCTCATACAAGTAGAGATTCTGTAAATTTAAAAGATTCACTGTGGGACGTGAGCCACTGTGTTTACCCTACATGCACGTACGTTAACACAATACTGAAATATTATTTTAAGTTAAGAACATACGGCAAAACAATACTAAACAAAAAAATTATGTGAATTGTATGGGAAATTTGACGTATATCCACAAAAATGGCGTTTACGTCAAAATAACACTCCAAATTGCTAATTTTGATAAATATACGTCATAACTCATACTGGATATCTCAGGATTGGCTACAGATAGGACGAAATAGATGACATATTCGTGAAGAGCACACGTGAAAATGAAGGACTACATTCACAGCTAAAAAAGTGCATTTTGGCGTTTACGTCAAACCAATTCTAGGGCGACGATTTGCTGTCGGTTCTTAGACGATCTAGATTTTGAGCAACATTACTTACAAAAGCACCAACAAAATGCTGCCAGACGGTCATATTTGAGTTCACACATTTCCAAGCTTTATATTCATGTACAAATTTTTTGGTTATATCCCACACCAACAAATTGCAGCGGACTCTTGGTCTACTATGTTAATGACGAAATCCAGACTGATTAGCACATTATGTGGTTAATTATTATTTCGAAGGAATCTCTGTATCTGAAAAGGCAAAATATTGTGTATTAATTGAATCTGATAGCTGGAAAAACGCATTGTTTTTGTTTTAATATCACATAAAGTATATGTTTGCAGTATGAAATGAATACAAAACGAAATATCAAGAGGAGCAATTATTCTCTCCAGTAATAGTTTGTTGCTCTTTCCAAACGTCATCCTTTCTTGAATATTTATAATATGGGTTAATCTGCAATAAATTGATTTATATTTGTGTACTGCAACTTGACGTCGTATAAAATGTCTGCAAACTAATTTTGTCTTTTTATCCGATTGGCATACGTCCAGGAGTATAAGTTCAATGTGTTTTTCTTTCCTATAGCCATTTGGCTTTATGGCTATGATGTTATTTCAGATCGAAGGTACGACGAGTACCATAATAAAGCTTTTTTAACAAAAAAAAAGAAAAGCCTTGAGAAATGTTTACGTCCGCATTGGAGAGTAAATTCATAGGGCAAGAGGAAGTTTGCCTTGAATCCAAATGAGTTCATAGCAATAGCAAGTCGTAAGAAAGTGTTTTCCTGCAAACTAAGACTTGGCACAGGAACCAAAATACAGCAAAATAATAAAACAGCATTTCCTGCAAAAAAAAAAAAGGAATAATAATAAACCTTGAGTACGGAGTGGATGCATATTGAAAGCGATAGCTAAACTAACTGAGTGGTGTGCCTGGGTACTAAGTACTTAAAGCTCAATATGCAGGATGCGATGTAAGGAAAATATTTGGAAAATAATTAAGTGGATATTTTGAATTCGAAATTGCTTTAAAGATAAGTGCATTCGCATTCATATTAATTTGTCACTATGTATTTGTAAAGACTATTTTATTCAAGGCTGTACAGAAAAGCGTTAATCTCAAATTTTTGAATTTGTCCCCAATGAAATTTTATGCATATACACATGACAGTCACTGCATTTTATCCAGTATATTATTTCATGGTTGTCAGATTGGTTTGCAGGCGATCATTGTTCTCACACAGGGTTCGCTCATATTTCCGTCGAGCAATTAGGATGACATCCTATAATAGGTTTGGCAGTCTATGCCGAGGTTGGTCAAATTTCCAAGAGTTCATCAACGACGAGACACCAAGGTAGTGGAAGTAGTGCAACCCCTTGTGGTATTTATTTTGACGAGTATCGCCTGTGGTCCACGCGACCAATTGTGCGAGAGAAACGCACCTGGTTTTTACCTGCCTTAAACACAACATATAGTCAACATAGTCATCAACCAAGTATGGGTGGTGGAAGCCATGACCGATGACTGGAATATCAGCTCTAAATGCCCCATCTTCAAGAAAGGCGATCCTATGTCTTGTAAGAACAACCGAGACATATCCCTGCTTAATGTCCCATATAAGATCCCATCCAACGTACAGTGTAAACGTCTGAAACCTTTCTGCAGCACACTAATCGGCACGTACCAGTGTGGCTTCCGGCCCGGCAGGTCGACGATCGACCAGATTTTCACACTCAGACAAATCCTGGAAAAGACCAACGAATTTCAAGTCGAGACTCACCATCTCTTCATCGACTTCAAAGCCGCATATGATAGCATTCATCGTCTTGAGCTCTACAAGGCGATGGCCGAATTCGATCCAGCTATGCAACGTGACGCTGGAAAACACGCGGTGCAACGTGCAATTTGGAAACAGTTCCTCCGAACTATTCCAAACATGGACCGGATTTCGGCAAGTCACATAACGCTGTCATGTGACTTCTTCAATCTTGTACTGGAACAGATAGTGCACAGGGCAGGTGTGAACACGGAAGGCACTATCTTTCACAAATCTGTCTAGCTACTGGGATACGCGGACGACATCGACATCATCGGTCGCTCCCAGCGCGCCGTATTAGAGGCTTTTACGACAATTGAAGAACAGCCGAGAGGAGTTGGCCTTGTAGTGAATGAGGACACCACCAAGCACATGTTGTCAACAAACAAAGAAACATCTGTCAACCGCCTAGGATAAAACGTCACTGTTGACAACAGTAACTTCGAAGTGGTTAAGGAGATTACCTATCTCGGAGCAAATATCAACTCCACGAATGACACCTCAGTGGAGATTCGACGAAAACTTTCCCTAGGAAACCGCTGCTACTTCGGATTGGCAAAACAAATTGGTTCAAAACTCCTTACTCGGAAGACGAAATGCATGCTCTACAAAACATTGATCCTGCCAGTTCTGCTGTATGTTGCCGAGTGTTGGACGATAAGCAGGAAAGCAGAGCAGATGGGTATGCGAGAAGGGCGAATGGAGGAGGAGATACAACCGCGAACTCTATGAGCTGTACCAAGATGTGGATGTATGTAGACCGAAGAGCCAAAACACGTCGACTACACTGGCTCGGCCACATCGAGCGAATGGGCAACAATGCTCCAGCAAAGAGGATCTACGAATCACAGCCTCCAGGTTCGAGACGACGACCGAACCTCCGGTTTAAGGACCATGCTACCGCGGATGAAAGTGCGCTTGGTCTAGACAACTGGAAGCAGCGTGACCGGGATCGAAGAGAGTGGAAGACTGCTGTGTCTCAGGCAGAGACTCTTCACGGGCCGGAGCCCGTTAAGTAAGTAGTAAACACAAACACATCATATTGGAAACACACTACACTGCTCATTTTTATATCCTTTCCAACAAAGAAAAATCAAACGAATATGATGTGTTTAAGGGAGTTAAAAAGGGGTTGAACTGTTTTGCCTTCGACTATTTATATAATGGTATAATGAATGAGTGATATAATGAGTGTCGTGCAACCATCTTATTATAGTGTCATCCTTTTCTGCTTAGGTAGCATCCAATAGCTTCGTGTGAAGTGTTATCAAAGGCTGCCTTAACCCTCCGATTAGCGACAGTCCCGATAGCGTTAGTTACAAAGTCCCTATGGACCTAGAGGCATTTGTGTATACTTTTGCCAGAAATGACTGCATTATTATTATGTAGTTGTGCGCAAATGGTCTCGTTTTTTAACTTATGGTTGTATTAAAATGCATATTGTAAGAAATAAGAGCAAACAATTGTGTAGGTAATTTGTAATTTATTATTATTATTTTTTTTTTTTTTTATTTATTTAGTTTGTCCAGTTTGCAGCAGTGAAACTTTGGCACCGATGTAATAGTGCTGAGTACTCAGCTAGTGTTACCAGACGTCCCCCTTTAGGGGGGACAGTCCCATTTCATACATTTTTCATACAAAAATGCTGTTTGTCCCCCCTATACCAACCTCTGTCCCCATTAGTTAAATTCAAAAAGGGAAAACATTCAATTTAAAACTATTAAAATATTTTCATTAAATATTTTTAAAAAGGTTCTCTGTAAACACATCCATTTGAAGTTCAAAATCCTTTCAAAACTAAGCGCATCCACTCAATGAACTACATATCACTTCACGCGCAAAAGTTTTCCTTCATCTGTCAGTTTATGATTTGTGCTGCTATCTTTGTCAGCCCTTTGTCAGTTTTTGTTTAGAAATAATTTACAAATTATTTTCGTTTGCGTTTAATTTCATTTTTTTAGTTAATTTTTAAAGGAAACCGTAATTTATTTTGGTTGATTTGTTTCTTATTAATTTATTTTAGTTGATGAGTTACAATTTTTGATTTTTGTGTGTGTTTTTTACGCTGGTGTTATATTTTTTAAAAACATATGTATTTTGTCTCGCGTTGTCCCCCTTTTCGTCATTTTGAATCTGGTAATCCTATGCTCAGCACAAACCGCTTTACAGCAGGCAAGGCAATACGCTCGGGTTTTCCGATTGCGTTTGTATTCCTCACGACATTATTGGCATGACGGGCGATTCGTACGGAGTGCAAACGAAGGGGTAGATCCTGCCAATGGTGTTGCTACTACCTGCGAAGACGGAAAATATTGTTTACATATGTATTTTTTGTGTCTATCATTTCAACTTACCAAAACATCAAATGCTTCCAAAGCATTTCGTATTTTGTGATAGGTATAGGATGTTGTGCGTGGGTTGGTGGCTCGTTCTTCAATGTTTGAAATTGCTAATTGTCTCGTAAGCAATTTCAAAAACGATCGGTGTTTGTCTGTTTCTTGAACTGATGGATTCATTTTATCGTAAATTATGAATGCAGCCGATGCAGCAATATCAACCACGTTGAAGAACATTGCAAGCGGCCAACGATTTGTTGAACGTTCCAAGCATTTGATCCATTGTATCCAACCCAGATTTATGGGCATTGTAATCTAGAATAACCATTGGCTTTCGTTTTCCGTTTGCAGTATCTACCTCACAAGTGTAATGAATAGTAGATAAGCAGTAACGATTTGTTTCTCTGAGAAACATATGAGCACAATGAAACTTTGCCTTCGTAGAATCCTAATAATGAACTGCTTACAGAACGTGAGCTTTTTTTCAAAAACTCGGGTGGAACGAATGTTTGGTTTTAGCATACAATTCCAACATAAGCAGTTTGTCGTCTTATCAATATTTCTGCCCCATCCAACGTTGAGAAGAAATTGTCAGCATAAGTTGTTCGGCCGGTGTCAAGGTATTTTTCACCCAATCGAAGTATGACATTTTGGCCTTGATTAATCTCGCCCTCCTGATCTAGCAACTTTCTACCATAAATCATACCTTTGAGTGAGTAGTAGGACTTCGAATCACACAACCATCATACTTTTTTTCCGTACTTGGCAGGCTTAGACATAAATTGCCAGAAATTCAAATGTACGTCATACACGCGCTATGACGTCACCCACTGCTGCATCTATGTTGGCTTCGGTCTCCACTGATGGAAAATTGTTGGCGATGATTTCATGAATTGTTTTGAGCATAGCTCCGCTCCAGGATAACGCAGAAGGATGATTTATGTCTCAAATGAATACACATAGGTCCCTTGGGACCTTGTAGCTGATAACCGTACTAAATACGTTCAAAGCGAAAAAAAAAACAAAATGGATGCACGTATCGCTTCGGAATCAGTTTTAATCGTTTGAGCATTGCATTTTGATGGAATACAGTTAGCATCAAGTTTCTAGCACGTACTCGCTACCATAGAAAGTGCAACACCCATTTTTTACAGAATAATCATTAATAACTTTTAGGTAGCGGTTTTTTTTTTAAATTAAGTTCATCCTTTTTGGGTATATAAGAGTGCTACAAGTAGTTCAGAGTCATTTTTGTTTTTAAAATTATCAGCGTTGGTGTAAAAATTAATAGGTTTATATGATGTCACCAGCCCCAGGCGCACTGACTACTGTCAGTGTATTTTCATGGTTGTCAAAAAACCCAGTGCAACCCCCATTTCATCGAACGCAAATAGCTTGCCCTGACCACTGTCATTCTAATATTTTCCATTTTCGAACTAAAATACTAATCTAAATCATGTATATATTTACCTAATTTTTTTTTTTTACATTATTTCTACATACAGAGCCGAAAGCCTCTGCAGCTAGTGCTCATTTTTGTATTAGCATAAGAATTAATTTTTATGGTAATAAATAATAATAATAATAATATATTTAGATTTTAATTAATTTTATAAATATTTACATATTTGAAATAATTTCTTTTCTTCAATTCAAAAAAACAACCACAGAAAAAAATTCGCGGTATGAAAAAAATAAACGAATATAATTTTTGACAGCCCTTTTTTCTGGCACTGAAGAAATACCCAGGGCGAATACAGGGCAGACCCAGTGTCGACATAAAACACAGGGCAGCATTTGCAGTGCGTTTTCAGTGTAGCACTGACTAACGTCGAACACATCAGTGCGTTTTCAGTGTGCCCCAGTGCGCGCTGGGGCTGACATCATACAAACCTAATAATTTTGAAAAAACGTCAAATTACGACTTTTACCAAAATAAGTAAAGAGGTTTGTTGCAGCAAGACGACTGTTAGAAGATTATTAGAAAAAAAATACTTAGGAGCACAGTTAAACTGCAAAAAGGAACAGAAGGGATTTGTAAGACATCTACCGCGGATGATCGAGTTTTACACCGGATCTCATTGAAGAACCGTTTTCAAACAGCTGTACAAATAAAAGCAGAGTTTGTGCAGTCAAATGCAATTGCATTAGTGTGCAAACAGTGCATCGAAGACTTAGAGAATTTGGCTTAATGGTTTGTCCACCCAAAAAAAAACCGATGTAGATGACTTAAAATGAAGAAATCTCCGCCAATTTGGGCAAAAAAAATATGAAAATATTGTAGACAAGTCATGTTCTCCAATGAGAGCAAATCCAACATTTACGGATCCGATGGAATTCAATACGTGCGCCGAAGAGCTGGAGAGCCCTTAAGAAAAAATTGCCTTGAGAGAACAGTGAAAGATTTAGCGTTCCAAATTATATGGGAATGTTTGTACTACTATGGAGTTGGAGATTTATGCTTCGTTAAAGGAACTGAAGCTTACAAAAATATTTTAGTCAATCACTTTTACCGTCAATTGAAAAACATTTTTCAGAGGATACCGATGTGATTTTTTAAGACGGCTCTGTTCCGTGCTATCGTTCCAAAATGGTCAGCTATTTTCTTTTTTTATTTCCATTCTAATCCCTTAGTAATTCTACTTTCTTCACAGATTAAAGAATTTATGATTGACAAAGGAATTTTCACACTTTACTGGCCAGGTTATTCACCGGACCTCAGCCACACCGAAAATCTCTGGCACATTATGGCAATTTTCAAAATAGCAAAATGCCTACTGCGATGCCCGATGAAGTGATTGAAGAATTTTGGGATAAGGAAATATCCATGGGATATCTTCAAATTTAGTGGATTCAATACCTATGTAAATGAAGTAAGGAGGCCATAAAAAATAAAGGAGGCGCTACAAAGTATTCCACTAAATTCTATAAATGTTAATGCTCTTGCCTGAGAATTCCAAAATGTACAAGTTGGATGACAATAAATAAAAGTTTAAAAGGCTTGTAACCTACTGCAAGAAAATATATACTTTTTTCAACACTTTCCTGGAAATTCTGATTTGCTCGGATTCTGTATCTGTATCAAACGGTTTTACACTACGGTTCACTTGATTAAAGGCAATATTAAAATTTCACTAAACAGTGAGTTTTGGCCAGGAAAATCGTTGCACAACTATAATTATTGTTTGTTAACAAAGTTTCGGAATCTCTCCAGAGAACCCACTTACAAAAATTACTTTCCCTTACAAAGTAACGGGATTTTTCCCAAAGTTTGTAAAAAGACTCGGAAAAGTATGCAATAAAATCGGTTGACATGAATAAAGGCAATGGCAATATTTAAGGAAAATTTGTGCATTTTGCATTAATTTACTATTTTTTTGGTTATTACCATAATTAATGATTCAACAACGAAGTTAGTAATGTGTTTAGCCACCGTTTTCTGATATCACTTCAAATATGCGGTCTGGAAGTGAGTCGTCCAGGATTTTATGTAATTAAGCGATATTTCGGCCCAAGCTGACTTAATACCCCGGAGAAGTGGTTCTTTATTGTCGCACTGCTTCCCCCTTTCATATTCTTTGCGAGTTCGCCATCACCAAACCTCTTAAGTCAGGTGAATATGGCGGCCAATTCATCATTTCCACTTTCTGGCTTACAACAAACGACTTTATTACGCGGGCAGTATGGATTGGTGCATTATATTGTTACAAAATTCAAGGCCGAGATCCAAACAACTCGTTCAACTTAGAGAAAGCTGACTCCAATATTCCTTTGTAAGTAATTCCGATCATTTTAGTGCTCTGAAGATTTAGCTCAAGATTTTGTAAGTGGGTTCTCTAGAGAGATACCGAAACTTTGTTAACAATCAATAATTATAGTCGTGCATCGATTTTCCTGGCCATAACTCACTGTTTAGTGAAATTTTAATATTGCCTTTAATCAAGTGAACCGTAATGTATACAATTAAGTTAACAATTTATGGAAAACACTTATGATTTTATTGATTTTTTTCATTTACAAAAAAGGTAGATATGAAGAAAGATGTGAGTTTTTTTTTCGTGTTGCAGTTTCTATGCTCGCTACTGTACATAAAAAGATTTGTGTACATTCAAAAAATCGAAAGGTCCCTAGGGAGGGTTATGAAATCGAGTAAGGTCTTTTGCACCACCTTATAGATATAAACTTAAAGCAAAAACAAAAAAATTAACTGCAAATATTCGCCATATTCTTTACGCATTTTCTCTTATCACATGCTTTTAGAACTGAACATACAATATTTATATTTTATATGTAAACATACACTCATAAACTCAACTCCAACTGCATAAATTTGAATCGATTGTGGAGTTTCTATGTAGCTCTGTACTTGCACTATGTATGCATGCAATACATGTATACATATGTATGTATGCTTTTATATACATATGTGAGAAACTTAAAACAATTGTTTTTTTTCTTATAGATATTTCCATGAGATACTTCAAATGTCCTTTCACTGTTCTTGTTTACCTAGTCTATTTATATAAAATTCGAAAGGTTCACTCCTCGTTCTCAAACCAGCTCTTCTAGGCCACCTAAACGCTCCAGGCGATTGTCTTACAATATGTCCTGGTCCTCTGCCATTCATATAAATATAAATAAAATCCTTTGAAGCAAACATCTGTAGGATTCCATAAAACAAAAACACAAAAAGATATAAAGTTATTGATTTGTCTACTGCAGCATCTCTGTAGCACATCAAATAAATCGAAAATAATATCAACAGTATCCACTAGGGGGCAGATACAACAACTAGGGAATTCAATTAACGCCAATAAATTCAAATTTTTGTCATAATTATTCGAATTGATCGATTTTGGCGGATGTCATGACATGGTCATGCTTACGTACATACATACTCCCCACAAGATGATTAATCGATAGTCTCAGATTATGGGGACTTGTAGTGAATCTGGAGAGGTCGAAAGTAATGATTTTCTAATGAAACACGGAAATACAATGGCGAGGTGGTCGTTTTCCTCCTAATATGCCTAGTTCTCATATATATGTACATAACTCCTATTTTTTAAGGAGGAACATAAAATAGAAAATTATCCTTTAATCTTTATTTTGTTACTTATTTTTATGTAAAAGAATATACACTCCTCGACAACTGGTTGAGACACGAGACACCCTGATTTTTAAGTTAATCGAACATTTTGTTCCATATGTGCTGCAAATATTGCTGTTAGGTTATCACCACCAATTTCTAAGAAAATTCTAATCACCACTAATCTTTTTTCCCCTTACTTTTCTTGGTATTTGCAATTTGTTCCTAGTTACCCGCTACAAGTGGTTGAGACAGGGTATAAGTACTTTGAAATTTCAGTTCCGGATTCAATTTGCAGTGTGAATTATTAGTCAGTGTTAGTGGTTTGGTTTAAAAGAGAGGATCTATTTAAACAGGTCTTGAGAGTAAAAAAGTTCAAAATGGGGTCTGGAAAAATGTTAATCCAAATTCTGTCAACAAAATTGCAGCGCTGTGTGACTCGGTGCATTATCGTGTAACAGAGATCAACTTTCTGAACCGAGATATTCGTGTCGAATACGATATACGAAGGACTCTGGCTGTCAAACGCTTAAAAATGATGTTTGAGGCCTTTTTCATAATTTCCAGTGAAGCATTGCGGTCTTCTGCAACAAAAACACATACTTTTTTGATCATTCTAGCCGCCCGAACAGAAATTGGCCTTCCTGTGTGTTTGTCATCCCCCAGCGTCTCTGCCGCCCAAAAAACGTTCATGCCACTCGAAAACAACTTTTCTTTTCACATGTTGCATCAATCGGAATGTTTCTGATGCATTCTTACCAAGTTTGGCGTGAAATTTAATAATCGCTCGTTCTGGAAAAATAACTTTTATAATTGTTAAATGTTAACCAAATGTTAACGCATGCTGCCCGGGTTCAATCCTAGCAAAAACAAACAAATTCGATTATCTGACAAGCAATCAAAGAGTATCATTTGTCATGAGTTTCAACTCGCCGTTCGGAGTCGGCAAAAAACTGTAGGTCCCTTCCATTTCGTGAAAAAAATAACACGCACACACAAATCGTTGCAAGAAGCTAGGCTTGGTTCTGTATAGGACTGCTGACGCCGCGCCGTGTGTCGTGTCTCGTGTGTAACCAAATGTCATGACATTTTGACAGATGGTAGATAGATAGTTGTAGTAGTAGTAGAACAAATAGATGGCTCCCTTGGTTGATGAGATATGGGATCAGTGATGGCGGATTGCTTTGATCCGATATCCCAAATTTTTATACGAAAATCCCATAATATCCCATTCGATTATCACAAAAATCCCTTTCAAGAAAACAGTTCAATTTTTGCTCCAAAATTAAGTTTTATTAAATAAGTCAGTTGTCTCTTAAACAAACCTAATCATTATGGATTTTTAAGTATTGAAACAAAAATAACAAAAAAAATAATTATAACAACAATTTGAAATCGGTTACTTGTAGTTTCTGAATTAAATAAATCATTATAATTTTCCACATTTTGGATCGAACTGTTATTGGGATTATTATCTTAATTTCACAGATTTAAGCTACCTACTTCTTACAACTTCTTACAATTTGTTAGTATGTACGAATGACGCAAGTATGGATGAAGTAAAAGGAGAAGGCAAATGACAATCGATATTCGAGAATCGAATTCCGACTGCGTTCATTAGTCAAGTGTCAAAGTTTAAACGAGTGCGTTTAAAAAGATTGGCGTTCATAATCATGTTTGTTAACATAATAATTAGGTCTTACACATTCGTATAAGAGAGGGTACAAAATCTTACACAGTCTTTTTCTTCGAGTAAGCTTGAACAACTCTGTCAAACCAGCCACCTGATATTTGTGAAATGTCATAAACTTCATTGTCAGTGGAAAACAAAAACAAATTTACAGGTTTTACTTTGCTTACGAATTTTTCACTGCTGTGAGGATTTCCCCCCACTTTTCAAATTATTTATTACTAGCTGTTGCCTGCCCGGCGTTGCCCGTGCTTTAAATCAGTCGCGTCATTTGATTGTAGTATGATAGAAAGGTAGTAGTAGGAAGTGATATTATTTAAATTAAGATTCTAAAGAATTCTGAAGCCAATACATTATTATCTGAACTAAGTGGTTGTTCCCTATAGATGAAACGATTGCATAAAAAATTGATGGAAATGTAATATATCTGTCTACAAACACGTCTACACACATATGTACATAATATGTATTTTATGAGCATCAAATAATGGTACTTTCTGGTTTCTTGTCTGTAATAGTTGTACTTAATGTTCATATTTAAAGTACAATAGCATTATGTAAACGCCAAAGATATTAGGCTTTGTTGTAAGCATTGATCGTGGAGTAACTGGTGAGGTTTGTCTGAAATCACCAACTATTTACTAATTTTAAGACTCAACATCGCCTGCCTACCCCTACTACAATATATGTATTTGTGAATTGAATTAAGGTAAAGTGACAAAAAAAGAAAGTAAAAAAAAATGTGCATTTCCCCCTTTCTGTAGATCTAGATCCACACGCTGATGAAGCAGAAACACAACTAACTAAAGTCGGTAGCAAATATCAGCAAAATCATCCCTCCTCTACTTTCAGTCACAATCAGGGTTGCCAGAAACTCCAGAGCTTTAAGAGCCCAATTTTATAAATTTTGTCGCCCAAAATCGTTGCCTAGTAAGTAGCCCAAATATCGTATGAAATAAATTTTTTTTCAAAGTTCCTTTATATCATATTCAGACAAAATTCAATAGAAATAATAAAAATAAACAATTGACCTCTTTTTAGAAACAGCGAAAAATAAATGAATAAACTATTTAATATAGTCAGGCTGTAATTATTTGAAAATATTCTATGTTTACAAATTAGCCAAGTGTTGGCAGTTACGTTTGAAGGCAACATGTTTAGTTTTTTTAGTAAAAATAGTATAAATAATTAATAATGATATTTAATTAATCAATTAATAATTAATAATCACTGGTAGTATCATCATCACTCTTGTTAATTTCTGATGTACATTTAGCTACCATATGTGGTGTTGATTCGAAGTCATTTGTATATTTTTAACGGTTGAATCAATGTTTATGCGTATAATTGCACCAAGAGATGCCAAAGACAGTATATTTCTAGGTTTGGTTTTTACGGCATTTAAAACTGAAAATACTCTTTCGACAACAGCATTACTTACTGGTAGAGATAGTAACTGCATAGCAAAATGACCAGTACCTATCTCTAACAATCGACTTACCTGCAGCAGTTATCATGTTGCGTTGGTCAGTAGGTATTGTGGTGTATCAACCACCACTGTAAACTGTAAAGCACACATACACAAACTAAGCACGAGTGACGAAAACGTGTGAAGTGGAATCGTAGAATAAAATCAGAATTTATTTGAGCTATCTTCGGCGTTACTGCCTGAGTTTTCATTAGTCCTCAAGTTACGGCAATTACGCCTATTAACCCACTATAGGGGCCAATACCGAGATGATCAAAAGATACTCTAAAGGCGATCAGCAATTCACCACAGCATATCTCAAATTGTGTCCAAATGCGCGTCACTAAAATCAAATTTGTATGTCTTTTGTAAAGAATTTTAACTATACATAAAAAGTCGCCCAAGATCGTGAATGGAAAATATTTGTAGCCCAAATTGCATTGGGCTACTAGCTTTTGAATTTTCATCGTAATTTTTGAAAAAAGATAGCCCAAAATACGATAAATCGCCCAATCTGGCAACCGTGGTCACAATCCCAAAAAGAAGCATTAATTATTAGCACGAACAACCCTCTCTCAACAGAACGACGATCAATGGCAATGGTTTACCCCTCATTCAATGCGCGTATGGGTAGAAAGAAAATAAAAAATAAGCGATAGCGATGAATTTGTGGCGAAGAGAAGAGCATAACATCTACGAAAACAACCCTCTCCCAACAGAGTGACGATCAATGGCAATAGTTTACCCATCATTCAATGCGCGTATGGGTAGAAAGAAAATAAAAAATAAGGGATAGCGATGGATTTGTGGCGAAGAGAAGAGCATAACATCTACAAAAACAACCCTCTCCCAACAGAGTGACGATCAATGACAATGGTGTACCCAAAAATAATGACCAAATAATAAAAGCGGAAATTGAAATAACTCGAATTATGGAATCAAGGAATTGTATGTTTTGTTTAAAAAGTAGCCTAATCTCTAATCCATGAAGTAGACTATCTATTCACGAAAGTTTCATTCAAGTCTGTTAAACCGTTAAAGTGTTATAGAGCAACAAACATCCAAACATCCAAACTTTCACATTTATATATTAGTAGGATTTGACAGCGATGTTAAGCCTTACACAGAAAAGATACCAAACAGACCTGTTGATTAAGCTTTTTTTTTTGTATTGTCGGAAAATTGTGCACTTTTATGTTTTATTGAATGTTTCTATTTGGACAAAAATCCCACGATTTCGTTCGAAATCCCTTCATCCCTTTTAGGAGTTTAAAATCCCATAATATGGGATAAATCCCACGATCTGACATCACTGTATGGGATACACACAGTGTGGTACATATAAAATCAGTGGCGATTGCTCTCAGTTGACTAGTTTGGCGGCGCCAAACCAAGATTTCCGATGAATAGGTAAATGCTATGAAATATATTTTATACGAAACGAATAACGAACTTGAGTAATTATGAAGAGTAGTGCGTGAATACTGGCATTACGTAGGTATTTTCAAATCAATTTTTCTTGCACGCAATACAAAACTCCCATGCAAAAAATTTCCCTTGAAATATTGTTTGGCTCTAAAATTTGCGTCAACTAATTCCATACAATCTATATTTGGTTGCTTCGAAATAAACGCGCAACACAATTATTAAATGATCAACTAAAATTGTTTATTGTTTTCCAAATTTCTTTGATAAACTTACAAAAATAGAATAATAAAAAACGAATTACAAATTATGCGCGAAATATAAGCGATCTGGTCTCGATGATTCTACGATGCGACTGAATGGTGATTTCATCATCTTATCTCCCATTGGCTGTCGACGGGCGTCTTCTTGATGACATTTTGAAATGCAGTGATGCCAGAATGCCACGGCTCAGTGTGGCCTAACCCACCGCCACATATATCTATATATGTAGTAACTTCTGGTATTGTGGAATATGCGGGTAATGTGGGATGGACAGTTTCCTCAAAAATGAAGCTCAGTTTGGTAACTCTTTTTACATCAGCAGTTAGTGACTGTAGTGAGAGGAGCATGCGTATTTAATCAAGTTAAAAAAATTAAATATTTGAAAAGTTAAAAACCTTAAAAGTTTTCATGTGCATCGAGTTTTTTTTTTTCAGCAAAACAAAAAAATTATTGCATGCAGTGAAAAATTCTATTTGAAACTAGATGATCAGTTATTTGGAAAAAGCAATGTTTCATTTACGTAGAATAACTGCAAATTGTGTTTTAACAACTTAATTTTATATTTTATTATATTTTTTTTTTTTTTTGTAAAAATATTTAGTTTCGGCTAATGTGGAACACTAGCCATGGGCTACTGTTTTATAGTATATCACATTACCCGTCTTAAAACTTTTCAGCTAAAAAAAAGGTATACCACATTAGGGATGAGCGATGTTGACAAAACATCGATATTGACATCGATGTCAACATCGCTGACTGAACATCGATGATCAATAATAATCGAACTCAATACATCGATGTTCCTAGACATCGATGTTATAGAATAAATAGAATAGAATTTATATAATGTCGACTAATGACGTAAAAAAACAACATGTGTGCATGGAAGCGCCATCAAAATTCGCGAAATTTTTCAATTTCTCTATGCACTTATAAGGCAACATATGCTATGTATGTCTTCAATTTAAAAAAATATATTCAAAATCTTCAATTAAGAGTCGGTTCTTTTTTTTCTAACATCGATGGTCGATGTTTTCTTCTTAACATCGATTGTGCGATATTTTACGTACTTAAACATCGATGTTTTGTGAACATCGATGAACATCGCTCATGCCTATACCATATTACCCGCAACTCTTTCAAAATGAGGTTTTCGAGGTCGGAGCACAGTGTATAGCGCCAGCGCGTCGGCTTTTCATCCACGGGTCCAAGGCTCGCTTCTCAACGAGGGTAGTTTTGTTTTTTTTTTTTTTTGGTTTTGTTGTTGTTTTTTTTATTCTTTTCTAGTTTTCAATCGTGCTGAAGGAACAGAAAGTTGTTTCCTTTGGTTTTGCTGTTGTTTTTTTTGTTTCTTTTCTATTTTTACCCGGCTATGTAGTCCTCACGGACTACTGCATTGACCCAGAGCTAAAAGTTTCCTCAAGACTCCCGGGTACCTGCAGCGTCTTTAAGGCAGACGTTCTAGTCAAACTTCCTGATAATGAACTTTCACAGTCAGACTGCACTTATGGCGCTAAAAAAAATAGTTCACTTCCAAATGGCACTAGTCAGGAGCTGCCGAATAATGCTAAGGGCATTAGGTATGCATTATACAAAACCTTGTAAGACTATGTTGGGTTGGGTGCCTGGTCAGTCTGTTGTACTTAGAAGGCAACGAGTTTGCCTATGAGTTAGTAAGGAAAGCTGCCGACTACGGGAAAAACTGAAAAGTACGGCACATGATGACATGAAACGATAATGTTGAGAGGCTACCCCTGGTCTCAACTGCGCTCACAATCTTTTACAGTTATTTTAAAAAATTATTAAAAAAAAAACTACAAAGACTTAATAATGTTTCTTATGCCTTCCTTGCAGCGGAGGTCTTTGTCTTTTTTGTTTCGTAGGTGTGTATGCGTATATGTAGTTGTTACAAAAATGCAGTGCGTGCGTGCGTACTTCTGACTGACGTGAGACAGTAAGTTGAGTAGAAATTTCTTGAGCCGATTAAATGTTTCGATAAGTTGGCTATTTATATATTTGTATTTGTATTTATTTTATTAAATTTTCTGTACAATAAGAAATAAAATCTTTAAGAGTGCATATGGGATATTACATTGAAACAAATTTTAAGTATATATACAGTCGACTCTCCCTAAGTCAATTTTTCACGGGATACCAAGATTTGTTCGAGTTAGAGAGAGTTTTGGAAAAATTTGAGTTACAAAGAGAAACATTTATTTTTGTTTTAAAAAGTTTGTTTAATAGTAAAAAAAAAATGTTAATGTACTTACAAACAATAAACAAAACACCACACAGTTTACTTCGCAATAATTCATGTAACTTTCATTTTTTTTTAATTGATCTAGCTACAAACATGCACATAAAGACTGCATCAGCTCCGTTGAACTGCCTAGAATCAACTGATTTTGAAATTCCAGCTGGAATCTTACTAAAACAAGATCTTTTTGTATACATACGCAGATTAATCCATTGAAAACCCTATTTTGAATGCAATCAACAACACAAAGAAAAGGATAACAATGTTTTTTTTTTCTTTTTACGCTGCAACTTTTTAGAAAACTGTATCTTTGTATGGAGGTACCAAGAATATGAATAGGAAGAAACACGACGGGCTGACGATGATGGCACATATTTAGGACATTGAAGTGTGTAAATACTTGGTGGTTAGTAGTTATATACTCAAATACGAATTGCGAAGGGGTAATGTATTTTTATTTTGTTTTGTGCTAAACAAAATTCGACTTAAGGGGTGAAAAAAGATGCTAATAATTGAGAGAATGTGTTCGAGTTGGAGAGAGTGACGACTTAGAGGGAGTTCGACTTAGGGAGAGTCCACTGTATATACATTATTCCATAAAAGCATTTTTTTAATCGCCACTGTATAAAATGCACCGGAAAGGCAGTGCTCCTGATAAAAGTTCGTCTTGTAGAAAACTTCGAGACCGGGTTCGTGCCTTCGCGTTCAAGCAAAATCTACAAAGTGAATTTTCTAAAATACACAATAATTTTTCAAATATTACTCGTATATGATATTGAATTTCATAAAACACTCTGTGTGCTTCCTGGAAATTGATTCATTAATATTCTTCGTTTCTCTAGACTTTAAAATCCTTAAAATCCTCAACTGTGTACAATTTATCACACGAGTCTGTGTGAATAGCTAATAGTTTTGAAAATTCCCTTGGTGCATTGGGAAGCAATTGTGTTGGTCTTGCAGGTGGCTTTTGTTTCGGTGCTTATCCCTCTTAACTGCCCAATTCAAATGAATTCAATCTGGTTCGTACTTTAGTCCATATACATGTACCGGTATCTCCTACATCTATAGTAATGGGATTTTTGTATTTTACAAATGGAAACTTTATGCAAATTTTTAAAAAAGAAAAATGGTAATCATATTTGAATTGGATGTCCTGCCCGTAGTCGTACAGCGTTGTAATACTTTGCACTCATTTCATGCAGCAAAATGACATGTATCGGTAAAACATGCACCGATCTCAGTTTATGGTAATGCATTTTTGCACAGGACCTATAGAGTGCATGTTTTGGAGTATGCCTGCGCCATTTTGTTTAAATTTTATTTTTTCACCATCGATACGAGTGTGTAGTGTGTACAGAAAGAAAATGTTGTGTGTATTGTCGGGGCGGGCATACTCTAACTGGAGTACTCGACGATTGTACTATCAGATAGAGAACTGCATTTATTTTTCGTCTTTCAGAGAAAAGCAAGTGGCACAACAATCACCACGTCAGTATATCGACAACCTTCAATCCAATCCAGATGAATCGCAGATAGGAATGCCACTTAGACCTAGCACGCTAAGGAGTATCCCGTAAGAAAGTCAGTAAATTCTTTTAATCTTTTCTACTGAGGGATAGCAAAACTGGTGTGGAATTCTAATATCTACATTTGTTTGACCTACCTATGTAGTACATCCAGAAGAGTTATCCCTGGGGTCCTGGGAATTGACCCAAAAAGTCAATGGAAGCAAAGACCATACATATACATACATATGTTTACTGGCAGACCCTTGAGGTTGGTTCTTGTCTTTCAAGTGTTTTTTTTATTCGTTTATTTTACCACATGATTTTTTTATAATTTTGTTTTGTTCTAAATAAACATAAAACTAACATATCTCATAATAATTTGGAGTAACTGACCTTAAGGTTCTCAATACTTACAGTGAACTCTCTAATAACCGGACACTGACGGTACCGAGAAATTTGTCCGGTTATGGGAGAGAAAAATAAATTGACATTCTTTAAAAAAAAAATGCAATAGACATAAGGTATTAATTTTAATTTTTAAACGAATTCATTTTTATGTGATAAACACAAATTACCAAAAAATACAATCAAGCGTAAAATTACACATTAAAAAATGTAACGAGATTGAAAAACGCACACAGCTAGCTGTTGAATAACACGTTCGCTCACAAGACAGCATATGCTGTCAACGGTTGAGGAAATTAGCGGGCCATGACAATTTTAGGTATGTTAGGATAAGACGGGATACCATGACGGGAAATACAGTATACTTCCATATTCCGGTATTATTTGTCCTACCAGAGACAAATTTTCACTTCACTGTGACCAGGGGCCTGTTTCACCAACCACTTTTCACTTTACACTTTGCAACTTTGCAAATTAGTTAACGAAATTTGCAAAGAGGAAATTATTATTTTGAAAAGTCGCAAAATTTTCCTCTTTGCAAAAATCGTTTCACCAAACTCTCATTTGTAGAGTGAAAAGTATTTTTTTGCAAAGTGCAAAGACTTTTTAGTTTGCAAAGAATTCGTTCATTTCGTTTCACCAACCAAATAAACTTTGCAATTTGCATTTAGTATTATGCAAAGCTTTTCAGTAATATGCAAAGAAAAATTGTCATTTGCAGCTTAACGTTTGTCCTGTAAAGTTCTAGAATACAATAAAGAAAAATACAATGAATCGTTTTGAAGCTCTTTTTGAAAACCGGGAAAGTGTTAATAATATCCAACGAGTTGTTAAATTGAGAACAGAATTTGAATTTGAAAATAATCTTTCAACAATCAAAAGCTTCCGTCTAGCAAAGGCTCAAATCGAGTTTGTTTTGTCCAAAATTGGACACAAGTTACAATTTAAAAGCCAAAGAAATAATTTCTTAAGTCCATTGCAACAACTTTTATCTACACTACATTGGATTGGAAATGGAGCTCAATACCATGGAATCGCATCGATGCACGGAATACGAGTAAGTAAGGCTGCAGTCTGCAGGGTAGTACACCGAGTTTCAGACGCAATAATTGAGGAATTGCTTGCAAACACCATTTGTTGGCCAGCAAATTGTTCAGAAATAGCTGCCCAATTTTTTGCTCAGGGAGGATTTCCTCGTGTAGCTGGGTGCGTTGACCTTGACGGTACGGTGATAAACATCGATGCACCCAAAGAAAATGAAGAGCAATTTATCAATAGGCATGGAAAGCATTCATTGAATGCAATTATGGTTTGTGGGCCAGATCGGTCCTTTTATGCTGTTAATGTAAGCTGGCCAGGTAGTGTGCATGATTCTCGTTTAGCATCAAATTTCAATGCAGGATATCGACCATTTCCAAATGCAGTAATTTTAGGAGACAGTGCTTATTCTTTTAGCGAATGGCTAATAGCACCTCTGAGGACAAACCCAGACAGTCCAGTGGAACAGCGATTTAACCGGGCTCATATAAAGACTAGGCGCATTATTGAAAATAGTTTTGGTATGAAACGTGTACTTATTTCTTGCATTCTCAGACATTTATTGCTTTATGGATAAATTCTGTATGTATGATAAATAACCTTTTTATTTTCCACAACCTCCAATACAGCTAACTTTTTATCAAACTTGTCTGCACGACTCATTTTTGGAGATTGATTTGAAAAAAAAAACCTATTATTTACAACATTTAAAGCAAATGTGCAAGCAATGATATTTTTATCACTGCATAATTGATTGCAGTTAGTACAGTGGTACGTACATTACTAACTAAGAACCAAGTTTTGATTTTGGTAATTCTTCTACGTTGAAAAACTTTCGTTTAGCAAAAACTTGAATTTGTTTTGTTCAAAATTGGGCATAGCTGAAGTTTAAAAGCCAAAGAAATAATTGTCTAAGCCTTTGTTCACAGACCTCTCAATTTTATCAGATATTTTTATATACATATGTTTGTCTAAAATTTTTATAAAACCTGCGTTAATAAAGCTAAATATGTTATTGATGTTTACAGAAGCGATTACAATACGTATCGAACGAAAATTGTATTCATTATTTTTTTGTATTTATTATTTGAAATATTATGATACAAAGAACAAAAATTGTTTATCATTTAAACAAAAATCAAATTTTTCGTTAATTATTCAGATAACAAATAAAGCACTCCGAATGACACGGGCAATGAAACTATCGAAATGCACAAATTATTACATTCGAATGCGTCTCACAACTGACCGAGACGTTTTTCTTATCGTTTTAGAATGAATTTCAGTTCCTAGAAATCAACTTGGTTTCATCACAAAACCACTAGGAAAATAGAGAAAAATTATTTAGTGTGTTGCTTCTCTTAGTAGAAAGCAAAGGGTTTCCTTTGCAACAACTTTTATATACCATACGCTAGATTGGAAATGGAGTTCAATACCATGGAGTCGTATCTATGCACGGAACTCCATCGACACCGCTTCTGGCAAATCCGGTCCTTCAACAGTGGGCAAATCACTTCATATTACATACGTCGAAAATAGCTTCATCGACAGTATCAAAACTAACGCTCTTCCGCCCCCAGTTTCTGTTTTTGCATAATATAATTGTGCCTTTTTGCCTGAGAAAAATAAACCATATTCATTTTGTATGTATGTATTCATTTTTAACACAAATATGCAATGTAGGTACTTACTAAAATCCAACTCCTCCAGAAACCTAAAATATTCGCTCTAGAAAGTCTATTTTCTAAGCTAAGGCCGATGCGAGGAACAATATACGAGTTTATAGGATTTGCTTTGCAACTTTGCAAAACTCGATTACAAATGCAAAGTTCTCATTTTAGTTGGTGAAACGCTTACACTTTTCTCTTTGCAAAAAGGTCTGAAAAATTGAAAAGTGCAAAGTCGAGAGAACTTTACGTTTTTAATAAAACACTTAGCACTTTTATTTTGCAGGAAATTATTTTTTTGCAAATTTGCAAAGAGTAAAGTGAAAAGTGGTTTGTGAAATAGGCCCCAGCAGAATACAAAATTCGCACAAAATAATATAAAATATCTCTTAAAATGGCGGAGATATGCGTGTGTCATTCTAGTGTTCCCCACCGAAAATCATGTGTCCGCGAACTTGTCTTACATTTTTGTTTTGTTTCTTTGCAAAGTGTAAAGAAGAGGAGAACACAACAAAAACAAAACAAAGTCTGTAAAAAGCTTGCCATACGTAAAAATGTTTTGTCCATTTAAGAGAGAGCGACATTCTATTGCGGTTACGAAAATTGGTATCCATGTCCGGTTATGAGAGAGTCCGGTTATGGGAGATTTTTAAAATGAAAAATCGTGTGCAGTAGAAATCGGTTATAACGATGTCGAAGGGACCTTACAATTTCATCGTTATAACCGGTTCATCGTTATATCTGATAGCACAAAAAAAAACGAAGAAAGTCGAGGAAAAAAATCGCTAATTTCCCTTTGTTTTGTACATTTTCTGAGAGAGTTGTGCGATGTTTGGATTCCAATATTTGAATTTGAGTTTGTTTATTGTTTGTTTATTGGTTGATAAATAATCGCTGTACATGTAAGAGCAAAACAATTATAAATAGTACAGGTAGCAAGTAGTAAACATTTGATATTATGAACAAAACATACCGGATTCGGAAGCATGAAACGGTTTATTGTTGCCACTGCAGTAAGTGCTTCGTTTATAGATGGACGTGCACTTCTTCGGTCTCCTGATTTGCAGTCGAATTATCGTTATCCTCGTCTTCAGCATTATTCAAAAGTAGTTCTGACACCACTTTCAATTTTTGAAATAATCTCATATTTTTTGGCAATGGAAAAGGATTTTCGCTTATTAAGTGTCGCCATGTTGACAAACTATCTGCCCGCACCACTCATTTTAAACAAAAATCAAGACTAATTGAATGCTTCAGATACATTCCATAATATATCTGTGGCCACAAGCCCTAACCGCTAAGGTCGACTTTAGACGAAATTGAGATTTTGATGCAGCGTACTCGAATCTATTTTGTCAATTTTTTTCAGCTTTTTATCTTTAAAAATATGACCACAATTTTAAAATAACATAACAGCTAAAGTAATTTTTTTTAGTTTAGATTAAGGAAAAACAACCAAACTCAACAAAAAAAACGATATTTACTGTCTAAAGTTGACTTAAGATATTTTTTTAAGATTTACAACAGGGAATAAAGACTTAACTTGACTTTAGCTGTTTTTCCACATTAAATTTATACAATTATTACATTTTTCTGTGGAGGAAAAATAGCTAAACTTGAGTTTAGCTGTTTTTCCGTGTTAATATTTTTGTTTTGTTTATTTTTTTTTGAAAGAAGAATAAGTAAAAAGACTTTCCTATTTGCAGTTTAGCGGTTATTCCGCTTATTAATTAAATTGTGATTCTTTAAAATGGAAAAACAACTAAACTCCAGATAGGCCTTTTTTATGATGAAAAACCTAAAAGACATAACGACTAAAGTATTATTTTTGTCAACAAAATCGTTTACAGTTATTTAAAAAAAAAAAAATAAATTTTAACTAAGTAAGACTAAAATTATCTTTATTTTACTTTTTTTTCAACGCGATCGGAGTTTCCAATCGCCCAATAGAGTCATTTGTAATATTACGTGTTTGTCAAAAACTTTAAACTGCTCTCCTGAAAAATGAGTAAAACAGACTTTAGCGGTATTTCCTTGTGACCACAGATATATTTGCACGCATATGCACGCACGCATAAGAAAATATACGAATACACAGAAGTTGTATACTGCACACATAATGACAGCCGGTTACTTTCGCAAACATAAGAGAATGAAAAAATGAAATGAAAATAGCAAGCATGTAACATAAGAACATGTTTTTTTTAATTGCTATAAAAAGTTTTTCGACATAAATCTGATACATTTTCATCGTTATAAAAGGTTTCATCGTTATATCCGGCATCGTTATAACCGATAGCAAATTACTTTGAGTTAAATGGAGTTTGGCCTGGACTTATTATAACCGATTTCTACTGTATTTATTTCCGTTCTTTGAAATCTGTCCGGTTATAAGAGGTGTCCGGTTATGAGAGGTGTCCGTAAGGAGAGAGTACACTGTATATTTTATATTAAATCTATTCTAAGGTATTTATATAATTATTCTAAAATTTTATATTTTATGTACAGTGATGGACACAATTATTGGCACAATGATGGGTGCGAGGTAAAACTTTAGTTTAAACGCAAAATATTGTTTGCATTTGAGTTAAACTTTTCTTAAATAATTAACTCATTTTTAAGTAATAATCCCCCATAAAAAACAAAGATCCACTTACAGACAAAAACAGAGAAAAACATAAAAAACCACTTCACATCCCATTTTTCATTGGACATAATTATTGGCACAACAACTTCTACGTATTGATCACGATGTTTGTATTCTCAGAAGTCATCTCATTGTAGAACAAATGTATAGAATGTACCGTTATCTTCCATTGAAGTATTTCGGCTTGCGAGTTCTTATGCGAATAGGTCATTTTGATCGGTAGTTTCACGGAAGAAAGTCACGATGGGCCGTAAACAAAAGGAAACCACCGTAGCTGAGCGAAAAATAATATTAAATTTGCGGAAACAAAATAAAACATATGAGGAAATCGGAAAAATTGTAGGACGAAGTCGTTTTACTATTCGCAGTGTCGTTAAACGCTTTCAAAATAGTAAACATTTACAAAGTAGAGTACACAGCGGCCGTAGGCGAAAGCTGAATGCAAGAGAAGAAACTAAAATCGTGCGAAAAGTGAAAAAGAACCCAAAATTATCATCATCAGCGATTGCAGCAGAAATCAGAGAAGAATTTAATAGGGACATTCATCCAAGAACAGTGCGTAGAACTTTACATCGTGCTGGGTACAAGGCAAGAGTTGCAAGAAGAAAACCTCTTATTAGTAAAGCAAATAAAAAAAAGAGATTAGAGTTTGCACACAACTATAAAAATAAGCCGGACGAATTTTGGACTCAAGTTTTGTTTTCTGATGAAAGTAGATTTAACATTTTTCAATCAGATGGCAGGATATTAGTGTGGAGGAAGCCCAACACAGAATTAGATGAAAAAAATCTATAATGTACGGTGAAGCACGGTGGTGGCGGAGTCATGGTGTGGGGATGTATGGCTTCTTCAGGTCTAGGTGAGTTGGTGTTTATAGATGAAATAATGGACAAAAGAGTTTATCTCAATATTCTGAAAGAAAACCTAAAGAAAAGTGCAGAGAAGCTGTGTTTGGGGAACAATTTCTATTTTCAACAAGATAATGACCCCAAACATACCACTCTTGACGTCCGCTTGTGGATCATTTACAACATTCCCCACGTCTTACCACATCCCCCACAATCTCCTGATCTAAACCCCATCGAGCATCTGTGGGAGGAATTAGAGAGGCGTATACGAAAGCACACTATTACCAACAAAGCTCAACTCAAGCATGTGCTCTTAGAGGAATGGAGTAAAATTGGAGCAGAAACAACAACAAAACTTATATCTTCAATGCCAAAAAGACTCAACGAAGTAATAAAGAGAAAAGGACTTCCCACGAAGTATTAACAAATGTATTTATTGTTTATTTTTAACTTGTAAATGAAAATGTGCCAATAATTTTGTCCAAGCAGAAATGAGAACTGAACTTTATTATTTGTTTTTTTTTTTCTTTACGTTTGTGTTTAAGTGAATATTTTTTGTACAGTTAAGTTCGTAACCAATAATGGAACAATGTTAATAATGAATTTAATAAAATTTATTTTTAATCTTTTCCTGCTACATGGTTTTGTTTGAAGTCATTTGTTGTGCCAATAATTATGTCCATCACTGTATATCAATATTTATAAATTTTTGTCAAAAGGAAAAAGTGGTTAAACCTTTTATTAAAAAAACATTATTTTTTTTTTTTTAAATTTATAAAGAAAAAAAGCTTAGGCTAATTAAAACTAGCTTAATCCAATAAACTTCACCTAAACTAACTTATTCTAAACTTACATAGCCTAAATTGATCAATGCCCTGACATGTAATCCCTATATCGCCGAGACTCCGGCCAAGCAAACGATACTGATATTCGTCCGCTTAGCCAGGTAATCAGAAATCCAAACAATCACATGTCAGGGCCTATCCTTACCTAGCCGAATCTAACCTAAACGTTGGCCACAATCCAGTCCAGCCACCAGTATTTTTCTCTGTTATATCTGTTATCATTGCTTTCATCTCTTTAAGGTATGCTGACGCAGTATCTCAGGTTAGCATTTTCATCCCCTAACTTAAACGGTTCATATAGGATTCGTTTCTCAGTTGCCCTTCTAGCACAATGGTAGATAATAGGTACATTTGTTGAATCTGATAAATAGCCATGTGCATCCAGATACAAAAATGCTTCAGGTGGTGTATCTACTCGCTACTGTATTTCTGAAATACGTAGGGTTAGGGTAAATAAACCTGAAATTAGTTCATTTTCAGTAACGTTTGCTGACCGTGCAAAATGATTTCGGACAAGATCTAAAATGACATTGTCGATTCTGGATACACCGGAAGCATCCAACAGTCCTTTATTAGAGATGTAGTGTCGAAAATCAGAATTTGCACTTCTATACATCTGCATGCAGGCTCGGCGACATTTTCTCTCTCAAATAACAGAAATTTTTCCATGAAACATGGGCTGATGTTCCACCAAACTGGACTCGCATAAGTCAGAATTGGGCGGATGAAAGCATACATATGATCTTTACATCGGAGTTTAGATAGCTGGAGTAGAAAAGTCTTGAGTGACATAAATGCTGCGCTGGCTTTTTGTATCTGTGTATTTATATGCCCATTATAGAACAAAAATTTGTCTAAGTGCACACCTAAATACTTAACAGCAGTCTTCGGTTCGATGCAAAGTCCATTGCTACTCGTAATTTGTAGTTTTTTCTGTCTGTCTGTCTCAAATCTGAATTACCGCGTCGTAATGGGGTGCGGACCAGTATGGTTTCACATTTAGCATAGTTAATTTTGAGTTTCCATTCCGAGCAGAATGTCTGTAGCTTATTAAATTTGTTCTGTAGATCATTTTTTATATTATTTACTACAGAACCATTTGCATACAAAATAACATCGTCAGCAAACGCTAATGAATCACCCATGCCCATAAGCATCTCAGAAATATATATATTAAAGAATAGCGGTGCTGTAACTGTGCCCTGCGGAAGGCCATTACTTACTTACTTACTTAGTGGGCGCTACAGCTCGGAGTGAACCTGGGCCTGCTTCTCGCAACCATTTGTGTGTGCGTGTTATATTTTTGCATGAATGGAAGGGACCTACCGTTTTTTGCCGACTCCGAACAGCGAGTTGAGAAGCTCAACCGTGACAAATGATACCCTTTGATGCTTGTCAGGCATTCGAAAGAGGTGGGCACTGTGAAAAACTTTTAGGTGTTTGCGGCGGGATTCGAACCCAAGACCGCTGGCTCAGTAGTCCGACGCACTAACCACTTGCCCTATGGTGCGGAAGGCCATTAATGACATTAAAACTTTAGTTGTCGTGTATTTTCTATCTGTAACAACAAATTTCTTTTCATGTATCATTGAGATAATCACTTTGATAAGATGATACGGAAATTCATATCTTATTAGTTTGTAAATCAACCCGTCGATCCAAACCGTGTCGAAGGCTTGTTCGATATCCACTAAACATGCAGCTGTACTTTTTTGGCGTTAAGATTCCAGTTAATATCTGAAATCAGTTTCGTGACAGCATGCACTGCCTATAGTTTCTCTTGAACCCAAATTGGTTCCGCGGCATAATCTCCTTTCTTTCGCACGCGTGTAAAATAGATTTGCTAATAACCACTTTAAAGACTTTCCCGATGTTAGGCAGAAGGATCCTTTTTCTTTTTTATGATTGGAAAAACCTTCGATGTTTTCCAATAACTCGGGAAGTAGCAGTTGTTCAATAAATTGTTAAAGATAATGCAGTATTGCCGTATGCTTTCGTCTGGTATATGTTTTAATATGATATGTATTGGGAATGTTATTATTACTATGCTGGTGTCGGTAGAGCTGCAGGGTTCCGTTCGAAATCAGAACTCCGATAGGTATTTTTTTAAAATACAATTCTTTTGGGTGATTTTACAATGTTCTGAGACGGCTTTTGTTTGGGTTTTTTCGTCCCACGAGTATGCTGTCCGAAAACTGCAGTACTCGCTGAAGACAACGAAACAGAACAAACTATATCGCGCAGAGAGTGTAGCAGTTTTCAATAGTAGGCGGTAGTATACCTTCCGTACATGTGAATCTTGCCAAACTCCCTATTGACTCAGAAGTAGTTCTTCTGTTCAAGTTTTTTTTTTTTTTTTTTATTGAACAATTTATTTACAATTGACTTAAGACTAGTTTACAAAATTGTTTGTTATTTTAATATGTTGGCTCAACAATAGGGGCCCAACGGTTGACAATTGTTTTTTTTTTTTTTTTGTTATTAATAATACATAATGACATTTTTTTTTTAAATAGAATTAAATCTTAAAAACGATGACTCTTTGTACCTCAGGTTGTTCAGAGTAGTTCTTCTGCGATCACGGTGGTCTTTTTATAATACTCTGTGGGAAGCTTTTGTAAAGCTTTTCCTTACCACAGTTGATAAAGCTTTTACAATGGTTTTACACTTGTTTCTTAACTTCGTTTTTTACCCTTGGTTTTTTGTACTGTACGAACAAAGATTTTATACATTTCAAAGAAAATTAATTCAGTAATAAAAGTATGTAATTCAATAATGAAATTAAATGAAAAGTAATACAAGAGTTAAATGAAAGTAATTCTATAATGAAGTTATGAAATTAAGACAAAATATTTAGTGAATGAAATAAATAAAAATGAGATGAAAATGTTATGGTTGTTACAAACCTCAATAATTCTTCATTTACTACGCCAGTTTTGTAGTTTTGAGTACCTATGATGTTAAGTTTATCTGCTCTATTATCTATAACATAATAGTTGTCGATAATAGGACAGTTTTGACTTCATATGCCTGCCTGGATGAAAAGCGGCCGAGAAGATAGTGCAATCTTTAATTTTGGAATTTTGACAGAGCTACGAGGCTTAAAAATCTGATTAATTTTGGGAAACATGGTCCTGGAATCAGATTTCAATACATTTTTAGCGCGTTGTCCTGAGTAATTGTTAATGTTATTTCGAAATTGTAGGCTAAGTGATTATACATTTCTCAGTAGAGATTTTAACCTTTGTAATTCTGCAGGCGATTTATCTGAGTAAGTAAAAAGCTTTTGTGAGTTTGTAGAATTTGTATGTGACGATTTAGATAGCATTCTATACTATTTTTTGGATTTAATTTTTGGAACTGACGACTCAATAGTTTGAATTATTGAGCCATTTAAATTGTCGATAAAAGAATCACACTCGTCGTTTGTAAGATTCCTATTAAGTAGCATTTCTTTAATTTCTGATTGCACAACGTTGAAATTTGCACCAAGTAGTATTTCTAAAATTAAATTGGGTGACTTCGTGTTGTGTTGCGAAACTAATCGCAGAGTCGTTAGTAAATGACATCTTCATAACTATTGCATTGTGGTCACTACCATACGGCAATAAAGAAATTTTATTATCGTGAACCGTTTGTATTTGCAATCGTTGGTCCGCAATGATGAATTTCCTGTAGGGTAACTTGGTGTAACTGGGCTACATAATATAATTTTATATTCAATCTGGTTTTCCTCAATAAAATGGTTTTAGAAGTTGCCTCTTCCATTCGCCGTTGAGTCTAACCGGACTGAATGCTTTGCATTTAGATCTCCCGCTAAGACGAAATAATTGTTTAGATAGTCTAAACAAGGCTTAATTTTTGGAATAATTTTTCGATCTCGATGTTAAATTGACTATCCGAAGCCGGCGGAGCATACGCCGATATTAAATACAGACATCCATTATCTCTAAGAGGCAGAGAGATAATAGTTGTCTCAAGACAACTAAAGCTTCTAATGTCACTTTGTTCTATAGTATTGAAAAATAGCGGTTTACGAACATGGATTGCCGTACCACCACCTCGCATTGAGTTGCGTTTGTCTGTACGTATTATGTTATAGTTTTAAAATTGTAGGACATGTCTGTCGTTGAGTTTTGTCTCGTTTAGAAAAAACATCTGGTCGGTTGTCCTCCGCAAAACGTAGAAGGTCACCACGTCTATTATATTTTATATGATATAATAGAGTTGACAGTCAGAGAGATTATTTTAAGTGTTTCGCAGTTTAGCCTAGACATTTTAACAACTGAAAAGATTGAGAAGGGTGTCTACCTGACGCTGAAAGATTTGCAACGGTGTTAGACAGGCTAGTGTTTTGGACCTGCAAGCATTCATTGGATCCGATATTATTAGAAGTAATATTATTGGAGCCAAGATTTTTGGAGCCAGCAGTTTTGGAGCCAACATTACCTTTTAGCACGTTTGCAAAGGAGACACCTCCCTGAATATGATTGTCGATCGTCGCAACTTTTTGGTTAGTTTTTTGTTGCGATTCCCTTTCCGTGCCTGAAGTCGATCTGCCACGATTATATATTTTTCACAGCCTCGCCATGAAGCTGGATCACCTGGCTTCTGACACAAAACACAAAATAACCTTTCTTTATCTGTTTCTTTTTCCACTAGGCATTTACCAGGTTCATGCGTATTTTGGCATTTAAAGCACCTACATATGTATATCCCATTTGACAATTTAGTGATATATGACCAAATCTTTGGCATCGGTGACATTGGAGGACACCAGTTCTTCGGATGACACTATATGTCCCTCTATAGACCTTAGATTTTGGACTTTGCTATCCGGAGATAACTGTACCGTTATAATGGGTAGGATTCGGCTTTCTCGTTTAGAATGCACCGTAGCATATCTGAAAGCTCTAACGAATTTAAGGTTATCAACATCATGTTCGTTTAGTTCTTTTAAGACCTCTTCGGGATCGTAGCCAACGCTGAGTCCTTTTAACAGGAATGACTGTAATTTGTCTTCCTTATTTCTAAACGAGAAATATTGAGAACCTGCCTCATTAAGCAGGTCCTTGACTTTTTTTACACGCATTCTTGTTTTTTAGGTTAAGCGAAATCTTATTGTTAGTTAAGGTTTTAATTTCGAAATTATCTTTTCCTACTTCTACTTTTAACAATTTTGACAATACCTGACTATATTCTTTAAAGATTTTTATTGGTGGTGGCGTGGTGGTTTCTTAGTTATCTTTTTTGTTGTTGCTGTGTTTTCTTCATAGTGCAATAATGCACTATGTACATTATTTTCTTTTGTTTCTGTATGTTCTTGTTTCTTTTTCTCATCCTTTTCCTTCATTTGGGATAGAGGGAGCGTGTGGGAGACGACTGATTTGCGTCAGTTTCCAAAATGGCGAATCGATTCTCCTGAATACAGTTATCATTTTTGTTCGATTGTAGTTTCGTTTTGTTTTCTTCGATTGGAGTTTCGTCATATTCTTGCATTTTTTTATAACTTCGTTGAGTTCTTCAACTTCTTTTTTACATACATACAGTGGCTCTCACGACTAATCGGACACTGAGAACAAATATGTTTGATGTCCATTTTCTCAAACAAATGTTTGAGGAATTAAACAATTTATATATACATTATTTCATTCATTAATATAAATTTATTTTATGAAAAAAAAAATCATTTCAACTTAACGGTAAAGAAAAAAACAAGAAAAACGAAAACAACATGGCAATTTCACTCCTCACGCATAATCGGACAGCATTTGTTTTTATTTATTTCTGTATAATATAACGGAAATTCACCGTTAGAAATGAGGATGCAGAATGATTGGAGTGTTGTAACTAAAATGTACCATTTTTTTGTGAGTTGTTGTCAAATACGGATCAACATGGCACCAAGAGGACAACAGACATCGGTTGAAATAAGGAAATTGGTTTTGTCACATCACGAGAGTGGCAAATCTGTTCGCCAAATTGCTGAAATCGTGCAGAGAAGTCGTTCGACAGTGCAAGACATAATATCCCGATTTAAAAATGAAAATAGAGTGCACAATGTGAGCAGAAAAGGGCAAGGCAAAAAATTAAATGACAACGATGAGAGGCTCCTAGTTAGAAAAGTCAACGAAAATCCTTTATCCCTTATCGTCGCAATCTCTACAAGTTTTCCTTAAGGAGACAAGAAATAAAGAAGTGAGTACCGAAACAGTACGTCGAGTTCTAAGAAAGCACGATTTTAATGGCCGAGTAGCTCGAAAAAAACCGTTCATCAGTGAAAAAAATAGAAAAGAACGATTGAAGTTTGCTAAGGAGAATTTGAAACAGGATATGACCTTTTGGAATAGGGTAAAGTTGCATTATTTTAGTACTATTTCTAGTATTCTACATTATAACATTTAAAAATATAGGTTTTGTTCACGGACGAAAACAAATTTAACCTAAAAGGTTCAGACGGAAAAATGTATGTGTGGCGTAAACCGAACCAAGAATTCTCCCATAAACATACACGAGCCACTGTCAAACATGGCGGGGGCTCGGTCATGGTTTGGGGGTGCATGGTGAGTTCTGGTGTGGGGAGCCTTCATTTCATTGAAGGAAAATGGACCAGATGGGCTACATCAGAGTTTTGAAGCAAAATCTGAAGGAAAGTGTCGATAAGCTTGGAATCAACGACAACTTCATATTCTACCAAGACAACGACCCAAAGCACACATCGTATACAGCAAGGTCGTGGCTTTCGTATCATTGCCCCAAGGTCCTGAAAACTCCTGCACAGTCTCCAGATTTGAGCGCTATCGAGCACTTATGGGACGAATTAGGCCGCCGAGTAGCTTCGAAGAGGTTCAGTAACATTCAGCAACTGAAAACGGGACTACGAAAAGAATGGCAGAAAATAACAAGCGAAGTGTGCTCAAAACTGGTTTCTTCAATGCCTCGACGCCTTGAAGAAGTAATTAAGGCAAAAGGATACGCCACAAAGTACTGATAACTAAGTGTCCGATTATGCGTGAGGAGTGAAATTTCCATGTTGTTTTCGTTTTTCTTGTTTTTTTTTTTGTACCATTAAGTTGAAATGTTTTTTTTTCTCATAAAATAAGTTTAGATTAATAAATGAAATAATGTATACATAAATTGTTTAATTACTCAAACATTTGTTTGAGAAAATTGACATCAAACATTTTCTTTTTCAGTGTCCGATTAGTCGTGAGAGCCACTGTAGTTCTGTCTGATCTATAGCTTACCGAAATTCTTTATAAGTGACTTCGCATGAATCAATCACTTCTTCGCCCCTCGATGGGGCTGCCATGATAACAACTTAACACTTTTTATTTTTTTTTATTTTAATATTCTTGTTATTATTTCAATACTGTAACGCACTGCACTGTTGGTATTAAACCTCCTAACAGTATATGGTGGTTATTAATTTTCAAAAAAAAATGTTTTTGCTTCAATTGTTTTGCTTCAAAAATAAATCAGCCTGTTTGATAGCAAAGTCAGAGGCTATCTCATCTTTCGAGTGTTCGCTTTGCGTGTATTAAATACAAATTGTAAATGGTTTTTCATTAAGCGTGTCTTAATTTTTAAATTGAATAAAAAGAATTGTGTGTGGGATATAACCGGAAACTTTTTTGCGAATTAAAGTACATTCAATATCATTACGGTTTTAAAATTATTTCATTCAAATGGTCTCCCTGGCCTCGTTTACAGGACTCGATCTGAGAATCGCAAAAAATTAACTCACCTAGATGGCAAACCGTCAATACTCACGCCCATCACATCGCTCATTTCATCATATATGGGGTCTATGTTTTTTTTTTTTGTTTTCTGTTGGCTGTGGACCACCGCCAGTTTGAAATAACTGTTTTTGATTACTCGCTTTTGTTTTGCGAAGCAAGAGCTTAATACTGCGTTATATTTTTCCTTTAGCGTTTTTACTGTTCGGATCTATGGAATAAACAAATTTAATATACAGTGACTCAACTTTTTGATCACATAATGAAAAGGAAACGGGTTTTTTAGTTCTAACTTTTTGAATCTAAATGTCAATGCAACGAATTTTTGACGAAGTATAGTTACAGATGTTCTCGATAAGAATACGCAAAAAAAAATAAAAATTTACCGTTAGATTTCGGAGAATCTCGGAAATCTATTCTCGAAAGCATGTGATCAATTAGTTGAGACTGTATTGGGTGTGATCGTAGTATAGTAGAACTTGGAGAAATTGAAGTATTTTTCAAATATTATTTAAGTTTTATGTACGTATTGTTATATTGAACCCGGTAAAAGGTAAAAAAAATTACTATTTTTGCATTTGCTAAGTGGTTTACGTTTGTTTTGTTTCAATATCAAATGAAAGAACTAAGCCGCTCTAAAATAGAAGAAATCAAAGTGCTTTTTGATGTTAAGTGCACATACCGTGAAATTTCTATAAAAGCTGGATTTTAAATAGGTTCCATCACAAAAATAAGAAAAAAATTCAAGTTTGAAGATGTAGAAAACAAAGACCGGTGAAAAACCCATCCTGAATTCTGTTGTACAAAGCCGTATTTTGAGACAGATAAAGCACGGAGTGCATGAAAATGCAGTCCAAATGAACAAAGATTTACGACAAAGTGACGGAATAGTTGTATCAAAAGATGCTGTTCGGAAAATTGTACGCAAAAACGTTTACACGGACGTGTGAAAGTGAAAAAACCACTGTTGACAAAACGACATAAGAAACTGCGCAAGGATGACACGCAAAATCGTGAAGCGTTCTACATTTTTACACATTGACTATATAATCAAAGTAATGTCGATGGATGAAAAAAGGCTGCCGAAAATTATTCTTACACACATTTTAGCAGCAAAGGCTAATTTTGTGACTGAGTGGCAGAATCTCGCGGCCGACTGCGGCTTAACCCTCCAGATGTCCAGCCTGCGTTCATGAGGAATTAACTCAGAGCTTTGTTAGCAAAAATAGGGAATAGTTTGTACGAGAATTATACTAATGAAGCCCAATCATCACAGCATCGGTTATATTATAGTAAGCTGAGATATAATTTGCAAGAAAGTACATATTTTCTCAACTTCAATTCGACGGATAAAATAAGCACTATATTTAAACTGAGAGGGGAACTGGTATACCTGAATTTCATACCGCACCGCCCAGATCTACCAATTTTGTGCAATATGTGCAATTTGAATGAAAGAGAAGACGTGTTCCATTTTCTTGCCATTTGCCCGATTTTAAAAGAACTGCGCCTAAGATTCTTTGGATCAACCATCTTGAGTGAAGAGGAAACAATTTGCATTTTAAATGGACAGCAAGGATGGGATTTATTATATAGTTACGCATCTTATGCCCTGCGCTATAGAAAAAATGTAATAGAGGAGAACTTTTAAGTTGTACGTTTATATATTCATATATACATATTTAATTAAAAATACAATTTTTATTTTGTACAATAAGTATTCAAATAATCGTCAATCAGCCAAACCAAACGACTTTGAATTTTTATAGCTTTTGTAAATATACTTAAAATGAAAATAAAAGTCAGTTAAAACTAAACTCACATAAGAAACTCAGGCTAGAGTTCGCAGAAAAATACTCAACTTATACGATTAGTGACTGGGCAAGGGTAGTGTGGTCGAGTGAAACAAAATTAATCGTTTTCGCTCTGATGGTTGTCAATGGACCTGGAAAAAGACTGATATGAAGCAACCCAGTACCGTCACGTAAAATCAATCGTTAAGTTTGGTGGCGGATATTTGATGATATGGGGATGTATGGTCATGGAAGGTGTTTGCCAATGTGTGGAAGTTAAAGGGAGAATGTATGCCAATCAGTACGTCAGCATCCTTAAACGAGGACGGCGGAAATGTCTGAATGATTGGAATAAGACCGTGTCGGACATTATCTTCAAGCAATAAAATGATTCGAAACACACTACCAGAGTGGCTTAAACATGACTTGAAGGTAAGCAGTTTCAAACGCTTGATTCGCCACCACATTCTCCCGATCTTAACCCGATCGAAAGTCTTTGGGTTGAGGTCAAAAGTGCAATTTCAAAAATGCCAGGAGACTTTCCAAATCCAAGCGATTTCTGGGACCGCACTCAAACTGCTTGGAACAGTTTAGGCTCTATCAAGTGCAGAACACTTGTGGAATCTATGCAAAAGAGAATTCAAGCTGTTCTCAGAGCAAAAGGAGGTCATACTGAATATTAATCTACAACCGTTTGTCACAGTCAACTAATTGATCACATATCATATTTTGTACTTTTTCCTGGTATATTGGAATTAAAAAAGATATTTATGTTTTTTTTTCAGTTGTTAAATAACAATATTACTATTATTTTCTCCTCAAAATTTCAATGAATTATCTTAATAAATAAAGAAGTTACAACGAAAAATATTTTTTTTACTTATCATCTGATCAAAAAGTTGAGTCACTGTATGTATGTATATTGATATGAAACTTATGGCATTAAGCTATTCACTTTATTATCGATGCACGATGCATTGAACTGCTGTGCCACTTTGTCCCAAGCTGTATCCTTTTGGTGCGGAGTAACCGGGTCCGTGTTTTTAATTTCAAAAATGTATTTATTTTTTTTCAACAAAATACTAACCGAAAATAAATATACGTCAAACCAAAACAAGTTTAATCTCTGATTACCATTGACAACCGGATTGACATATAAAACTGAAATATTGAAACGTTTTTCGCAAAGCTATGGTTTGGTGACCAAAGTAAAAAAAAAAAACAAGGTGAACAAACACTCTTTCGTTACCAGAGATTCTTAACCATGGGTTAAGCCTTACCAGAGGTTTAACCAGTTGTGAGAAAACCGACCCTAAGTCAACGAATTTCCTTCTGCTTGGAGTCTCGGTCTCACAATATTTTTTTTAAATTCCATGCCACAGTCCGATGATTCTGGTTCATCTTGGGATGGCTATAATGAGGTAAATGCACCTCTCATTCATAATTACAGCGACTTTTGTGTACTGATTGCACGGCATTTTGCTATCTAGTGCAAAAAACATCATGGCTCTCATAAATTCCAAGAACTGCCATCCGAAAGAGTAAGAAAAGGTTTGAGCAAAATGTATGTACATTCTTCTATCCTACCAAAACGTGCAAATCCGGTGTATTTACATCAAAGTGAATACGGGAACAATCTTGCATTTCTTATGCATCTCTTGTAGTTCTATATTTTAGCTTTTATTTAATATTTACCGTTAGAATTTCTGCAAAGCAGGCACACTTTAAAATAAAATATTTTCGCATATGCATTTACATGAGTTTTTCTGGATTTCCCTTATACACACACACAAGTCCACACACTCGTATACCCATTATGCAAACCAAAAGATTTTATCTTCGTATGGAACCGTTTTAAGTTGCCTGGATACAACATACAACCCATATCCTGTGTATTTTCGCTTCAGTTGCAAGGTGTGCAGAGTCCACATTTGCATATTGTGATACAGATTCCCGTTTGATATACAAGGTCATATCGTAGAAAGCATTCCCTGAAGTAAAAAAAAGGGAATTTTTAACAAAGAGAATCTGATCCAACGAAGGAATACCATACAAATTTACTGCTGCATTTATGTATGAACCTACTGCACTGATATTTCCCGTCCGCAGATTTTCCAACAAGGATTTTATGGGTTTTTGGTAATAGAATTTGGATTACCTACCTACTTGAAAATTATATTAAAAAACTACGACATATGTATGTACATTTGTGCACACCAAAGTTTAGACAAGCGGAAAGGATTATAGTGGTATAGCACTCAATGCAATTGGGTATCTGGAGCTGAGTTTTTAAATCCGTATTCACTGTAAAAGCTCCCTCTTCCAAGAAAAGCTATTGACAATGCAGTACGAACAGGAACTGGATGACTGGATCTCGTTGCCAGATGTGGAATCGAGCTGAAAGAAGTCGGCATTGAAAACTGGAAGTCTAAATTGTATGAGGAAATTAGACGACCAGGGGCCTATACCACGAAACAATAATTAAACAAACTAATCGACGCATCGCGAAGCGACATTTGTTAAAAATATCCCTTGTATTATTTAAAATCAAATTTTTTTAATGAAATTCAATTTTGTAGGCCAAAATAGAAAATTCGAAAAAAAACTGGTAAGTGTAAGTTTAGTGCTTGCGATGATGGTGCTTGGTATCATCGGGAAAGATTCTTAAGCAATTGTTGGCCTTCGAGAAGAGGAGTCAATGAGTTCCAAAATGGTTATAATGCCAGTTTGAATTTGTTTGACACAACCTTGCAGCTATTTGGTGGCAATTTTATTTTAGTATATAAAATACATTACGTTAGGTTAGGTTAAAAGAGGTTATGAGGCTGGGCGATTATAGAACACCAGCCACCATTATGGTCCATTCAGATCCCCTTGGACCTTCCTTTGATGACCCCTTCTAAACATTTAATTTCACTGCAAAACTTAATAGTTCCAGAGTCCCAAAGAAGAATCTTCCTAAAAAGTTCTTGCGAGAACAAGCAATGCCATGAAACTCACATGTACGATTAGGCTTGCCACCTTCTAGAAAATCTCGTGGAGGACTTAAAACAAATAAAACTTTTTTTAAAAATTAAAATGCGTGTATTACCCAATTATTACAAAATAAATAATTGTAAAATAACAATTCAATGAAAAATGGATAAAGGACTAGAAAGATACAAAAAAAAAAAAAAACACAAAAATGCTTCTTCAGTCAATTCAATTCAATTCAATTCAACTTTATTGAGACAATTTCAAAACATATTTACAATTCTTCCTTATTTTATAATTTTGGCCGACTCTGAAAGTATGTCTGGCTCGCTCAATAATTACATACATGGTAAATCGTTGTTATGATTTAAATCTTAATCTAAATTCTATAAAAGAATGGAATACAATTTTAAGGTGTATGCTTGCTCCCGACATACAACATCAACTTAGCTTCTATTGGGTTTTTCTAAATACTAAATTTTAAAATAAACTTAAGCCTAAAAATTAAAACTAAATAGGATCCAAAAGTGGATAAGTAAATAAATATACTATCAATGATAAATAATTCAACTCATTTATTAAAATTTGCTTTACCATAATAATTTTTTTTTCTTACGGACACAAAACTTTGAATCTCCTTAATGAGTTATATAAGACTATATAGACAAAAAGAGATAAAAGCATTGTTAACGTTGGTCTTTGTAAGGTTCAAAATCGTTCTATCCTCTTAGATTGGTTGGCATCGCTTTATCGTAAAAAGGCATAGCTAAGTTTCTATTTGCATCTGGTCTTAATTGGGAAGCAGACGCACTGTGCAGACAATTAAACGGTGAAAGGTAATAGTTATCATGAATACTTTCGTTGCTATTTGAATCGAATAGAGAACTTACTAAAGGGTTAGGGTGTGAACCAAGACGTTCTAATCTTTTTAACAAAAGGGCGGTTTGGTAAATCAATAGTGGTGTAATTTTTGTTTTATCGTACAACGTTTTGTTAGAGAACCATTTCTTATTAGGTCTTCTGAACTTTCCACTGCAGAATCTCAAAATTTTCCTTTCGAAATTCTCCAACTCTTTCGCTACAGTTGGAGAGATTGTAAACCAAGTGCTGAAACCGAAGGTTAGAATGGGCCTAATAAGCGTTTTATACATGAGAATTTTGGTTTTCTCGGGTAAGTGCTTGGAGTGTAACAGAGGTTTTAAGTTGGCTGTTACCATTTTCGCTTTCATGAGTATTTTCCTGGCGTGTTTATTAAAAGAAAATCTATTATGAAGATTTATCCCTAAAAATTTGAGTTCAGTTTTTAAAGGGACATTGTTCCCATGTATTTGTAAACTCAGGGCTTTGCTGTCTTTCACCGCAAGGTAGTGACCCTTTCCCCTGGAGTTTCGGAAGCAGATGAGACTGCATTTATTAGCGTTTATTTTAAGGCCCCATTTTCGAAAAAAAGAATCCAAAATGGGCATTTTATCTTTAATTTTGCAAAGAGCAGTGCTTGGCCTTTCGTCACTAGCTAAGACGATGGTATTATCAGCATACAAAATTCCACCTGGCTCGTGTAATAGAGGATCCTTAAACGGAAAGTCATACAGGAATATATTGAATAGGGACGGACCCAGAATTGATCCCTGAGGTACACCTGAGAGTACCGCAATTAGGTCAGATGAATCTGATCCTATATAGATGGAAATGAATCTCTCCACCAGGAAACTTCTAATGATTCTTATCAGCCAATTGGGAAATCTTAAAGATATGAGCTTAAATAACAAGCCATTATGCCAAATGTTATCAAAAGCCTTTTCGAGATCTATATCCAAGCATACAGTTGTTTTTCTTCTTCTCAGATTGCTAATTACTTTGTGTTGTAGAACTAATAAGGCGTGTTCAGTGGAATGGCCACTCTTAAATCCAAATTGGTTATTTTGAATCAAATTTGATTCGTCACAGTATCTATTAAAATGCTCTGATAAAACACTTTCGAACAATTTTCCAATGTTGGACAGCAAAGAAATAGGACGAAAGTCTTCTATATTTTTCGCGCTTTTACTTTTGGCTATTGGTAGCAGTTTAGCAATTTTCCACAACTTAGGAAAGTAACCGTTGTTGATGCACTGGTTAAATAGCGCTGTTAATGATACGTCTAATGAGTAGGGGCATTTTTTTAAAATAAAGTTTGAAATATTGTCAATACCACAAGATTTCTTATTATTAAGACTCAGTCTAATATTGTTAACAGAATTTGGAGAGGTAAACGGTGATTCATTCAAGCATATTGCATTGTTGGAAGAGGAAAAGGTCTTTAAATGTCTATCAATTTGTGTTTCACAGAAATCACTAACTTTTGCATGTACTTCATTTGTTAGTCTCTGGTCGAAAAATGGGATTTTTTCAGCGTATAATTCTGAATAAAAGTCCTTAAAAGCTTCTATTTTGCTTTGAGCGTCCCCTAATTCAATGCCATTGTGCTTAAGCACGTCCTTGCGAATATCAGTGCCAAAAAGTTTTCTACCAGTTATCTTGTCTATTTCTCGGAACGCTAGAGGGGAGGGTTTAATTTCTTTGAGTTTTTTATTAAACGAGTTATTGAGATCTATGGTAACTCGTTCTTTAATTATCTTGTTTAAGCATTGGACTTTAGAGTGCAATTGTTGGTATTCTAAGTTAATTCTATTGAGATGTCGATGAAATATTTTTTTTAACTTTCCAAGCCATATATTTCTTAACTTTAGCAATTTTTTTGTTAGATCGGATATATTATGGTATCTTAAACTTTTGGTTTCACATATTTGAGAGTTTCTTTCAATATTTCTGGTAATTTCTGAATTAATCTGACATATTACTGAGTCTATTTCTGAGTTAGAGGCATTTCTTTCTAATGGGATATTAATTCGCGAGAGACCATTATGCAATCCGATTCGGAATGTTTCCCAATTTGTATTTTTAAAACTCACGTATGTCTCTGGTGCCTGCAAAATTGGTGAAAAATTTGAAAAATTAAATTCGAGTGAAATTCCGTAGTGATCTGCCATTGTGGGGAATGTTGAACATATGGAAGGATGAGCATACGCCAAAGAAGATGAAACTAAAAAGTAATCTAAGACTGAAGATGATCTGGGGAATGTAGGACTACAAGGGGATACCAAATCTAGTCTTAAAAAGGGACCATTGAAAAACCAACTATGCATAGTGTTACCGTTTAAATTATTCAAAGAATCACCCCATTGTATGTGCCGCGCATTAAAATCACCTCCAATTATAGCAACATCAAACGTTTCGATCAAAGCATAAAGTTAATCTAGTTCTCTGCGCAAAGGTGCGCCTGCTTTGGATGGTATGTATATACTTCCTAATAGTGTTCTACTTGTTAAACCAGTAGAGGAGTCTCTTGAGCTTAAAGTGGCCAAAGTCACTGAGAAAATTTCACTTCGGAAAGGAACTGTATTATACATGAATTTTTGGTCCAAGATAATTGCAGTTCCTCTGCCAGAATCGTTTCGGATTACGTTAAAGCCATTGAAGGAAGGCTTATGCCTGGGACTTAACCTAGTTTCCGATAGGAAGCATATTTGGGTTTTTTTTTGTTTAAGGATATTATAGAGTTCAAGTCTTCTTTCATAAGAGATAATAGAGTTAAAATTAGTTGAGATTATATTCATTCTAGTGGAAGCCATTAAACAACAATCGAAGCGACGAAGTCGAGATATGCGAACATTTTCTCTTCTTTTGTTTTTAGTAGTTGGTACTGTGGCCAAAATTGTCTTATTTTAATGAGAAGATCTTGAAATGATATGCTAAAGAGATTTTTCGCTTCATTTAAGAAGCTGTTAAGGTCACCTGCTTGAGAATTGACATCGGTTGAAGCTGCGTTTGTTCTTTTGGATCGAGGAGCAGTATTTTTTAAAGAGTATTTTGCCATGTCAGCAAAAGAGACGTTGCTTTGAGTAAAGTTGTTTATATTCTCTTGCACGGCGGTAATATTGTCCCGTGCTATTTGCCTTGTTTTTTGCTTTAGATTTTCTTTTTTATTTTTATATTTAAGATAAGCAGGGCATCCCCTATAACTTGCTGCATGGCCAGGCTCATCACAATTGACGCATTTTGGTGTAGGAACTTCTTTGTTAGCTTCCTGCAGACTTTTAAACGATGCGATACATACTTCTGAATCGTGAGATTCACCACATAGTACGCACCGACTCACATACGCACAACATTCACCAGAATGTCCAAATCGCTGACAGCGGAATCATCTTATAACAGACCTGCTGTGTTTTTTTTCCCAATAAATTCGTTGGAAAAGTAAATACCTCACAGCTGTAAGTTCTTTAGCCGATTCGCCTAGATCTAATTGGACAGAAAATATATTGAGTTTAATATTTTGCTCTTTGGTTCTTGCCGTAGTAAAAGGAATAATTTTGTTAATTTTAACATTAGGAACTGCTTCAGTTAGAGCTTTTTTAATTTTCTCTACTGGTGTGTCACCATCGAGACCCTTCAACAAAATTGAAACGCGCTTTGCCTCTTTAGGAGAAAACGAAAAAGCTCCTATTCCAGTTCCGCGTAGTCTTTCAATTATTAATACATGAACCTTTGAATTACTTACATAGACCTTTGTTTTTCTATAGCCCATATTTATAAATTTGTGTCTTAAATCCGAGATGTTGCATTCGGTTGCAGCAAGTCCTACAACTGTACTAATAAGCTCACAGTTGGCACCAAAAATAAATATAGGTGGACAAAATGTAACGTTTTTAAGACTGTAAGGGTTAGTATTGTTAGTACGTACACTATCTTTAGTATTAATTGAATTATTTGATGATTCATCGTTTGGAATAATGTTACCAGAGGTTTCTGGGAGCGTTGAGTCGATGTTTAGAAGAGGAGCATACATATTGTTGGAGAAGTTCCCGTACTTGGATGGCTGTTGAGACGAATCTTCCAATTGATTCTTTCTTTTTTTCCCGGCATTCGATTGAAAATTGCTTGCAGCACGTTTTAAATTTCCGATGACAGTTGTCCACTCACTTGGTTGAGCGGATTCGTTGTTTACATCCATCATTGGCATGTCACTTGTGTTTGTGCACTATACACTATGTAATTGGGCGGCAATCGTTTTTTCAGATTCATATAAGGGAGAGTGATTATATACTAAACCAGCAGCAGTGCTGGCATCAGCAGATCGAGAGTCGCTCTTGCTGTGAGCTGAGTGTTCACCTATGTGATACTTGTTTTTAAACTTATTGAGTGTACTGTCGGTGGCTAGTACATATTTATCAAAGTAATTCGAATCAACACCGCGTGTTTCACTACGTGGGTTATCTATGTCGGCACTTTTTTTATATTCCAGCGTTGAAGCTGGAATATTTTCACTTATTTTTTTATTATTCTCCACTGTAAAGAGTCACTATCTCAAGAGGAAAATTATTTGCGGGCAAAGCCGCTGGAAAAAAAAAAATCGGAAAAGGAAACTTTTTGTTACACAATTTTTCGCACGTCCTATCACTATCGCGCGACTAAATAAAAATATTGCTTGAGCATATAAACATGTCAGAATAATAGCAAAATTAAAGTTTAAAAACATATTTTTTATTGACTCTCGATAATTTCAGAAGCTCATTATTGTTCTTGACGTCCTCATAAAAATCGTACTGTTTGACTCTTTGAGAAGTGAAAGGAATTAGATTTTGTTTTAGTAATTATGTGTGTGGAGGACATTTTTTTTATGGAGGACGGAGGACATCACCTTACAAAGGAGGACTGTCCTCCTTAAAGGAGGACGGGTGACAAACCTATGTACGATGTACATATGTATGCACATGTATCTATATCATATTTGAAAGTGCCTGGACAGTATACCTTTTAAAGTTCCTCGCTTTGTCCTGCTTAGTCCAAAGATTTATTTGACCCTCTTGTGGTCAAAGTCTGAGTGTGAGATAATAATAGAGATTATCGAATCTATAAACAACTTTCCATCTTTCATACTCCGGGTAATAATTTTTTTTCTATTTCTTAATATTGTCTCCATTTACTTGATCCACTCGGTGGATATCTTATTTTTTTTACTATATTTAGCAAACACTATCCTGAAAACTGAAATTTTAAGATGTGACATTATGTCACAGTAGGAATATTGTGTGTTAATTTGACTTAACAAATTTTTGAAGTGAAACTTCTTTTCTCGCGCTGTGAATCCAAAATCGTGTAACGAAATTTCGTCACGAAAAACATTGCATCTCTTTCAGAACCCAACGTATTAGCATGCGTTAGAATGAGATACACTCTACACTCAGTCTCAGCTTTGTTCACAGCCCAGCTCAGTCGGGGGGCCGCTCACGCAGTGTAAGTACCTACATGTGTGTGCTACTTGGTGGGGTTTCGGGTGGTATACAGTGCTAGCGCGCTCATACATGAAAGCATTGTATCTTGTATGTGAAACCACTCTCATCAAGCTCTTTTCGAATTGAAATATTGAGAGCGCGAATAATGAAAATTAAGAATGAGATTGAGAACTAAAAAAATGGGATTTGGCTTTTAATACTTACGAGCTTACGACTTACGAGTATGACGGATTTATTTCTCTTTCTTTGGTAGGAATTTGAATGAAACCATATGAGTAGTAAAACCCATTTTATGTGTGTGGGTGTGTATGTTCTCAAAAACATACAGTGAATAAGCCAAAACAAGAGTCATAACATTGCGCAGGTTATAGCGTGAATGTATATTTCTTTTTCTGCATATTTTGGGAAAAATATGAATTTCGTGTTTTAGTTGATTTGTTCTGTGCCCAAAATGCAAAATGTGATTATTGACTATTTGAACGAGAATAAAATTGATATTTAGATCAAAGATGGTTAAAAACTATGTATTTGTTGTTTTTGTTAAGCATATTATAATACATAGTACAGACATATGTATATGTAGATTTATATTGTAATTTTGTTCAAATTTAAGCCAACGAAGCTACCTAATATTTAAATTATAATCTACACAGGCGCAGGTAATCCGATGCCTTACGAAAGTAAATTAACCAATCGGTAATTCTGCTGAAAATTAGAGAAGATAACGCAACCTCCCCTGACAACTGCCATTTTGGAACTAACCAAAAACCAAAATACAGTTGAGTCGTTCCGGTCGTACACATAACTAAGGTAGTATCAGTACACTAGTTACTCTTACTAGTAGTGCATACATGATAGCATTGTATGTGAAACCACTCTCATCAAGCTCTTTTCGAATTGAAATATTGAGAGCGTGAGGAATGAAAATAATGAATGAGATCGAGTTGAGAACTAAAATATGGGATTTGACTTTTACTACTTACGAGCTTACGACTTACGACTATGACGGATTTATTTCTTTCTTTGGTAGGAATTTGAATGAAACCATATGAGATACAGTGAATAAGCCAAAACAAAAGTCAACATTGCGCAGGTTATAGATATTCAAACTTTTGGTAATTTTGGTGAATCAAAATAAATAAGTTGTTAAATTCAGTTGTCCGTGTTGAATGATGTTGATGTATGTAGGTATATGTATGATTATGATATCTTTCTTCTGTCTGTCCGTCAATTTCGCTCTTCGCTCTCTTGCAATCTCTATCTATCTGTATTTATCTCATTCGTAAAGTTATATGAGCAATACAAAAAATATATACACCATTTTTAAAAAAAAGTTTCACTTCTACCGCGTTTGACTGACACACACACTTTTTTTTTTCCATGACCAATTAAAGAAGTCAAAAAGATTTGTTATCAATATTTTATATTTGAAAATAGACTATTCTTGTATATGAAATTTATAAAAGCAATAATAGTGCAATGCAACATCGCATTAATTGAATTTTGATGGTGCATTTCGATGGCACACCCGGCATCTTTTCCGCATATCTTGCTTTATTATGGTGTGATTCATTTGATCATAAAGAATCATTCACAGTAGAGTAGACTGCTTTCCTTGATAGGAATTAACCCAAACTATATAGCCATTCACAGTCGCACATACCTTCCCGAAATGACATTCAATGGAATAATGCTAAAAAACAATGCACTGGTGCCTGCCTGGTTGACTTCGAGAAGGCCTTCGACACCGTATGGTTAGAAGGGCTTTTCTATAAGCTGACTAGGATGGGTATGCAAAAACCTCTGCTATATATGATCTACGATATGTTAATGGGAAAGAAGTTTGTCGTCAAATGTGGCAACGTAACTTCGAGTACAATCTTTGATATTAAAAACGGTTTACAACAGGGTGCGGTGAATTCTCCGATACTGTTCAACATTTATACAAGTGATCTTGTAGGTTCGCTCAGATTTGGTATAGCGTACGCAGACGATCTGGTGGCGTACAGATCAGGTCCAAAAATCGAGGTTATTAATATCCTTTTGCAACGTGACTTCGATCAAATTAAGGTTTATTGCGACGAAGACGGAAACAGTTTTGTTCAGGACTCCATTGATTAGGGCTTCTAGAGATACCAGAAAAAACTGGAAAAAATTTGGCATCATTGGACAGCACGGGCGGCCATTGGCTGTGAAAAGTGTGGTTAGATATCTTGGTATTTGGCTCGACCAGTACTTGTATTTTGATAAACATATAGATGCTGGTCTCGCCAAGGCTAAAATGGCCTTTGCTCTGACAAGAAGACTGTTTCACAGCAGTCAACTTGACTCCAGGGTGAAGGTCATTTGTTACGTTGCCCTAATCAGACCAATTATAGCATATGGTTGTCCGGTGTGGTTCAATGTTGCGCCTTTCTACATGGAAAAGATTCGCGTGTTTGAGAGGCAATGTCTTAGGACCTGTCTCAGATTGTACAGAACACCAGAGTCCCAGTACATAAAATATTATCCCAACAAGGTCCTTTACAATGGGGCACATCTGAACAGGATTGACAATTTCCTTATTAAGGCGATTCGAAGGCATATTGCAAGGGCGATGACCAGCGACAATAGCCTGATCTTCAGGGCTTATTTCCCCCAATGAAATGTACCATGAAAGTACGCTCCTATCGGGCTTTATCCCACCAGAGGTATTTCTTCATATTGATGCTAAAGGGTTAGTTCAAAAAAGGGATGGTATCCCGGTATTGTACCACCGCCACCGCGGTGCGCGAGATAAGCGGCTCATCCACGGCGGGTTCGACGCCAATGCTCATGAGCTCCTTCGTTTCAGTACCGCAATTGCGGACCGGGATGTAATAGATACGGAAAAGCAATATAATTATGGTGGCTTATTGAGGAGGGGGTCGATGACGCGCTCTCCCAGGTCGGTGCGTTACTTTTGTAACATCCTAGTTTTTTAAGTTAGGTTAGTTACGTAGGTTAAGGTAAGCTAGGGGGTCTCCGTGGAGTAGTTGGGCCCGCTTTTACGATGCATCGTCTCCGAGAGGTGACCGACGCTGCGGCCTCGCTCAGGTCTCGGCGGCGCGAGGGGGCGGTAATGGCGACGGCCAAGCGCCCGAGGATGCAATCAGGATGGTGACCACTCGGGGCACTAGGCAACGGGCGCTTACCACACTGATTACAGTTAGATTAGACTAAGTAGCTAGGGTATTTTAGGTAGGTTAAGTTTTTATAGTTTAAGGATACAAATAATAAAACATTGATACGGAACCCAAGTTTCCAAACTTTTCTTGGGATGATATTGTAATATTAGCGTGTTCGTAATATAGTTAGGTAAAAGCCGAAAGGCAATAGTTTGTAATTATAGAGTTAAGCCTAGAGTGCCCCCTGGGGGCCAGTAAGCTAAATTAAGTAATTTTTGTTAGTTTTAAATTAGATTTAAGCATTTTTGTCTAGTATGTAAGTAAATATTGAAAATTGAACACTAAAAATGTTTTTAAAAAATAAAAAAATACCTTCCCGAACTTTATATCCCCAGCTTTAACATGTGTAGGTTTCTTCTGCATAAACTGTTTTGTGCTATAGCGACCAAAGTAAGGCTCAATGGCTTCGTCGACACTATATGCAGCTTTTAGTGGGGCAACTTTAAGGAACTTATTGTTCAGTACATCAAATAAAGGTTTTACTTTGGCAAATTGATCACTGCATATTAATTTTGCAAACATGTACAAATGCTGACATGATAAAGTTGAATCGACCACGGGACAAAGATTTTGCAGCTCATTTGGAGTAAGTATCTTAAGCTTACTCCCAATACATTGATCGCCTGGAAAATCCATTGTAACTGCTAAGCAAAAGAATCTCAACAAAGCTCTTCATTTCCGCGGGAGTTACATTTCCAATTAAATTCTTCTGCGCAGCGTACCTTAGTGTTGGTTTTTTTTTTTATAATTCACGCGCGCTAAAGGTGTTATGAATACCCTTAAAATGTCTTGCACAGCGCGGGCCATAGGGAAATCTAGGGAGGATGAAAGAGTAGATGCCGATGCGCATTGGTCTTAAATACTTGTAGATCGTAACGGGAGGAAAAAATTGTGGCTGGTATGATGGCTTATCAAATGCCATACTTCGGTGTCAAAAAATTGTGAAATTTTTGGCCAAATCCACATCTACATCATGAATTCTTACTCCACTCCTCAAGTCCATTTGTGTATTTCATTTGTAAGTTTGCTTTTGATAGGGTTTCTGGATTCTTGAAAGAGACGCATCAAGAATAGCTAGGAGAATATCACCTTCTGATTCTCATTCACTTCCACTGTCGTCATCTATCATCTGCACAAATATCGCTGAGGCTTCATTATCTGCATCAATGGAGTCTTCATTAGTCATGCTCATGTACTCATTTGCATTATTGGCCGGCAAAATGTAAAAATTTTCATTTTCTAATTCTCTTTCCTCTTCTAGAACATCCTGAATTTCGTGAACATTTAAATATAAAAACACAAAAGAATGGTAGTTCTCATACTGATACATTGTGTCATAGTAATTTTTCAACCGCCCGTAGCGCAAGTGGTTAGTGCGTCGGACTACTGAGCCAGCGGTCTTGGGTTCGAATCCCGCCGCAAAACACCTAAAAGTTTTTCACAGTGCCCACCTCTTTCGAATGTCTGACAAGCATCAAAGAGTATCATTTGTCACGATTGAGCTTCTCAACTCGCCGTTCGGAGTCGGCAAAAAAAAAAAAAATGTAGGTCCCTTCCATTCGTGCAAAAATATAACACGCACACACAAATGGTTGCGAGAAGCAGGCCCAGGTTCACCTCGAGCTGTAGCGCCAACTAAGTAAGTAAGTAAGTAATAATATAAGATATATTAACTGCATTGACAAAAATACTTTCGAAATTTAAAGCTGCATTTCTCGTGAATATAATTAATACAAGAAATGATCTGCACATCAATAGGTAATAATATATTAGTTACTTTTTACTGCACATTGTCATCTTTTTTAAAAACTTAAAATTTCGATAGAAAAAACATACACTTACGATCTTAAACTTGCACGAAAAAGATTAAATTCTGGAAGATGGACAACAGAATCAAAGGACTGCAATTTGAAAAAATAAAATAATGCCTACTATGGTCGTTTGCGATTTGATTTATTTTGCTGTTACATAATGTATCGGTAGGAGAATGTGGGTTAAATAATATTTTTTTTCTTTTAGTCTAAATAAACTTAAAAATTATACATTTTATCTTTTATTTTATTAATATTTTTGTTTAACATACATATGTATGATATACATATGTACCTACGTAAATTATTATATATGTTGTGTGTTATTGTTTTTTTGTGTTTTACATTAATTTTGTATTTGATTAAAGGAACATTTGTACAAAATCTTTTTCTATGTAACATAATATGTTATTATATGTACATATATATTTCCTTATAAAATTTTATGACTAAGAGAAGAGCTTAACCCTTAAATGCCCAGATGTCTATTTTGGGCACGCACTCTTTGAACAAAAAGTTTGTCCATCGAAAATATTTCAAACTGCATGCGAATAGTTTTAGTACGTTCTACGATACTAGCGACACAGTTTGCACCGGTTGCCGGTTGAAACCAACTGCATTTGAAAGCTTTAAATTCAGTTGAGTTTGCGCCGCACGACGATACGCATTTTTTGTGAATTTGCGATTTTCACACATACAGGTGTTTGTGGAAAATCGGTCGAATCCGACGCTGAAAGAATTGTTTCCGTGTTTATTATTGTGTCTAGAAAGTGATGTGAGTGTTCATAAAAAATTAAAAAAAAATGCATCTTTTTTTTTGATTTTTTGTTCGTGCCCAAAATGGCACCTTGGTCACTCAGGCGTCAGGCCATAAATAGTGTTATGTGTGCGCATATGTAACAAAGTTTGTTTTCGTTATTTTTTTTCGGTTTGTTATTTAGAATGCCGCGCAAAATCGATTTTCGCAACGAAGAAGAGTTGGCAGAATACGTGAATCAACAAGCATGGTCCAATAGGGAAACCGGCGATTTTTTCGGAGACGATAGTGACATAGATCCGGAGCCACTCTATGAATGAATCGTGACCATGATGGTGACGACTTAGGTGTGCCCTCACGTCAAAAGACACGAAATTTTGCAGCTTCCGCTGACGAAACAGTAGTTCCGAACGTTTCTAGCTACGCTGTTGTAGCTAGCAGTGGCAATGAAGCATTGAATCAAAGTAAAATTTGATTTAAATTTTTTATTTTTTTTATATGAACCGCCTTTTCTACCACATGTGCGATATGGCTATCATCAACGCTTGGATGTTATATTGACGCCACTTCGATTGTACGGTATAAACTTTATTTATCATGGAAGTTTCCACTTGTCTTACGAAATCCGGCATACCGTCGGCACGAAAACCTGGTCTCCCATCGAATTTGGAATCAGAAATCGCAGCCAAGCGGGGTCGAGTGAATGTTGCTCCTTTGTCACCGAACGATATACGGCTAGTCACAATCGGCCACTTGCCGGAGCACGCTACAACTCGACATCGATGCAAAAAAACCTGGCTGCGACTCACGAACTCGATTTGTTTGCCGGAAATGTCAAGTTCATCTGTGCCTCAGCAGTGAAAAGAACTGTTTCATGGAATTTCACATGACCTGAGATACGCCGCTGATGCTTTTTGATCAGAATTTGGTTTTTTTTTAAATAATTTTCATACAATTTTTTTCGTTTATTTTCAATAAAAAATTACTTCCATACAAACACACCTTTTGAATTTTCTTGTGAGTTATGACTTATGCGTGACCAGCGTGCCCAATTGCGTACGCATTACCTGAAATTACCTGTCACATACCCAGGTGAGTTATATGAAAAGCCGTAAAACAAAAGTTGTTCAGAATTGTCTTCTCTACAACATACTCGTATAATTATTTCCCAAAAAAAAAAACTTGGGCATTAAAGTGTTAAATCTAACTTATACTACCGAAAACTTTCATCTTATGAATCTCACTACACTGGACGGGAAACGAGATACATCCAAAAGCTACTTGCCAAGCGATTCATCAATTGCAGAACTGAGAGTGCTCTGAGCGCACTCTGAGCGGCGAACAGAGCGATTTATCTCTGAAACAGACTTCAGCTCTTAGCTGTCATATGATTATAATTCGTTTGGTTTCAACCATGATTTTCATCCATATAAAACCTATTCTACGCCTACGCCATAACAAAAAAATTTGTCTGCAATCATATATATAATTTCTGTAGTATAGGTACCATTTGCGGCTCTCACACTTAACCAATCTTAACAAATGAGGTGTCCAAAGAAAGAGAATTCCCTGGAGCACTGACGAATTGCATTTTCAATTTATAAATTTTAATAAATTAAAAAAGAAGGGGTTGGATTTTTTCTTGCGAGAGTTCTCGCATGGGCACACTAGTTCCAATTATTTTGGAAATTGTTTTCCATTTTTACCTTCCTGTCAAATGTGGCGTTGGCTCAACATTTTACTCAGAATCAGAATGCTCAGTCAATTTATTCTGAGCGCACAGAGTTCCACTCCATGACATTCCACCCTCTTTACAGTCCGAGCTGAACCACAAACAATTTATTTGACACTTCACGCTCTGCTCTATATTAAATAAGAAAATCGCCCAATTTAAAATTTAAAAAACCTAAATTAGACACTTTTCATACGTATGAAGTTTTAAAAATGAAAATTGGCATTACCAATGAATTGGTAGGTATGCGAGAATTTTAAAAAAAAAAAACAAGAGGAAGCTTATTTTACTTTAGGTGACGTTACAGCTCGGGGTGAGCCTGGGCCTGCGAGAAGCACGCAATGATTTGTGTGTGCGTGTTTTTTGTTTTTTGCCGACTCCGAACGGCGAATTGAGAAGCTTATACTCGTTGATTGCTTGTCAGACATTCGGAAGAGGTGGCAACCGTGAGAAACTTTTTTAGGTGTTGGACCCGGGCTGGGATTGAACCCGAGTAGCAGGCGTAGTAGTTCAACGCGCTAACCATCACGGCCACGACGAGGAAGCTAAGTGCGCTTATAAATCGAAAGCGGGAGACAAATCAAAGGCTGAGCGCGATACATCATGAAATATACTACCTTCGATTTGCAACAGTGCCTCCCAATACCATTTTTAAGTTCCTCAGTTTCGTTTTATTAACACCCATTGCGGACATATAACCTAATTGCTCATGACTGTCGGGCCAGCCAGTATGTTATATGTGGCATGAAACGTTGGGAAATTGTGGTGGAAACGACATCGCCTTATATGTATCTTACTATGTATCTTCGGAACTTACCAATTAACGCTCTCGAAATTAATCAAAAGATGAATTTTTAACGCAATGATATCTTCAAATGATTGTATGGGCTTTTGCTTGGCATCGGAAGATTTCCTGGTGGCTAAATAACTGTCTAACACAGGACCGTGGATGGGGAAGAACTTCCAGTCCCGAATATAAGAGCTTTTGTACTGTTACACGTGAGGCTTGGGGCTTAGCATTGACATGTAATAGTATCGTACCATGCCATTGCATGCACTACTCACGACTATTTCCTTAGAAAGTTGTATTACGTTTATCGTTTCTCGTGGTTAATGAAATGAAAAGTCTATCAGACTGTCACCATGAATTTTTCTAGGTGAAGATTGGAATCGAGGATGTTTTTTAGTTTTGGCTACATGTAACATACATCCAACCACTGCCTTGGTCCCTACATACTCCACTTTTCACCACAAGTTATTATTCGGTGCAAAAGCTCTTTAATAACAGCCTTGCAGTTCAAAATTTGTTGAAACTCCTTGCCATTCAACATGAAAGAAACATGTCCGTTGGATCCAGATTTTTTTCTTTCCCTAAATATTGAATTTGTTAATTACTCGACTCCAGCGCCACCTATCGGATCCAGATTTTGTAGTTTTCTCTTTAGGTACTGTACCAACATCAGTCATAAATATGAGTTATTTTGGTCAATTAATACAAAACCTGTAATAACATGACTCCAGAGCCACCTAGCGGGCGGTTTTTTCACCTATGTTTTTCCTCAGGTCCCAGGCTATCAATTCGCTGAATTACATTACAATTGGTTCAGCGGTCTAGGCGTGAAAATGTAAAAGACAGACAGACAGACAGACAGAGTGTGATTCTGTTATTAATTTATTGACAATATTTACCACACTTGAATACTTACAACAAACTGACCTGTTCTGCATAACGAGTGAAAGTGGATTGAAATCGAACTTTGAATTCACTCGAAATGGAATTCGGAGTTCCGGGTGAACTCGAATATTTAGTGTCCACTTCGAATTCATTTGTTTGAAATGTCAAAATCAGCTGTAAAAATATTTCCAAATTATTTGAGATTTTCAGGTGCTTGTTTTTGTTGTGAACGTGAGTTATTATTAGTAGTTCAAAAAAAAAAATAGTTTAATAAAAGTGGATTCTATTTTGTTTTATATGATCAGTGTAAACCGCGAGGATGAAGAAAGTTACTAAAGGTAAATGGGAAAGGATTTTGATCTTGGCTTTGGTAGATCCAGAGTCAGCTAAGCTCTCGGCGAAATGTTAAACATTTTGCAATACAAGATGTGTTGGAAGTGGATTAAACTGCAAAGTACGCAAATGGAAGAAGTAAAGAAGTTTTTTTTTAAAAAAAATAAGGGAAATAAGCATTCACCTTCGCCCCTTGAAAAGTATGTAAAATTGTTTTATTTTGTTAATTAAAAAATTGTAGACTACTTTTTCTTAAGTTTTTCCACCCAGTGATTTGAGGACCTTCTCTTTTAAACCGTTGTACTAACTTGTGCTGCAAATCCTTAGTATGTACACGCTTTGTCCACTTTAAAAATAACCGTTCGCAAAATCTTGATTTTCTTCAAGAGAATACTCTTGTTTGTGTTTACCCCCAATAAAACAAACACTTCCAGAAAGTCACATTTTTCTGTTCATTGAAAAAATATACTTTCGAAAGGCATGTGAATTCAAATCACGCCATGAAACTCATGTGAATTCAATTCACATGAAAACTATGGATTTTCGGAATGCAGAACACGAACTTACTATCGTCATTTCGAGTGGAATGCAGAACACCAAAATATTCACTTTCGAACATACAATCCACAGTTTATAATTTTGTTCGAGATAGATTACAGCGTTGTCCCCGTTTCGATGAATGAAAGTATTCATTCGAGTCCAAAATTCTACTCAAATAGTACTAAAAATAGTACAAACATTTATTGAAACTACTAATTGTAACCGCAGCCGATGTATTTACGTCCAAGAGTCTATAATTAGATGCATCTTCATTTGCTGTTGTTACTAAAATGTCATCAGGGTATATTGATTTGAAAGAATGTCTTTTGTCCTACAAAACCAAAAATGAACATACATCACTTAGAAATTTCATTTTATAAAAAAAAATATTCTTTATTGCCTTTATGTTTTGAAAAATTGATAAAATGTGGCGAAAATATATGTACCGTAATGGACACAAAAAAGTTACCACCCTGAAATTTCCCAAATTCATTAAGTAGCGATACTAATTTAATCTCTTTATGACCCACATCCGCAAAAATTTTCACGGAAAAGTAGGTAGCGGTTAAAAAACAGTTATATTTTCATGTTTTTTCTCATCAATTGCAGATCAGTTCAGTTCAATTCCACTTTTAGTAGAGTGTAGCCAAAATGGGTAAACAACTTGCCACTGAGCAAAAAGGTGTAATTGAGTTTTGAAATAAAGAAGGGCTTTCTGCCCGTGCTATTACTAAGAGAATTGGATGCAGCCATGTAACAGTTTTAAAATTGCTAAAACAAATTGAAGTGTTTTGAACTTCTGCCAGGAAAACTGGCACCGGTAAAGCTAAGAAGACGACGGAAAGGGAAGACCGAATTTTAAAAAGAATTTCTTGCGCTAATCGAAGAAAATCTGCAAAACAAGTGAATTCGGAGTTTTTCGAAGAAACACATAAAAATTTAGCAACCGGTACGGTCAGCAGAAGGCTACATTCATTGGGATTGGTAGCCAGGAGACCACGAAATAAACCATCTTTGACCTCAAAAATGAAAATTGCAAGGTTGCAATTTGCTAAAACTCATCAAAACTTGACCGAACATGACTGGAAAGCTGTTATCTTCACTAATGAGGGCAAAAGTAACCTGAATTCATCTGACGGTATCCGGTACGTACGGCGGATGCGCGGAGTAGATTTTAAAAAAGCGTGCATTTTAACGAGCAATAAATTTCCCCTATGTTTTATGATATGGGGCTGCATTTCCTATTTCGGTCAAGGCGAATTAGTTTTTTGCACCGATTCAATGAACAGAAACAGCTATATCAATGTCATAAGGGACCACTTAGTGCCTTCCATAGATGGCCGGTTTCCTGTCACTATTGATCTTATCTTTCAGGATGATTCTGCACCATGCCATCGAGCAAAAAAAGAAAGTTCCTTCATTATAAAACGCGATAGAGCATTAGAAATTAAATGTTGTGACTTATCCATAATTTTGTATCTTATGTGTCTCTAGGTGAAGGTTTTTGTGGCAAGCATCGGTCTAAAAACACTGACTTGGCCTGGAAACAGGCCCGATTTGAACCCGATTGAGAATTGCTGGGCTCTTTTAAAGGCTAAAATAGTGTCCAGGAACCCAGAGAGAAAAGAAGAATTTAAAACCGCAATTCAAGAAGCCTGGAAAAATTACATAACAAAAGAATACTGTCAAAATCTAGTGGCTTCTATGCCACGGAGAATTCAAGCTATAATCAAGGCCCGCGGTGGTCACACAAAGTACTAATCAACTTGTTATCCTCCAATTATGTACTTCTGATTAAAAATTTTTAATAAAAGTAAAAAGTAAAAATTAAATTTCAATTTCTATGTTGAGTTCACTTTTTGTATTACAGTAACACATTATTGTATTGTACTAAAAATACGATAGTAAAAACTTCCAAAACAAGAAATTTCTATGACAAGATTAATCATCAGCAAGTGCTGAAAGCATTATTGGCAGTTTTACTCTCTAAAAATTTTAAATCATAGCTGTAGCGATAGGTTCTTAAAAATTCGGAGGTGGTAACTTTTATTTGTCCATTACGGTATATGTATAATTAAAATGCGACTGAAACTGAAACCAAAAGAAGGCTGTGTGCTAATCACGTTAAAATTGTATCCACTGGCTAATTTTTGACGTTTGTACAGAAGATGGACAAAATTTTAGCCTTTTGCTGTGTCGACTGAATTAAATGAGATTTTCTTCACTTTTTTTGAAAATTGAAAATGCTCACTTTCTTTCTATTAAAACTAAAATTACCAAACTGTTTATAAATGATTTTATACAATTTAGCCAATATGAATTACATTTTTTTATAAAAAAATGCTGAATTGGTTTTAGCATAATTTTCACGAATGCTAGTTCTCCCATCGTATGTGAATATTAGTATGCTACATTTGTCCACCCAGAAAACCGAAGCAAACATAGAGCTCTAGTCCGTTCTCTCACTCCTCACTACTAAATGTCAAAAATTCGCCACTAGATATATTTTTATGCAGCTCCAGAGCCAGCTAAATTTATGAGGTCTATAGTCATACAATTGTTGTCAAAAATTAGCCAGGTGATACAATTTTAATGCAATTGACACACAACATTATTTGAGTGTGAAAGAAGACGGAAGCGGAATTTTGTGAAATTTATTTTATTTATTTTTTTATTTATTATTATTTATTTTTTTATTTATTATTATTTTATTTTTTATTTATTCATAAGGCAGGGATGTGGTCATGTACTTTAAGGAAAAAACAAAACAGAAAAACACATATGGCTCGAAGAAGCTACACAAATAGTCGGAATAAAAAAATGCATAATAAAATAGTAGTACGTCTCACTATAAAAGTAGTACCGTACTCAGTTTCCAAATTTGTACTCAAAAAGTACAATTGTAGTACTGAGCGATGCTGGATAGATACAGAACACCTAATTCCACTTTTGGTGATTACATTCACTAGAAGTGGAACGCATAACTGGGCGGTACGTTTAAGTTTCATCCTTAAATATTGTATCTACCCCTTGAGTTCCTTTTCATACATTTTATTACAAATACTTTTTGCACAAATAAATCAAAAACACGAATAAATATAAATAATTGTTTTATGTCTCTTTATTTTGAGATCTGTTGTTCGACATAAAATTTCAATTCATCTTAGAGTATTCCAATTTATTGTTATATGTTTGACAGAAAATCTAATGTCATTTAAGATATTAATTGTCACCAAAATGATTTTTACAAAAGCACTTAAGTTTTATTAATAAACGATTTTCTTACTCATTTGTTCTCATTCCATTACAATATTGGGCTGAACAATCTTTAAAAAGAAATAAAAATATACATTTTAGATAAAAGCGCAGTGTTCTCGAAGCTAAATATCTTTTCAACATAAGCTACTCCGCCACACTGCCACAGGTTTAATTTTAGATACATTATGTACATATTTTATAACAGCAAGGGAAACATAAGTTCGGTGTAACATATAATGTGTACAACATTACGCAAGTGCAGTTTTGCAGTGCTCTCCGTGCGTTTTATGTTTTTAATAACTCTTCCGTTATGTTAGCCAATAACTTTGCCTGGATTCTCAGCTTTGATACCTCTGACAAACGTTTCATTTTTTTACCCATAGATTCAAGAAATAAATCATTTTCGTCCTTTTCTAGTAATAGCATATTGTCAACCGATTTTTTCAGTCCACCTACGAGATCAAAGAAGGCTTCATTTGAATCTTTCATTATGGCAGCAGGCCTCTTTGAAGTTATCGTAGGGATGCTTTGTTCATTTTCAAAAAGTGATGGTCTTCTCTGCCTATCTGACATTGGCATACTATTCAATGCCATGTTTAACCCTTCATGAAAATCACCGAAGATCACCTTGGAATCCATCGTCACTGTTGCAGTACGTTTTGGCATCGATGGAATGTTTTCAATAGCCTCGTTCAGTGAGAAAGTGCTGACAAATTCTTCCTTGGAATCGATCGGCGATGCTGTAGAACTTGGTACTGGAGATGCAGAGCTTAGCATTGCTTCATCGAAAGAATAACAATCAGGCAGGATTAAGGATTCTAGTTCACATTTATTGCGGATATAGTCTTCGCTGATTACCTCATCTTTGGCCTTGATTGTTCGGTTAGCTGGCGTCCTTTATACCCACAAATAAACAAAATATGTTACTACAGTTGATTCAATCACAAAAAAAAACACATTACGTCATTACGTACCTTCTCGTTTGCACCGCAGGCGCCAAGAATTTCAACGCATCGTATAACTCCCAGCGCTCAGTTTCGTTTCCGCCATTCTCTAATTTTCGTTTCTCTCTAACAAAACGATCTCGTAGACTTCGCCACCGCCGTTTGCATTCACAAACTAGAAAAGTAATTTATTTTAGAGAACAAGAAAAAACAATACAAAATGTATGTCCGCAGTTGAATCATATTTTTTACCTGACTTCCCGAGTTTTTCACTTATGTTTTTCCACGCCACTGCACGTTGCAGATTGTTTTTATTCGATCGTAAGTCTATATGATACAAGCACTTTCTCTCTCTTACTATTTTAATTAATCTTTCCTCGAATTTCATGTTGCAAAGCAAAATAAAAAGAAAACCAAACTTTATTTCACAAGCATCTATCCGTACGCTACGTGAATGCGACAACGCACAACTGAAGATAGACAATGACTGCGGTTTCGATATACTCACAACGAAATGTCAAACGTACGAACGAACTACCTACATTCATCGCGTGGCGATGGCGAAGTCGGGGTGTTTTCTTATACACGTACGAGCAGCAAAATCGCACCGTCTTTAAGGTTGTGTGCGAGTGCCTCTGAAAATTGTATTGCGCACTTGAATACATAGAAAAAAGTGCGGATTGTGTGGAATGGTTGTTAATATAAAATCATGGTTTGGTATTTTTGCTTCTGAATTTTAAAGAGTGGTATGATGATAGTGATATCTACACTTTTATTATTAGACTCATATTTTTGTACTATGAATCTATAATAAATTGAATTGAATTGGATTATGTATGGAAAATGACTTATTTGTTGCACTGACTATTTTTTAGTGTTCCGTACCAAAATTGGAAAAGAACAGTAATAGCTTCATTCTGGTGTCCCTCCGTACGTCCGTCCGTCTGTTGCAAGCTCCTAGAGCCAAACGATATAAGCTAGAGACTTGAAATTTAGCATAGTCAAAGGTTGATACCGTTTAAATGCTCTGCTTTAATTATTAATAAATAATTTAGGTAATTATGGTTAATAATAGGTTTGTAAAACAGGTTATGGAAAAATGAGAAACGAAAAACTCTGTCGAGTGTGGTGTCTATTGAAAGCTTGTGACACATGGAAAACAGTATTTCTTTTAATTTTTTGGGTTAACGCATGCCGCTATGGCGTAGTAGTAGTAACTAGTACGCGTTGTCAAATATTGTGGCGCTGTACCTACGCATTAAAATTCACCCGCAGTGTTGTAGCGCGGCATGTCAAATAATTGTCACTTGAAACGCAACCGGTTGGAATTTTGATGTGTAGATTGAGAACATATACAAATGTTGTACATACCATATGTATTGTGAAAAATATGTTTCTTGTATTTAACCCTTAACCGCTAAATTTTTTATTTTTTAATGAAATAAATTACTTGAAGATAACATAGCATCTAAAGTGATTCTGCGTACTTAATAATGTATTTCGTTGCGTTGTTTACCTGTGGGGGCGGATATTGTGGTATATATCAAATTCGATCAAACGGGCTCTAGGGCTGCATTTTGAGCTTAAATACGAGATGTAAGGTATATTACGAAAGAACAAATATTGTGAAAATTAAAACATAGTACAGTAATGTCTCGCTAATCCGAATTGATTATTATTGCAGTGGGGTATTCGGATTATCGAATTATACGGATTGGGGAGTACGTAGTATGTCATAGGTTTGAAAAAAAACTTATTTTTTTCAAGAAAACAAATCATATGTATTTATTATTCCTTTATATACAAAAATTAATTTAAATTAATTAATTAAATATTTGTTAGCCATTTTTCCACAAAAACTAAGAGAACAATCTGTTGGAATAGAGACTCAGACGCAAACGTGTTTAACCAACGAGAAAAGATTGATACGTGCATGAGCATGTTCAGATGTATTTTGCATGTCCAGTATGCATATAGAAAGAGTAATGGGACAAAATAGCTGTAAAAGCCATCTGCATTCTTAGGTAATTTTTGTAGAATTCAGATTATAGAATACAAAAATTGAGAAGGTTCGAACTGTAGAATATATAATGGGAAAAAGGGTCATTCGGATTAGCGTGGTATTCGGATTAAAGGTGATTCGGATTAGCGAGACTTTACTGTATTTAGTATATTTTTGAAACCGGATTTATAAAATTTAATAAACCAACATTTTAAAGTAATTTCTGGTCTTTGTCGAATCTGCTTATGTGAGACGACCAACTTTCAAACTGTTGGTATTATTTAAATTTTAACATGAAATTGCATATTCTTAGGCACATTTATATTGAAGAGGCTTGTATTAAATATGATACAATGGCCGGTTAAGATAAAATATCAAGTTTTTCGAATTTACAGCATTTTTACTGGTATGTATCAAATTTGATACATTCGGCCGTTAAGGGTTAACCTTAAATTATAACTAAAATAAAATTGATGAGTACAAAGAAGCTGTATTTTTATTTGTATACAAGCTATTAAAAGAGAATGTTTAATTTAATTTAATGCTATTATATTGTGGATGGCACAAATTCTACAATATATCCCATTTTGTCACTTTTAATGAATTTTTCTACGTTGTCCGTCCCCTTCCATTTCTTTTGTTTTTAGCGAGCTGTCAAACGTAGCGTGGTGAAAGTTAATAGTTGACCAACTCGTACTACGCTACAACTACTTCATTGTGGGCATAGTTTGTACATTTGTTCTACATTTTACAGCTCTTAGTACCGCAGCGTGCTACGCCACAGATACATACCTCATTGCGTTCGGGCGGTTCATTTGTTTAAGAAAAACATAATTAAACTACGAAAATTAACTGTCGCACCCAATTTATTCCTAAAGTATAATTTCAAAAAAATCTGAAATAAATTCAACAAGTGTGAAATATCAGATTCCCCTAAATATTTTCGATTACTCGAAACAATTACGTCACTGCTCGTAAAGATACTCGTGTACGTACGTCAGCGGATGTAATCAACTGTGGTTGCTCGAGTAAGTTTACTCTATGTACGAGACATTATGTAGGTATCCTGTGTCGGTTGTTTTTGTTGTGTTTTGTACCGAAAAATATTGTGTACCTATCACAACTGCCTGGCTTTGCAGAAGCAACAAAAAAAATCAGAAGAAGCTGTCGAATATAGTGTACCTACCTGCTACCTACCTAGTATTCGCAACGAATACGGTGTTTATGAGTAATTCTAATTTTCTGCACGAATCCCAACGAATCTAAGCATTAATAGTCATTTAATTCTTTTTTAAATATGTACATACCTAACTAGGTATACTTTATTTTTATAATATTATGTACATATGTATAAAGGGTCATCCAACAAAGATATCGCTTTTACCAATTACATACATAGTACATACATGCATCGTTTCCCAATACAGTGGTGGTCCAATATAACGAATGATATAATGTCTAGTTGCATTCGCTATATCGAAAAATTCGTAATATCGAACACATTTTCCTTGTACGAAACATTAAATAAATGTGCAAATATTGTTTTTAATTCATAATGCTGAAAATACATGTGCAGATTTTACCGTGCAGCGAAATTAGAATATACACGTTTATATGGGTGCGAATACATGTGAATTCTGCATGCGACACAGCGCTGCATGAAGTCTCTATTTCTTATTTTCCCGCGCAGCCTAGTACTAGTAGGTACTAGATCGCGAAAATAGTACAATTTTGATCATTTGGCATTTATATTTTTTCCATCTGACATTTTTTGTTTTATTTGCGACAGCCAACTCAATAGATTAGGACGCGGCGCTGCGTGCAGCCTGTCTGCACATGTATTTCAGGCAAAACATTTTATTGAATTTATTCATAAGGTCAATAAAACAAGTTAAAAAAAGAAATAGAAGTAGAAGAAACTAAAACAAAATTAATTTCTTTCCTTTCCTTTTCCAAAAAGCAATCGACAATAAGGACATGCTTTTGCAAACGTTCAACGTAGAACTTTGACTTATTAGATAAGTTTTTCAGAACTTCGAACGTTGTTCTATTTGGCTGAGTTAATACACTCTCAACGGCCTCGAGTGGGCTGATACGCTTATCTTCTTAAAAAAAACATTTCAGTATTGTTCCAAGATTCGAAATCCTCCGCTTAGCTTAACTAAGCGAATGGTTGGATCAAGGAGCTTACCTTCGGTTGCATGTACAACACCCAAATTTTTTCATCGACCGTTTGTCTCTTTCTATTTTTTAAAGCACGTACACAGATATTGTAGCAACATTCGTTATATCGAATATCATTTTCTTGTACGTTCGCTATATAGAGCCGATAATGCATTTGAAAAAAGTGTACGTTATATCGATCATTCGTTATATCGGCATTCGTTATATTGGACCACCACTGTATTTTATATTGAGACACACAAATACTGTTGACTTACAAACGTTCCGAGTGTGATCTCCAAGGGAAAAATGTGGCAAAAATGAAAAAAAAAAAAAATGAATGATGCAAGGTATAGCGTCAGCTCATTTCTAGTGTTTTTCTGTTTTTTTGATTTTTATTTTATTATTTTTATTATTATTATGTATTTCATTGAAGTAGGTGTGTAGCGCGTCGGTTTTTCTCCTTTTGCACAGTATTACTGAGTTTGGGGGTCCCAGGTCCATTTCCTGGCGAAATTCGTATTTATTTTTATTTTTTTATTTGAATTGTGTGTGAATTACTCAAAAAGTATACAACTTATGAGATTCGCTATAGTTATTTCTAGATATTTATCGTGACAGACAGTTTTGAGTTAGAGCGAACTTATAATGGTTCCGTATTACCATTATGGGTACGGAACCCTAAAAAACGAAATTTATCCTGTATAATTGTATATAATTGTTTGGGACTGTGTCAAAGTATAATATTATGCGAATGATAATATAAACCTGGATTATATTAAGCGGCTTGCACTGCATTTGGGAACTAATTATTGTTTTATTGCTGTATCCCTTCGTAATTATCTAATCATGAAATTCCAAAAAAATGCATACACATTCCACACAATGCAAAGTACAATAAAAATTACAGTCCCGAACGCTACTTAGTGTTTGTGCTCGCGTACGGTAACACTAAAATTTAAAATTATAGTTTGCGTACGAAGAACAGAACACTATCGTTGCGAACTTTTCTTTCTCATCATGTTCACTACGTAGTGAATACCGGTTGTGCACACATACGCAACCATTATGAGAGATCGTAGCGTTTGTGTTGAGTATTATGCTTGTGTACTCATCGCGCCAGTGTACAGTACAGAACACTAAGGTACGGTACGTTAGTGTTTTTTTTTTCGAACTCTGTTAAAAAGTATAAAATTAAAAATTGGGTACGCTCTCTAACACTCATCCTGTATTTTGGGCAAATTTTGCCCAAACACATTTTGAGACATAAAAAACTCGTGCGATTTCTATAATATGTATGCTACCAAATGTAACAAATGTAATTCAGTTATCTGTAAAAAACATTCATTTACGGAAATAAATTGTAAAAAGTGCAAATAATGCAATAAAATTGTGCTAAGAACAATTCACCCAAAACACTGAATATGTAATTTGTTTTCTTTACAGGATGAGGGTTAATAAAATGTTCAAATTTTATACTGTTCTGTTGATATTTTTTAATCTCAAAAAGTAGTTTATTTACATGATATCTATAGGTTTGTCCTCCCGGTAATGGCATAGGGAAAAGCTTCACAGAATTTCAGCCAAATCGATCAATAACTTTTTAAGTTACAGCACGAGTAGTTTTTGAAAATACAGATTCGACATAATCGCTTTTAAAGTTTCAGTTTACAATATGCGGTATATGTGGCGCGCTTGACTGTATGTGCGATAACTCTATAGATATTTAATATTTTGATTTTGCCTTGGGTCAATATACTCTCAATATAAATATTATATTTTCGAAATATGGGAAAAAATCGATTTTTTTTTAAATTTCTAAGGGGATTGCCCCCTTTAATTAATAGCAATAGTATGGCGTTGTGCGTGGTCTGCTGGCTTCAATTCTTGTGCCAACTCGATGTTATATAAGTTTATGCAAAATGCTGGGCAAATTGGTTGCGGATTTGCCAAATTCTTGTGATCGTCTCGAAATGGATACACCTGGATTTTCAGTCACACTCTCACATTAGCTGACCCTGCCGGACGAACAGGAGTTGTAGTCTTCACATCACTATCCTGTCTCAGACGTTCAAATTTATCTATTAAATTCACTACAGCTCGGCGAGAAGACTCTTTGTGTGAATTTTCACTATTGAACCATGTTGTGCGAGTGTGCATCGATCCATATCTAATAACCTCTTAGATTTTACTTATCTTTCAGAAGTCATCGCAAAGATATTTGAATGTTGACCGTTCAACAATAGCGCGAAATTTAAAATGACACCTCCTGTTGGATGACCCTATGCATACTACATAAGTAGTTTCGTCGTTACGTAAAAGCAAAATATACCAAGCCTATTTATTATTTGACATTTTCAATTTCTGTTATTATCAGACATTGTTGTAATTGTAATGCCCATTCTATTGCCACAGTCATTATAAAACTTAATCTTGTCATAAAAAGTTGATACGTAACGTAGTGACATTATTTGAGTAAGTACGGCAAATACGACCCATGTATGTATGTATGTATGTAATATGGGCCACCGTAATTTCAAACATATTCCAACCCAAATGGTTTTGACTGAGTATAATTTGGTGAGTCTAGGTAATAAATACACTCCTCGACAACTGGTTGAGACACCACTCTAATTTCGGCGTTTTTCCTTATTTTTGTTCTGTATGTGCTACAATTAATATTGCTGTTAGGTAATCATAGGAAATTTCTAAGAATATTCCTCGGAATATCCTAATCACAATAAATCCTTTTTTCCCCTTAATTTACTCGGAATTCGCAATTTGTCACTAATTACCGGCGACAAAGTGGTATCTTTGTTGTGTTCTATTGGAACTTCCGTTGCACATCCCATAAACGCTGTATAAATATCTGCGTACTCTTGGTTTGTAAAAGATGCCATTTCAAATACCGTTTCTAGACAACTGTTGTGGAACCTCGGCTTCAACAATTAAATTGATGAATTAAATTTTAATTTCTAATCTTTTACACAGCTTTTTTCATGTATAAATTTTCCAACTAGGCCTACATATTCAAACCTAATTTTCTCTGCGATTTGAAGGGAAAATTGTGAAGAAATTACAGTTTTGACGGGAAGTGTAATAAATGAGCATGCTTTAGAACCTTCGTACAGCGATACATTAGTAAAAAAAAGAATATTGCAAAATTATGAATTTTTTGGAAAATCGCACTAATTGTCAACTGTGGTTAGAATAATAGGTAAAAAATCATATTTTCCTTTTATACGCTGCGGTTTTTTCCAAGTATCATAAAATTTGTGGGTTTTTCAGCATACTTATCAGGGATTTTTTTTTCAATTGTAACTTTCATAATAAAATAGTAATTAAGCGTTTTTTTTTGTAGAGAAGCGACCTGAAAGTCAAAAATGTTCATGGGCAAGATAAATGGAACTGAATTTAAAATGAAATATTTGGAAAGCCAAAAAAGGTATCAATTTTAAAAAAACGCAGTTAAAAAGAGTATTATTTCTTCTACAATTGAAACACTAAATAAAGTTTCCGTATTAAGTATTAGCGGATATATTTCTGTTAGGTATGGGTCAAGGTACACCAAAGTAGGTGTTTTCTTAAATTCTCGTTAAATAATGTCCACATTGAAGATAGACCATTGTTGTAGGATGATTTCTTTCTTAGATTATATCCAGAATCAGTTCTCAAAGTATTAACATGTAACACCCTGTATAAGCACAGCCTTTGTTTTACTTTTAAAAACATTTGTTATTACTTAATTTTCGTAATAGCGGGCCCGGCTACTCCAGAAGACCTCCTAGCTTACCTTAACCTACATAACTAACCTTACTTTAAAACTAGGACACATTAGTGTCCGACCTGGGAGATCGCATTCTCGACCCCTCCTCATCATCAGGCGACCAAAACTCGGTGAATTGCTTTTCAGTATCCCGTTTATCCAGGTCCGCAATTGCGGTACTAAAACGGAGAAGCTCATGAGCATTGGTGTCGAACCTGCCGTGGACGAGCCGCTTATCTCGCGCACCGCAGTGGTGGTGGTACAATACCGGAATACCATTCCTTTTTGCACTAACCCTTTAGAGTCGATATGGAGAAATACCTCTGGTGGAATAAAGCCCGGTAGAAGCGTACTCTCGTGGTACATTTCATTGGGGTAAAGAGCCCGGAAGATCAGGCTATTGTTGCTAATCATCGCCCTCGCAATGTCCCATGCCCTAATGAGGAAATCGGCAATTCTGCACAGCATAAATACAGCATAAGTACACAGTGGTGGTTCGGTAATGGTGTGGGGGTGTATGGCAACATCTGAGGTCAGGGATTTTGTCTTCAATTTTGTATCATTGGAATCTAATTTTTGTTAATTTTGTTGTCTAAAATACATGTAACTCCAGAAATCATATGGGTGTTTACTTACTTTTTGACGCTCACAGTATCTGGGAGTATATTTTACAACGAGCTCAGATATGGAAAGGCATCTAAAGAAAAACTTCCGAAGGCTAAAGGCGCAATCACTGCAACGTGGAACAGATATTTTTCCAATAAAAATATTGCTTGGAGTAATAACTTCTGGCCGTCGAAGCTGTATCTGAAGCCGCACTGCATTATGGAGCTCAAGTGTGGGAATATAGACAATACGAAACGGCAGAGAAAGAATCTTTCGCCTAACTAAATGGTAATGCTGCTTCCTCCACTGTTCGTCAAATCGTTAAAGCTTAACATAGACTACAAGTTTTAAATATGCCTGAAGAACGGCTCCCGAAGAAAGTTGCTATCGAAGTAAATAAAGCACGACGAGTTGATTTGGTGAGTGGGTAGAATTGGCACATGAATGTGGGATGTGGGATTTGAGTAGTAGGTACTGACTAGCGATTGCAAAGCATAACTCTATGAGCTTATTCCAAAAGTAGGCCTACTCTGCAGAGAACAGTGTACCATACTTTTCAACTTACTACATAACTATTATCGTGATAAACATTGCCTAGATGAAATATTGATGATGTTTAGACTTTGAGGAGAACTTCTTCATCTCAACTACATTCCGCATCGCGCCGAGTTACCTATTCCTTGCGGCATATGCCACTTGTCTGCGCGGGAGGACAGCATGCATTTTCTTGGAAAGTGCCGCATTTTAAGAGAAACGAGAAGGTACTTCTTAGGCAGCGATTTTCTTGCCGGACAAAATCAGTTATTTTCTGGTCTTATTTCCAAACCAAATTTGGAAATTAAACCAAAAAATGTGAATTTTTTCTGCCTTTTTTGGATTTTTTTCCAAAAATGTGGCGTAATTTCCTTGCATTCTGACGAATTTTCCGTTTTTGTTTTTACGCCACAATTATTTTGGCTCTTTTTCCAAAACACTTTTTGGCGTAATTTCAGGGAGCCGATTTCTGTACTCTCTAGTTTGAAAATGTATAGATTGAATTAATAATAAAAACTATAAATAAAATATACTTAGGGTAGCGTGGGGCACTTTCGACGGTGGGGCACATTTGACTTTTGCAATGGTTAAAAGACAGTTAATTTTTACATAAAAATTCTGATTGCATTTTTGGTCATACTGTTCTCTCCTATCACATACGAATTTGCGAAATTCTCTTTTAACAGTTGTGTTGTGGTATCTTGACCTGTTTTTTGATATTTGAGCACGAGGTAAGCGATATTTAACTTTTTGATAACAGAATTTAATGGATGTCCAATTCAACTTTATGTGAACTTTAACTTAAAAATTTCAATGCCCTTTTCTTTATTTTACTTTGTGATCTTATTTTATATATTCGTAAAAATACTGAATGTGATTTTAAGTTCAATTTTAATATTAATTTCTGAAGTATCTCATGGATTTTTTTTATGTTTTGTAGACATAAGATTGATCTATTTAAATAAATAAAATAGTACGCTATAAGTTTGCTCTTCCTTTTGTGTCATTTGAATTCGTGTCGAAAGTGCCCCACTAGAAAGACGAATGTACCCCACCCATGGGGCACTCTTGACTTTTTGAAGTAGTTTTTAAAAGTATTTTTTATAAACAACTAGCCGTAACCCGGTGCGCTTCGCTCCACCTGTCTTTTCAAAATTTTTCCGCGCACAAAATTATTTTTCTATTTGCCTGTTTGTCTGTCGGTCTGTTTGTCTATCTTTCTGTCTGTCTCTTTGTCTGTCTGTCTGTCTATTTTAATTGACCAAAATGATTCATATTCACATTTCACCTGAATTCTTGAGTAACCGCACTGTTGCTATGTTCTATTCTTAATTAAGAAAAACGTATTCTGAACATTTTACCGAAATTGGTTAAGTAGTTTCCGAGTCTATAAAAGACAAACATATGCATACATATGTACATACATACATTCATTTTTATAGATTTAATAGCTTGACTCCAGCGCCAGCTATTGGGTCCAGATCTTATAAATTTTTTTATGCACTGAACCATGTATATGAGCCTTTTTGGTCCATAAATATAAAAGTCAATAATAACTTGACTCTAGCGCCACCTATCGGGTCCAGATTTTATAATTTTCTCTTTTGACACTGAACCAACAAATATTGTGAATATGAAACTTTTTGGTCCATAAATATAGAAGTAAGTAATAATTTGACTCCAGCGCCACCTATCGGGTCCAGATTTTATAGTTTTATCTTCTGGCACTGAGCCAACATATATTGTGAATATAAGCTTTTTTGGTCTATTAATATAGAAGTTAGTAATAACTTGACTCCAGCGCCACCTATCGGGTGCAGATTTTATGATTTTCTCTTTTGGCACTAAACCAACATACATATATTGTAAATATGAGCCTTTTTAGTTCATAAATATAGTAGTTGTTAATTACTTGACTCCAGCGCCACCTATCGGGTCCAGATTATACAATTTTCTCTTTTGGCACTGAACCGAGATATATTGTGAATATAAGCTTTTTTGGTCTATTAATATAGAAGTTAGTAATAACTTGACTCCAGCGCCACCTATCGGGTGCAGATTTTATGATTTTCTCTTTTGGCACTAAACCAACATACATATATTGTAAATATGAGCCTTTTTAGTTCATAAATATAGTAGTTGTTAATTACTTGACTCCAGCGCCACCTATCGGGTCCAGATTATACAATTTTCTCTTTTGGCACTGAACCGAGATATATTGTGATTATGAGCCTTTTTGGTCCATTAATATAGAAGTTGTTAATAACTTGACTCCAGCGCCACCTAGCGAGTGGATTATCATCTTCGATGGTGTGCGCACAACAACTTACCAAAGTTCCATCGCAATCGGATGAGCGACGCGCCCTCGCATATGGTACGAACAAACATACACACATTCATTTTTATATAATAGATTAGGGTTGAGTAAGGTCTTTATGATTTACGTATTTCTTTAGTACGATTATCAAAGTGTCAAATTAAATAAAAACTTCTATATAATGCTCATTTTATAAAAAGTTATAGGGAATCTACAGAAAATGTGTCGAATCTGCCCCACCCTACCCTACCTATCTATTTTATCCATGATATGTATGTATGCCGACGAGATATTTTAATACCCTGTTAGCTAAGACCACTTTAAGTGAGTGCTAGTGAAACCGGGCATAAGAAAAACAAATCCCTCCAACCTCCTTCAACGGCAGTCACCAAAGATTTTAAGGACACTCAAACGATATCATCAATTCATCGGCATTCACTGCCGACATTGGTAGACAGTGGGTGGGTTAAACGCCTAGTTATGATTGTCCCGCACTTAAAATTTAAAATATTTAACTGACAACCACCATTAAATTGTTGGATAATTTCGAAGAACTTTGCATTTTATTGCTAGTTTCTGTTATTTATTTTCGCTATAACTTTTGTATATATTTTTATATAATACTTTTTTATCGGTTTACTTTTTACGATTTTTTTCACAAGCAATTTAAGGAGTTTTTAGGACACGAACATTATTTGTGGAACTATTTCGAAATGGATTTCAGTTTATATTCAGTCAGGAAAGTTGACGCACGACAGGGGTGTATACTACTCGTACCTACAGAATATTGAAGAAGCAGCGCATCATTTATTGGAAAATAATATCTTATAAATTTGCGCATAAGAATAAGAATCTTTTCCATGAAATTTTTTCCTCAATACTCAAAGTGCCTGTCATACATATGAACTCAAATCCTGTTTGACTGTTTAAAAAAAAAAAAACACGAAAAACTACAACATTTGTTCAAACAGCCATTGAAAATGCTATCATATGCATCTTTAAACTTTCATATTGGAAAATACTGCAGCAAAACTTTGGTTTACTCGTTGTACTTGTTTGTATGTACATAGACAAGACATACATATATGTATAGATTTGTAGGATACAAAGTTTGTGACAGGAATAAAACCGTGACATTTATTTCTAAGTTCGTTGCTTTCTCTGGAATATTCAGGTTGGGGCTGGGACAAGTCCTTTGTATTGTTGCACTATTTCCCAATTTCGAAAATCGGAATTCAAGTTTAAGTTTGCGTCATTTTCCAATGTTAATACGAACATTGCATTATTGCTTTTATTTCTCTAAAAAAAAAATAGCAAAGATTAAATGTTAAGTGATTTACGTAAATGATTTAACATGGAAATATACAAATACAGTCGACTCTCCCTAAGTCAAATTTTCACGGGATACCCAGATTTGTTCGAGTGAGAGAGAGTTTTGGAAAAATTCGAGTAAAAGAGAGAAAAATTTATTTTTGTTTTAAAAGGTTTGTTTGATAAAAAAAAAGGTTAATGTACTTATAAACAATAAACAAAACTTACTTCGCAATAATCCATGTAAGTTACATTTTTTGTTAATTGATCTAGCTACAAGCATGCACATGAAGACTGCATCAACTCCGTTGAACTGCCTAGAATCAACTGATTTTGAAATTCCAGCTGGAATCTTACTAAAACAAGTTCTTTTTATATATGTACATACGCAGATACATTAATTCAAAAACCTGTTTTGAATGCAACCAACAACATAAAGAAAAGGATAACAATGTTTTCTTTGTTTGCGTTGCAACTTTTAAAAAACAGTATTTTTGTATGGAGGTACCAAGAATATGAATAGGAAGAAACACGACGAGCTGACGATGCACGATGGCACACGCGATGCTACCCATATTTAGAATATTTATGTAAGTGTGTAGGTACTAGATGGTTAATAGTTTATACTCAATTACAAATTCCAAAGAGGTGAGAAAAGATGTCAATAATCGAGAGAATGTGTTCGAGTTAGAGAGAGTGACGACTTAGGGGGAGTTCGACTTAAAGAATGGTTTTTGTATGGAAAATTGAAGGGAATGATAAAATATGACGAAAAACGTCGAGTTAGAGACAAATTCGACTTATAGAGAGTTCGACCTAGGGAGAGTCGACTGTATCTACATGCACTGAGTCCAAAAAGTCTCCGTACAGCGGCACATGTCCGCAATAAATGCTTCAATGTAATCCAAATAGAATGATTTAATTAAAAAAGAAACATTTCTATGAAATAGAATCTTTTCCTCTTTAGTTCTACCAAATTTCATATACTTTCAGCTTATAACTTGAAGTTTATAAGCGCAAACGATAAGGCCGCTTTTGGGGATCAAAAAAGTCTCAGTTCAATTACGGTGGTTTCTGTATTATAGGTCATGCTGAAAATCGAGCTAAGAAGATTTTCGGGAACGATCAATTGTGTTTTCCCATTTTTGGTTAAAAATTTAGTTTGTAAACTCCTTCCATAATTTTATATTTCCGTTTTTTATATTTGCCAGCATTACTTACTTAGTTGGCGCTACAGCTCGAGGTGAACCTGGGCCTGCTTCTCGCAACCATTTGTGTGTGCGTGTTATATTTTTTTGCATGAATGGAAAGGACCTACAGTTTTTTGCCGACTCCGAACGGCGAGTTGAGAAGCTCAATCGTGACAAATGATACTCTTTGATGCTTGTCAGACATTCGAAAGAGGTGGGCATCGTGAAAAACTTTTAGGTGTTTGCGGCGGGATTCGAACCCAAGACCGCTGGCTCAGTAGTCCGACGCACTAACCACTTACGCTACGGTGCCCACTTTGCCAGCATTACAATATACATTTTAAATCAATCTTTTTATTATTTATTTATTTTTTTAATTAATTATTTATTTTAATTAATAAATTTGTTTATTTATTGATACATTTTAAATCAATTTATTTATTTATTACAATTACTTATTTTATTGATTTATTAATGCATCTTAATGTATTATTACTATGTAATATTACTATGTATTTGATTCATTTCAATTCATTTATTTATTTCAATTTATTTATTTATTTATTTACTATAAAGTTAAAATAAACTTATTTATTTCAATTTATTTACTTATTTTGATTAATTATTTTATTTATTTATTAATAAATCTTAAATCAATTTATGTATTTTACTTTATTTATTTATTTATCTATTATGCATTTTGAATCAATAAATTTTTTTATTTAAATTTAATTTTTAAATCAACTTATTTATTTATTTATTTCAATTAATTTTTGCTTATTTATTTATTATAATTATTTTTTATACTTTAATCGAACTAAGCAAAATGTGAGTTTTAGTGCAGTTATATTTGGTTTTAAAATAAATATTTTCAATGAAGTTCCAAAAACTGGAATTGGGTACAGGAAATTTTAGATTGAAAAGAAAAAATATTTTAAAGCATACATATATCGACAGTTCTTATCAAATTTTTAAATGTAAATTTAACCACATAGAAAAATAAAAATATCTCACTGAAACTAAGAACATCTTCTCCTATTACCACGATAAAAGGTTGAACATTTTCAGCTCTCCAGTTCAAGAACTCGGTTTAGACGTATTTTTTCTTCAATTAGAAAATTCGCAAGTGGAAATAATGAAAAACAGCTTATTATTCATTATTTCTAATTGCCAATTTTTTAATTGACCTAAAAATACGTCGTTTGTCAATTTCAAAGTGGAAACCTAGCCTTAGATCTTAGAATAAGAAATGAGTTGATAAACGGCGTTTATTGATATTACAAACCATTTTCTTTTCAGTGTGAGAAACAAAGATAATTCATTTTTGGATACGTTTATATCTAATGATGATAGTAAATTTAACATTTTCGGATCCGATGGTCATCGTATGGAGTGGAGAAAGCCCAATACGGAAATGGAACTCCAAAATTGAACGGCCACAGTAAAATACGGATGTGGATACGAAATGGTATGGGGTTGCATGGCCCCCACCGGCATGGGAACCCTCGTTTTCGTCAATGGCAAAATGGATAAATGTGCAGTGCATTTCTAAATACTAGTATCGGCTGTGGTCGAAATTCGACCAATTGTGTGAGAGAAACGCACCTTGCTTTTACCTGGCCTAGACACAACATGTTGGAAAAATAATTACACACTGCGCTGTCCCTCTTCACAACCTTTCCGATGAAATACAAATCAAGGCTGTTTAAAGGGGGTAGAACTGTTTTGCCTTCGCCTATTTATATAATGATACTCAGAGAAAATCTATATTCAAGCGCAACTAAATTCGGGTCTGGCAACAATTTTCTGTTTTCAAGAAGATAATGACCCCAAACACACCTCACGTTTGGTAAGAGATTGGTTACTTGACAATGTTCAAAGGTAGCGTCAACACACAGCGCAGCCATCTGATTTGAACACCATTGAGTATCTAATTGTGAAAAGCAATAAAAATCAGCCAAAACAATTTTGATGTATGAATAGACAAAAACTGGCCTTAAAATCACATGTAAGCTGGTTCATTCCGTGTGAAACTGGTTGAAAGACGTCATCCATAATTGAGGCGTACCAACTACGTATTAATTTAGTTTTTATTTCTCATATTTATTTATATTTTTTAGAAAATTAACCACTAACCATTAACCTTTCAAGCACTGAATTTAATATTTGTTTGTTTTTTTTTGTAAGTTTTTAATAAAATATTGTTTCTTTGTTAACTAACTAGTTCGTCAGATGTGTTTATTTAAATTTTATCTTAACCTTCACATTGTCGCCAATAAAAAACTCCTAATCTTGACAGCAAACACCCGGGTGTAGAAATATAACTCTCATATATTTTGTACTGAATTTTTATTTTTCTTCAGTTAAATGTTTGTTATTTGTGATTTGTGTTTTGTCGTGCTTTATTTGTTTCATAATTCATTGCAGTTGCGTTAATGGACATTGCGTCCTAGACGTCAGCTAATATTTAAGAGAAATCGTGAGTCTGAGTAGCTAGGTTATTTTATGGAGTGAAATTTGAGTTCATTCAAATTATAAAGTTTTCTTATCTCTTATCTCTCTTCTACTTAGTTCACTGGTTAAGGTTGTCGGCCTTAGGAAGTTTTCGGGTTAGTATATCTACCTAATTGGTTTTTAAGGTTCCGTACTCATATAATAATACGGAGCCATTATTAGTTCGCACTGTATCTAAAATATCTATATATTCTTGGCACACTTATACATTACGGTGTCCACATATTTGAGACAACTTATCATTCTGTATCGATAAGAAAACTAGAACACAGCTTACAGATCTGTTCCAAGAAACTATAATGCGTGTATGTATACATATGCAAATGCAATGCACAAAATGTAGTTCGCATTAATTTCAGCTATCAAAAACAAGCAATAAGAGCTCAGATTCCAAGGTGGTCGAAAAAAGGTAAATAATCTCAAAAAAATAGTAATTATTTTTTTTTTTTTTTTAAAAAAGTTCCATTTTACAAAAGAACTAACTATTTTAGTCACTGAGCAGAAGCGGTTTTAGATTCAGTGAAAAAACCTATGATTGATTAGAAATTGAAAATCGGGATCTATACCCAGGTGTATAATGGCAATGTGAAGGTTAAATCACTGTAATTTTTTGGTTTTTATAAGTTGAGAAGTAAGAAATAATACCTGTACGGAGACTTCTTGGACTCAGTGTATGTATGTAAATGTACAGTGCCAAAAAAACGCATCTGTGCTAAAACGTATGGTATTTCACTGAAATCGAATGTATCTATAATTATTTTATGAGGCATTGTCCTGCCTAACTCTATCTGTCTATTTGTGGCCAAATTTCCCACAAATCCCATAAACCGCATCACAGCACAGTGAGTCAAAACACTTCTGTTGCGTTCTCCCCATTCATCGAAAAGTGCGCCTTGTCTTAGAAGATGATTTTTTGGCCGAAATCATAATCACGAAATCAAAATCAGCAATCTTACAACTCATCGTTTGTCTGTGAAAGTCCTAATTGTGGTGAACCTTGCGTGAAGTCGACAAATTTGGCTCATCGGCAATACTGGCGTCATGAAACATCAGTAAGTCTAAGTATAGCCGGATTTTGCATAGTTTTAGGAAGGAAGTAAATCCATTCGATTCACTGTTCGCTTTTAGAAGCAAAAGGAAGTTTCCAAAGTCTTATGTCATTTTCCATTGGACGTCCGGGAGCGTCCAGAATCAAACCGAATTCTTCTGCAATCGTTCCTTTGGCAAATAAATTTCTCTTCTTACGATAAGCGAAAACACAAGGAAAAAACTTCAAAGCTGAGCAGAAGCGGTTTGGTTGTTCCATTGGATTCAGAATGAGTGAACCCCCGAGTGGAGCCAATGGAAAACGACATTAAATTCCATCGCCAGATGTAAGCAAAGATGAAATTGTCGCGTTGCCCTCTCTTATTTGGAATCACGCAAGGTTTTGTATTCTTATAGTACCGTTCACTAACAGTAAGTTCAAAAGCATTAAAATACTGCAAATTCCATTTATACTTTTTGACTGGTCATTGCAATTTCATGATTTACTAAGAAATCAACTTTGCAATTAATTTGTAAGCTAATTAAATTGAATGTTTATTTTTTATTTTTTATTCCAAAATAACTTCTCAGACACCACTCAAAGTTACTGAAGAAAAATTGCATTCAAAGAGAAACAAAATACATACATACCTAAGTAAATTCAATCTCGTCTATTCAGAAAGCTTGGCTGAAGTTGAGAAAATACTGGTTTAAGTTCTCGTCTTTGGGAAAAGTAAAACGCGCAAAGTTTCTTCTTCTTTCTTTCTAAAAAGAAAAACAAATCGCGCTTTGAAACAAATTTTATCGCAGTATTCTAACTTTTTTCTTCTGTTATTCTATTTAACCCTTAGAACGTAGATAATGCTGGAAAGTAAAATGTAACTCTGACGGCAAAATGTGGGGTAAAACTTTTTCGAAGTGAAAAGGCTTCTCAGAAAAGTTAAAAACCTGAATAAGTGTTAAAAGATATTATTTCTTAAAGAATTGAAAATACTACAAAGGTTGTGATGGGAATATTGAATGACATGCCAGTTGCATTGTATTAAGACAAAAAAAATATTACAAATTAAATTAATTTTGACATGTTGTAGTGTTGTATAATGTATTATATAGGGTAATCCAAAAAGAGGTGTCATTTTAAATTTCGCGCAAGAACGCGGCGAATGATTCGCCGTTGCTCCGGAGTGTAGTGTTTACCGCGGCCCATACTATGAGTAAATACCATTATATTTGGGTAAAAAAAATAAAAACTTAGGGATTTACCTTGAGACTTGAATTCTTTTGTTTTTAACCCCAGATTACTAACCTTCGTCGAATCGACTACGCTTGATCCAATTTCTCTTGTTTTCTTTCCGCCCAGTACTGTAATCTCGCCCATTTTCCATATTTGTATTTGTATTTATTATTTGTATTTATTAAAGAAGTAATGTATTTGCACATTAAGATTACAGTAATCTTATAAGTTTGTACAATGTTTAAAGAAGGTTAAGTTACTTACATTACAATTAAAATAGAACTAGGTATCGAAAAGTTATCAGTGAAAAAATGTAGTTAATAGAATAAACTTAAATTTAAAAAAGAAGATTAACTGTGATGAATGGCCAAATGTGTAAGAAGATGTTTTTTGAAGTGCTTTGTGTTTCTCGTCCCTCTCAGTTCCATCGGAAGGGAGTTCCACAAACGAGTGGCTTGAACCAGGATTGTATTGTTGAATTGTATTTGGAAGGGGGTTGTCTCCTTAGAGACAACAAGCACGTAGACCTGTAGGCCCATTGTACTTTGGTGAAGTACCACCCCATTCGCTGAATTAGCGATTTGTTGCTGAGCTATATGTCGATCCAAATCTGCCCGTCGCTTTCGCAAAGCGAAGCAATAGGGCAAGATTGAGCTCCAGTAGATCAACGTCCCGTAGGACGTAGTTGCCTAGAGTGGCCTTTCTGATTCGAGCAAAGGCCGGACACTCGCTAATGAAGTGCTCAGCCGTCTCATCTTCTTCCAGGCACATCTCGCAGAGGCCCGAGCTTCTGATTCCAATTTTGTTCAGATGCTCGTTTAAGGGAGTGAACCCAGTGACCAGTCCTGTGAGGATTTTGAGGTCATTTCTACGAAGGTGTAACAGAAACTTAGTTCTGTTTGCCCTGGGCGCGTCTACTAACATTTTGGCCTGTCTGCATGACCTAAGTTCATGCCAATGGTTGTAATGCTGTAGTCGCAGCAGTTCAAGAAGCTCGTTTTTAGCATAAGCTGAACTGCAGCCAATAACAGGCTGAGGACCGATAAAAGGGGTCGCTGATCCAGCTCTAGCCAGAGCATCAGCTTTATCGTTTCCCGGGATGTCAGAATGTCCCGGGACCCAGACCAGTGTGATCTTATTACATCGCCCAAGCTGATTCAGTTTGTTGACAGCTTCCTCAACAATTTTTGAGTCGATCAACGCTGCTGAACAGGCTTTGATAGCTGCTTGACTATCAGAGCAGATGTAGATGGACTTGGATTTCCACCTCTTGTTAAGTGCAATGTGCGCTGTAGTAGCGATAGCATACACCTCTGCCTGAAAGACAGTTGTAAATCTACCCAGTGGAATAGATTGCTCAACGTGGCATTCTTCTGAGTAGACACCTGCTCCGGAGAGCTCATCCATTAAGGACCCGTCCGTATAGAAGACTATACTACCTGATGGGAAACCAGACCAACCTCCGCTGTTCCATTCAGAGCGATCTGGAAGGAGACATTGGAACCTTCGCCCGAAATTGTATTTGGAGCTTATGGTGTCCAGAGCTCCTCCCAAGGCTCCTGGTACTAAATCGAGAAGCTCCCCCACCCTGCTACCTCTACTACCTTCACTGAAGGTAACTCGCCTTCCAAGAAGCACACCTATGCGGTATACTGCTTTTCTAGCTTCGTTTTCAATGAAGATATGCAGTGGAGGCAAGGCAAGAAGGATCTCAATGGCGGCGGTGGGTGTCCCTCTCATGGCCCCGGTAATACTAATGCACGCTAGGTGCTGAAGTTTTTCAAGGCAACGTTTGAGAGGCTTCGCTTTGTACCACCAAGCTATCGAGCCATATACGACATATGGCCTGACTATACTCGTATAAATCCAGTAGACCATTTTTGGGCTAAGCCCCCATGATCTATTGAACATTCTACGGCATTGCCAGAGTATGTTGGTGGCCTTAGTTGTTCTTGCAACCAAGTGGTCTAGGAAGGTTAGTTTTGGGTCCAACAGGATACCCAAGTATTTCACCGTGCTAGAAGGTTTAAGCTGGGTGCCCAGGAACGTAGGCCATCTTATAGGAGGCAACTTCCTTTTGTTTGTGAACAGCATCATCTCGGTCTTGGTGGGATTGACCGATAGTGACTGCTCACGGCACCATGCTCCAACAATGCTAAGAGCGGATTGCATCCGCTCACAGAGTGCTGGTAAGTTGCTACCACTGACGATGATGCATTCATCATCAGCGAATCCAATTGTTGGATATCCTCCCTCGTTAAGTCTTCTCAGTAAGGAGTCAACTAAGAGGTTCCACAATGTGGTCGACAGGACTCCACCTTGCGCAAAGCCTTTTACAGCTTGCACTGTCTTGGAGTAACTACCTAATGAAGCTGTTGTTGATCTGCTCTTAAGCATCGCTAGGATCCAACCGATGAGTGTCGGGTCAATTCCTTTTGATGTTAGTGCAGATTCAATCATTTCAAAGGTGGGATTATCGAAAGCTCCCTCAATATCGAGAAATACAGCGAGGCTATAGTGCTTCCGGTCGAGAGCGCGTTGCACCCTTCCTGTCAGCTCCACAAGCGCTGTCTCCGTCGACTTGCCTCTTTGATAGGCATGCTGGCTATCATGGATTGGCGCTACACTTAGCGTTCCTATCTTAAGCTGCACGTCAATCAATTTTTCAAGGCCCTTCAGAAGGAAGGAAGAAAGGCTGATAGTTCTGAAACTTTTTGGAAGATCATAGGCTGGCTTACCCGGCTTGGGGATGAAGACAGCCTTGGCCCTCCTCCAAGATAGAGGGACATAGCCTAGAGCAATACTTGCTCGGTAGATCCTAGTGAGAAACAGTAGTATTGTATCGATTCCCCTTTGAAGGAGTATTGGATAAATACCATCTGGTCCGGGCGATTTGTAAGGTGAGAAGGATAGAATGATGGTTCTTACCTTTTCTCTCGTTACAGTGCTCACCGCTGACCTCCATTGATCACTAGTGGGCCTGCTTTTGTATGGATTATGACTCTCCTCGTCAGCATCGCTGCATCCAGGAAAGTGAGTCCCCATTAACAATTGTAGGGTTTCCTCTTTTGAGGTAGTGAAACGACCATCGGGATAGCGCAAGGTGTCAAGTTTGGCATTTGGGTCCGCAGAGAGAACTCTTTGCAGTCGCGAAATGGCACTTACATCCTTTAGCTCCCCACAGAAATTTCGCCAAGATGTGAGCTTGGCCCTTTTGACTTGTCGTTTGTATTCTCTCTGCGCGTCGGCATGAGAGTTCCAATCAACCGTGCTGCCAGTTTTCATGGCTCGATTAAACAGCTTCCGCACTTTCTTCCTGATCGTGGCTAGCTTCGTGTTCCACCAACGAGTTGGTTTTGCACCGCCGACCTCTTTTTCAGGACAGGATTCGTGGAATGCTGTTATAATACCGCTCTGTAGGGTATCAACCGCTATGTCAAGTGCAACGCTGTCGTGGATTCGCATTGGAGTCTGCCCCAATTGATCCTGCAGCGCTGAGGCATAGGCGTCCCAGTTCGTGCGGCGCACATTTCTGGTGGTGGCTTTGACCGGTTGATCCGCAGCCAAATTAAAGGCCACGTATCTATGATCAGAAGCCGATTCTTCTTTGAGAACTCTCCATCGAGTAACCATGTCCACCGCATTTGCCGAGGCAACGGTAAGATCGATAACTTGCCTTCTTTGTCGAGTGACGAAGGTAGGATCGGTCCCTAGATTAAGTATCTCAAGATGGGAGGCTGCGAAGTAGTTTAAGAGAGTTATTCCTCTCACGTTTGTATCAGTACTTCCCCAAACGCAGTTATGTGCATTTGCATCCATACCGATTATCAACCGTTTGTTAGCTTGCCGAGCATATTCAACAAGCCTCATCATCTCTGCCGAGGGGGGTGGCGAGATGGAGTCGTAGGGCAAGTACACCGAAGCCATAAGGACTACTGTGCTGTTGCCACCTCTTTTATAGCTAATCTTGATCGCAGTACAGTCTTGGGAACTGTATTCAGGCAGTAGACTTGCATCATAGCCTTTAGCAACAAAGACGCACGTACGAGGTTTCAGTGTTCCTGGTTTGACGAAAGTCGCACCTGGTGCTTCAGCGATGCCCCTTACCGTCCCCTTGTACACATAAGGTTCTTGTATGAGGCATACGTCTGTCTGCATTTTACCAAGACGCCTACACAATAGATGTGAAGCCGCCTTGGAGTGCTGCAAGTTAATCTGAATGACCTCTGGAGATGTGTTAGCCATGGTGCTAAACATCATTAGAGGTCCCAGCTTTTTTCCTAGCGCTTTTTTCAAGCTTACAAGTAAGCCTGTTGGCCAAGAAGTACGGCTGGAGGTTACGCCTCTCAAGAGCCTCCACTGAGTCCTCATCTATACCAATGGTGTAGAGCTTACCATCTTTGTTTGCACTAGAATGGTAAACTTTCCACCTTTCGGTAAGCAGACCCGGGTTTTGGCCCTTAAGGAGCGCGATGAAGGTTCCTTGATCCAGACTTGCATCCGGGACGAAGACCTTCATCTTAATGTAGCCCCTAATCTCAGATGGGTGCAAGACTTTGAGGTCCTGCTCCTCTAATTTCGGGAAGATGCGAGCAAATTCAGCTTTGATCCATTGATTTGTGGCTTCATCAGCGCAGCAGAGAATAAATCCTCCACCACTTTTGACGATGCGCTCAAATATAGGACATCCGCCTTCCTTTACCCGACTTAAGATTGCGTCATTCAAGGCCTTGTCAAGACTGCTGATGTGTTCTGCAGTGAATTTTCGCATGTGGTCATTCGCAAAAACCACTGACAACCGCAGTCCTAGCAATGCCGAGTCGACGAATCGTTTTTTCGGGGGGTGAGTTCTTTCGCCAGTTTGACTGGTTCCGGTTCTCTTGCCACCTTTTACTACATGAGATGTAGTCTCCGATGGCTTACCACCCCTTCCCGCAGCAACTTCCTTCTCAGCCGAGACTGATCCAGTAGAAGCCGAAGGTTCTTTAGGAGCTGCAAGACTTGAGCTCTTAGGGACCGAGTCCGCCAACTTGGTAGCCTCTGTGCCGAGCGTTAGCTCCGCTTCTTTGGCCTCCTTGTTAGCAAGACGGTCTCTCGCTCGCTTCTTTTTGCGCCATGCCCCCTTCTTCCGTTTTCTCTTCTCTTTTGCCCCATTGACCTCAGCGTTTCCTTCTGCACAATGTGTATCGGACTCGGAAGCCTCTGAGTCTGAAGAAGAGGAAGGTGGTAGTACCCGAGCTTCGTTAAGCGACAACTTTTTGAGTTGCCTCCTAACGCCGCTTTGACCTATGGTGGGTGTCTGGATGGATGAGTCACTCTGCGTGCTAGACAGGGTAGCCCGTGGTCGCTTCAGCATGTGACCATCACTTCCATTTCCACTGCTAGGCGTGGCGGCAGTTACAAGTTCAGTCACCGGGTCTGATGAGCTCAATGCTGCCGATTTGGTAGCCGAACCCTCCATGTTCGATGACAGAACCTGTGTTTTTTTGCTGTCCCCACTAGAATAGGCCAAGGAACATCTCAGTGATGAGCGTCCAGCCTCTAGTGGTTCGAGCTTCGATTTAAAACTCACAGCAGCGACTACCGCTGCCTTATTGAGCTCCACTGGCGACCTGGCATTATCCAATGCCAAGCCAACACCGGTAGCCGTGGTAACTACCGACTTTCGGGCTTTTTTATTCGCCCTCTTCTCCGTCGTTCCTCTTTTCCCATGATCCCCCGGTGGAACTTTCAGTTTGGAAGAGCTCAAGGATACGTTGACCGTACCCGAACCCTTCCTTTCAGGAGTCCCCACCTTTTGGACTTCGCTTTCCCCGCTAGAACAAGCCGAGGGAGTTCCCAGTTTAACTGAGACCTCAGCTACATCCAACGGTTCAAGCACAGAGTCAGGAATCATGGGGTTTTCAGCGACTACCGCTTCTTTAATAGGAACCAGGAACTGGCGCTCTGATGCTAAGCAGGAGTACCTCGGCTGGATTAAAACAAATGTTCTCTGTGACGATGGGAACCTTAGCTTATTGTAAAGGTAGTCTGGTTGCTGTGTTTGAATAATGTCGTGAATGCACGTCAAAGAAAAGTATTTCAGTACATTTTCGAAGGAACACCCGAAAATTGTTTTGGCGTAGGACGAACAATGGTCGTATCTACCCAGGTTATATATGTATCGTGCAATGTTGTTATAGACTACAATTAGTTTCCTTTTAGATATGTAGTCAAGTTTACCGAATAATTCGCAGCAGTTTAGTAGAATCGGCAATAGTAGGGTTTTTGCCAGGATCATTTTTGTTTTTGTCGGTGTATAGGGACGTGATGCCCAAAGAAGACGGAGCAAGCCATAAACTTTACCAATTTTTGAAGTAATATGAACATCCCACGACAATGTTCTACTAAAAGTAATACCCAGATTTCGGACAGACTCAACATATTCGATGTTCGAATCCCCTAACTGCACCTGAGGAAAAGAGGTCAGATCTATGTTATTGCGATAGATAACGATGGCTTTTGATTTGCTTGGGTTTAGGCAAAGGTTATTAGCCTGCGCTCAGTTTAGTGTTGATCTCTCAAAGGTGACACATTCATTGCGAGTATTTACGCCGCCGTTATAAAGATATAGCCACTTTCCGTAGTCGAATCGACGAAGGTTAGTAATAGTGTAACATTTTGAAAACTGGAGATAATCAGTTTTTAGTTGGTTTTCATATAAATTGCATAGATTTCACTGAATTTTTTTTTAAAATTTAACGATTCGGAAAGCGTTTTAGAATGCCGGAATGAAATATTGTCCATAACTTGCCGGGAACTTCATGCTCTTGCCAAAAAATTATATATCCTTTGACATGCTTATATCTCTTTATTACAAATTACATCATCGCTTAAGTCCTAAACGAAACTAATACAGTAATTCAAACTCAATTCGGACGGTATACCAGAATGTGGTTCACGCAGTCACCTGCAAAAAAGCTGAAATTAAAGCAGCCCTAAAAGACAGTCATTTAACATGCCAAGCAGTTATATCACAATTCATAACAGCTACGCTGCAAGTTTAGAATGTATGTATAATTGTATATCCCCAACAAACCCGCTAAATATGACATTAAGCTTGTAATGATATGAGACAGTGTTACAAAATATATGATCGATTTGGATTCCGGATCAAATTCAGGCGGCTTACCATTACGAGAACTCTATATGAGAAAGCGAACCAAATCTATGTATATGTATATGGATCAAACTTGAACATTACCACCGACAACTAGTATACCTCAGTGCCGCTAGCAAGCGCATTACTAAAGGAGCCATAAAAATTAACATTAACACCTGAACTTCAAAATGTCTGACCACCTGAAATAGGTAAAAGATGCACCAAGTTCAAACACAATATTGACGGGTGTCACTCAGCGTTGCCGTTTGGGACGCTTTTGCGTCATTTTGACGCTTTTTCGGCGATGTGACCCGGGACCCCACTTTTCAATAAAACGCCGATTTTGACACATTTTAAAAATTTTGGACCCTTTTTTCAATTTATTTTCATTTCCTGTTTCTTTTACGTGTAAAACGTGCTACTTTACTCTTAAAACACACCCATTTTGTTCAACCAGTGATAAAATCAACAAAGTATTTTTGTTAGTCAGAATTTCCCTTCCAAAAACTCGTTCTGCATTCATGTTTTTTTAATCTTTTTTAAGTTCAGCAATAAGATACAGTTTTTCGAAAAATTGCATTTTTTCATACAAATATAAGTGGGACCCCTTTTTTGCTTCTGGATCCCATTTTTCGACGCTTTTTGAAATTTGCTCGCGGCAACCCTGGTGTCACTCTTGCATTTTAAATTAAAATAAAATATCGATTTTCTTGTTAACAGTTAATATGTTATATGAACTATTCATATTAATAACAAATTTTCATGAAGTTCACTGTTCTTTTATTTTTTAATTAAGTTTTTCTAAACATTAATTTATTTTGAGGTGTCTATTGAATTTCTCAAAAAAGTCTGAAATATACCCGATTTTATTTTTGTTTTTTTCTTATATATTTCATAACGGTAAATAAATAATTTCTTATAACACTAAAAAAAATATTTGTATCTCTAAATAATTTTAAAAGAAATAAAAATTAATATTCCGTCGTCTAATCGACGAAGGTTAGTAATAAAGTACTATGAAATAAGATTAGTAATCTAGGGTTAAATATGCACAACACCAATTAAAAAGCATAAACCAAAAAAACTAGCGCGCACTGCTATTATTTTGACCGCTCAGAAACACGGATTAAGTCCATTCAAGTGTCATTTGGAAAGAAACCGTTATGTGCACGAATATTTTCTTCGTGGAAATTTAAGACGCATTGTTCTAGTACCAGAAAATTCGTGAAAGGAAGTAATAGATTATTCATATCTCACTCTGTACCTAACCCTCACCGACCCACAGGTGGTACCCAGGTACTTTTTGGACATTCAAACCTAAATATTATTTTTTCCACCGTTCCGATTTTTTTGAGATTCCATGACATCTCTAGAAAATTCTATTTACGCAATAAAAACTAAAAATTGTTGAAAAAAAGTGAAAACAACATGTACCTAGTTTTTTTTTTTACCATTTTTCAAACCAATGGCGGAAGTGACCATGGGTGGTACCCGGGTACCACCTAGTATATTTTGCAGAGAAACATTTTTTTTGGTAATGTATATTATAATTTTATTTGAGATATTGTTAGTACAATCCAAGCAAATAACCAGAGCAGTTGGAATATGCAGGTCGTAAACAGTATTACAACACTTTTGGCAACGTTTCCGATGCTTTCTCTTGATTCGGATATTATTATAGCATTTCTTGCAAATACTTTTCTTCTTCATACATGACCGGTGCTATCTCGTTCTTCGATTGGTTGTGGAAGCGAAATGGAAATGCATACTTCCGACTTTCCGGACCGAGTATGCTTTCCATGGCTGTTCCGATAAATAGAATCGCGTTGTCAACGGATCTTAGCTCCGAACTTAAATCGATGGCAATCATATGTCTCGAGCCAGTTATTTCAGGAAAAGTTTGCGAAGATCTTTTCGGACATTTTTGGATCATGCTCTCAACAAGCAACATCAATTATTATTGTAGAATAACGCCAAAGACCACCAATTAGTTCCACATTAAGGGCCGATTTTTCAGTAGTCAGATAAACAGTCAGTTTGCTATCTATCTATCTCCATTATTATTTACTTAACCGTTAGTCGAATTATAATCTAATGTGATTTGTGGTTTTATAGATGCAGTTGTCGTATCGATTGCCCCATCGTAATGCATTCTGGATATCAAAATTATGGCTTTCTTCTTCTTCGGGACATACGAATATATCGTTGCTTCGGCTCCAAAACCAAACAAATATGAATAGATTTCGCGGTATTTCGATGGCTTCATCGCCATTGGGATACACGGTCCATTTTTCGAAGCATCCTCAGCAATGTCAATCTATTGCTCTTGGGATTATTTAGCAGAGGTAATGATGTGAAGACATTCTCTGTGGTGACATTCCGCCAAAACATTCTACTTTGTTCCTTCGTCACTTAGAGACAATACAAGAACCGCAACACTGCAATCGACGATTGATAATTCAAAACAAAGACTTGACATTGACTCTCAACCTGTGATCGTTGATCACTACAAAAATTAAGGAGAGAAGGTGCTCAGACGTTATCATAATTAATTATTTTCGTTATTACGCACATTTTCTACAAACATGATCGAAATGATTTCTATGTAGAACGCACCGAAATATATGGTGGTACCCCGGTACCACCTATGGGCTTTTTAGTGTGTAATTTTGTATGGGTCGGTAAGGGTTAAATATATTGTTCCAGAGGTTGCACTGCTATTATTTTGACCGCAACTGTATGTATGTATGTACATACAGAATGTTAAATATTAATTTTCTTCTTTTATTGTTTTAGTAATTTTTAATCGGCTGTTCATTTTTTTTCTTTGTTTAGTTATTTATAGCATTTTCACTTTAAATTCGTTTTTTTGCAAATTAAATTCGTATTTTTGCACTTTGAATTCGTAATTTTGCAAATTGAATTCGTTTTTTTGTAAATTGAATTCGTTTTCTCTTCGGAACACTGGAATTTACTACCAAATCGTTTTTTCACGTCAAGTACACATACTCAGTTCCGTTATCAAAACATAATTTGCCAAGTGTAATATAGTAGGCCTATCGCCAGATAACAAGATCTAACTGCTCTAAGTACCATGGTGTTAAAAATACCAGCTACAGCAAATGAGCAGGAACCTCATTAAAGTCTGTAATATGAGATGTTTTTCAGCACCATTTGAGCTTCATAGCTCAAATTCAAACCTGCACCTCTCCGCGGTGAACTTTGGAAACTTTAATTTCTCATAAATTTAAGGGCTTAGAACAGGCTTAATCTAAGCAAGAAGGTGAGAATAATTTTATTACATATATTTATGTGTATACAACGCATAACAACACTCTTATCTAAGCGATTTGGTATCAAATCATAATGTTAAAATAAAAAAAACTAATTCAATTTGCAAAAAAACGAATTCAAAGTGAAAATGCTATATTATGACTGTTTAGTGGTAGCTTTCTTAATTTTCTTATTTCTTTTTTATAAGCTTATCATAACTTGAAAGGATAATGTGAATAAGTGCCCAAGATTGATCAAAAACAAAAATATTACAAGCCTTTGAACTGTAATATTACGATCAAAATGAAAGAAACAAAAGAAAATTCCCCATACAAAATGTATGGAAAAGCGTTTTTTCCGAATTTTCCTATTTCCCTGTAAAATTTTTCATTTTTACTTTCCTCCAGGTTTGAGGAATAATATTGGGAATAAAATTGGGATAAGGAGTAGGCATCATTTGAAGAACTAAGATTGGGATATAAAAATGGGTTAATATAATTGTCTTTAGAAAGGATATACATACATATGCAAGTTCTTTGACTACCGCTCTGTCGATTGTTAAAATAGTTACATACATGGAGTGGTTGTTTCGTAGTCCTAAAATGGTCGATCCTCTAAGCCCGAATAATGTCAATGTCGGTGTTTCCTTAACAAGGTATCATGCTCTCTGATGCACACTTTAAGTACTGGGGATTGACTCAAACGACATTCAGCATAATTGTGGTGTTTTCCTTTGTAAAGTGTACTTGTTTTAAATAAAATAAAATAAAAAAAAAGTATTGCTGAGCGGCACTGAGCTATACGTTTATAATAAATTTAATTTGAGAGAGATAATAAATAGAAACGAAAACTGAAAAGGACGCATCTTTTTTAATTCTTAAAATAATCGAACATTCTGTAAGACCATTTACACCTTCAACAATTTGCCGGCTGCGTCGTTTTCATCTATATCGTCGTTGAGACCTTTCAAACCGGAAGATCTCGAGTTTTATAAACCAGAATAATGTAATCTGCTGCCTCAACCGCCTCTAAAGATCTCTCGTTTACGGCCATCAGAAAAGAAAGGCTATGATGTCAATGGATCTTCCGACTCAATGACAGGCCAATACTCTGTTGAGCTTTCGGGGGTTAAAAGCTTCAGACATTGGACAAGGTTATCACTTCATCCTGGGCAACCAGATAAATACATGATCTACGTCCTCTGAAGATTTTCTTGCTAGCGATGACCAAAGTTTTAAATCGCTCCCAGTAGTCGCTAACATAAGCGATACACGAATCATGAAAATCATTGGAAAATAGTAAAGTAGTTGCACTCGATAATAACAAATAAATTGATACTACAAACCTTAAAGCTTTATGTACATAATGTATAGTATCACATATGTATAGTATATCACATATCTACAAAAAAAAAATATTCTACTTAGAAAGTGTGTTGACTATTTTAAACTTTGCCCGGCGGCGTCACGAAGTAAGTATCTAATCGTCTCCACAAAAAATCTCCAAGTCGATAATATTCAAACGAGGTACATACATATATATGTATATATGCTAAAAATAATTTGGTTATTTTTATCAAGTTTAAAATAAAGACATTGAGTACACCCTTAACTAGAGACTAAACAGGATTTACTTACTTAAGATAAAAAAAGCAAATTTCGCAAATTGCTACAAGTTTAACTAGGCACTTTCTCATCCCTTTTAAAGGCTGAATATTCTAAGGATTTTTCGTTCTGTACAGCTGAGCACGTTTTTATATTATTTTGTTGTGAAATATCAAATACCCACAGCATACTCTGTGGGAAGAGGGCGAAGGCGTGCCTCTATTTAATATTAACTTCGGTAATAAATTACTACCAGACCAACACCAGATAAGACTTCAGATAAGTGCCTACTTATATATCTGAACGGAGTTGGTTTTTTCTTAGGCATAACTTTTGAATTATGTGCCTAAAAGATATGACAGTTCTTTGGAATGATATGTCATATCACTGCGATGAAAACACATACACTCGTCGACAAAAAAAACCCTCCTAATGCTATTACTTACACTATGGGGTTAGGATCCGAGCCATGGGTGATAAACATTTCCGAAGAATTCTTGTAGTTTTGTACCTAAAATTAAAGACAAGCAAGAAAAGTTTATTAAAATGTTGGTCTGCAGATAATATATACATAAAAAAATATTTATAAAAATAAATGCAAGTTCCTATTTTGAAAGTTATTCAAAATTCATAATCACAAATTTTCAGTGCTAAGAACAATATTATTTTATACTTTTCATTACTATTAATTTATTTAATTGACTGCTTACACATTAAAGGCCTCGTCAAACAGAACGCGTTTTGAACGCCGCGTAAAGATTATTTTACGAGCTATAGAAATAGTAGGTACGTGTATACCTATTTTTTACCTTTAAACAATTGGTTATCTTCCTCTTGTTGAAAGGGATTACCTCCAGTTTGCAACTTACTTTGAAATGTAGTTTAAAACAATCTTGAGACATGCAGAAATACGAAAAAAAAAATCCGGTCAAGTGCAAGTTATACTTGCGCAATAAGTGTTCCGTAAAGGTTCAATCACATTCAAATTTAAGTGAAAAAAGTACACAAAATGCGAAAAATATGTTCTTTCTCTATCCGATACAATAAATATTCTTAGCACTCCGTCGCAGGTTTCTGAAAGTAAAACACTTCAAAGCTGAGCACAGTCTAGCTCTCACGTTTTAAAAATGTTCAACTATATAACACTCTCAAAACATTATCAAAAACAAACACCAAATTGAATAGTTCTAAGTACAACTATTCAAATTTTGCACTCACACACGCAAAATCTCTACACAAAAAAAAAGAGAGAAAAACAACAAATACATAAAGTAAGTACCTACATACTAGGAGTGGGTACAAAAAAAACGAACTGGTTTAAAAAACCGTTTTTCATCCCACAACGACGTAACCGTTTTTTTATAATAAAAAAAAACAGTTTAAAAAGTAACTACATTTATCTACTTTGCGTTTGCACATTGAAAATTCATTGAAAAAGAAACCAAAGGCAAACGAACCCAGCAAACTAAAAAATTAACAAACCAAAGAATACACAATTCAACACAGGTGTGCGAATGAATAATTCTGTTACGCACACATGAAAACGGATAAAGAAGAAAAACTAATAGTACCTACCTACATAACATGATTCCACCCTTGATGTATGTATGTAGGTATACTCCAACTACTTCACCCGTTCGTTATCGTTTTTTCGTTTTTTTTTTTAACCCTTTGTTCGTTTTTCGTTTTTCTAACCGCGAAAACGACCCACCTCTAATGTACATAAATACTTATGTATGTATACATATGCACTTATATACCTGTAGATACGAATAGGTACATATGTATGTATGCATATATTTCAATAAAAATTCAGCACGAGTTGCCAAAAACAAATTTAAATATGTATGTACATATATGTACATATCTACACAAATGTAAACAACTTGATAAGTCTCATCTTCTCGAAAGAATAATAATTATACATATCTACATGGTACATCTAAAAAAAAAAAATAAAGTATGTATGAGTATGTATCCATACATATATTTTCGTCTCGTTATTCGTTGAATTGTATTAAATACGTGCAATTTGGCGATTTGTCTCCCTCTCGTGTCTGTACGCAAATTCAATTTTCATATCTTCATAGCAAAAGAAGAGACACCTACATTACAATGTATACGAAACCATCAAGATTCCTTTACCCAGCAGGAAAAGGTAATCTATTGGAATCGAACAGGGAATTAATCGCTAGTATAGAATATTGATTCCAGAATTCATTATTCTTAACACAGACTATGTCCTAGGAAAATAATCGATTACCTGAAAGTGTTTTAAGAATGCATTATAGAATTCATTCCTTGTAATGTATTATATAATTCATGCATTTATAATTAGTTACATAATGCATTTCTCCGACATAAATTAAAGAAATGTAGGTATTCAGCTTTAAATGAAAAGTACACTGTTTCGGTTTAAAATATTTTATTACAAAAAATTCTAGGATAAAAAAAATATTATTAATAAAATAAAGCACACACAAAGCACAAAGTTTTTTTTTTTTTGTTAATTGTCTTCGCCAATCTGTTTAGAATACATTTCTAACTTTTTTCACTCCTTGCTGTCACGCGTTGCAACACAAAATAAGTTTTTCAAGCGTTTTTAAATAAAAAACGCGAAATTTGTAGGCGACATGAAGGCGCCGACAGACAACACTGTAACCGAAAAATCGTTAAATTCAAAAACACTACATTACATTTTCTGCAGATGTGGGAATCTACGTGGTAAACAATTTGCTTTGTTATTATATGACATTACCACGTCGATTCTTTTGGATACATTTTATTTCTCATCTATAATAACTAATTATGTATTCGATTCTCCAAGGAATACATACCGTACTTTCCTGCTGGGTATGTGGTTTAAGTCTAAGCTCAATGGTTATACCGGAAGCATTGTATATATTTCATATACAATGACCGGAAGTGAATTTTTTGTAGCGGATGGCGCAACCATTCAATTTTTACTCTCACACATACAAATTTCCCTTCACGTATTCACTTTTATATGATTGTGATATGGTTACGTCACTTCAGTATATGCAAACAGTGGGGAAGGTGAAATTACAAAAAAAATAATAGAAAAAAAACTGTCGAAGGTAATGCAGTTCTGATAATTGGGTTTCCATCTACATTTTATTCTCGATGTTTGTGATTTTATTTAGATTTTTCTGATCGATATTTTTGGAGATACAGCCTCGGACAGCGATTTTTTAACGTTTTTTTTGAAAAAGTGTTAAGAAAAAAGTAACACAAAAAAATATTTTATACATTTTTGAATTCGTAGCTTTCATTTGACATCACACACGATGACCTCAACATTAAATTAAAAAAGTTTTTTTTTTAACATTTCACTTATCCCCCCAAAACTAGCCCCCCAAGTCGAAATTCAACTTTTTAAGTTCATGTCAGTGTTTGGGCCACTAATTGCTATAACTGTTCCAAATTTCAATAGTCTACGTCAAATGGTCTCTGAGAAAAAGGCCTGTGACAGACGGACAGACAGACGGACAGACAGACAGACAGACAGACACCGAACTGACTCCGTCCGTACCAAAACGGAACACTAAAAACGATCTTCGTGCGACTCCAGCTCTCGACACAACCGGTGGTATTCTCCTACTTCAACTCTCTTTTTGTTTATTTCATGTACCAAAATCTTTTTCTTTTTCGTTGTGTATGTAGTGCGAATAACAGTAATAGTTCTGCTCGAGGGTAAAAGAAAATTTACGACTGTCTGATATCACGGTAGACCATGACTGTAGAGACATTTGTTGTCCCACACTTCAACGAAAATTACGAATTGAAACTGAAAGAATAGATTATTAACAATTAAAGGAGAATTTAAGGTGCCTATATTTAAACATTGGGGGAATGTGCAACATAATCAAATTAGAAGTATTAACTCTAGAAGAGGATTTCGACTTCATTTGCTTAACAGAAACACATATAACTAAAAACATACAAAACAGCGAAATTAGATTAAAAGACTATCAAATAGTGAGGTGTAATAGTATCTCCAATCATACCGGAGTGGGAGATCGAAATCTTGAATGAATTTGCAATCGGTAAAATGATTTGGTGGTTGGCAATAAAAGTCACTTTAGATTGTAAAAACCTGATTCTGGTAGGGATTTACAGATCTCCAGACAATCGTCAGTCATCGGAACACGTGTTTTGCGAATTCTTCAAATCTAGAATAGAAGAACTATCCTGCTTATTTAAGGATGTGGTGATAATGGGTGATTTCAATGTTGATTGGTTTGGAAATAATACGTACCAGGACAGAATTGAACAAACCATAATCGACAACTCTTTTGAACAAATTGTGCATGAACCTACAAGAATAACAAACACTTCATCAACATTAATCGATTATATCGTAACAAACATTATGGATGTAGAAGGTAACGTTAAAATCGATTTTAAAATAAGTGACCACGAATCTCTTGAAGTTAAGATTAAAGTGAGATCAATTAATCAGGGAAAACCCCAGAGAACATATAAAACTATGGTGTTTAATGTAGAAACCTTCAGAAACGAACTGTTTTAAATTTGAACTAATACATCTGAATGAGCTGAAAGACATAATGAAGAGCATGAATAATAAAAAAGATTTCAACCTTTTATCAGTAAAAATGATGTTAAGCGCGTTCGAAATCATTGGGCCAATCCTTCTTCGCATCATTAATGAATCGCTTAATTCTGGAGTTTTTCCCGACTGTTGGAAGGAAGCTATAGTGATCCCTATCGAAAAGGTAAAAAATACTGATAAACCAGTGGAATTTCGTCCAGTTAATATGCTAATGAGCGAAAGCAAAATATTTGAAAAACTGGTCTTTAAACAATTAACCAGATATATGGAAAATAACAATCTTCTGTCGGAATTTCAGTCAGGATTCCGGCAACAACACAGTTGTGAGGCACTTTTAAATCTCGTAGTAACACAATGGAAAACATACGTACATGACAAAAAAGTAATAGTGGCAGTATTTTTGGACCTACAGAGGGCGTTTGAAACCATATCCAAACCAATCCTAATAGAAAAACTAAAAAAATATGGGATAAAAGAAGTGGAACTGAAATGGTTTACAAGCAATTTATCAAACAGACGACAGCGAACTCGACTGGAAGAGTATACCTCAGAATCGTTGACGGTAGAACTAGGAGTACCCCAAGGAGCAGTTTTGGGAACGCTGTTATTCATCATTTACATCAATGATATAGAAAAGGTTCTTCAATTTTCCGAAATAAGACTTTTTGCTGACGATGCACTCATTTTTGTATCGGGAAGTTCTGTAGATGAATGTATTGATCAATTAAATCTCGACCTAAAAAATATCTTAAATTATTTAAAAATGAATAAACTAAGACTAAATACTAGTAAAACTAAAGCTATGATCATAAATGCAGAATCTATTAAACACATTATTATTGATGAAGTTATAATTGAACGAGTAAGTGAAATTAAATATTTGGGTGCTATAATAGATAAACAATTGAAGTTCGATAAGTATTTAAGCAAAATTTGTAAAAAAATTGCTCAAAAAATTGGTTTCTTCAAACGAATCAGGAAAAAATTATCAATAAATAGCGCACTAAAAGTCTATAATGTTATGATAAAGCCTCACTTTGAATTCTGTTCAACAATTATATTCTTAAGTCAAAATCAATATAAAGAACGTTTACAAAAATTACAAAATAGGGGAATGAGATGTATCTTAATGTGTAATATGTTAACTCCTGTAAGAATGATGATAGACACTCTAAAATGGTTAACAATAAACCAAAGAACATTAATGAATGTACTATTATTTGTATTTAAAATGAAGAATAAGCTCACACCAAGATATTTAACAAATCAATTAGTTTATGTTGCAGATATTCAACCGTATAATTTAAGAAGTAGAAATAATTTTAGTCTTGGCTTTTTTTCAAATAATAGATCCCAAAATATTCTAATGTACAATGGTTTGAAATTATTCAATAGTTTGCCAAATGTATTAAAAAATGAACGCAATATTAAGACTTTTAAAAGAATGTTAGTTCCTTATATTAAATTAAACTACAATTAAGTTATTAGTTTTTAAGTTTTTTTCTTTGTTGAACAACCTTTTGTAAAAATAGCTTAAAGCTAAATAAAGACATCTATCTAAATGTTCACATTTAAAAAAAAAAAAAAAAAAAAAGAAGTTCTTCGTCTGAGCTATTCGACATTTTATATGAGAATGAATTTATTTTTGCTTTTGCATTCTACGTAAAATAATAAATAAATAAAATAATCTTTATGCTGCGTAAAATACGCAACGTAAGATAATCTTGACGTGGCGTAAAATAATCTTTACGCTGCGTAAAATAATCTTTACGCGGCGTAAAATAATCTTGACGCGGCGTAAAATAATCTCTACGCTGCGTAAAATAATCTTGACGCGGTGTAAAATAATCTTTACGCGGCGTTAGAAAACGCGTTCTGTTTGACGAGGCCTTAAGATATAATATCTTATGAACTAGTGATAAGCTATATAATTATAATATGATAAAATACAATAGAGAAGTATTTGAAAAATGAAACGTTAAATTTTTAGTCCGTCTCAAAAACGTGGTCGGGTAAAGGCCAAAGGGCCACCTAACTTTTTTTTCCACTTTGCTCTTCTGCAGTTACTAAAGTATTTGATGGAAAACGTTTAAACAGAGTTTCATTGAATGGTCGAAACAAATATTAATCGATAAAAAAGAGAATTTCTAATTAAACTCTCAATGTTCTCTAGAAATGACCAAATTGATGAAAAAAATCATATTGCGCTAGTGGTCCGCCGCCAAATTTTAGTGATCGGCCAGGTCCAATAAATCAATTAAAAGAACACATTCAATGATCAATTAAGCGTTTATTTGAATGCAAATAATTTAATAAATAATATTTTATTATTTTTAATGGAATAAAAACTAAGTTGTTGGCATCAGTTTGTTGAAATCAGTTTTGTTGTATCAAATCATACTACCTATACTTATTTTTTCGTTTTGCTTATTTAGAAATAAGTTAAATAATTGCTATTAATTTATAAAAAATTTATTGAATAACTTAAGAAATTAACAAGGTTTAACAACAAAATAACAAAAAATACATAGTAAAGGAACTTCCAAAAGTTTGCATAGAGCGTATTTTTATTTGGTAGTGAGTGAGCATTCACCAACTCATCTCCAAGGTTTGGTCAGATGAAAGTATGCCAGATGAATGGAATCTCAGCATCGTCTGCACGGTTCACAAGAAAGGAGACCCTCTCAACTGCTCCAATTACAGAGGCATCAGTCTCCTCAATATCGCCTACAAGATCCTGTCTGCCATACTGTGTGAATGCCTGAAGCCTTCCGTCAACAATCTGATTGGCCCCTATCAGTGCGGTTTCAGGCCAGGAAAGTCCACCATAGACCAAATTTTCACACTCAGGCAGATCCTGGAAAAAACCCAAGAAGTCCAAGTCGATACTCACCACCTGTTCATCAATTTCAAGGCCGCCTATGACAGCATATGGAGGGATGAAGTGTATAGAGCCATGTCTAGTTTTGACATTTCTGCCAAACTCATCCGTTCGTGCAGGATGACGATGGAGAATGCTCGCTGCTCCATCAAGGTCGGTAATGACCTCACCGAGACATTCGATGTCAAAAAAGGATTCAGACAAGGTGACGCGCTGTCATGCGACTTCTTCAACATCACACTTGAAAGAATTGTTCGAAACTCACAAGCCAACACACAAGGAACGATCTTTCAAAAGTCCGTTCAACTACTTGCATACGCCGACGATATTGACATCATTGGTAGAATACAGCGAGCTGTCACCGGTGCGTTCGCGAGTTTAGAAATGGAAGCGGCTAAAATGGGTTTAGCGGTAAACGAGAGCAAAACAAAATATATGCTGTCAACAAAAAGGGACACCCAACATCGACGAATTGGACAGAACGTCCCAATAGACAGCTACAACTTCGAGGTAGTAAAGGACTTTGTCTACCTCGGCTCTGCCATAACTTCAAAAAATGACATCTCGTCGGAAATCAAACGAAGGATTACTCTTGCCAACCACTGTTTCTTTGGGCTAAGAAGGCAATTGAGTAGTAAAGTCCTTTCTCGATCGACTAAGGAGACTCTATATAAGACCCTTATCATCCCAGTCTTGCTATATGGAGCTGAAGCATGGACTTTATCGAAAGCGGATGAAGATATCCTTGGTCGCTTCGAGAGAAAAATCCTTCGTAAGATATTCGGTCCCGTTTGCGTTGACGGGTTCTGGAGGAGAAGATTTAACAACGAACTGTACGAGCTGTACAGCGACATCAACCTAGTCAAAAAACTGCACATTGGGCGTTTAAGGACATGTAGAGCGTTTGAACATCAACGCTCCGGCTCGGAGAATATTCTACTCTTACCCGGAGGGTCAGCGCAGCAGAGGACGACCTCGCTTAAGGTGGTGCACATAAGTAGAACAAGACCTCAGCCAACTTGACGTGCGCAACTGGAAGCGGCTAGCTAAGGACCGGGCTAGCTGGAAGAGTTGAGGCCTTGGTTCACCCCGAACTGTAGCGCCACGTAAGTAAGTAAGTAAGATGATTTTAAAACACCTTTAACCCTATTACTGCCACGCTGTGACTGTGAGTCACTATTCAATTTCAATTCAATATAAATGATTTTAAAATATGTTTTAACGTAAAATCAGTTTCATGTATTTTATTATTGGTCATTACGTTACTAATATAAACAATTAATTTGTTTTTATGTTTCGGTAATGTTTACTTATTGCACAAAATATTAAAAACAGAACATAAACTGCTACGTAGTGACTCTAAGACACTATAACGACGGTGAATTTACATTCATGTTAAAACACGATCTCTGGCAACTATTGATCGATGCTAGATTACGCAGATAAGGTGGTACCAGTGTCGTAGCTAGGATCATGAGCGCCCCTGGCAAGATTTGAATTTTGCGCCCCCAAGACTTATTTTTTTAGCAAGAGAAACAACACAATAACTTTGAAAGTGTAATTTAAATTATGTATAAATTTAGGCATAAATTTATCCTACTTACTACTATGTGTAGGAAGGGAAACAATACAATACGAGTTCGTTCATTTATGCATTATAAAATCTCGTAAAGCTTACTTTTCAGGCTTGAGGCCAATTTTGTCAATAATATGGTCTTTCAATCGCTAAACATATACATATGTAGTTGGCTTCCAAATCATCTTTGTATTTTAATGCTAGACAGCTAGCGTCTTCAGTGGAGCTTAAGGTTTCGTGTAACGAAAGTTCTACTAGGAAACCAAAATCAAAAGCTACGGCAGCTAAACTTTTCAATCTCCGTCTCATTTTCTGAATAAGTGTGTCTATGTCTAGTGCAGCGTTTCCCAAAAGGTGGTCCGCGGAACGCTGAGGTTCCCTGGACGGGTCAAAGGGGTTCCGAGTTCCATTCGAAAATTAACTAAAACGTTCGTCGAAATCAGTCATAAGTCTTCTACACACGAAAGTGAGATAGCATTCCAGAAGAAAAGTTTTATCCAGGTTATTTGAATTGCGCAACGAACTTAAGATATTATTCGCCGAACAGCCCACTTCTGCATCCGTTAGTACGCTTGTTGAACTCTTGCACGATGAGCAATGGTTAATGAAATTGGCTTATAATTGGCCGATATTTTCCATAACCACATTTACAGTAAGAGATAAAATATCCTCACTTAAAAACAGACTTGGCCTTTGGATCGAAGCGTTGAACTTAAAAGTTCGAAAAGTTTTACTTTTTTAAACGGCTTTATGGAAGAAAATCAAAAATTCTGAACCTCTGGTCTAGTAAAGCTGAATTTTAAACTTTTGAAGTCGTTAGCCCTTTTGTCGAACATTTTTTAACATTTCATTTACGCTTTTCAAAAAATTACGGTTCTATCGACAGCTCATTTATACGATTTTTTGCTAAATCAATACACAGCCCTATTTGATTTTTTCTGAAATCAGTCAAAAAATCCACAAGGCAAGTGATGATGAGGCCTGTTCTCATACATACCCAAAACTGTTAAAACTACGAAATTCTACCGAAATCAGTCAAACCCTGTTCCCGTACGAATATTTTTCATAGTTCGTTACAGAAGAGAGATCTAACAGGAGAGTAAGAAATTTTCACATGCTGCAAATTTTAGCCCAAGAAATGTAATTTTTCTTATGTCTTATGTCTACAACATCTCTAGAATATTGTCCTAAATTTTCAAGTTGATCGGAGTAATAGTTTCATAGATAGAGCCTTGGGAAGTTGTGCACTCAACGCCAGTTGGGCTCAGTTTTATTTAAAATGCATTTTTCTCGAAACTGTATTTTCAACGTCGGTTGAATGCAATTTTCACTTTTTGGTTTTTTCCTTCGTCCAAGTTCTAGTTTAAGGTAATAACTAAAATATGTATCTTTTTTTTTGAACTTCAGTTGATCCTGTCATTAGTTCTGCTGTCAACGCGCAAGCACCTGTTTTTCGAGGGATCACCGGAAACGGTGTCGCAATGGCAGAGATCTAAATATTTTTGTACAAACATTTCAGAAACTCTTTGTCAAATGTGTATATTTAAGGCCAAAAGAAGATTGATTGAAATATTTTATTTTTTATATAAAAAAAAAAAAATTGTTAAGAATAAGCCGATTTTTACCCGAGGAAACCCATGTAACCCCTTAAGTAAGGGGCGCCATTCCTAATCTGTGGGGGCGCCTATTGTAATCAAGTTCAAATTTTTTTTTTATGTGAGTAAGCCTAGCATAATATTTTAATTTTGTGTGCTTGTGGCTCTGTAAAGTGCGCCCCTGGCAGCTGCCCCCCTGGCCAGCCCCTAGCTACGACGCTGTGTGGAATGCCCAATACCAAAGAACGACGAGAAATGGACAAACCTGGGTCTTCTTCAACACTTTGGGCTACAGCAGCAATATTCTCAGTTGCTCTTGAGCGACGTGCACGGGTTTTATTCTTCACATCACTAACTTGTCCCAACAGCTCCAATTTTTCCACCAATTTCTGTATTGCGGTCCGACAAGGTGCTTCACGACGACCAAAATATGCTTTAGTTTTGCGAACTGTGACTGCAAGATTTTCACCATTTTTGTAGTGAATTTTAATAATTTCAATGCGTTGTTGAAGCGTGTATCGTTCAATTTTTAGTAATGGCGTAGTTTCTACTTGTCAAATGTCAAAGAATAAAAGCTTCAAAAGTGACAGCTACCGAAATAGTCGGCCATTCACAATAAGACCTCTCATTGGAAAACCCTATAAAAGACCGTGTACCTATAGCTCAAAATCAAATAATTAACCCTCCTTTCAAAAGTCAAAAATTCGGCACCAAGTCCGTTTGAGTATAACCTCACTTTTCAATAAAATAAAAGAAACAACAAATAAGGTGCTCAATCACAGTACGTAGGTGTATCATCCATTATTTGCATGCCGTTTACAGTTAAAAATAACCTCTGCCCCGTCAAGGGACTAATTAATTTCAATTTGCATTTACTGAAAGTGTAACCAATTAAACCGGACGAGTGGTATGTTCCTACCTAACTCCTAACCCGTTTTAGTTGTGGTCCAACAAAAATAAACAACCAAACCCATTCCAACATAATTTGCAACATCTGGACGGGTTTAATAAAACTGCATAATATGCCCTTTTTCCACCCATAACACTTTCCCATCCATGCTTTGGCCATTGCTATGCGTTAAATCAGTGTTGGTATCTATGTCTGCGAGTAAACATGGAACATGTACGAGTCGAGTATACACATTTTGAACCGTCTTCCATCGTCAGCATCAGCATCCACACAATCTACCCCTAAGACCTTTAACCGGTCGTCGTCGTAGCGGTACCGAAGGTTCACGTTGATGTTGTCTATTTTTTCGGATGAAAAATGAAAGAACACAGTCGGTTGGTTCCTCTATGCATTTGCGGAGGACTAAATTTTCACATCATGGCACGAGAAGAAGACTAAGTAGAAAAGCGTTCTACAAAATTACACAATTTAAACTGAACAGCGGTACCCTAGTACGAGTATAGCAGCCAGTAGTAGCATGGGAAGAACCACACAGATGTTTCGAAGCAGCATCATGACGTAAAGTACTTAAAGTTTCATTTCACGCCTATTTTCCAAAACAGGCTCGCATAAATTTTAATAAATGCCCTCCATCACCCATCTCCTCCATCCATTATAGAGTAGATCCTCTTTTCTGCACCCGCGCTATCAAATGCGATGAAAACTTTGCAAAACTCATATCCAAGGGTAGCTGAAAATAATGTTCGTTCTCTGCGCTGCGTTGTTGTTGCCTGTGTTGAGACTTTTGGCAAAAAAATTAAAGCTGCTTCAAAAGGGGGATTGCACGCACAAGCATATGTACATTGTACATGTACATACAAATACGTATGAGTATACATACGTATGTTTGTTCCCATGGCATAACACGGTCTTCTTATATCCATGGTCTACCTACCGCTAAACTTGAACTGGATCGAGTTGTACGGTAGATTTTGTACGGGTGTATGTTTATTTATGTTTACTCACATTGCAGATAGCTGGTGTGCTTTAAAAACTGGTACAAAGTGGGTCTGTGCTGCTTTTCAAATAATGTCCTGGGAACCGGGTAACCGTGTTGAAGTACAGTATTACTAAAAGCAACATAAAGCCATTTATAGTATAAATATTCATAAATCTTCAAAAATGATGAATGTAACTTTTTTCAACTGGGTGCCAATGGTATTCAGTTACATTAGGGCTAACGTGTGGATTTGGCGAAATTGAATTGCAAGTTGCACAATGCATACACCTAGACACCTCCAACTAACGACCAAGCGTCAATAATCAAATTGACACTAATGACCGTTATTGTTATGTGGTTGCTTATGGTCCAAATAATGTATCTTTAGCACATTCCAAAAAATGATAATGTTAGTGGGGCGAAAGCCTCCATTTATTCGACTTATTACAAGCTAACATAATTTAAAAACTAAAACTTAAGAACTAAAATTTAAAATCTAAGGTTGAGGGGGTCGAAGGAGATCGGATTTAAGGTGGGAAGAGCTACGGTTAAAGTCGAAAATAGCAATGTTTGAGTTAACATTCTGCAACATACGGGAGATTGGTTTATTGGAGCCATATGAGGTGCGGTGGGTGGGCAGATAGATGAAACGAGGGCATCGTACATTACGAGGGTTAGTATTAAAAAATATGGAGTTGCAAAGAGATGCGCAGTCGATCCTGAGAGGAGTCGATAAATAAAGAGAAAATCAGCTGCATTTCTGCGTTCCTCAAGAGAATTCCAGTTAATAAGTTTAAGGCGATCTATATAGGGAGGTAAATTAAAAGGATGGTTCCAGGATAGCCCACGAAGAGGAAAACGAAGAAAGCGACATTGAATGCTCTCGATTTTTTTTTAACATGAACTCTATGTAAGGGAAACCAGGCTTGACTAGCATACTCGCAAGGAGTGGGCGAACGAAAGTAATGTAGAGTGATCTGCTCACGTAATTCTTTGGACCACCGTTTGATGAAACCGAGCTTTAAAGATTATCGCAGCAATATGTGAACGAAAATTTAATTAATTTCGTACAATAGAGACTGAAGAGACTGAACGACGGATATAGGTTGACCGTGGCGAAAGTAGAGTCGAGAAGAAGACAGGTTTTTCTTACTTGACAAGGTTATAGATTGGCATTTAGCAATGTTAAGCTCTAAGCAGTTTTTAAGGCACCAAATAGAAAAACTATCGAGGTCTTTCTGAAGGAGATTAGAGTCACGGGGCGAAGAAATGACTTTGAAAAATTTTGTATCGTCAGCATAAAGAGAGAGAGAGAGAGAGAGGAGTATTTCATGACTCTTTCAAGGTTGTTAGTAGTTAAGATGAAGAGAAGGGGGCCTATATGGCTACCTTGAGGAACACCAGAGGTGGCCAAGAAATCAGGTGAGAGGACGGATCTGAAGCGGACACCATAGAAACAGTTTTCTAGGTAAGAAGAAATCCATTTTAGTAATATGGGTTCAAATTCGATGGCAGACAATTTGAAAGCTTTGCTGAAACCAGTTGCACTAACATCGACTTCGTTGCCGTTCTCTAAGAATGAGAGGGCAAAGGACACGAATTCGACGAGATTTGTCGTGGTTGATCTATGTACCTTTCAGAAAACCGTGTTGGGTTGGGGAAATAAGAGACTTGCATCAAAAGCTTAAAGCTTCATATAAAATGCTTTCGAAGAGTTTAGGTATATGGGAAAGTTTAGCGATGGGATGATAATTAGTAACTTCATTCCTTACTCCCGTTCTATGAATTGGGGATATGAAAGAAGTCCTCCAAATATCAGGAAACTCTCCTTGTGAGAATGAAAGATGAAAGAGGTAAGAGAGGGGGAGAGAAAGGTTCGATGAACATTTTTAAGGAATAATATGGCAGGGAGATCATCAGAGCCGGGTACGAATTCATCGTCAAGTTCTTTTTTATTTTTTCGATAATAGTAGGCTCAAAGGTCTGAGAAAGAAAGGGACCAATGGAGAACTTAAGAAGGTAATTGAAATAAGAAGGGTCCGGTACGAAAGAGTTGTCCGCAAAAGGAGTGAAGTCTTCGATTGTACCAAGGAGGCGATGTAGTATATGTTTTAGAACTAAATATATAGCCAAGCAGGCAATCAGGACGAAGTGCTGGACAAAAACTCAGGGTCTAACACTCTAACCTCTTCGGTTTCTTCGGTACTTTCAATATCCGGTTTTCTTTTTCTCCTATTTCTTGAAATTTAACTGGCACTGTCAAAGTTAAAATACACGTAAATCATATAGCGGGAGCACAATGCGGAGTTACAGCTGTGCTATCAAAATATGTATATGCTGAAGCGCAAAGTTGAGCCAACTTCAACTTTCGAACGTGCTGCTGCTACTTTCCATTGTGTTCGTGCAGTAAAGGTCAATTCTTGCGCGAAGTGATCCCAAAGAGAAGAAAGCCTTCTCTTAAAGCATAAAAAGTTTATTTTGGTTGCGTGTGTTCTATAAATAGTTTCTCTTTAACCTGAATAAATAAAAGCTGATAATTTTTGCTGGAAGTGCACATATGTGCACATTTTACCCGAAGAGGCTAAGACAGGCGAAGAATCTTTCGCGTATTTACATTCTGAAAAGTTTCAAGGCTTGCATTAGCCTGGACAAAAACAAACTCCGCATCCTTACTGCGTTCCTCGCAGGGCGTTGTAAACTCAAGAGACATCTCAGGATGCTAGATTTATCAGATGAAGACTAATGCAGATCTTGCAAGGAGTGAAACTCCGGAACACATACTGGTGAAATATGGGACATTAACCCAGAAAAGGTTCAAGTGCTAGGGTAAATACCGAATTACAGCAGAGGATCTACCACTCATAGCACCCAAAGTCCTACTGCAATTTCTCAACGAAATTGGTCTGTATGAGGTGCTATGATCTATGCAATTCTCACCTGGGCTAGGTGTCAGCGAAGCTCTCTCTAACCAATTTCCTAAGACAGGGATCTGATTAATATCATACTTACTTACTTAATGGGTTCCCAACCTGAGACATGATAATCTTCCATCCTCTTCGCTCGTGGGAAGCACTGCTTCCGAACTGAACATTGCATCGCGAAGCATGAGGTGATAATCTAGATCAATTTTGGCTGCATCCGGAATTTGGCTTGATGAAAAGATGCTGGGTCTTGATTTCAATTTCGTTGATCTTTTCAGCATTTATCTTTGTGTGCAAATTTGATCCATCGTCGATCTGTGTGCCTGATAATGGCCAATTTCTGTGGAGCAAAACACACATACGTACACGGGATAGAATTGTGTAGGCTACATCTCGGTAGTTGTTGCAATATATAAGGTCGCCTTCCTTGTAAATAGATAGGGCAGATAGAGTTGATATTGAAGTCGTCGGGCATGCTTTCGTGAATCCAATCTTTGCAGATGATCTGATGCATGCTCCTTATCAAAACATCGACAAAAGCTTTAAAAAGCAAGCTAACCCGCGGCCTGGTTAATCTTAAGCCCTTTGATAGTTGCACCGACTTCTCCCAAGATAGGTTGGGGATTACTTCAGCGGGCGAGCTTATTGAGTAGTTCTTGGAAGTGCGTCTTAAAAACTTCCAACTTGGACCGGTTATCCTCATAGTTAAGAAGTGCCTGGATGTCTGCACGCCTGCCACGAGTCTAGCCCATTTTTTCCCCTCAGGAACTGTGCTGGGAAAAAAAGGGTTGGGGTTTGTGTGAATGAATGATTTGTTAGAGCGGGGAATGCAAATTTTAAAAGGAATATGTAGATTCATGAAAAGCGCTCTGTATGTCGTGTGAACTCCAGTGTTTTTGAGAAATCTATAGACTTAAGCGATGTTATCCTCAGAAGGATATGTGTTCCCAGCAGCGTTGTGCTGAAGTTCTCAATTGGGTAATTCGGCTCAAGTATTTCTACTTTGGCTCAATTCTCCGAGCTACAGAGAAATGGCTCACATTCGGCCATTTCGCTCAAAACTTTCTTCTCTAAAATAAAAAAAAATATTACAAAATAAAATAAAAATCGATTGAACGCAGTCTAAAAAAAAACAATAGGTAGCTGGTAGAAACTATTTACCAAGTGAACGCATCCATTCTGTATTTCATATAAGTATTTGACATTTCATCAATTCAAATCATTTTCGAGCGCATTTCTTTTGTTGTCATAAACTTCGGCGCAGTGAGGTGGTGCAGTGCTTATGAAAATTAGCTATGAGTATTGAAAAGTAAGCAAATTTGACGTAATATTTTTATTTAATTTTGATAATTTCGAAAATATTGTAATGAATTCAACAGATATTTCAAGAAAAGTACAGTGGATAGAAAGGGAAAGGAAGATCCAGGCCCAATAAGCACAGCAGTATCGTGCTCAGGGATACACGTTCAAGTAGCAGAAGAACATGATCGTGATCTTAGGACAGAGTGATTGCTGCTATTCCGCTGGCTAAAGTTTTATGAAAACAAGCCCTACTGCCCGATCTGTAAGGTAAAAAAGCCACAAATACAATTTAATTAAAGTATCGACCAAATCACAGATAGCCAAAGCATTTGATAAATCTGCTCCTCGTGAAAAATTGATTAAAGAAAGCATTGCCGTTTTAAAGTGTTAAGCATTCATAAGTAAGCACAATTTGGCAATTTCTTTGATGGATCACCTTCCAGACTTAATTGCAAATGTTTGTCCAGATTCAAAAAAATATCTAAAGATTTAAAATTGTGGTCAAAAAAGAGTACCGATTTGTTAATAGAAGTGTTAAAACCATACTGCTCCAAATTATTGCAGAAAAATTAAGAACAACTAAAATTTCATTGATTGTCGATGAATCGACCGATGTTTCAACGACTGTGCCTTACTTACTATCATTGCAAGGTTATATGACGAAGAAATCGGGAAGATAGTTGACAAATTGCTTTGCATTCTGATCATAAAGAATTCATCTGCTGAAGGTATTTTTATACACTGTCCAAAGAGGCAAGATGACTTAAGACTATTTCAAGAATATTTAAACTTAAAAAAAAAAAGTAAAGAAAGTTCTGGCTACAATCATTATATGGAATAATTGAATATTTCCTAGATAATTGGGAAGGTCTAAAATTATATTTTGTTGTTGTTGTCTTTGAAGACAAAAATTGAAAAGCCCAAATACATTTAAATAATTTAAACAATCCACTGTAAAAACTTTTTTTTTGTTCCCTATAATACATTTTAAAGCAAACTTCCGAAAATTCATTTATTAGCAAGTGAGATATCAAAAAAATTCAAAATTATTAAAAGAAGTTTTGTTAAAAGTGAGAATCTATTTGGAAACCCTTACAGATTTATATGAAGTTAGTTTTGAAGAATGATTTTTTTTTTTTTTTTTTATAATCTACACACGCTAAGGAGGATTTAAATACCGTAATAATGTTTAAACACAGCGCGAGCACATGAAGGACGAGAACGAGAGACAGACCAGATTGACGTAGTGGTAGGAAACTCAGATGATAGGTTTCAATTCCAACTAACTCTATGGGTGGTGTCAGGGATAACTGGAGAGTTGTGTATTATTTTTGTACTTGGTTATGATTCACAGGAGTTTTTTCCAGATTTTTCTTATTATAGTTTGTGCGATCAATTCAGCCATACCCACCATCCATTTTAAAACCTTTAAATTAAATGTATTATGGAAAAGACTTAGAAAACCTCTTTGATAGATTAACTGGTAGAGAGTTATTATATTATTATATTATTCAGAGTTATTATATAACATAATGTAGAGCTCTGTGTTCAATTAAAACAGAGATTTAAGTTAAACAATAAAATATCAATAGTATTCCAAGTTCTTGATCCAATTTTTTTGAAAAGTAATATAAACAATTTTAAACCTATTTCAGCTCAATTTACAAGCCTTATGACACGATTCCCAAACTCTTTTGAATGTTCAAAGGAAATTTTGGCAGTAGGAGCTTAAAAATATTTTGAAGGAATTTCCTACCGTAGAGCAAGATTTCAATATAGTAAAATTATGAAACAATATGTAGCACAATAAGAATATCATGGGGAACTATTTGTATAAAAATATATGGTATGCTCGTTTGTCCTTACTGTGTTAAGTCTACCCCATGGTAGAGCTTGCGCGGAACGTGTTTTTTGAAATTTAAATAACATTAAGACTTACAGTGGTGGTCACATAATTAAGGACAACATTCTCAAATCAGAAAATAATTTTTATTTTTCGGATTTTGTCCACATTATTTTGTCTACGCACTCACTGTAAGCTGTAACAGTAAACTACGACCATACTCAAGCGGTAAACACGGGTTTGGTTTGTTTTTCACTTCATAAGGTTCCTAGAAAAAGCTTTGTATTGTGGCAGTTGCAGATGATTGATTCTTTGGGTTGGTCACATAATTAGGGACAGCTGCTATTTTATCTTATTCAGTTATAATAAAAAAAATAAAAAATTTGGTTAGTGGTATATTGTATTTTCAGTAGCATAAGATAAAAGAATGAGGTTAATTTATTTTAGAAATGGGTCGCAAAAAGAGTTGCACGCCTGAATAGCGCAGAGTTATCGTCACCAAATACTGCAAAGAAAAAAAGTCAATCCGGGCGATAGCTAAGGATCTTTTGTGGCGAAGGATACAATTCGCAAGAGAACACGCCGAAAAACCTCTTGATTTTTGGAAACAAGTGCTTCGGAGCGATGAGTCAAAGTTTAACATGTTGGGCTCAGATGGTAAGAAGTATGTAAGACGTTCGCCAAACCAAGAACTGAATCCCCGCTACACTTTAAAGACCGTAAAGCATGGCGGAGGAAATGTAATGGTTTGGGCTGCCTTTTCCTGGTTTGGTGTTGGCCCGATTTGTCGTGTAAGTGGAAGAATGGATCAACACTTGTATAAGGATATAATGTGCAACGCGATGAAGCCATTTGCAGTTCAACACATGCCTGACCAATTCATTTTCATGCAGGACAACGATCCAAAGCACACTGCTCGGAGCGTTAAGCAGTGGTTTTCCTCAGAAAACATTAATGTTTTGGATTGGCCAGCGCAGAGCCCTGACCTAAACCCTATCGAAAACCTTTGAGCAGATGTGGAAAGGGCTTTGGAGAAAAAAAGGAGTAAAAATGCTGAAGAACTTTTCCAGAACATAAAGGAAATATGGCAGAATATTCCAGCGGAACGATGTCAGCATTTAGTTGCCAGCCTTCCGGAAAGGTGCAAAGCTGTGCTTGAAGCAAAAGGTTATCCGACCAAATACTAATTATGAAGTGATACCTGATGTGAATTTTCCTATTTTAAATTGTTTATGGTAAAAAAATATTAATATTTAAAAGTGTCCTTAATTATGTGTCCAAGCAGAAATAGCTGATTTTATGTTATTTTGTAAATAGTTTTTTAATAATGTTTTTTTTTTATTAACTTTTTTTTATAAATAACTAGTTCCTACAAAAATGAAGAAGACTGCATTTGTTTAACAATGAAAACATATAAAATAAAATACGAGAAATATATGAAGTTTAAAACCAAAAATTGCATGTCCTTAATTACGTGGCCACCACTGTATAATTGAAATCGCTTAAGTTATTCCTTCACTGATTAGTTTTAAAGAGTTTTTAAAAGGATCAACAAGCACATGTGCAAATTTTGATCCCGCTGAAGATCTAGTAAGGCGTTATCTGTTTTCCTCTCAAATTATATTCTATTAGTTAATGAATACCTTTTTTTTTTATGACTGAATATTTAGAAAAAGAAAATGTATGATACCATGATCAAGAGCACAAAGTAGTAAATGAGTTGGTAAGAAAGAGGATTTACTCCCAAACAATGAGGGGTTTCACAATGGATCATTGGGAAATGGAAATGATTGCTCGTTCAATAACACACCCTTCTTAACCTAACCTAACCTAACCTTGAACAGGCGAGCCCTGAATTGAGCTGAAACTAAAAACTGGTTAGAGTCGACGATTGTTCGTACTTCCACGATGTCCGATGTGTATAGGTAGGTACTTACTCCTGTCTATTTGAAACGGAGCGTTTCTATCCATGTGTAGTGCATGCATAAGTGGAATATATCTTGAATCTACATAGAAGAGTAGCCGTACTTGTCAAAGGACATAATATGCTCTTGAGTTGGTCGACCTATTTTAACTCTAAAAAACTACCCCACCCTAATTGGAGATACCTTTTAAAGTTAAGTCATTATATCGTCCTTTCTTCGTGCTTCCCCGATGTGACATTCTAATATGGATGAAATCTTTGCAGTCACACATTATGACTGAGAAAAACTACACTTTGTAAATAATCTCATTTGATCTTCCTTGACCACCCTTTGGTTAGTAATTTCATTTAAAGTCATTACTATGCCGTCATATATGTATGTATAGATGTGTTTGTAGCTATGTACGTCAGGATATCGTATACTCTGTCGTACGTGATTAGACCTTTCATTCTAGATACTTTGTAATAAATTGGGGTCTTCCAATTGACTTTGTTAGAACTTTTTGAGTAAATTGCCCATATGGTTAAAATCTCATTAAACCAACAACTGACTAAGAATAACCTTTGCCACAAAATGTAGCCAAAAACTTACAACAAAGAAATAAAAAAAAAAATCTGAGTGGATGGATACGTAAACGACTTTCGGTGCGGAAGCTAAAGTACTTCAATTAAATAGTTTCTCTGAATTCTTATCGTAATTTGAACAGAGAACCGATATAGTGAACACATTTTGTGGAAGTTGTTGAAGATGTCTGTAATCCTTTCCATTCAAATGGTACCGCAATAGACTTATCCTTCGAATCACTTTATATTTGGCATGTGTTGTTAATGAGCTTGTGGTGCTGCTTGGCAAATTGAGATATTTAGAATTTAACGGATTCAAATACTTTGCTGCTGAAAACTTCTAAAGGAAACACAATTAGCGGTTTGGTTTACAAAAGTAATCCCCTATTATTAGCGGTGTAAACAGGATGATATATACAATATACCTATAGTGGAAGTATTAACTTGATATAGAAATGTCTATTAGCGGGTTAGGAATTTATTCAACGGATAAACATTTGACAGTTTTGTGTTCTACGCTTGATTTCTCAAGATACAGAGTGTCATTAGTGAACTTGTAAGAAATGAGCAAAAAAGTGCAGTTCTAGAGATAATTACTTCAGGAAGGCACAAAATTTCCGAAATTAGCAGAATTGTCCGAATCAGACAAGCAGTTTTATCCGGTTAAAAAAAAAATCAAGAAAATTAATGTGTTTTTCGGGGTCGTCCGTCTCGTGCCAGTCTTTCTAGATTCTAGAAAACATAGAAAAACTAGAATGAGCCTAAGAATCATTTACACAGTTTTAGAACAATACAGACTTAGGTACGGTTAGGTTGCAGTGGCTGCCAGTAACGACACTTAGGCATATAGAGGCCCATTGTGATACCAAGGATCTTTGCGATGTGCAGGCCCGCCGCTCATGAGAACCATTTGGAGCTTTGTATAAAGCGGGATAGGCCTCCAACGTGTTTTTGTGGTAGGTCACTGAGATCGTTGAAGAAGTATGCTCCTATGTGTAGTTTTCTGCTACAGGAAAGAGCTGGGCATGAACAGAGGCTCGCTTTCTTCCTCTTCCTCGCCTCTGCAACTTCCGCAAAAGTCGTTCAAAGGTACTAAACTTAATTGAATGATTTCCTCTAAGGCAGTGTCATGTAATGGCACCAATAATCGTAATTACGTGAATGTTTTTTAGAGTCAGAAGGTAGTTAGAACGGGAAAGTAACGAATGCCCGCGAAAAATGGCCGCAGGACAAAAGGCCGCATGGCAATCTTTGAAAAAGACCGCACGACAAAAGCCGCACTACAAAAGCCCGCAGATTTTATTTTTAGGAAAAACCCGCATAGGTTAGGTTAGGTACCAGTGGCTGCCGGTAATAAGTACCAGCACACTTAGGCCTATAGAGGCCCCTTGTGATACCAAGGATCTTGGAGATATTTACCCCGCTACTATTATGCTACCGCATAATGTGCGGTTAAATACTTTTTGTTTTCTTATTTGTTCAATTTCTCATTCTAAGAACGTTATTTTAAAAATATATATTTTTTTTTCACTCAAATTGTTAAACACCCCCTCCCAAGAATATTTTGTCATTTTGAAAATAATATTTTATTTTAAAAATTGGGATTGTCAGATAATCTCCTTACAGAAATATTTTTTTCATTCTTAAAAGAATGTTTTAAGCTTGATTAGGTGCATGTCATGAGAACCAGGAAGTTATTTTGCCTCTCAATTCGCGTTTTGTTCTCCTTCTCAAGAAACGATTCCTGAATTTATTCAATTTCTATGCGGATGGTATGCGATTGCATGAGAATCACCGAGTAGAGACATTTCACTATTATTAATTCCTTTGAATACGTAAACTATTCAAAATTTAAAAGGAAAACAGCTTCAATGTTATTACATGATGCAATATTAAACATGGAGCCATTATTCATTAAGTCTTCACAAGGAAAATGTTCCTTTTAAAGCGATAAATGCTTAATTTTAAGAGATTTAATAATTCATGTCAGGCTTCACGAATATTCATCTAGTGAAAAATTGCATACGATTCCCAAATGAGCAATCGCCCAACAATTTTTACGCTTACTATTGCTCAAGGCACCTGCCTGACAGTTGTTAACATAAACTTAGCGGAGCGACAAAGTCGCGTGAGCGGCTAAACCTCCCCGCCCAGCACGTCACTTACTCACTGTTGGATACAATCGACTTGCGCTCCAGACGTAACAGATTTTTAATGTCCAAGTCCAATCTGTTTATTCATCGCTTTCACAATAACTTACTTTCAATGCGCATGACTGATTGTGAATTTTATTACCTTGCATAGTTTTATTTAGCTTTTAAAGTTATTTGTATAGTAACTATACAAAGTAATGACATACGAAAGTTCTCAGATATTATTTATCAAACATTTCCCTAGTTTATTGGATATGCGGTTGAAAAGGTACATGATTTTATGAAAATCAAAAGGTAGAGACGTTACCGATTCTCATCTATTCGAGTACCTTCACGCACAGCAAGAAACGCCCCTTTTTCAGGATCGAGAATTTATATATTTATATTTAAACTTGGGGAATACATATTTCCCCTTAAATATGCGGGCTTTTGTGTACGGGCCTTTGTAATGCGGTATTTTGGAATGCGGGTTTTCGTGTGCGGGCTAATCTAATGCTGGAAAAAGTACCCAGCCCAGTTAGAACGGTGTGGAACCAGTCAAGGCCAGATCTGTCTGGTGGCAAGTCAAGTGGAACCACCTTCCCATCTAACGAAGTGTATCGACTTGTCTGTCTGTATACATAGCTCCTAAGTTGCGAACTTATACGGACATGTAAATGGATTTAACCCTTCTGTCAATGGATGTTCTGCAACCTTCCCACCAATGGAATAGGTCTGGCTGGACCTTCGTATATTTCGCATGGAAATACATGGAATACAATGAAATAATTTAAGTATTTTTGTTATTTTCGACATGTTATTTTTTTTGTGGTTAAAAGTTGTTTTTTATACAAAATAGTTATATTACAAAGTATTTTGTTGATTTACACCCCTACGGCATTTATGTAATAGAATACTGTGTTGTAAATAGACAAGCTCTTCGCATGCAGTGCCTACAAATCTGGGTTTACTTTGCTTTGGGTCGTTTACTCTGCAAATTCTGCAATACTTCTCTGGGCCGTTGATGTCTGGGTACCACTGGGTTGTGGAATAATTTGTTGTAATGGTGCTCCAAGGAAAGATTCGATGCGATTTCGAACGGAAAACACTCCTATGATCTTTGGATTGTTCATCATTGCTTCGATCTTAGGAGTAACTAAAAACTAACTGCTCAATCAGATAATGCAGAAATTGTTGATGTGCATTAATTTTGTTTGTTCTCACATTATTTACGTTTTTATAAATTATGAAAGATGCCAATTCAGCGGCATCCAAGATTCGTTCTCCACACTACAATGGCCTGTCTGGGAAGTACAGTAGAATCCGCTTAAGACGCTCTTCAAGGGACCGACAGAAAATAGCGTTTTAAGCGGGATAGCGCATTAAGCGGGAAAAACTAAAAAAAATTACATCCAGTTAAAAATATGGTTATTTTATAAAAAGTTGACATTATACATGTTTTATGCTAGTTCTCCTTTCATCTCTTGTACTAACCATTGTACGCAATCAAATTCTACTGCACTGACACCACCTGCTAGTATGTACGTAAGGCGCACACAATCAATGAAACAAAACCGACAAAAGTAACGACCACAAAAACGACACGCTTCATATGGTTTTTTTGCGAAAAAAACAAAAAAAAAATCCCTAAAAGAACGGCGGTGGCCGTCGGCGCCGCCAAATATCCCAATGCACTGAATGGTTTTTCTGGAAAGTTTAGCTGTGTGAGCGTATTAAGCGGGAAATAGAGCGTATTAACCGGATTTTTTTTCATACGAATTCTTATCAAAATTAAGAGACCGGGGGAAAAGAGCGTTAAAAGCGGGATAGCGTCTTAAGCGGATTCTACTGTACTTTGAAAAGGCAACGAGGAATGGTGCATTCCAATTGTCTTTTTGGATTCGTACAAAATATTAAGTGGCGGAGTTGAACACGAAATCCGAATACAATAGCAACGAATCTTGGGTGGGTGTGGCGTAGTGGTAGTCGTCGTCGCTTGTCACGCTGCAGATTCACAGTTCGAATCTAGATGTCGCCGAAACATTTATTTCTCACGAAATAAAAATAACTTGATCAGTTTCCGAAGTGAATGTCAAAACCTACCTTCGAAGGCATAACAATGGAAAAAATCATAAGCAAGGGCAAAGCTTTCAATAATACACAAAACTCTCCAGTTATCCTGGACACCACCCATAGAGTTGGTTGAAACATAATACCTATCTGAGTTTCCTATCACTACGCAGACCTGTCCGTCTCTCGTTCTTGTTTTTCATGTGCTCGCGCTATGTGTAAACATTAAAAGGGTATTCATATCCCCTTCAGCGTGTGTAGATTATAAAAAATAAAATAAAAAGCAAAACTGCTTTTTTTCTGTGTTGGCGGTGGAACTTCAACCGGCATTACGTCACTAATTTAAAGTAGTCGCATCTCCATTTGTACCTAGCTCTGAAATTCGGAAATAAATATTGCTAGATTTAAACCCTTTTCAATAGTTACCAACCAAGCGTTCTTTTCTTAGACCCTACGTATGGGTACTCATAGGAGCATATCGATATTATTCGTTAGATTGGAGGCTTGTTATGTCGGTATTTATCGAAACGGAAGCGCCCTTTAACACCCAACATCGACGAATTGGACAGAACGTCACAGTAGATCGAGGTAGTAAAGGACTTTGTCTATCTCGGCTCTGCCATAACATCAAAAAATGACATCTCGGCGGAAATCAAACGAAGGATTACTCTTGCCAATCGCTGTCTCTTTGGGCTAAGAAGGCAATTGAGTAGTAAAGCCCTTACCCGATCGACTAAGGAGATTTTATATAAAGCGGCCCCTAGACGCACAATATTATTGTGCAATATAATGTGCAATATTATTTGCTTTTTGCCCTAGACGATACAATATTTTTCCCAATTATTTAGTAGTCGGCTGGTATTTTTATAGAAAACATGTTGAGTGATACTGAAGTTTTCTGTATGGCCGAGGGCTTAAAAAAAAGAAAAGAAAAAGCGCAGATGGATGAAAGAGTGGTATAAAAAAAGAAATGTGTTTACCCATGAAAATTTATTAAATAAGCTGGTGGTGTGTGAACCAAATGACTTGGACACTGATATGATCCCAAACACTATTCTCCCTGGCATGAAAATCTTTTTTCCCAACAAAATGAAGGGTATCAAGCCCAAGGAAAAAAGCGTGGTGTGACTCGACTCAAAAAAGCTATCGCGATAAAGGAATTAAGTTTTGGGTCTTTCAAAGCCAACCCCACTGAGGATAACCGTAAGAAGTTTACACAAGCCAGAAATGACTGCAATGCTCAAAGTCAAGGTGTGAAATTCTTCCATGACCAAAAATGAAGGAAAAAAATACTACAGTGTCCCAAGGGTAGTAATCATTTTTGGTCATTTATAAAAAACATTAAGAATTCTGTCTTGTCATCAATTCCGACGCTCATTTGCAATGACATTCCAGCTGTCAGCTCTTTGGACAAAGCCAATCTGCTCGCTGCACATTTTGTAGCTAGCTCAACGCTTGGAGATTGCGCTTTGCCTCCGCCTGTATATACTTGAGAGCGTTGAATACTCCATGGGACAAATCAACTTTCGCACTCGTACAGTTGCAAGAGTACTTAAAGATCTTAACATTCACAAATCCGCCGGTCCAGACGGTAAATCTCCCATAATTCTAAAGCGGTGTTCTTCCACGCTGGCAAACCCATTGCGTGAGCTTTTCTTTCCTACTCCTCTGTTAGTTACTTTAGGTGGCGATACAGTTCGGGGTCAACCTCGGTCTACTTCTCGCAGTCATTTGGACCTACAGTTTTTTGCCGACTCCGAACGGCGAGTTCAGAAGCTCATTGACAAATGATACTCTTTGATGCTTGTCAGACATTCGAAAGAGGTGGCACCGCACCGTGACAAAACTCTGTAGGTGTTAGATCCGGGCTGGGATTGAACCCGGGCAGCATTGCATAGTCCAACGCACTAACCACTACCACCACGATGCTCACTCACATTTCTGCAAAGCATTTGAATAATTAATGAGAGAATATTGTGCAATATTACCTACAGACGATACAATTTTTTTATATTGCACAATAAATATCAAACCGATTTTGGTTTTTTCGTAATATATTGTACAACCTCGCAATATTATCTACAGACGATCAATAATATTGCGCAATATTTATTATTGCACAATAATATTGAGCGTCTAGGGGCCGCTTACAACCCTTATCATCCCAGTCTTGCTGTATGGAGCTGAAACATGGACTTTATCGAAAGCGGATGAAGATATCCTTGGTCGCTTCGAGAGCAAAATCCTTCATAAGATATTCGGTCCCGTTTGCGTTGACGGGTTCTGGAGGAGAAGATTTAACCACGAGCTGCACAGCGGCATCAACCTGGTCAAAAAACTGCACATTGGGCGTTTAAGATGACTACGACATGTAGAGCGTATGGACATCAACGCTTCGGCTCGGAGAATATTCGATTCAGTGCGATTCAGGGTCAGTGCAACAGTGGACGACAAGACCTGAAACAAGACCTTAACCAACTTGAAGTGCGCAACTGGAGGCGGTTAGCTAAGGATCGGGCTAACTGGAAGAGGTTGTTGGTTGAGGCATTGGTCCACCCCAGACTGTAGCGCCACCTAAGTAGGTAAGTAAGTAAGTAAACGCCCTTTAAGTCGCAGTTTCTTATCAGCTATAATCCTATGAAGTAGAAAATCAATTGAATATCTCCAACAAATTATTTGAATCATAACTAAACCAACAGCAGCGCGGAAACGGATGTAACCGGGTGAAAAAAACTAGTTTCACATAAACTTCATATAAATAGCAATTCCATTGAAATTATGTACTTTCTTGGCAAAACAATTCAGCGGAACCAAAACAATACTTTAAATCACCCTTTATGAACAAGCCTTTTGTATACAAATGTATGTACATATACGTATACCGCAACAATACAATACTAAACGTTAGCAAAATTGACAATCTGTTTCGTCACACAAACAAACTTATCAGCCAATTTAATCGGGAGAACGAAAGTCCTAACATCGGCAAACGATAACTTAATATCGAAAGCGATATATCGAAATGTGAAAATCGACTTTTTAGTTAAGATATTATACATAAGTGCGAGTAAACATATGTATATGTGTGTACAGCACTCGTCCCCCTATGCCTATTCAGTGTTTCCTTCAATTCCCACAAAACAAAAAACACACACACAAGCAATCGACCCCCATTAATCAGAAGTTGGGAGACATTCCCCAACCATACTCTCGTACATTCGCAAACACAGCGGCGGCAGGAGCAGCTACTTTGCTTTCTTTTTGTTTTTGTTTTGCTGATATTTGGTAAGGATTTAGGGAAGGAAAGAAAATAGGACCAAATTATGTTTTATGCGCTCAAATATATTTGCTTCATAAATGTAAGTATTTACACATACGCTGCTTGTTTAGTACACAAGTATGGGGATTTGTTGAAACGTCACTTGATATGGTCGGGTATTTTGTTGAGTTTGTATATTTGAGAACGGATATATTCACGCTCACTGAAGACAGGATATATTCTACAGGAAAGTTATACACTGAACCCAAAAAGTATCCGTACAGGTGCAGTGTACTCTCTCCTTACGGACACCTCTTATAACCTCTTATTTTCAATTTATTTCCAGATAACAAAATGTCAGGCACAAGGTTGACTACAATAGACCTGTTTGCGATAGGAATAGCAAGACATTTATTAATATTCAGAACTAATCCATTGTTTCTGGTCCAGTTCTTGATTGCAGATAGATCCTGGTTTAGGCACTGAGCAAGCTCACAGACCTAACTTATTAGCTGCGATAGATAGAGCTGAACATCATCAGCGTAGAGGTGAAAAGAGACATTCTTGCATACAGAAGGCAAGTCGTTAATGTAGAGGCAGAATAAAATAGGTCCTAGAATAGATCCTTGAGGAAAACCTTGCGTGAGCAACTTGGAAATAAAATATCTGCCACCCACCACGACTCTTTGTGATCTATCACTCAGGTAGCTACTTACAAGTTTGGTAGCCTTGTCACTGAGACCAAAGTAGTTCCTGAGTTTCCAGCACAAGATGTTATGATTTACCTTGTCGAAAGCCTTCGAGAAATCGAGTAGGCAAAGCAATGTAAGGAATCCCTTATCGAACTCCTGTCGTATATCGTCCAAAATATTAACCATAGCAGTTCAGCAACAGTGGCCTGCTCTAAAGCCGGACTGATATTGGTTCAACAGGAAATTCATAGTCAAGTGATTTTGGATCTGCCCTGCTAATACTTTCTCAAAGACCTTCGACAGGCAGGGCAAGATGCTGATGGGCTTGTAATCATTGGTATAGTAAAGGGATTCGTATTTTTAGCAACTTGTATCACTTTTGTATTTTTCCAGGTAAAGGGAAAGGTCGAAGTCATTATACAATGGTTAATGATGTGCGTTGAGTGACTTAATATGTCAGGCAGAATTATTCTTACAAAACGAAGTGATAAACCATCAGCTCCAATAGCGTCCGATTTGATTGCTCTGATAGCATCAAGAACTTCACTCTCCATTACAACAGCAAATTCGGCAAGAGGTTCGACAACTGTCGCATTATAGTCGAACGTGTAAGTTTCACTATCACTCAACAGGAAACATTTGTTAAGTTCGTCTAAGTCAAGATCACAACCACTGCCGCTGCTGGTAGTAGGTACTATGAACACCAAATTGGCGTAGATTTTTCCACAATACTTTGGAAGGTAACGATGTGCTAAGTTTCGAGGAAAAGTAGTGGCATTTTGCAGATGTCGCTTCGTTACGAGCAGCTTTACATTTATCGATTGCAGTGAAATCTTTGTACTTAAAAATTAGCGGGGAAATTTCATGCGAGAAAACTATGTCCAGAGTACAGAACAGGAGATCATGTTTGGAAATAAAGTCCAAAGAAAGTTGCTCATAAAGGAGAACCATAAGAGGATCAGCGACAATAATAAGATCGAGAAGACTAGGTTGTGCATTTGGATGAAATCAAGTAGGGCTAGAATTATTCACGGTGGAAAGTCCACTGCAGTACGATAAATCATACAATTGGTGTGCACGCGAGCCTTGCTTTAGTAAATCAATTTTGAAATCACCACAGGATAACTATATTTAAATACAACTAGTGTACCGGTGCGAGAAATCTTGCATGCAGAAACCCTATACCTTACTCATATGGGCTTTTTCAAAATTGTTTATATTGATGAACAAAGTTCAATTGATGAGCTTTTGATCAGTATAAGAATCGGTTCAGGAATAAACTCTTAGGAGGAATCACAAGCTCTTGCGCTAGCGATTTAAATATAACTGGCCGAACACAATGGTGACGCTGTAGTGGTAGTAGAAAGTTGAAGTTGTCTGAACTCTGCGCTTCACCATACAATTCATACTACAGCAACAGCTTTGCATTGTGTTCCCGCTCTAGGTTTTACGTGTGTTTTAACTTTGCCAGCGCGTCATACTTCCACTACAGCGTCACCATTGTGTTCGACCAGTAATGATGATGGTGAAAACTCTACAATGTGAGAAAAAAATGGTTCGGGAGAAAATCTTCTGTCAGGGTTATAATAGCAAGCAACCAAACATTTCGTATATTTACAGAAATTTCCAAAATTAAGTACTCGACATACATATTAAGTGATTTACCAATAACTTAGCAGTTAAGAAAAGCCTTAGAGTAAGGCCTTTGCCACACGAGCGTCTTTTTCCGCGCTCCCATTTGGTCGCGCGCCATGAATGTAAAGCAAAATGTACACACGACGCCCTTTTGGTCGCGGGCGCTGGTGTGTACAGTTCTATTGGTTTTCTATATACTCATGGCGTGCGACCAAATGGGAGCGCGGAAAAAGACGCTCGTGTGGCAAAGGCCTAAGCAATCGCATCAAGTGTTTTGCATGAAGTTGGTCTAATTACTGATTCTGACTAGAGGTGAGACTGTGATTGCTATAGCTGCTATTGATCACGCTGTTATTTTAAAAGAGCAGTGATAGCAATCACTGCTATTCAAAGTGACTGCTATTTTGCTCTTTTTTTTTATACAGTGCTTCCTTTATTCTCTGTTCATTTCATTCGTTGTGCACAATCACATATAGAACAAAGAGTAGGTAGCACTAAATCCCAACTCGACCGCACTCACACACTATCCTTACAATAAAGGCGCATAGTGCGTACTTATACCACGAAATCTTGAAAACGCAGGTCAGAGTATACATACACTGATGACGATGAGTGTATTTTTTACTTGTTTTTTTTTGTTGTTTTCTCATTTACCCCTTTCAAGAAAGGGAAGAATCCAGTGTGTGTATGATCAAGGCAAAAGTGCTCGCTCTTTCTCTCTACCAATGAAACATCGTTTGTGCTACTGTTTGCGGTATCGATAATAGCAATAGGTATGTTTCACTCTTCTGTAGGTGATTGATCTTCTATAGGTGATTGCTCTTCTGAATGTGATTGCTCTTCTGAATGCGATTGCTATTGGAAGTTCCTCTGCTTTTCAGATAGCACATGAGTAGAAAAGAGCAATGATTCAAGGAAATGTAATACGTAAAATAACATGTTCGCATAGCAGTCAGTGTGAGTAGATTGTGGGAGTGCGTGAGTGGATGATCTATTGTTGTTTTTTTTTTTTTTTTCTTAAGTGGTTTGAAAGTGAAAATGGATAGGAAAAAAAACGAGTGATATTTGGTAACATTTTAATGACCTTAAAGACAAAACAGCACTTCGCAATATATGCAAAATATTTTATCTTATAAAACAAGCAATTTTAAGCGACATTTTATTGTAAGACATCCAACGGTTACAATGAGACCCTGCCGTGAAATATCTGCCAGCAATTCAGCCCGAACTCTAATCTTACCAAGTGTTTCAGCTAACAATTGCAAATGAAAGCAGTGAGCAGTTAGCCTTAGTAATACACGAAAGCTAATGTCATTTTCGATTGGGCTTTTCAGATTTTGCTCTCAGATTTCAGATTTTTCCTGCTGTATGTAAAACAAACGAGATTGATCTGTTTTTCTGCAATAGTATTAGTGTGTCATTTGACATATTGTTCGTAAATATAAATAATAAAAAAAGAAAAATAATAAACACAATTTTAAATACATTTTCTTTATATTTTCTAATTTTTTCTGATAACATTTGTGTTGTGTTTGTGTGTGTTGTGTTGCAAGTAGGTGTGAATCTCGAGTAGAATCCGAGATTCACGAAAATTGATCTAGAGCAAAAAAAAGTGATTTTTTGGTCGGTTGGAAAATGAAAATTGTGCGTGAGCGCTAAAAATTGCTCGAGTTTAAGAAAAGTGATTTTTTGTCCAATCGAAATCGACATAAGAACCACAGAGAGCAAACATGATTTTCCCTATACTGTGATTTTAAGAGTGATCAAATCACTGCTATTCTTAGTTGCTATTTCCCTTAACTGCTCACTGTGATCACTTCTATTTGAAAATCACTTTTTAGTACAACTCTAATTCTGACCTCTCCCATGTTATAGACAAAAACAAAATAACAAGAGAGAAACAAATAAAGTAAAGTAAATCTGAGGAATTTTCACTACAAAGTCTTTATTTGGATGGGAGGAAGGACAAAACTTTATTGGTGGATCTAGGTCATTTGAAAAGGTATCGAAGAGAAAAAAAGGAAGAGCATTACTCTCTAGTTCGAGAACCTGGTTCAGTTCACATCGGACATGTTACTACAACTTCTGGAAGCTCTGAAGACATTCTTACTTTAATAACTTCTTATCTGTCTGGTCGTGGTACTTCTCCTGACAAATAAGTTGTCGTAGGATGTGACCGCACTGCTGTTAATACAGGTTGGAAGAACGGTCTGATTCGCCGAATGGAAATACATTTGGGGAAACCGTTACAGTGGGCAATTTGCCTACTCCATTTCAATGAACTGCCGTTTCGACATCTGGTTCAATACCTAGACGGTAAATCAACAAGTCCGAAATCTATGAGAGGACCAATCGGTGAAAAACTAATTGGCTGCGAAAAACGTCCAGTTATTTGCTTCAAGAGTATCGACTGTCAGATTCCAACAATAGACAGAAATCAGCAATATCTACTCGATATTTCTTTCCATAGCAATTAAGTTGGGAAACTGTAGGGGCCCCTGGGGACACTTGATCCCTTGGGCGACTTAATCACTGGCTATTATATCGATGTGGGAATTTTTTTTTTTTACTGCTCACTGGCAACACACTATTTACCGTTGGTTGGAAACGACAAATGTTATTTTACAACTCGCGCGCAGATAGCAGTATTGTTTTGACGTGTTTTTCCTTTTAAGTTGTCAAATTGTTTTTCATAAGTATTTTAACTGTTTTTTTTACCTAGGTATTGATAATTAATACGAGTTATCTTTAAAAATAATCGAAAACGGGTTCATTTACGTAAGTCTTCGATGGTTTGTTTTTAAAAAAAATATCGATACGTATTAGAAAAATGTTCAATAGAAAATTATGACCCCAGGGTAGAATTTCCTTAAACTCGGAAATCGGAATATTCGTTTCAGTGTTAAACAAGAAAAGGTCTGTTTGCAAGATATGATTCTAAAATCTCGTATGTACCTATATGGGTTTCGTCCGGAAAAAACTCGCGTTAGCTGTAAGCTTTAAGCCGTCATACCAAACCTTGTCGAAGGCGTACTGATATAAGTGTGTACATCAATTAGCTTTCAATTCTACAATATATTCTGCACTACTTTCTCTTAAATAACCATATGGTATGCAAATAGCTGTATGTACGATATTTTGTAAACAAAATATTTCTAACTGTCGAAATGAAATGACATACTTGTCAAAGATATCACCCAAGTTATATTAACATTTTCCCTGATTTGGCACTTTTGAGTTTATAGCTTAACCTTGTCCTTTTTGTTTTTCAACTTGTCCCAGAGAAAAGCGAAAAACAGCTTTCTTTGAGAGAGACACATTCGAATGCCCTCTTTGGGTACTTCTTTTATCAAAAACATTGTATCCATTGGCGGTGATTTATTTTGGCACAAAGATATTCGAGTCACTGGTGGCAAATGAATTTCACGAAGGCCACAAAAGCGGTAGATGAAAATTGGCGATTGGAGTCTCAGCGACAGCAGCAGCGATGGAGATGTAAGGACCTCCCATTAAGGCTCACACGCACACCCCTTTTCGTCATGTTTCACTGAGCTCCGACTTTAATTTATCTTGTTTTCATAGCAAATTTGTGCTGATGGAGCGCAATGACATGCTGGAGCCTTTTTATTTTTGTATTTTTGTTGTTCCTTTCATCCAATCCAATATGTGTGTCTGTTTACTGTCGTAAGAATGTTTCTTTGTTTTTTATTTGAACATGTTTCGTTTATGTAGGTCGCGATAGTAATTTCAGCAAAAATATTCGTCCAAATATTGAGTTGACGCACAGTCTATGTTAAAAAAAAAGCATGCAGTCTTTAAAAACAGACAATCAATAGAGATGGAAAAAGAAAATTCTTAACTGTATTTTACGGAATAATTCTTGGAAATGAGCACAGCGGTGCGCCACGGTGGTGTTTTAATATCTAAAGTGACCAATATGTAGATCCTTTGAATCTTTAAATTGTGCTTAAAAAAGGATATGAGAGAAACCGTTTTAGTACATATCTGCGAAGTATATTTTCACACAACAGACATCTCCAAAGACTTCCGCCGAAAGCAGGAGCTATGGTCTGGGAATGATTTACTTAAAAATGCTACAAGTCGAATTCGAGTTTGGTGTGCATATGTATACAGGGTGGTCCGGCTTGAGTTACAGATATTTTGGGAACTGATTCATTGGTTCATGTTATGAAAAAAATCATTTGGGGGGGGGATTTTATCTTCAACACCCACCAAGCTACAGGTTGTTTAAAAAATATCCTTTAGAAAAGTTGGTACCATCAGTTATTCAATTATAATTTTTAGTGTATGAAACTTAGAGCAACCAATGTAAGCTCGTTTCATAGACAATTGAGTAGTGTTTATAACTATAACCATACGTCCTTTCATTTTCGATATATTCGATAAGCCCCAGGAAAAAGCTTTCGAAGGTGAATTTGTAGGTGACGTTATGGCTACCCCATGCCACTAAAATCTATTGAGGATAATTTAAGAAGCAAGTCAGGGCAAGAGAAAAACTTGTTAAAGAAAGTTGTCATCATTTTTCTAAAATCAAGAACCACTGACTCGCTAAAGCCCAAAGAAGGATTTCGATCTTGGCATTTTCGTTTATATACTTGGAACTCCAGACAGTATATATGTATATATGTTTACATCGGTAGCCACAAGTTATAACCGCCTAAGGCTAAGGCGCCTAAGAGAAAAAGACACTTAGGCTTTTATGACTACTTAATCGTTCAAAATTCAAAAGGGAAAGGTTGACTTAGGCTGTGATTCCATAAAGGTGTGTGTCCACTTGAGAGTAAAACTACTGCGAGTAGCTCGTACGGTCGCGAGAATTATTCGCAGAGAGTTGCTTTGTTACTCTCAACTTTCCGACTTTTGGAGAGTTGTTTGTAACTGAAACTGGACGCACATTATGCTACTCTTGAAGATCAACTCGCACTATTCAAACAGAGTTCGTATTCTGAGAGCAGCTGGCTGTGAGTATGGCATCAATTTGGAATGTCGAAAAAGTAAAACAATTAATAGAAATAGAAATGTATGGATCCGAAGAAATTCTTTTGAATACATTTCTTCCTGAGTTTCGGGACGGAAACAAAAACAAAAAATTAACAATAAGGAAAATAAGTGAAGATTTTTAATGTACCGATTTGAGAAACTAGGGGTGGAATCGGCTAAGGTGATAGTTGATTATTGATAATCAAAATCAAATATTTTGCTCTGCGTAAGTTGATAGTAATTTTCGAACTTTCGTTTTCGTGTGATAGCTATTTAGGTGTCATTTTCAAATATTTCAGTCGTTTTCGTTTGCTGTTTTGTGTGTTTTTTAAGTTCTTACAGCAAAGTTGAATAAATAAAGTGTAAAAAAAAGATTACGTCGTTAAGATTATTCAGCTCAAGTAGCACAGAAAATGATTATAAATACGTGCGGTTACTTAGAATTCATTTAAGGAATGCATCGAATATTCTGGAACTTCCTAATCCATTGTAAGTTTGAGTACATCTATATTTGCAATTTAATAAATGGTTATATTTCAGACTTTTGAAAAATGTTCCTATAAATAAGGAAGCATTTTTATATGTCCTAAGATTATTGGATTTACCAGATGGCGTGAGGTCTACTCAGATCCCAACAATTTTGCAACTGGCTACCACATTAAACCTCCTTGGTGGTGGCGGTATCAGCATAGCAGATTCGGTTGCACCAATGGGTCAAGGCACTGTATCGGAAGTAACCACCAAAGTCATACGGAAGATGCAGTCCATATTGTGCCCACTCTTTATTAAGTTTGTCTCGAAAGAGTACACCAAAGAGTTTTTCTTTCAGAAGAGAGCTAGAGCCATTTCTATTGACACCTGAAACCCTTAAAGGAACGCTGCAGAAAACTCCCATGAAGCAAATTTTAATGTCTTTCATTCTCAGGCCAGAGGCATTGTCGAATGCTGTATTGGCTACTTAAGAGGTGTTAGATATTTCCCATAAATTTCTATAGTTTGAAAATTAATGTTTAGTTTTAGTTTAGAAAGTGTAGGTACGCACCACTAAGGGTCATTGAAATAGTTAACGTTTGCTCTGCTCTTCACAATATATGTTGTGCATACAATGACCGAGCCCATACAGGACAGAGTTAGGGATTACTTGGCCGCTAATATCACATTCTAAAAACTTTTTTATACTTAAACGTGAAGATTATTTTATCATATAAAAACAATGGCCATTAGTAATAAACGAATTTAAACTCGAGTTTTACGTAAACTCAAATTTAACACGAAATCCGTAGTAATAAACAATCGATCTACTCCTAAAATCGACAAATACTTAGTTGTGGTCGAGTCGCATCCAAGCCGAATTTAACAGTGACAGTCAAAAGTTTCAAAATGAATTTCGAGCGAATTTTACAAGATTTGGATATTATTAATGATACGGAAAATAATAGAACACGAAAAATATATAAAACACGATACAATGCACTAGAATATTACAGTGATGTAGAATGTTGGAGCGTGCTAAAGTTTTCATCCTCATCCACTCTGCCTTTAATTTCGGAATTGGCAAATTGACACCAATACTAGCCATTTCTTCGGCAATTTTTATCCACGAATCTCTTTTTTTTTTGCTTTCATTGTGGTATTGTTGGCTTTTGAATCCTCGATGTTCACATACGGATGATATTTTTGAGAAATTCTTTTTCCTCAATCGTCCAATTACGCTCCCTTTCACGTTTCTAAATATAATAGTATAGTTATAGTATAATAGATAAAATAAATTAATGAAAGTGGAATTTATTAATGAGCATTCGAATTTGCCATTTCAAATAAAAAATCAAATTTTCAGTTTGTTGTTCTGTCCAAATCTGCTGTGCTAGCTCACAATAGCGAATGGGTAAATTTGAGTCACAATGATTACGTAAAATTCTAGTTTTGTTAAAACTGATTTATTACTACGAATACTTAAAAGTACCATAGCTACACCTAACAAAATTCGACTTTAGGAGCGACTTTACGAATTTCTATTACTAAGGGCCAATGCTATTAATTACAGTTTATAATTCACCATTTTTTTTTATTTTCTTTTTCTAATTTTTTATCTTAAATATGTACATTGATATTATGTTTGTTAATGTTTTTCATTGAACTCCATTTGCTTCAATTCGTTTGACATCTTTGCTGCCTCCAGTCCTAATTTTCGCATCTTGAGGTCTTCACACCTCATTTCTATCAACGCATTATTGTTTTTTTTTTTGTCATTAATAAACTCACTTATTGCGTCCTTTATTTAATTGAAAGTTGCATTAATTTTTTCGCCCCGCTCAACTTGCTTGGCAAACAATTGTTCCTGCAACCCGATTTGTTTCTTAAGTATTTCTTCTTCGCCAATCTTCTTGGTTGGTTGTGGTTTGGAATTACCACATCTTTGCTGTGTGGTATCGTCCTCTACATCTTTTATTGAACATTGAATTTAGTTCTTCCTCTAAATTGGACTCCATGCACGGACGATTCCAAACCGCATGCCGTGGAAATTGCTTCATCGGTGGCGACTATTGCTTTCAAGTCGACGGGCCCATCACCAGTCTTCATCAAGGATGATTTGTTTTGCGCGAGTTTTCTTCTTGTTACATATTTCCGAACTGTCGATACCTATTCATTATTGAAAAATAATTATTTTTATTTTAAGTCATCATGCACATAGGTACCTATACCTACGCTTTTCCATTCTGCAATGGACTTTCTTGGTGGGCCATTCGCGTTGAGGATGTGTGTTAATGTTTGCCATTGTTGTTTTTGAACGGCTCTGCCAACGCTAGATATTCCCTTACACGACTTGGCGAGATCTAGGCATTCTTCCATGTATTTAGTGAGCATTCCCATTTGACATTTATTGGCTTGACTCCTTCAAAAAGAACGAATAAACCACATTCCAATTCATAAACAATATAATATAATCAATTTTATGTACTTACATTTTGTTTATTTTTAAAAGCTCCTCACAAACACAATACGAAAAATTAATGACGATTTTTTTTTTTGACATTTTCTTAGTCTTGACATTCAAATTTGAATTACGTTGCAAAGTCTAAGGAGACGTTTTCTGATCATTTTACACAGAGCAAGGAGTAGTTGATAATCAAAAATAACTATCAACAATCAACTAAGCCGATTCCACCCCATTTAAGATAAAAAATACTTTTTATTAATAGTTTTTGTTTTAAGTTTATAATATTCTCGAACTTGTATACATAAGTGACTCAAGAGGTAAACAAAATAAAAAGAAGAAAAAGTGGAGCCGGCCCTATTTCAAGGCTCTACCATTTTTAATTCCAGCTGTCAGAGCATCGTCCAGTCAGTCAAATTTGGTAAGTAATTTTGCTTTTGTTTGGTAACGTTACTAGCTAGTTATGCAAAATGCTTGTAATGCCATAAAACTTTACCAATCGGGGTCATGAAGAGCTCTTTGAATTCATCTCTTACGTCCTTTTAAGAAACACTGTGTTTTTTTCCATTTTCAAAAGAAATAAATGTGTTTAGCAAATTGTTTTCTAAACGCCAACTCATTCTCATGATCATGACTTTCTGGATGTTCTGGGTCAACTACGCTTTTATTCAAATAATTTGTATCTTTTTCCGAACGCAAGAAGTTGTGAAGTGTACAGATGGCCATTACTACATCTTTTACTCGATCAGGATTGAGATTAATTGGTTTTCTAAGAACTCGAAAACGATTGGCTATGATTCCAAAAGCATTTTCAACGATTCTACGTGCTCTTCTCAAGCTGTAACTAAAAATGCGATTTGGTGGAGGTTGATTACGCAACGGATGAGGTTTTAATAAAGAGGTGGCCATGGCGAAAGTATCATCGGCAAGATTCGTCCATTGCAGCCAACATCAATGTATGTATAATTATAGTTGGCGTCAACAACTGCCATCAAAACAGTACTATGTGTTCCTTTATAGTTATAATAATGGGTTTCACAATTATTCGGAGCTTACGCGACGATGTGTTTTCCATCCAAACTTCCAATGCAATGAGGAAAATTCCAATCCTTCGGCGGTTTTCAACTATATTATAATGAAAATCTTATCAATCTTAATACCTACATATATAAGATGTTTCTTTTCTACTTTCAGGTTACACAAATGCAAATTATAGAGAGTGTTGAGGGACCTACATCTACTACTATCACTGAGCGGTGTTTCAAAAGTAACTAAAAAAAAAGGAAACATAATAGTGATGAGCAGCGTTGCCACAATGCTACTTTCATAGCAAAAGTGCTACATTATTTTTCGGTTTTTTCAATTTGCTACTTTGCTACTTTAATTTTAAAATTTGCCCCATTTTGCTACATTTAATTTTTTCGAAATTTCCAGCAAAATATTTTGTTTATGTTTGGTAATGCTTTCTGTTGCTTTCAATCCCAACAAAAGGTCTGTTCAATTAAGCTGTGCTTGACAGAGAAGAACAGAAAAGTACAAAGTTTTTGTGTTCAATGAGAAGAGCTTCTGTCCGAGACTGATCTGCTTTGTATTCAACGACTCTGTCCTGGACAACTTTTCTGCACCTGCTCTTGAGGTAGAACAGATTTGTAAGAAATGTTAAAATCAGCTGTGTTGCACATTTTTATTTAAAGTGAAAAGTGTTTCGACGAGATTTAAGTTTACCAAATGGAAAGTAATTGAAGTTCAATCGCAAAATCGCAATCAGTTATTGTAAAATGCTATAAATAATTTGGAAAACATTAAGTAAAATAATCATTAATGCAGTTGTCATTTTTGACAACAAACATAATATGGCTGTATGTAATTTTCTATGCTGACTTGATCTGACATTTTTCACAAATCTGTGCTGTTCTGATCTGCCATTTTTCATCATCAAACAAAGCTAATTCATTTGGGGGTGAAAGCTGAGTTTTCGGTTTTGTGCATCCAAAACATGCGTTCCCTACCGTCTTTTATTTATTCTGTTCGTGTTCAAAAACTGGTAAACTGCCAATTGTATTGACTACAGCAAACACGAATATTGTTGCATTTCTTCTGTTATGTTTAAACTGGATCAGAAAGATGATAAATTGTACTTATAAATTGCTAAAGATCGCCCAACAACTTTATGTAATTGTTGCCGTAATAAGACAGCGAAAAGAAAGGGAGGAGGAAAATAAAAAAAAAATTGATAGTATGGAAGTTTCGAAGAGCATTGCCTGGTCATGTTTTGGAACGTTAACCATATTCCGGTGTTCAACATGGATTCTATTCCAAAAGTTTTAAGGAAGTGTTTTCCTGACTCCAAGGTAGCACAACATATAACTTTTGTTAGAACGAAAACGACAAGTATTATAAACAATCAGTTTTTGCAAAATAAATTCATTGCTCTTACAAACCTTCTTCTTTTGCTTTTGCTTTTGCTTCCTTAGGCTACTTTTCGGAATGAGAGATTTCGCTACTTTTGCTACTTTTCACAGTTTTTCGGGCTACATTTATCCAAAGTCAAGCGGCAACGCTGGTGATGAGGACGATGCTCTCAAAGCAGCCTTGAAAGTCCTAAGAAAAGAACCCGCTGAATACGACATATTTGGAGAGAACGTTGCTCAAGAAATACGCAGCTTGCACTATGATTTCTACAAAAGAAAGCTCAAAACTGAGATCCGAAATGCTAAAGCTCGTATAGCTGATGAAGATGATGCATTTTCTTTACCATCTACAAGCTATCTTCTTTCTCCAATCAATGCTTCGGCATCCCAAATTCATGTAATTGAGGAACAATTCAATAGTTCGCAATCCGCAAACGACTACGTCGAAAGCTTCCAGGATCAGATCTAGACATTCAACACTGTCAACTAATTTCATATCTATTATAAAGAATGAAAAAGCTTTGAAAAGCACACTGTACCCTACCTTCAAATATTTTTCTTTTGAATTGTTAAAAATATCTCCATGTTAAATCGCCCATAACCAAATCGCCCAAAATGCAAAAATGTTACATTGCCCAACATTTTTGGGCGATTCAACACTATGACAAATCGCTCAAAAATTAAAAAAAATGTCATGTGTGGGCGTTTTGTCAGAACTCATGCTTCCGATCGCGCAAAACCAAATCGCCCAAAATTAAATAAAATCCGAAAAATGTTTAAACGCCCAAAAATCTTTTTGGACTATTTAGCATAATGTCGAATCGGGCGATTTGACGTCTTTTAATTGTTTGGTCAATCTGTCATAAATCTGTTAAATCGCCCAAAAATTTTGGGCAATGTGACATTTTTCAGATTTGGGTGATTTGGTTTTTGGCGATATGACACAGATCCGCCAAAAGCTGGAACACAAAATCGCACATTATGCCAAATCGCCCAAAATATAAAAATGACTAGTCGCCCAAGTTTTTTTAGGCGATTTGACATTTTTTGATATTTTACATTTTGGGCGATTTGACACTGACCCGTTGCTTGTTTTTTACCCCACTACGCAGAGGAAGGGTTATGATTTTAACAGGCTTGGTTTGTTTGTTTGTTTGTTGGTATGTATGTAAGGATGTCACCTCGTACAGCCGAAACTATGGGACCGATTTCAAAAAATGAGGTGTCGTTGGATTTGTCTCGATCCCGAGAGTGTTCTAGGCTATGTGAAGTTACAGAAAAATTCAATATGGCGGGCGCACCAAGCAAAATGGCGGACTACCTCTTATTTTTTTTGTCGTTTTTACCCGACTAGTCTTTACAACCGCATTGATAGTGGTATCAAATGAAAGGGCTTGGTGAGTAGAATACAATACGATATGGCATAATTCTATATTTAATATGGCGGATGCCCCCAAGATGGCGGATTTCCGTTATCTTTACTACATCCCTAATATGGGTATCAAATGAAAGGGTTTGACAAGTAGAACACGACATTGCTTACTTATACATACACTACATATTTTTTTAAATTAAAAAGTCATAAATAAAAAATTAAGTTCAAAAAACTAAAACCCGACTACGGGAAATACCAACTTAAAAGTACGCAATAAGATGAAACGAAACAATAATTTTCAGAGTATAGCCGTGGTTTTTTACAATGGCACGACCTACAGTTTCGGAGTGAACTTGTATTGTGTTGAGATTGTTCAAGTCATCTGCAATTTTTCTGACACTTTCAAATGGATCTTGCTTTACCATGCGGAGAATTGATCTCTTATCTTTGTGGCTTGGTGTCGGGGGGCGTCCTGGGGGCCTATTCCTGTACACGAGTCGAGTGAGACGTCAAAAGTGAGCTCACAGTCGAGTCGAGTACGTTTTCGTATTCCTGGACTCGATCGACTGTCTCTCACTCGAGTGCAGTTTGAACACAATTTTAAACCATACCCAACTTCACTTTATGTCGGTCTGACATTTCATTTCATCATTTATATATGAAAAAATGAAATTGTTGTGTTAACGTTTAGTTCTATTTTGTGAATTATTAATTAATTTTTTGAATAATAATATTATTTTATAAATTATTAATTAACTGATGATCGTGATAAAGAGGACTACCGTAAATTCACTTTAAAATGGATAAGGTATCCGGCAAATCCTTTGCAACTACCGAGTAATACGTCAGTAAATATATTACGACAAAAACAAATAAATTTATGTTATCAATGTGATATTTTATATTTTACAGGTTTCAAGACTTAAGATATTTTCCATTATTTACTCGAAACAATGACAGCATGCTTTAAAAGCCGCAGCAGATCATCTTCAATGGATAGTTTTTGTTTTATTTTCAAATTATTTTTGTAATTGCACCAAATCTATAAATACAATAATTATTAACAAATATATATAATGTTTTAATGTTTATAATATTAGCGTATCATATAATTAATTTCTTCCACCCACTCACGCTTCTTACAGGTGGACCTTTAATTATATCCATAATTTATTCGCTTTTTGTCTTGCTTCCGCAAACTTAATGCGGCCTGTTGCAAGGTTTGGATTTTTTTTTTTTAAATCTACCAAAATTTCTTTCTATTTTTATCCTTAAATAAATAGAAATTTTAAATAATTTCACCAAAGAACAAAATAGTTCAGCAATCTTATAAAATTTACTTACATTTTTGCAGAATCACTTCACGCGACAGCTACACTCGACAACTATTCGTAAACGAGCAATTTGTCACAAGAAAACAGTCATTATCGTCTCTAGGAATACCTTCGTTTTCACTCGAGTGAAATCTGACGTTTGAGTTCGAGTACAGGAATACCAAAATTAAGTGACTCGTGTTCAGGAATACAATTTCATCACTGTCACATGAAATTGACTCTCACTCGTGTACAGGAATAGGCCCCCTGATCTAGCAGCGTTCTCAACTCTACTCTTATTCTTAAAGCGCAGAATGACTTTCTGGATAGTGGAATGAGAACTAAAGGGTGATTTTTTAGCTGGTTTGGTTTTGGCACCACTGGTTTTGACAGCTGACGTGTGTTTAGTACCTTGTGTCACTGTCAAACAGCTTCAGTTTGGTTTGCAATTTAACCATGGATCGTCTTACAAATGAACAACGCTTGCAAATTATTGAATTTTACTATCAAAATTCGTGCTCGGTTCGAAATGTTCATCGCGCGCTGCTTCCATTTTATGATCGGCATTCTCGACCTTCTGAGCAGTCTATTCGGAAGATTGTGACCAAATTTCGCACCAAATTTACTTTGTTGGACATTAAACCACCAACACGTTTACGTACTGTGCGTAGTGAAGAAAATATTGCGGCCGTATCAGCTAGTGTGACAGAAGACCGCGAAATGTCGATTCGGCGCCGTTCCCAGCAGTTAGGCCTTTGTTACAGCACTTTTTTTTGCCCGAAATGGAAGTTCTTGACTTGCATGATATGTGGTTTCAACAAGACGGTGCCACATGCCACACAGCACGCGAAACAATGGCGCAATTGCGAGGCGAGTTTGGTGAACAGTTAATTTCACGTTTCGGGCCGGTCAATTGGCCGCCTAGATCGTGCGATTTGACACCATTAGATTATTTTTTGTGGGGGTATGTCAAGGCTAATGTCTATAGGGACAAGCCCGCTTCGATTGACGCACTGGAAGCCAACATCCATGCATTCATTCGTGAGATACCGGCCGATATGTGTGAAAGAGTATGCCAAAATTGGACTCAGCGGATGGGCTACCTGAGACGCAGCCGCGGTCAACATTTGCATGAAATTATCTTTAAACATTAAATTGCACGGTTCAAACTATCGATTCAAATAAATATTTCATTCATTTTTTCGAATTTTTTGTGTTTTTTTTTTAAAAAAAGTTCTCAGCCTATAACTATACTATCCTAGCTATTTCAAAGTTAGATTTTTCTTGTTTAATGTGTAAATCAATGATTAACTCCAGTTGTTCGATTGTTAGCTCTTTTCTGTTCATATTTCAATAAAAAAGGCACAAAAAGACAATATTACAACAAGAATCTACCGCGAATGAGACACGACACCAAGTACATAGCAAAACTGAAAAAAATTATTATTTCGGGGATTCCCCTATTAGAAAATGTTTTCTTTTCTATAATTGTACCAAGACTGTTGTGGAAGCAATTTTCTGTGCTTCCAGCTTATAGAGTCATTTTTTTTTAATAAAAAAGAAACATTTGGAGAATTTTTTTTGCTATGTAATTCTAGATATATCAATTAATTGAAAAATATCAAAAGGTTAAACTTTTTTGCAATAGCTATCGAATGGCAGTCTAATTTCATAAATCATATGCGCTGTACGTACCTACCTAGACTTTTGTGAAGCACAGTATGTATATCTACTCTCATATGTGCATACGAGTATTATTGCATTAGACTGAGGAGTTGCATTATTAAATAAATCTTATATTGTGCCAGTTTCCTTATTTTCCTAATTTGTCTCTTGAAAACAGCATGTAACTGAGTACTATCAATTTCCTGTAGCGGTACCTGCTTACTATAGAAATTAAATAGCAAGTGGATGCATGAATACTTGTAGGCACTCGAACGTCGTGCTGGCAAAAAAAAAAAAACTTACAAACAAGTCTGCCGTTCACGTTTCACAAACAAACAAAGGACATAAAATTCACTTCGTGGTGGTTTGGGAAACCGTCGACAAAAATTCCAGTTAAAAGGTTCGGATCATGAGTATTTGTGGCTTACTTTCTACTGCACAAATAAAATTGAGGGAAGTCTGCTTTGGCGCACGGTGTGAGTTCTTGAGTTATATGCGGTGCGACTTGTTTTTAATTTGAAAGGAGCGTTCAGAATCTGGGGCACATACGAGTACGAGTACTTGTTCAGCATGACTCTTGCTGTGAATCGGTTTAGAAAGAAACCATAGTCGACTCATGTACAGCCGCACAGGAGACTAATATGATATTCTTCTAAGCTCTAAACGGCTGTGACGTAAGTGAGACCTACATACAGTGCATGGCACGCGTGTAGTGGGCTTTCGTTGTAAAGAGGGTAAGGTGCTATTAAGCGTTTCCTTTTCTTTCCTACTGGATTAGCTTGGGATTTGATACGGAAATTAAAATAAGGAAGAAAAAGCAACGCATCATGTATATAATTCGAGGAATTAAGAATCCCAACAAAGCGGGGTGAGTACCTTTTCCATTTTATCCTACACACACACTTTTTGTAACTAGAGCTTGGAAAAATGCTTTAGACATTTCGAAAGATAGCCCATATATAAGCTGGAGTGGAGACTGGCAAAGCTTCCGCATAACGTTAGGGAAAAAGGAATTTTTGCGAAACTTCCAGGCCAGCAACAGCTAGACTACACAGCAATGTCAAGTGCGAGGGTTGAAACCTCAATGGCGCCCAAAAACAGAAGACAGAAGCTAATGGAAAGGCACAAAGCGCTTAACTGTTCCTGGATTCGTACTTTCTAAGAACCTAGCAGGAGATGTCACAACAACCTGCAGAGCATCAAACGAGGACTGGAGTATGACTTAACTGGGACTTAAACAGCTTTCACACGTAAAAATCACCAGGATTCGACGGCATATTTCTTACGGGACAACAACATAAAAAAGTCTATGGCATGAAGAAGATAAAACAACAGACGTCGTAAGTTTACCAGACCAAGTTTTTAGACAACTGCTTAAAAATGCTTATACTGGTAAAGGTGCCTTTGCACCTCCGTAAACATGCTTACATGACTGGCAGATCCACCGAGACCGCAGTTTATCACTTAACGATTGGCATCCAAAAAGCGCCAGAAGTCAACGATGCGGCAGAATGCGTATTACTGGATATAGAAGGAACCTTTGACAACGCCGTTGCCATGATTAAAAAAAAAAAACAGCTTTACAAAGTATTTCACGATCCGGGTTGACTAACAAGACCGATTGGATCAATAATGAGAGGAAGCAAACGAGCAAACTTCTCAGACTTAGGCAATCCAAGATTCTAGTCTGGAACAAGCCTGAACAAGAATAGGTTCATACTTCTAGGTAAGGTTAGGTTAAGTTAGCAGTGATAGCCGGTAGTTCGAGTACCAGAACATATAAGCCATTGTGATACCAATGATCTTAGGGATATGTATCCCCGTTTCTTTTGAAAATCATTTGGAGCTTTGTCTAGGTCGCTGAGATCGTTGAAGAAGTATTTATCTACGTATATTTTTCTATTAGAAATAGCTGGGACAGAGGTTAGTTAGAGCGATTAAGACTAAGGTATGACTAGATCTAACATTGGTTCAAGGGGTATACCTACCTAGGTTTTCCTTATCTAGTGGGATAGGTATTGCTGTTCCTGGCTTAGCGAGTTCATCAGTTTTACAATACACTGGAATGGCTCTGTGCCCCGCCACCCAGTATGCATCCAGAATGTTAAGCTGCTAAGCCATCTCTATAAGAGATGAACGATAGTTGGAAGCAGTCTTAGAAGTGGATGAGACTGATTCCAGAGATTTCAAAGCCGCCTCACTATCCGAGAAAATGCTTATATCGTTGTAAGATATTACATTCCTGTTGAAGTGCTTCTGAAATTGCCAGAATCTCAGCTTGAAATACGCTGCAGTGATCAAGGAGGCAGATTTAATCTCTCTCTCTCTACCTCCTCCTCCTACACCATCATTGGTTTTAGAGCCATCAGTGTAAACGTGTATAGACTTAACTGTTTTAGCTCCTAAGTCGCCCAAAAAGCCCTATCGGGAATTAAAGTGATTTTAAAGTTTGTATCGAAATTGGGCTTCGGCACAGTCTTCGGTATAGTCTATGTTTTAGGGGAGATTTACTTACTTACTTACTTAGTTGGCGCTACAGCTCGAAGTGAACCTGGGCCTGCTTCTCGCAACCATTTGTATGTGCGTGTTATATTTTTGCACGAATGGAAGGGACCTACAGTTTTTTGCCGACTCCGACCGGCGAGTTGAGAAGCTCAATCGTGACAAATGATACTCTTTGATGCTTGTCAGACATTCGAAAGAGGTGGGCACTGTGAAAAACTTTTAGGTGTTTGCGGCGGGATTCGAACCCAAGACCGATGGCTCAGTAGTCCGACGCACTAACCACTTGCGCTACGGTGCCCCCGGTTGTGTTCTTAGTGCTTCATTAATACACAGACAAGCTAATCTTTGTACTTTCCCCAGGCTGTATATCTTTATCTAGGGCGGTTCACCAGACAATAACACCATGCATCAGAACCGGTATGATAATGTATACATAAAGCCAATGGGTTGTACGGGGTTGATTTGGTTGGTTGGTTGGTTAGTGAGGTTGAGGATAATTCCTCTTCACGTAGGCCACAAGTTGGGCCCGTTGTGCTCCCCTCTGTAACTGTGCTGAGAAAGAAGGCTTGGGATGTGTGTTAGTAAAAGGGGGCAGTGGAGTGGAATGGAAAGGTTTAAAGGAATGTATGAATTCAAGAAAAACGCTCTGTGTATCGTGTAAACTCCAGTGTTTTCGAGAAATCGATAGATCTGAGCGATGTCAGCCCGGGCAGGATGTGTCTTCCCAGGTACTTTTGCCTTATTGAACATAGAGCAGGACAATCGCAGAGGAAGTGTTTTAAACTTTCTTCTTCTTCTTCGCAACCCGGGCAGATGCTGTGCCCGACTAGTCCCAGTCGGTTGGCATGTTTATTTAAGTTGATGTGTCCCGTATATAAGCCGATCAACAGTTTTATTTGAACTCTGCCCAAATTCAGTACTTTCCTAGTCCGCAGTGGATTTGGAAACTCCAACATTTCTTTGGCAGCCTTGCACGTTTGTATCTGTCTCCACATATGTGCGTGGCGTTTTGCAAAAGACAGGCTATAGGCAGTTTTCACTGCTTGTACCGCCGTATCAATAGTATTTACTGTGAGGTTTTCTACGTCTTCCGCCCCTGCTCTTGCAAGCTCGTCCGCCCTTTCGTTACCCGGTATATTGTTGTGGCCAGGTACCCAGAGCAGATTTACCGTGCAGGATCTTGCAAGGGTGTTGAGTTTTTCTTTGCATTCCTTCACTAATTTGGAATTAGTCAGTGGGTTCGCAAGTGATTTAAGTGTTGCCTGACTGTCCGAGCAGATGTGTACGCAAGTGTCTCTGGTATCGTTATTTACGAGTTCGTCTACTCCCCTGAGAATTGCAAAAACTTCCGCCTGGAAGACAGTCACCGAGGATTCTAAGTGAATGGATATATTTATCGGAGGATCCGGACAGTGTACACCAGCTCCCGATTCTCCGTTAATGTGTGATCCATCTGTGTATAAAACAATGCCTTCTACTTCGGCAATCGCTGTGCCTTGTAGCCATTTTTCACGGCTAGGGAATTCGACTGAATAGTCGGTCTTAAAGATGTATTCTTTCTCTCTGAGATCACTAGGATTGCTGACAAGTCCAGAGGATTCTGAAACATCTATCCAGATAGCTCTGTGTCCTGTGAGGCTCTCGTCTTTAAAGTGACCCAGGGTCCGCAATCTGATTGCAGAAAGCCCCGCTGTCCTTTTGACCTCCAGTTCCATAGTAAGATTATTTAGAATCGTTTCCTACTGTGGGTGTGCTGGATTGGGGACCAGTTATCCCTAGACAGGCCATGCGCTGGGGGTTAGTTAGCAGTGTTTTCGCGTAACTGTTATTCACGACTGGCCACCAAACTAACACTCCGTAGAGTAATATGGGTTTGACTACACAAGAGTAGATCCATTGAACCAGTTTTGGTTTCAAACCCCATGTTTTGCCGAAAGCTCTCCGGCAAATCCAGAAATCTCTTTTGGCTTTGTTAATTCTATTTTCTAGATTCTTTCTCCAAAGTAGCTTTTTGTCAAGTATGAGCCCTAAGTAGTTTACGTAGTCCTTTAGGTCTAGCTGAGCTCCCCCTAGGGACGGGGCCTTGAAGCCTGGAAATTTAAGTCTTTTAGAGAACAGGACCATGTTGGTCTTTTCTGGGTTTACTCCTAGTCCGTTGCTGTCTGCCCAAGATTTGGTTAACTGCAGAGCGGTTTGCATGAGTTCCCCCAATGTGCTTAAGTGTTTGCCTCTCGTGAGCAAAGCGATGTCATCTGCGTATGCTATACATTTGAAACCATTTGTTGCGAGGATTTTTAAGAGTTCGTCTACGACCAGTACTCATAGGAGAGGGGATAAAATCCCCCCCTTGGGGGGTCCCGTTCCGGAAGTTCCCTTTCCTGCTTTCGGAGCCGAGATCGGCAAAAATGGTTCGGTTGAAGTACGGGGTTGAAGACCCGATATGCTGCTAAAGATGCAAAGGTGAGGGAGTCACTTTTTAAATCTGTCTGTCTGTAATTTTAGTGCTTCAATTATGTATATTTCACAAATTTAAGCAGCACTTTCTCACACGTGTCCTCCTGTTTGTATATTGTTAAATTAACAGTTATATTTGTTTTTATTTCTGCGAAAACTTAAAATGATTGCTTTCTTTAGTTTCTATTGATTACGATCTGGAATCATTATGATTTATATATTGTTATGATATCAATATGATGCATGTTAGTAACATGGGCGAACAGGGCGGGGCAGCAAATATGTACATCCCTGTCGTCACTTTTCCTATTGGGATTGATTAGAGAGACCTTCGCTCACACCTAGCCCAGGTGAGAATTCCATAGGATATAGCACCTACTCCAGACCAAATTTCCTGAGAAATCGCAGTAGTTGATTGCGTGCTATGATCGGTAGATCCTCTGCTGTCATTTGGTATCTACCCGAGCTGCCAAGCATTTGAATCCATCACTTCCTTCCACCAGTATGTGCTCTGGAGTTTCACTGGATTCATTGCAAAATCTGCATGAGTCTTCATCTGATAGTCCCTGAGATGTCCCTTGATTTTATAATGCCCCGTGAGTACCGCGCTCAGGATACGGAGTTTGTTTTTGTCCAGGCTAATGCAAGCTTTGAACCTTTTCAGATTGTAATTACCCAAAAGTTTCCTCGTCTGTCTTAGGCCCTGAATTTAGTCATTGTAGCGGGGTTCTTATAGCTAATGCATTTTACAATCGCGCACTAAGTGAGAGGTGTACTTTGGATCAATATCCTGTTGAAAATAATAAGCCGCAGGTAACCTCAATTTTTCTGCGGAACTTCTGTACATATTAAAGACGAAAGTCAATATTTTACAAAATAATCATACGGGTCTTAATTTTTTACACTGGACTGTACATTCATTACGGTGATAAAAGTGATTATATCTGTATGTAGTTACTACGTGTACAGACATATATTGAAAGTTTAAACACGAATTTTGCTCTCGCATCAAATCAATCATAAATGCAAATGTATTTCGAATATGATACATAATGAAATTTCCTGGTTATGATGGATGGAGCTATCACGAGAATGATTGGTTTGTATCAAACACCAACAAAAATTGGACACAGTTAATTTTCTTCGTCTATAAAACACAACAACATTCGATATGTGTTAATATAATTCCATCCCTGTTTACATCAATCTAACTGCTTTGGGAGAAAAAAAATCTAGTTTTCTCAGATGGATAATATGACCAGGCCATCACTCACTGTGAAGAAGTTATTTTGAATAATGTCAAAGGTTAGGTGTAGATCAACCCTTTTTGCGAAAACCAAATTTCAGAAAAATGAGACGGAAAATAGTTCTACCTTATTTATATTCGATTTATCCACTCATACCAATTTAACCGTAAAACTATATGCGTATATAATCTCAACTTGAAAAAGGATTCAAGGACACATTCTCTTTTTCAGAATGTACTTCAACAATATTTAAGATGAGCTTAGGTTTCTTTTCATCAGTTTCCTTTTGGTCCTTGAAAGGGAGGAATTTATGTGAAATTTAAATCGACTTGAATTCAGGTTCATAGATTATAGTTCAATGCTTACCAATGATGTCACGTGTCACTAAAGTATTATTATTCAGGGAAAAAAAATTAAATCTGTAACCTCATTGGAACAACGAAATTATCTTATAGCTTTACACACCCTTTAGGTTGCCTTTTTGGTAATTTAAAACCGCAAATTCAACTAAAATACATACGAGTACGCATACAGTTGCGGTCAAAAAAAAAATAGTTGTGTAAATCAAACCTTAATTTGTAAGCTGTTTTTTTCCTGTTTAAACTTTTTCTAGCATTGATAGTTGAAAATAGTTATACAGTGAGAGCATCACATATTTTTTTTATAACTGTTTAGGGTGATGGCATGTAATGTCGCCCCCCCCTAGTAGTCGGCCGCGCCGTCGCGTCTTATAGTGAAGGGTAATAGTAAATGCGTTTGTAAAATGAAAAAAGGATAGCAGATACGTATAACGGATCCAACGGCTCCTAACGGCTGGAAAAACATACAGGATCAGTCCTGGAAACGACAAGGAGACGATTACCGTTTTACTTGTGTTCAGTACCGAACGTAAAACGTTATCTCCATTAGTCGTTCTTCCATATGTGCCCTTGCGTTAGGCTGTGATCAATAGCACTCCAAACAAATGGATTTTAGAAATGCCAAAGGCTGGATGCGTTTCAAAACGTTTTTCGAGTAGGTATGGTAAACTGGAGTACATTCATCATCAGGGGCCTATTGCATAAAACTACAAGTGTTGTACTTGTAAACTTGTAACTACAAGCGCAAGTTGTAGTATTGTGTTCCATAAAAATTCCCCCGCACTTGTAGGGTGGCAGATTCAAATTATGAGTGTAGCGATTAAAATGCTACAAGTCTACAAGTCTGAAACTACAAGTTCAAAATGACTTGCGAATAACTAAAAAGTCTGCAACTATATATACCTCATAGTTAAGCGATAAAAACATTTCTCGTTATTTTTTTCGCTGTTACATTAGTTTTAACTAAAACATTAAATGTACTATGGTAAGTACATCACAGTGGACTAATATAACCATAAACTTAATTTGCTTTTTCAAAAGGTCAAGGTTGATAACATAACATATACCCGTTATTATTGGCCTGCCGGTCCCCGAATCGTTTCATGAAGTGCTGCCTAATTTGTCTTCTGTCATACACATACTTCAATGATCTGAACCTGATGTCCAGCATATGGAAAACCTCGGATGCACTTCTCAGCAAGCTAGTTGCAGTAGGAAGGGTAGACAGTTTCCATTTACTCCATCTGGTAAGAGGAATTGTGTACCTACATAATAAAACGCATTTTTTTAATTGCTTGTCATTTAAAGCCCAAAAGAAATTATGTCCTTGATGACGAAATTGCACAACTGAAGAAGGCAAAGCTTTAATTGGAGATCGAGAATTTAAAAAAAACAAAACGAAAATATCAAAGTTGATACGCTTTTTAAAAATCATCACTGCTTGAAAACATTGGCGCAAATTCATAGTCAGCCCATGAATAGTGCCTATAGTTACAGACGGCTATAAATAAAAAAGCTGGCTATAACTTTTCGTTATTCATAAACACATTTTTGCCTGTGTATTAGTTAGTATCGACTTTGGTATGTTTTTGTAAAGTGATTTGAACGAACAAACCCAAATGTCAAAATATTATAAAAGACATTTATAGTCGACTCTAATTACACTGTGTAACAAAAATCTGTTTATGTTCTTTTTTTGTTAGTTTCTGCTTCCTTATGATATGTCAAGTATATTTTGAGCATTCATTCATTCGTTCTAACTGTTAGCTTTACGGTAACGGCATCGCGAAATGTGTTAACGGAGATGCAAGCAGAGCAAGCCTATCATTCGACCACTGCAAGTGAATGTGAATAGTTGTTAGTTGAGAAAATAAATAAAAATGTTTCATTTAATTATGGAAAAGTCGTGCTGACACTGAAAACTATCGTACGAAAAGATGGCCGCTAAGAGAAGCCTTTATACTATACCTGATGAAAAAAAAGTAAAGTTCCACCTATTGGTAGAATCAGGAAAAGTAGTTATGCCCCCGCTTCAAATTAAAGCAACGTAATGCTTGGACAGCATTGAGGGAAATAAAAAGAGGAAATATTAAAATAGAAAATTATGTAGAACTAGTAGAAAACTTAGTGGATAGGTTTAATATATTAGGGTGCAGGATATCGCTAAAACTACATGCTCTTCACTCTCATTTAGATTTGTTTGTAGTGAAAACGTAGGAAGCATTATTGAAAATCATGCTGAGACGTTTCCCTAATACATCGCTTCAATGGACGGCCGGTACCAGTGTAAATTGGATGCTAATATGATGGGCGACTACGTCTTGCACCTAAAAAGGGGCAATTCCAAAGATCACAGTAGGGAAACAAGAAAATCTCTGCACTTCTAAATGCATACGGAAGTGCCAATATTTTTTTTTGTTTGGATATATAATAGGTTATTAAAATTTGAAGTAACATTTTGAATTAAGTTTTCTTTTATATATTTTTTTTTAATTACAAAAGTGCATAAATGCTCAAAAATTACAACTTTTCGTTAAAATTCTGAAGCAATAGCTAACTCTTAAGAAGAACATTTGGCATTTTTGAAATGAGCTGACATATACCAAGCATAAACAATCCAAAAATGTACATAAACAAACATTTTTTGAAATTTTGTTCACAGTGTTATTTAAAATGACGTTTGGGTCATTTTAAATTTCGAGCCGGCTATAAGTTGAAAGTCGACTATAAGGTGACTATGAATAGCAAAAAGTATATTTTAGGTTATGTAGGTGAATAAATTCTTTTATCGTCGGCTCTATCTGACTATGAACTTGCGCCATTTTATTTTAAACTTGTTAAATACACGTTGTCTCACAACTAAATTGTAACTGCAAATAAGCCAAATTTTCCCAGTGCCTACTTGATTTTATTAGTTTCACTACACTTGTAAAAAATTCACTTGTAGTTACAACTCCGTCGCTAGTAATTTTTTGCACAAGTACTTTTATGAAACAAAAAAGTTCGCCACAGTTGTAAATTCACTTGAAGCTACAAGCCGGGCATACTTGTAGTTATTAGTGAATTGGCATTCTTTATGAAACCAAAATTCGCAAATAATTTACAAGCTACAAGTGAATTCACAAATAATTATTAGTGTTGTAGTTTTATGAAATAGGCCCCAGGGCACATTCGTAACGCCCGTTTTTAGGGTGAACCAGGCTTTATAGACTAACGCCCTTCTGGTTTAATACACCCTTTAACGCTGAAATGGGTTCCATTATAGTTGAAAGCTATAGTTAGCTATAAAAAAAATAAACAATTGTTTTGTGGTTTTGTGTGCTTCGATGTTATTTTTTAATATGGATATGTAAGTATTTAGCATGACCAATTTTATATAAATTTATGATAGATTTTTATTTTTAGCATGTATTGATATTAAGTTTCAAGGTAGAAAACTAGAATCCATGTAGATTCTAAAAGTTTATGAAAAATGTGAAGTTAAAGACAATTTGAGAGATCGGTGCACATTCGGCTTCTGAAAAAGGGGCATATTCGTCACCTGAAAAAGCACCGTCTTCTTGGGGACACTTCCGATTCAGTGAAAAAAGTCATTCAGAAGGTGGTTTTCAATCCATATAATACATACATATTATGTACTTCGCGGTAAATTTTGTTAAGAACCAAGGAGAGGAACCTTTTTAAATAGTTAATAAGATATGAATGTGTATATGTGTATACAATAGATTGTAACGCCTAAGACTAGTTCTATATACATATGAATATCCTTAATTCAACAGTTTAACAGGTTAATATATAAAAAATTCAAGTTAAACAATTTTGAGCTTATTATTTTCGACTGAAAACGCTTTTGCCGAATGTGCCCGTGCTGGGGAACATTCGTCACAACGACTTGTTTTTTAAAAATGAAAAAAAAATGTATGCTTCGTTAATCTTAAGGTCAAAATTCTTATGAAATATCCAAATCTCTTCCATCATCAAGAATTTTGGATTTCGTTGATAAATTTCGCCACAGCATGACTTAGTAAAAAAAGTGGCGAATGTGCCCCAGTTTACCATACGTGGCCAAACGTTTCAATGACTGGCTAACTCAAAATAACATCAAACGGCCAATATTGTTTCTGGTCGATGGTCATAAGTCGCATCTAACTATGGAACTTGGGGACTTTTTCAGGAATAATGATATAGTTTTATATGAACTTTTGCTAAATACGACGCGCATCACAAGCCGATGTTGGTGTTATTTAAAAGGCCCAAAACAGATAATAAGAACACCGTGCATTCTTGTTAACACAGGTTAGGCTGTTACGAAGTTAAATATAATATAGATCATAAACGTACTATGCTGAAACACACAGGAAGTTATTGAAGTTGTTTTTTTTTTTTTCGTTATTTTTTCGTTATTTTGTTGTTTCATTAACTAGTGAGTAAGTAGATACCTACTTTATGTTGTGTTTAATTAATTTTTAATATAAATAAATGTTTTTTTTTTAAATTAAATTATTCGTTATGGTTTTTATTAATTATTAGATATCGAAAAGTTTTTTAACTTTGGTCAAAAACATATGAGTAAAAGCAAACGGCCGACTATTGAATACTCAAGGGGCCAACTTCTGAAGCTGAGGGGCTCCGACTTCTAAAGAAACAGACTTTGATTTAAATTTTTGTAAATACAGTCAAACCTCCTTAAGTCGAATTTTCTATTACTCGAACTGAAGTTTCGGAACTTAGAACCAAGACTTCAGTTTCCCCACATTTTACACTCCATAAGTCGACTCTCTGTAAGTCGAATTCCTCATTAAATCGAACTTTGTGACCTGTTTCATCATGTTAGTTTCATAGAAAATTTTCTCCATATCTCGTACAAAAGAGATGAGAAACAAAAGAAATTAAAATGCGTAATACTTCACATGAAATGCAATATGTATATATAGTAGGCACAGTTTTTTTTTTTTTGTATATGTAATGAAATACGAAACATGCATAGTAGCTTCTACATTTTGCAATTGAGTCTGCTCGTATCACTTTTATTGTAACCTCATAAGTTGGTCGTCGGTAATTTTTAACCACTTCGTTCAGAAAAATGTCGCTGCGCAAATTAAACACTTAAAATTTAAATAAAAAATGTTTGATTATTGACGAAATCTGATGATGCGTTATTTAAAAGAGTATAAGATGTTTTGTGGATACCAGTAAAGGGACTTGTCAACTCATATACATACAAGAATTTCGACATGATTGAAGATTATTTTAAAAACATCATGAATAAACATAAGCTTCAAACAACAATTACCGATTTTTCAAAGTCGAGGAATAATTATAAAGTTAAAGCCTAAATAAAAAACAATCAATAATAAACACATCTTTTAATTCAACTGAGCATGTGCACTCTGTTTTCTGGGTGCTCCATAAAATCGAACACATTATTTGATCCCGTGACGATTCGACTTTTAGTGGCTCGACTGTAGTTTTTTTCGTGTAGGAAATCCACAAAAAAAAGCCTAGGATTTTCTAATCTACACATTCTAAATATTCAGATAAACTGAATACTCAATTCATTAATTGAATAAATAGTAGTGCCTCGCGTCATTGTGAATAAAATTTAAATTTTCTTATTTAATAGCATTGAACTCTCACTCTTTCTTTCACCATCATTTTTTATTATGAAACTGCCATATATCGGCAGATAGATCATTTTCATTTCCCGAAATTGCCTGCTTCTAATCTAGTGAACCGCAGTGTAGGTCCAACTCATAAAGGAAACCATGCTGCCTTATTCTAAGGAGGCAATGCCTCAGCATGCTAGCAAACTTGCTAAACATTGGTTTTTTGGTAACAGGGTCAATGTATTGGAACGGTCCGCACAGTCTTCAGATTTCAACCCGATTGAGAACCTTTGGGGCGACGCGACGTTAAAAAGGATGTATCTTGTGTAAACCAACTAACAACAATAACTTAACCCAAAATAGGATTAAATTCATTTGCTATTATAAACTGGGTAAAATCGAATTGAGGCAAGAAATCGTAGTAGAAGGTCTATATTGATTTGATTTTGACATTAAAAGGCACAGTCTAATTTCTATTCAATATTGCTCAGAAATCGCCAATAAACATTACATGTTGAGAATTAGATAAGTTTTAAATTTTTGAATGAACGTGCCTGTAATGAGAAATAACTTCACATTTAAATCGAAACTTATTCCCACTAAAAACTGAAATTCATCATAAAAGTGCAGTTAATTCCCAAATGAAGTAGATTCCCGTGATGTTATTTCGCTGCACGTATGTAACTTAAATTAGGTCTAAGGTTATAAGAAATACTTAATCGTTGCTTAGCCGATTTAGTTGAAACCATGCACTAGAAGGCTTCGGATAATAAGTGTTAGCACCCCGCCTTGGGGGCAGGAGAGAGTGGCATTTACTTTGATCGTCTTGTTGTCCATTCGTTAGTAAGAAATACCTCTACTTTTCAAAAGTGGACTTGTTTTCAACTACAAGTGGAATAAATTCTTGTAGAGTTATTTCCCCGCGGAATTAAATAGCGTTCCATCTATCTATATAATTAATTCGCTAGCGCAAGAGCTTGTGATTCCTCTTGAGAGTTTATTTCTGCACCAATTTCTATAATTCTAACGCTGATCGAAAGCTTTGTTCATCAGTATAAACAATTTTGAAAAAGTTGCATATGAGTTAAGTTATTACGAAAAAACATTATTACCTATGTATCCTTACATTCCTTGTTTTTCCATTCGTAAACCGTAACCGTGGTCGCCGTGGCCGTGGTGGTTAGTACGTTGGACTACAACGCAATGCTGCCCGGGCTCAACCTAAAAGAGCTTCTCACGGTGCCACCTCTTTCGAATGTCTGACAAGCATCAAAGGGTATCATTTGTTACGATTGAGCTTCTCAACTCGCCGGTCGGAGTCGGCAAAAAACTGTAGGTCCCTTCCATTCGTGCAAAAATATAACACGCACACACAAATGGTTGCGAGAAGCAGGCCCAAGTTCACCTCGAGCTATAGCGCCAACTAAGCAGTGCTGTAGACTACAAATGTAGACTACACGATTGTCTACGTGTAAACAATTCAACATAGACAATTTGAAATTGTCGACACGTACCTGTCGACAATGAAGACATGTAGAGAATTCATAAAATAACACACTTTTTTAATTGCACCTTCTAAAATTGACCTTAAAAGCTATTAAATTGCAACTTAAATAAAAAACAAGTTCTCTGTTTAAACTTAAAATAAAATATTTATTTTAAACAACCATTTTGAAATAAAACAATTTATGAAGTGTAGATTGTTGACATTGTCTACGCTAGAAAGTAGACAACTAAAGTCGACACGTAGAGGCAGAGCACTGCAACTAAGTAAGTAAGTAAGTAAGAAAGTAAACCGTAAACGGTTGCAGGGTTTCTACATGCGAGATTTCTCGCACTGGTCCACTAGTAATATTTTATTGAATAAAAAATTATTTGAAGGTTAGTAACCAGGATTTTAGTCTTTAATAATGTGCCATCTAAGTTCATTTGGGTTCAATGAGAAGCAATTCACTGCGTAGATTTCAAGTAAATTCATCCAAATGGCATTCCAGAATTGTACATCCAAGACCAAAGTAATAAACTATCCATCCGCTTGGAAGAGAATAGAAATAAAATTCCTAATTTATGACAAATATGTATAAGACACTATAATATACTTTTATGTACATACATACTTGGATTCACATTATACACATACGAGTGTGTGTACATGGATATGTATGTCTCGAAATAGTGCCAGTTCAGCAAGTAAAAATAAGTTCCATATGAACTTGATGTATGAGTATATTTTTTTACATATGTACATATGTACGTACGAAATTTCTTAAAAAACACAATACCAAGACCTCGTAAAGTATGCACCATAAACTTTCCGAGTAGTACATTGGGAACAATCGGTGCGGCCTAAAATATAAATTTCAAACTTTTATTTATTTCTTGTTTTTCTTTCATTCTACGTTTCAGCAATATTCTTGTTTACGCTAGGATTTTATAGCATTTAAAATATATATATTTTTCTTAGAAATATGATATTTAATATACATATGTATGTACCTACATATGTGTGTAACAATGTAAGGGTTCAGGTAGTAGGATTTTTTTTCTATTTTGCGGCCAGAGATACTGGAAGAGGAATTTAACTACAAATACCTCTTAAGGTCGATGAAATGTGTTTCTTTATGCGATATAATAAAAAATGTTTGTATAGTGAAAAAGTTGCCATAACAACGGGATGCTTATTAAATGCGGAGGTAAATAAATAACGGTATACGGAAATCATACTGAAGAAGAGATTACTTATGGCAAATGAAAATAGATTCCCTTGAAACGAAGCAAGTTTAGAAAATTCATTCAAATTTTGAATGCCTCAAGTATACCGTTACGAATCTACGCAGGATCATTTTCTCCACACATCTTCTGGCTCGATGTTCTTGTTTTGTGCTGCAGGCGTGAGCCACGCACTAATCATTATACGACAGGTTCCTTTTGGGCTCGGTGGCTGGTAACTCACGGTCGTCTCTGCTTCCTTTTTGATGATGTCCTGGTACTAGTTCGATAGATTGGTGCGAGCTCAGTCCCTAATCGCGGCCACATTGTAATGTTTTCGTGTTAAAGTTTGCTCATGACGCAAGATTTAAAATTCAACTGAATCTTTGGGTGAACTGGCAGTTATGTCATCTGTCTCAATGTAAGGTGTACGTAAGAAACGTAGACGAGTACTTTCTAAACAATTTCAGTGGTATCGGATAAGGCTCCGCTGCTTCTTCGTCTTCGTTGCATATTCGCCAGACATTATCTTAAGCGATTCCCATGGCCAGAAGGTGTTTTTTGACCATGCAGTGTACCGTCAAAAATCCTGTACTGCCATCTGGACAACTGTATGAGTTGTTTAGTTCCTTGTTTGTAGGTGGTTAAGTTGTAATTATAAATAGATTTTAAATATACATACTACGTTTATTTAAATAAAAATAAATTTTAAATATACTACGTTTTATAAGTATAAAACAATTATTTAAATAAAAATACATTTTTAATATATGTAGGTACTACGTTTTTAAACGGATTGAAAAGCATAAAATAATTTGTGATTGTTTAAAAACTTGATTCTTCTTAAAAAAAAGTTGGATGCTATGTAATGGATGTTCTGTCATACATTTTTAATCGCTGCATAACCGAGGGAGTCTTTCCAGAAGAGTTGAAGTGTGCAGATGTTGTTCCTTTAGTTAAAAAGGGTTCTACTGTTGAAATGTCTAATTACAGGCCCACCTCACTTCTCCCAGGCATAAGCAACATTTTTGAAATGTTAGTAAAAAATAGGATAGTTAATTATCTTACAAAAACTAACTTATTTAATCCAACTCAATTTGGTTTTCAAAAAGGCAAATCGACCGAAGATGTTCTTCTTCAGTACTGTGGTAAAGTGTACTGTTTGTTTGTCTCTTGATATAACCAAAGAATTTGACATGGTTGATCATCTTATTCTACTGAAAAAACTTGAGAATGCAGGTTTTCGTGGCTTCATGTTAGAATGGTTTAGATCATACCTTTGCAATAGGTGACAAAGAGTAAAGATTAATGGTATCAGGAGCGGTGTCAAATTCCTCAACTTGGGAGCATTCTCTTTCTTATCTACATGAACTCGCTTTTTACTCTTAACTTTAAAGGTGCACTGACTGCTTTTGCGGATGATGTAGGGTTCTCTTATGGTTCTGTCAGTCGCCCAGATCTGATATCCGACATTAATTGGGACCTAAATCTCCTAAGACTTTGGATTTTTAAACATAAATTGGTTTTAAGTTCCAAGACTAAACTCGTGTTTTTTTTAGTTTGTCGGGTATACACGATCCTGATGTGAATATTCACTTTCGCGCACCGGAGTGCCAAAGATTCCAACTAACTTATCCTCTCCTACTTTTAAGAGCTGTCGTAATTGCAACGAGAAATGTTTTCTGATAGAAAACGTCGGCGAATTTAAATATCTGGGACTTACCCTAGACTTAAGGGGACCTTCTGGTCTAGATTTTTAAAAAAATCGATTTTTTTTTTTGATATTTCAAAAGTATAGGCCTTTAAGAGTATACTGTTAAATGTTCGTATTAATATTTCTAGTATTTTAACTTCTACAGCCTATTTATTTTCTGCATACAGAAATATTACAGTAGTAGTAAATAAGTTTAAACTTATTTATCTCGAAACTATATTTATCTGCACGGTGTTATTCAGTAAACCAGTGCTTATCGTCGGAACTAACTAACTAACTAACTTTTACATACAAAAGGTAATGAAAAACTGTATTTTTTTCGAAACATAAATTTCAACAACGCGCCATTTTGTCAATTTTTAATTTTTTTTTTCCATTCTAGTTCCTGCGATAACTACATTCATACTGATTAAAATGTTTTTTGTTTTTTTTTTCGATCAGTGGAAGAGCCAAAACACGACACACCACCAAGATACATTTTTTTTTGAAGAGGGTAACTGTAAATCCAATTTTTGTTTAATTAAAATTATTATTATTTTTTTTTTAATATTTTTGGATATTGATAATGTAGTAAAATATATCTACAAAGTTTAAATACTATTGCACAATTTTTTCATTAAAAAAAACGATTCTAAAAACTAGTCAAATTAAATGGCGCTATACCAGAAGGTCCGCTTAAGAATGAACTTTTCGAAGCATATAGAAACTTTGGGGCAGCATTGCCGTTGGGACGCTAAGGTGTCCATTTGGACGCTTTTTAGCAATCGGGACATCTGGACACCTTTTTTTTATAATTAGCTAAAATGGACGCTTTTTGAAAATCGTGGACACTTTTGGACGCTTTTCTAATATTTCAATAAAAACCATCAAATTACTTTTTGTACGTCTGCGTTATTTGAATATTTTCAATCGATTTAAATAATTTACAACCACTAAAAATTACCATTAAATTATAGAAGACATGACCATGTCAACAGAAAATTACAGATAAAAGCATACATACATTTATGTACTATATGTACGACGTACGAGGGTGGGTCAATTAAGTCACTGAACATTGAAATATGAAACAATCTTTTCGGCAAAAGAACATTTTTTTGTCAATATACGAGAAGTCTCCTTTTAGATCTATGCACTTCGTCCAACATTTTTCCAATTTGTTGATGCCCTCCAAATAATACAATTTCTCGAGGCGCTCAAAATAGGGGTTTGTTTCATTGACCTCTTCATTCGACTCTAATCTCTTATCACCGGCGCCGAGTCGTTTCTTTATGTTTAGAAACAAAAAATAGTCGCAGGGGGTTAAATCTGGAGAATATGCTTTATGAGGCAGTAATTCGTAGCCTAGTTCATGGAATTTTGCCATTGCGACTGCGGATCTGTGCGCCGCGCCGGCCGGTGCGTTGTCCTTTTTTCCTCGCCAAATGTGGTCGTTTTTGCTTCAAATCAGTGATCGTTTTACCCTTTTCAAGGTAATCGATGTCCTTGTTGGCCGACAGACCCATCTTGGCCATCTTCGGCTTCGATTCACCTGGAGAAGTCCACGGTTTCGACTGTGAAGAAGCAACGTTTCGTCCACGGTTGAGAAACGAGGCAAACATTCGTTGGATTTGAGGTGGCAACGCCATCTGTTTAAAGATTTAGGGACTTATTGACCCACCCTCGTATGTAGTAAAAATAGTATTTTTCATAAATTTTAAAGAAGCGTTTTTTTCCTTTGATAAATACAAGTATCCTATTCGAATTATGCATGTGGACTCTTTTTTTAATCCGGGACACCTTTTTGGACACTTTTTAAATTTTACCAGCGGCAACGCTGCTTTGGGGAATTATTTCCGTTGCACGCTAAGGCACTTTTTCTTTCTTCATAATATCTGTTCCGCTTTGCTCTTAAAAACTATTTATTATGGTATTTTTCATTCTAAGTTGCAATATGGTATAGCCTGCTGGGGTGGTACCTATAAAAATAAAATACAACCTCTATTGATTATACAGAAATATATAATACGAAAATTGTGCCGGAAACCTCGGAGACATCCCAGTTACCCTTTGTTTTTTTATTTAAAAATTCTTCCTGTCCGCCATTTGTATTGCTCCAACGTGCTGAAGATCTTCTTTATGCAGTCTAGTCATCAGAATTTCCGATTGATCTCAAACTATAGTTTACGTGGAAACTTTTCGTTCTCTGTATCTGTTCCTTACTTCCATACTACCTCTTATCGTAATTTTTATTATATCTCATCACATCGTTTATTTAATAAACTTCCGCAATCGATCAGGTCAATCACTCTACCTGGAATGTTTCTTAAACTTGTAAGAAATTGGCTTCTCAATTTTAGCTTCGCTAATATAGACTCTATGCTTGCTGACTATCTGGTTTAACGTAAATCTTAACAAATGCTTCACCTTGCTTTCTTTTTGATTAATCAAATGTCCTTAAATTTTTTTTGAATTCTTTTTTAGAACAAACAAAATTTTAAAAATAAATATTGTATTATTTTGGATTAGTTTTAAGGTTCACCCCACCCAAAATTGAATTTTTTATATCTTGAATAATGGAACATAGCAGTGGCATTCACCACTATTTTTATTACTTCTGTATACAAAATATAGAATGCCAATGTGACAGACATTCTTGAGTTAGAGCGAACATATAATGGTTCGGTATTAGTATTACCATTGTATATGAAACTAATAGTACTATTACTTTGGCAAATCGATGGTGGTGCCCCTAGTGTACCGAGTAAAAACTACACAGTGAGTATGAAGATTTCTTCTCTCAACTAAATACGAATCCACTCGAACGATAAATCTGTTAGTGCCAAAATGGCAGTTGTCAGGTTAGGGTGTGTTGTCTCTGCCAATTTTCGCCAGAGTTACCGATGGGTGACTTGAAAACTTCTCTTTGGTATAAAAACATGCTAAATAAATAATAAAATACACACGGACACGGTGAAATATATTATTATTTAATAGCGTTCTATAAGTTAAAAGAACTTTAAGAATTCAGTATAATTTGGGTCAATTTAAGAAAAAAAAAATCATGTGAATCAAAATAAAAGAAAAAAAAGTGGACTAAAAAATTAATGAATTTTAAAATTGGTCCCAGAGTATTATAATTGCTAAGGGGGTACAAAATCCACTATTTGCGAAATATAGTCACCACGGAACCAGACCGTAAAAAAGTTTCCATTTAGTGAAATTTACCGCCTATTGGTAACCCTGGTTTTCACTCGGTTTCCCATCTCACGTAACTCTGTGTGAGAAAAAACAATGAAAACATTTGAAGCTGGGTGACTATTGGAGTCCATTTCATATAATATTGTGTATGCATATTGTGTTGTGTTTGTGACATGTTCCTCAAGCTGGGTTCATCAACATTATTCTTCTTTCTTTAGGTGGCGCAACAGTTCGGGGCAATGGTTTTAAAGATCTCGGTAGGTATTTATGTAGTTTCGCCCGAAATTTAAACAAAGCATAGGTATAAACCACATGAGTAAATCATATTCAATGTTAGGCTTTGTGATGATAGTGTAAGGTATTTAAAGGTCATTGTGTCACTCTTTCCCTCCTTAACAGTCTTGTCCGTCCTCCGCTCGAATATGCAAAATTTGGACACCTCACTGTTAGAATCACAATACTCTTATTGAAGCCGTCCAGCGAAGCTTCATTCGTTCTGCAATAAAAGAGCTTCTCTGTGACGACACTATTACCCTAGTTCGATATTTGAATCGAATTAAACCTTGTCTCAAAGACAGGTTAATAAGGACATCAATGTTATGCATCAACTGATTTCAGGTCTGATAGATGGCCTGATATACCTACCTACTATAGTTTGAAAATTTAACTTTCGGGGGGATCGCATTACCTTAATGCATGCGTCTCAACCGCATGAGTAAACTCCATAATTAAAATATTAACTTTCTCGGCTTTAATTTGAACACAATTATAATAAAAAAAAAATAGACTGTGTAGGTACTATACTATACTTCATAAAACCAAAAATTGTTTTCAACCATCTTACATCTAAACAGCAATTTTATTCTATTCTCGTTCAAATATAGTCAATAAACAATGTACCTACTTTGCATTTTTGGCACAGAACAGATCAACTAAAACAAAAAATTCATCTTTTCACCAAATGCAGAAAAAGAAAAATATAACCTGCGCAATGATTATGATTTTTGTTTGGTCATATTAACTGGTTTTACTCATGGTTTCATTCAAATCTCTACCAAACCAGAAAAAAGACATAAATCCCTCATACTCGTTCGTTCGTAACACTCAAATCTCAATTTTTTTTTTGGGCTTTTTAGTTAACTTGTAGCGTTCAAGTCACAAACCACCGTGCCGTAGCATAGTTCTGCCACTGAAAAGTAGATGGCAGAAATGATGACAGGATCTCATTCGGGATGTGTTAGGTGCGTAAAATGTAAAAATGAAAATTGTGAGTCAGTCGACAAGGAGATGTAAAACCTTCAACATTAAATAAAGAATTCATTATTATCATTAAGTGTAATACGGAGTTTTATTTCACAACATAAATATTGCGCGAAACGCGATAACTGGTGACCCCGAACGTAAATTTTTTTAAACAAATAAATAAAAATAAAAAATATTTCAAAAACGGTTGTGAAACATCATATCAACATAATATTTTTTTTTATTCTGCTACGCACAATAAATCGTACCTATTAAATAAATACGCATATGCACATATACACATACGCATTTATGCATTTGTTTAACGCATCAAACACAACATTCAGTTTTGAATACGATAAGCAATAAAAATAAAAAAAATAGTTGAACGTTAAATTCCTGAACAACCAGAGTACGTCGCCATCAAACACTTCGTCATCAAATACGACGCCATCGCACATGACGCCATCAAACACCGTTATGAGACACTCGACTGCAACAAGCAGCAACAAAAACACAATCTACAGATCATCATATCATCACAAATCATCAATTAAATAATTTCATCTGTGGTAAATTCGTTTTTTTTTTATATTTCCTTTTTTTGTAAAATAGTTTTTTTTCTATTCCGCTTCACGGAATCCTTAATAAATTAGATTCGTTATTTTTGTATTTTCTTTTGTTTCAAACATTTTTTTCTATTCCGTTTCACGGAAAAATACATAAACACATATACATATATATTTATACACACGTAGTAACGAAACAATAATATTATAACAGTGTCTACATATGTACATAATTGTAAGTCATCCTGCTAGTCGCCTATTATTCAGTTGGTTTGCCTGCGTTACATATACACACATAATATACTTACATATATATATATAATCGTGTCAATTGCTTTGCAAATCGGTTTCTCCCCATTTTAAACGCATATAAAAAACAACAATGCCTGACGAAGTGCCAAATGAAGAGCCAATCGTTGTCCACGCAGTAGCAATTAAGTTACCTGAGTTTTGGATAAGTATGCCAGCCGCTTGGTTTGTTCAAATCGAATCACAGTTCGTCATACGCGGAATCAATGTGGAGCAAACAAAATACCACTATGTGGTTCAAGCGTTGCCACAGGAAGTGGTCGCAAGTGTTTACGACGTGCTTACCCAAAGTCCAACTCTCACCAATCCTTACACTACCCTTAAAACTGCATTAATAAATCGCCATTCAATGAGTGAGAGTAAACGAATAGAAGCGCTTCTATCTGGTGAGGAAATTGGTGATAAAAAACCATCAGAATTTTATCGCAGATTAAAATCAATCGCAGGGCAATCAATGATAGTTTCCGACAAATTGATTTTGGAACTGTGGAAGAGACGTCTTCCAACTCTTGTCCAAGTTTCGATAAAGGCGAGTTCTAAAACAGAGGTAGATGATCTTCTAAAGATGGCAGATGACATCTATGAAGTCTATCAACAACAAAATAATGCCTCTTTCGCGATCGCGTCTACTTCAAACACATCTGTTGACTCACTAACACAAATTAACCAATCCCTTCAAAAAGAGATTAACGAAATTAAGTCGATGTTGTCCAACCTAAGAGTCGATCGACATCGGGCCCGCAGTCGATCGGCTTCAAATGGAAACCGAAATAGATCCCAGTCTAGGCCGAACAATTTTTGCTGGTATCACGCGACTTTCAAACACCAAGCCAAGAAGTGCGTTCAGCCATGCAGCTTCAAACCAAATCCTCCAAAATAATTTTGCCGGTCATCGCAGCGGCTGATGACGGCACAAAGCAAATTCATACATGCCGCCTTTTTGTTAAAGATCCAACTTCAACCATCCTTTTTTTAATTGACTCCGGTTCTGACGTATCTGTCCTTCCTTCATCTCTTTTTAAAAAAATCCAATATAAAACCTGACCAAATGATATCGGCAGCAAACGGTTCAACCATTCAAGTTTATGGAACTCGACTCATGCCAATAAGTTTGGGTTTTCGTCGTATCTTCAATCACCCATTCCTCATAGCGTCAGTAACAAAACCCATCATCGGAGCGGATTTCCTTAGGAAAACAGGATTAATAATCGACATAAAAAATTCAAAATTAATAGACCCTGTTACCAAAATAAGCATTCGTCGTACTGTATGCAAAGAAAAAATAACAAGTGCTAAATTCTTTGCAGTCGAACACAAGTACGCACAAATCCTAAAAGATTTCCCATTTTAATGCAGATACCAAACTTTAACTTTCCTGTAAATCACACAGTAGTACACCATATTTTGACAAAAGGCCCACTACCGCATTCACGACCTAGGCGTCTAAATGCCACCAAACTTAAAGCAGCCAAAGAGGAATTTGAATATAAATATGACGCAACTTGGTATTTGTCGACCATCCTCTTCACCTTGTGCATCTCCACTTCATATGGCCACTAAACGTGAATCCAATGATTGGAGACCCTGCGTGATTACAGGAGATATCCATTACCTCATATTCATGACTTCGTTACAAATCTATACGGCTGTTGCGTTTTCACCAAAATAGATGTAGTTCGTGCATACCACAATATTCCGATAGCGCAAGAAGACATACCAAAAACCGCTGTAACTACACCATTTGGACTCTTTGAGTTCACACGCATGCCATTTGGTCTGAGAAACGCAGGCCAAACATTTCAAAGGTTCATGCATCAAGTTACCCACGGTTTGTCTTTTGTGTATGTCTATGTCGACGACATCTTGGTCGGCAGTAAATCGGACAAAGAATATGAGACTCATTTAAGAATCCTTTTTCAACGTCTCTCTGAATATGGTCTTAGAATTAAGGCATCGAAATGTATATTTGGAGTACCCACAACTAACATTCCTAGGATTCGAAGTTTCAAAAGATGGAATACACAACCTCGCAAATCCAAAATCATTGAAAGACGTTCAACGGTTTGTGGGAATGTTGAATTATTTCCATCGTTTCATACCTCATCCAGCACGAATTTTAATTCCTATTTACAAACACATAACTCAAAACGGTAAACACAGCAAAACAAACAAAAACTTTACTTGGCCTTCAGATTGCGAAGAAGCATTCGTCAAAGCAAAACGAGCTCTAGCTCAAGCAACCCTTCTGAATCACCCAAAAGAGCACGCCAACCTTAGTATTACTACGGATGCTTCCAATACTGATGTTGGAGCAGTTTTACAACAACAAAATGGAGAGTTGTGGCAACCAGTAGCATTCTTCAGCAAAAAAACTGACTCCAACTCAATCTCGGTATTCAGCATTCGATCGTGAAATGTTAGCGATATATTTGGCGATTAAACACTTCCAGAATTTTGTAGAAGGTCAAGAATTTTGCGTGTTTACTGACCACAAGCCATTAACCACAGTCCTAGGTACCAAAACAGAGCGGAGCCGAAGACAAGAGCGTCAACTAGATTTTATATCGCAGTACACCAGCGATATTAGATTCGTTAAAGGATCGCTCAATGTCGTGGCTGATAGTCTCTCACGTCCAAATACAGAATCAATTCAATTACTCTCGCATGGTATCGAAGAGTTAGCAAAAGAACAATGCGATGATAGAGAACTCGCACATTTTTGAAACAATTTACCCCAAAATTCATCCGTTAAAATAGAACCAATCAATATCCCAGCTTCTGACCATATCCTGTGGTGTGAAACTTCAACGAAGAGGAACCGACCTTTCGTCCCAAACACTAAACGAAAAGCAATATTTTTGGCAATCCATTCCTTGTCCCATCCAGGTGTACGCACCACCAGAAAGAAAATTACAGAAATATATTTCTGGCCATCGATGAACCAGGATATTAACACATGGACAAGGAATTGCATTACGTGCCAGAAACAAAAAATACACAGACACACAAAATCACCTTCAGAACAAATTCTTATTCCTCCGAGTCATTTTAAACACATCCACATGGATATTGTAGGTCCACTGCCTCCTTCAAATGAATTTAAATACATCCTCACGGTAATAGATAGATTCTCCCGATGGCCCGAAGCATATCCCATTCGTGGCATAAGAGCTGAAACAATAGCAAAAACATATGTGCATGAACATGTTTCTCGATATGGTGTCCCGGACAAAATCACAACTGACCAGGGTGCTCAATTCGAATCCAAACTGTTCGATGAACTCACAAAGTTTTTGGGGACAACCCGTATCAGAACGACGGCTTATCATCCGCAAGCCAATGGGATGGTAGAGCGATTTTACCGTCAACTCAAAGCTTCTCTTCGGGCATCGGGAGATTCCATTAACTGGTCACAACAACTTCCACTTGTAATGCTAGGTATTCGTACCAGCATTAAAGATGACACCAAATACACGCCAGCCGAAATGTTGTATGGAGAGAACCTGCGACTTCCATCTGATTTCTCACTTTCCTCTTGCAACGAAGAAATTGATCCCACAAGTTTCGTAAACAAATTAAAAGATTATTTTAAAAAAACTCCTGAATTTCAAACACGAAAAACCAATAAACCTACATACATTCCAAGCCTACTAAGCACTTGCGACCAAGTTTTAGTTCGTAACGACCGAGTTAAAAGCGCGTTTGATTCCTCATACGAAGGTCCATACAAAATAATAAAAAAAACTCAGGAAACAAATCATAATAGAATGAAATGGGAAACCGATTTCCATAGCGATTGACAGAGTGAAGCCGGTTATTAAACATACATCGAATTTAATCAGCAGAAATGTCAAATTTAATTTCGCTGAAAGGGGGTGATGTAGCGTTCAAGTCACAAACCACCGCGCCGTAGCATAGTTCTGCCACTGAAAAGTAGATGGCAGAAATGATGACAGGATCTCATTCGGGATGTGTTAGGTGCGTAAAATGTAAAAATGAAAATTGTGAGTCAGTCGACAAGGAGATGTAAAACCTTCAACATTAAATAAAGAATTCATTATTATCATTAAGTGTAATACGGAGTTTTATTTCACAACATCAATATTGCGCGAAACGCGATAAACTCTCCTTGCTTTTGAGTGAACATCGGAAGGCAATGCTAAGCAAGCATAACCGGTTTTACTTTATTCCCACTCAATATTTAATTTTTACTCAATTCTCTCAGAGCGTAATTTTTGTTTAAATTTTTTGGGAGAAAAGTCGATACGCCCTCTGGATTGCCGAGTAACAAACAAAAAATCTTGCTTGATGATAGTACTATTAGTTTCATATACACTGGGCCACCGCACACGAGATCAATTCTACCGGCGCAAAACCAGTTTCATACCATACTTCGAGCGCACACGGGATGATTTCTGCCGGCAGAAACAATTGTGTACATAAACCCCTGTTCACTGTGGTAGTATTTTTTCGGACCGAAATATTTTGAAAGTTGTTTATGTATTAGTTTCCAACCTCGTTCAACCGCTCAAACTTGGCAGAATATTTTCAGCCGATTCTTAGCGCAGACCTCAGTCCCTTCGCCTACAAACCCGGTTTTCTGCCGGCAGAAATCATCTCGTGTGCGGGGGCCCAATGGTATTACCTTATGAGTACTGATCCCTAAAAAAGGCACAGCATTGGCTTAAAAAAAATACGTATTAGTATGTACATAGGTAGTTAGATTAAGTTAGGTTAAGATTTATTTTATTTAAAGGTAGATTTTTAGTTTTATAATATATTATAAGATAACAAAGTCCAAGTTCTAAGTTTTTAAACTTAAATTTTTTTTCTTAGTTTTCAAATATTTATTTAATATTGGTTTAAAATAATTTGTGACATCCAAAGACGTAATATAGGTTAAGTGTTAAGTAAGCTTAGAGTGCTCGTTTTGGTCCAATAAATCAGTTAACTTTTGTTAAGTTAATTAAGCGTTTTTCGTCTAGCATGTACGTACATAAGTTCGAATGAATTCAATTAATAAAAATGCATTAAAAATTACCATTGCTTCTTTCTGTGTATGCAGGTGGAGGAGAGGGAGGATCTAAACTCGTTTACCTACAACACCTTTATATTCTTTGACGCACCATAGCATTTCTGAATTCCTACAGCAGTGTTAGATTAATTAATCTAGTAAACTGCCCAACCGAATATTAAATTTTTAATAATCTCATCATCAGTATGCGTGGACAGACTAAAAATACTTCCATCCTTTCTAAACTCCACATGGGCAAGTCTTGTTCCAGAATGCCTTCATTTTATATTATCGTGTTTCCGCGAACGTTAGTTTATTACATATTATTTTTTTCTTTTTTTTTTTGTGAACTTCTTCATTATTAAATATTAAATTGACTTAATGGAAAATGCTTCCAACAGAATAAAACTCTTTCATGGTGATGAAAAAAAGTAAAGCAATCAAAAAAAAAAAAAAAAAAACCAACGTGCTACATATAATAATAATTAGCGGAGTATAATGCTTTTGTAAAATTTCTTATGTGATGGCAGGATGAATGAGCTCTGGTTTAATACCGCACACCATCCAGATCCAGACAGCTTCTGCGGCCCCTCTTTGCAACTGCAAATCTCTGGATAAATTTCTCTGGCCATGGGGTTGGAGTTATTACATTTATTCTCATAATGGCAGGATGAGAGTCTCACAGACGCATAGGGAAAGTTATAGTACGGTGGGTTCCCAGTTCCCACACACTACGAGTATGTAGGTGGGTCGGATGTAAAAGTAATCTTTTTTTCTCCATCATATATTAATATTCCCAACGTCACACGTAAGCATCCTGGCAAAACAAAGGCGGAGGACTTGGAGTCAGACAGTTTCGAGTTTAATGAAATAAAAAGGGTTTTCAGCACAAATGCCCCATGGGGTGAATTTAAACTAAGACTCTGCGGGATTGGATTTTTATTATTTCTGGAAATCCTTTGACCTATTCGGCATTTTGCTACTCCTTTGCAGATAAGGGTTGTTAGTACATAACTTCTTTTGACATTACATTTTGAAGTGCCTTTTGCAATATGTTATCAAGGCTTAGCGTTAGCTACGGGTCTGTCACATGATTTGTGGAGAGAAACTTATGAGCATTGTTAATTATTTCATCAAAGTAGAGGAGCTCATCAGAGAAAGCTTGTTGGGATGGCAACGGGTCATCCAACAAGAGGTGTCATTTTGAATTTCGCGCAATTATTAAACTGTCAATATTCAGCTATCATTGCGATGATTTTTAATAAGTAAAAACAAATCCGGCCAAGTGCAAGTCGTTTTTTTTTTGAATAGTTTAAAAAAAAAAATTTCATGCATTTCTGAATTCGTGCAATATCGTGCTTTTATTTGACACCACACATGATTGCCCCAATTTTTTATTTATTTCCCATTTGACCCCCCAGAACTAGCCCTCCCCCCCCCCCACCCAAAGTCGAAATTCAACTTTTTAAGTTCTGGTCTGTGTTTGGGCCACTAATTGGTACAACTGTTCCAAATTAGTGAAATAGTCTCTGAGAAAAAGGCCTGTGATAGACAGACAGACAGACACCGAACTGATTCCATTAGTGTTCCGCTTTGGTACGGACGGAACCCTAACTAGGAAGTTATCAAATATGGATCGATACACACTCGCACTTAGTTGGCGCGTATGACCACGGATATACTCTGAAAATGATCGTTCCGTTTCATCTTGCTTCGTACTTTTTAGTTAGTTTTCCCCATAGTCGGGTTCTAGTTTTTAAACTTAATTTTTAGTTTCCAACTTTTTAGTTGCAAAAAAATACATATGTAGTGTATAAATATAAGTAACCAATGTCGTTTTCTACTTATCAAACCCTTTCATTTGATACCCATATTAAGGATGTAGCAAAGATAATGGAAATCAGCCGTATTGGGGGTGTCCGCCATATTAAATTTAGACTGACATCATATCGTATTGTATTCTATTCGCTAAGCCAAGGCGGTAATCCGCTATCTTGCTTGGTGCGCCCGCCATATTGAATTTCCTGTAACGTCACATCAACGCATCAAGGCGAATCTAATGACACCTCATTTGTTGAAATCGATTCCATAGTTTGGGCTGTACTAGGTGACATCCTTACATATGTATGTTACAAACATACATACATGCCGGGTAAAAAACAGTGATTGTGAACTGATAACAAATGGGTATGTTCAGTGAAACTGATATAAATTCGAATTTTAGTAGCAAAAGAAAACTATGTGATGCATTGGTTTTTTAAAACATATTGTTGAAGAAAATACCTACTAAATTAGCAGCAACGCAAATTGTATCGAATTTTATAAAAGTATATTTGTGTACCGAAGCAAGGTCAATTGTATCAAAAACAGCACAATTGTATCGACTTTTGCAACCCAGGCTCGTATAGCTACAGTCAATTTATGTGGAGAATACAAGTCGTGTTTGTACGGCAAGATCAGTTGAGACCCAGATGTCTCCATTTCAAGGCGATCACAGGAATTGGGCCTATCCGCAATCACTTTGCACCACATTTTGCATATAGGGCCCATTGAACACAAGAATCGAAGCCAGCAGACCATGCACCAGGCCATATTTTCGCTGATTGGGTGCTAGCAATGAATGAATCAGATCAGGATTTTTTACACAAAATTATTCCGAATGATGATGCTCATTTCTATTTGTCTGGGTACGTTCGCTTCAAAAACCCAAAAGAAATAGTGGAACAACCTCTTCATCCACAACGATTCACAGTGCGGTGGCAATGGCTGTATTGCGTAGCAAATTTCAAATGTATTGGACGTGTGGTGTCTCGAAATAGAGACTTCAATTGGCCGCCGAAATCGTGCGATTTAATATCATTTAATGGTAAAGTCTACGCCAATACTCCGCTAACGATTCATGCACTAAAAGAAAATATCAGAGTTGTAATTTAGGTTCCTTTTTATTTATACAGCGCAATCTTCTGGTGCAGGAATGTTTTTAAAGAAAAATCCATAATTTTCCAAAACAATTGACATTACAGTGAAACCTCCTCTTATGGACAACTTCCATGAGCGGACGCCTCCCTTGATCGACGATTTTAGTATTAATTTAAAAGGAATCGTTATTCGCTTGAACGGACACCTCCCTCGAACGGAAGTGGACACTATATTACAGATCAACTATACAAAATTCTCCGTTGAAAAGATGCAGCTGAAGATTTGGAACATACCTTAAACATTTATTGTAGAAGATGGATAAATACTCTCCACTCGGCGATAGCGCTTCCACGACTGCTATTTAGCTGTAGTTTGTTAGCAAGAGCATTACTATAGATGCAAGGAAGGCTTACTTTTAAGTAACACCCGCAGAATGCAACTTAAAGGCAGCAGCGGCCATGGCTTGTCCTGGCAACTTTACTTTTACTTTAGGTGGCCCTACAGCTCAGGGTGAACGTGGACCAGCTTCTCGCAACCATTTGTGTGTGCGTGTTATATGGAATACGAATGGAAGGGACCTAAAGTTTTTTTCCGACTCCGAACGGCGAGTTGAGAAGCTCAATCGTCATAAATATACTCTTTGATTGTTTGTCAGGTGTTGGATCCGGGCTTGGATTGAGTCCGGGCAGCATTGCATAATAGTACAACGCACTTACCGCTACACCACGGTGCTCACCGATGATTCCACCAGCCCATAAACAACAACAAACCGATGTTTTGTCTAGATGTAATGGAAGCTCTTAAGCCTTTTCGGGTTGCTCTTCAGCCCAAATGCGGCAATTTTATTTACTGACTTAGCCATTAAGCCAGAAATGGGGTTCATCGCTGAACAAAATTGTGGTCGAAAACAGTGGAACTTCTTCAAGCTTTTCGGGGTGATGTTTCATAAGGTTGGCCGCCTTCAATTCTTGAGTAGAATTGTCTATGCTTTTTAAACCAAGATCCTTACGTAAAATACCCCAAGTTAAGTTGCTGTCAAGCTGTTGAAAATGGCGTCGAATCGATTCATCACGGTTTGATATTCCAAGTTTCTAAGGGATTCCTATGCAGTAAAATACTGCAAAACAATATCCAAACCTTGATCTGGTTATATGGAAAGTCTAAAATGGGTGTCATTTTGTTCAATAAACCGTTTTGTGCAAGCCAGTACTATAAAAAAACAACAATTTTTGTCCATATGCAGGTATCGGCGGCGGCGGTAAGAATTTTTATCCTTTAACCTCTTTTTACAGTTAAAGTTATTCTGGCATTTTCTATTTACCTAACCTTTTATGTTCAATTTGTTTGCTCTTCTGCTGATTCTATATTATTATTGCTGGAAGCAATTGAGCTAACAAACAGCCAACTTCATCGGAACTATCTATTTTACTTGTGTACCAACCCCTCAATACTGTTATTCTTCAAAAGCTCAAATTTAAAACGACCACTGCCAGAGCGCAATTTCATAGAAACGGTAAAAATGAACGTGAATTCAATTTTATGATAAACAATACCAACTTTTATTGTAAACAGGGACATTTGAAAACATGACGTTGTATTGAAATTTGTTTTGGTATGTGACGTCTGCAACGTCATCCTGCAGAGGATAGCTTGGGGGACATACTCCAAGCAAACATGATGTACATACGTATGTATATGATTCGTAATTCCAATTGGATTCATGGATTTGTTGATAAAGGTGGAACGCGCACTGCAACTTGAGATACATAATTCTATTGACCCTCCCTCTGCAGACACCCGGTTTGTGCTCGGGCTACGGCATCTCCATCAGGCCCTTAGTTTTTAGAAATTTAAATACCTTAAAGGTGGTCCAGTGTGGGCATCTCCAATGTGTATATGAATTAAGTCCATAAACTCTAAAGAGTCGCTCCTATGACGAAAAAGTGTCTTACAGCCTGGTAGCAAATGATCTTGAATTTCGTCCTCATATTTGTAGAATATACAGGCAGTATAATCCCGTCACCACCGCTCTCTGTTCTAAGTAGTCTAGTGTGTTTGACTGTATGGTAGGAAAACTCACATCCGCCTGCAACAAAGCATTAGGCCGTGGTTATATAGAAAGCGAGTAATACAAGCGCGAGCTAGCGCTTAGTTGGATCAGTTTAGCCGGGATCCCGAATTGGGCCATCGCATTGTAGAGCTCAAGACGATGAATGCTATCATATGCGACTTTGAAGTGGATGAAGAGATGGTGAGTCTCGACTTGAAATTCGTTGGTCTTTTCCAGGAGGATCTGCCTTAGTTTGAAAATTTGGTCGATCGTCGATCTGCCGGGCCGGAAGCCACACTGGAACGTGCCGATTAGTGTGCTGCAGAGAGGTTTCAGACGTTCACGCAGTACGTTAGATAGGATCTTATATGCGACATTAAGCAGGGATATGCCTCGGTAGTTCTTACAGGACATAGGATCGCCTTTCTTGAAGATGGAGTATATAGAGCTGATATTCCAGTCATCGGGCATGGTTTCATCCAACCATACTTGGATGATGACTTGATGCATGCACCCTACCAAAAAATCACCACCATTTTTGAAAAGCTCTGCTGGTTGACCATCAGAGCCGGCGGCCTTGTTGTCCTTAAGCTTTTTGATGGCTGAGCCGACCTCTTCAAAACTGGGAGGGGGGATGGATTCTTCACTGACTGGATGAGGGTCCTCTTTTTGCCCTATCACTACCTGATGCCCATTATGTAGCTGCTTTAAGTGCTGCGAGAGGGGACAGAAAGGGGTCAGATAATAAGTTCGTGAGGTTTAGTTCTACTTAATCTACGAATATTATATCGTATATTTAAGACGTCTTCTATCTTAGGATTAATATGCATCTGCAGACGCACATTGTGATGGATTGCGTTCTTTTTAATTACTTCCGTGACGTGATCAATCTGCAAATCACGATGCAAGTCATTATTTCTTATGTTATACCATGGGGCATCTACTATTCCCGAAGGACTTTGTTTTGAAATGTTTGTATAGCTAGTAAATTTGTTTTCTTTGTGCAACCCCACAGTTGGACACCATATGTTCAAACAGATTTTAAAATCTGATTATATATTAAGATTTTATTCTCAATTGACACTTCTGAATTATATCCTAACAACCAATAGAGTTTTCTATATCTAATATTTAGCTCTTCTACTTTCTTTTTCACATGTTCCTTCCATTTCAGTTTAGCATCCAGATTCATACCCAGATACTGAGCTGTGTTAGAATAAGGAACAACTTGATTATTAATATTTTTTTGTTTGTGAAATTAATATGGGTGGACTTTGACTCATTAAGTTTGATTCGCCAACGTTGAGTCCAATCACATATCTCGTTAACTGAATTTTGTAGCTTTTCAGTTGCTTTAGCTACACAGCCACCAGTTGATAGAAGAGCAGTGTCGTCTGCAAATGTGGCTATCATCGTGTCACTCGCATGTGGTATATCCTTAGTATCTACTTAAAAAAAGAATGGTCAATTGTAAATGAACTTCTAAATAAAAAATTAGACTTGAAGCAACCCCCATCCATAAATTGAATCACCAGTTGGAAGAAGGGAGTAAATCACAAAATTTCACAAAATGACATTTTGATGCAAATGTCATCTGAAGACGTAGACGCACCTTTTAGGTCGAAGAAAGCAATAAAAACTCGAAACATAGTGCCCTTTATTTCAACTATAGAAAAAAAATCTCAGAACAGTTGTATGAAGAAGTCATCCAGTTTTTTGCGATTTCCCAAAAGTTATGTCAGATGGATTTACTCCCTTCTTCTAACTGGTGATTCAATTATAATAATAGAATAATCAAAAATTCGGCCGAGATGGCAAAAACTTTTAATGAGTATTTTACTAATGTTGCCTCTTTTACTCTTTATGATCCGGGTTTTAATTCTACTACTAATCTTTGTGAGAGCAACTGTCACAGTAGCGAAATGACCCAAGTACGTAGTTTTTACTTTGAACCGTTTTCGACTTTGGAAGTATTTAGAGCAATCAAATTACTTAGCAATTCCAACTCATCTACCAGTAATAGTTGGTCCAACAATTTTATTAAAAAAATTGCATTTAATATTGTTGATGTATTAACCCACATTTTTAATAAAAGTATTTACTGCGGTATCTTTCCCGATCCTCTAAAAATTGCTGAGGTCTTACCTATTTTAAAAAGAGGTGATAGCAAAAACTTAAATAATTACAGGCCCATATCCCTTCTTCCTGTGTTTTCAAAATTTTTTGAAAAACTGGTTAAAACTAGAGTTGTAGCTTTCTTAGATAACAATTCTTTTCTGAGTTCAAATCAGTATGGATTTAAAAAAGGTAAATCGACTGAGGATGCACTTTTAAAGGTTTGTATTTTTAATTATAATAGCTTAAATACTAAAAAATATACCGCTGCACTCTTTATTGACATCACTAAAGCTTTTGATACTGTTGACCATGAACTATTACTTGAAAAAACTAAATAAAGCTGGCTTTAGAGGATTCATGTCTAATTGGTTCTCATCATATCTGACGAACCGTAAGCAAGTCGTAAAAATTGGTGATACAATTAGTCAAAAATTAGATATTCGGATTGGCGTACCTCAAGGCTTAGTACTGCGTCCTATTCTTTTTTTGATATATATCAAATCCATTTTCACGCTAAACCTAAAAGGAAGCCAGACAGGGTTTGCTTGTTCCTACTCAAATTTTTCAGCTTTAGACTTAATTGCTAATATCGGACATGACTTAGAATAGCTCAGACACTGGTTTATTATGCATAAGCTAGTCATAAGCGACAAGACCAAAATTATGTTTTTAAACCTGTCGAGTAATTTTACTGAATTTCCAAATTTATCCTATCATAGCTTTAATTGCAAACGCATGCTACTAAGTCCTGATACTTGTAGCAAAAATACTTGTTCCAGTTCGTATAACAACGATGTAAGCTGCTCCCCTAAATGCTTTATTATTGAAAGAGCTACAGTTTTTAAGTACTTGGGAATTGAAATTGATAGTGAATTAAATTGGGGTGCGCATACTGCTTTACTTAGAAAATATTTGTTAAAAACCACGAGCATAATGTACCATTTAAGATTGTTCTGTTCACGTAAGCTCCTAGATACAGTATATTATTCTTTAGTTCAATCTAAATTGCAATATGGTTTGGTTTGCTGGGGAGATACTCACAGTAAAAAGATTCAGCCCCTGATAGTTGTTCAAAAACACATTATTAGAATTATTTGGAAAAAGGGACGTTTGGAGCATAGTTTTCCGCAATTTTTAACTCAAAAATACTTCCTCTTAAGCAGCTTTACTTTTATAAAGTTCTAAAAATATTTTTTTTAAGAAGTGGATACTCGCTTAACCATAATCCAACTGTTCATGATCTTCGTAGCAATAATCTTTATTTGGCCGCTATTCCACCGTATAACACATATCAGTTTTTAAATTTTTTTACTTCTGTAGCACCAAGACTTTTCAATAAATAAGAGATAAAAAAAATGGCTTTTTGGTTACAACCTTTATGATATAAATCACTTACTTCGAGTGATATGCTAAAACATCAGTTATGTCACGTTTGCTTTGAAATGTTATTTGTTTTTTCCTCAACCATACCAACTTTTTATATTTCGCACATTATTTATATCTTGCCTTTTGATATGATACACTCGACACTAGTTCTGAACTAGTTGAACTACAGAGTGTATCTATTAATTCTTCAATTTTATTGATAAATAAATACACAATGAAAAACATTTTTCTGTATCTCTATTTCCATAGTCTTGAATATTTTAGAAAATCTTTTTACAGATGTATTTTACTGATGTTTATAAACTTTTATTTTTCTTAAACTATGTTTTCAATTTTTCTCTTAACTTTATATTGTGTACTCATTTATGTATTTATTGAATTGAAGAATAATAAAAAAAAAAAAAAAAATATATGTAGTAAATATAAAGTGGGCCCTAGTAGACTTCCCTGTGGGACACCTGCTTGTATTGCTTTAAGATCAGAATACGCAGAACCGTAGCGTACTCTGAAGAATCTATTTGCTAAATAAGATTTAAGTATCTCATAGTATTGTCTAGGTAAGTCCCTATGAAGCTTATACTCTAAACCCTTATGCCAAACTTTATCGAAAGCCTGAGCAACGTCTAGGAATAATGTAGAACAAACTTGTTTTTCATCTAGTGCTTTTCTATAACATTAGTTATACGATGCACTTGGTCTATGGTTGAATGTTTATTCCTAAACCCGGGAATAAGCCCTTTTTGCTCTATGATTTTGTCTAGCCTTTTAAGAAGCAGTTTCTCGAAAAGTTTTAATAATACCGGTAAAAGCGATATTGGTCTATAAGGGGTAACCTCTGATAGAGGTTTACCTTGTTTAGGTATAACTATAATTTCTGCTATCTACCAGTGAAGTGGGACATACCTTAGTCTGAAACAAGCATTAATTATGAGCTTGAGTTTTAACAGTGCCTTGAGGGGTAGGTCTTTAAGGATTTGGGCAGTTATAATATAAGATGATAGAAATAATCTCTTGTGGCGCCAAAGATTAAAATATCAGTTCGCGCGAGATTCAAATCTGTCCCAAAATTAAAGATGTCCACTGTGATTGTCCCCCACAATAATAGTAAACCATTTCGCATACCCACCACACCCCAGAATTCACCTTACCGTTTTAAATCAAATGAATTCGATCATTAACTACTTTACAAGCGTTTGTATTTTCGTGTTTTAATTTGCAGAAGAAATAATCTTTTCAATCTCATTACCGCTATTGTCAAAAAGAATTTATCTATGGCTTGTGGTTGATCATTGAAACGCCCTGTATACTTTAAAATACGAATTAAAAATTGTTTCCAGTGAGCAGACTTACCCTCGCAAGTGTGCTCGTAAGTATACAAAATGACGATACCCCATGGCAAAGGGTGTAAAAAGTTACGAATAAAGTTACAAGACTTCAAAGTGAAATAAATGGTGATTGCACAAAAGCAAATGCAGCGACATGACACAAAGTTTCTTACTACGAGTATATCTTGCAATCCAGTAAACTTAGTAGGTATATGTTAGCTGACTTTGAGGTAACTTTAAAAAGTTTTTTTTCTCTTTCCAAAAGTGAACTTTCTTCTGCTACCCACCCTGCAATACAAATGCATGCAAACCTGACAGTGTTACATGTACCTGCATATATGTATACTGTCGGATAAGTCGGTTGCTTGCAGTCCATTAGAAGCTTAAGCCACTCTTTCTTTGGAAATAAATTGCTCAACTCTGGGCAGATAAGAATAAAATAAAGAGGAATGTCAACCAACCTCGCCCACAAGGACTAACACCACCATCATCATCAACAACAGAAGCAGCAGCATTCAAGCCACCTGCGGTATGTAAGTGATATATGTATGCATGTATGTGTCTGTCGCCAACGCGCTAGTTTATCTTCATCAGCGTTTTGGCACAGACAACCCCCACCCCCATAAAGAACTCGTATTACTGTGGATTTTTTATGCCATATCTCTCTCCATCTGCCCTTTTTATGCATACCTAGCCCATTGCATAACTCGAATGAACTCGTAGACGGCCGTTGTTGGGTATTCCGGCCAAGAGCACCCGCCCATGCTAATATTTCTATGCTGCAGGCAATTTGAATAAATAAATGATGATAGGTTGGGTTAGGTCGAAAGTATTCTAAACTTTTCCGATCGATGTTCGTAAGTGGTATGCCGCATGCACGCTATTCGTGGAGTGCATGTACATCATTGCTGTCGCCATTCACAGCGCGAATTTGGAATTGGGATTTTTAGGAACGCGGCATGTGAACTTGTTGGGCGTGTTACTTTTTAGGCCTGTGGAACTTGTGGCTGCGGGAATGTGAAGAGAAAGAAACACCGGATGTATGACTATAGTTCCGGGAATGGGCATGCTAAACAATTAACATGGGCACACTTCCTTTCATAGGTTGGTTTCAAAATGCACGTCTTATGCTTATGGTGTCTAATTACACATTAACAGCTAAACTCGAGTTTAGCTATTTTTCCTCGACAAAAAATTGTAATAATTGTATAAATTTAATGTGGAAAAACAACTAAAGTCAAGTTAAGCCTTTATTCCCTGTTGTAAATCTTCAAAAAATTATCTTCAATCAACTTTAGATAGTAAATTTCGCTGAATGGAATGGCATCAAAATCTCAATTTCGTCTAAGGTCGACTTTAGCGGTTATGGCTTGTGGCCACAGATATTACCGCTTGTTTCATCACTGGATAAGTTTGTAAATCTTTACGTATGTATACTTTACAGGTAAAAAAATGTATACAAATTCATTGTGATAAGGATTATGCGGTTTTCAGGCCTATTTTCGGCAGTCCCTAATCCTCTTCATGAAATCATAACTGGAGTCAATAACAACTTACACCTACAATTCATAAAATTTTGGCTCATGGCCAAAGTAGAATCGAGTATCAGTCGTTACCAATCGGGTAGTTGTCAGAAGAATCTCAGGAATCCATAAATAAAGACTACAAGAAATATAGGTATATATAGGTACAAAAAGCGTGCAAGGTTTCAATGAATCGGCAGAATGAAGACCTATTTAATATGCTTGCAGCCTCATCGGACCCTCTGATTTCTTCGCTAAGGCATGTAAGAACTGCAGAAGACCTCAAAGCACGATACTCTCTAGAAATGATTAGATTATTCCGGACTTTGACGAGCTTCCACGAAATCTAGTTTTTTTTGTTATTGATGTTTATTTATTTATTTAAATATTCTCCACTGTTAAACTTGAAATATATTATTGAAATGATTTGTTTTGTTGATGTGCCACTTAATAAAAAAAAAAATTTTAGTGGTTATTTTCTTTCCTCCACTGTTTCGCTTGAACAATTTATGGAATACTCTGCAGTTGGGCGAGTTCGTAAACACAGTAATCTGCGAAAGTCCAATCACATGCCTGCTTTGTGCCTGCAAATCGAAAACAAATTTTCGTCTGCGCGCAGAAAACAAGCAGGCTGCAGTCATTTTACTAAATCGTGTTCATAATCATCACTGCGCAGAGTGTTTTAAGTCCCTAATAATATAAAACAAAGTGAAAATTCCTTTGCATGGACCTACACTGCAAACGGCTAAACGGATTTTGATAATTTTTGTGTTGATTAGGTTTTGATAAGGAGCTGATTCGTGCACAAGAAAATATGTGTTTTTAAGTGCGAAAACCAAGAAATTCAATAGTTAGACTTTGAACCTAAAAAAGGTAAACTTCTTCTTCGTATATTTTATTTAAATTCAGATCAGCTTTAAGAGCTTTTAAATACGCGTCTTTTAAGTCCAAAATTATATTTCTACGTGCTCTCAGTGATGGTAACTAAAAAAAAGAAAAGTACCTACCAACGATGAAAAAAGTCCCTACTTCGCTCTACACATTCGCAAGATTTCCCCTACAATTCCCAATACGTGATTTTTCAAAAGGAGGAATTTAACACAATGCATTCATCAAATAAAAAGGGCTTAAAATGCTTAAGTTTATTTTATTTCTTTTCAAAACAAACCAAAAACAGCATAAAATCAAAATAAAAATAAGGTAGGTACGGAATTCATATTGCACTGACAAATGCAAAAAAAAAAACTTGAAAATAACAATTCGAGTTTGAATCCTGCAAGTATGACCGAATGATGCAAATCGAACTGAGATTTTCGTGACTTTTATATGCATATTTTGAGGATAAGATAACATTCATGAAATCATAAATTAAAACTCTGGAAGAATTAAAATATGGACATAAAAAACAGCCGGGAGTTTTCAATATTGAAAGTCCCTACATATCTGCTTATTTTAAAAATCTGTGCTTTTTTCCCTACGCGTTCATTTTTGAGCTGAATATACCTACATGTAGGGATTTTCCCCTACATTTACCATCACTGCGTGCTCTACAAGCTGAGCAATATTAATAACATCTTTGTAAAATGCCTTTTTTAATTAATTATTCAATTGATCACTGTTCTGAAACCAATCTCAGTGGTGTTTTCTTCTTTTGGTTTCCTTTCGATATCTGTTCGTAATTTGTATTTCTCATTTTTCCTATAAATACGCGTTAAATCTGAGTGGAATGGATTTGTATTATGTGTCTGCGCTGCTCAGCGTCAGCGCTCAAGCAGGGTTCGGACTTCAGAAAGTGGATTTCGCAGTAGATGGAAACAAAAAATCGCAGTAAAATCAAAATTTCCGCAGTAGATTTACAACTTCATTTTAAATACATATGTACATCATTTCATTGAAAATCAAGAAAAAAACAAAAGAAATATTTTATACAAATAAATTAGATATAAATAAATTAAAAAATAATTCATTTGACAAGTCCTTGGAGAAAGAATAAATAAAATAACAAAACAAAAATAAATAACTGTTAAGCTCAAAAATTCAAGACAATTTGGTGGGAATAGATATTCCCTGATGAACATTGCCTGAATACTAAATTATTGAAAATGTTTAGTTTTAATAGAAGATACTTACATAGTTTTTGAAATAAAATAAACTGTCCGTCAGTAAATTTGTTTTTTTTTTTTTTAAATATCTCGACGATTTTGAATTGGGGAATGGGCAAACTCTCTACTCTACGATTGGTACGTTAAGCCCGTTTCTAAATTAGGGAGAATTGCGTTTCAGCCGCTGCACAGCTATGGGGCATTGCATATATTCCGAAAGTCATGACAGTTGAGGTAGAAAAGATAACAATGAATTTCATTTGCCATTTTGTTTTATATACATATGCCAGTGCTGTGATTCATTCAAATCGCAGTAGATTGTGAGCAAAGCGCAGTGGTGCAGTAGATTTGAAAATTTAGCAAAAAAACGCAGCAGATCTACTGCGATCGCAGTAAAGTCCGAACCCTGCGCTCAAGCGCAAAGGTTTTGTTGGTGCGTACTTTTTTCTTTCTGTTTTGTTTACATTATGTTCATGTATGTGTGTATACACTACAAAAGTTAGTTGAGTAATGCAGCTGGTAAAGTTTTGTAAAGGGGTGTGTCGTATTCGTGTAATTGTATTTCGTGTGTTATACTTAAGTGCAATTTTAAGGTTATTGAGTTGGATTGGAATTGAGTTCTAATTTTTTTTTTGCAGGTTTTTTCTTCTTTATATGTTCTGTTTTATCTTTTATCATTTAGTTGGCATTGGCAATTATATTTCAAAACGGAATATAGTCAATTTTTCAGCGAAAATTAGTTAGCGATCAAATCGGCCTGATATTGGGCGAATAAGTCGAAATGCAAAATTAAAATGAAATGCTCGATTACATCAAATTGATACACCAAGTGGCCAGCAAAATGGTCCATATGGTATTACTTCGCTACCATGGACCCGAAAGAAAAAATTCCGGCTTTCAATATGAAATATGTATTGTTTTGCATAGTTTTTATCATTTTTATCTGACGAAAAATGGCTTTTACTACCACCTTTGTTTGCCGTACGTGAAAAAGTTGTTTAACATAATTTTTAGAGAATTCGCCAAAGATAAAAGTGAAGTAAAAAAAGAGCTTTTTATGGAGTAAACGTTTTGACAAAAATGCATTTAAGGTAAGAAATTGGAACAACCAATTTAAAAAATTCTGAGTTTAAGGGGCCATAACTTTTTTATGACTGAATAGATGTACATAAAGTCTTTAACATTTCGTATGCGCTTCTAATTGCTTCTCCGAAATTTAAGAAATTGTTTTTGTATCTGTAGTAGTTCAGAAGTAATATCATTTAAAGTGCTTCTACCACCGAATCGGAGGTCCCTTACTTCGACGGGCTGAAAATATACCCCACTGTCATACGATTTTTTGTTCGCTAATCTGCAGGAATTTACAGTAAACGGATTATACCTATCTACCTCTAAACTGGGACACCCTATATTCCTCTTCATGTTCCGATTTATCGGAGGAATCGTGATAAGAGTTACAGTGACTCTTTTGGTTACTATTTACAACTGAAAATTACTGCGGGCTCTTGGTCTATTAAGACAGCACGGGCCAGCTAGTATTATTATAAGAGAATTATGCCGAAAAGAAAGTGGAAATGCAGATAGTTCTTGATAGGCAAATGAAAAGAAAAGAAAGCTCCTAATAATTAATGTTTGTAAGCTTAGTGTATAACCGTTTAGTGCCCAAAATCATGAATGTAATGATCACTATAGAAAAACATGATGATACATACAGGGTGGTCCGGTTTGGGATACAGATAGTTTTGGATCTGATTCATTGGCTCATGCTATTAAAAAAATCGTATGGGAGGGCGGTCTATCTTCAACTCCCATTGAGCTACAGGGTGTTTAAAAGAATCCTTTAGACAAGTTGTTTCCAACAGTTATTCAGTTATAATTTCTAATTTATTAAATTAAGTTTAAGAGCAACCAAAGTGGACACATATCATAGACAAATGATTAATATTTACAACAGTTAAAAACTATTACCATCCGTGCTTTCGTTTTCGAGATATTTCTCTTCAAATACAGATTTCTTTACTTTTTTTTAACCAATTTTTGTGAAAATCGCATTTATCTCGGGAAAGTGTGCTTAAAATTATATTTTTACTATTATTATTTTGATGCGCCATAGCGTCACCTACAAATTAACTTTACAAAGTTTTTACCTGAAGCTTACAGTTTTGCAATTATAAAGTTAATTTAGTCACTAGAACCATTCAAAACGAGCATTATCAAATGTCCACCATCAGACTGAATACCAGCTAATACTCATTTGTGAATGGTTCTTGTAATTAAGATTACCTTATACCTGTAAAACTGTAGGCCCCAGGTAAAAACTTTGTTACCGAACACTTATTATGCTCATTTTTGAATGGTTCTTGTGACTAAATTAACTTTATACCTGCAAAACTGTAAGCTTCAGGTAAAATCTTTGTAGGTGACGTTATGGTGCATCAAAATAATAATAGTTAAAAAAAAGTATAAGCACACTTTCCCGAGATAAATGCGATTTCCACAAAAGTTATTAACACTAATCAATTGTCTATGAAACGAGTTCACTTTGGTTGCTCTAAGTTCAATACACTCGAAATTATTATTATTATTATTATTATTATTTTTTTGTTATTTCCCAATTAAAGTTTTACATCTGTCTGACATCCAGTAAATGATTGTTCATTTACATTAACATGCATTTCACGGGATATAACAATTAAAAAATAAGATCATTATCTTGACACTTTTGTTTGGTTTTGGTTATAAGATATAAGAGATTTATACATACCAATGGTTTTTTTTTTTAAATCAAATTACATAAATCGAAATTATAATTGAATAACTGTTGGTAGGTACTAACTTCTCTAAAATAGACCCCCCCTTCCCATACAATTTTTTTCATAACATGAACCAATGAATCAGTTCCCAAAATATATGTACCCCAAACAGGCCACCCTGTGTATTTCGAAGCCATTTCAAAATGACAAAGTCGACATTTAAAGTAATTTTATATTGCATAAATGTTATCGTACATAAACAAAATTTCTGGTTCTCTTTTGCCTGCCGAAAATCGCCCTCCATATATATCTTGTTGCAATTAGCAAATTTTTGTCCTGGAAATTTCACTTTTTATCATCCCCCTAACAGAAATATACATTTATTAATTGAATTAAAATAATTTAATGTTTTAAATCACATTACATACTTACATTATTTCCTAAAACTAATTTGCCTGCTTTCATGCAGATATTTTTTTTTGTCTGTAATATCTGCCCGACGCCAACTTGTTTACTGCATAGTTCGGACGTTTACGAACGTACTATTTTTTTTTTGCCTGTGTAAGTTCGATTTGTATTTCGCTTTATGAACGCAAGTAATGCAGTCAGACGTTAGTCAGACGTTTACGAACTCGCCCGTTACTACAAATTTAAATATTTGAGTTTGATTTTTAGGTAAAATACTATTTTTACCCCTTTGGATGAAAATATTTTTGTCTAACATGAAATTCTGGAACACCCTGTACAGCATTTTTCCTAAATTTTATAATTTTTATAGCATTAAACCACAGAAAGTATGTTATTTCTTGACTTCTTAATGTGTAGCAAAATAACAAAAAGGCTTTTGATACACCTGGACAATATTAAAAAAAAATTCTTGTTCGTTTACTTTTATGCACCACTGTGAATTTGTTTGACTTTTATATAAACTGTATTTACTTCAGTAACCTACTTTTGACAATTTTTAAGGCAAAATATTAAGACGATTTCCCCATGGGAAAAAAGTTGTATTTCAGCAGAAGATTCTGAAACACCCTGTAAATATTTTTTTCTTAAAATCAAACAGAAAAAAAAATTATCCCGATATCTTCATTCGTTTAGGAGCTAGGATTTTTGCAACAAAAAAAGTCAATTTGCCCCACTGTGGCGCCTGTGCGACTGCGTTTGCTAGTCTGCACTCTTTATCAAACCAGTCAGTGGTTTCGTGGTGGTGGTCGTGTAAAACCCAGCATATCATTCGCGCCACTTATGATGGCTTGTTGTCAGTGTTGCCACTGGTCTTCTGCACTAGAGGTGAGATGAGGAAACCACGTGCTTGCGTTGGTGATGCTTCACCCCGCAGTGAGGTCAATTAGCCTTAGTCCGTTTTCAGGCGTGGTGTCGTGTTGGCTGTGCTACCAACTGACCTACCAAAGATGTCCTCTCTTACTATCTTGGCGTTAAAATCGCGCAATACGATTTTAACGTAATGTTTAGCGCAGGGGTTCTCAAACTTTTTTACTTTAGTGCCCATTCTGACAACCCAAATTATTTCAGCGCCCACCAACAAATTTTTCCATTTCAAATATGTCCTTTTTGCTAATGAGCATTAATAATCGTATTTAATTTGGTCATGGGATACGTATTAGGTACCTTATGTAAAAAATAACTCCCTACCTAGGAAAGAAAAACACCGTTATTTGTCATTTTTTTGACATTAAAGAATTTAAATAAGCAACAAACTTAACTTTATTCATATGTAAATAAAGATAAAAGGATTGTAATAACACATTATCAATCAATAAAAACTAATGAGATGGATGAACTTGGTGGGATGAGACTAACTCTTGGATATTGGGTGTCATTTTCGTGAGGAAAAGCCTCAAATCTCCTCGGTTTTCAATGTCAAGTCTATTTCTATTTTTCGTTATTAGATTTGTAATGGCGCTGAAACCACGTTCAACTAAATATGATGATGGAAAGGCAATGAACATCTTTTGGACAGCCTTCCACAACCCAGGATAGAGATCTGGTATTTCCTTTTGGAACCAAAACTGTTGGTATCCTTGGCTAAACTTGCACTTCAGTTCCTCATTACATGTAAGCTCAATTAGTTCTTCTTCAATTGCAGGGTCAACATCAACATTGTCTGACATGTTTGTAAAAGGATTTAAAATCCAAGCCGGTATGTCGAGTGACAAAATGTCGTCAAACCGTATGCATATGTCAGAATGCAGAGTTTCTAAGCGGGCACAGTAATCAAGTCTATCTTGATCGATAGTTGGTGTTTTTGAAAGGCAAGAAAACTGGCTCAAATCTCCTCGACCAAGATTTCTTTTCCATAAGATCAGCTTAGCAGCAAATGCAGACAGAACACTTTTTGTTGTTATCAAATTCAGATCATCTCCTTGGAGTTTCAAATTGACATCATTGAACTTGTTGAAAAGGTCAGTCAAATAGGCGACGTCATTTGCAGCATTCAAAAGTTTTTCGCGAAGAATAGGATCCTTTACTTACTTAGTTGGCGCTACAGCTCGAGGTGAACCTGGGCCTGCTTCTCGCAACCATTTGTGTGTGCGTGCTATATTTTTGCACGAATGGAAGGGACCTACAGTTTTTTGCCGACTCCGAACGGCGAGTTGAGAAGCTCAATCGTGACAAATGATACTCTTTGATGCTTGTCAGACATTCGAAAGAGGTGGGCACTGTGAAAAACTTTTAGGTGTTTGCGGCGGGATTCGAACCCAAGACCGCTGGCTCAGTAGTCCGACGCACTAACCACTTGCGCTACGGTGCCCACATAAGGATCCTTTCCTTCAAGAAATTCCAAGACAGAACTTTGTAAATTGTTGAATCTTTCTAGGCAAGCTCCTTTTGACAACCGTCTCACTTCAGTATGCAGAAGTAACCGATTGAAGTCTTCGTCATTTTCTATGCAGAGTTGTTTGAACAATCGATCATTCAAAGCACTGCTCCTTATTTTGTTCACAGTTGTGATGACTAATTGCAGAGACTTGTGAAGTCTTTCACTCAAATTTCTAGCAACCAGATGTTGGCGATGAATGACACAATGAACAGCAAGTATACCAGGATTTATCCTTTTAATATGAGCAATGAGACCTTTATATCGACCAACCATGGCCGGGGCTCCATCCGTAGCTATAGCCAAAATGTTGGACCATGGTATTTCTTTTTGTGTAAGGAAGTCTTCCAACGTTTGAAAGATAGTTTCACCTTTCGTGTCCGTTTTCATTGTTCTGCCAAACAACAGTTCTTCATGATTATTTCCGTCTTTTACAAAGCGAACATAAGACAAAAGCATAGACTCATTTCCCGGTAATGTTGACTCATCCAATTGTAATGCAAATGGAGAAGTTTTCAAGTACTCAAAAAGAGTTTTTTCGACATTCTCCGCCATCTCATCAATTCTTCTTTGCACTGTACTGTTGCTGAGAGGTAGTTTCTTTGTAACATCATAGACTGGCGTATGCAACATTGTTGATAACACTTCCTTTATTGCTGGCAGACTAAGTTCTGCACCAATAGTGTGAGACTGTCCGGATTTGGCAATCATTAAAGAAATGTTGTATAAAGCACGCAAACCATCATCGTTCTGCTTTGGAGCCGCTGTAAACCTACTGGTCACTGTTGCTTGTTTTGCTTGTCCTGTTTGAAGTTTTTGGAAAAAAGTTAACGGCTTGTCCTTCATGTTTGGATGGATTTTCGACAGATGCTCCATTAATCTCGAAGGCTTCATAGCTTCATTTGAAAATATTTTCTGACAAATGAGGCACATAGGTCTTGTTTTGTCTGCAGATGATGGTACCATTCCGAATTTCAAATACTCCACACTGTACTGTCGGACAGCACATTTTCTCTTTGATTCTGACATTTGGACAACAACTGATATCAGAATAAAACAAAAACATTTTTATTAGACAACATAAAAACATAAAAAAAAGTTAACAGCTTACTCTCACTGTCAATAAGGAAAAACACCGCCTCAAAAGTTGATTGGAATGTTGATTATAAATAATTTATTATAAATCACTTTGATAATAAGTGGTTACTAGTTATTTAATAACTATGAGTTATTTTGAATAACTTTTACCGCTGAATCAATAGGTATTGGAAAGAACTCAATGAATATAAAAAAAAATATTTACTTAGAAAACACACTTTCACAACAGATTTTGACTCTTGGAATGATGAACGCAAACTAAATGCAAACCTTTTATTAAAAATCCCGACGAAAAAATCACTGAAACAACCAAAACGAAAATGAAACATGTAACTGAAATTTAAAACTAGGCGATTGCTTTGTTAATAAAAATAGGTTTAAAAAACGATCACTCTTTTTAAGGCGATTACCTAACTAACCCTTTAATGCCCGAAATAATTTAGGCGGTGTTAACATTGTTTTGAAGACATTAAGTTGTTTGTCGAGCTTTAAATATGAGCTGATATCAACTTTAAGGCTCTATGTTTCCTGGTTTGACCGCTAGGAGGTGTTGACTGATCAATTATTATGTTATTGAGCTCAAACTAAAATTTTTTTTTTACTTTTATTTTCTCATCTTATTGTCTGACATATTCTTAAAATGAAATTCTCTTATTCTTTTAAAATTTGCTTTGTTTTGAGTATTTTTTTTTTTTTTTTGAACTGTTTGCAAAATCATTTTTGCAATTTTTTTACACTTTGTAGTCACAACAAAAAGCAGATCGCAACTGATCACTTGCAATGCTAATGTCATGATATTCACTTATAATGTACTCACAATAAACTAACCTCTCGTGGGAAAAAACCGTTAACAAAGTAAAATTACGGGACTTAGAAGCTAAAACATAAATTTTGCCTATAGGCAAGGGTTAATGATGTCGCAGACAAGTTGGTAAACAGCAGATGCAAATTGTTGAATCAAAGGTCACTCTTCATAATAATAGAACTCTTCTGACGGTTGTGACAACAGAACTGGTTCCCCAAAGCACAAAGGTACATAAAATACCCCTAGCGCTAGTAGCCAGAAGAAGTCTGCAAAAAATATCCTTTTAAGGTGACCCAAAATACATTGACCTGTTCAGCGCCCACTTAATTCCTTCCATCGCCTATCAAAATTGATAACTACTCAGAACGCCCACCGAACGCCAAAGAACGCCCACTTTGAGAATGGCTGATTTAGGGCATTGCTCGTATGTTTTGTCAAGGAGCTCGTATAATCTATCTTTGGTAGCGTCGTCTTTTTCTTCTCTGAAGGCATGAACACATATTTGGCTGATGTTGGCGTATTGTGCCTTGACGCGGATTATCATAAGATGCTAACTCACGCTCAAGCGCTGCTTATTTTCCTTATTGCATTACCGTAATAGATACTATCACAGTTTTTAATCTCACACTTCATCACACTTCCTGGATGGCGGTTACATCTGCGATATGGCAGTCTAGGGCCTCTGCTAGCTGTTGGGCTGCCCGCAGTCGGGGAAGCCAGATAAAGTGTCCTTTCTGTTCTGGAAATTTTAACACCACCGTTCGTTGGTTGCATTGAGGCAATTCGTCCATTGACGTGCATATAGTGCTTCTCTTGATCAGCACTAGCGCCTATAAGTTCAGCAAGCCGAGGCCGAATGGGCAGCGACCAGTATCCAATGGCTACTGTAAAATAAGCACAATTGATGTGTAGTAACAGTTACAGCCCTGGGCTTTGCCAGGTTAAAGCCAAGTCAGCGCCTACCCGATTTCCACAGCATCCAACCGAAGATATTCTTTTTTAAATAAAATACACAAACAGTTCAACCCGGTTCAACAGACCTTCATACATAGCTGCTTGGCTATCAGAGCAGATAAAGATGGATTAGCTTACTTTAAGCCATCACCTTCATATTTTAGCTCTAAAAATTAAGACAAATTTGCGGGGTTACCCATTTCAGACTTTTCTCCTCGTTTAATATTTCTGGGAAAATTTCATCGAGAGCAAATTATATGAAACAATCTTTTCAGCAAGAGGAGAAGATTACTATAACGTTTTTGTATACTTTCGGTTTGTCTTCCAATTCCAAAATAGAGCTGGCAATAACGAACGGCCAGTCATAAAATTTAGCTATAAAACGAGCGTACGTATACAGTTAGTGGGGTGTAAGTATTTTATTCTTCTGGCAGAAATAAATGATATCCAAGCTGCTATTGCTTTGCGTTAAGATTGTATAAACAGCGCCCAGTGATAGAGTTTTCGTTTGGACGAAGTAAAATTCTATGCGTCGTCTGACACAGAGTAACGAACGATTTCGATTTGTTCATCGCACTCAAAATCTCGTAAAAAATTATTTTAATGGAAATTAAGGTCCTGTGGAAATAAACAACTCAATTTGGCATTTTATGCTCATGGTACCATAACAGTTGGCATTCAATGTTGTAGGTGATGTTTTATAGTGAATTTAAATTCAGCAAAATTGAATGGATGTGGGTGATTGTAATATGTATCTTGCGTCGTCGGCTGTAGTTAAGTAATGAGATATTTATTATTCTATAGCTTTTCACTGAGTACATAGTATAATAATAATTGTAGAATAATTATATTACTAACCCTTAGCTTAGACTGCACTTGGGTTAAAATCCACCCCAACCATTTCACAGCAAAATCATTCGAGTTCCTGTTTCTTACACCGTTCAATCTTGATTTTATCTGTTTCATAAGGAACCATCTTAAAGAGCATTGATTTTATTCAAACACTAGTTGGCCCGGGAGCAGACGTTGTCCTGCCCTTTCCTGTATGTTTCGCGATGAGTTACATATATATGTTGTGAATATTTGTCATTTTGGTCAATAAATATAGAATTGGCTAAAAACTTGACCACAGCACCACCTATCGGGTCCATATTTTGTTGTTTTCTCTTTTAGCTCCAAACCAACATATGTATGTTCTGAATATGAGTCCATTTGGTCAATAAATATAGAATTTTTTAATAACTTGACTTCAGTGCCACCTATCGAATATTTATTTCCGTTACAACCTCATTCGGACTATAATGAACATTTGAAAAAAAAAATGAGCCAAATCGGTCTAGCCGTTCTCCACTTATGCGGTTGCCAACGATCATCATCGCCCATGTACGCAAACAATCGCATTACTCACGTGACAGATAATTGCCAACGCCATCTGTGGGAAGTTTTTGTGAAATTTTAAACGGGGAAAACTACATTTTCGTAAATATCTGCACCCCAGCGCCACCTATCGGGTCCATATTTTGTTGTTTTCTCTTTTAGCTCCAAACCAACATATGTATGTTCTGAATATGAGTCCATTTGGTCAATAAATATAGAATTTTTTAATAACTTGACTTCAGCGCCACCTATCGATTTCCGTTAGGACCTCATTCGGACTGTATCGAACATTTGAAAAGAAAAATGAGCCAAATCGGTCTAGCTGTTCTCAAGATATGCGCTTAACAACGATCATCATTTCATTTTTATTATATAGATTTTTATGATTTTCATTTGGTTTCACTGGGGGATTCTTATTTACTTACTTTCTTAACGGGCTCCAAACCCGTGAAGAGTCTCTGCCTGAGACACAGAAGCCTTCCACTCTCTTCGATCCCGGGCACGCTGCTTCCAGTTGTGGAGCATTGTTGTCCATTCCCTCGAAGTGGCCGAGTCAGTGTAGTCGACGTGTTTTGGCTTTTCGGACTACATCCACGTCTTGGTACAGCTCATAAAGTTCGCGGCTATATCTTCTCCTTCATTCGCCCTCCTCACATACGTATTCAAAATCTGCTCTGCTTTCCTGCTTATCGTCCAACACTCGGCTCCATACAGCAGAACTGGCAGGATCAATGTTTTGTAGAGCATGCATTTCGTCTTCCGAGTTAGGAGTTTTGAACCCATTTGTTTTGCCAAACCGAAGTGGCAGCGGTTTCCTAGGGAAAGTCTTCGTCGAATCTCCACTAAGGTGTCACTCGTGGAGTTGATGTTTACTCCGAGGTAGGTAAACTCCGTGCGCACCGTAGCGTAAGTGGTTAGTGCGTCGGACTACTGAGCCAGCGGTCTCGTGTTCGAATCCCGCCGCAAACACCTAAAAGTTTTTCACAGTGCCCACCTCTTTTGAATGTCTGACAAGCATCAAAGAGTATCATTTGTCACGATTGAGCTTCTCAACTCGCCGTTCGGAGTCGGCAAAAAACTGTTGATCCCTTGCAGTCGTGCAAAAATATAACACGCACACACAAATGGTTGCGGGAAGCAGGCCCAGGTTCACCTCGAGCTGTAGCGCCAACTAAGTAAGGTAAACACCTTAACCACTTCGAAGTTAGTGCTGCCAACAGTGACGTTTTGTCCAAGGCGGTGGACAGATGTTTCTTTGTTTGTTGACAACACGTACTTTATTTTGTCCTCATTCACTTCAATAACAACTCGTTCCGCCTGTTCTTCAATCACCGTAAAAGCCTCTAACACGGCGCGCTGGGAGCGACCGATGATGTCGATGTCATCCGCGAATTCCAGTAGCTGGATGGATTTGTGAAAGATAATGGCTTCCGTGTTTAAATCTGCCCTACGCACTATCTGTTCCAGTACAAGGTTGAAGAAATCACACGATAGCGCTATCTCCTTGCCGCAAATCGGTGCATGTTTGGAATAGTTCGGAGGAACTGTTTTCGAATTGCACGTTGCACTGCGTACTTTCAAGTGTCACGCGGCATAGCTTGATCAGTTTAGCCGGGATCCCGAATTCGGCCATCGCCTTGTAGAGCTCAAGACGATGAATGCTATCATATGCGGCTTTGAAGTCGATGAAGAGACGGTGAGTCTCGACTTGAAATTCGTTGGTCTTTTTCAGGAACTGCCTTAGTGTGAAAATTTGGTTAATCGTCGATTTGCCGGCCCGGAAGCCACACTGGTACGTGCCGATTAGTGTGCTGCCGAAAGGTTTCAGACGTTCACGCAGTACGTTGGATAGGATCTTATATGCGACATTAAGCAGGGATATGCCTCGGTAGTTCTTACAAGACATAGGATCGCCTTTGTTGAAGATGGGGCATATAGAGCTGATATTCCAGTCATCGGGCATGGCTTCCTCCACCCATACTTGGTTGATGACTTGGTGCATGCACCCTACCAAAGCATCACCACCATATTTGAAAAGCTCTGCTGGTAGACCATCAGAGCCGGCGGCCTTGTTGTTCTTCAGCTTTTTGATAGCTAAGCCGACTTCTTCAAAACTGGGAGTGGGAATGGATTCTTCATTGACTGGATGCGGGTTCTCTCCTCTTGCCCTATCACTCTCACTACCTGATGCCCATTAAGTAGCTACTGGCGGTGCTGCTTAAATACATTTACTATTCCCTGTGCTTCGGTGACAAGGTTTCCTTCAATGTTTCGAAGAGCCTGTGTTACGGGCTTGAAACCAGCTGTCAGTTGCTTTCCTAAAAAACATCCGGATGTTGACGCGGGACTCTTCGATACCCTGAGCTGGAAGACTGCGTGGGCCGTTTTCTTCTTACACAGGATCCTCTTCTCCTCCCTTTTTATGGCTCAATACTCTTCTCTCGCTGCCCTTGTTTTGCGCTGCAGCGCTTGCGGTTGGCAGCTTCTTCACGTTGAATAGTCGAGCTCTGAATTTATAGCTGCAACAAGAAAATGCTCAGAGTCGAGGTTTGCCTCTCTGAAAGTTTGCACATTCAGAATGTTGGATGCGTGCCTCGCATCTATTAGCATCTGGAGGGCGCCAGGTTGCTGTGTGGATGCATAGTCTAGGAAACCTAGTACTACTTATCACCGTATTACGAGCAGCTGCAAAATCGATTAGCCGGAAGCCTTTATCTGTTGTTGTGTCGTCGAGGCTGTGCTTTCCAACTAATCCGCAAAAGATGTTTTCCTTACCGATTTTCGCATTAAAGTCCCCGAGTATGATTTTGACATCATACTCCGGACATGCTCCGTAGGCTCCGTTCAGGAGATCATAAAACTCCTCCTTGATGGAGTCTTCAGCTTCTTCGGTAGGGCCGCTTTGAAATAAAACTTGACTTCAAGGAATACAATGCTATTAAACATACATAGGTAAACGTTTTTATTGTGCTTTATGCACACGATGAAACAGCACTTCATTTACAGCTCTAGTAGTTAGGTTGTTACAAATTTCTGAAACTATCAAACGCGACCAGGTTTGAAGTTTCTACAGATACGTTTATTCAATTTTAGGCTTAAGGCACCAACTATGTTACCTCTAAAATAAAGTTCTGCAAGAACTTGGCCGTTGTTTATGTTTATGTTTTTATGGCCTACATTTTCTAAAGGAACTTGACCTTTTTTTACAGTAATATTATTGATGGGATTTCATTTAAATTTGCAAATTAGGCTTAAGCCCATGACCATCATATTTAATATGTCTACAGCTTAAGGTGAGTTTTCGGATTGCTGAAAGGGTTCATTCATAACTCCAATCCATAAATCTGGAGCCAGGATCTATTGACCCTTCATGTTTCACCCACTTACTTATAAATACAAATCTATCTGACATTGATGCAACTGGAATGGATAATTTAAGTCCTCGTGGATGAGTAGCAAGCAACACAGCTTCAAACGTCAAACAGAATATTTTACAGGGTGGCGTGTAATTGGTGTATATTTAGAGATAATTCCGTAAAAAATGTTTTTCTACGGATAGGGTATATGTAGCCCAATAATCACCAACATAGCGAGGATTTAAGGAGACCTTTCCTTGACCTACCCTGATCCACGTTAGGCTTCATAGCTTCATGTACTTGACAACAATTACATGTCACCCTATGCTGTTGTTTGGAAGACAACTGAATTGTTATGAAAATTTACAATACGCTTTAGATTAGTTCCGCCGGAGGCCGAAGAAATTCGTATAGTCTGCGAGTTATGGATTTACTTGTATGACGTACACGCTTTTGCTAATTCATTTTCTCCACATACATACTTTCATATGTACATTACATATGTATGTACATACGATTATTAACAATATTTCCCTCAGATTATTATATTGCCGACATTTTAAAATGCGTATTAATTTCTTTTGATTCTTGTCTGTCTCAATGGGCTTTCTAAGGACATCATACAAATACGTTACCTGCTGTCTATATGTAGACGTATACGTAAATATATAAGTACATACATATGTATGTTTATGTACATATAGCATGCTCCAACAAGTTCATGTCTGACGCAATATTTACTTTGACGAGGTTCAAGTCACCTCAAGGATATTTAATTGTTCAGGATATGAATGAATTCCATTGCAGGTTGGACATCATTTTGGATGACATAAGCTTTCACCTAGCTGTAATGATTTTTATCGAAAACTTGAATGCATTATACTGAGGTACTGATGGCTTCAAGGATGTGTCTGAGGAATACGTAATTAACATTCATCTACTAACTGTGATTTAATGATGATGAGAATTCTGATCGTTGTTTGCGTAGTCGACAAATGATGTCCTAGCAGGTAGTTAATGGAAATTGGGCACAAATATGCAATCTAATTTTATAAACTGACACTATGTATACCTACCTACATGTGTACATATGTGTGCATGTTAAATGATATACATTAATTACTAATAGTGCAATTAATTATTCATATTGATTATTGAGAGAACATTGCTATGAAGAGCAGTAATTGCATGTCAAAAATGCTCGAATATCGATAGTCTAAGAGCTACGTGTAGTAATCTGCATAAATCGGTGACTGATGGTGCCAGTCAGAATTGGAACGCCCTATATTACCATGAGGTGCACAGAATTACCGTAAAGTATAATCGAAGCTAACAATGAGAGAAATATATTGCATTTCGGCCTTTAATGTACTATGCTATGACTGAGCTAAAATGTATTTCCATGAAAAGTTTGGAGACTTGGGTTCCGTAGGACCCCCAACGCTAAGTGGGCACCCTAACTAACCTTAACTTACCTAAGTACGCTGTCTTAAAAAACTAGGGGTTACACAAATAACGCACCATTATGGAAAGTCGCGTCATCGGCTTACTATTGCGACGTATTGTTATTCCGTATCAGTAATATCCCAATCTGCTATCGCGGTACTATAACGAAGGAGCTTATAAGCATTGGCGTCATATCCGCGGGGATAAGCCGCCTATCTCACGCACCGCAATGGCGGTTGTACCGGGATACTATCCCTTTTCTTAACTAACCCTTTAGCTTCAATATGGAGAAATACCTAAAGATCAGGGGCCAAATTACCGCATCCGTTAACGAGCGCGTGAGTTGGACTCCTTATCGAATGATCGAGTAACCTCATTGGGATGACGGCACTCGATAGCTAACGTATCGAATAAAAATAAAATTGTACTAGAAAAATTCTACTATAACTAATAAAGTGACGTTTCTCTTTTTCTTGTTCGTTATTTTGCTATTTCGCTTCATTTCTTTTCATTGCGCATAGAGCGCAATTGTCTCGAAAATTACGAAAGAATTAAATTTGACGAATAAAATTTATGTTTTAAATAGAAAAACATCCAAATTTGTATAATACCTATAGTCTAAGAGCCCGCAGTCATTTTTGGTTGTGAAAGGTAACCAAATGACATGCATATTAATCTGCAGTCTCGATGAAGGAGATCTCAAATCCAACCGTCTGGCAGCATATGGTGGCAGCTAAAGAGAGTAACAGTGCATCAAAAATGCACTTTTTTCCGAAAACGGAATAATAGGGGTAACCACTTGAATTTAGTTCTAAATAACAGTATAGAACCCCCTGAGTAGGGATACATAGATCCAAGACGTTTTTCTTGTCGCCATGTCCTTGCCAGACGCTCTCAAAGTTAGGAAAAACTCCCCATTTTGAATAGTTTAGGTAACCACTCAAATTTCTGATACAGCATAGCTGAGGACACCCTCAGCACAAATGTAACGGTCCAAGACGTTTTTCTTGTCGCCAAAGCATTGCCAGACGCAATCAAAATATCGAAAAAATACCAATTTGGAATAATTGTGGTAACCACTTAATTTTTTCTGAAAAGCAGAGTAAAGAACCCCCTGAATACAAATATGACAGTCCAAGACGTTTTCCGTGTCGCCAAGTCCTTGCCAGACGCTCTCAAACTATCGAAAACCGTTAAAATGCACTTTGTTTATCTGCCCTCACAAAACATAGGACCAGAACTTGGATAATTAAAGTAACCACACAAAACATAGAAACAGAAACTTATTCTAAAAAGAAGGAGTCAAGTTGTTATTCAAGACGGTGAAATTGAATTAGAGCTTTAAGATAAGTTTTCTATTACAGTTCTGTATTATCTAATTTAAAATTCTATATTTTGTGATATATAAAAATGCATAGAGAAAGGCAAACATAATACAGGGTATATATTTCGGAATGCGTATTTTACAATCAGGCGTAGCTATAGTAAAAATAACAGATAACTAGAAGTAAGTAAATACCATAATATCAAAGTAGTAATTTCAATTTGCAATCCAGTAGATATTTTTAATAAGGGCAGATGAAGTAAGTGCATTTTAACGGTTTTCGATAGTTTGAGAGCGTCTGGCAAGGACATGGCGACAAGAAAAACGTCTTGGATCTATGTATCCCTACTCAGGGGGTTCTATACTGTTATTTAGAACTAAATTCAAGTGGTTACCCCTATTATTCCGTTTTCGGAAAAAAGTGCATTTTTGATGCACTGTTACTCTCTTTAGCTGCCACCATATGCTACCAGACGGTTGGATTTGAGATCTCTTTCATCGAGACTGCAGATTAATATGCATGTCATTTGGTTACCTTTCACAACCAAAAATGACTGCGGGCTCTTGGTCTACTAGTACATAGCCTCCAAAGCTACTATTTTAGGAAAATTAAAATATGTAAGCAATATTTCTTCATAGAAACTAATAAATACAGAGCTATAACCATTTCAAAAGCGAACGAAAAAATAAAAGAGAACTGGCAAATGTCAAAGAGTCGTTACTCGCAAGTCAACGTGTGGATGCAAGCGCCTCACCGAATGACAGTTGAAAATAGAAAATAGAAAAGAGTCGCGACTCATGAGTCAACGTGTGGATTGCGACAAATTAAATAATTACATATTAGTTTATTCCAAAAACCACAGAAAATCAATTCTAAAATATAACGAGTTACTCGTTAACGAATGCGGTAATTTGGCCCCAGGCTTTTGTCGCTGGTGGTTGCCATCGCAATATATCTGCCAGCCGCCTTAATGAAGAACATGTTGCGTCCTATCGTACAGTCTGCGACAGGTCTTAAGAAGTGTTCTGAGATAGCGCTGAAGGAAAGTTCAAAATTCGGCCCTATTTCACTCCAACACCCAATTTTTTCCATGTAGTAAGGCGCTACATTAAACCACACATGACAACCATATGTTGAAGTCATGTTAATTTTTACGAAATTGTATTATTGTCAAAGCGAAGGGCCTCTTAGCCGCAGCCGGATCAGCATCAATATTGGCCAAATGTATTAGGCACCCTATAAAATTCTTAATATCTTCGATAAACAAAAGATTAAATAAAATGAAAAGAAGCAGATAGGATAAATAAATAGTTTTATTAAGGAGAACTAGTATTTGGCCACGCCGCGGTTAGCCTTGATGACTGCAGCGACTCTTTTGGGCAAAGTCCTGATTAGCTTACGACACTATTTCGAAGAAATACCACTCCACTCTTGCTGTACCACATATTTAAGTGCTTCTTCTGATGTTGATGGAGTGCTCCTGGATCCTACGATGTTCTATCGGACTGAAATCCAGGGACTGCGCAGGCCACTCCAATAGGTCTACATTCTTCTTCTCAAACCACCTCATAGTTAGGGCTGATTTGTGGTAGGGTGCATTGTCTTGTTGGAATTTGAAATTTTCCATGTTGGTGTCGCCGAAAATGTTGGAAAGGGAAAGTTGAAGTACATTTTCCAACACATTTATGTACTTGCGGGACTCGACCATCAGACACATGCATTTCAAACACACGGCTGGCAGCCATGCATGCCCAGATCATAATACTGCCTCCACCGTGCCTTACAGTCGGTATCACGCATTCTGAGTTGTACTCTTCTCCAACCCTTCGCCTCACAAAAGTCGCACCAGTGGTGCCAAATATTTGATAGAAAAAAAGGTATTCAAACGAGATAAATTTATCTCGGGATCACCAAAATTAGCTAAATTTTTTGGTATTTAAATTGAAAGTAATCCATAAATGAAACTTACCTCAAAGTTAGATTTATCTGACCACAATATTTTTGACCAATCTTCGTCTGTGAAATGCACATGTTTTTTCAACCACTCCAAACGTGCTTTCTTGTTTTTTCCGACTGCCATGGTTTCTTCCTTGCTTTGCATCCTCTAAGTCCAACGTCCCCAAATCTTCTTTCAGTGGTTCTTGAACAATTCTTATCCCCTGATCTATTTTCGATTTTTGAGCGAAGATCGTATTAAAAATCGGTCTGTCCCGGATTTTTCGCGATTTACATGCGAACCAACTGGCTGTACATCTTATCCTAATTGCATTTTGCACTACACAATATGAACTTTTCACTTCCTTTGTTATTTGAGTTTGATTTTTGCCTTCTTAAAACAACAACTGTATTTTTACACGTTCTTCCAGACTAGGGTTGCCAGAAATATTTTGTAGAAACTAGTTAACGAGCATGAAAATCCCGGACTTTCGCGGACAAAAATGGATCCAAAAAAGAGTACAAAACTAGGACCAAAATGCTTTTACTATTAGTTACAAGAAGACACTCTTATGGCGGTACTTCATGTCTTAAATATTAAATAACTTATAGTTCTCACTTTATATTTGGTTCATGGTGATCATAGGCTTGTTGGTATAAGACTTAGACTTTAAAAAAAAAAAAACTCCAAAGAAAAAAGTCGAACGGCGCGGCGTCTTATCACCAAAACGGGAAATAACACGATCAGAAAAAGACGCATGCAGTAATTGAATTGTTTCTCCGGGCTATATGGCATATGGCACCGTCTTGTTAAGACCACATGAGTCGTCCACATCCATATGTTGCAATGCAATTTAGGCACAGAAACGGTATTGCCATTTCGCGTTAGCGAGCACTATTGACTTTTATTGACTGATCAGCATTTTCAAAGAAAAATTGTCCAGTGATGCCCCCAATTCGAACCCCAAATTTGACAATTTTGACGATTAACAAAGCCATCAAGATGAAAATGAGCCTAATTTTGTTTGAAAAGTAGCTGCCAAACCTTCAGTATTCTTAAAATATCCACTCCATTAACAAAAACGCTGTCAGCTGTCACGCTGTCTATTTTTGTCGCTGACAACAATTTAACGCATAAATGGCAAAAAATCAAATCTTGCGTGAATTACGGGACACACATTACTTAATATTTGTATAATAACGAGCAAAATATTTTAATTGATGAATACTAATGGAAAATCCGGACAAACCCGGACAATGTAGAAAAACTATCCCAGACGTTCCCCACATAGGCAATAAAGAGTATGTGTATGTGCGGGAAAACCCGTCTGTCGATTTCGAGTAATGAACGCACAGTCTCCCTTCTCTTTATAATTTTCGATCTGGGGCCCTACTCTGTATTTCGTTTCGAAAGTGAAATTTTCCGAAAACGAATATTTTGTACTCTCTATTTCGATAGCGGAATGAAATCTACTACTTTCGGATTTACATTTCCGAAAGTGGAAATTTGGTACTCTGTAACTCGTTTCCTAATGTAAAATGCAAGTTTTTATGAAAATCTTTGTGATGATAACAATTACAAGCAAGCAATTCATGTGTGCACATCCCGATTTAGCCAAAGGAGAATTTTGAGGAATTATTAAATCTAAATGAATTTGTGTCTTTATTTTTTGTGTTTATTGATTTATTAAATTATTTGTGATTTGCTCTCGTATTCTCTTAACAATGTTAGAGTAGGCATCAAGGCATCATTATATTCTCCACGTTACTGTTCAATGCTGTTTGATAATGCATCATCAGGTATTTTAAATTTACAGGAACTCCAGTGGATCCCAAAGGAGAAGGAAATTCTTCTCGTATGCAATTCAAAACATGCAAAAAAGCATCCTTCGAAATGCGAAAGTTCTGCACAAAACTAAAATAATCTAATATATAAAAATCTCATGTCACGGTGTTTGTAATCGAACTCCTCCGAAACGGCTCGACCGAATTTTATGAAATTGTTTGTGTATATTTGGTATGCATGAGAGTTCTTTGTTAAGTATATTTCATCCCGCCAGGTGGCGCTGGAGTCAAGTTATTAACAACTTCTATATTTATGGACTAAAAATGCTCATATTCAAAATATATGTTGGTTCAGTGCAGAAAGAGAAAATTAAAAAATCTGGACCCGATAGGTGGCGCTGGAGTCAAGTTATTAGATCTACATTTATATACCATATAAATTAATGTATATATGTATGTTTGCCTTTTATATACCCCGTTTATATGATAACTCAATGCGCATTGAATCGATGCGAATTGGTTCAATCCGCTCATATAAACACAACAGCATTGAAATACTCAATCCGCATTCGTTCATTCCTGTTTATAACCCGCATTGAAATTTTGAAACCGAATTGAAATATCATATAAACACTTTCAAATCGCATTGAAACATTTTACTCTCTCGCGCTCTCATCATTCTCTTATCTGTCATCTAATGTCAGGCAATTCAATAGTGTAATTTTTAATTCATTCATTTTTCTTTTATCAAACTGTCAGTTCAATCAGCTGTTTATTAAACTCTCTCAATTTTCTCACGTTTATTTTGGATTCGGTTTTGATAACTTCATGTAAACACCAAGCTTTCTATGCGGATTGAACCAATGCGCGATTCAATGCGCATTGAGTTATCATATAAACGGGGTAATAGATTCGGAAACTACGCAACCGATTTTGGTTAAATTTTTAGCGTACGATTTTCTTAATATTGAAAACAACATAGCATCAGTGCGGTTACTCAATAACCGGTGGTTTCGGTACCTGTAATACAAAATTTAATTTCAGGTGAAATGTGAATCATTTTGGTCACTTAATATAGACAGACAGACAGATAGATAGATAGATAGATAGATAGATAGACAGAGACAGACAGACAGGCAGACAGACTGACAGGCGGACAGACAGACAGGCAGACAGACAGACAGGCAGACAGACAGGCAAGCAGACAGACAAACAGACAGAAAGACAGACAGGCAGATAGACAGACAGACATACAGATAGACAGACAGACAGACAGACAGGCAGACAGATAGACAGATAGATAGACAGAAAGGCAGACAGATGGACAGACAAACAGACAGACAGGTAGATAGAAAAACAGGACATGACAGATAGATAGATAGATGGATAGGTAGATAGATAGATAGATAGATAAATAGACAGACAGACAGACAGATAGAGAAAAAAATGGAAATCGAAGTTGAAAATAGAGCAGCAGTGATTGCTTCCTACTATGTACTTCCTTTCTATCATATCCGAATAACTATGTGCGCGGGCAAATTTTGAAAAGATAGGTGGAGCGAAGCGCACCGGGTTACAGCTAGTGTACACATATTGAACTAAATGAACTAGACGAACGAACTAGTTCACTAAACTAAATTGAGCGCTCTCTGAACTGAACTAAAAAGTACAAGCCTGCACATTTATCGTACGCCAGAAAAGCGCATAAACCCGCAATTGCAGCATAAATCCACATTGGTGCACTTTTTTAAATAAAAAAGTTGTTTACAACCTCTTAAAATGATGCCATAATTCAAAGAATTCAAACTAATTACTTCCTAGAAAGGATTTGGCAGCAAATAAAAAAAGAAAGGGTGTCGCATACATTTGGCCAATGCTGTATGTAAATAACGTATATGTTCGTCAAAATAAAGACACTGATTGTTTAGGTTCGAGTTGGATGCTCTTATCTAGCCTGGTTCGAGGCTGGAATGAAATGTCTTGACATAATTTGCCAGCAAAGGAAAACAAAATAAAAATGAATCTCGACATAAATATGGCTCCTGGAGATATGCGGTGTAAAGTGCAGTAAACCAGTTCCAAGACATTCATTTTATTTCAAGTACACTTCAGTATTGCACGCAGAGCTTGAAAAGTGAAACGAATGAATCACCTGATATTTGATTACTGAGTGAATACTTCACCCATTAGCAACAAAACATTTAGTTCAGTGTACTCAACTCACATAGAATGGGTACACTACACCGGGTACACTGAGTACAATGAATCCATTCATTATACCATGAGTTCATTTATATTTATACACAGAGAGTGCATTCATTATCATACACTGAGTACACTGAGTATGCAGTACAGTCGACTCTCCCTAAGTCAAATTTTCACGGGATACCCAGATTTGTTCGAGTTAGAGAGAGTTTTAGAAAAATTCGAGTAATAGAGAGAAAGGCTGCCAAAGAAATGATGGAATTTCCAAATCCACTGCGGGCTAGGAAGGTACTGAATTTGGGCAGAGTTCAAATAAAAATGTTGATTGGCTTATATACGGGACACATCAACATAAATAAACATGCCAACCGACTGGGACTAGTGCAGCACAGCACCTGCCCGGGTTGCGAAGAAGATGAAGAAAGTATCAAACACTTCCTCTGCGATTGTCCTGCTCTATGTTCATTAAGGCAAAAATACCTGGGAAGACATATCCTGCCCGGGCTGACATCGCTCAGATCTATCGATTTCTCGAAAACACTAGAGTTTACACGACACACAGAGCGTTTTTCTTGAAATTACTTATTTCTTCCAACCTTTCCATTCCACTACACTACCCCCTTCACTAACACACACCCCAACCCGTCTTTCTCAGCACCGTTACAGAGGGGAGCACAACGGGCCCGACTTGTGGCCTACGTGAAGAGGAGCAATCCTCACCCTCATAAACCAACCAACCAACCAACCAACCAACCATGGAATATTGAAGGGAATGATAAAATATGGCGAAAAATGTCGACTTAGAGAGAAATTCGACTTATAGAGAGTTCGACTTAGGAAGAGTCCACTGTATTTCGTTTATGATTGTTGTAGAATTGATATGAAGTTATCATGTAGGACTGTGGTTGTGGAAAGGGATTGGGTGTTATACTTATAAATTAAATTAAACGAAAAATTTCATATTTTGTTGATATGTACATATAATGTATAATTTATTTTTTTCATATATTTAAGTTTTCTTCAAGTCCGTTATAAATTTCAGTTTTGTTTATATTTGAGTGTAAAAACATTATTTGACTAACCAAAATTTGGTCCGAACCAATTAAACTTCGTTTCTCAGATATCAATTGCCTAGCTGAAGAAAATATTCTCTCTGAAACGGCACTACTGACTGGAGTAGATAAAATTTTACAGCTAACCTTAAATAAAAGAGGAAACTCTACTTGATGCAAATGCCACCCACCATTGCAAAACATCAAAATCTTCATTGTAAACTACATTTCTCTTTTCATAATTGCATAGTTCGTTACTGACTATATTTGTCGAATTTACAACATCCATAGGTTGGAATAACTCTTTATCATCTGATAAAAGACTATGAAGCTCTTCATTTAACAGTCGTTCTTGGTCATCGTGTTCCGGTATTTCATATGCATAACTTTGCATTACGCGTTTACATTCATCTTTAATATTTATTTTTTCGACTCCATTAAATTGAACTAATTTATTTGCGGGAGGAAAAAAAAAGAGCGCTATTTTATGTATGATTGTTAAATTTTGTAACACAATGGAGTCCAACAAAGTATTTAAATTTGCTTTAAAATTTTTAATGACATCTAAGTCTTCCGAATTGATGGTACATATTTTTTTTAGGCAATGAATGTGGACAATTGTTAAAAGAAGGTTGCATAATCTTCGCCTTCTAATTTGTTGGACGTTTCTTCAAAATATCTTAATATTTGAATCAATGCACTTACATAATTTAAATTTATATTGTAATTTCTCTGTAACTCATTTTTTTCTCGTAATATGTTAGTTATTTCGGCCCAGATTTTTCTATTGATTCAAGTAAATAAAAAATGGTGTTCCATCGTGTACAGGAGCAGCTTTTTAATGAGGTTTTTAAATTTAAATTAATGCCAGATTTTTTAAGGAATTTGACGAGTTTTGAGCACATTATACATAATTCAGCGATTTCATAAATTTTCTTAATACTTTTTTCTATTGCGTTTTGTATGAGGTGGTTTATACAGAAAATTTGGTTAAGCGAACAAAAGCTAAAGAATCTTTTATTTTGTATGTACACACCTTACTTTCTAGTTTGTCCAACACAATGTAGAGAAACTGTTAAAAATATAATTAGTGAACAGACCTAAATTAGTGGCACATGATCTATCACGATCAAAGCCATCTTGATTACTTTAAATTTTAAATAATCTTTTCTACTGCGAAAAGGAGTTTGTCCTTAACAATACTTTTCAATAATTTGGGTATTTCCGAAAGCTTGGATCTAAGTCGATAGTTTTCCACTTTTTGTCTTAGAGTAGACCGATTTTAGAAATAGGAATTTTAAACGAATATTTCCATTCATCAAGTAAATCACCAGATACAAGTGACTAGTTGAAAATAGTTTCAATTAAATTTATTACCGCGGGATGCAAAATATGAATTTCTTATCAGAACTCACGATTTTCGATCGAGGATATTTTTTTTTGACATCTGACAGTGGCTGACAAATTTTCAACGAGAAAGGGAGTACACTTTTGTTTAAACCGTCCAATATGGTAATTAGTGAACCTGATCAGATCACGGGTATAATAAAATATGGCTAATAATACAGTCGAATACCTCTAAGTCGAATTTTCACGGGTGATCAAAATTAGGGCGAGTTAGAGGGATTTTTGGAAAAATTCGAAAATGCATTTATTCATAGTTAACAAAAAACACAAAGAACAAAGACTTAAGGAACATTGATTAATAAAATTGTTTGTTATTGTGGATACTAAGCATAGGCCCGCAGAAGAACTTGTGATAGTACCAGCCCATTAGAGCTGCCGATTTCAAAGTTTCGAGGTTATTTCTAGTTTTAATTTTGTTCAAATTGATTGACAAAAAAGGTTCGCTTGGCACTGGCACCACTATTTAAAAAACGAAAAATTTATGAAACAAGTTTTTTAATATTTGGAAACTATCAAATTTTTTAATATTTGGAAACATATCCATTGAGTCAGCATATTTCATGGAAACCATCTGTTACCAAAAGTTTTCTACGCTGTCGAATTCTATATTAGACAGATTAACATTTCTTAAGGACCTATATTCCATTTCCAAGTCATTAATATTCACATTTTTTTTAATTCGCTGGAAAAACAAGTAAAAGGGCATTAGGGAAGATACTGTTTTATTTTTTAAAATAGTGGTATTAAGAAAACTAAATAGCTTAAAAGCCTCTCCCTCGTTCTCAAAATTAAATCGGTTGAGAATTTTTTTAGAAGACTGTATGAGTCAGGCAGTCAATTTTAAATACCTCTATGTATATGTATATCTTCCTAACTCATTCCAGAAATATTTTCATTTAATTTTTCGGAAGGGGAAGGTCCTAAATATATTTCATCTAAGGGAAGGTAGTTATTTGGATCATCTACATTCATTTCAAAAATATTTGCAATGCTTTCCAAATAATCTTTTTTTTTTTAAACAGTTTGATATTGTTTTTAAGTTCAATTATATTCTTTCATATATAACGTGTATTTTGACGTCATCAGCTTGCATTTCCAAGTTTAACTATGTGAATAATGGTAAAAGAATTTAAAACCTCCAAATTATAATATTAATGTGGATGGCTTTTCCAAAGTCCGAAATATTTTTATACATTGCTTTCTATTCACATTATCTCTCAAAAAACTACCTGTAACATATAGGACGACGGTTTGATACTGCTGAATTATTCTTTGAACCACTGCATGCAGAGATGGGTGCAGAGTGTTTTATATTGCAAAAGGTGTTGAGGTTTAGCGCTACAATTGAATTTGTACATATTTCGATCTCATCACAAAACTGCTCTACGGCCTTACTTGCAATAATGTGAAATGAGTGATAAATACATCACTCATGGCAACAGTTATATTTGTCAATTATGACACTCGCACCATCAGAAGCAATTGCTATTATTACATTTATTAAAAAAAATTATCAACTTTGTAAATATATTTCTGGAACTTCAATTAGAGTTACCAGATTTTCCCTTAAGTCCATACACAACTACTACTAAACTTTTTTTTGAGTCCGTGCTCAAAGATTCGTCGATTGGTCTAGGATTTTGTCAATTTTTTCAAAATTATATTTCCCCGACACATTTGTTATTATAGCCGTTGCCGTAGTTCGCCCCAATGTTAATTTTCTTGCCACGTCGGAGTTTGGAAATATATTTGCTTGCAGTTTGAGCAAATCGTCCAACGTTTTTATGGCAATATTGTTTGCTGCAGCAAAGGCACATAATTTGATTTCAGCTTTTTTACCCGTTGATCTTGTGAGGTTTCTGTAAAATTTGAGATCTTAGGTTTTTTTTTTTCTATGGCTTTCAGAAATTCTATGTGTTTTTTCACCCGGTGTGTTTTATTATTTCCGATTTTTTTTTCCTAATTAGTACTTTGTTACAGACTTTGCAGTACGCTTGATGTTTACTTGTCTATGAATTATTATTCAGCCAACCTTTAATTTCAGGAATATTTTTCCAATCTTTTTTATAATTATATTTCTTATCCACTTGCTTTTTTGTTACTCGTATTTCCGGATCTACAACTGATAATAATTCATCTGAAAATGAATAGCTGTCGGGGCTCTCCGCTTGGTATTTTCTTTTGCACTTTAGGTTAACTGAAATTTAATAAAAATATAATATTATAGTATTACCAATATGTATTTACATTAAAGCAATTTTCATACCCATTGTCTTTTTAAATAAACAAACATTGCCAAATGATTGAAATCAGTGACGCATAGGGTTACCAGTTCTCCAGTCTCCAGTTTTTTTTTTTTAATTATCTCCCGGTCTCCAGTTACTTTTATGAATCTCCCGATAACTTCCATTCCTTTATTTTCACTTCAATTTTTAATTATTCAAATCAAATTATATATTTATTAATATTAGACTTACACAGTAAGATACATATCTTTTAAATTCGTGCAAGCTTCATCGTATTCAATTCAAAAAAATTAAAAATCAATTTTTCGAAAAAAAAAACAAGCAAGAAATTGAATTAGTGATTTTGTATCTAATGTATGAGTGCACTAAGTTTCAAATGCCTTTGTTGAAAGAATTTTTTCAATAATAGAATATTTATGGTCGAATGTGGGTGGCCATGGCGTAGTGGTAGTTGTCGTCGCTTGTCACGCTGAAGATTCACAGTTCAAATCCAGATGTCACCGAAACATTTATTTCTCATGAAATAAAAATAAGTTGATCAATTTCAGAAGCTCATATCAAAACCAACTGCGAAGGCATAACACTGGCAGTAATATGGCGGTATGGCTGAATAAATTGATCGCACAAACTATAATAGGAAACATCTGGTAAAAACTTCTGTGAATCATAAGCAATGGCATAGCTTTCAATAATACACAACTCTCCAGTTATCCTGGACCTCACCCATAGAGTTCGTTTAAACCTAACATCTGAGTTTCCTATCACTACGTCGATCTGTCTGTCTCTCGTTCTTTTTCTTAATGTGGTCGCGCTGTGTGTTAACATTATAAGGGTATTCATATCCCCTTTAGCGTGTGAAGATTATATATAAAAAAAAATTTATTAAAAATAGATGCATATAATTAAATTGACTATTTGCACGAAAATCGATTTTTATTTTGATTGTCAAGAATTTTACAGTTTTTTAAAAACGCACGAAGGTAAAGAAATATTATTCAAAAGTCAAAAGCTGAAAAACATAATATTCTTATGTCATAATAATAAAAATGAATAACACGACAAACATTTTTGTTCTTAACTTTTATTTTTCTTAATTCGTAGAAACTATTTTGATAAATGCGCTTTTTTTTGTTATTGAAATAAAAGTAACATTTTTTTAGTACTATAAAATAATGGAGTTTTTCTAACGAAATAATACTCTCCCGATTATTTTACTAATCTCCCGATTTTTTCCTGAAACCTCCCGACATACTGAGGAAAATTTCTGGCAGCTGTGACGCATGGGAGAGTGAATGTAGGTTGTGTTCACGGTTGCCAGATTGGGCGATTTATCGTATTTTGGGCTATCTTTCTTCAAAAATTACGATGAGAATTCAAAAGTTAGTAGCCCAATGCAATTGGGATATACTGTGCTGAATTGCTGATCGCCTTTACAGTATCTTTTGATCGCCTCGGTATTGGCTCCTATAGTTGGTTAATAGGTGTAATTGCCGCAACTTGAGGACTATTGAAAATTCAGGCAGTAACGCCGAAGATAGTTCAAATAAGTTCTGATTTTCTATCTTACTTCTACTTACATAGCATGATATGCATCTTATTTCTATTGAGTGCCGTTCAGTGCAATTGACATGATTCATTCACTCGATTGCACTTCACGTTCACTCGTTTTCGTCACTCTTTGCTAAGTTTGTGTATGAGTGTTTTAAAGTTTACAGTGGTGGGGCATGGTTGATACACCACAATACGTATTGAACAACGTGAGAAGTGCTGCATGTAAGTTGATTTATAGAGATACTGGTCATTTTGCTATGCAGTTACTATCCCTACCAGTAAGTAGTGCTATTGTCGAAAGGGTATTTTCAGTTTTAAATGCCGTAAAAACCAAACCTAGAAATATATTGTCTTTGGCATCTCTTGATGCAATTATACGCATAAATATTGATTCCACCGTTAAAAACATACATAATATGTATGTTGCAATGACTTCGAATCAACACCACATAATGGTAGCAAAATGTGCATCAGAAATTTACAAGAGTGATGATGTACTGACAGTGATTATTAATTATCAATTAATTAATTAAATATTATTATTAAATATTTCTACTATTTTCGGTAAAAAAAACTAAACATGTTGCCTTCAAAAGCAACTGCCAACACTTGGCTAATTTGTCTACAAACAATATTTTCAAATAATTACAGTCTGACTTTATTAAATAATTTATTCATTTATATTTATTTATACATATTTCTGAATATGATATAAAGGAAATTTGAAAAAAAAAATTATTTCGTACGATATTTGGGCTACTTATTAGGCAGCGATTTTGGGCGACAACATTTCTAAAATTGGGCTCTTAAAGCTTTGGAGTTTCTGGCAACCCTGGTTGTGTTCAGTTCGAAATATATAGCTCTAACCCTTTACAGCGCCATGATGCAGTAATGCTACCTACCGTTTAAAGCTCACAAAAACGAAAAACTGTTTTTAAGTCTATTATAATTCAATGTTACAGTATTGTAATATACCGTTCTATTATTTTCTAGTAAGTTTCAGCTGAAAGAGATTGCGTTAGGTGCTCGTCTCTGAGCTGCAGTTCACTTATCGTGAAACTTGTGAAAAAACACATGTGTGAATATGGTTATGCAATTGAAAAAATACTCAAAAGTGATACCCAGTGCATATTTTTGCGTACAAATTTCAGTAAGTTCGGTGCATTATGCTACAATAAGCAAAATAATTGCTTCAAAATATTCCATACATCATAGGGATACGTTATGATACCTACATTGTGACTGAAAGTGTCAAAAACCCTTTTTAAGAATTTTTTCAAAAAATAAATAAACTTTTGTAATTCTAAGAAATACGTGTTTCACTAAATTCGAAAAGCTATCAAATCAACTAGTACTTTGATGTATTTACGATCTTGCGCTGTAAAGGGCTAATATCGCGGTATGTTTTTTGGTGTTCGGTATTATTACTCGGCTACTTGAGTTTTATTATAAAATACATATGTAAAATTAATAAATATATTCGAATTCAGTTTTCCCCCATTTTAGGATCACCTTTCCCCATTTTCCGCATTTAGTGAAAAATCGATGGTCGGAAGTAATTATTCTTGCAATCAAATAAGCATGTAATGAGCTTAGTCTCAGCACAACAACCTTGATGGAGGTAGCAATAGCAATACTAGTAGATTGGAGCCCTTCACTCAACCACCATACCAGCTAAATTGGTTATGTAGTGCAAGAGTAATTGTCTCTGGCAAGCAGCCACATACACATATGCGAGTTTATACGTATTTATGAGTATTTACATAAAAACATGTGTATGTACATACACATGTATATTGCCTTGCTTGCCTCTATGCAATAAATTTTCGAGTTGTCCTCATTTCCAATGTCAGCTAGTGGCAACAAGGACATTCGGATGTCTGACACAAAAAGAAAACATAGCCAATTTAGAGACTTCTAAAAAGTATTTGTGTATGTTGTAAACATTTTTCTATTAAGTCTAATTCAAGTAAACAACTTCTTTTTTACCACTTCGACAATCAAAAATTAACTATAAGTACAAACTGTTATCATGGCGCCGGCCGGCCGCTTACACTACCGCTTCCGAAATGTTCGTCCTTCGCCATATCGTGCAGTCAGGAACACAACAGCTCAGCACACTACTTACTCTCATTACTATTGTTATGGCCACATCAAGGCCTAAAAGTCAAAAGGACTGATTGTACTATACTTTTTTTTATCGTTCAACGGAACACACATCACATAAGTCTGAGAGCAAGAAGGATATTGCAGCCATTTTAGCAGCATGTAATGTTGTTGTTGTTGTTGTTTTTATAACCCCAAGCACGTCATACATTCGCTAGTATGTTATCAAATTATGCAGTCATTAAAATAAAAGTAATGATTCAGCTTGTTTCGAATCAGAATTGTGCTGCAATACTCGTCGTACAGCGACTGCAAACAGGAATAAAATGAGGAAGCAAATAAAAAAAGAATATATACTCCCGCTTCGGTAATTCCCTTTTCCGTTGTTGGCAATTTTTATGTCATTTCGGTTCGGTTCACTGCTACACATTTACGTTGTAACCAACATAATATCGTTGTTTAACGACATGCAGAAGTTGACAATTACATTTTAATGGTGTATCCTTTTTATTTGTAATTGCAAATTAATATGCCAGGTTGTGAAGATGATGGCTGATGACAACAGCCAGTGGAGAGCAGCGCAACGATGCGCGCATGAAAAAGTATCTTTAACCAGGATTCCCCTTTAATGAGGGGGAAAAACATTGGTAAGCGTTATTTAATTCATATCCTGGGATTGTTGTCTCGTAAGGTATTATGAATTAATTTGTGAAAGGTTTGCGTCAGCGTACTTTACTAGGGGAGATACCTTGATATGCAGATGTGGAGCATTAAACCCCATATGTGTCGCTGGGCGTGGAGGCGGTCCTCGCAGGAGGTGCAGGTTTAAATCCGGGTGGTCCAAGTAGTACGACTTTGAACAAAAGGTTTTTTGGTTTACACTATTTTTGTGTCCCTTTTAAAGGCCACACTCTCAAAGGAATCACGCATCCAAGAAGTGCTGCAGGAGCAGATACAGCATTTCACATTCATATTGGTTTGGGTGATCTGAATTGAACTTCGCAGAGCTGCGATTTGATGCTTTTGGACTTCGTTTGTATCGTTAAAGATCGCGCAACAGTTCGGGCGTATTATCATTTTGCGCGAATGGAAGGGACCTACAGCTCTTTGCCTACTCTGACCGCCGAGTTGAGCAGATCATTGTGACAAATGATACTCAGACATTCGGATGAGGTGGCAGCGTGCAAGAACTTTAGGGTGATTGGAGGGATTAAACCCGGGCAGCAGGTGTAGTAGTTCAACGCATTAACCACTGCGCCACAGTGCCAACCAAAATATATGTCCGAGTCAATCTATTTTACCAGAAATGCAATGGGAATGGAAAAAAGTTTGCAGATTATGTGCGACAATGCTTGACAATGCTGAATAGATGAACTATAAAAACGATGAAGTCGGCTAACTGCCCTTAGAGGAAATGTGCTTCAATAATGTGGTTAAGTGGAGTATCTGATCTTGTCGTAGGCGAATACTCATAGGTTAGGTTCGGTTAGGAAAGGTGTGATTGTACGAGCAATCATTTCCAGTCGGAGACCTGAAGGTCAACCGTGAATCCGATCGTAGTTTCTCCCCTTTTCACTAACTCGTAAACCAGTTTGTGCTCCCCTGCTCTGCAATGCCTACTAAGAATCTACGGCCTAACGTATGAAGGCGTCGTTTTTGGAGGGCGGGCAGTAGCAAGGTAGATGTTGGATCGATTCACTTCCTTCCTCATCTCTGCAGCTTCTACAGATATCGTTGGACTCAGCTAGCCATTTGTCATATGTCCTCTATGGCACAGTGTCCTATGATTATTCTGCTTGTCAAGCATATTTATGGAGGATTTATACAGATGTAATAACTTCTTGGTCCTATTAAGTTCAATAGTACGCAGTCGCATTGGTTCCTTTTCCGGTTATATGGTCGATTAAGTTATAGTGTTTTAATCGGTGGCAGTATGGAATATTCATACTCTCTCATATCTGGTATCTACCCTTAATGATCACTACAAAATTGTACACACAAAAGGAGAACGTAAAGTCCGTAATGAACTTTCTGCCTAAGTTAAAACGGAAAGAAAACTTGGGCCGGTGATACTAAATTAATCAAGATTGAGCACTAGTTACGACTGATAGGTCTGAACTGCAAACCATCAGAGGGATTCATTGCTGTCTTGTATTACAGACGCTGCAAGCCCTTTCCCATCAAGGGGAAGATCTGTGAAAAACGGCCAGAAAAAAATCGTTCACTTTCCTCTGGATTGGGAAAGGAAATGTATAATTCTTTAGATAAAATGGCGTATCAGCACCCGGATAGAGAATAAAGAAGAGGATCTGCAAATAGTAAACAAAGCAACAATGGGTTGACATATCGATTTGCTTTTCTTTGAAGCGGTGTCCACAGCGGAATTGTTTACACTGACACACCCGATCGCTCTAATTTTTGATCAACCTGCCCAATATTTGCAGCTGTATGCCGGCGATAGCTGGACAAATGTTGACTTCCAAATGACCCAAAGTATGTCTGCATGGACTTGTGCTGTCAAAGCTTCAAAAAATAATAACCCAGGGATGTCATATCACCAGGGCCGGACCTTACATAGGAGCGAGTGGCGCAGCCGCGCCAGGCACCAGAAAGCAAGAGGCGTAAAAACTAAAAAAAAATTACTATCCAAAAAACAGATCTACTCGTTTGCTAATATGTATTTATATTCTTCACAAACTAATATTTCTCACCGTACTTCTCAAATAACAATACACACATTTCAATCACTGTACTTTAAAAAGTCCACACACATTAAAATCACCAAATTTCCATATAAATATGCACATAATGTTTTTTTTCTATCCCTTCCCGATTCCCGTTCCCACAACATTTCATTCTCTTTCTCTCCATAGCTGCTAATTGGTATAACAGACCAGTTAGCAGAATTTTTATCTGTACCCAACTACAACCAGAGGCAAACATTTGTCTCTGCTGCAACCATAGTAGACTCTGTTGTTTCATATTAAATATCCAGTCGACCCTTCAGTCCATTGCCAAAAACGAAATTTTCACTGCCAACATGCTGTGGAGCAGTCTTATCATACCGCTCCATTTGCGCCTACCAAAATCCATACAAATCATCAAACATGTCGGAAGTTGTGGAGCAGGATTCAAATTTTGCGCCAAGGCAATGCGCCTACCTAAAACGATGCGAACTTCAAATTTGGTTTCGCAACCTTGTTCGATATATCAAAACGTTCGATTTGACTGAAGAGAAAGAGAGTCAAACTCAGTTCATACGTAGTAAAATTTATTGTTACATTATATATGTACAGATCGCGACAGAAAGATAGCACATTTGCTTTTTTTTTGGATCCCTTTTGCATTCTCGTGTTTTCAACCAATAAAAAATCATTTCCTTCTTATATGTTGTGCATTTAACATTTAATTGATAACAAAACAAGACTACATAAAAAAATTGCAACCTGCGGTTACGAAAACAAAAAAAATTATTCAATTCAGAACATTAGCACTTTAAGTGGTAGATAGCACATTTTTAAAAATATTGAAAATTAGTATGTAATATATTTAATGCCTTGATTCTCCTTGGCTTCGATTATAGTAGATTGTACGCTTGATATACATAAGTAGAAAGGAGCAATTAACTTTAGTAGTTAGAATAGTGGACCAAAATACGAAAAAGTTTAAAATTAGAGAATATTTTTTGGGATTGTTGTGAAAAAAACAACTGGGTCTGGCTTAACTGATTTAGTTTTGAATGAACTTGCTGATTTGGATATTCTATTAGTGAATTGTAGAGGACAAGGGCATAATAATGGTACTTATATGAGAGGGAAACATTGTGGTATGTAAACGAGAACTAAGGTTTTGGAACCTAGAGCTTTGATGATGTTCAATGCTCTACTGATGCAGTTGCATTCTTCGATAAAGTTGAGAGTATCTATGTTTTCTATTCAAGTTCTGTAGGCAGATGGTCGTTTTAGAAAAAAAAACATCTTAGTAGTTTGACTCTTAGGCTGCGGTTATATATGTAGCAAGCGTGTAATACAAGCGCTTAGCTCGCGTTTTAAATTATCAGAGCATTTTATCTCGCACTTGCTCGCGCTTGTAAACATTTGTTACCAACCACCATGCTCCAATAAAATGCATTTAATTTAAAGCGCGAGCAAGCGCTTGTATTACACGCTTGCTATATAACCGCAGCCTTAAGCAGAATAGATGCAATAAAACCACTAAAACTATACTTGGGAGATGTTTATAGGCTCTTGTTGAAATTTCAGAAAATTATGATCAAAGAATCTAAAATATGCCACAATCTCTTGGTAGTAAGCTAAGCGAATTTAAATTTATTTGTTGTGTCGTTATTTGGTACACAATATAAGACACAAAGCAGTTTTTGCCTTAAGCTTGCAGTTGAAATTTTGTGTTCAATGAAAAAGTTTTTAGTCGAACTAAGAACTAATGACAAGTTTTTTTTTTGAATTTGTAGATAAGGCGAGACTTATAGCAAATGAAATTAAAGTTCCTTTTCCAGTAATTTCAACTTAACGGTCCCGAAAAAAAGTAGTTCAGTTTTCCTATGAGGATAGGAATGAGGTAATTTTAGACCAAGAAAGATTTAGGGTTGAATTTTATGTTGAAGTCAACGCGTCAATTACTCTCTCTCTTCGGGAGATGTGGAAAAGATCAAACATGTTTTAAGTTGCTTTTGGGGCGCTTATTTTTTTTCCTGCGCCAGGCGCCAAAACTGTTAAAACCGGCCCTGCATATCACATTCACAAATCCTCGTCAATTCATCAAATCGAGCGCAGCATTAGCTGTAAGTTACCTTACGTTAAGGTTATGGTGCCATAGAAGAAAACCGGGGAGCCGACGAACTAGCCAGACGATGTTCAACCGTTAAGAGCTCACTAGCGGAAAATTTTCGAATTCCTATAGGTGTGTCATATGCCTAAATTATAATAGGTCAACAACATATGAACGGCGCTGCGAAATACGCCCAAGGAAATAAGCCTAAAAAAATGAAATTAGGCCCCAAAATTATACCCGCAGTGCAAAAACAATAAAAATGTGGCATTTTTTGGGTGTAGTTTAATTTTTTGGGGCCATTTTTGAAATTGGGGGGATATTTCATTATAAACTAAGGTCCCGATTTCTGAGAATAAAAGTACACCCAAAAAATATTTTTTCGGCTTAATTTCATAATTGCAATTTTTCTGAACAGTAAGGAAAAAATACGAAAACAACAGCTCTTCTGCCTGCTGTCTAACTGTAGAAATACTTCTCTGGTAAGTATATTACAGTCTTGTGCAAATTAATGTGAACAAACACTTTTTTTTTTTTTAAACTTGTATTATTTATTTAAAGTGGCAATAAGTACCTAATGAATTTATAAAATTAATATTTAATGTGTCCACCGTCGGCTTTAAGCACCATTTGTATTCGTTTTGGCAGGGATTCCACCAGTTTTTGACAGTTTTCAACGATTTTTGGATCCCGGAACCATATTTGAATAACTAACTCAATCAGCTTCGTTTTGGTTGTGCACTCCATTTTCCTCAATTTAGTTTTGCATATAGCCCACAAATTTTCTATGGGATTAAGGTCTGGCGAGTTGCCAGGCCAATGCAAACAAGTTATAGCCTCTTCTGCGAAATATTTTTTAACTATCTTTAACGCATGACACGGAGATCTTGTTGAAAAATTGGGGTTTCTGCATTCACTTTTGATAGCTCACTGACTTTCCAATAATTCGATATATTTGTCACTGTTCATCATTCCTGTTATTGGAACTAACGATCCTGTACTAAAGTAAGAGAAATAACCCCAAAACATTTGCTTTGCAGGATGTTTTACAGTCTGCTGGATATGGGCTATTGAAATGGGTTCACCATCGGATCTTCGAACATATTGAGGTTTCATACCCTGCACGAAAAAATTACTCTCGTCCGAAAATAGCACCTTTTTCTATTCATCCGCTGTCCATTCTTTATATTTTCGAGCCCAAGCCATTCTCTTCTTTTTAGTGTTCCGTCCGTACCAAAACGGAACACTAATGGAATCAGTTCGGTGTCTGTCTGTCTGTCTGTCTGTCTGTCACAGGCCTTTTTCTCAGAGACTACTTAACCTAGACTATTGAAATTTGGAACAGTTGTAGCAATTAGTGGCCTAAACACAGACCAGAACTTAAAAAGCTGAATTTCGACTTGGGGGGGGGGGGGGTAGTTTCTTAACAAATTTTCACAAAACGTTACAACTTGCTGTCCCGAGCTTTTTCTCCGAAAATATCGCTCAGAAAAATCTGAATAAAATCACAAACATTGAGAATAAAGTGTAGATGGAAACATAATTCTCACGACTGCCCTACTTCAACAGTTTTTTTTTAATTAATTTTTTAATTTCAACTACCCTACTGTTTACATACCCAGAAAAATATCACAACGCCTAAAAGTAGATACGAGAGTAAAAATTGAATAATTTATGGCAAAAGTGTTATACCCGCAGCGAATTTTCGTGGCATATTCCTACCGGATAACTATTGACCTAAGACTTAAACCAATGATACATAATATAACACATAAAGGAAGCTTGATGGTTTCCTATTATAATGTAGGTGTCTCTACTTTTACTATATTGGAAAAAATTGAATTTGTGTATATACAGCCACAGAGAGGGAGACAAATCGCAAAATACGCAGTTAATGCAATTGAACGAATAACGAGACGAAAAATTAAAACTGATGCACAAGCGTACATTTCTTGTAAATACATATACATATGAACATATTATGTAGGTATATATGTATGTATGTATATACATGCTTTATTTGTTGTTTTTTTTTTCTTTTACTTTGTGTGTGTGTATAACTATTCTTCTGAGCAGATGAGAAAGGACATCAGAGACATATGTACATACATACATGCATATGTAGGTAATTTTTTCAACTTACTTGTTGGTATACATTTATGTAAGTACAAATTTGAATTTATTTTTCGCAAATTGTGCTCAATTTATTTGTATTGAAATGTGCTGTGCACCATAAAACTATGTATGTAGGTACACATGTACTTTCTTGTGTCTGCAGATATACAAGTGCATATGTACATATATGTACCTATATATGTTTTTATGTTTGTACATATATGTGAGTATCGAACAATGTATCATTGTATCTTTAGTAGAAATCGTATCGTAAAGAAAGGGTTCATATAGATCTATCAACATAAATCTATGACATACATATGTATGTAGTTAAAATAACTGATACAGTACGGAACACTTATTGCGCAAGTATAACTTGCACTTGACCGGATTTTTTATTACAGCATTGAGGAGTTGTTTCTTTAGAAGTTTTCTTGCTTTTCGCCCAACTCTTAGAAGACGTCGCCGAACTGTTGAGGCATCCACAACGGTTCCTGCAGCCGCAAGATCTTTTTGTAAGTCGTCACTCGTTTTACTAGGGTTGATCTTACTGTTTCTTATTAGAAGAGCGTGTTCTTTCTTTGTGGTTTTACGTTTTCGACCACATTTTCTTGTTCATTGTGATAAAATCGACCCAGTTTCTTTATGGCTTTTGATGATGTTGCTAACCGAACCTTACGATATGCCACACTCTTTGGCCATCTGTCTCTGATTTTAAGACGTATGCTCAAACAAAGTAATTACTTTACTACGGATTGCAACGGTGATATCCATTACTAAGCACTTCTGAACAGGATCAAACTTATCAGTAGATTAACTTTTGTTTACACAAATCGCTAGGTCTTTGGAATTTTCAAAAATTTAAATTCAAAAATATATATAAATAGATAGGCAAACTACGTTTTCCCCAGGGCTATTATGTTCTAGTTTAAGAATATGTACAATTTCGACAAATCCAAGAACGTTGTGACAACAAATTACCTTGTTTGCCATTCCAATTAAGAAAAATATGATACATATGTTCAGATTAATTTGCACAAGACTGTACTTATGTGAGGATAAGTTTTTCATAGTGAGTGCATCAGTTCGGTAATTTACATTGTGCAGTGCAGTTAAATATGAATTTTGTAAAGTTTTCGGGAAAAAGGCGAAATGGCGAACTTCTTTATGTTTTGGACGAAATGATGATTTATAAAAAAAAAATGAAATTATAAGAATACCGTGAAATATGAATGCTGGAGAGATTCCTGTAAGGCAACGGTAAATCTTTTGGCTGACGGTGTCTGCGTACATGCAAAAAATTATGTGGAACACAACCATGAGTCAGACGAAGTAACATATAAGGAATTGATAGCCCTCAATAGAATTAAAGACGATTGTCTAGATGTAGCAGCAACACTCGGAGGGGATATAAGTGCGCGTAGTGGAATTAGAACAGCATTTCGTAAAAATTGTGAAAGGTAATAAAACACATATAATTATATATTATATTCATATTCATATACATATGCATATTATATTGATTACTTAGATTGTTTAATTTTATTAACAGGTATCAAGAAGAAACGAAACATATTGATTTCAGTAAGATAAGGAAAGGATTGCAATATTTGGTTAACAAAACCCATATTTCGTCGCCAGCAACTCCTCTACAGGTCATTGAGCCATTTAATTTGGAATCCGTTTGGACAACGTTCGGCATTTCAAAAGATGAGGCAAATCCCAGACCGTTTTACACGTCGTGTATAACCCTTAAATGCCCAACGACACCGATTTGTTTGGGAAAAATATATTATATGTTAAATGAAACATAAATTTTGAATCAGGTGCCGAAAAAAAATTGTGTCTGTAAAGATACACTGGGCATTAACCCCTCAAACGCGTTCTGAAAATGATTTATTATGAATACATTATATCATTTCACATAATATAATTACATCCGCATGATTTTTTTTATCAATTTAGTGCTACGAATTCATAAGATATTTGATAAAAAAAAAACTCGATTTTTTTAAGTTTTGTTAAAAAACATTGCAGCCAGTAATTGTTTAAATAATAATTGCAATTTGATAGTTAAGAAACTGAGTATTTTATTGGAGGTAGAATTTGAGTCAATAAACCCAAAAATATAAACTTCGAAGCTTAAATGCTAATATTAACGAAGATATCATATTTTGAATGGTTGTATCTTTAAAGATGCACTGGGCATTTAAGGGATAATAGAAGAACGAAGCTTTGCTTTTTGTTTATTTACATCTTTAAGGACTGTAGATCTTATAAAAGAAAATAACCCTGCGGCGAATTGGACATATTTAATGGATGGAACATTTAAAATTGTTCCGCAAGGATGCTTTAAGCAACTGCTTATTATTTCTATTGAATACTTTGACGAGGTAATACATTTATACTAACATATTAATTTGAACTAGGGGGAGGATATATATCGCGCTATTTTTTAGTTTTATTTTCTCGAATTCCCAAAACTTATATTTTAAAAGTTTCTTTTCTCAAATTCCAAAATACTAGAATCTTTTAAGTTTCTTTTCTTGTGAAATACATAATGTACATTTTAAAAAAATTAATTTAAGAAAAGAAACTTATAAAATTTTAGTTTTTGGGAATTTGAGAATTTTTTTAGTCTTATTTTCTCAAATTCCCAAAAACTAAAATTTTACAATAATAATATAATTTTTTATAAGTTTATTTCCACAGAAAAAATGGGGCTGTATTTTATTATGAAATATGTCCCCTTTTTTTGAGCCTTCTTTCATTTCAATTTTTGGTGCCTTATCTCCTGGGGCGTAATTTCGCAGCGCCCAAATGAACGCCTACAATGAACTCGCGTAGATATCGCAAGAGTAGGTAATGGCAGTAAGTAAGCAGCCAAACCTCACAACAATTTCTGCCGAAGCTGCAATGATGAAGATGAAAAATTGTCATTTATTAATTTTCTGTTCAAAAGTACGGTTCTAGCGGGGGCCAGGCAACGTATACTTGGCAAACTTTTCTTGAATAACCTTAAAGAGATATCCGAGAAGAGGATTGGAGAACTGATCTCACCCCTGCTATGAGTCCTCGTCCTCGTCGTTGAAAAAATCCCTTAACACTTCACAGTAAAAGGAATACAAATTGTAACTTATGCGGACGACTTAGTTATCACGACCACAGGCAGATTTAGGATTAATGAAATTATTGAATCTGCCCTGAAAGAGAGTCTAGCATTGGCAAAACGGAAAGGCCTGAAAGTCAACCCTCGAAAGACTGAGCTTAGGGACTGCAAGCATATATCATCTACTGGATCTACACTGCAGTCCCTCAGAACCATAGGGGAGACTGGGGCACCTTTGAACACTTTTTACTTTAAAGGCTTCTCAACACTAATATGTTTGAATTATTGGACTTTAAGTTATTCACACTTTGAGAAGTGAAATTAACCTTCAATTTAAACCAACATTAGTGTAAATTCAATAAAGGCTTATAATTTATTTATTTTATTTTGTTTAAATAAGTCCTAATGTTTAAATGTGCCCCAACCAGGGGCAGAGTTGAACAGGCTTTTTTGAATTGTAGCTATTTTAATGGTTTATGACAGAAAATTATTTAGCAAAAAGCTTATCTTATTCTTATTCCAAATGAAACGGTGACCGATAAATATTACTCGCAAACTGAGATCCTCACGAAAAATGTTTAACACCCTTACAAAAAAAAAAAAATTATAAAACGAAATTCTGTGCATAAATTCTGCACTCCCGGCTACTGGCAGACGACGACTGAGGAAACCTCAGGAAAGTATTGACGACTAAAGATGAGGGTATCGCCATGTGGACATTTTGGTTAACGCTTTAAAATATTTATTAATTGAGTTGTTATTAGCGATGTTCAAAGCTGCCTCACGTTCAAATGTGCCCCAGTCTCCCCTACCTACTGCCGTCTGGTGGACTGCTACAAAAGTAAAAAGTTATATGAACAAACTTCCCAAAATGCAAAGGCTAAGAGAACTCGGTGCGACGTGGGCTAAAAAAGTACGCCACAAGCAGGGCTGCACATGATTCTTCATTACCTCCCTCTAAACTTGCTCATAAAAGGCTCAGCAGCTGAGGAAATACGTTGCCGAAAAATAATGTTCTTCACTGACGGCTAGAAAACAGATTTTAGCACTGCAGCAAGTTTCTACTCCGAGACACTGAGCAAACGAGAACGGAAATCCGAACACATGCAGTTTAATCCAGGCAGAATAACTTACCATTAAAAAAGGCTGCTATATTCGTAAAAGATAACAACCTCCCTCAACGGCCTTAGAATCTATTGGATCAATCACAATTATTTCAAAGGCGGTCATAAAATGTCACGATGCATCTCCACAAAGTCAGAATGTGCTGGGTATCCGGACATAGCAATATTAATCGGCTATCAGCAACAGTGAGCAGACACCTCTTTACAGATTAACCCATGATCTGCATGAAGTTAATTAAAACATTTGTAACCGTGAAATACTCTTTATTTAAAACTAGTTGAACCCGTGCTCGCCTTGCTTCGCATTCTAATAGCTTTCTCATTCATACAAATATGCAAATATGCAATTTCAGTGGGAGCGAAGAAACATCAAAGTATTTGTCTAAGTCCACAAAAGTGTTTAGTAAATTTTGTTGATTAACTGCGTTTTATCAAACACGTTTCAATATGTAAGTTTCAGCCCTTAAGTTCAGATTTCATAGTTCTCAAAAACCGCACCGCACCACAGCCCATCAAGACTTCCGCCTCTACCAAATGTCTTTGCAGAATTGTAACTCTAGGTCGGGTGCCGTTACATAATTTAGGTGGGCTCAAATTTTTTGGACGAATAACAGGTACATCCATTTTTAGTTTAACTTTATGTGATGGAAGCCCTGGATGGAGCAGATAGAAAATTTAAAATTTCGACCATATAGCTGGTTGTTACTTCTTGGTCCACAACCCGGTTGATTGAAATACATTCTGCTCTTTGACCATCAACACGTGAAAATATCTCGCTACTAATTGCTGGAGCTTGATCATTCCGCGGCATCAAAATAGCTCGCTCACAAAAATAAGAATTCTCACGGTTTGTTAGTTGTGATACCATATATCACCGTAAAGGGATGAGATAGGTTCTTCGGTAGAATACACTGTTTGGTACAAATAATGCGATAAATTTACTTTTCCATTTTCTTCCTCCACCAATTTTAAGTAACAAATAAGAAAATATTGTGCGTTTGGATTGCCACCTGTTCGTGCCCGCATATTGACGGTCAAGTGCATTTGAGTAACATTAGACCCCAGAGACTTGACTTTTTCAGACAGGCATTTACTTCATCAACTTTTGTGCCTCGTGGTACTACTGATAACGTATGCCTAAAGTTTATCGTGTTAGGTTCTGTTAACGATTTCCACTACGGTGCATTCGTCCCACAGAATTAGACAACAGTTACGGAAAACTCGAGCTTTATCACTATTCCGGGGAATAACGTAGCTACTAACCCTGACGACGCCACAGCCACGGCCAATATTACCTTGACTTCGTATCAATGAACAACCAATACTTTCCAGATGATTAATTTATGTGATGATGATAATATGTATATGTAAATACATGAACCAAAATAAAACAACAGGAGTTTATTTTGGGTTGAATATTTGTTTTGATCGTTTTTTTTTTTTTAATTTGTTAATAATATTAATAAACTGAAAATGCGATTCACTGCTCTAGAAAATTCTCTTTCTTTTGACACATCATTTGTTAACATTGGTTGAGTATGAGAGCCGCAAATGCTTGTGATGATTGTAGCACATTGAAGTGCAAAACAAATGATCACGTCAGAGAGCGCACATATACTCATACACACACTATTGCAACGATACCCACTGCTGCCCGGCTGCTGGCAGTGGTCTCAGTGGAAGGAAAAATGTGGGCGATGCTTTGAATAATTGTTTTGAAAATTGCTCAGCTTCAGGACAACGCAGAAGGATGTTTTATATCTCAAATGATTGAGGGACAGATCTACTAATTTCACCTTTTTTTTTTTCAATCCGATAAGCCATTATTGAGTTAGGGCTGCATAATCATAATATTCCTCGCCAATATACAGTTATTTTGACTATATGTAAGAACCATTAGGCTGAGCAAAAAAATACATAGCTTGTGATCATCCGGGGTACTTAAGAAGCATTTCAAAAAAAAGTTTCATCGAAATCTGTCCAGCGGTTTCCACGGCATGAGGTAACCAACAAAAAAACCTCTACAGTTTTATAATTTTTATAGATTTATAGATAAAAAAAACAGATCTCAGGACATTTGGTTTCTTATGGCCAAAATATATGGTGTCCGTTTAAACTGACTCTATGCAGAATAGTCATTATTTGGCCTAACAATTTAAAAAGGCAGTCTTTTGGATGGAGGCCCTTTTCACACTTGTTACAAAAAAATTTCGCCACACTTTGCGCATTGCATATTGTTGGGCAATACTCAATAAAATGATCTCGCCCATCCAACCGAACATCGTCGGTGCAAATAGAAGTCCTTGACCATCTCGTTGATCCTGTCCCATATGATGACAAAAGTGTGGTTGATATGTTTCGCCGAAAATCCAAAAGAGTTATTGGGTTTCGATCATTTGGTCTTAACTTTCTAATAAGAAGCCAAGCATTTACCACAGAAACATCAAGTAAATATACGAAAATGGACCACCACCATTTCTTCTGTCTAAGCCTTGTACTTCCCATAGCAACCAACTGGTCCATTTTATCTACGCCGCCCATACCTTTATAATAGTTTCCGAAAATCTAGTGAAAATACAGATATTAGTCAAATGAAAATCACTAGTGACTAAACAACCTTTGGTTGACAAATTGTTCAATGTCCGATTTTAGCTCCGGCAAAACTTGTTCCCATTGTTGCCACATTGTTGTCTTTCCATCGTACCAAAGTTATTTGCCCAGTGTTGGTAAAAAGGGAATCATACGACCCACTTTCTTTTTTTTTTTCTTTGAGCTTTCGGTACTCTTATCGATCCTGCCATCTCTTACACTCCAGTAGCGCAAATTCCAATATTGGACAAATTTTACTGAGATGAAGTAATTGTCAAAAAAACACCTGTTTATGTGAAGGTGTACATTTTACATACGGTTACAAAAGAAAAAAACGGAGACTCAATGAAAACTTACCTTTAATCCTTTGTTGTGGTCAACTACCTTACTACCGCCAAGACACAGTTCCTTACGACCTAATGAACGTTCATCATCCACATTTTTGCCCATGCACATTTATATCAAATTGGAGAATGGGCCCAATTTCTAAATCCGAATCTTATTGGTTTGCCCCTGATAAAATTTTTAGCGTAGTGTTTACCGTAATAGGGTATCATGCTCTCGTCGGTAGACAGACACTCATCCAATCCTCCATGTTTTTTAAACGAATAATTTAGAGAATCGATCAGAGGTCTTAGCTTATATAAGGGCTTTATTGTTGTTGTTCATCTGAAAGTTATTTAAAATGGACTCAAATCTATTTTGACGCATTGAATCAGACAACAATTTGAGCGCATCTATTTTGTCGGACCAATACATCCTTTCATTAGGATATTTTGCATAGCCAGACATCAAAAGAGTACCCAAGAAAACAAATACTTCATCCAAAGGTACATCTAACGGCTTATTTTTTGTGCAGCATATGTTATTTATGTAAGTTCGTCTGTTCCAGTATTGTTTACAAAAGATTGCCATAAAAAAATAACTTAAATAAATATGGCTTGATGGAATTGGCTCAAATATGTTTTCTATATTATATTCTGGTTACGATTTCAACCAGTACTGAGTGGTATCCGAATTCTTTGAAACTGGGTGTCCATACCCAAATCCAGTTTAACATTTTTTTTTTTTTGCCAGATGTTCATCAGCGCATTCATCGTTACTTAAAGCCCCATTATCATCACCATCACGCCGCCGAATGGCTTGAATTTCACCAAAAGTTCTGAGCATTGCAGGCCCCAAATAATTGACATTAGCTTCATGTTCGCCATCGCTCATATCTGAATCCTTATCAGTTTCGCAAATCGCAACCATGGATTAGAGGAAGAGCATAGATATTTATGTCAACAAATTCCACTCCAGCCTCTAATTCTTCAAGAATTTCCGAAACAGTTAGCCTTGGAAAACCATATAAAAATAATACAAAACACATAAAAGTGTTAACCCTTTATGATAATGAAATGACTAAGAGGAACATAATTGAAAGTGACATAAGACATAACAGCATGGGGTCCGTTTGAACGGACATCGTTTAAAAATGCCCACAACTTTAACTGTATGTCAACAAATCAACTTATTTGCACAATTTATAGTGACATAAACAATTGACTACTAATTTAAGTCTAATTAATCTATTGTAAACTTTTGCAAATAATTATTATTACAACACTTACGCTTTTCGATTTGCACTCACGTGTAATTGTATGAAAAATAAGCTTGTCATTTTTAAAAATGCAAAGCATACTTGATTCCATTATAAATATTCAAATTTAAAAAGTCTAACGCATTTCGGTAAAATAGTGCATTTAGAGAAACTCCGTTCGGACCATAATGCACTAACAGCCCCCGTACACGATCCGACACATCTGTCCGTTATTGAAGTCTGCAGACAAATCTGACCGTGGATGGCATTGTTTGATGGTCTGTCAGACGGTCTGTTCGGCGGTCGGATGAATGTTTGATATTTTGGGTCGGGGCTTAGCAAGTCGGCCGACCGACTCGACTGTACGTGTGTGATGAAATCTGTCAGACTTTAGTGTTCACTTTAACGGCATTATTACGATTGAGGTTTGAAAATGCCGTTATGTAGATCTCGGTGAAATAAGCACAAAATATTAACCCTGGAAAGATAATCTGCGTCAAAATGACTCACTCGCGGGCGAATTATACCGCTCTTTTGCTAATTATTATGAATCACGGGATGGGCGTTCGTGACTTTCCAGCTAGTAGGTATCCAGAGCAAAAAACTCACGTGTCATTGAGTTAAGTCTCATCAATTTGAAAATACTCAAAACCCTGTGAGTAAATTTTATACTGATTATCTTTCTAGGATTAAGTAAAATATATTGATTAATCGCTTAGCTTAGGAAATATCGATTTTTAAAAATTCATTTGTTCGTATGGAAATTCCATTAAAATTAATAATTTTTTTTTGCTTCGGTACAAAAAAGTGTTGCATAAACACTCCACATGCGGAACCAGGGAATTAAGGAAATTAAGGAAAACAAATTAAAAAAATCGCGCGATTTTTTTAGTTTAATTTTGTCAAATTCTGAAATCCTTTAAAACTAAAATTTTATAAATCTCTGTTCTGAAATAACAATTTTTTAAATTCACGCCTAGATGTATCCAACACTTTTTTTTGTTATCCATTATCGTAATATTCCCAGCAAATTCTCAGTACATACATACATCAACGAATTTTTATTGATTTTATTTATTGATTTATTATTATTTAGAAACGATGTACATTTATTTATTATTATTTATACATATGATTTATGATATTAATTTATACTTAATTCGTTTATTATTATTTATACTCAAATAACAATCGAATTATTCATATTCGATATTGAGTGTACGAAAGCCAGACGAACAATGAAGTCGTTTTGCTGGTCGTCCCGTGTGTGGTGAAGTCTGACAGACCGTTGGATCGTGTGTGGGCAAATAGAAATACGGTCGGCAGAGCGATCTGACTGTGTATGCCCTACTTAATGGGTTAAAACCCTATTCAACACGAACGACCATATAATTGCGGAAAAGACTAATGCTTTATGGCTCTCAAGTAGCGACTGTGAACAAAAACGGTACATCTGGGTACATCCTCTTCACCGGAAATATCACAGGACACTGTTCCATAGGTCATATGACAAGTAAATGGCTACCTGAGTCCAATGATATCTATAGAAGCTGCGATGATAAGGAAAAAAGTGAATCGATTCATTTGCTACTGCCCTCCAAGAACGACGACTCCGTACATTAGGCGATAGCTTCTTGGTAGATATTGTTGAAACTCAAAGGAATTGGATCTAATAAGATTCACCAAGAGATTACTTTGGAAACTATGAAGGGACTGAAGGAACTGTTCACAATCACACATTCTTCCTTACCTAACCTAATCAACTCCAGTTAAGATGAAATTGTTGACAAACTTCAATTTACATTTTTCAAATTGAACCTTACGGAGTTCGGAATTCTGTTATGATAAATTATGGCCATCTGGTATTGGGTTCAATCATAATGCATGCTGCTTCCATCTAACTGCTCTCAACTCAACTCAAGTGGAATGCTCACAACCAACATGAATAGCCGACAATCACGAACGCTACTTCCAGGAGGTATACGAGTACTCGTATGTACGTAGATTTTGTGTAACACGGTAAAAGTGCCTGTGGCCTAAATGGGCGGCAAATTTTCCGCAATCTCCGCCCAACAAAAATGTTTGGCATTTTAGCCCCGTTGGCGAAAAACTCATTAAGGAGTAAACCACTTCTAACAAACACACATACACACACACACACACATAGTATATGGTATGCCCACACCCACACAAACGTACACTTATGGAAATTCCATTCAAACTGTATCCGGTGGTTATTATGGAAATCGTACTCATCATGCGAGAGCTCAATTTACATGCCCACTTAGTGGATTGTATTTGCGGTGACGATGTCCGTGGTTATTTTGAATTTTTTTTTTTTGTTTTTGGGTTTTGTTGTGATTTTTTGTTTTGTTTATGTTTTTTGTGCGAATGTAAAATTTAATTTATTTCCGAGGGTATATTAATTTGTCGCCCTGTGATTTTGCGGCAGGTTATTTGTAGAACTGCCGTTTGGGCATATTCCGTTATATGGTATGTAGATTCGAGTATTTTGAGGTTTTGATAATTTATGAAAATTTCAAAAGTGTAATCTAGTTAGTGTGTGGGTGCTAACCGTTAAACGGATTAGTTTTAGGGGCTTTTAGTTTTTATATGAATTTCTCAATTATTCAAAGTAAATAGGATAACTGGCTTTGGGTATGTACATAGATATACATATGATACCCAGCAAAAAATCTTATAAGGTTTATAAGGCTAAGGGAAAAATAAGGGATAGAAAAAGTTGAACCATTATTGCAAAACTATAAATAAGCATATTATAATAAGGCTTAAATGAATCATATTATCAGTTTTAAACTAGATCACAAGTATTGTTTCTTACATATGCCTTATTTAAAGGTTTAAATGAGTGATCCCTTACATAAGTCTTATAATATTGCTTATATATGCCTTATTATAAGAAATAAAAGTAAGCATATCGTGACATAACTGTTTTACTTTGCAATTATATTCCTTGTCTATGCCTTATTTCAAGATTTAAATAATTGATTCATTAACAAACATAACTGAGCATGTCGCGGCATAACTGTTTTGCTTTGCAATTATATTCCTGATATATGCCTTAATTCAAGATTTAAATAAGTGATCTCTTACATACATAAGTCTTAAAATGAGGCTTATATTATGCCTTATTGTAAGGAATAGAATTGAGCACTTTTTTCTTGGGAATTGTATTTTATTTCGAGTTTTACTAACGGCTGAATGGTATTTAAGTTTGAAATTTCGTTCGGAGTGGTTGGTTAGTGGTTTTAGTTAAAAAATAAATTGTGTTCTGTGCAAAAGTGGAAGCGAAAAAGTGAAAAGGCTGTGCAAAATAAGAAGGAAATTGGAATGGAAGAAAGCAGATGACGGCAATAAAACATTTTAAATTTTTTCAATCGACGTTGTGTGGTAAGTTAATTATTTTTACTCAGCTAAACTAAAAAGATTTATTTCAAATAACTTATTATTACTATATTCAGGATCCGTTCATTATTATTATGAGGAAGATATACCAAAACTCCTTCAAAAGGGGCAAAAACAGAATCGACCAGAGGAAACATCAATTGCGTCGAACAAAAAACAAAATATTGTAATAATTTCATTCATATACATATTTTTAAGAAATTTAATTTAATTTTTTACTGCATTAATTTTTATTTTTGTTTTTTAATTAAGTACATGTTCATATTAAAATGAAAATATTTTTTTTTATGCAAATACATTGTAATGTTAATAAGCAATTAATAAATAATGTAAATGCGACATTTTGAAAAAAAAATAAAAAATTACAAAAATAAACTAAGCATTTGTTTTTTTTTTTTAGTATTATTTTATTCAAAAAAGGCCTATAATAAGCCTTATTATAAGGTATGAAAAAAAGGTAACTATTGATTATTTTTTGTCTTATAATAAGGTATAGAATAAGGCAACTACGTGCTATTTTATACCTTATAATACGGTATAATACATATATGGCAAATATGGGCTATTTTATGTCTTATAATAAGGTGTAAAATAATGTAGCGTAAGTTTATCACTTAGGGCCAATGACATGGCCTGTGTTCGAATAAGGTACAAAATAAGGAATATTGTAGGTAGCACAACATTCCTTGTTAATAACAACCCTTATACATAAGCAATAAATTACATCGTGAAAAGTCTTATATAAGGCTTATATTGTTTGCTGGGTACATGCAAACATATACATACATACATATGCACATATGTGTACTTATTTATGTAAAGAGTGATTCAATTGTATGTTATAATTTGAATCTGGCAATGCTGTAGTAAAGCTAAAGAACTGCAAGGAGTCATGGTGTGGAGCAGATTGGAGGTTGTTGCTCCGCAAACGCGATGAAATCAATTGTTTATCGATAAACAACACAAAACGCATCCTGTGATAAGATCACGGCTGTCAACGGATGTTAAATTCGTTGCGCCCATGGCTATTCAGCTGGGGTGGGTTCACGGTCATCAAAAGTAGAGCGCAAATACTAGAAAAAAAACCCAGGATCTTTTTTCCCTAATTGCAAGTTTTATAATTATATTCGCTCGCTTGGTTTTTGATTTAGGGATGCAAAAGGATGAATAAACACGGATCAGTTTAGGTAGTAGATTTGTTATGATGTATGATTTGTTACTTTCTTGTTAAGGGGGTATTCTAGTCTAGAATTTAGATTATATTTAGTCGTAGTATAGTTAAGTTAAGGCCGAAAGGCAATAGTTTGTAATAATAGTGTTAAGCATAGAGTGCCCCCTAAGGGCCAGTAACCTAGACTAAGATATTTTGTTAGTTTTAAATTAGATTCAAGCATTTTTGTCTATTATGTAAGTTGATATCGAGAATTGAAAAATGAAAAATGTTTGTAAAAGTAAAAAAAAGTAAGTCTAGAATTTTGAAAAAATCGTTTTTCTTTTTTTTCATATTTTTAAAGATTATCCTGACTTCCTGAAGGTGAATTATCCTACAGAAAGACTTTTATACACCATGAATTCTCAGAAAGTCATTATATGAAGGTCGTTGTAACGTAATTTAGTATATTTTCATGTTTGGTGTGCTCTAAGCTATCGTAGAGTAGGTACTCTGTGTGCGTACTCTACAACTGTGTAGAAGAAGGCCCAATGTATGGAGCAGGAATCGTCGATTAACGAAATGTAAGTACAGGACTGATTGGAACAGCTATAGAGATGACCTAGAAAAGGGTCTTAACTCGGTCATAGATAGACCACTCACGGCTGAGGAAATTGATTCCATGGCGCGGATGGTTACTAAGGCCATGAACAAATCCTTTAACAAGTTGTGCCCCATAAGCAGAAACGCTAAGGCTGAAAAGCCCCCGTGGTCTGAGTCTCCTGGGACGGACTAGTCGAAAGTTTTTCAATCTGGCGAAGTCCTCAGGTAACCCCAGTGACTGTGATAAGTATAAGGTAAGCCTTAGAGAATACAAATATAAGATCAGAAAAGCGCAATGGGAATCCTGGCAATCTTTCTGTTCTAATATTGAGAAAAATAGCGAAGCTAGCAGAATAAGGAAGATCCTGTCCAAGGCTCCTACTGTGCCAAGCTTCATTAAAAAAACCCGACGGAACGGGGACCGAATCCAGTCAGGCATCTTTAGACCTACTCCTAGACACTCATTTCCCGGGTAACACAAAGGAGTATGAATACACTTACAAAGGGTTGGCCTCAAATGCACCTTTCTCCTCAAAAGAAGTGGTGAGTGAAAGCAAGCTCAAATGGCCGTAAATAGCTTCCTCCCCTTCAAATCTGCGGGTCCGGATAAGATCATTCCAGCCGAAATGCAACACTCCTATGACATTATCGCACCCTGGCTGATTGAACTATTTCGTTCCTGCTTAGACCTCGGTTATATACCCAAAATCTGGAGGGAAGTGAAAGTGGTCTTTATACCAAAATCTGGAAAAACCTCTCACACCTCCCCCAAAGACTTCAGACCTATTAGTCTCTCATCCTTCATGCTAAAAACATTGGAGAGACGAGTAGATATATACATTCACAGCAAGATCCCAAGTAACATGCTTTCGACATCGCAGCATGCCTACTGCAAAGGGAGATCTGTGGAAACAGCACTTCATTCACTTATCGGTAATGTGGAGAAATCCCTCGCCCGTAAGGAATTTACAGGACAGAGAAATTCACATAAAAATATTCAACTTTTGCATTTAAATAATAAAAATGTATTGTAAATCAAACACTATTACTCATCAATATTATGTTTATCTAGCCTAATGACCAAATTTAATGATCCTAATAAACAAAAAGACTTGGGTGATAAAATATAATAAGGCCTCTTTTTCGTTGAAAAATCCACCTCGTACTTGCAACAATTTGACAATTTCTATCGATCAACTTCTAGATTCCAATGTCATCCATCTCCAAGCTACATGAAGGATCTCCCAAAGTTTGTCTTTTGATGTTGGACAGTTTTCGAACATCTCTGTCACCCAAAACCGCTGTTTTGGATTGAGGGCGTGTGATTGTACATGCCTTTTCATATCTTATAGTGCTCCTTCTTGCTCTTCCTAATCCACATATCATCGGCAAAACTTGGGAGAAATTTTCAGACCATTATCTTGCATAATCTTTTGATCGCAAGCCCGATTGTAAGTGAGTTTTTCTACTATTTGTCTGTGCTCCTCTTTATTCATGATTCCATCGATACGGATGGGGTATTCAACAAAAGTAGAAGAGTAACATTCCCAGACCATAACTGAACCAACTTAATGCTTGACTATTAGCACCACACAGCTATGGAGCATTTTTGCTGCAATAGACCACCGAACGTAAACTCTCTTTTTTTGACCAAAAAATTCCAATTTCGACTCATCCGTCCATAAAACTTTCGACCAGGCGGTTGATATCCAATCCCGGTGCTCTTTTCACCAATGTAGTCGCTTGACTTTGTTTTGAAATTGAAACTAAGGTTTGGGCACTGCTACTCAACCGTGAAGGCCTGCAGTAGCTAAACGCCTTTTTATTGTTGTAACAGATATCTGCTTTGAGTGCGAACGGTTGAACTCTGCACAAATTTCTGGAGCGGTAAGCCGTCAATCCCTCTGTCTTCTTAATTTTATAGTCCAAACTAGGGTTCCCAACCGTCCACCTTTTGGGAGAACAGTTCTCCTTTTCAGCCCTTTGTCCTCCCGTCCTCCAATCCTCCTTAAAGTAAAAATGTCCCCTTTTGCTCTTAAAGCAAAAACACAAAAATGGGATAAAAAACTTTTTACCTTTTTCTTGCTATTACTTTTGTTGCACGCAGCCATTTTAGATGATTTGGCTGTTTTTTTTTTATAATTTTACACATGCTAAAGGTTGGTGATAGGATAGATTTCAACTAACTCTATGGGTGATGTCCAGGATGTCTGGAAAGTTGTGTATTATTTAAAATTTTGTTCTTGCTTATGATTCACAGAAGTTTTTTGCATACGTTGTGCGATCAATTTCTTTAGCTATACCACCCATCCTACTGCCAGAGTTTGCCTTCGCAGTGGGTTTTGACATTGACTTCCGAAACTGATCAACTTGCTTTTTTTTCATGAGAAATAAATGTTTCGGTGACATGTGGATTTGAACAGTGAACCTTCAGGCGTGACAAGCGACGACGGCTACTACGTCACCTCACCCACCCATCCTTTTTCGGTAACCAAGTGTCGAGCAAGTGTCACTTTTAAAATAAAACAAACGTGCAACAAGCTTCAGTTTTCCAGTTCCATTTGTTAAAAGGAATTTATTCAGTGTGGTCCGGTTTGGGATACAGATATTTTGTGAGCTGATTTATTGGTTTATGTTAAGGAATAAATAGTATAGGCGGGGGATCTATCTTCAATACCCATTGAGCTACAGGGTGTTCAAAAAATGTCCTTCAATTATATTCAATTATAACGTCTTGCGCATTTAATCTAGAGCAGCCAAAGTGGACTCGTTCGATAGACAATTGATTAATATTTATCACTTGCTAAAAAGGATACCATTCGGTGACTGAGCACCAAGAACGAAAGAAACATATTGAAAAGTCAAATGCCTTTACGCTTCTGGAAATAGTGCCGAAGTACATATTAGCAATTATTATCTCGGATGTTGCACATATTTTCCACAATACTCGTATTTATACGTAGCACAGTTTATCGTATACAGTTCATTGGATTACACAGTTCAGACGATAAAAGCAAAGAACTAAATTATGTACTTCCAATAATTATTTCTATTCATATATTTTTGATCGGTGTCCTCCTTTTGTTTCAATCAAATTTGGGAACCCTAGTCCAAACCCAAACTTTCGGTAACTAGATATTAAAATTATTAAGGATACACCCAGATCGCAAAGCCTTCTTGTCGAGTAAACTTCCTACCAGAAAATAATAAAATAAAGGAGCGCAAAACCAGGGAATCGGGAGCTATTCTTGACAAATTTCTATATTCATAATGGAATCGTGAATAGATTGGGCTAAATATTATAAATACAAATAATGATCTACTACATATGTACATACATACAGCGATGGCCACAGAATTAGAAACGATAATCGCCAACGCATATAAGTAATGGGTTCTTTTTTTACAAGCTATATTCGGATGATTTAAATTCGAAAGCTAATAGTCCAGAGCTAGGACTACCACGCAATTCTGCCCGGGTCTAACACCGAAAAGAGTTTTTTCACGGTGCCACCTCTTTCGAATGTCTGACAAGCATCAAAGAGTATCATTTGTCACGATTGAGCCATTCCATTCATGCAAAAATATAACACGCACAAACAAATGGTTGCTAGAAGCAGGCCCCGGTTCACCTCGAGCTGTAGTGTCAACTAAGTAAGTAAGTAATAGTCCAGAGCTATCAATATGAAAAGATGTCGATAGCGTCAATAGCGAAAGGGTTTAGTTGCTCAAAGAAGCTTGTTTTCGGAGCAATGCAAGTCTTTAAGAAGATCGGAAGTTTTGAAAACCCCAAAAGAAAGGAGATTGAACGAAAAACTACTCCAAAGGAAGACAGGTTAATTCGACAAACAAGTAAGGCCAATACTATTCTTTAGTCTACGAAAATTAGGGAGATTGTTGAACCTCAAATTCACCAATAGATGTGACTTATGGAAGCAAGTAGTGAAAATGTTAAGCTCTGATAAAAATAGACATAAAGTGGTTAAAATTAAGAATTATAAAGTGAAATACATAGAAAACAGGTTTTTAGATAGTGACTTTTGGATACCAGTACAAAATTGCGTTTATAAACACCTTAAATAAGCAAAATAAAAAATAAAATTTTTAATTTGGTTTAAGTATAGTACATATATTCGTTCGTATATTATATTCTGCCCAGTTAGACTCTCTCCCATTGCTCAAATATGTATACGTGTGGACAGTGCGCTGAAAGTATACTCTCAGTAGGAGAGTTTGTGACATGTCATTCTTGTGAGAAAAAGTTCCACTTTGTATGCACTACCATTACAGAGAAATCCTATCGGACTATGGTGGCGCCGAAAAAAGCAGCATGGAAGTGCCAACACTGCATGAGAGAAGGTAATATAATAAAAACCAGAAGCAATAAATTACTTATACCAAATCAACCACCCACAATAAACCAACCACCCATGCCCCAGGATTAGATGGAATCCGGGGTCAGGATTCAATACAATATGGAGTCAATACAATATGGGTTATTTGATGACGTTGTAAATCCAATATGGCGGACGCTTTTTTAACTTCAATTTCTGTGAGGACGGAACCTGGGATTCGATTTTACACTCACTTCCAGATATCCGATTATGCTGAAATTTTGCGTATCCAGTGACAACTCAATATAGTATATTTCATGATATTGTAAATCTAATATGGCGGACGCCCAAAGATGGAGGATTACCATTATCTTCACGACCTCCTAAATATGGGTGTCAAATGAAAGGATTTGGCAAGTAGAATACAATTAGCTAAGTGACGCGATTCTGAATTCAATATGGTGGGTGCCCCAACATGGCGAATTACCTTTTTCTTCACAACCCGCATGACATGGATAGCAAATGAAAGGGCGAGTAGAATCTCAAACATATTGAGTAAATTTTCTCATATCCAACCCACCCAAGCTAATATACGTATAGACGTAGATTTGTAAAAAACATTCAGATACTAAAATAAGAAAATAAAAAAATATTTTTTTATAAACAAGCTTTAATGAACTAAAGTAGAGCGCCCCAAGTTTTAATTTATAGTCACACATTGGTGACTCGAAAATAATTTGTTTTAAAAAAAAAATGTTTTTATCTCTATATTTAATTCATTAATTTTCGATGTGAGTTGTATTTTCTTCATTTTTTATTTTTTTTTTTATAATTCACGCTGGCTAAAGGGGTTATGAATACCCTTAAAATGTCTTGCACGGGGCGGGCCAAGTGAAATTTAGTGAGGATGAAACTGGAGATACCGTTGCGCATTGGCCTCTTAGGAGCAAATTGAATGAAAATTCAATGTTTAATTTTAGTATTTAATTTTTATGTACAAAGTAGAAAATGATTAATTATTTTGACAAGCGCGTGTCGACGGTTCAGAAGTAGATGAAAGAAGATAGAACAAAATACATATTAAAATAAAGATGGTCGGCTCGTCGCAAACTCATTGCCGTCGCACTCTTGCGGTCGATCTGTGATGCAGCGTATTATTTATTTGAAGAATTTATTTAGATATTTATATATTTATAACATTCTAAAGATCGTACTGATTTTGTCTATGGAGTAGCTGTTAAGAAAGTATGTTTTTTCATTTAGACGATAGTTAAGTTTGCTGTAGTAATTCCTAAACAGCGAGGCTTCAGCATCTTCAGTATATTTTCTATACGATATTTGACCCATTTTGTCCAACTTCAAATTAAATTTCTCTCTTAGAGAAGACGGCTGTTCGTTTGTCTGAATTACAAATTCTATTCCACAATCCGCTGCAATTTCCTTCCACACATTGCAAATAAATACTTCCGCTCGTTGTTATTATATTTCTCAGTATTATGTTTGGTAATCTCGTTTCTTCCATTTCCAGTACTTTTATAACGTAGTTGAAATGTATTCCCAAAGTAAGCAAGAACATAGGTGGAGTACCCGTTTCAATGTACAGGGTTTTTCAACAGGGACGCTACAAAAGTAGAGCAACAGGGACAGCAAACGACGCCATATCTCTTGCCGCTCTTTCCCGCTCATTTCCCTTCAGTAAGGTTTGCCATTTTATGATGGAAAAATATACGAGCCAACAACGAGTCGAAATTATTAAAATTTACTACCGAAATTCGGAGTCAGTGGCCTCAACGTTAAGAGCGCTACGTCCAATTTATGGTCGTCATAATCATCCTAGCTGATCAACAATTGAGCGTCTAGTGGAAAAATTTGAATCCACAGGCACAGTACAAAATGTTCCCGTGCCAGTGAGACAAAGAAGTGCCCGTAGTGTCGAGAATATTGCTGCCGCTGAGGCTTCAGTTGAAGAAAGCCCAAATGTGTCTCTCACACGTCGTTCCCAAGCGTTGGGCATCTCTGTGACGTCGTTGTGGCGAATTTTGCGAAAAGATCTTGGCCTACATCCTTACAAGATTAAATTGGCGCAAGAACTGAAGCCGCTTGACCACCAGAAGCGTCGTATGTTCGTGAATTGGGCTGAGCAACAACTTGAAAATGATTCGGATTTTCATCGAAAAATCATCTTCAGCGATGAGGCTCATTTCTGGCTGAAAAATATGCGGTATTGGTCAGGCAGCAATCCACACGTACTCCATGAGTCATCATTGCATCCCGAAAAAATTACGGTTTGGTGTGGTTTATGGGCCGGTGGCGTCATTGGGCCGTACTTCTTCCGTGATGATCAAGACCGGCACGTTACTGTGAATTGGATGATATGGACTTGGAGGACATGTGGTTCCAACAGGACGGCGCCACAAGCCACACAGCGAATGTCACAATCAATTTATTGGAAACCAAGTTTGGAGAACGTGTTATCCCACGAAATGGTCCAGTCGCTTGGCCGCCTCGGTCGTGCGATTTGACGCCGTTAGACTATTTCCTGTGGGGCTACGTCAAGTCTATGGTCTATGCCAACAAGCAAGCGACGATTGATGAACTTCGTACGAATATCGAACGTGAAATTGCAGCAGTATCGGCCGATTTATGCTTGAAAACCGTCGAAAATTGGGTTCAGCGTCTGGACTTCTGCAAGCAATCGGAACATCCTCTTTAAGAAATATCGAAGGAACTCTTCAACAGACTCATGAGATCTACAACCCCATACTTGAGCTGCGTACAGTAGTATTGACGCAGCTGTAGAATGAAATGCCATTTGTTTCGCACTATGTGATACATAATTGTTTTTAATGCAGCGTTCCCATATGGATGAAATAGCTCGTTTGACATCTGCTAACTTTTCTTCAAGATGTATGCTTACATATAGGTTTGCTGATAAAAGCCTTCCAAGATATTTGTATTTGCGTACGATCTCCACATCTTCACCATTATACTTCCACTTTTCTAGATTAGAGTACCGGCCACCTCCATCTCTAAATATCATTATTTTGGATTTCTGCAGATTGACTGTTAGATTCCAACTTCTACAATACACGTCAAGTCTGTTAATGATTAGCTGAAGACCGTTCAGAGAGTCATTCAAGAAGACGATGTCGTCCGCATACATCAACGCTGGAATTATTACTCCGTAATAATTTATTCCACCTCGTACAGCATCAGTTAAATCATTAATCATCCCTATCATTAAATCCGACGGATCTGAGATTCCCTTCACTATTCGGTTAACATTCACCTATCGTCGTGATCATTAAATCCGCCGGATACGCTACTTTATCTACATCCCTTTTTATGTTTTCGAAATCAGCTGTTTTCTGATTTGACACTTGAAATTGTGATTGTGGTGTGAAAACAAAAATCTAAGGAATAAAAAATAACAAATGAATACTTTGTTGGTTTTACTTTAAGCTTTTGTTTTGCAATGTTTTGCATTCCAATGTCGTGTTTGATTTATTTTATTTATAAAGTTCAACGTTTTTAGTATTTACATTGTTTGGTCGCATGTTTTGTGTAATGATCTGTATATTCTACGTGTGCCAGATGTTAGTTCATCATTTCTTTGTTTCTGCACTCTCAACGTTCAAAGTTTTTGGCAGTGACCAGGTCAACTCTGTGCCATTATTCCCTTTACATAATTTTGGCGACCTTTGACGATACGCGTCGAGACCAGACTTGAACATTTATACACACTTATCCTTCCCGATTTGTGACAACACCAGAGAAAATTGGAATTCTGTCATGTTTGCATTGCATTGCATTACATCCCGTTTGGTTTTGGCCGAAAATAAGATTGATCCAATGGTGGATGTTATGCCGCACAGTGGTTCAGGTTGTATGGAAGCGCCGAAATAATTCTATATCTCTTAAAGTACTGGACCGATTTTGATGATTTTGATGACCAAAGTGTTTGTATTTTTTTTACTACTATTTACTACTATTTAACATTTTATATAATAAAATTTTAAATAAAAAAATACATTAAAAATCGGCTAAAAACTAATATCTGACGAATAAATATTACTGATTTTTTTATAAAAATAAATTCAAATGTATTTACCTATATTTGTATTTTCATAATTTTTTAAGGTTCCGTACCCAATGGTAACACGGAACCATTATAAATTCACTCTAAGTCTAAAATATCTGTCACGATAAAAACATCAAGAAACGTTCTACTTCTATCTAGAAACTTGAAATTTAGCTCACTCATACATCACGGTATTCCACATATTTGAGACAACATTGAAAAATATTGCGAAACAACTATACAGGGTGGCCAAAATTTGAGCTCAACAAAAAAAAAAATTCTAAAACATATAACATGTTGGGTATCATTCGAAAGGGCTCAAAGCACAGATTTCAAAAATATTTTCCTTAATTTTTTCTGTAAGAAACTTTGGGAGTTATTGCGTTATGAATTAATTAGCACACAAACTAGTTAAAACAATAGCTATCAAATGAGGAAAAAATTAGATTGCTTTGAAGGGAGGTATAGTGAGATTCCCATCTCCATATAACGACAGACTGAAAAAGAGCTGATTTGTCAACGGTATTTGTGAACTTATAAGCGGGGACGCAGCTTGACGCAGCTGAAAATGGTACCGTTGTTTAGGTAAGACTCCAGTGAATATTTTAAGTGAAAAATTCGAATGGAGGGGAGTGGAGCACGTTTGTTCTGCTCTACTGAACTTTCCCACATATTCATTTTTAGACCATTTATTTTAAAAATTCATAGCTGCTTGAAGAATAAGAAAATTAAAATTACGATAACGTTTACGGAATCTTTAGACATATTGTAAAACGTATTTGAAATTTTAAAATGAATATCAACTTGTCGCGGAACATATATTGACTAGAGTACAAGGCACTTCGCTATATGCACAAAAAATGGTTTCATAATGGAGCGACGTTAAAGCTATCGCAACTGTTACCATAAGTGTAAATTTTTCTCCATTCCATCGAAATGTGTTATCCAACTTATATACTTTAGGAATGCATAGCCACTAAGTGTTTCAAACAATTTAAAAATTTTGATTTTTTTCGCCTCTCAAACCACTGTGTGCCGCACTATTTCTGATTCCATTTGCTTGTTTATGCACTTTCAACGTTCAAAGTTATTGGCAACAACAAAAAATGCTAGCCAACCCCACAGCAAAAGCACCAGATCCGCAACGATTTCCTCGCGGATCTGAAACGTCAAACTTTGTATGGAGAGATTCGATCCGTTCGTTTTCAATGATCAAGTGAAAAGTTGTTCACATTACCGACAAGTGGACGATCCCCTTCGAATTAATGATTCAAGGATTCAATGATACCGATTTTCGATTTTTCGTGAATCATTCCCACCGGCGGATTTAATGATAGGGGTGAATATACAGAATGAAGAGTAATGCACTGAGTATACACCCCTGCTTAACTCCCATTGAGGTCCCGAATTCTTCAGAGATTAGATCTTCGTTTGCTGGGTCCTTGAAGTCACCTTTTTTGTGCAGCGGAAAAATTATAGATTTTTTGAACATATCTGAGCTGTGTCGAAGATCCGGTTGAATTCTACTGTAAGTGATTGCATAAACTCGTTTGTGGAATTTTTATAGAACTCAAATGGAATTCGATCATTTCCTGGCGCCTTATTTCGTTTTGAGTTGTTTATAGCTTCCCGGATATCTTGAAGAGTAAAAGGTGCATCCAACTTGTCATATATATATTATAAATATTGACTATAAATGTAAAAGGATAAATTTACTTTTTATTTAGATAAGTTAATTGTTCACCTTTTCCGTTACAGCTGTACGCAGACTTTTGTGCAGTGAATTCGACGACTTTTTTTTTGTTTTTGTTAATTTTTTCTTAAATAAATAATAAAAAAATTTAAACTTTGTTCAAAATGAACCCCTTGTATATTGTTCTATTGAAATACATTTTGATTAAAAATATATTATTTTGAATTTGTGAATAACATCGTTGTTTCTCAGAGTTTCGTCGCTGTACGCAGACTTTTGTGGAACACTGTAAGTTTCTGAATGCTCCCATGCATATAACCTTGAATACGTTCCTTTGGCAATGCTGTTTTACTGCAGAGAAAATTCGTTGCTCATTGACGAATTTGTAACGGCATTTTTAAATGTGATTGTGAACACCAACAACTGTTCTAGCGGGAGGGAAATTATTTTATTTGTTTTATGTTTTGTTTTAAAAACTTTTTTTTTCGTTTGCGTAAAAAATACTTACAAAATACTCACGATGCTCAGACGGGCGTGATTACGATTACCCTGGCGCAAATGTTTGAAAATGTCATTTCGTAGATTTCGGTGAAAAAAGAAAATGCCATTTAGTAGATCTCAGTGAAATAAGCATAAAATATAAAATAAAAAATTTTGATTAATCGCTTAGTTTAGGAGATATCGAGGTTTAAAATTTAAGTAAAGAAATTTATAAAATTTTAGTTTTTGAGTATCAAGACTTTGAAAAAATAAAACTAAAAAAATCGCGCGATTTTTAGATAAATAGATAGACTGACAGACAGACAGACAGACAGATAGAAAGACAGACGAATAGACAGATAGACAGACAGACATATAGATAGACAGATTGAAAAAACAAATGGAAATTGAAGTTGAAAAATAGAACAACAGTGATTGCATCCTACTATGTACTTCCTTACTATCATACCCGAATATCTAAGTGCGCGGGCAAATTTTTAAAAGGTACATAGGTGGAGCGAAGCGCACCAGGTTCAGCTAGTATGTACATATATGCAGCGTTTAAATCACATGTATTCGTCATATCAACCAAAGATAGGCATTATTTAGAAAGAATTAATTAGACAGAAAGCAGGGCCGGACCTTACATAGGAGCGAGTGGCGCAGCCGCGCCAGGCGCTAGAAAGCAAGAGGCGTAAAAACTAAAACAAATTACTATCAAAAAAACAGATCTACTTGTTTGCTAATATGTATTTATATTCTTCACAAACAAATATTTCTCACCGTACTTCTCAAATAAAAATACACACATTTCAATCACTGTACTTTTAAAAATACACACACATTAAAATCACCAAATTTCCATATATATATGCACATAATGTTTTTTTTTTCTATCCCTTCCCGTTCCCACAACATTTCATTCTCTTTCTCTCCATAGCTGCTAGCTAATTGGTATAACAGAATAGTTAGCAGCATTTTTATCTGTACCCAACTACAACCAGAGACAAACATTTGTCTCTGCTGCAACCATAGTAGGCTCTGTTTTTTCATATTAAATATCCAGTCGACCCTTTCAGCCCATTGCCAAAAACGAAATTTTCACTGCCAACATGCTGTGGAGCAGTCTTATCATACCGCTCCATTTGCGCCTACCAAAATCCATACAAATCAACAAACATGTCGGAAGTTGTGGAGCAGGATTCAAATTTCGCGCCAAGGCAATGCGCCTACCTATTTGGTTTCACAACCTTGTTCGATGTATCAAAACGTTCGATTTGACTGAAGAGAAAGAGAGTCAAACTCAGGTCATACGTATTAAAATTTATTGCTTATGTATGTACAGATCGCGACAGAAAGATAGCACATTTGCTTTTTTTTGGATCCCTTTTGCATTGTCGTGTTTTCAACCAATAAAAAATCATTTCCTTCTTATATGTTGTGCATTTAACATTTAATTGATAACAAAACAAGACTACATAAAAAAAATGCAACCTGCGGTTACGAAAACAAAAAAAATTATTCAATTCAGAACATTAGCACTTTAAGTGGTAGATAGCACATTTTTAAAAATATTGAAAATTAGTATGTAATATATTTAATGCCTTGATTCTCCTTGGCTTCGATTATAGTAGATTGTACGCTTGATATACATAAGTAGAAAGGAGCAATTAACTTTAGTAGTTAGAATAGTGGACCAAAATACGAAAAAGTTTAAAATTAGAGAATATTTTTTGGGATTGTTGTGAAAAAAACAACTGGGTCTGGCTTAACTGATTTAGTTTTGAATGAACTTGCTGATTTGGATATTCTATTAGTGAATTGTAGAGAACAAGGGTATGATAATGGTACTTATATGAGAGGGAAACATTGTGGTATGCAAGCGAGAACTAAGGTTTTGGAACCTAGAGCATTGATGATGTTCAATGCTCCACTGATGCAGTTGCATTCTTCGATAATGTTAAGAGTATACATATATGTTTTCTATTCAAGTTCTGTAGGCAGATGGTCGGTTTTAAAAAAAAACATCTTAGTAGTTTGACTCTTAGGCTGCGGTTATCTGTGATTTTTTAAGAGGTTGAGAACTTTTTTTTAAAAAAAAACACAAAAAATTCGAAAAAATGAATGAAATATTTATTTGAATCGATAGTTTGAACCTTGCAATTTAATGTTTAAAGATAATTTCATGCAAATGTTGACTGCGGCTGCGTCTCAGGTAGCCCATCCGCTGAGTCCAATTTTGGCATACTCTTTCACACATATCGGCCGGTATCTCACGAATGAATGCATGGATGTTGGCTTCCAGTGCGTCAATCGAAGCGGGCTTGTCCCTATAGACATTAGCCTTGACATACCCCCACAAAAAATAATCTAATGGTGTCAAATCGCACGATCTAGGCGGCCAATTGACCGGCCCGAAACGTGAAATTAACTGTTCACCAAACTTGCCTCGCAATTGCGCCATTGTTTCGCGTGCTGTGTGGCATGTGGCACCGTCTTGTTGAAACCACATATCATGCAAGTCAAGAACTTCCATTTCGGGCAAAAAAAAGTTTGTTATCATCGCTCGGTAGCGTTCACCATTGACAGTAACGCTGCGATTCGCATCATCTTTGAAGAAATATGGCCCAATAATGCCGCCGGCCCATAAACCGCACCAAACAGTGGCTTTTTCGGGATGCATTGGTAGCTGTTGCAATGCTTCTGGCTGATCTTCACTCCAAATGCGGCAATTTTGCTTATTTACGTACCCATTCAACCAAAAATGAGCCTCATCGCTGAACACAATTTTTCGATAAAAAAGCGGATCCTCGGCTCGGAACCGAGCACGAATTTTGATAGTAAAATTCAATAATTTGCAAGCGTTGTTCATTTGTAAGACGATCCATGGTTAAATTGCAAACCAAACTGAAACTGCTTGACAGTGACACAAGGTACTAAACACACGTCAGCTGTCAAAACCAGTGTTGCCAAAACCAAACCAGCTAAAAAATCACCCTTTATATGTAGCAAGCGTGTAATACAAGCGCACTTGCTCGCGCTTACTCGCACTTGTAAAAATTTGTTACACAACCACCATGCTCTAATAAAATGCATTTAATTTAAAGCGCGAGCAAGCGCTTGTATTACACGCTTGCTATATAACAGCAGCCTTAAGCAGAATAGATGCAATAAAACCACTAAAACTATACTTGGGAAATGTTTATAGGCTTTTGTTGAAATTTCAGAAAATTATGATCAAAAAGTCCAAAATATGCCTCAATCTCTTGGTAGTAAGCTTAGCGAATTTAAATTTATTTGTTGTGTTGTTATTTGGTACATAATATTAGACACAAAGCAGTATTTGCCTTAAGCTTGCAGTTGAAATTTTGTGCTCAGTGAAAAAGTTTTTAGTCGAACTAAGAACTAATGACAAGTTTTTTTGAATTTTTAGATAAGGCGAGACTTAAAGCAAATGAAATTAAAGTTCCTTTTCCAGCAATTTCAACTTAACGGTCCCGAAAAAAAGTAGTTCAGTTTTCATATGAGGATAGGAATGAGGTAATTTTAGACCATCAAGAAAGATTTAGGGTTGAATTTTATGTTGAAGTCAACGCGTCAATTACTCTCTTTCTTCGGGAGATGTTGAAAAGATCAAACATTTTTTAAGTTGCTTTTGGGGCGCTTATTTTTTTTCCTGCGCCAGGCGCCAAAACTGTTAAAACCGGCCCTGACAGAAAGTACTAGCTAGTTGAGAATTGATGAGTGAGTACGCCAAAATAAGTAAGATTAGAAATTAGAGCTGAATATTTTTTTTGAGGTTGGATACAATAAAGATGAATAGGGTATCATATCATGGTCCGTAACTTTACCGTATTTGTTTCTTTTTTTTGATTATTATTTTTTTATTTCATTACCCACTACAATGATGTTGACAAGTATTTTACGAGTAAATCCATAACATTTACATATACAATTGTGGGTTATGTTTTATTGGTTTCAATCGTGGTCTATGTGTGCTGTCGCAAAGAGCTTGACATTGCTTTTGTTTATTTTACCACCCGCGTATGGGTAATAATGTTGTTTTATTAAATCTATCTTCATGTATGTTTGTATCTCTGAGTAAGGTTGTGTTTACATGTCCATTTATATAACGTTCTTTTTTATTCAAAGTCATATAAACATACCTACATACATATGTATGTAGGTAATAAAAAAAAATTGGTAAATGCGATAAACATAAATCTGCAAGTTGTTTACTGGGCTACTTGTCCATAATGGCATCCGACGGGAGATGAAAGGATGATAACGAATACTAAGAAATGAAACTGAAAAAGTAGTTTTTGCCGATACCAGCTGGTGGTCACAGAATTATAACGGACAAGTTTATATTTGTTTAAAACAAAAGAAACTATTATTGAGAAAAATGTTGAGATAAAAGAGTTGTTATATACAGTCGAACCCGGATATAGTCACATCAACCGGGTAGCCAAACTTTGTGACTATAAGCGGGCTGTGCTCTTATCGGGGAAAAAAATATAACTACATTTTTAACAGTATATGAGAAGGCACACATCACAATAGTTTTCTTGTGCATTTTTCTACGTTTACCTGCCCATTATCCTGGTATATTCGTTTTAAATCACGGTGGACTTGAACCCATGTTTACTTTACTGGAAAAGAAAAGGCATGCTTGCGGACAAAAGTCCACCGTGATTTGCAACGGAATATAACCCAGTCGCGGTTTTGCCAGGCCTGACCTCTGAAACTACTTCTAGAAGTACTGGACATAGAATTAGGCCGCATTGCGAGCAATGAAATGATTAAATTATAAAGCAAGTCCTTCCATAATGCAATACTGTCTATCGAACCTAAAACTAATGCAATGGAACACATTACCAAACGAATGCGAGGTAATGCGGCAAGGAAGGACTCAAGAAGTATACGCAGGGCATTTAGAATTGCGTTTGTTTTAAGAGTTTAAGTGAGAAGCGGAGAGGCTCAAATTATACTTGGAAATGTTTTATATGTTATGTAAAATGATTTTTTCGTTTTATAAAAAAGGTCGCAGCATGGAAATAGAAAAACATAAAATTCTGATTAACAGATTTTGAACTGAATTGAAAATAACCCCAAAAATAGCAATTTTTTAAAAATTTTAAAAATTTTAAAAATAACTGGGAAGTGAGCATTTTCTATAATAATGTGTGATATTAAGCGGAATGATTTTGGAATGACTCAATGCGGGTTGTGAATTGTCATCGTAAAACATTGTCAAGATTTCCAGATTGTACAGTTGGGAAATGTTGAGCATATTCATCTCGAATCTGCTACGTTGCGTATCATTGTGTTGTCTTGTATGTGCTCGCTGTACCATTTTTTGTAGACGCATATGTATGTTTTCCAAAGGTTGTAGTTGCGACGCTTTTCCCCATGCAAGTATGCCGTATCTCATATATGATTCCACCAATCCAAAATAGCATTGTCTAAGCACAGTAGATGTGCAGAGATTGCTTAGGGGAAAAAGTGCATACGCTGATTTTCGGAGCTTTTTTATTAAGTCTTCTATGTGATAGCTCCACTTAAAGTTTTAGTCAACTATCACTCCAATATATTTGTACGTTGACAAGTTTTCAATGTACATGGAGCACCCGTCCTCGTCGTTTATGTACCTTTTCCCCCCACTTCTGTGCAAACACGTATGCTCATGCATTTTAAGGTTTATTTTAAATTATGGAATGTGGGGTGGGCGAATATGCATAACTTTAGTTTTTTGTGCATTGATAACCAATCCGTGATCGTGACACCAAGTTGTGATTGCATTAAGCTCCATTTGCATCACTCGTACACCTTCCTCAACGCTTCTGTGGCTCATTACAATTGCTGTGTCGTCCGCGTATGCATAACCCGTGGCGTGTTCTAGTACTGAGAGCAACTCATTCACATATATAATAAAAATAAGTGGGCCCAATTTTGATCCTTGTGAAACACCATTTATGTTACTTTTTCGCTTTGACTTATGTGATTTGCTATTTTTACTTTAAAGCTTCTATTCTGTAGATAATTCGAAAACCATGCTAGGATATTGCCTCTCACTCCTATTTTTTCCAGCTGTCTCAGTATTTGCTTATGGCTCAGTGTGTCAAACGCCTTTTTAAAATCTATAAACAAGACTACTGAGTTTTGACTTTTATGTAGGCTGGAATACAATCTATCGACTATATACCTGTGCAAAATTTCAGGATGATCGGACATCTGGAAGTGGGTGTAAAATCGATTCCCAGATTCCATGCTCACAGAAATGGAAAAGTTAAAAAAGCATCCGCCATATTGGATTTACAACGTCATCAAATAATCCATATTGTGTTGTCTCCGGAATTATACACGTGTGCAAAATTTTAGGATGATCGTATATCTAGAAGTGGGTGTAAAATCGATTCCCAGATTCCATGCTCACAAAAGTGAAGTTAATAAAAAGCTTGTGAAAGCTTGTAAAAAATAATGAAAATTTATTTAAAATCACTGCTCTTATATGCTCAGTATATTATAACACATAACTTAAGGATAATTTAAGCGAACTGGGAGTGGAAAAGCTGCAGTGTATATAATTAAAATAACGAAACAATAATTTCTAATAAATGATGATGTCTCTTTCAATTAGTATGTGCAAAGATCCAAGGATGAGTCATTACTTGTTCCAGTGGCATACGTGACTCTGGGTTAAGTACCAACAACTTGGATATAAAATTAGCGGCCGCTTTCGACACATGCTCTGGCAGCTGGTAATCGATTTTGATAATTTTTTTTAAAAATCTCAATGTCGTGCGGAGGATGAAAGGGTCCTCGGCCAACCAACAATTCATAGCTTAGCACACCCAAATTCCACAAGTCGACATTGGAATTTTGGTGTACGATTTACCTTGCACCATCTCTGGCGGAAGATAATCTAAAGCGCCACAAAATGTTCTTCTACGCTTCGAGCCCGGTTCATGAACACACCATCCGAAATCGGCAATTTTCAGTTCGCCATTATAGCCCAACAAAAGATTGTGTGAATTAATGTCACGGTGAATTACATTGCGTTCGTGCATATAGCACAAAGCCGATGCTACAGATTTTATATACGTGGCGCTATGCTTCTCGTCAAATCGTCTCCCCGGCTGGCCCTGGAGCTTTTCATACAAAGTTCCCTTCGAAGCGTATTCGAGTATCAAATAGACTCGATCATCATCATGAAAGTAGTCATAGAGTCGCAAAATGTGAGGATGACGGAGGTGCGACTGAATTTCGATTTCACGCCGAACCTGATGTTCCAAATCGTTATCGTGGATCTGTTTCTTAAAGAGCACTTTAAGGGCAACGACGAATTTTTACTCCTCTTCTCGGGCTAAGAACACTTTACCGAAGTTTCCACGACCAAGAGCACGGCTTATAACAAAGTTGGACAAAGTCCAAACTTTCTTTCCATCTGAAAGTAATACATATATGTACATAGATATATTTGCAAAGAAAATTCAAGCTGATTTATTTTTACGCCCTACCAGTTATCGTTTTTATAAATTTTTCCCTTGCCATTGCTGTGTCAGTCGAGGACGATGTAGCCCTTGTAATGATAATGGTGGAATTTGCCAAAGGTTTCTTTTGGGCGGTAAATTGTGATTTCTCTTGAACTGGTTTTTCACAAGCTATCCGCTGATGTGCACTTTCGTGGACGGGCTTTATTAATAAGTGATAATTTAAATAATTATTTAAATTCATTTAAATATTATTAGTGTTTTTTTTTTTACCTTTTTTGCAGCTGCCGACTTTGTAGGCATGGAGTCATGCTATTTCGGTAGATTCTCTTTTGCCGTTGCGCGTCTGAGGGCAGGATTACGATAACCCTGGCGCAAAGGTTTGAGAATGCCATTTTGTAGAGCTCGGTGAAATAAGCATAAAATATAAAGTAAAAAAAATTGATTAATCGCTTAGTTTAGGAGATATCGAGATTTAAAAATTAATTTTTTCCTATGGAAATCGCATTGAAATTAATAATTTTTGCTCCGGTGCAAACAAAAGTGTTGCATACATCTGGGAGTAGAACTAGAAACAGTCGGTTTTTAACAATTTAAGTAAAGACATTTTATAAATTAAAAATCGCGCGATTTTTTTAGTTTTATTTTTTCAAAGTCTTGATACTCAAAAACTAAAATTTTATAAAAACCAGACCCAGGAAATCATTCACCCCCCCTCTCACCATTGTTTCCCTCTCCACCAACAAATATAAACCACTTGCACATCTTTCCTCTCGCTCTCACTCATATGGCGCCACAACTAATTACTCACACTCCGTTTTACTTCCTTCATCCAATAAACAAAACAAAAACACCGATATACATATGTACAGACATACATACGAATATGTGGCATGCGCGTCTATGACTGATAGGGGGCACAATACACCTTAAGGTCGCCGCTTCTAAACAGGTCGGTTCCAAACAGGTCGGTTTCAAACAGATCGATTCCAAACAGGTCGGTTCAAAACAGGGCGGTTGCTAACCGGTCGGTTACAGATAGCAGTTAGCGGATATCAGTTAGCGGATAGCGGATTGCAGTAAGCAGGACAATAAGAAACGTTTAGAAGGAGGTGATTCCGCTCACATCAATCATTGACCGCGGCGACATCTTGATATAATAAATCGTAATCATATTCAGATTTAATGGAGCGAAATAATTTAAGAGTATCGGCAAAAAGAAGACACTCAGAATATTTGAAGACTAGTGGGAGGTCGTTGATGACCATCAGAAATAATGCATCTTTCCAACAGTTTGTGCACGGTTCTTTAAACTGATTGAATGTCGTATCGGAATTTATATGATCAGATTCAGATTTAGCTCGTCTTGCTTGAAAATAACTATGTAGTTTGCGTTGTCCCGAAACAAATGTTTTGGTATGCGTGTATAAAATTGACATATGTAAGTAGAAACTATCCACATCGTTGTGTCATCCCATACAAACATATTCTCGAATGTTGTTTTGTTTATCACAAGCTACATCATCAAATATAAACACTGAGTTTCGTTTTGCTTCGGAAGGTGCAATAATTTCACAATAATTTGAAAATTCATTATATTCCATGAATGGATTTTACAAGTTGCCGTAGATATTTATATTTCGGTTGGTGCAGAGACTGCAGCCGTAACAAGAAAGTGCTATAAAACGATAGAATATCGAGTATATCTGGTCATGACGCAAGGTGACTCCCTTAAGGAATACCAGATGTAACTCTAAAAGGAGCCGAAAGATAATCATCAATTTTAACATATTGAACCCTACCAACTACGAATATGTATCACTCAAAGCTTAAACCAACTAAGCAGGGTAGAATGGAATCTTATATTCGATAGTTTCTGAGTAAGGGTACGATGACTAACTTTATCGAAGACTTTTGCAGTAAAAATTACATCAGTTTGCCTACCAAGTTTGAAATGATTCACGACATAGTTTTAAAAAAGTACCAGATTCGTTGAAGTAGATCTTCCATTCGTAAATCCATCTTGATGATCAAATATTACATTTCTTTATTCGTTCAGTAAACATACAGTTCATAATAAAAGACGAATGGTATGGTAAAAATATCTGAAAAAAAGAACAGCAACAACAAAAGCGAAATGGAGTGAAAATAAAAACATACAGTCTTCTGTTTAGTATTTATTTTATAAACATTTTTTTTTTATCATTTATAAAGAGCGGTACTAGGACATTGAAAACTTGGAATATTTAATTTACATTTAATTTTTTTATTTTATAACTATATTATACGTATTTATCTTTGAACTAACCTATATAATAACACTATTCTTTTATAATATTATGACCCCAGGCAAGTGTATTAACACCATTTTCCATTATATATCTCTTATCATCTATATAACTTAGTGCTAGTTTATTAATACATTGTGTATATATGTTATGAATCTTTGACCTAATTATAAACATATTTCCATAGAAAAGTTTCTTTTTATATAAACAATCTCTATAATCATCAATATTCATACCATCTAGTACTGTTTTCTTAACACCTTTAGCTTTTTTAATTTGTTTTCTTTTTTCGATATCTATGGAATACATTTTAGATCGAAGCCCAACGAATTCTCTAATAATTTCACCATTCATCTCATCTTTCATCATCCCGATTATCTTTTTATTTTTATTTGGAATATTATATCGATTATCAGTGGGATAATCTGATGTATCAAATTTCATATCAATATCATCCAGTATATCTTTATAGAAATCTTCAGTTTTGATAGAATATATAAAAGAATCAGTATCCATATAATTTAAAGTTAAATTGTCACCATACTTTGGTTTCATGTATTCATAATGAAAATCATACATCTTCCATTTTGATAAATCGAGTACAGTAAAACCTAAATAAATCGGTTTGTTGTAAGTTACATGAACGCGACTCATTTGAACTGCAACCATATTGTCTGTAAATTGAGTAGAACTATGAAAGTTTGGTTTCGCTATCCAAGCTCGAGCACCTAAATGTTTTCCACAACTTTCCCAATTTGTTACTATCTTTATATCTTTTCGTTTATCAACATTTTCCATCGTTTTACCATAAACAGCATTATTTAATAATTTAAAGAAATTCTTTTCAAATTCATTTTTAGCCAATTTACGGTGATGTGTATTTAAATCAATGTATTGTTTTAACCAACATGATTGCTTGAAACTTAAAATTCTATGTATTTTTAAAATTTTCATTCCGTGCTTAACACACTGTTGAAGGTTTCTATAATGTATGATATACTTTGTTTTATGGTTCAAGTCTGCTATGAGTTTACTAAATTTCGCGTTTGGGCTTTTTTTATTTTCTGCACAAAATGGGAAATCACTATGCTCATCATGAAGATGTTCTGGATATTCCAAGTCAACTTCTAAAATGTAGCCAGATGGAGAGTTTGGTGATACATTGAATACATTGAAATTATCAGTTTCTATCCATTCGAATTTACCATACGGTAGACTTTGAGACATTGCCCAACCATATAAATTATTCGCATCCAAATACGTCAAGTATTCAGAAGCTACTTCACTTTTAAAGTCACTCATATATTTATTATTAGCTTTGGAGTGTCTGCAACAGCATTGCACAAGACCACCCCTAATACCTCTTTGTACAAACGTAAACATATTTATATCAGTAAGTAATTCAAGTCTAATCTTTGTTACTTTTAACATAGCATCCCATGATAAACCAGGTGCTGTATAATATTGACAGGGATCCAGCCCATAGATATTTCTGCAAACTTTTCTAAAATTCTCAAATATATCGGCTAGTAATAAGACATCTGTTTTTAAATATAACTCTAAATAATCTAATAGACTTTCACATTTAAATGTTTGCCATACCGTCTTTGCAAAATCATGTTGTTCTGCAGTACAACTAGAATTGCTAATTGAACTAAAGAATTTATCAAGCGGTGGGAGACTTTTTTCACTTAATCGTTCCCACGAATTTATGTATTCATAGGGAAAAACTCCCTTTTTATTCATTAAGTTGAATTCTTCATCAGCTTGAAGATCGATCTAACAATTTTAAAATCTTCTCTTGACAAATTCTTAGCCAAGGCATCTAAACTAGATGCCATAAATTTAAAAGAGTCCAGGAATCGAATCTCAATTGAATTATAAAATTCAAGTGGGATAGACTTTCTTAATGATATATACCTTTCCTTATTTACTGCAATCACATTTATATTGCCTGGAATATTTGAAAATTCTTTAATGAACAAATGACTGTCATAGCCTGAGAAATTATGAAAAAATACTGGAATAAACTTTGCAATCTGAAATCTTAAATTACATTTGTTATGAGCTGGTCCTCTGTATTTACCTGTCAGATGCCAGTGATCTGCTACACGACTACCATGTAAAGTTCGTTTACAAATATGACAACATTTACTTTCATTATGGAATATGATTTCATCTTTTGTAAGAGGATTCATCGGTTTGTTTATAGATAAATATTTTTCATTGATATCTTGCACATCTTGTACTAAAACCTCAATAAACTTTCGTGATGCATCTAAGCCCTTATAAAGTCGAAACATATTCAATGCACTGTTAAATGAACAATTTATAAAATAGCTAAAGGCGCAAGGAACATGTTCTTGAACTAAAGTAGAAGATGGTATGTTTGGTTCTGGAATGCAAGTATCTACACTTTTAAGAATGCATTCAAAATCTGCATATACCACAAATGGTACATCCAACTGTCTCTCATAATTATAATATTCTACAATTGCCTTTTTAGGGTCTGGCATCTTAGTAACAATTTTCTTACATTCTAACTTATGTTTATTAAAGCTATATTCGTTACCGAAATATTGAAGACAGCTATTACATATAAAAGTCCTATGACCATTTCTTCTTATTTGAGTAGTTATTAATCTGCAAAAAATAAGTTATAAAAAGTATGGAAACAAATTAGATTTTCTTACCTTGAAATATTCTTAATCCAAACATAGTGGAATCGTTCCATGTCTTGTAATAATAACAAATTTATATGAGCTGGTTTTTCTTCAGGCGTGTTATAGTAAGGTCCGACAATCATATTATTTTCCTCCTCGTAACCGAAAACATTAACACTTATGTTCGGATTCAATTGTTCAAATTTTTTGACATCACTTATTTTGAAGGGAAATTCTAAATCTTCAAATTTTAGTGACACTCCATTTTTAAGCAAAATTGTTTTTTCTGTTATATCATTTATACCGTAGGATGAAGTTCTTTGTGGTTTGATATGTGATGGTATTATTGCTGAGATTACCGCCCATTTAAAACAATATTCATCATTATTTTGTATATTAATACAAGCTTTTTTAGTTAATAAAAAACTTGGAAGTTCCATGTATTGGGATCCTTTAATTGGTCGATATTCATTCATATTTATCTCTATATGGATAATTCTTATTAATGCCCATCCACTATCATTTTCTTGAAATTCTTCCATTTTTCCAACAATGTTCGAGCACATTTTATCGTACAATATATTTAACTCTTCCTCATTCTGTACGAGACACATTTTTGATTGAAATGATTTTATTGACACTTGCATATCATCATCATTTTTATTTATTTTCATGTATTCACCAAACAATTCCATATTAAATTTAAAAGAGGAATGTTTATTTAAAAGATGTTTTAAATTTTCACAAATAACACTTTCAGAATCCTTTAAAAATGCTTGGGGTTCTATTATTTCTTCTTTTTTGTTCACGTATATTAATGTCTGAATCCGGTCATTAAATGTGCTTTTAACCACTTGCAATTCTTCACATGTTTCACATGGTTTTGCACTATTATGTTTATGCAAATTCGTTCTAATGTGTGAAGACCAATCATCTTTTGGAACCTCTATTTCACAATCTGTACATATTTTCGTATTGATACTCTTTGAGGAATACACTGAAGAAGTAGTTGGTTTATCTTCAGATGATATTTTTTTAGAGCCATTTAAATTCAAAGTTGTAATGTTTTCATTTGATATTTCATTATGATATAATAGAGCATCACTTCTGTTTAATGTTTTATAACAAATATCACATCGCAGTTTCTTTGAGTGTACATTTAAAACATGTCTCCTTAGATTCTTATTTAAGGAAAATTCCTTTTCACATATGTCACATATAAAACACTTCATTTTCTAAAAAAAACAATAAACCACACAATAAATGAAACAATAAAGCTCTTACTAATAGAACAATCAAAAGTTTTGCGATTATATTCAACGGATTTTATTAGTAGACTACTCAGCGCAACGTAAAAGTTCGTACTGAAAACTTCCCATATCATACCTGAGTCTTATGATATCGAGTGCAAGAAGTGACTGTGAATTATATAATGAGTGACATTTTTTGTATGAATTTAAGTATTTGTCTATAGTATCGTAGTATGTAGTAGTACTGAACACAAAAAGCTCTTTCTAACACAACCTCGGTCCCCATGTATGTGTACAAGTTAATGTTGACTAAAAACACGACTTATCTTTTCGATTGTTATTCTTACACTGGTTTATTATTGTTTTTGATTTTTACAAATTACGCTTACAAACTATATTATTGGGTGCATGGGGTGAATGAATGAAAAGTGCTGACAGTTATATGGATGTGCTTAAGGTTAATGTGCTGAGCAGGAAATGCTGTGTGAGGTGGAAATGCTGTGTGTGGTGGAAGTGCTATGTTCAGTGGAAGTGCTTTGTGGAGGAAAAGTGCTGTGTGTGGGAAAAGTGTAGTGTGAAGGGTCATTGCCTGTTAACTTACAGGGCTGTTAAAAAAATCATAGTGTATTGATAATACTATATTTCTACATCAAAATTTTGTATAAGAACATTATAGTCAGCGACCGAGAGCAACTGCAAAGACAACGTCAACAACAACAACATAATTATATCCTATAGAAAATAAAAGAAAAACAAACAACATATTCGTGTCCGTCAGAAAGTTTCATAAAAAACATGGTCGAAAGATAGAGAGACCAAGACTTTTAAACCTGTCGAAACATGAATATTCCTGCACCAATTTTTGTATAAAAATATCATAGTCAGCGACCGAGAGCAACTGCAAAGACAATATCAACAACAACAACATAGGTATATCCTATAGCAAATAAAAGATAAACAAACAACATATTTGTGTCCATCAGCAAGTTTCATTAAAAAAAAATGGTCGAAAGATAAAGAGACCATGACTTTTAAACATGTCGAAACATGAATATTCCTGCACCAATTTTTGTATAAAAATATCATAGTCAGTGAACGAGAGCAACAGCAAAGACAACAAAAATAACGTAGGTATATTCCATATAAAACAAAAGATAAATGAACAACATATTCATATCCGTCAGCAAATTTCATTAAAAAAAAATGGTCGAAAGATAAAGAGACCAAGACTTTTAAACATGTCGAAACATGAATATCCCCACCAATTTCTACGTCAAAATAATTTTCCTTGAAATATTGTAGTCAGCACTCCTATCTGATCTGGATGAGTAGACCTTGGAAACCGTTCATCCCCTCTCATCAGCAACCAGAATAAACAATCTGATCTAGATGACTATTACCCCCTCTAGCCCAGATACCCATTTCAGCCAACAGCCAAAGTAAACAATCTGATCTTAAACCCCGCTTGCCACCGCTACCCCACTAGTTATGTTGCCAAACATAATAAACAAACATGGATCTTCGATGACCTTGGATTCTAATGACATATTATACATACACACATATATAAAGTAACATAACAATGGCCTTGGATTCTGGATGAGCATTAAACTCCGTTTTGCCCCCGCTTCCCCATTTCAGCCAACAGTCAAAATAAACAATCTCATCTGGATGAGTAGACCCCCTCACCATCGCTCCCCTCTCAGTATTGATTACGTCAGCTTTATCATCGATATGTATGTAAATTGATCTGTGATCTACCAACAATTTTGTTATATGTATTCTCAAACATACATTTTCAACATTTTGTTTATTATTCTTGATGACGTCACATGCGATAAACACTCTTTTTTTATTGATATTCCCGATATGAACACGTGTTTTTTATGATTTTAACCCTTTGTTTATTATTCTTGATGACGTCACTTCCTGGCTCCCTGCTCCCTGTAGCCCAGAATCGGCGAATCTATACTACTACTACTGTTTAAAATGTAGTTATATTTTTTTCCCCGATAAGAGCACAGCCCGCTTATAGTCACAAAGTTTGGCTACCCGGTTGATGTGACTATATCCGGGTTCGACTGTATATAACAACTCTTTTATCTCAACATTTTTCTCAATAATAGTTTCTTTTGTTTTAAACAAATAAAAACTTGTCCGTTATAATTCTGTGACCACCAGCTGGTATCGGCAAAAACTACTTTTTCAGTTTCATTTCTTAGTATTCGTTATCATCCTTTCATCTCCCGTCGGATGCCATTATGGACAAGTAGCCCAGTAAACAACTTGCAGATTTATGTTTATCGCATTTACCAATTTTTTTTTATTACGTTTATATGACTTTGAATAAAAAAGAACGTTATATAAATGGACATGTAAACACAACCTTACTCAGAGATACAAACATACATGAAGATAGATTTAATAAAACAACATTATTACCCATACGCGGGTGGTAAAATAAACGAAAGCAATGTCAAGCTCTTTGCGACAGCACACATAGACCACGATTGAAACCAATAAAACATAACCCACAATTGTATATGTAAATGTTATGGATTTACTCGTAAAATACTTGTCAACATCATTGTAGTGGGTAATGAAATAAAAAAATAATAATCAAAAAAAAGAAACAAATACGGTAAAGTTACGGACCATGATATGATACCCTATTCATCTTTATTGTATCCAACCTCAAAAAAAATATTCAGCTCTAATTTCTAATCTTACTTATTTTGGCGTACTCACTCATCAATTCTCAACTAGCTAGTACTTTCTGTCTAATTAATTCTTTCTAAATAATGCCTATCTTTGGTTGATATGATGAATACATGTGATTTAAACGCTGCATATATGTACATACTAGCTGAACCTGGTGCGCTTCGCTCCACCTATGTACCTTTTAAAAATTTGCCCGCGCACTTAGATATTCGGGTATGATAGTAAGGAAGTACATAGTAGGATGCAATCACTGTTGTTCTATTTTTCAACTTCAATTTCCATTTGTTTTTTCAATCTGTCTATCTATATGTCTGTCTGTCTATCTGACTATATGTCTGTCTTTCTATCTGTCTGTCTGTCTGTCAGTCTATCTATTTATCTATCTGTCTGTCTGCCTGTCTGTCTGTCTCTTTGTCTGTCTGTCTCTTTGTTTGTCTGTCTTTCTGTCTGTCTGCCTGTATGTCTGTCTATCTGTCTGTCTGTCTGTCTGTCTGTCTGTCTGTCTGTCTGTCTGTCAATCTATCTGTTTGTCTGTCTATCTGTCTGTCTGTCTGTCTGTCCGTCTGTCCATTTTAATTGACCAAAATGATTCATATTCACATTTTACCTGAAATTACGACTTTTAGTATGACAGGTACCAAAACCACCCGCATTTGAGTAGCCGCACTATTGCTATGTTGTATTCTATATTAAGAAACACGTATCCTGAAAATGTTACCAAAATCGGTAGGGTAGTTTCCGAGTCTATAAAAGACAAACAAATGCATACATACATACATGCGCCACCTATCAGGTCTAGATCTAATATTTTTCTCTTTTGGCACTGAACCAACATATATTGTGAATATGAGCCTTTTTGGTCCGTAAATATAGAAGTTGTTAATAACTTTACTCCAGCGCCACCTAGCGAGCGGATTTTTAGCCTATCATCTATTCTGATATGCGCACAACACCTCATCAAAGTTTCATCGCAATCGGATGAGCGATGGGCCCTCGTATAGGGTTCGAACATACACGCATTAATTTTTATATAATAGATAGCTGACCCGTGCTCGCCTTGCTTCGCACCCTGCCACTGTTATGGCAAAACAAATTGCATTGGAGATGTGCCGAATTATTTTTCCGATTAGATGGAATTTCAAAAAATCATCCCTTAGCTGACGTCTGTCATTATAGGAATATACTGTGTACTGTGTACCTCAGCCCTTTAGATCCAGCGGTTCGGTCCAATTAAACGATTAAATGGTGTTTGATTGTACAATATGAACAATTCAATTTACAGACCGAAGTGCACAGCATCAAGTATGTAGTACCTATTTATAAAATCTTGATGCACTATCAAAAAATCACACTTTAATAAACTGCTGTGGAAGAAATTATTTGTTTGCGAATACAAAATCCAACGAAATGATCTACTTTTCCAGCCCTTTCGTTGTGCCTTCGCATATATGTACATACATATACATTATGTAATTATGTATGGACATACGAATCCGCTGTAGCAAAACTACCATTCATTAAAGTTTCAACACCTGCCGCAGTACGTACTATGAAAATCACACAGCCACGTAATAGTCCCTTTTCCCCTTCACAAATGCCCCTTTACACTATTCCAAGTCTCATTCGTTGGCTGTCTGTGCATAGAAAGATAGATATATACAATATACTTAATGTAACTAAAAATTGAATTTGCCTTTATTTACAATCATATTCATCGTAGTAGCCCGAGCACAAAACATCAATGGGCAGAAATTCAAATTTCAAATGTGCCACATACACACAACACACTATGACGTCACCAACTGCTGCATGGCTGTTGGCATTGGCATTGCGTCGGTTTCACTGATGGGAAATTGTTTGCGATGATTTCATGAATTGTTTTGAGCACAGCTCAGCTCCAGGATAACACAGAAGGATGATTTATACCTTAAATGAATCCTAAGAGAATTGACTAAAAACCATTTTCTTTGGTTTTAAATCCAATAAGCCATTGATGAGTTAGGGCTGTGTAATGACAGAAATTTTAATATATATATTAATGAATTTTATTTTTTCAAATTCACCCACTTAGAGCTGGAATTTCAAAAAATCCTCTCTTGTCGCTATAGGAATGTCCTGTCCAAATTTCAGCTCTTTAGGTCTGGCGGTTTGGTCTGTGCGTTGTCTGTGAGTCAGTCAGTGAACTGGTTTATATATGGACATTTATATAATTAAGGATTTTTCCGAATTCACCCACTTAGAGATGGAATTTCAAAAAATCCTTCCTTAGCGGACGTCTATGCCATTATAGAAATGTCCTGTCCAAATTTCAGCCCTTTAGTTCTAGCGGTTTGGTCTGTGCGTTGTCCATAAGCCACACTGTTTTATATTTAAGGATGCAAGGATTAAGGATTTTTCCGAATTCACCCACTTAGAGATGCAATTTTAAAAAATCCTCCCTTAGCAGACGTCTATGTCATTATACGAATGTACTGTCCGAATTTCAGCCCTTTAGGTCGAGTGGTTTACTCTGTGCGTTGTCCGTTAGTCACACAGTTCTATATGTATGGAAAAAGGATTCTTCCAAATTCACCCACTTAGAGATGGAATTTCAAAAAATCCTCTCTTAGCGGATGTCTGTGTCACTGTTATGCACCAAAATGAGAACGTTTAATAATCCAAAAATAGAAAAACACACTTATCTCTGCAAAAGTCACTATCAGAATGAACTTATATTTTATTACCACAAAAAGTCTTAACGTCTATCGGTTGGGGTCACTGTCATGCATAGTGCCGCCCGGATATGCTGATGTGCAAATTCAGAGTTCGGTCGTCGCTCCGTAATTTGATCATTTTGTTTGCTTCCAGCACGCAACTATGTGAAATTGCAAGGCATGTAAAACGATCAAATGGATTGTTGCGAGTGTTGACCTTGCACCAGCACATCCGGCACATGCGTATGCATAACATCTCCCTCCCTTAAAACAAACAATATTCTCTTATTGACGATTATTGTTAAAAAAAAAAATTAAATCAAACGTTTATACATGCATTTTAAAATTTAATAATAACGTAACGAACGTATTCAAACTTTACATTTTTAATTCAATCTTATTCTACTATAATTCTTTTTTTTTGTATTTTATTTCTGTTCTTCTGGTTTTTCGAACTTCAAGACCCTTAACGTATTATGTTTCTTAACTATTTCTGGACTTCTGTTATAATAATGGACAATCTTTTCTTTTTCAACAACGGGATTCCGGTTTCTTCTATTAAAACAGTTTTTAAAAAACGTTATTTTACTACCTCTTATAAGTTTCAAAGCATAGTACACAATCAGAACTTTTAAAAACATAGTTGATACGGTAAAAATTCCATTTTTGACTCTCTTTGGTATGGGTTTTAAAAAGTTGTTTACAAAGCTTTCTTCATTTTGTAATTCAATACTTAAGTCTTTTACATCTTTAAGGTTAGTTTTAAGTTTTGTTACTGACACATCTAATGGTTTTATAGAACTCAATTTAGTATTTAAACAATCGTCCAGTCCAAAATAATACTTATCACTATTTACATAACTATAGGTTACATTATCGGTATTTATTTTTGTTTCCAATGTTGTAAATTCACAATTTGAATCCAAATACAATATTCCTGTTCCTTGTATAATATCATCATTCTTAATATTTTCACAGTTACATTGATATTTTGTATCATCTCTTATTGCAAAAAGGTATTTATTTAAACCTAGAGAATGGAATATTTCTATATTATTTAATATTTGCTTAATATTACAGTATTCGATTGATCTACTCATAAATACATTTAAGATGCAATCATCGTGTTTTATTGTACTATGCATAATTATGTCTTTACAAATATGGTATCCTTTTACTTTCTTACATTTGCTAAGATCAAGATTATTATTATATTCCTCTTTGTTTTCTGTTACCACAAAATTTTCCAATACAATATCCAAAATGTAAATATTATTTCCTTTAATGATAGGTAAATTTATTGGTTCGAATAATTCAATATTTTCTTCTTTTAGTAAAGGTATTTCAACTATAATGTTCAGAGTTTTCTTTGCTACGTAGGATTTAATTGTTGATTCCTCAATTATATAGCTATAGTTTTCGATCGTTGGGTCAAAAATTAAGTCTTTCCTCTTTGAATTCCCTTGTAGGATTTCTATCAACTTCGTAGGTCTCAAAATTATTGGATGAACTATATTTGTTTTCAATAGAAAATTTGCCTGTTCTATAATATCGGTTTCCAAATCTAAAGCTAATGTTTTATCTAAGATCTGCCTATGTACTTTTTCAAAATATTTATTTATCATTAATTCCTGGGTAAGGTTGTTTTCTGTTTGAACTAAATTGTTTATTTTATCAACTAAATCATTAATTTTGCTTTCATGTGCTTAGTAACTGTTATGTAAAGCTTTATTCTGTTCGTTTAAAGATTTCATTAAAACTATCTGAGTTTTCTGGCTACTTTGAATTTTTTCGTTATTACTCTGCAGTGTTCTAATAGAATTTTCGTAGTACTCACTGTCTTCATGATCCATAGTTCCAAATAATCCTTTTAATCCGGTCCCAATGAAATTGGCTAGTCCCCTTTTGTTTCTGCCTATCCTAATGCCTAAGAGAGCGTATATGTCTTTTACCCTTCTATCTATGCGAGATGTATGTCTTTGAACTTCCTCTTGAATTTCGTCACATTCCAGTTTGTGAGTACTGCATATTGCACCAAGACCTTGTGATTGTCTGATAATTTTGTCGACACTCAGTTCTATTTCTTCCATATCCAAAGAATTTATCACTGCTATGCATCCTTTTACTTCTTTTATAACTCCTTCTCGTTTAAAATATATTCCATTTGAACTTACTCTCTCTATTTTGTTTGCTAAAGTTGTGTGTAGCAATACACAGAATATTAACCTAGAAGTTGTTTAATCCAATATTAATATATTTTTATTTTACTACATTATATTTTTTTTCGTGAATAATAATTTTACTATCTCATTTAGGTTTAACCTGGTGCCCTAAAGGATTTTATTTTGCTTTTGTTATACTTCATTAGCTTATTATTTCTTCTCACTACAACATAATCCTTATGAACCTGCACTATTTTATATGGACCTACATATTTCTCGCTACTTTTATCTCTTCTATCATTCTCTATCAAAATCTTATCATTTACGCTATAATCTTTAATTTTTGAACCTAATCTTTTATCGTATATTACTTTTGCTTTCTCTCTCATATTCTGCAAGTTTCGTTTAACTTCAGATTCTAGCCGGATAAGTTTTAGCTGAAGTTCTTGCACATAGTCTGTGGTAGTTTTTAATTTTAAGCATTTAGTTTCGTTAGGTGTATTGGCTTTCCTTCCAAACATCATTTCATGAGGGGTAAATCCTGTACTACAGTGTTTTGTGGTATTATGGCAAAAGGCTGCATATCGAAAAAGTTTTTCGTATTCAGGTTTAGTCTTATCTTTTATCATCAACCTTAGGTATTCACCTAATCTAGCATGCGATCTCTCCGTTGATCCATTAGACTGTGGATAAACATTACTTGTTCTTATATGCTTCATTTGAAATAATTTACATAATTCTGACATCAATTGATTTACAAATTCTCCTCCGTTGTCGGTGAGAATATATTTTGGGATTCCAAAATTTAAAATCCATTCTTCGGTAAATGCTCTGGCAACCGTTTCGCTTTTCTTGTCTCTTATTGGGATGTACTTTATATATTTGCTTAAATCATCTTGTACTGTGAGGCTGTATAATATATTATTATTACCTTCTTTGTACGGTCCAGTGAGGTCTAAAGATACCTTTTCTAAACTTTGGTTTGCGCTGGTTACTATTTTCATTGGATTTCTACTAGGGTGCCTATTAATTTTTTGCTTTTGGCATTGAGCACATTTACTTATATATTCTATCACATCACTATTAAGACCTTTCCAGTAAAATTTTTCTCTTATTCTCGAAATTGTGGCTTTTTGTCCACCATGTCCTCCTATTAGATTTTCATGATTTTCTTTTATAATATCTTTCTGCATTTTACTATCGTTTACGACTTCAACATCTAATTCGGATGTAGTGTCACTATCGCTCTCGCTAACTGCATCATTTTCATTCTGGATTACTTCCTTAGTACTAACATTTCCTTTATTTACGTTTTTGTTTACACTCGATGGGGGTGATTTCCTCGGAATATGCCTATCTAAATTCGCTTTACCTGTACTTGAACTGGGAATGTTATCATTTATTTCTTTAAAAATCTTTCTAAGCGCTGTGTCGTCATCTTCTTCTATGAAATCTCTTCCAAAAATATCTACTATGTCTTTTAACGCCTCATCACTTACAACTTTTTCTGCTTCAACAGGATATGCACAATTTTCCTCTAACTTATTCACTGCGGCACTATTTGAAGTTAAGTTCCTACTTAATTGGTCGGCAACAACGTTGTCGACTCCCTTTTTATATTCAATAGAATAATCATACTCTTCTAATTTAAGTCGCCACCTTACTAACCTACTTCCCGGATCCTTGACTCTGAACAACCAAGTTAATGGCCTATGGTCGGTCTTGATTCTAAAATGTTTCCCGTAAACATAAGGTCGAAACTGGCCTATTGCCCATACAACGGCGAGACATTCTTTTTCTGTCGTACTGTAATTTGTTTCAGCTTTATTTAAGCTCCTACTGATGAAGTGAATTGGTAGATCCTTTCCATTGTATTCCTGTGACAGGACGGCTCCTATACCTTTACAACTCGCGTCTGTTGTGATTACAAACTCTTTGCTATAGTCGGGGTAACGCAATATTGTGAAGTCCTTGAGCTTTCGCTTGAGTTCTTCAAAACTAAGGCTTTGTTCCTTTCCCCATTTGAAGCTTACATTTTTTTTCAATAGTGCATGTAGTGGTGCTGCTATTGTGCTAAAGTTCGGTATAAATTTCCTATAGTAACCGATCATGCCCAGAAAGCTCTTAATACCCTTTTGACTAGTTGGTTCTTGTAATCTATCTATGGCCTCTACTTTCTTAAAATTAGGTGACAATCCCTCGCTAGTTATCAGATGTCCCAAGTACTCTACTTCCTTTTTAATAAATTCGGATTTATTTAGCTGAACTTTTAAGTTTGCATTCCTCAGACGTTGTAGTACTAGTCGTAATCTTAAATTGTGCTGCTCCAGGGATTCACCAAATATAACGATATCATCAAGGTAGACGAAGCAGTGTTTTCCTTGAAGCCCATCGAGAACCGTGTTCATCATGCGTTGAAAGCACGCTGGCGCATTTTTAAGACCGAATGGCATTCGAAGGAACTCGAAGTGACCGTAAGGTGTTGAAAATGCTGTTTTCTCTATGCTTTCCTCTGTAAGTGGAATTTGGTGGAACCCAGACGTTAAGTCAAGAGTCGTGAAGAATTTGGCACAACCAAGTCTATCAAGAATTTCTTGGATATTGGGGATTGGATAATTGTCGCTTATCGTGATTTCATTAAGCTTTCTGAAATCTATAACCATTCTCCATTTGGTTTTCCCACTTGCATCTAATTTCTTTGGCACCACCCAAAGAGGACTTGACCATGGTGATTTACTATGTCGAATGATATTTTCCTTTAAGAGTTTTTGAATTTGAAGGTTTACTTCCTCTTCATGTACTCTTGGGTATCTGTATGTCTTTGTATTGATTGGAGAATTATGAATAGTTCTTATATGATGCTTTGCTATGGAAGTTTCTGTAAGATTTTCATCATCCAGACTAAATGTGTCGCTAAATTCTTCAATTAATTCTTTCAGGGTAACTACCTCTTCTGATCTTAAGTGATCTATTCTTATATTTTCCAAGACTTTCAGGAATCGTTCATCCGTTTGCCCATTATCAAACTTGCCTTTGTCCTTAATGACTTGATTTTCCTGAATTTCAATCTTTTTTTCCTCAGTAGCTAGTGACGTTGTAAGCACATTCGACTGTGACTTATCGCAGTTTAGTCTTACTGTTTCAATACCGTTTTCAACTCTTAAAACATTGTTTTTGCAATCTATTAATACCTCGAAGTAGTTCAAAAAGTCGTTGCCTATAATACCATCATAATTACTTAATACATCCTCAGTTATTATAAAAAATCTAAATTTTTTCACGAAATTCGCACTTCATTCAATTTCCAGTTCAGCACTTCCTAGACAGATTCTATTTGTTCTGCCGATTCCTTTTAAAATAAGGGTGTCACTCCTATTCAAATCATTTTCAAAAATACATTTTTGTTTCAGTAAAGATACCTCTGAACCTGTATCTATCAACATTTTAAAACTCTTATTTTTATAAGTCATACTAACGTGAGGACTTCCCGCTAAAATGGACGAAATAGTTGCCTCTCTAACTATTCGTCTTTGCGAAAAGGGTTATTCACTGATTGGTTTTTGTTATTATTTTCATATGTAGTCTTAGTTTTATCGAAATTACGAGAATTAAAATTATCTTTTTGTTTATTTAATGTATTTAAGTTAGCTCCTGATTGTCTATTTCCCTGGTTTCTAAAGCAGTTCTTTGAAATGTGACCCGTTCGACCGCATGAGTAACATTTAATGTTTTTGATATGGTTAATTTTCACTAGATTTCTCGCAGTATATTCGCATGGAATAGCATTCTGATCTCTTCTTTTGAAATAACCTAAACGAATCTCCTCTTCCATTGCTAACTGACTTGCTTCTGCTAAAGTTTTAGGACGCTGTGTGTTCACAAAAGTTCCTATCGCATTCTGCAATCCCGAAATGAATGCGTTAAGCATGTCTTTTTCAATCGAAATTTTCTGACCGTAATATGTTAAGTCATCAGAATCATCTTCTATATAAAGAGACTGAATTCTTCTACGAGCGAGAGTTTCGCATCTTTGAGTAAACTGAACTACAGTTTCATTCTGGCCCTGTTTAATTCTGGTCATCTCCAAATGTAATTGTAAACTTGAATGTGTATCCCTAAATACTCTGTTTAATTCGTATTTTAGCTCTTGCCATGTCTTAATGTTTTTGTTCATTAAAATGATCTCTGCATTGCCTGAAATTCTACTTTTAATTAGCGTCAATAGAAATGATTTTTGTGATATAGAGGCCAACTTCATTGCGTTTTCGCAATTTTGTATAAAATTGTGTGCCTTTGAAGGGTCACTATTAAATTGGGGTATCAGCTTTATTAAGTCATTCAAATTTACTGATTCACTAAAGACATTACCTACACTTTGAATTTGTATTGGAAATGGATTTGATATATGACTTTCGTCAATGGATTTAAATTCAGGAATCATTTTGTTATTGTTTGAATTTGCATTAGTACTTGTACTTTGCATACACATTTCCTTTATTTTTTTTATAGCATCTTTAACTAGTGGGGAATTTTCTACATTGACTTTATTTCTTTCTTCTATTGTTACCATGAATAGCTTTCTTGACCAAGTTGTGTCTTCATAAAATATTAGATAATCTTCCTCACCGTTATCTCCTATAATTATTTTTAAATTATTTACTATATCTGCTAAACTCATTTGGACTATGTTTCCGGTTTTACTGCCTATACATCTAAATTTTTCTACTAATTGTTCGTCCGTAAATTCGATTTTGTCTATGGAAGCCATTTTCCTTTATTTGTTATTAAATATTTTTGATAAATTTATAACACTAATAAATACTTAGATGATAATTAATATAGGCTTACAGGTTTGCTTTCATTTGTTGTTGTTACTTTCGATTCTGCTTGCTGATGCTCTTTCCCGCTGCGTTCGTTACCGCTTGCTGACGTTTCTTTCGGCTGCGTACTTCTGTTTCTGATACTTTTACTTTGCTGCTTCTATGGTGTTTTGTGCGTTATTTTTGCGTAAAATCAACCGAATAACTATGAGTGTTTCAAATCAGAATAAACTCTCGGCTTTTCGTACTATTTTATTATCGTCTCACTACCGAATAACAATGAGTTTTTCATATCAGAATAAACTCTCGGCTTTTGTGCTTTTTTTTTTTGTTTGTTAACTAACGTTCACTCGCTAAATACACCGAATAACTATGAGTATTTTAAATAAGGATTAACTCTCGGCTTTTTATGCGCGTTTCACTTTTTGTTAACTTGATTCGTTTTTTTTTTCTTTCGTTACCCGAATTACTTGAATACGTTCAGAGAATTAAGAATGTATTCTCGGTTTTTCATAAAAGAATCCCACCGCTGCCACCAATTTTGTTATGCACCAAAATGAGAACGTTTAATAATCCAAAAATAGAAAAACACACTTATCTCTGCAAAAGTCACTATCAGAATGAACTTATATTTTATTACCACAAAAAGTCTTAACGTCTATCGGTTGGGGTCACTGTCATGCATAGTGCCGCCCGGATATGCTGATGTGCAAATTCAGAGTTCGGTCGTCGCTCCGTAATTTGATCATTTTGTTTGCTTCCAGCACGCAACTATGTGAAATTGCAAGGCATGTAAAACGATCAAATGGATTGTTGCGAGTGTTGACCTTGCACCAGCACATCCGGCACATGCGTATGCATAACATCACCATAGGAATGTCCTGTCCAAATTTCAGCTCTTTAGGTTTGGTCTGTGCGTTGTCTGTCAGTCAGTCAGTGAACTGTTTTATATATAGAGATGTATATGTATTATTCAAAATAGTGACATCTCCGAGATTTCCAATTTTTTTGCACAATATTTTTAATCAGTATTATACTATTGGCACGCCTTCTTAAGACTTACCCACTGTTCCTGAGATGTTTAGTATTGGTTCCCTTAAATTGGGAATAAAAGGTGACTATGTACATCCATATTATCCGGGATAGTCTAGCAGCTATAAAAGCTGATTGACTCCAAAACAATCCTGAACTGCTTCAATATTCTCCAAGATCTCTCCCATAGAAACAAAGTGAAGCTTTGGTGGGTGCCCAGACGCGTAAAGCCAAACCCCAGACTCAACTCAGAGCACACGTGGCCTGTAGTGTACTGGGGTTTGTTTTTTCGTTATTTTCATTCCAACATAACAAATGCCAGTATGGATCTTCAGAGCACTCTCTGTTTTGAATTCGCTCGGAATCTGCTAAGCTCAAATTCAGTGATCAGGTTAGTGTACGCTGTGTTGGTATGTATCTGTTCTGTACAACACAGAGATAAGCCTTGTTGTAGTAACGATTTGGCAAATAGCAATGTATGTGTGACGTCACAGAGAAGCTGCGTAAAATTAGCAAGAACATCTGATTAGAAAAATTAGAAATCTTGATTCGCCTTCAAAACAGATCCTAATATCGTACTACTCTCATCACGGCTACCATACTGAATTTGACGCCATTTATTGTGGTATTTGATTTTCTTTCAGTGGGATTTTCCTAGCATTACCAAGGTTACATGCGATTATTGTGCTTGGTAGTACACTTACGGACACCTCTTATAACCGGATGGGTTTCAAAGAACGGAAATAAATACACGATTTTTCATATAAAAAATTCTCCCATAACCGGACACGGATACCAATTTTCGTAACTGCAATAGAATGTCGCTCTCTCCTAACTGGACAAAACACATCTGCGTGTGGGAAACTTTTTACATACTTTATTTTGTTTCCTCTTCTTTACACTTTGCAAAGAAACAAAACCACAATGTAAACTGTGAAGTGTGTCTTTGCGTTATTATCACGTTCGCGGACACATAATTTTCGGTGGGGAACGCTAGTATGACACACGCACACCTCCCGGATTTTGAGAGATATTTTTTTATATTATTTTGTGCAAATTTTGTATAAATATACAAATGATTCCGCTGGTCACAGTGAAGTGAATATTTATCTCTGGTTGGACAAATAATGCCGGAATATGGAAGTATACTGTATTTCTCGTCAGTGTATCCCGTCTTGTCCTAACATACCTAAAGTTGTCATGACCCGCTAATTTCCTCAACCATTGACCGCATATGCTGTCTTATCCGAGAACGTGTTTTCCAACAACTATGTGCATTTATAAATCCCATTGCATTTTTAAATAGGTTTGTAGGTAAGTTAAATGTATGTATGTATTTGTAATTTTAAGCTTTATGAGCATTGTCATAGACAGAAATTAGTATTATAGTATTTTTCGTTAATTTGTGCTTATCACATGAAAATTCATTCCTTTATAAAATAAAAGTAATACCATATCATGTCCATTGTGTTTTTTTTTATAAAGAATATCAATTAATTTTTTTCTCCCATAACCGGACAAATCAGTCCGTCGACTGCTTTCATCGTATACGCACGCGTTTTACCATTTTTTCCATGAATTCTAAATGCAATAAGTGTTTTAAATTAATTTCTGATAAGAATTTTTTATCATGTGGCTTATGTGGCTTAAACTCGCATTTCGACTGTTGCAATATCAACAAAAGAGACATAAAAACTATAAACTCTTATGTGAATTTATTTTACAAGTGTGAAAAGTGCATTAATATTCCATTGCAAGCATGCATTCAAAAGATGAGAGAGCTCTCAGTGTACTTGCTGGAAAGCAGCTCTCAAAGTTCTTCCTCCCAGAGCTTGCTTGCAAAAACATTGCCTGCGAATTCGGGCCGTTATAATATTCGCGATTCCACTCGAGCAAAAAGAATCCCATCGGTCAATCAACCCAACAAACGGCTGTCCACCTCCGCTGATCGGCGTGTTCCAATTACATTGTCATCGACTCCATCTGTTCGTCTTTCCTCAGAGCACCGTAAACTTTCAACCTGCTCTCTTTCTAACGCCACGGCTGTTGTTGTTGCACCGGAGTCAATAGAACTGACAAGATCATCATCGTCTCCTATTCTCTCGTTCGATTCTGCCGGCGATGTTGCTAATGTTTCTACTCCACCTGCTTCTGCTGCTGTGGTTTCTATTGACGATGTTGGCGCCGATGTTGCTGTTGATGTTGCTTGTCCCAATGTTGTTGTTGCTGGCCCGACTGATGCTGTTGCTGTTGCTACTCTAGAAACTGATGTCATTGGTCCCAATGTTTCTACTGTATGCCTGGAGAATGTCGCCGCTGATGGTATTTCGGCACCTGTATGGTCTGTTGTTCGCAACAAAAAGCAAAAACACAAACAGCTGTTTGGCTCTGATATTGAAGCTGTCACTGACCTACCATCTGTACCAAGATTGCGTTTTCTACATTTATCTCGTCTGTGTAACACAGTCACCGAAGACGATATTATGAATTACTTATCACGCAGGCTTAATCTGCCTAAATCCAGCATGGTTTGCTCCAAGTTAGTAAAAAGGGAAACAGATATAACTTCTCTTCGTTTTATAAATTTTAAACTTGGTATCGCAGCTGGCTCATTCAATGCTGCTCTTCAACCGTCTATTTGGCCTGTCGGAGTACAGATAAAGGAGTTTCTAAGCCGTCCAAAAAACGGTGCACCTGTTCAACAAGGGGACCAAACATAAAATTTGCCGATACCTCTGTGACTGCTGCGGCCAATGAATCTCTCTCTATGTTCTATCAGAATGTAGGGGGAATGCGAACTAAAATACACGACTTCTTTATTGCTGCTGCTGATTGTCCTTACAACATCATCGTTCTCACTGAAACTTGGTTGAACAATAATTTTCTTACCTCGGAATTGTTTACATCTGATTTCGATGTCATCCGGAAGGACCGATGCTACGATCAAGCTGGTTTAAGTAGAGGTGGTGGTGTTTTATTTGCGGTTCGTTCTAATTTTAAGAGTAGGCAAATTATTTTACCTAATTCATCTCCTGAGATTGAACAAATCTGTGTTTGTGTGGATTTGCTTATGTATGCTGATAATAGAATTATTCATGTATACTTTTTTGTTTCTTATATTCCTCCTTCTTCTAATTGTTCAATATATGATGCTCACATAAAAAATATTAGTGATATTATGAGAAATCTGGATGAAAATAACTATTGTGTAACTTTAGGAGATTTTAATCTACCAAATTTGAAATGGATATTTTCAGATGAAGAAAAACGTATTTTGCCTTATAATGTATCTCATGATTTTGAAGTTAATTTAATTGACGGTATTACTTCTTTGAATATGTATCAAGTTAATCATGTTTGTAATTCCATGAGTCGTATTTTAGACTTGGTTTTTGTAGATCAAGATCTTGAGGTGCAATTGGATGAAGCAAGTTTTCCATTACTAAGCAATAGTATTTTTCATAAGGCACTTGAAGTCATGTTCAACTTTTCTGTTCTTAGTGAATCAAACTCTTTTAGTAACATTATAGCTCCAATTTATGATTTTAAAAATGCGGATTTTGTTGCTATGAATTGTTTTTTTGAATCTGTAAACTGGCAAAATGTATTCGATAGTACTAATTTAGATGCAGCTTTTACAATGTTTCGAAACATTATAGATTCTGCTATTCTTAATTTTGTCCCAACGAAAATTTTTAAGAATTCTAAGAGACCAGTTTGGTTTAATAGAAGTTTATCCAGACTTAAAAATGCCATGAATAAGCTTCATAAAAAAAGAAAATTATCGGTTTGTTTTCGGGAACAATTTTATCAATTACGAAAGGAGTATGAATTTCTGAAAAAATTTATATACAGGCAATACATATGGTCTCTTGAATCAAAAATTAAAAATAATTCTAAATCTTTCTGGGCTTTTTTGAATAAAAAACGTAGATCGCTTGGGATTCCATCTAACATGACCTACAATGGAGTTTCTACAAATGATTTAAACCAAATATGTAACAGTTTCGCATCTTTTTTTCAATCAAATTTTATTGATATGAGGATTGATTGTGAAAACTGCTTTGGCGTAAACTCGATAACGGATGTCGGTAGCCTTCAATTATATGAGGATGAAGTAATGGCTATGTTATCATCTCTAGATAACAATATTTCCATTGCTCCAGATAATATTCCACCGTTGCTTCTTAAATCCTGTAAGATGAGTTTAGCGAATCCTCTTTGCTTCATCTTTAATATGTCTTTACGACAAGGCAAATTTTTAGACTGTTGGAAGCATTCGTATATAACTCCTTTGCACAAATCTGGTTCTAAAGGTTCTGTAGATAACTACAGACCTATAGCTAAGCTCCAGCTAATACCTAAAGTGTTTGAGGCAATCGTTAAAAAGAAACTCTACAATATTGTACAAAATCATATTTCAGAGTACCAACATGGGTTTGTAAGTGGTAGATCTACCACTACTAATTTATCCATTTTCAGTAATTACTGTCTTAATAATTTAGAAAATCGCTTACAAGTCGATACTATTTATACCGATTTTTCAAAGGCTTTCGATCGTGTACAGCATAATATCCTTATAAAAAAGCTTGAGCTGCTTGGATTTCATTCTAAGTTTCTTGATTGGCTAAAAAGTTATCTACTTGGACGCAAACAGTTTGTCAAAATTGGAAATTTTTTGTCTGAAGAAATTATAAACTTTTCGGGTGTACCCCAAGGCAGTCACCTTGGACCGCTCCTCTTTCTTCTTTTTATAAACGACTTACCGTCTCAGGTATCCTTTGCGAAGTGTCTTCTGTATGCTGATGATCTCAAGATTTTCAGTTCAATAAGTTCTTTATCAGAGGCAACTAAAGTTCAAACCGATCTGAACTCTATAGTTGATTGGTGTAATCGCAACGGTTTGCATTTTAATGCTAGTAAATGTAGTGTGGTAACCTTCTCAAAGATTTTCAGTCCCATTTGCTTCCAATACAAAATTGAAAATCATGTCTTGCAAAGGATAACTAGCCAAAGGGATCTTGGAGTTATTTTTGACTCTCAAATGAATTTCTCTTTACAAATTGACCATATGGTTTCCCGGGCAAACTCAATGTTAGGATTTGTGATTAGAAATTCTAAGGTGTTTGAAGATCCGTACACGTTAAAAACTTTATATTTATCGCTTGTTCGGCCTATTCTTGAATATTGCTGCGTTATTTGGAATCCCTATCATCAAACTAGTATTTATCGAATTGAAAGAGTTCAGAAAAGATTTACGAAGTTTGCTTTGCGAAAGATTTTTAGAAATTCAAATGTTCCTACGTATGAGATCAGATGTAGATTAATTGGATTGAAACCGTTGGTCTCAAGAAGAAAATTATATTTGATACTTTTTGCCTTTGATGTCTTAAATTGTCAAATAAATTGTCCGCTGTTACTTTCAATGTTTAAAATTTATGCACCATCTCGTAGCTTACGACCAAGAGAGTTTGATTTCTTACATGTTCCTTACCATTTTACAAATTATGCGAGAAATAATCCAATTACATCTGCTTGTATTACCTATAATCAATTCGATTATGCTATAGATTTTAATATTAATAGATTAGCTCTTAAGAATATTATTAGGGAATTGTTATGATTGCTATTTTTTTCTTTTTTTTCTTTTTTATTCTGTAGTCTCTTAAAAGTTGTATGAAACTTGATTGACGAAAATAAATAAATAAATAAATAAATTTCTCGGTACCGTCAGTGTCCGGTTATGAGAGAGTTCACTGTATTTGCATCTCATCAGACTCGATCATTTTTATTTCATGGTAAATTCGAGCAGCCGATGGAAACATTCCTGAAATGAAGTATGATTCGAATACAGTGGACGTCCAGTATAACGAATACCCGATATAGCGAATTTTCGATATAACGAACACTTTTCAGATTTACATTAGTATCTCTATATAGCGAACGATTTGCTATCCGATATAGCGAACATACATACTAATTGCGCATCTGTTCTTGTTTCCATACGATAGTGTTTTTCAGTTTTTTTTTTCTCTGCGTTTGCATGTCCACATACCCAATGACTAAACAATTATACCATGTTTTTTGTCTTCTTCTTCCACTCATCGCCTACTTGTTTGAATACGGTTACTTTTGGCTACTCCAAAATGTTTGAATTTTATGCTCACACTCAAAATGTTTAGTGGCCTAGTCTCGAGCTCTTATGCCACCCAACGTTACGCCGTTAATACAACTATTGGACCAAAACGCCATCCGCCTAACAAAGCTCCATTACCGCAATAGCTTGCTGACAGGACATCACTAATGCGCTAAGAGAATTCAAACTCCTTGATGCAATTGTCCTTATGGACCGAGAATAGAATAAACTCTCGAGTCTAATGCTTTAAAAATGTTGGAGAAATATTTTGGTTGAAGACTCAGGAGGATGAAATTCCACTTTCATTATTACGGCAAGATGACGAAGTTTTGGCAATGCAGAGTACTTTAAGTCCTGTTAACCGTGTTTTCCCGAAGGTAACCCACTTTATTTATATAAATCGCTCAGCAACGTGCTACTATCACAGACCTAGAAACTTAGAACAATACTGAAATCAATTGACAAGAACAAGCATACGATGACACTGTTGAACTAAAATCTGAAAGCGAAGATGAGTTAGGTGACGGTATCAGTATTCTTGGAGCTCCAATAAAACATGCTTAAGCAGCCAGTTGCTTAGCTTGTGTGTTATGATGGGGACAAGAAGCCAATGCTGATATGGCAGACAGGTTTACGTTGAGACGGCTTTAAGGAAAAACTTTGCAGTAAAACGAAGTTTTATCGGTGATTTTTTTTTTCAAAGTAATTTACAAAATTTGTAAACTTAAATGGCAGGACCATCATCTATTCAATTTAACATTAAATAAAAACGTCTAAATAAACACATTTTTTAATGACTTCTTCTACAAAAAGTATAAAAAATCGATCGATATAACGAACGCGCTCGATATAGTGAATAACCTTAAACATTATATAATTCGTTATACTGGACGTCCACCTTACTTGTTTGGTTATCTTGCCAACGCGTAAATATCCAAATACTTCGGCTACATTAACTTGAATGTATGAAATTGATTTTTGATAATTGTGTTAGTTCCTTGTTTTAGCAACTCATCATTTTTAATTATATTTCTTGTAATGTTTTTGGAACTTTAAATCAATTTGAGCGTTACAATTTCTTTGCTTTACTTTGCAAGACTGCTTTACACGCGAGGCCACTTTATTAGTTTGGGAATGTTGACAGGTATATAATTTTCTAAATTCATATCGATAAGCATGTGCAATTGCCTAAATGATATCCAGTTGGTGTTCGTTTAATATGAAAATTCTTGAATCCAAATATCACATTTTTCTTCGGCTACACCCTCTCCTACTAACTTACTCTGTATTATAATAGTAAACTGTTCATCTTCGATAATTTGTCATTACACAATTTTGTAATGATTTCTTTTAAATTTTCTTCGTACATCATTGGTGGATATCTGAATTGACAAACTGGAAGAAACCACAAAAAGTAAAAATTAAAATAAAAAAGTTCGCACTTAGAATCACTGATCGGAAAAGATAGTTTTATTTTTCCCGTAGTATTGAACGTCAATGCTATTTCAGCCCTTCAAGCTTCAACACAAGTGCATTCAAATACGAATTACAAAACGTTAGTTTTCTTTCGTTGCTCCTCTACGCACTCTTAACGCCACTAACTAACGCTCTAATACTCTCTGGGCTGAGCAAACTTAAAGCGAATTCGAAACAGAGTGCTCTGAACCAGGGTTACCTTTGGGACCCTTTGGGGTCAAATGGAACCTTTTTTGATGGCACGGACCCCAGGACCCGCCTTTTTGAAAATCATCGAACCCTTTCTGTAAATTGAGAAACAATTGACACATTCAACCGAAATTCCTTCACTTCTTTTAGTAGATAAAGTACCGACAGCAATCACACTTTTGCATTAACCGGATTTCTATCTATGCATTTTTTTGCCAACGACAGAATGTAAATCTTCGTTGTAAACAGACACATTCAAATAGTTGGTGCGTTTCGTTTGTCATACTTCATTGCATTTAAATTTCTCGTATCCTCATATAAGGTCTGTTCAGTAACTCTGTGCTGGACAGAAAAGTACAGAAAAGTACAGGTTTTGGTGTTCAATACAAAAAGTTTCTGTCCGAGACTGATCTTTTTAGTGTTCAGTAACTCCGTGCTGGACAACTTTTCTGCACTTACTTTTGAGGTAGAACAGAATTGTGAGAAATGTCAAAATCAGCTGTAATTAAATATGGCTGTATTTTTCTGTGCTGACTTGATCTGACATTTTCCCACAAATCTGTGCGGTTCTGATCTGACTGATTAACGGCCGATTTCTTGACAGAGTACTAGCCCTAATACTGGGGTTTAGACCAAATGCTAGTACTCAAATCGGTACTAAGTCATTTCTTCACCAGGTACTAACTGCCTAACTCCCTGAATTTGGTACTGGACCCTCAAAATTGCCGGACTAGTAGCGTTAATACCTGAAAAAGTCAATTTCATTTCTTCACAACAAAAATAGTACTCGATTTTTATATTTTCTTGACTGCATTCTATAATTGGTTATAATTTGTGTATTTCGTGTAAATTGATAAAATGATTTCGATGACGTCGAAAACGACGAAGGAATCAAAGTTCGTGGATTTAACCGCCACATCTACCATGTGCCACAACGGAGTAAGTACAGTAAATAATTGGGACGATGTGGATGCTGCTGCTGCATTTTATCGCTTTGCTGAGTTCCCCCGGTCAATCGGTGCAATTGTTTGGACCCATATTAAATTGCAATTACCTGATGGGGAATTGGTGAGTGCAGTAACATATGTGCATCAATATTTTATTTGTTTCGTTTGTAGAGCGAAGGTTTTCGTAACCGCAAAGGCTGGTTTTCTCTCAACGGGCAAACAATATCGTCACCCGATCTCAAAATTTTGAACATTGTTGCACGTTGGGCGGGATCTGTACATGATCAAACAATTTTTCGTCACTCGAATGTGCGGGGGTGATTGCGGATGACTGCGGATACTCGAACACACCATATTTGGCGACTCCATATACTGCGAATAATTCTGATTTTCCCCAAAATCGACGTATGCAAATATGTATACCAAATGTAGTGGAGCGTCAGTATGGTGTTTGGAAACGTCGATTTCCAGTTTTGGCATATGGTATGCGTTTGAAGACCAGCACAGCGGAAAAAAGAATAACAGCATGCGCAATTCTTTTTCAACTACGATAATAAAAAAATACTTATTTCAATTCGATTTCTCAGGTGAATCCAAAACCTCTGCATGTGTTATAGCGAATGCGTTTACATTCAATACTGCATCCAATGTAATCGCATTCAACACTGCATCGGGTGGGTTTTTATTCGATTGCATACTGTCGCAGTCATACGATGCCAAACCGGAAAGAAGATGGCCATAATAATATGGACAGAACTCCAACATAGCGCCGGATACTTCCATTTTTGGCACATTTTGGCATTGCTTCTCTCGAGAGCAAAACGATTTCGAAACAAAATAATAAAAAAAATGACAGAAAACGGCCGAAATTATATAAAAATTTAATTTCACAAGTCAATGTAGTAAAATCGATTTTATACCAGCTTAGACGTATTAGGTTTCTAATACGGCTGCGCGAACTTAGTACCGGTACTAGCAATGTGAAGAAATGCACAAGTACTAGCTTTTCGTTGATACCGAGTACTAGAGATAGCTCCAGAGCTAGCTGGTTCGGGTATTAGACAGACTTAGTACCAGACCTGTAAAATTCAAGTACAAGTACAAGTACAAGTACAATTACCTTGTACTTATTTTTTTTAAGTATAAGTACAATTCCTTGGTACTTGTACTTAAAAATTTCAAATACCAGTACCGTGACTTGTACTTGTACTTGCAATTCCTTCAAAGTACTTGAAAATATGATCTTAAGTACTTTATTACTTAAAAATTGTACTTAAGTCGTTTTCAATTCCTTTCAATTCCTTTTAAGTACTTTTAATTACTTTCAATTCCTCAATTCCTTTTAAAGTACTTTAATTCCTTTTAATTCCTTTTAAGTATTTTAATTCCTTTTGTACATTACATACATAATTTCAGTTTAAACATTCCCTCTCTATAACTATTATTATAAAATTATACATTTTATAGGCAAATATTGTGAAAATTCTAAAATGCATAAAATAATATAAATTATATTGACGATAATAGTTACACAGAAAGCTAGAAGCAGGGATTACCAAAATCTTTTTTTTTTGTTTTGAAAGGTTATTGCCGAAAATATGTTCAAAAATACCATCCCCCCATCATCGAAACTGTTTAACTCCAAATATATAAAAAAAAGCAAGGTTTGCAGATGTTGAACGATAACTACAGCGATAGTCATAAGTTGTATAGTTTCTGATAAATTCACATCCATAAATTAAATTTTGCGACTGATAAATTCAGATAAAATTTGATTTACTGTTCTTTTTATTGTTCATGCCTCCTTATATTTGAAATTGTCATTAAAATCTCTGTGGCAGCTCTATCAAAACTGACAAGCTTGGCCTTTCAAAAAAAAAAAAAGATTTTGGTAATCCCTGCTTCTAGCTTTCTGTGTAACTATTATCGTCAATATAATTTATATTATTTTATGCATTTTAGAATTTTCACAATATTTGCCTATAAAATGTATAATTTTATAATAATAGTTATAGAGAGGGAATGTTTAAACTGAAATTATGTATGTAATGTACAAAAGGAATTAAAATACTTAAAAGGAATTAAAAGGAATTAAAGTACTTTAAAAGGAATTGAGGAATTGAAAGTAATTAAAAGTACTTAAAAGGAATTGAAAGGAATTGAAAACGACTTAAGTACAATTTTTAAGTAATAAAGTACTTAAGATCATATTTTCAAGTACTTTGAAGGAATTGCAAGTACAAGTACAAGTCCCGGTACTGGTATTTGAAATTTTTAAGTACAAGTACCAAGGAATTGTACTTGTACTTAAAAAAAATAAGTACAAGGTAATTGTACTTAAGTTGTACTTAAGTCCCAAAATACTTCATTGTACTTAAGTTGTACTTAAGTCCCAAAATACTTCATTACTTTACAGGTCTGCTTAGTACTAATGTGAAGAAATCGGCCGTAAGAGTTTTTATGCATAAGCTTTATATATATGTATTTAAGTAACTGGACAAAAATACAAAAAAAATATTAATAAAACTAGCTGTAGCCCGGTGCGCTTCGCTCCACCTATCTTTTCAAAATTTGCCCGCGCACATAGTTATTTGGGTATGATAGAAAGGAAGTACATAGTAGAAAGCAATCACTGCTGCTCTATTTTCAACTTCGATTTCCATTTTCTTTTCTCTATCTGTTTGTCTGTCTATCTGTCTACCTACCTATCTATCTATCTATCTATCTATCTATCTATCTATCTATCTATCTATCTGTCATGTCCTGTTTTTCTGTCTATCTGTCTGTCTGTCTATCTGTCTGTCTGTCCATCTATCTGCCTGTCTGTCTGTCTATCTGCCTGTCTGTCTGTCTATCTGTCTGTCTATCTGTCTGTCTGTCTATCTGTCTGTCTATCTGTCTGTCTGCCTGTCTGTCTATCTGTCTATAAGCTTGTCTGTCTGTCTGTCTGTCTGTCTGTCCATCTATCTGCCTGTCTGTCTGTCTATCTGTCTGTCTATCTGTCTGTCTGTCTATCTGTCTGTCTATCTGTCTGTCTGCCTGTCTGTCTATCTGTCTATAAGCTTGTGTATGTCTGTCTGTCTGTCTGTCTGTCTGTTGTATGACAGGTCCCGAGAGCACCGGTTGTTGAGTAACCGCACTGATGCTATGTTGTTTTCTATATTAAGAAAATCGTACGCTAAACATTTTACCAAAATCGGTTGGGTAGTTTCCGAGTCTATAAAAGGCAAACATATTGTACATACATCCATTTTTATGGTATATAAATGTACATCTAATAACTTGACTCCAGCACCACGTTGCGGGTCTAGATTTTACAATTTTCTCTTTTGGAATTGAACCAACATATATTTTGAATATGAGCCTTTTTGGTCCATAAAGATAGAAGTTGTTAATAACTTGACTCCAGCGCCACCTATCGGGTCCAGATTTTATAATTTTCTCTTTTTGCATTGGACCAACATATATTTTGAATATGAGCATTTTTGGTCCATAAATATAGAAGTTGTTAATAACTTGACTCCAGCACCACCTAGCGGGATGAAATATACTTTGCAAAGAACTCTCATACCTACCAAATATACCCACAAAATTTCATAAGAATCGGTCGAGCCGTTTCGGAGGAGTTCGATTACAAACACCGTGACATGAGATTTTTATATATTAGATAATACAGGGTTTTTCAACAGGAACGCTACAAAAGTAGATCGACAGGGACAGCAAACGACGCCATATTTCTTGCCGCTCTATTGACATTTCTCTTCAGTAAGGTTTGCCATTCTATGATGGAAAGATATACGAGCCAACAACGAGTCGAAATTATTAAAATTTAGTGTCGTGAATATTGCTGCCGCTGAGGCTTCAGTTAAAGAAAGCCCAAATGTGTCTCTCACGCTTTGTTTTATTTAAATAAACTTTTGTAGCGCTCTTATTGAAAAACCCTTTACTTATCCTACCCGTCTTATTCTTTAATTTTCTATGGGACCCCTTTTTTTCGCCAGGGACCCCTTTTTGGACCCATTCCGAAAATTTTCAGAGGTAACCGTGCTCTGAACCATGCTGGAAACGAAAAAGCTGAAGAACTGGCTACAAAAGATCCGGCAGACTTATTTAAAGTATACACACACAAATTGCGAGAAGCAGCCCAGGTTCACCCCGAGCTGAAGCGCCACCTTACACGTATTCATTTTGGTCAATTAATATAGAATTTTTAAATAACCTGACTCCAGCGCCACCTATCAGGTCCAGATTTTGTAGTTTTCAGTTTAGGCGCTATACCAACATAAACTATGAATATTAATCATTTTGGTCAGTTAATATACAAGTTGTAAATAATTGGACCCCAGCGCTACCTAGTGGGCAGTATTTTTTGCATGTGTCCTTCCTCAGGTTCCAGACTATCTCCATACCATTATGATAGGTTCAGCGGCTTAGAGGTGAAAAGTTAGACAGACAGACAGACAGACAGGCAGACTAACAGACAGACAGGCAGAAAGACAGACAGACAGACAGCCAGACAGATAGACAGACGACTGATGTTTTCTGTATACATATTTCCCCTGTGTGGAATCATTTCCCCTTTATCGAAAAACATCTATCGTAACACATTTATCGTAATGCTGCACATTTTCAAAACAAATACGTCGCTGAAGAAGTTTTCACTTCAAAAATGAATTCGCCGGACCAATTCGTGTGTGGAGAAGCCGGCTACACTACACTTATTTGTGGTTGACTTACAGTGAAGAGCAAGAAAAAGAAGAGAGACAAATTCACAATAATGTGCAAAGAATAAATAAATATTGTAAGTCAAACGATAAATGTTTTCTATTTAAAAACAAAAAAAGGTGTGAAACTTTTAACTGAAATATAAAAAAAAAAACAAAAGATGTTAGCAAGGACTTAGAATTTTGGTGAAGTGAACCAAAGATCAATAAACGAACGACGAGCACAGAGTTTTGTGAAGACCCCCTTGAAAGGATAAACTTATTGTTTCAAGATAATGATAACTCCAAGTTACAAGTGATTGATAAAAATCAATGCACCCTATGGAATAGTGTATGTTGTAGTTGAGAAAATTATAAATCCTTTGATTAGAGAAGGCCGCTCTTCGCTCTCGATCCCGACATAACCTTGTCACGCACTTTTCTGGTTTTCAGTTTGTATTGTACAAAACTGCTTGTGCAGAATGTTCTCTAAGGAAAAATTGGTCATGCATAGCAAATCGTGATTACCAGCTTTTCACGTTAACCTGTTTCGCTAAAATTTAATTAAATTGAAGGCAATATCCGATGCGGAGCACACGTACCACGTACACGTGGATGTATGATTTAGTTTTTGTTTTGATTAGAATAAAGTTTTACTAAAAAGGATGTTGGGATTGACTGGAGTAGAAAACTTTATCCTGCGTTAGTGGGCGAGTAATGTGGTGGTGATCCCATTCGCTCCAGGGAATATCCTTATCAATATGGGTTTTCATTTTGTTTATAGTATTTGCTCCAATGATTAAGTTAAGAGTAAACTCACTTAATTCTGTTTAAGTTGTGAAAAGATAGTATGTAATATAAAACCGTTGTTTATGATGTTTTTGTTTTGTGGCCAAAGGGTTTTATGTGGTTAGTCATGCTGTTGATGAGCTAAGGGATTCGGAAATTTTATTGTTCTCATGGAATGGAATTAAATAAGTTTTAAAATGTTTGTTGGTATTTCTATTAAGTCCTTTTTCCTTTTTTTCTATAAAGTTACTTTTTTAAGCTCTTTCAATATCCATGTCAAGGAAATTTATTTGTGGAATTCAATCCTCACATTTGACAATGACAGCAAACAAATTCAATGAAATGTCAACAATTTACTGTACGTCTGTTTTCACTGCAAGCAGCTTTGATATAAAATCCGTTTCAGGCTTAACAGAGAGGTATACATTAAGCCCCTCCATCTCCAGCAACGACTATCCACCTCGACGTGGTGCTGGGGCCAAAGTGGGGCCTATGATTTCATGATTTATATCGACGGTGGTGGTAACTCACCAACTCACCCACGTCAAATAGGTCTTGTCTGAGGTCTCTGAAAACTCAGCGATAGTCAAAAACCATTCCACAAACCGGAACGAAAAGAACAAACAAAAAATTAACGGTGACAACGAAAGGAATGGCTGCTAGCGCGCGCTTGGCTCCGAACGGAGGGAACTCGCCAGGGGACATTTGTTACGATGCCACCCCAAAATATAAACAGGATTGCCAACATCCTCAAACCAATAGGTCCAGATATTTCGATAGACCTGGAATTGAAGCTTCGAGAGATGAGGATCGATACCACTGTCAACGAAGTAACTGTGAGTTTTTCACAAATAAGCCACACCATCGATTCTGAGATAGAACCCCAATTGCTAGGAGAGACCTACCCGTCAAAGGATAAAGGCAAGTCCCAAGAAAAAAGGGGAAGGAAAAACTGCCCAAAAAAAAACCAAGAGCGGTTATACAAGAGCCCTGCAGCACCTCAGCAAAATGAGCTCTAAGGAGGAAAAGTCACTATCTCCTAGAGAAATGTACCTTATCAAGAGGCACCGGAAGACAAATGCTACATTGACTTTGGAGCTAAGCCACAGCCTTCCACAAATGCCACAGCAAAAAATCTAAGTCCAGCGAGACAAAGGCCATCATTACTGAGGCTCAAAAACCAGGCACCTCCACTGAACAGTTGGCAACTCTTAAAGTAGATGTAGTTTACCTTTTAAGTGTCTCTTTAAATTTATTTCTGTGTACGTAATTTAATAGTTTTTAATATATAATTGTTGTTTTGGACTGTGCCTTATAGTGTTTTCCATTAATAATTTTAACGATTTCTATCTAAATCTTATTGTTTAGTCTAATTTATAATAAATTAACATTTGTGTTTTCTGGTGGTCTTCCATAGTTTTGGTAAGCGGTTTTATACTCTCTTAGTTTAGATTTCACTTACTTCTCTTAAATTAGTTGTTGTTTGCCTGTAATATTTTACCGCTTTTTCCTTTTTCACCACACCTAATGCTAATATTCCTTTTGTTGCCAACTTATCTATCGTTTGTTAATTAGTTGTTTGTTGCGATAGGTAAGCTTCCGCCTGTCAACCAAACTTCTTGGGTTCGATTCCCAATCGCGCATAATCATATTTTTTTTATTTTTTTTTTTTTTATTTTTTATTATAATTTTTTATTTTTCTTAACCGATATGGCATGCTCAGCCGAAAAATGCGTTGAAAATAAGCCAAATTCAAACGCCGCTCTTCACGCTTGTTTTGGCCCGTGTGGAGAAGTTTTTCATGCTAAATGCATTGGTACAACCAATGGTTTTATTGAAAAAATAAACTCCTCCGATATAGCTTACTGGTACTGTGCGGCCTGCCGTAAGCTTTCTTTATCACAATTAGCCTTTAAGATGTCATGCTTTAAATCCGACATTCTTAAGTTGTCCAAAGGGTTCGAAGCATTGATGAATAGCTTCAAGTCCACAGTGACCAACTTAAATACATATTCAGAGCAGATTTACTCAGTCGATGCGTCAACTAACACCGACCTTATGCTAGTCTCTGCAACGTCAGAAACACAAGTAAATAATTTAGTTGCTAACAATGCCAGCACATCTACTGACGTTGAATGTGATATTTCTGTTGCTCCAATAACTGGAACTGATACTGGAACTGATACTGGAACGACTTTTGTTATTTCAAGTGACAAAATCCAGTTGAACTCGGCCCCTGTGTTGGGTAAAAGAAAACGAACATCAAAAAATTCGGTTCATCTAGCGAAACGAATTAATTTAACGGCTACAAATCTAAATACCACACCAAAATCCGATGTCATTACGAATGAAGTTGGTGACCAATTAAATAATGTCATTACTACAAATCCAACTGACCCGAGTGGCATTGAGGCAATCCCTAGACCCAAATCTGTCTTTATTTCTAGGCTTAAGCCCGAAACTTCTGTGGATGATATAGTAAATCATCTATTGTCGAAAAGTTTGATTTCCAATAGAGTGTCTATAAAGTGCACTAAAATAAGTAAGCCGGATAGTTTCGTTTCATCTTTTAAAATAGTTACCCCTGTTTCGATCTTTGACTCACTATGCAAAAATGACATTTGGCCCCCCAATACTCTCGTAAAAGAATTCACCAATCGAGCATCTAAAAGACATACCAGCACATCGCAGGTTCTAGATTCAAAAAACTCTCTCGATTGTCCCTCTACTACCAAAATGTAAGAGGGTTACGAAGTAAAACTACCGATATTTTTGCCAACTCTCAGGCTTTTCCACATGACATTTTTGTTTTTACAGAGACTTGGTTAAACGCCAATATTTTGGACACGGAACTCTTCAACTCCGAGTTCCTAGTTTATAGAAAAGATCGTTATATGGATATTTGCACGGGATTGGGTGGTGGGGTGCTTATTGCAGTTCGTTCTCACCTCAGTTCCAGCTTACTCAGTGTTCCTTTCCCTTTGAACACAGAAACTATTTGTATTAAAATTTGTATTGAGGACAAAACTGTCTTTATCATTAATTCATACATTCCTCCTAATAGTGATACATCATTGTATTCTGAGCTGTCGCTTATCTTAGAACACATTCATGACTTATCCTGCTCGGAAAATAACATTTTATTGCTCGGCGACTTCAACTTGCCACAAACGATCTGGGTTCCATCGGAGGATGGATCCTATCTCACAGCATCGTTTAATTCCGCTCAGCAGGAGCTTATTAAACTGGACTCCATTACGTCTTTTGACTTACAGCAAATCAGCTGTATTAAAAACTACAATAATCGAACTCTCGATTTGGTATTTTCCTCTGACCCTGTTAGTACTGTTGTTCAAGAATCTTGTTCAAGCATAACTAACATAGATAGACATCATCCACCCTTGGATGTATTTTTTGACTTGAGCTGTCATATATATGATAATAGTGACCCCAATGATGGCTCGTATATCTTTGACTTTCGACGAGCTAATTATCAGCAACTGTCTGAAAGAATAAGGTGCTCCAATTTACAAAACATTAATATTTCACCTAATATTGAGGATGCAGTAAAATGCTTTTATAGTATCCTAAATGACTGTATAAGTAGTTGTATACCAACAAAATTATCGAAAAATGCAATATCAAACCATCCTTGGTACACTAAGGATCTGAAAACTCTACGAAATAAAAGAAATAGAGCATGGAAAAATTATATTAAAAGTCTCAGCCCAAAGGACTTTAATATTTACATTGCATTTTTCGATGAATTCAAACTGCTTTCAAGCAGCTTATACAATGACTATATAAGCACAATGGAAACCTCACTTAGGAATAACCCGAAACAATTTTGGAGCTTGGTTAATTCCAAGAAAAGGTCTGACGGATATCCAGCAGAGTTTTCTTATAATAACAGCGTTTTTAATGACCCTGTTGATATTTGCAACTCTTTCGCGGATAATTTTCGTAAATCTTTTAACGATGTGCCGCTTAGTATTGATGATGATTACTTTGAGCATCTCAAAGATGTTCCTCAAGTTGGCTTTACCAACATTGCCTTAGACTTGCAGACTATTTCGAAATTTATTTCATTTCTGAAAGATGATTACTCTTCAGGTCCTGACGGCGTACCTCCAATAGTCCTGAAAAAATGCAGTGATGTCCTTGCTCTGCCGTTGAAGTTTTTTTTTGAGATCTCCATATCAACTGGCCATTTCCCTAGCTTCTGGAAGCAATCGTTTATTACGCCCGTCTTTAAGAAAGGCGATAGAAATTATTACGAACTACAGACCGATTTCAAAGTTGTCATGCATACCAAAATTATTTCAGCAAGTTGTGTGTGAAAGCCTTACTTTTCTTTGTCGGGGTGTTATGTGTACAGAACAACATGGATTCGTTAGAAACAGGTCTACTGTCACAAACCTATTAACATTCTCCCATAACTGTTCCAATGCCTTAGAAAGTGGTCATGAGGTGGACTGTGTGTACACTGACTTCTCCAAAGCTTTCGATCAGCTTTCTCATGATATTATTATCTACAAACTCGAGGCGTTAGGTTTTCCCCCAATATTTATTCCGTGGGTTGGCTCTTACCTCAAGCAGAGGTCATATCAGGTTAAATTTAGAGGTTGTCTTTCAGACTCCTTCTTAGCAGGATCCGGCGTCCCTCAAGGGAGCCACCTAGGTCCACTTTTATTTATTCTTGCTATCAATGATGTTCCATCAATCATAAAACATAGCAACATTCTAATATTTGCCGACGATATGAAGATCAGTAGAGCAATTACAACCATAAATGATTGTAGACTTCTGCAATCAGATATTGATAGTTTCAGTACCTGGTGCTCTAAAAATGGTTTAGTCCTTAACCCACTCAAGTGTCAGTCCATGACTTTCTCCAGGAAACTGGTACCGACTATATTCAACTACTTGATATCGAATCACTCTCTCAGTCGGGTTTATAGTTTTAAGGACCTGGGTGTTTACTTTAGCCCTGAACTTGATTTTAAAGAGCATATAAACCACATTGTGAATAAATCAAATTCAATGTTAGGTTTCGTTAAAAGATGGTGTAAAGAATTTAAAAATCCTTATGTCACCCTCTCACTATTTAACAGTCTTGTCCGTCCTCACCTCGAATATGCTTCGCAAGTATGGACACCTTATCAGAAAAATCTCAATACTCGTATTGAAGCTGTCCAGCGACGCTTCATTCGATTCGCATTGAAGGGTCTTCCCTGGGACGATCCTTTTAACCTCCCCCCATATTTGCATCGGATAAAACTGTTGCAAATGCAGCCTTTGGCTCAAAGAAGGGTCAATAATGATATAATTTTTATGCATCAGCTGATCTCAGGTCTGATTGATGCACCTGACTTATTATCCTGTTTGGGATTAAACTTTCGTGGGGGATCGCATCACCTGCGTAGTATAGAGTTACTGCATGTTCCTCATCACAGAACAAATTACGGGATGCATGGGCCTATTAGCCGCATGAGTAAAATCTATAACTTAAATGTAAACATTCTTGACTTTAATCTTAACAAAATTACACTTAAAAATGTCTTGCGTAATGTAGTTCCTCGAACATAAACTCTAATTATGTATATTTGTTCTTATATTTGTTTATTTATTGCTAGTGGTAGTGTTGAAATGTAGCGTAGCCTAACCACTAACACCAGCACTAAATGATGAGCCTGTTGATGCATATTTTGCCCTGGCGAATTTCTGCTTATGGCTGTTGCTTGTATTAAGCACACCATGACACAGATCTGATAGTGTTAAAAAAAAAAACGCTCTGCTACTGAAAGAAAACAGGCGGTCAAAACTAAAAGCAATTATAGCTGCTACACAAATAACATCTAAGCTTGTAAAGTGCTGCTGTGAAAACCTGAAGATTCTCAGCACGCAGCACAATGTAAAACTCTGCTGAGTCCCTGGTCACAGCGGGATACCAGGTAAAGAAGCCGCAGATGAATTGGCCAGAAAAAGATCTGCCCTGTAGACATTGAACAAGCTCCACTCTGTAACCTTAGGTCCGAAATTGAACAAAAATCACTAAGTGAATCAAATAACAGGTGGAAATAATCATTAACCATATTTGATGTATCAGCAAGACAGTGGCCAGAATATAACAAAGCGAGAAAAAGAAAACTCCTACAAAAAGACAGGAAATCGCTGTCATTGCTGATGGAGTGCTAATTGGCCACAGCTTTTAAGAAATCACATGAAAAAACTTCTCAATGATGATGACATCAGCAGAGGATGCGATGACGAGGAGGCTCATGAGGACACAGCCCATTTCCTTTGTCACTGCCCTAACCTCTGCCAACTCAGAAATAGAGCCCTTGGCAAATTCGTCTTTAAATATATCGACAAGGTATCTGATGGATCACCATCGGCCCAGCTTGAATTTGCTATGTTGGTTGGAGCCCAGACACAATGGGTTCACATAGACCTAAGTGTATGCGGATGTTACCATTCTCATCAGCCCGCTAACCTAACCCACCTAACCTATTGATTTTGGTGTTTGGAAAAAGTTTCTTATATCAGTTTTTTTTCTTATAAACGTTTTTCTTATAACAGTTTTATTTTGTATGGATTAATATAGATGATATTAGATTTAGATTTATCTTCTTCTATATATAAAACAGTTCACTGACTGACTGACAGACAACGCACAGACCAAACCGCTGGACCTAAAGAGCTAAAATTTGGACAGGACATTCCTATGGTGACACAGACATCCGCTAAGAGAGGATTTTTTGAAATTCCATCTCTAAGTGGGTGAATTCGGAAAAATCCTTAATCCTTCCATCCTTAAATATAAAACAGTGTGGCTTATGGACAACGCACAGACCAAACCGCTAGACCTAAAGGGCTGAAATTTGGACAGGACATTTCTATAATGGCATAGACGTCCGCTAAGGAAGGATTTTTTGAAATTCCATCTCTAAGTGGGTGAATTCGGAAAAATCCTTAATTATATAAATGTCCATATATAAACCAGTTCACTGACTGACTCACAGACAACGCACAGACCAAACCGCCAGACCTAAAGAGCTGAAATTTGGACAGGACATTCCTGTAGCGACAAGAGAGGATTTTTTGAAATTCCAGCTCTAAGTGGGTGAATTTGAAAAAATAAAATTCATTAATATATATATTAAAATTTCTGTCATTACACAGCCCTAACTCATCAATGGCTTATTGGATTTAAAACCAAAGAAAATGGTTTTTAGTCAATTCTTTTAGGATTCATTTAAGGTATAAATCATCCTTCTGTGTTATCCTGGAGCTGAGCTGCGCTCAAAACAATTCATGAAATCATCGCAAACAATTTCCCATCAGTGAAACCGACGCAATGCCAATGCCAACAGCCATGCAGCAGTGGGTGACGTCATAGTGTGTTGTGTGTATGTGGCACATTTGAAATTTGAATTTCTGCCCATTGATGTTTTGTGCTCGGGCTACTACGATGAATATGATTGTAAATAAAGGCAAATTAATATATTAAATAAAAAATTGCACGGGCAATGCCGGGCGGGTAACAGTTACATTATGTATATTGTATATATCTATCTTTCTATGCACAGACAGCCAACGAATGAGACTTGGAATAGTTTAAAGGGGCATTTGTGAAGGGGAAAAGGGACTATACCGTGGCTGTGTGATTTTCATAGTACGTACTGCGGCAGGTGTTGAAACTTTAATGAATGGGAGTTTTGCTACAGCGGATTCGTATGTCCATACATAATTACATAATGTATATGTATGTACATATATGCGAAGGCACAACGAAAGGGCTGGAAAAGTAGATCATTTCGTTGGATTTTGTATTCGCAAACAAATAATTTCTTCCACAGCAGTTTATTAAAGTGTGATTTCTTGATAGTGCATCAAGATTTTATAAATAGGTACTACATACTTGATGCTGTGCACTTCGGTCTGTAAATTGAATTGTTCATATTGTACAATCAAACACCATTTAATCGTTTAATTGGACCGAACCGCTGGATCTAAAGGGCTGAGGTACACAGTACACAGTACACAGTATATTCCTATAATGACAGACGTCAGCTAAGGGATGTTTTTTTGAAATTCCATCTAATCGGAAAAATAATTCGGCACTCATCTCCAATGCAATTTGTTTTGCCATAACAGTGGCAGTGGGCGAAGCAAGTTGAACACGGGTCAGCTATTTACATAAATATTTTGAGTAACAAAAATATTTTTATAAAAAATAGAGTTATTGCCACTCTTAACAATTAATTTAACATAATTTATTTGGAATTGGGTGGAGTGACCCTTAAAGAAGAAATATTAAAAACAGTTAAAATATAATTAATTTACATAAGGTATATAAAAATTGAATTGAATTGAAAGTTAAACATTTCAAGAAAACATCGATACTATTATTATCAAGACTAAGGAGCCAGTGTTTCACTTGTTTAATAAATACCAAATGAAAAGTTTGCATTCTGATAGATTGAGGGAGTTTATTATATCCTACACGATGAAACACTATAAAAATTTCGAAATGCAGTTTTTTGAAATACCCGAATAGACACTCTGTTCAAAAATTTCCACGTAAACTATAATTATCAATTATTCTAAAATTTAGATTACTTGATCGTCTAAAGAAAATTTTTAAAACTATAAGGTGGGTGTTCACTTGAGAGCACTTTCGCTAGCAAACTCTCGAGAGTTACTCTCAAGTAGCTTTCCATTTGAGTGTGACGCTTTTAAGATTTACTATCGAGATTCGAGAGTTGTTTGCAGATATCTGAGAGTAAATTTGCGGATAGTACTCTCATACCCGTGTCCACTTCACTTTAGTTATCGGTTGAGAGCAGTCATCATGATGTCATATAAACGAAAAGTTGCAGCAGCGGTTGTTATTGATATTGCTATAAATACGTGAAATAAGTCTAAAAAAAACAAAAACATTCCAAATTGATGCCATATATTTATTTATTTATATTTCCAGAAAAAAACTAATCAAATTCAATATTATATACATAATTTGTTTGAAAATTTATTTAAGCACAATTAATTTACTCACAGCTAGCCGCTCTCAGAATACGTACTGCTATTTGAATAGTGCAAGTTGATCTCCGAGAGTAGCACAATGTGTGTCCATGTCCAGTCCACTTACAAACAACTCTCAAAAAGTCGGAAAGTTGAGAGTGGCAAACCAACTCTCTGCGAGTTACTCTCGTGACCGTGTCCACTTACGAAACTGCTCTCGAAAGTGGCCTGAGAGCTACTCGCAGTAGTTTTACTTTCAAGTGGACACGCACCTTTATAGCTGTACTGAAAGAATTTTCAAATTCTAAAATATTGGAAAGCTAGGGTTCTTCAGAACACTTTTTTGCAAAACTAAAAGAGGCTGCATTTTGTTATAATATGTACCTCCCCAACAAGAAATTCCATATTGTAACTTCGAATAAAAAATGCCATAATAAATATTAACCAGTAGTTATGAAGAGCAAATTTTACGCAAAAATAAAAAATAAATTTCTAAGAGGACACCGGAAATACTATCTTACTAAGATATTCTGTATGGTTATAAAAACTCATTCTAGAATCAATGATTAATCCCAAATACTTGAATTCATTGACAATTTCTAGCTTAAAACATTTATCACTGCAGTTCGTTGAATCAGTAAAAGTTGAAGAAGTACCCACAGAGTTGCAGGTGCAGTAAAAAAGTTTAAATTTTCGACACTCAGTAGCATGGAAAAACAGATCAGCATCAATAAAGTTTTGCCCAAACAAATTAAAAAACATCACTTTAGTTTTAGTACTTATGATCAACTTGTCCTCTCCAAACCAGACTCTTAACAAGCTGAGATCGGAATTCATATCAGATATAAGATTAGGACAATTATCTGCACAATAAGTTAAGCCCACATCATCTTCAAAAGCTGTCAATAAACCTTTAAAAGGCAATCCAAACAAGGAATTGATGTCAACCAAAAAAAGTATTGGTCCCAAAACCGAACCTTGTGGAACTCCCAAATGACCTTTTTTCACTACTGATATCGCCAAATTTCACTCTTTGGGTTCTTACCTTTAAATATGATCTGAACTAATCTATTATATAAAAATTAATGTATGTTTGTATGTTTGTTCGTACCGTATGCGAGGGCGCTTCGCTCATCTGATCGTGATGAAACTTTAGTAAATTGTTGTGCGCACACCATCATAGATGATAGGATAAAAATCCGCTCGCTAGGTGGCGCTGGAACCAAGTTATTAACAACTTCTATATTTATGGACCAAAAAGGCGCATATTCACAATATACATACATATATATGTTATGTTGGTTGAGTGCCAAAAGAGAAAATTATAAGATCTGGACCGGATGTATATGTTTGGCAGGCAGACAGACATACAGACAGACAGACTCACATACAGACAGACATACAGACAGACAGACATACAGACAGACAGACAGACAGACAGACAGACAGACAGACAGACAGACAGACAGACAGATAGACAAACAGACAGACAGACAGACGGACTTATAAACAGACAAACAGACAGACAGATCGACATGCAGATAGAAAAATATCTATGTGCGCGAGCAAGTTTTGAAAAGATAGGTGGAGCGAAGCGCACCGGGTTACGGCTAGTCACATATAAAACCTCGAAACCCAGCACTTTCTAGTTTACCAAAAAATATTTCGTGATTAACCATGTCAAATGCCTTTGATATGTCAACAAATAATGCAGCTGTAGTCTTTTTTTCTACAAATATTTGAGAACAGAAATGTAACAAGGCATCTTCGGTTGATTTATTACTTTGGAAACCAAACTGAACATCACTGAAACTAGTTAAAAAACACACCACTCTATTTTTTACGAATTTTTCAAAAACCATACTTATTGAGGCGTTTCTTAAAGACGTTTTTTCTTATATGGAGTTTTCTTATATCGTACTGTGTTTTTTTGTAGCGTTTTATATTTGCAACAAAACTTCTGGCAGGGGCAGGTATTTAACTTGTATTTTTAGGCCTCCACTGCTATTTAAAGCACCGATACGCACGGAAATATGGAGCATATGTTGTGGATCCCATCTGCATAAAAGCCTTCTCCTCTTGTTCCCACAGAATTAAAGAAAAATAATTCCACAGACACAGAGAATTATGTCCACCAGATGAAGAAACAAAGCATCTCATACGTTGTCATCCTGCCAATCTGCTTCGTTTTTTATATCATTTATTTTGATTACCCTTCACTGTGGGAGCTCCTTTGTCCGAAAGGGATGTTCACTCATATCCACCCGTATGTCGAATCCAATTCCATTTTTCCTTCTGTTATATTACCTTCGAGGCTTCGAGTTAGAGAATATATACTACATAAGTGGTAGCTGGTATGTATCTGGAATGGGATGAAGATTTAGATGGTTCTTTGTTTCAAGCAGCGACTGATTGTCCTGCCTCAAATGCTGTGCAGTTTTATTATCTGCTCTCTTGTTTATTGCATATTATTTCAATTTGGGGGTTTTATATGTATATGTACACAATGTACACCATATGTTTCATATTCTGGGAAAATCAATCTTCTTGTTCATTTAGTTCAATGTGAAGCACCAATCCCCCATCCAAACGAAGAAGAACAAAACAAAAAGAAAACATGTTTTGTTCTCAAATTTATCTTTTTCTTAATATTTATGGACTTAACAAATGACAAATGCTTTACAAATTAATTTCATTTCAATTTCATAGCGTTGCCAAGATTTTTTGGATTTCATAATAAATTGCTTCAAGCGCCGTCAAGTTTTTTTTTTTTATTAATTTTTATTTACTTTTTCTCCCGTTAAATTTCATGAACAAAGCGAAAGTGGGCAATCATCGTACAGATACATGTATCTCTGCCACTGTCAGTTTTATCAGGGCAATTTACCGATGACAAAGAAATTGCCCAGCGATTGGGTCAGGTCAGGAGGATGGGGTGGAAATAAAAATTTAATAAATCAGTGACAATTCCGAAATTTCATTAATCAAATTCCATTATGTCAGCAATAAGCTGTCTGTCTGGGTAGAAAACATTTCCGCCTCATTTTGGTACGGAATTCACGTTGATGATGACAGTGTCGGTGCTAGTAATGTGGGCTGTCCTGCATGTCCTTCGCGATTGGGACATTTATTTGTTTGGGGCTGTGAAATATGTGGGCTGGCCATCTAAGGTGGTGATGGAATTACTTCATCATAAAGTACACGGACAAGCGAAAAACAATTGCTAATCTTTTTTTAATTATTTTTAATTTTATATTTTTTGTTTAAATTTCAGAAATTTTGTCATACATTTTCATGTCTTCGGTGCAATCCCATCCAAGAAGAAGGCAGTTGGTTGCTCATCAAATCGAACAAACGATGGTGCGTTTTTAAGTTCGCGAAATGGGCAGGTATGTAGCTCATTAGTGGCGGTAGTTTACTGAGACGTAAAGATTAGATCTCCGCTTCTGGACAGCGGATAACGATGAAACATTATCCTATATTTTAGTCGTGACATTTTGCAATGCAACTGTGAGAACCAGAGTCAATATCGAGCAGCAGTCAGTAAATCTATTCCGGTCAAACACCTTACAGTTGAAACAAAATAACATGGACATGGAATATTTGTTGTTTACTGAGCCAAATGCCTTCAATAATATGAACGATAAAAGTAAGCATTGCACGACGGCATTTTACACAACGATTAATTCTTAATTTTTTCAGTTGCATCTGATACCGCATGGCAAGCCACAGTCTCTAAAAACCAAAATCAGTCTACCTTTAGGGTAGTAGGCCACTGTGACGGGTTCAAAAAATCAATTTTTTTATTATCCATTTTTCAAAAGAAAAACACATTAAAAATATACCCTAAAATTTTCAGACCGAAATTTCTAAAATTTTCAATGTTATAGCCAGAAGAAGAGAGCGCGCCGTAGTGTGTATGAAAGTGTGTTGATGCGCCAGCGGAAGCTGCTCTGATCGTTCCCTCTTTTATTGTCCTTCAGTCCTTTATTATTGTAGGTATTCTAGGATACCCTAGCCGCTGAAAATGATAACTTTGAGGAAACGGAGGGATGGCTATATGCACCAAGCATAGCTGATTAATATTAGTATTGTCAAAACTTTAAACGCGTATTTCTCGAAACCATGTTTTTGAAGTTTCGGGGAAGCACTGACTATATATGTATTATATAGTCCCTTTGATTTTTTTTATTTTCGATGACTATTGAAGGCTGTGTGCTTCCCCAAAATAGTACGTCTTTTTTGCGAGGACTCCACTTTTACATAAAATACTTTATAGTATACTTTAAAGTTCTAATAAAAATATGTAAACATTTGAAAACGAGCGCATTTAATTTTCTTGTTAAAAAAAATTCACGAAAAAACGTCGAAATTTCAGCCGACACAGTGGACTAATGAAAATGACTATGACTATGAAAAAAAAAACCTTCTAAGGCCAGTGTAAGGACGGAATTTGGTGAGTTGGGTGAACCACGTTTAAAGGTAGTGCAGCTGCAAAAACAAATTGCAGAAACTGAACTTGAATATAGTAATGTGCAGGGTTCGGATTTTGTTGACCAAAAAAAGCCCAAAAAGGCAAAATAAAACCGCTGAAAAAGGCAAAAAAAGGCATTTAATAATAAAGGTTTTTATGCATTATTATTAACATTGTAACCCAAAACATTTTGAAGTTCTCTGGTAATAATCACCTGCGATTATCTCTCAGGAAAGCCTTGAATGAAATAAAGTACCTTTCAACATGAGGAGAGCCTAGTGGAGCCAAGATAAGAGATGTCACGTCCATGACTTTAATATTTGAAACCAATTTAGAGTTCGCAGCGCCATTTTGTTAATTTGTTGAAAAAACCGCGTACAATTTTTTCATCCCATCTTCAGCTACTGGCCCTTTAGCTTGTTGTAATTAATCCTCGAGTCCGTTCAAAGTCTTAAACACCTATTCTTCTAAATACTACGCATTGCACTAAGATCAAGTGCTCAAATTAAAATACATACAACTACTAGAAGTCAGTTATAATTTGTAAACTCTTAAATATGTGGTCTTTTGGGTCTACTAAAAATCTTTTTCCAATTTCACCACAAACATTTGCAATTGGCTTGAATCTTTACACGGGTCTTGGGGCATTTTCGCTTTCAGTGACAAGCAACACAATATTTGGGGAACATCACGCATAGCAAACGCAATATTCAACAGACTAGCCCTTATGACCAGTATGTCACAGAATATGAATCTAGATGAAAAGGCGCACAGTTACGAAAAAAATATTGACCAGATGTCTTACGATTTTTTTCAGATGAAAAGATGGTAAATAAAAATGCGACGAACGCCTGAGATTGCACGCAATGCACAAGAAAAAGCGCATGTATGCTGAGTTGACACAAATGTATTTAGGGTTGTATTGGTGTGTAGGGATTTTTTTTTATGCGCGCTCGTGTAAACAACGCATGCAGTTATGTGCTTGTTCATACGAGAGAAAAACCTGCTCTCATACATGTGGACACTGAAATTTCTTTTGTGTGAGCAAAGATAAATCGTATAGTTAAGAAGAAAGTGCACAGCTACTTTGGCAAATAGCACTAAAAAGGCAAAAAGGGTAAAAAAGGCAATGTGAGTAAAAAAAAGGCAAAAAAGGCAAAGTCAACAAAATCCGTTCCCTGTTAATGTGTATGGTACACACTTTTATCAAAGAAAAGAAACGCACATGTTTATTTATACGTTTTATTATAAGCCGAGCTTACTGGGTTGCCTTCTTGGAATAAACTGGTTTACAATCTTGGCATAAGAACTAAGTTAATAACTAGACCTACGATAAGTATTATACTTACGATATAAGCTTACGCTCTAATTCGTGCTCTCCAACTATATATTCTTGAGAAGATAATGTTGGAGAGAGAATTTAATTCAAGTGAACTCCTTCCTACACACATGATGTTTGATGAACAAACGACAAGTGTGAAAGGGTCACATACTTAGGGGAATAAGAAGAGCATCATATTTAGTGACAATATATAAAAATTTAACACGAAAAAAATATAAGAGCACAACTTTTATATGCAAAATTCAATTAGAATTATATGTATTTTGTTTCTTTATGTAATGTAAGTTGGTAATAAACTTTTTTATTCGTTATTTATTTATTTATTTACATACATAGGGGAAGCCGGGGCATAACGGCTCTCTTTAAGGATTTTTTAAATAATAACTCACCGCTGATTGGTGTCTTGGATGAATTATCCTATGTATCACCTTTTATGATTGTATGTGGAGACATTAACAGCAATATTCTCGAAGAATCGTCTCTTGTTAATAGTATGAGTGCACTTAATTTAACGCCGGTAAATACATCATTTCCCACTCATTTCACCAAAGATAATAGTACACTACTTGATGTCTTTTTTGCAAGTCATCCATACAAAATCCTTCACTTTAATCAGCTCTCGGCTTCTTGTTTTTCTCGTCATGACTTGATTCATCTAACTTTTCAGTGTGTACCCGTTATCTCCGAAAATAAGTTCAGTTTCCGTGATTTTAGAAACATAAACGTAGATCGGTTAAGGGAGGACCTTCTTGGAGTAGAATGGTACAGAATTTATGGAATGCTCTCTGTTGATAGTCAAGTAACTTTCATTCAAGATAACATCACCAATCTTTTTAATACTCATGTCCCTCTTATAACCAAGTCCGTTAGAGCGATTGAATGCCCATGCCCATGGTTTACTAATAGTATCAAGAATCTGATCAACCAGCGTGATCAAGCTTATAAGCGCTGGAAAAGATTTCGGTTGGATGTGCTCTTTAATGCTTATCGTGTTCTGAGAAACCGGGTAACTTGCAAAATACAAGAGGCAAAAAGACGTTTCTATGCCCCACGACTAGATCCTTCTCTGAAAAAATCTAAGGGATATTGGAGTAGGCAAACAAATAAATACCACCACTAATATTGTTGACTGTAATGAGTTGAACAAGAGTTTTGTCTCTACTTCCTCATTGAACGATGAAGATACTACGGGTGAATTTTCACTTCGAAACAGTAGCGACCTACCGACTATATCTGCGGTTGAGAACAATGTTGATCGGCTCCTATCTTCATCGTCAAGTTTTAGTTTTACAGCTGTTGACGATACGGATATTTTAGAAAGCATTCTATCCATAAGATCAAACTCAGTTGGGTTTGATGACATTTGTCCGGTTTTTGTTAAGGCTATCCTGCCATACATTTTGAAATACTTAACGTACTTATTTAATAATATATTTATGACGGCAGTTTTCCCATCTACTTGGAAACGATCAAAAATAATCCCGGTTCCGAAAAATCAAAGCGAATTCAGACGGATTGCGATTTTATCGTTTCTTTCCAAAGTATTTGAAAGGATTATGAATTTTCAGATACGGAGATTTCTTCAAAATAATAATTTACTTTGTGCTAATCAGTCTGGATTTCGTCCCAAACATAGTTGCACTACTGCATTGATAAACGTGACTGAAGAAATCAGGCAAGCGGTAGATAATGATAAGGTATCGTTCCTTATCTTGCTTGATTTCAATTCCGCGATTGTTATGTATGCTGATGATGTGCAGGTGCGAAAGAGCTTTCCCTTGGGTCTTGTGGAAAATGCTGCATGCGAGTTAAATGAAGATCTGGATAGGATTTTAGGCTGGTCTCGAGCTAATTACCTCCGTTTAAGCCCATCGAAGTCAAAATGTTTGGTTATCTCTAGGAAGCTAGTTGATACCTTATGTTTTCCAAGAATTTGTCTCAATGGCTGCCCTATCGAATTTGTCGACACCGCAAAAAATCTTGATATCACCTTTAACCGAACGCTTACCTGGAATAACCATATAAGACTGGCTTTAGGTAGGGTTTATGGAGGTCTACGCATGCTTTGGGCTACGCAAAAAGTTACTCCTCTAAAAACAAGAATAATTCTTGCCAAAACGCTTCTTATTCCTATTATGTTGTTCGGCTGTGAGATTTTTAGCAACTGTGATTATGTGCACAGGCGGAAAATCAATGTGGCCTATAACAGTATTACGCGATATATTTATGGATTACGAAGATATGACCACGTCTCCTCCTACTCAAAATCGATTCACGGCATCACGCTTGACAATCTATTTAAGCTGAAGACGTTGATCTTGCTCCATAATATACTTCAGACGCGCCAACCAGCTTACCTTTTCAATAGGATCAGTTTTACGCGTTCAACTAGAACTTTGGACCTCATACCTTTGCGCTACAATTTCTTGATATCGGAGCGACAATTCTATATCCATGCGATTCGGCTGTGGAATTCCCTTCCCCGACATATGTATAAGGTTGATAAGTCGCAAAACGCTGTTCAAAATGGAACTCAGGCAATACCTGCAAGCACTTCCAAAACTATTTTATTAGAAAGAAAATTAATTTATAGAGTCGTTTGGGGTAAGAGTACTCAGTGCCATTTTCTCCATTTGTGAAAGAATTAGCAGAAATCGCTAAGTGAGAAAATGTGTGCTTCACTAATGAAGAACAACTTCTACGAAAATTTTCCAATTGACAGTACAAAGAAAACCAATAATAAAAAAAACACCGAATTTTGTTAAAAAAAGGAAATTTTTTAAAAGAGTGCCAAAAAAAAGTGTGGCAACTCTATACCACATAAGTAGTATGTAAGCATATACAGTGTATATGTGTGTTTGACTTAGGGTAAAATTTTAGTGGCTTATATTATTCGTTCTTAGATTTTCTATACAATGAAAAAAAGTAGCATCTAGGGAAAGAGTGCGCAGTGTTTTCTTATCCAGTATTTAACTTTTTATACGCTGATTAGAATAAAACTAGGATAATAACAATTTTTGGGCTATTACCTCTTCTGTCGTAAGACGTAACGAGCACATCATAGTCGTAGGTTTCTGATTTTGTTTTCCAGAAAAATACCTCGTATCTGCAAAAGACAAACGAAAAGAAAATTGATAACCCAAAAGCAAATCTGCGAGGCTAGGGAGCTAATTTAAAATGGAAACAGCCCATAGAAGGCTGCCGAAGAATTTAGTTTAAGTTAAAGCACATTTTCAAACCATTTAAGCTACGAAAACTGTAACTTAAAATGGTTGCGTACGCTTATCCATACCTCTGCGCACTCTTACCCTGACTTCTGGGCACAACTTGACTTGCATTGGTTTTTTGATCAAAACATATGAAACATTAAACAAAATCTAAAATATTTTTGTATAAATTTGTTCCTAAAATATAGAGTAACCAAATAATAGGCTCTTTTCTTTGTTACATATCTGTTGTAAAATTTCCAGAATTTAAGCCCGCAGTCCAAAATGCGCTCTCTTGCCCCGAACGACCATAATGCCTTTCCAAGCAATTTAATCACTATTGCTAGTGCTACTCTTATATACTTACATAGGTACGTAGCTGATATTTTCACTTGCAGAGGTGGAAAACTTCCAATGTAAAACCATTTTCTTCAGATCACAGCATGAATTTGTATCGAGAATAAGCTGATGAACGCGGTTCAGTCGGATAGGGAGTTTGTTCCGAGTTTCCGACGCGCTGCCATACCTATTGACAGTGTAATTTTCTGGAGACGAACAGAGTGTATTTCTATTTTAATTTGTTCACGGAAATGGTCTCGATGGGAATGGGAAACAGCTAAACTGGTTAAGCAACCACACCACCCGCAATCATCCCATAACGCCTAACCATCAAATCAAATCAAACAAAAGCCACCAACATTCAATAATTACTCAATCACATCTGTTTCATGAAGTTGAAGATGCTGCTGGGTACCTAACAAGGTAGCACCTGAAAGTAAGTATAACAGATTCCCTTGTATGCACGTTCTCCATCAATATTGTCACACTCTCAGCACTACCCGTCCACCGCAAATTACTACAGTAATTTATCAAGTCCTTGCACGTACAGAAAACACACAAACATATTAACGCTATACGAATAGACTCCGAAGCTCTCCACTGCAATTGCGAACCATACTACGAGACCATATCAATAGAGGGCGTCTTCAGTGTATACTCAAACACTCTGAACCCTCTAAAGCCCCACTTTAGAGAATTACACGATCGATGTTTGAGGAATGGTATTTTAATGCTGTCCTCTTAGTCATTCAAGCAATGAACATTAATCGCCATCACTAGCGGTGGCCATGGTTGGTTGCCTTGGTCTATGGCATGACTACGAGATTGTGTGAACTTCATGGGAATTCCCCAGTGGAATTTAGAAAATGTTCAACGGTATGAATTTTATTCTCTCTTCCTTGCAAATACTATACTCCGAAGAGGTTCCTGTTGTTATAGATGAACCATCTATAGAAATCGATGGTGTCGAGTCGAGAGAATGGGAACAATTTTCACAAAGACACATCGACCACTCAATTGCGTTCCAAATATTTTAAGTACCTAGCTGTTTGATGTCTTTGCGTTTTCACTTAGAATGTTATATTGGGTTGTCCGATAGATAGTACAGACATGTATTTACATTCAATTTAGCTTCTATCGAAGATATGTGAGATATGTATGGGACAGGGACAAACCTTCCCTTAGTCGAAGGCAGAGGAGTATACTTCCGGTTTGGTGCACACATTCAGTTGAAGTGCCTGACCAGTTGACTGCAATTTATAAAGCTTACATTCTTCCGAAACTGGAATACAACTTGAACTTATTCGACAGCGCTTTTTAAGTTAAATATTGATTTAATTTTCCACATACTTAGCACTTCTTTTTATGCTCTTTGTTCAACGTTTCTAGAGAATAAATTGACTACATCCTGGAAGCGCGATTCTTGACGGTTTGTAAAATACCCATTGTTGGGCCGTGATATATCCCCTGGTTCGTTAATTCCAATGGATGACCAAGAAAAAAAGACGTCCTTAGGATTGGATGAACAATCTATCGTTGAGGTTTGGATCAAGAAGGGCGACAGTGCCGGTTTTAGCACTACCCGCGCCCTGGCCTGGACGAGATTTCTGTGGCGCCCCCTATCTGCTATCCAAATCCACGTTAAACAAAATCAAAAGAATAAAAGAAGGGAAAGAATGAAATAAAATTTATTTAAAACTAGTTGACCCGTACTCGCCTTGCTTCGCTCGCCTGCAATGTTTTTCTGATTTTCAAAACTTGACCTATTTCCTCGTATTTAAATGCTTTCTTGGTAGGTCCAAATGATTTTTCGAAGCTGAAGTGTAAACAAAATGTTCTTTGACTTTTTAACATACCAGGAAATCGGAATCTCTAATAGACCGGTACTTTCTATTACAAATTATTCTTTTATTAATTAATGTTCCTTAAAAGTTTTTCTTCTTTCTGTTTTTTGTAAACATCCAATAAATGGGTTTCCAAAAAAAGGATTAATCGTTCTAGCTCGATTTTCTCAAAAATCCCTCTGACTTACACTAATTTTCATCACCCGTGAAAATTCGAAAAAGGGCGATTCGCCTGTATTGCCTCCACCGAGTGCAGATTCGAGATCATGATTAATGCGTTTGCTTTTGGAAAAAAAAAAAAAATGGGATTGCAAAGAAATCTTCCCCCAATGTAGAAGGAATCTTCCCCGGCGTGCGCACGACAACAATGTGTTTTTGCATATTCCCCAAGTTTTACCACAATCGGATGAACGATGCACGAACAACTCAAAGAGGAACACACAAACATTACTTTTAATATACATATCCACACATATATGTATATGGGTACATACTTATTGTATAAGATGTATGGAGCGCGTATTCACACACTATGACGCCACCCACAGCTGCACAGCTGTTGGCTGCGGTCTCCACTGATGGAAAATGGTTGTCGAATATTTCATGAACTATTTTGAGCATAGCTCAGCTCCAGGATAACACCGAAGGATGATTCATACCTCAAATGCATCAGTGGAGAATTTACTAAATTCACCTATTTTTTTGTTTTTCAATCCGGTAAGCTACTATTGAGCTAGGCTGAATAATTATAATTTTCCTTACAGATATGCAGTTTTTTTCAATATTTTGTAAGAACCATATCATTTTCGGGGACAAAATGTATAAAAAATTTTGAACAAAGAACATAAGCAATCACTACGTCAAGTTTCATCGAAATCCGTCCATTCGTTTCTTTGTGATACGCGTTCAAACAGTATAGATATTAGATATCCTCAATTCCTCGTGTGGTCGCCGTGGCCGTGGTGGTTAGTGCGTTGGACTACCACGCAATGCTGCCCAGGTTCAACTCCTGGCCGGGTCTAACACCTAAAAGAGTTTTTTCACGGTACCACCTCTTTCGAATGCCTGACAAGCATCCAAGAGTATCATTTGTCACGATTAAGCTTCTCAACTCGCCGTTCGGAGTCGGCAAAAAACTGTAGGTCCCTTCCATTCATGCAAAAATATAACACGCACACACAAATAGTTGCGAGAAGCAGGCCCCGGTTCACCTCGAGCTGTAGCGCCAACTAAGTAAGTAAGTAATTCCTCGTCATCGTCAGTTCAAAATAAAAAAAAAAACAGCTGGTACAGAAGAAAAAAAAAACCGGTTTTGGCGCACACACGAAATTATCTGCACTGGTCGTTGGTAAAATCCAACGATCTAAGCTTTTGTTGAATTGTGTGTCACTTTTAATTAATCGTTAATTTAATTTTTTAATTTAATGCTTATGGTTCAACTTCTGTATAACGAACGAAGATGATTTATATCTGTATATGTTTGTACAAAATTGAACTTTATAATAAAAGAAATTCCATTCTCATCGGCCGAGGCATTCTAAAGCTAGGAGCTAGAAGGTATTCGTAAAAATAGTCTCTGCTCATATACCAGCTTAGATCTCCGCTTCTGGATAGCAGATAACGATAAAAAAAATATCCTTGCCTGTATTCCTGATATTTTGCAATCTAATTGTGAAAACCGGATTCAATTTCGTGCAGTAGTTTTTAAGACAAATGGGAACAAAGTCTTTGCAGTCGAAAAAAAGCTAAATTTTTATTATAGTAAGGATAAAATAGAATTTTAATCTTCTGGTCCTTTCTATCGGCAAACTCTCTTATAAAGACACCGAAGCCTATGTTTTCCGCAATTTGATTGTCGATTGACAAAGTTGGCGAGGATGTCAATCTAGATTGAGATATTATCGATCGCAACTTTGTACATGGGCCGTGAATGTGAGTTTTGTAGTTCTGTACATGGGCGAAAAACTCTCGTTTGCGAAATTGGACTCAGGTACAGTGATTAAAATTCGGAATGCTATCCATAATCGGATAAAATTCTTGTATGTTGCAATTTTTAATGAAAGTTTAAATACAGACAGGAGTACGTAACAACATCATCTTGATTAGGCAAAAACGATTTCAGGTTCATGAGTACATCACACAACACACAATCATCTATGTCTGATTTCAAGCATACAGTTAGTTTTAATTGGGGATCCGCACCACAAGGCTTGTAAAGGTCCGGTTTTTCTAACATCATTTTTATATTCTACAAAACAGAAAAAAGGATTCGGAGTACTCATTTAATAGTTGAAATCTTTCATTGAGTGAAATTTAAGTAGCGTCCAGTAGACAGTTGAAAAATTCAACTTCAAATTTATTTTCCAAAGAAGTTATATGCTCATTTCATTTTCATTTTTAATGCATTTTTATTTGTTAATTCAAGTATTCCTTACATGCTAGACAAAAGTGCTTAAAACTAGCTTAACTAACTTAACTATCGTACTCTAACTTACTGGCCCCACACGGGCACTCTAAGCTAAACTTAATACCTATACTATGTCTTTCGACGTAACCTAACTTAAAGTATTGAATTTTAATTAAACTTACAATTTATAAGCTAAGAAAATTTTTTTTTTAAAAAAACTTAGCAAAAGAACATTTTAATTTTTGTTTAAAACTACCTTAAATAAAACTTACAACTAACTCTTAACTCTAGCTACGTAATTAAATACGTAATTTTTTTTGTTTTTTTTGTGCTGTGTTATTTTATATTTTTTTTTGTGGTTTTTTATTTGTTTTTATATTTTTTTTGTTAGCAAAGTGCTGTGCTGTTTTTTTTTTTTTTTGTTATTTTTTATAAAACTTAAATAGACCTATCCTACCTAAACCTACGTAAGCCGGCCACGGCATGTCTACATGAATAAACATAACAGGCGGCCAACTATGCCTTGGGGTCTACCCCGGATCGAACGGAATCGACGAGGGAATTCCATTTGCTTCTAACAGCCACCAGAATTTCTTATGTTGCTGTTCAACATCGTGCCCATCGCGCCCCGAAACCGACCTACTAAACCGGAGGCGCTCCGTTTGGCTCTGTGCGACGTCTCTGTCGTAGTTGAGCCGCCTATCCACAGACTTGCGAGCAACATGGAAGATTAGCGGTACCGCTGATCTATCCTGGATCAGACCCTGTTGGTCAAAATAGAGGAATGCTTCTGGTGGAACGAAGCCGTTAAGGCGCACTCTTTCGTGGTACGTGAAATTGGGGTAATAAGCCCCGAAGATCAGGCTATTCATCGAACTCATTGCTCTTGCAATGTGCCTTCGAGTCATCTTGATCAGGAAATTATCCACTCTTATTAAGTTAGCCCTATTGTATAGGACCTCATTGGAATAGAATTTTTTGTACTCAGACTCTGGTGTTCTGTATAAACGAAGGCAAGCCCGAAGACAAGCCCTCTCAAACACCCGAATCCTTTCCATCGAACTTGGTCCGACGTTGAACCACACGGGACAACCATATGCTATCATTGGCCGTATAAGGGCCGTGTAGCAGATAACCTTTACCCTCGCATCGAGTTGGCTGCTATAAAACAGTCTCTTTGTAAGGGCAAAAGCGCCTCTGGCTCTGGCCAGAGCAGCATCTATATGTTTGTTAAAATACAGATATTGGTCTAGCCAGAGCCCGAGGTATCTGACTACATTTCGACATGCAAGTGGCCGCCCGTGTCGTCCAATGATTGCGAACTTTCGCCAATTCTTTCTGGTGTCCCATGAGGCCCCAGACAACGGCGTCCGAAACAAGATGGTTTCTGACTTCTGGAGGTTGATCTTCAACTTCCAGTCGTCACAATATCGCTGAATCTTATCGAAGTCACGCTGCAAGAGAATTGCAATGACCTCGATCTTTGGCCCTGATCTGTACGCGACCAAGTCATCTGCGTACGCAATAGCATGGTGAAGACCCTACGAGATCACTTGTGTAAATATTGAAAAGGATCGGCGAACTAACCGCACCCTGTTGTAGACCATTTTTAATTTCAAAAATACCCGCAGAGGTCGCATTGCCATTTTTCACAACGAACCGCCTACTGGTGAGCATATTATAAAGTATGTACAGCAGTGGTTTACTTATGCTCAACCTGCTCAACTTGTAAAAAAGTCCCTCTAGCCAAACGGTGTCGAAGGCTTTCTCCAAGTCAACCAGTCAGGCACCCGTGCATTGTTTCTTGCTTTTGTTCCATTGAATATCCGATACGAGCTTAGACGCGGCATATATGGTATCATGCCCCGCCTTAAATCCGAATTGGTTATCTGGAATTATATGTTTGTCGTCAACCCACTTAGTCAGGGCTCTATTGACCACTTTTTCGAATACCTTGCTGATGTTCGGAAGGAGACTTATTGACCGGAGATTTGCCGGATTGGAATTGTCCTTACCCCTTTTAGGGATAGGATGTACTACTGCTGTTTTCCAATGCGCTGGATAATGTGCATTATTCAGCACATTATTAAACAAAATGCAGTAAATGTCTACCGCTTCTAGAGGGAGATGTCTAAGCACAATGTTAGATATTCCATCGATTCCCACTGACTTCTTCTTTCTCAATGATTCGAAGATCGCTTGGAGCTCTACCTTCGATAAGAACGGGGGATGTATCCCTTCGTTGGCGATGGCATTATTTGCCCTATTGTCTTCATTGAACTCGGTGAAACCGATGTTCTCTGATCGCCATTGCTGTAGTTCATTTCGAAGGTAGAAGTTGTGCACAAGGACTCGATTCTCCAGGTCATGGTTCGGGCAAATACTGCTATTCACCTTATACACTTCCTGAAAAGTCGCTCCTATAGTCTCAACCTTCTCCTGCGGATCTTCGATCAAAAAGAAATTGTCGTCATCGACTGCGTTTACTGGATCTATACCTGCTGTCACAAGTATTCGTTCGTTGTCCGTATTTCGAGGAATTTTGAGACATGGAAGGTCGTTGAGATTATTCCTCGAAATATTTTACTTATTTGCGGGAACATACTGGGGTTGTTGGCTTTTACAGCCTCAATTTTTTTGTTCCAGTGCAGATTTACCGCTAATCGGTAGTTTTCTTTAATAAACTGTTGGAGGTTTTTAATCAACGCCTTTAGTGTCCTAATCTCTGAGTTTTGTCTGTCAGTAAACCGTCTGTACAAGGTTTTTAATCTCGACAGCAGTCTACTTTTGTGTTGGTGGAGTGCGTCAATTGTTGCGTTGCGGTATATCCCTACATTGTCAGTTTGTCGATGTCGAGGTATCGTCCTGTCCATCATTTGTTTTATTGTCTCGTCCATTTGTTTTAGGTATCCGTCAATCTCCTCATTTGACAGATTCCTATTGGACGGTGGGTTGAGCGAGTTTGAGGAGAGTGCTCTTGTCATAACTCTAGAAAAGCGTGTCCAACGCACCCTACTATAGTTGTAGGGATGTGCATGGACAAACGCTTCAAGTTCCGCAATCTCGTTGGGAATTGTAATTTCGGCACTGAGTCCGCAATGGTCACTGTCATACATAAAAGTGTGAAGGCAGTTTAAAGTTTGTCCGTTTGTGTTAGTCAGTTGTAACCGTACGTCGAACAGCAGGAGATCCAGATATGATCCGCTTCTAGGAAACGACGGACTATCTGTCGCTTTCAAATCGTGTCTATACTCGACACTGTGCTGACCCCACCAATTAAAAAGTAGGTTCCCTCTAGAGTTAGGAATATTATTTCCCCAATCTCTATGTTTGGCATTTAGATCCCCGGCCAAAAGGAAATAATTCTCCTCCGACTGCAGCCTAAGGCATCGGAAAAGTGTCTCGAGCTCTGAAATAAACAAAGTTGGTTGCGTAGCTTCAGGTGCATAAGCTGAGATCATGTACATCCTCTTTCCACTATGGAGAGGGATGCACACGATACATGCTTCTAGCTCCTGGAATCTCCGCACTTCACCACTGTACACTACCTTATATTTTAGCTTTTTACTAATGAAGATCGCAACACCTCCTCCTTGTATAGAGTTGGGTCGGTCTCTTCTTATTATATTATAATTATTGTGCCGTAACTTATGTTTCTGGTTTAGCTTAGTTTCGCTAACCAAAAGCACTTCAGGGCTTTGATCTTCTAACAACTTAAATAGTACGGCTCTTCGTTCGATCCTAATCAGTGAATTTACATTCACCGCAAGGATCCTAAAGGTATTCTCCGCCATCGCACACATTATGATTGGAGATGCGCTAGGCCCGGCAGAAGCGCGCAGATTTGGTCCACCCTCTTCGCCTGCTCTTGTACCTGACGTTGTAGCTGACCCATCTGCCCTTGAATAGAGAGCAAGATAGCCATCAAGTCAGCCTCTGGTGCTTTAGGCAGTGGGGCCTGTGAAGCAGCCTTCGGTTGTTGCTGTACCGTCTGTCCCCTTCCTGCCACCATTTGGGCGTAGGAAATTTGGGGTGTGACGGTTTGACTTTGGCTTGGACGTGGTAGACTTTTCACTACGCTTTTCTGCTGTCGAACCATGTTCACTTTCTTAATGTCTTGGAACTTGGGGCAACCCCGATAGTTTGCGGTGTGTCCCGAGTTCCTACATAGCGACTTGTTTGGCCTTAATAATGAGCACCTTTTGCTGCAGCTGTCTGATGCTGCGGCTTAGGAGCTCCAGTTCGTCGTCTTCATCCTCTGACTCTGAGGCCGCCAGAGATGCGAAGCTGTTAGTCGTGCCTGTGTAGTGCCCTTCACCACCGTCGGAGACGTAGGCGAATCGGTCACCATCGGCTGATCGTTGTTGTTGTTGTTTGGCTGCTGCTGCTGACGTCGTAGGCGCCTCCTCCCCCACTTCCACATGCAGCTTTTCTGTAGAAGTTGACAGAGATGGGCGCTTTCCCATGTTGGGAGTCGGATTCAGCCTTCTCCTCCTCTTCCCCGTTCCTTCACTGACCACTGTTGGTTGGTGGCCTGATTCCACTGGCATATCGCCTGATGTTGTTTTGTCCGCTATTCCCGTTTTTTGGGACGCGGACAGTTGGCCATCAGCCATCTCCGGTATTATCGGCTGTTGCCGACCACTCGGTTTTGATTATTAATTTAAAAAAATTTCTTGACTGGGATTCGAACCTCAGCCTACTGGGTGACGGTCCACCACTACCACCACTGAGCTACCGAGCCAATTAAAATTCGCTGGGCAAATGTTGTAGTTAACTCACTGCTTATTCACTTGGAAGCCGAAACACGTCTATTCTCCACGGAGGTCTGTGAACGACTGAGAAGTTATATGCTCATCGCGGGTAGTTTCACCACATTGGCGTTTAACACATCGAACTCTTTCTTATTGTGGCTTTAAATGCCGGTTCAATTTTAAGATCTTCTATGCTCTTCCAAGAAGGGGTTGGACTTTTTTTATATTTTCATATTTTTTTTTTATGTATCGATTATTGGATATATCGCTCTATTCACAATTGCGAATACAGCTTAAGAGAACATGAATTCAAAAATGTAATAGTCTTGCCGATTCTAATGAAATACTTTTTGTAATACCGGGGAATCCCCCATTAAAAGACCTCGCCTGCATACAAGGAATAATTTGTTCTTTTATTCATTCTTGTGTGAACCAGCAAAGAGAATAGACATAAATAAAAGTTATATTATTTAAAAGGTGAATTAAGTGTTTAATTTAATATCGATGAACAGAAGCTGAAAACATTGTGAACAATCCGAAACAAAGTGACGGATTTGAATTACATATTTTTAAGTGTACATACCGTTGTAATGAGCTGTATTTCGCTTCTTAATAAGTCAAAATTAATGCTAGCTCTTTAGAAATACTATGCCAAAAAGGGATAGATAAAAAGTCTGGGATTCCCCGGAAAATGTAGAGCTGTGTTTGTGTTTTAGCCACTTTAGTGATTTGGTCGCCTTAGTTGGGGAATTTCAGACTCTTAAAGCTGACCCCGTCGCTGCCGAGAATATAACAAGTCACGATATGCAACTGGATCGGCGCCCCTTCAAGTCAGGCGCACTGGACGGTCGCCCAACCGCGCCCCACACTAACGCCGCCATTGAAGGGCGATATACAATCTGTATAACTATGTTGAGTGGCTTCCGATTAAGCAAAAAAAAGGTGGAATTTATTTAGCAATTTTAGCGACATCTTGAAGTTAAGACTACTAGCATTTATGTTGATGTTATTTATCCTGATATCTTAACTGCCGAATTCGGCTTCAAACACCTCACTTGCGGAAAGTATGGCTGCTGATCTGAATCATGGAACAACTCCATCTCCATCTCGAATATGACATAATCAGTGCTGTCAGGGCCACCAAGCCGAATGCTATCGGCTTAGACGCCATGCATCCTAAATTTCTAAGACTAATTCTATTGGAGGTACTGCCTCACATAACTAAGCTACATATTTGATAACTAGCTGTTCCGCCCGACTTCGCCCGTTTCTAAAAAAAATATAGTGTTACTTACAATACAAACATTGTCATTTAGTTCGAATAATCAAACGCGCACCCCAAGGCCTTTAAAAAACACCACAAAATACCTTCACAATTATCCTTACACATGTATACATATATACATACTATTTGTGCATACATATGTGCATATGTAGTATTTCTAGAACCCTATAATCTGCAGAGATTCCAAAATTAACATGCATCATCACCACACCACCTCACTTGCTTGTGTTCTCAATAAAATCCTTATCGTTTCTCTATGTCCTTTCCATTCACTCTATGGCTGGGTTTGGACAACTTTATACGACATAGTCCTAAGCGCCGGAGAACAGTGAATAAATGTGGGATCATAAAACTGAACCACACTGGAACTTACAATTTTATTACTTTAAAACAGCTCAACTGATTTCAATGAAATTTGTTCTGTGGGTTATGGTATTCATCAACGAAGCTATAAATCTTAAGTGCACGTTTTCCTTAGTTTGTGTGTGTGTCTATGTTCATCAAGTGTGGGGTAGAAAAGATTTACTTCCGATTCTCCATTTTTTTTATTTTTTTTATGGAAAATTAAATTATTGATTATATGAGAAGCAATGATTTTCTAATCTAACCAGAACTATCAGCGGCTACTGGCTAGGCTATTATTCCACAAGGAAATTAGACATAACCGACAATTGCTTGTTTTGATCTGATGTGGGTGGCCGTGGCGTATAGTGATAGTCGTCATCGCTTGTCATGCGGAAGGCTCACGGTTCGAATCCAGATGTCTTCGAAGCATTTATTTCTCACGAAATAAAAATAAGTTGATCAGTTTCAGAAGTTAATATCGAAACCTACTGCGAAGGCATAACACTGACAGTAGGATGGTGGGTATGGCTGAAGAAATTGATCGCACAAGACTATAATAAGAAACATCTGGAAAAAACTCCTGTGAATAATAAGCAAGTAAAAAATTATACACAACTCTCCAGTTATCCTGGACACCACCTGTTGAGAAACGGGCGAAATCGAAGTATGTAATTTTGTTAAACGAGCGAAAATTTTAATTTTATGTTAATTAATCGACGAAGAAAGTGAAGGACCAGCACCCAGATTAAAGAGAAAGACAACGAGTCGAAAAAGCTACAGAAGTTTATTTTAAATCTAATAGGCAGGTACTTATCTCGTTGACGATTGTAATCCAAGTGCACGAGAAACAATCATAGACAATTTTACATTACCAAACTGTTATACAAAGCACAAAGCAAAAGCATTATCAACGAGAGCATTTTAAGAGAGAGAGTTACAGCTACATATTCTGAATTTGATCTTGAACTTGAAATAGTTCTGGCAAACAGTATTCTATTAGTGAGAAAATGCAAAAAGCAAAAGTGTACATGTGACATGTTTGGCATATTTTAACATTAATAACAATAATAACAATGAGTATTTTTATAACATTAAACTATTAACAATCGATTGATTTATAATGTAAACAATAATATAACAAAATTCTATAATATTCTCAAACACCACCCATAGAGTTAGTTGAAATTGAAACCTATAATCTGAGTTTCCTACCACTACGTCGATCTGTCTGTCTCTCGTTCTCGTCCTTCATGTGCTCGCGCTGTGTGTAAACATTATAAGGGCAGAAAAAAAATCCACTCGACTGGTTTTGATGAACGTTTTTTTATATTAGTTAGCTTTGGGATTTGTTTCATTTTTCATTTAGTTGCGATTCGATAAGAAAATAAGAAATGTTAAAAGATGTTTTATTCTTGTAAAACGCAAGGGGAAAAAGTTTGTATAAGATGCCAAAATCTACCGACAAACATTCCGATAGACGAGATTGTCATCAATTTGCTTCACGTAACTTGGCTACCATTGTGTCGTCCATCGTCAATTTTACACAAAGTTTAAGAACCTTCAGTACCTTTTAGAAAAACATTGGACATGCAATGTGTTTCGTATTTTGAGTATTGCCAAACCAATCCTACCGAATTAAAAAAGAATTGTGAGCGGATTTTTGCAATCTATTCTCGAAATGGTATAACAGAAAGATTTTCTCTCTTATAAACGCACAATGGACGAAAGATAGAAATAAACTCGATTTTAAGTCATTGAAAGCAATAATTTTAATAAAAGAAAATTTTAAAAATATATCTTGCGGAGATTTTTATAACTACATTTTTCAAAAAAAAACAGACGTTTTAAATTAAATATGAACAAATGAAAAGTATAAAAAAATTCCTTAAATACCGATACATACTTAAAAAAAAACTTTCTGAGAAGATAACAATAATGGCAATGAATTTATTTTCTTTTAATCTTAAGTTTTTTTTGTTATATTGTTTTAATGGAGCTGTTAATTTATTTTAAATTAAATATTTTGTGATAATAAATCAAATTTGTTTTTGTCAGGCTTTGTGCTCCACAATCAGGCTTTTCTCTCTTAACTGTTCGGCTTTTTGAATTTTTTGATGTAACCCTACGTAAACGCCATTTTAATGTTTTTGGGAAATCGCATTTAAAGCTTTGACAGCCTATTGCATGAAAACTAACCGCTGGGATTTCTTAATTTTTTGACACGATATTCATACTGAAATCCTCTTTCAAAAAATGTAAGAAGTTATTCTAAAACACTTTTAGTTTTTAAAATATTTAAAATTTATTACAAAATGAGTTTTCCGTATACGCCGCTAAAATCAATATTTTCTTTTACTCATACACATACCTACGTCAAAAATTGTGATTGAGATATCATATAAATGAATTCTCCAGTACCCATTATGGATTAATCCCTTCTTTCGTTTACATAGGCATAAGTTTGTGTACCAAACAAATCGATCAATGTGAACCCCGCTATAAACTTAAAAGATTCGAAACATTGAATCAAAACTTATACCTATGTAGACGAAAGAAGGGATTCATCCATAATGGGTTCTGTAGATTTCATTTATATGATCTTTCAATCACGTCATTCACGGCAAAAGATGGAAAGCAAAGAGAATATTATTTATTTATTATTATAAAATTTATACTTTTTTTTACAAATTTTGGCGTTTATGTCAAAACAATACGTCAACTTGGTGAATTTGATGGGTATACGTCAAAACCATTCTGTATATCTTTGCAATGGAAAGAGATAGAGCAAAACGGATAAAAGATTTGGAAAGAGCTACCCTGAAAACATAGAACCACGGTGCAGGGAAATAACTTCACGGGCAATAACTTCACATGGGAAATAACTTCACCTCGAGTGGGAAATAAATGCACATTCTTGATGTGAAGTTATTTCTCACTGAAGGCGGTCAATAATAATTTAACCAGAAATATTGTGAAATTCTTTCCCACCTATGATTTTTTCGAAAAACACAGGGGTACCGTGAAATAAAGCCAAGCGAAATAAGGCCGAATTTCAACAACATTGAGGATAGCCCTTATTTCGCCTTCACAATGTGACATAAAACATAACATATTTTACATATTTCGCTCCGCGAAATTTCGCCCTTGGAAATAAGCCGCAAAAGTAAAACTGAACTAAGGCCCCGAAATTTGTCATAATAAAATTATAACTAAAATAGAAATAAGGCCCCAAAAATAAATGAAAGAAAGAAGTTTAATTGCAATAGAGTAACATCAGTTGTTGAGGTGAAATAACCCTATACGAAATAAGGTCACATTTGGCATAATTTCTATTTGAAAGTAAAAATAAGGCCAAAAGAAGAAAAAATTGGCATTTGGCTTTATTTCCACCAACAAAGTAAAACAATGCCTTAAGACCCTATTTCGTTTTTGGAAATTCTTGAAGATTTAAATTCTTGACGATTTAAATTTTTGTTAATAAAAATAATGTGGTACAAAGTCTTTCCAAATAATAAGACAATATAACAATTATGTTGATATATATGTATATTCGCGCGAATTTTATATGTAAATATAAATAAAATAAATATTTGGCTTCAGCAGTCCTAGGTAGAACCAAGCCTAGCTTTCCCGCAACCATTTGTGTGTGCGCGTTATATTTTTGCACGAATGGAAGAGATCTACAGTTTTCTGCCGTCTCCGAACGGCGAGTTGGAAAGCTTTACATGACAAATGATACTCTTGAATGCTTGTCAGACATTCGAAAGAGGTGGGCACTGTGAAAAACTTGTTAGGTGTTTGCGGCGGGATTATATATGTACTAATCCTCTATCTTATACTCAAACACTTAATATTCCATTTAAAAATTAGATATTTAATTTTTTAGCTTTTATGGTCAAGACAACTAAACTCAGACTGAGTTTGATAAATTCAATAATGGTCAACTCTACCAACGAAATTCTGAACATTACAAATTACGGCACATACTTTGTTTACGTTAAAAGTGCAAGAGTGAATCACACGTCGTGGTGGTTTCCAAATTATCATTAAATGTGAAATTATTGCCCACCTTCAGTGAGAGATAACTTCACATATTAAGAGAAATTATTTCCCACAGAAAAGTGAAGTTATTTCGCACCTTCACTGAAAGATAACTTCACATCAAAAATGTGCATTTTTCTCCCACTCGAGGTGAATTTATTTCCCATGTGAAGTTATTGCCCGTGAGGTTATTTCCCTGCACCGCATACCACACTCAAAAAGTGAATTTCGGCGTTTACGGTAACACAACATATTAGGGCGACGATTTGTGCAATATTTTTAATCTAAATTTCTTACCGTAATAATAACTTAATCTATAAAGAATTTGTTCAGCCTGGATAGCTATCGGATAGCTATACTTTTATCGAAAAGTAATGACAAGACGTCTTGTCATTATTGACATTTCGTTTTTTTTTTATTTTGTTACTACACATTATGTTAATTAATACAACTAAACTAAAAAAGTAGAATTTAAAGTAGGGCTTACACAATTTTTTCAGTTTAAAAATATTTCGTTTGTGTCCCTTCCCTATTTTTTAGTTTAGTTAGTTAGTTAACTGACTTTTATTTTCATTTTAAGTATATTTACAAAAGCTATAAAAATTCAAAGTCGTTTGGTTTGGCTGATGGCCGTCTACCAGATTGATGATTATTTGAATACTTATTGTACAAAATAAAAATTGTATTTTTAATTAAATATATATAAATATAAACGTACAACTTAAAAGTTCTCCTCTATTACATTTTTTCTATAGCGCAGGGCATAAGATGCGTAACTATATAATAAATCCCATCCTTGCTGTCCATTTAAAATGCAAATTGTTTCCTCTTCACTCAAGATGGTTGATCCAAAGAATCTTAGGCGCAGTTCTTTTAAAATCGGGCAAATGGCAAGAAAATGGAACACGTCTTCTCTTTCATTCAAATTGCACATATTGCACAAAATTGGTAGATCTGGGCGGTGCGGTATGAGATTCAGGTATAGCAGTTCCCCTCTCAGTTTCAATATAGTACTTATTTTATCCGTCGAATTGGAGTTGAGAAAATATGTACTTTCTCGCAAATTATATCTCAGCTTACTATAATATAACCGATGCTGGGATGATTGGGCTTCATTAGTATAGTTCTCGTACAAAGTATTCCCTATTTTTGCTAACAAAGCCCTTAGTTGATTCCTCATGAACGCAGGCTTCCCTATTATTTCTCACATAACTTAAATGCCGCCGAAGCATAGATTAAAAACTGTTTGAACGTGCATCACACAGGAACTACTGGACGGATTTTGATGAAACATTGACATAGTGATTGCTTATGTTCTTGCTCAGCATCATTTATACTTTATATCCTGGAAAACGACATGGTTTTCACAAAATAGTGGAAAAACTGGGGAAAATTATTATAACTTTACAGCCCTAGTTCAATAGGTAATAGTTTATCGGATTGAAAAATAAAAAAACAGACGAATTTAGTAAATTGTCCTCTGATTCATTTGAAGTATAATATCATACTTCTGCGTTATCCTGGATCTGAGCTATGCTCAAAATAGTTTAGAAAAACGTTGCCAACATTTTTCCATCAGTGGAAACCACAGCCAACAGCCATGCAGCAGTGGGTGACGTCATAGTGTGTGTATGCGCGCTCAACACATCTTTTTACTGTTCCGTCCGTACCAAAAACGGTGTACATAATTGTTATCAATCAAATCAAAATCAATATCATTCCAATGCAATGCTTTTTTTATTTAATACTAGCTGATGTACCGACTTCGCTGCGCATACAAAAATATTCTCTTTGTATGTAGATACATATGTGTATTTGTAATAAATTGTCTACTGGAAGCAGACTTCCAGCTAAATGCTACACTTGTCCTTGCACATTAAAAGTTGGCATAAATACTTGCTTCACAATTTGCTTAGCACCAAATGACTGAATGAATTGCTTGGATTAAGGATTCTCCATAGACTATTAAAGAAAAAAGTGACGCAGGTGGGTTAGCAATTTCTTCCAATCTAACTTTTCCGCTTTCTTGAATATTTTATAGCACGTTCTTACCGCTAAAACGTCAAAACATAAAACATACATATCTGTATCTGTTCCAAGCCCTGCATTTACTTATCATAAAAAAAATTGCATTCTTTATCCAGTTATTGAATTAGAGATGACCGAACAATCACAATACATATATGATAGCACGAAGCAATCCCAATCATTTATACTTCACGCATGTATGGCATACACGCACACCCGCTGCCGTTGGTGCATTGCGGTGGCAATGGTCTCCACTGATCGTTGTCGCAAAAGCATACAAGGAATATTTATTTATGTTATTACTTTTCTCACAGAAAATGTTGTGAATGTTGTGAAATAATCTAAACAAATATGTTATGTTTATTTAAATACGTTATTTAAGAACTTAGATAGAGCGAGATGAATGCCCAAAAATTAAATATAAACTTTTCTTTTTCTCATTTAGAAGTTTTTTATTGAAATATATTGATTTTTTTTAACCCATTTTATAGATTTAATCCAACCAGAATCGATTGCAAAAAACCGCATTCAAATCCGTTCAGTAGTTCTTTTGTTTTTGCGGCACATACATACATACTTTTTTTTTAGACTTCATTTTATAAAAGTAGTGATGATTCTCATGGCGAAATCCTTATTGGCCCACAGTGTCGTAGCTAGGGTCATGATCGCCCCTGGCAAGATTTGAATTTTGCGCCCCCCAAAACTTTTTTTGTAGGAAATCCATTTTAACACCTTGAAAGTGTAATTTAAATTATGTACATATACATTTAAGTATAAAATGAGTTCCAACTTACTACTATGTATGGGAAACAATACAATACGAGTTCGTTCATTTAGGTATTGTAAAATCTCGTAAAGCTTACTTTTCAGGCTTTTTCTGAGGCCAGTTTGTCAATAATATGGTCTTTCCATCTCTAAACACAATTTTGTAGTTGGCTTTCAAATCATCTTTGTAATTTTAATGCTAGACCAACAGCGTCTTAAGTGAAGGTTTCGTGTAACGGAAGTTCTGTCAGGAAACCTAAATCTGAAGTTACGGCAGCTAAATTTTGAAATCTGCGTCCCATTTGCTGAATAATGTGTCTAGTGCACAGTAAAGCTGAACTTTTGAAGTGGTGTCATTAAGGCCGCATCAACCTTGGCCCTTTCGTCAAACATTTTTTAACCTTTCTTTTACGCAATAACAATTCTACGATAGTTCGCTTACTAGATTTTTTTGCTGAATCAATATAATACACAGCTCTATTTGATTCTTTCTGAAATCATACAAAAATCTACAAGGCAAGTGATGATGAGGTCTGTTCTCATACATAATTTTTCGTAGTTTGTCACAAAAATAACGTAACGAGAGAGTAAGAAATTTCCACATGCTGCAAATTTTAGACCAAGAAATTAATTTTTTCCATTTTTGTTCTTAAATATGTTCCAGTACTTTTTCACACTTTTACCTCTCCCTGAAAAATTTTACCCCCGCTCCATAAAGTTTGAGAATCTGTGAATTTTGGGGCAAAAATTACGGGAAGACACCCACGCCCCGGTGTACAAAATTGTATGTGTTAAGTAACAGGCGCCATTCCTAATCTGTGGGAACGCCTATCGTAATCAAGTTTAGGTTTTTTTAATGAGTTAGGCTAGCATAATTTTTTAATTTGACTTGTGGCTCTGTAAAGTGCGCCCCCCTGAGGGTTGCGCCCCTGGCAGCCGCCCGCCTGGCCAGCCCCTAGCTACGACGCTGTTGGCCCACCCTGTTTGTTATCGTGCATTACAGAATCATACTCGCCTGTACATAGGGATCAGTCTCAGGTTTACGAAAGAAGAAGAATTTCATGACAACAGTTTACCTACTACAAATTGATGGTAATTTGTGCTGCAAATTATCTAAACTCTCTTTTCCGTCCACTACGCCGTGATTACGAATAGTCCATTCAAAAGGATAGACTTAAAAAACAAAAATAAAATAAAATAAGAGCTTAGCACAGATCTCCTACATACAGGTCATTTTATGATAACAAACGAAGGAAAGCAGAAAATGGAGAACTTCGATGAGAGGACATGCATAAAATAAGCAAACGGAAAAAAATGGCTGTTTAAAATATCCTCCAGAGAAAATCTTAGTCCAGGCGAATTTGCTATCCTTCCACTCCATAAAAGTCACATTTCAATACATTTAATTTTTCTCCCTTCCCCATTTCTCCGGAATGATTTTCCTTCATTGCCATTTGTCCTGTCCCTTTGGATACAGCTAAGGGAGGACGAACGAAAAAAAAATCCTGTTTTGTTTTAGAACCACTTGGGAAGGAAATGTACATCAAATCTTAAAACAAAGCAAAAAGGATTCTTAAATTCCAGATAGAACAGCACTAAACGTAGTATTTAAAGAGCTACGAAAAAAGGCACAAAAAGGACGAACTTTTTTTTTTGTTGCGGAAATAGGAAAAAGAAAATCATTTTACTTAGAATGGCACACCAGTTGTTGGAAATGGGAGCATAAAGTTGAAATAAAAATAAAAATAAATGGAAGATAAGACGTTTGGGAATGCTTCTTATTTTCTATCTTTTCTCTTCTTTTTGTATCTAAAATAAAAAAACACTTTTAAATGGAAAACTTACGACGCATTGAATATTTGTAGTAGTAATTCGATATATAAATCTTAGGGGAAAACTCCTTAAATTGTTCTCACAGTTTTCTTCTGGTTTTCATATAATAAACGAAGCAAAACAGAAAATACCATATCCTTCTCAGTTGAATCAGCTAATATGATTTCCTATTTTGAAGGATAAGTGAAAAATCGTGTATTCTTTAATTGGCGCGAGCAGAGAAGACAGATAAAGATACCCCCTTCATTATATTTTGACTGAAGGTGGACAGTGTGGTAAGAATTCCCAAAGCAATACTATCGAAGTAAAAAAAACATTTCTTTTAACATTTTCTTTTTTGTATTTTCTTTTTTTGACTATCACATCTACATTTTATAAAAAAAACACCAACTAAATTGGTTGAACATTACGAGCGTTGCCGATGTGGCACGATCGTGCCTTTTTGACACGGTAATTTCCTTTAGGCACGCAGGCACGAAAAAAATAATTTTGGCACGTTTTTCTTATTTCCATTATTTGACTGGAACTTCAACTCATAATGATATTAATTTGAAATTGTAAGTACAGTTTAACTTATCATCAATAGAAGGACGCGTTCGTTCAAAATTATACCATGAATGCACTTAATCCTGAAGAATAATTCAAAAGAAGATTATAAGTCTACTCAATGAGACTGTTCTGGGCAGAAAAGAACAGAAAAGTACAGCGTTTTCGTGTTCAATGAAAAAACTTTCTGCCCGAGACTGATCTGTTTGTGTAGAACATATTTGTCAGAAATGTCAAAATCACCTTTGATTGCATATTTAATTTTTTTTACATGAAGTGAAGTATTTCGATGAGATTTAAGGTTACCAACTTGAAGAAATCGAAATTCAATCGGAAAAAGGTTTGGTTATTTTTAAATGTAATAAATAATTTGAAAATTATTAAGTACGATAATTGACAGTGAAGTTGTCATATTAGCCAGAAAAACATATGGCTGTAACTTTTTGTTCTATTTTGATCTGCTGTTTTTGACAAATCTGTGCTGTTCTGCCTATTTTCTCATTGAACAAGGATTATGTAATTTTTTTTTGATTAGGCACGCTATCGCTTAAAATGGCACGGTATTTCAGCGGTTGAGGCACGATATTTTTTTCTTGAGCGGCAATGCTGATTACGGGCGGTAGACGGTAACACTATGATAGATTGACCAAAAAATAAAAATGACAAACCACCCAAAGAAGAAATGGGCGTTTTATCGGAATCAAAAAAAAAAACAACATACATATGTTTATTATTATATATTAATGATCCCAAGAGAATATTTAACATAAATAGATTTATATAACAATATAGAATTTTTACTATATAAAATCAACTGAGAAACATTAAAGACATTGTGTATTTAAAAAAATAAATAGTAGGCATTTAGCCTATGTCCGATATCGAAAAATACTTTATAAATAAGTTATGGGTGGGGTGACCCTTGAGAAACAATATTGATTAATTTATTTAAATTATTTTAATTAATTATTTTTTATTTTACTTATTTATTAAAAGAAGAGAACAAGAAAAATAACAAGAAATTAATAAGCTGTGCAAGAAGCAAAAAACAGAATTCGAATAAATTGAAAACGAAAGCAAAACAGGCAAAAACTAAGAAAATACATAAATTAATAAATTAATAACAAAAAGATATTGGAGTTTGAGAGTTTGTAAATGAAATAAAACTATCTAATTCTCAACACTTAAAAGAGTTTCGACATCATTAAATTCTAGACAAACTAACCAAGTTTTTAATTTTTTTAAAAATTCAACAAGTGAGCTGGAAAGTGGAATTTTATTAAATAATCGACAAGAAGACACCGTGTAAAAATGTCTAAAGGCTGTGGTGCGGAAAGTCGGTACCGTATATACATTTGAAAAATTACCGCGAAGATTATGACTGTCAAGGATTCTAAAATTCAGATTGCCGGGCTTAACAAAAAAAAGCCTTGAGTACTTTAAAGCAGTAAAGATGACGGATGGGAAGAATCTTCAAATCACGGAATAGTGGAAGACTGTGATGGAGACGATGTTTAAAGCATATTTTTCTCACAGTGTATTTTTGGAGGGTCAATAAAGGTTGAATCTTGTTAAAGTAAGCACCACCCCAGCAGCTGATACCGTATTGCAATTTGGAATGAAAAACTCCATAATATATGGTTTCTAGTAATTTTGAAGAGCAAACACTTCTCAAATAGAAAAAAATTCTTAGAGTATAGCGAAAATATTTCTTTAAAGCAACAGTATGATTTGTGAAGGATGAATTTGAGTCAATAGTTAACCCGAGGTACTTGAACTCATCAACTTTTTCAATTAAAAGGCAATTAGTACTACATACAATTTAGACTGCTAGAAAAGATTGTCGAAGAGTAGCAAGCGCAGTTGGTTAACTTGAATCTTTGACACTCTGGCGCATGATAAAATATATCTACAGCAGGGGAATTTTGCTTGGATAAACAAAAAAACATAATTGTAGTCTTTGAGTTTATAACAAGTCTTTGTTTAGGAAACCATACTCTTAACAAATTTAAGTCCCAGTTTATATTTGAAACAAGCTCTAAAAGACTTACTGAGCCATAAGCACAACCTATATCGTCAGCGAATGCTTTTAAGACACCTTTAAAGTTAAGGCTAAAGAGAGAATTTATATAAACAAGAAATAGTATAGGTCCTAAAACAGAACCTTGCGGCACGCCTATATTGATGTATTCAATACTACTTCTTATTTCGTCCATTTTCACTCTTTGAGTCCTATTCTTCAGGTACGACTTAAACCATTCAAGCAAGAAACCCCTAAAACCTGCTTTATGAAGTTTTTTCAGCATATAACCATGTCAAACGCTTTGTTTAATTTTTTTTCCAAATTTGTATATAGCTGAGAACAGAACTCCAAAAGTGCATCTTCAGCCGATTTGCCTTTCTGGAAACCAAATTGCACAGAACTAAAATAATTAATTCGGTTTAAGAACTTTAAAATCCTATTTTTCATCACTTTTTCAAATAGTTTGCTTATTGATGAAAGAAGCGAAATAGGTCTATAATTAGCATTGGAATCATGTCCACCTTTTTTATAAAGCGGTATCACATCAGCGCATTTAAGTGCATCAGGAAAAATACCAGAATAAATGCTCATATTAAAAATATATGTAAGGATATCTATAACAAAACATGCTATAGAAGAGCATAGACTTTAATAATTTATTCCAAATCCCATCAAAACCACTGGAATTTGAGTTTTTTAATAACCCAATTGTACTTAGAAGTTCCAAATATGTATGAGTATAGGACGGCCTTTTGTCAAATCATCCAATTATTTATTTAAAAAAATTAAACACACTGTCTTCAGTTAAATACTTAAATTTTTTGTTACCAATAATTCCACCACTTTCTATAAACTTAGAGAAATGATGGCTTTTCATAAATTCCTCATACTGTAGGACTTTGAGGTATTTAAGAAAGTTTCCTTTTTTATTCAGCATCCGTAGAAGGACACCATTGTATTTTAAAAACTGAGAAATGTAATGGCGCGATCTGATGTAAGTAATAAAAAGTAAAACAGCTTTAATCCGAAATGAAGGATTGAAGAAATGGATATATTAAAACAAAAAGTCAGGCTCCACTTAAAATTTATGGGGAAACAAACAAGCTGGGTAGGGGAGGGGGGGTGCGCTGCGCGTGCTAAGCGCAAAGATTTTTGGGCTATTTAACATTTTTCGGATTTTATTTCATTTTGGGCGATTTGGTTTTGGGCAATCGGAAGCATGCGTTCAGACAAAACGTGATTTGACATTTTTTTAATTTTTGGGCGATTTGTCATAGTGTTGAATCGCAACGTGACATTTGCGATTTGCATTTTGGGCGATTTGACATGGAGCCGTGGGTTACTAAAAAAAATGCGCCCCTCTTCGATAGAAAATACACGGGATGGCTAGCGGAAGCGGGGTGACCGGCAAAGTTATACATTTAAGTGATCTCCGAGCGGTGGAGCCAAAAAAAAAATCTTTATTAAAATCAAAACGGTTCTAAACTACTACACGGTTGAAACAAGAATCACTCAATTGAATTTTTCTGCAGGTATCTTTTAAGAATTAAGAATTATGTTTTTGATGACAGTGCATCAGGTCGCTGTGGGAATGGAATGCAGGTGTCGGATGTGATTATGTCTGCGCGTGTAGCACAAAAAATGCTGAGTGTGCGAAAAAATGGCCGCGCGTGTTTGCACCGGCATAACGGGACATGTGGGCTGCGCGTGAAACTTATTATGATGGGAGGGAGAGGGAAAGATGGCAGTTTCCGTTAGTAATTGCTGTTATCAGCGAAAAACGGTAAATGGTAAAGTGTGTGGAGGGAAGTGGGCGTGTGGAAAGGAAGTGGCTTCTCTGATGTAACTATACAAAGGTGTCAGAACTAGAAATATGTAGTCAATTTATTGCCATTACACTAAACAAAAACATAAAATTCATACAAAATTAAAAAAAATATAGGAACAAAAACAAACTTTATAAAAAACAAAAAACAAAAGACATACATACCGTAAAATGTCCTAACATTGACTGGGTCCCTAACATTGACCAAAAATCATAAAATCTTTTAAACTTTCCTAGCGACAAACAGTGACCAGATATTTAAATAATACTACCACTTATGTCATCCCTGGATATTTATTTTATTTAAAAAATTCTGTATATGTACAATTGTCATAATTGAAAATAACCGCCAATAACGGGTGGCCTGTTCAAATGCGTATTTTTAAGTGTTGGTAGAATCATCTTCGCACGACAAGAAAACAATATGCAATTGTGAAAAAAATTATTAGGTATGTAGTTCCATATATTATTAGTGACATAAAAATTTGTTAATTTTTATTTAAAATTAATCGGAAATAAAAAGTGTTTAATAATTTCTTAGCCTTTGTCCCAACTTTGACCGTTGGGTTCCTAACTTTGACTGGCTGGTCAATGTTAAGAGCTAGTATAAATACATGAATCCGCAACATTGACTGGCTGGTCAATGTAAGGAGCTGATATGAATACATGAATCCACAACTATGACCGCTAAGTGTGACTACATAGGGTAAATTGGGGTACATTTGACACCGGGGCACATTTGACTTTGCGATTTTCGGTATGAACGCAGCCTTTAAGAAGAAAAGTTGGGATGGCGAACGAAGCCTCATTTAATATAAAGAAACTTTATGAACTTTGGCAGCCTTTTTTCAACTCTTCTTCGAGTAACACCTGTTTTTGTGATTTCTGGATCTTTGATGTAATTTTTGATCACCGGTATGGTATGTAAGAGATTTGTAAATAAAATAAAAGAGTTTTTTTTAGTGTGAAATAATATTATTTTAGCACTGTTCTCGAAATGTTAATATGTTAAAGCCAGTTTTGTGAAAGTAAAACATTAATATAAAACAAACATCAAAAAAGTTATAAAGAACATTTGGGGCACATTTGACATTTGTTAAATGTGCCGCACATTGGTCTGTTATACCAATATTTGTGTTTTTCATTTTTTATTCATGTTTATTTTAAAGATATGGCTAGAAACTACAAGAGAAAGACAAATAGGAGTGCAATCGAGGAAGAAAAGGTGAAGAGGGCTATTTCAGACATACGTAAAAAACTTGAAACGCCAACATCAGCAGCTGAAAAATATGGGGTAATTAGAACCACATTGATAATGCGTACGAAAAAACAGGACCCCCTAAAAGATTGGTCAGATTCGGGTAATGGGAGTAGCTCTTACAAAGGTTTCACTTTTCAATCGAAATATATGCCACGACAAACGTTAAGGAGTGAAATCGAATTCAAACTGCCAAAACCCACAAATCCAGCCTCAGCTTCTCGCTGTCGTCAAAAATATTTATTTGACGTTGACTTCGGAAACTCTATATTAAAAAAGATATTTAAAACTGTTCTTATGTATTATTCTTCTCTTTTTATGCATACGATTATGAATTGATATTGGAATTGTCAAATGTTCCCCTTGTAAAGTCAAAGGTGCTGGGGCACTTTTGAAAAAATGACTATTTTTAAAAAACAAATTTTAAAAAAATGATGAAGTTGTTATGAAAGCAAAATGTATCTGTGAGTCTTATCTAGAATAGTCAACTCATCATATTAAAAAAGAAGCATTGGAATTCATCTATAATTTTAGCAAATACAGACATTTAAAAATTAAGTGTCAAATGTGCCGCAGTTTCCCCTATGTAGGTACCTACCTATATTAAAGATTTTTATCTATGTTCCTATTTACTTATTAAATAATGATGCAAATTTTGATATAATATTGCTTTGTGTTGCTTTTATTACTTGAAAATAACGTAAATTGTATCCGGTCAATGTTAGGGGTACCGAAGCCTATGTAATATACGATTGCTTGGTACGATCAGGGCTAACTTGCCCTACCTAGCCTACAGAGCTATGGGGATTAATAATGGCTATCCCAAGCCGCAATATTTGATGGCTAAAGAGCCGCTCTGATACTCAAAAGGCTGAAGAGCCGACTGAAATAAATAATCCGATTTGAACCTTTGACTGGTGTGACAATAATTAAATCTTTATTAAAATGCTTAGCCTATTTATACAAAAATTCTTACATTCTACTTACCTTAAAATTACATATTGGTTGGTTGGTTGGTGAGGGTGAGGATTGCTCCTCTTCACGTAGGCCACGAGTCGGGCCCGTTGTGCTCCCCTCTGGAGCTGAGCTGAGAAAAAAGGGGTTGGGGTGTGTGTTAGTGAGAGGGGTAGTGTAGTGGAATGGAAAGGTTGGAAGGAACATGTGAATTCAAGAAAAACGCTCTGTGTGTCGTGTAAACTCCAGTGTCTCCGAGAAATCGATGGATCTGAGCGATGTTAGCCCGGGTAGGATGTGTCTTCCCAGGTATTTTTGCCTTATTGAACATAGAGCAGGACAATCGCAGAGGAAGTGTTTGATACTTTCGTCTTCTTCTTCGCAACCCAGGCAGGTGCTGTGTTGCACTAGTCCCAGTCGGTAAGCATGTTTATTTAAGTTGATGTGTCCCGTATATAAGCCAATCAACATTTTTATTTGTACTCTGCCCAAATTCAGTACTTTCCTAGCCCGCCGTGGGTTTGGAAATTCCATAATTTCTTTGGCAGCCTTGCAAGTTTGGATCTGACTCCACATTAGTGCGTGGCGTTTTGCAAAGGATAGGCTATGGGCAGTTTTCACTGCTTGTACCGCCGTACCAATAGTATTTAGAGTGAGATTTTCTATGTCTTCCGCCCCTGCTCTTGCAAGTTCGTCTGCCCTTTCGTTCCCCGGTATGTTGTTGTGGCCAGGTACCCAGAACAGATTTACAGTGCAGGATCTTGCAAGGGTGTTGAGTTTTTCTTTGCATTCCTTCACTAATTTGGAATTAGTCAATGGGTTCGCAAGTGCTTTAAGTGTAGCCTGACTGTCCGAGCAGATGTGCACGCAGGTGTCTCTGGTGTCGGCATTGACGAGTTCGTCTACGCCCCTGAGAATTGCGAAGACTTCCGCCTGGAAAACAGTCACCGAGGGTTCTAGGTGAATGGATATATTTATCGGAGGATCTGGACAGTGTACACCAGCTCCCGATTCTCCGTTAATGTGTGATCCATCCGTGTATAAAACAATGCCTTCTGCTTAAAATTACATATACAAAGAAGAAATAAAATCTAGTCAGCAAAAATGACTTAAGACATTTGATGCTTAAATTACGTTTTACAAAAATCAATGCAGTTCAATGCACGCGCCACGTACGGTTATGAATGAAAAGAGTAGTTATCAAATATCAAATGTACAATTAAAAGTGTTCGTGTGTCGCTATGGTTAGTCTCATGAGTTTGTGTGTCGTCATTGAAAATTATATGAGTTTGTGTGTTGCTATGATGATAATTTCACTACACCTAACATTGACCACTTACTTTTTTTTACCATAACTTATTACCAAAATATGATTATTTAAAAAAAAATATATACGATATTAAAGAACCAAACAGTCCCCTATATATGCTTTTTACAGATAACGATTAGAACAAACCATTATCTTTTTAAAATGATTCAAAGCTCAAAAGTGGTCAATGTATTTAATGTAGGTAATTCTACGGTACTACATGCATACATCTATTTTCTTAGTTGTTCTTTTGCAAATTGTAGGCATTTTTCCTGAAAATCTTCTTTTTCCTGGTTTAATTTACGCTTGGCGAAGCCAGATAAACTTTTTCGTTTGTACTCCATGGTTAGGCTTAGATTTTTAAGACACTACGCAGTAAAGATTATAATTTTGAAAAGGATGATTATTCTTTGCCAGGTTTTGAATTTTTTCTTAATTCTAATGGAAATTATGCTGCTGGTGGAGTGGGTATAAATGTTCAGAATCTAAAGTAGATTGCCTGAGTGCAGATGTCTTGAAGTTGTCTTTTGTCCAAAATAATGAAAAATGTGTTCTTTTGTGTTTTTATAGACTACACAATTATAGTTCCTCTATGTTTATGGAAGAATTTTCAAATATTCTTGACCGTGAAAAATCCAAAAATCTTATAGTTCTAGGTGATTTTAATTTAAATATTTTGGATAATAATCCAATTGTTTGCAATTACCTGGATTTGTTATCTTCGCATGGGTTGGTATCTTATATAAATGAACCAACAAGATGTGCTTCTGGTACATGTTTAGACCACATCCATGCGCGATTTGCTAACATTTCTATGGATTTTTATGAAAAAGGTATTTTTGATCTCAGGATTACTGATCATTCGATGACTGGTTTGTTAGTTAACGTAGCTAAAATCAATAAATCTAAAGTGTATAATTCTATTAGAACTAAAAGTAAAATTAATTTAGTTAAACTAAAGACACTGCTCTGTTTTGAGTCCTGGAATTCAGTACATGGTGAGCTAGATTGTTCGAAGTCCTATGATATTTTCATTGAAATTTTAACAAATAATATAAATCAGTGCACATTTATCAAACGGGTAAAAAATTCGCACAAAAAACTTAAACCATGGATTACTGATTCGTTGTTACGTAGAATAAAAACGAAAAATAAGCTCAGAACTAAATGTTCTAAGCACCCGCATAATACGAATTTCAAAGATAAATATAAAACGCTGTGTTCTCAAATTAAGAAGGAAATTAATTTGTGTCGTAATAACTATTACAAAAATCTATTCAATTTATCCAAAGGAAATAGCAAACAAGAATGGAGGATAGTCAATAATATTTTGAAAAAGTATCCCGCCTCGAAAAAAAAAATTGTACTTCGTAATGATGACACGATCATAACGAATAAATGTAGTATAGCTGATAAATTTAATGATTATTTTTCTACCGTGGCAAATACGCTCCAACCTCTTTCAAGTCAGTCTGTATGTGGTTCTTGTAATACTGGACAAGTTGAACCGGTTCAAAGTGGTAGTTTTTACTATGAGCCAATAACGGCTTTGGAACTTCTAAGTACAATTGGGTCATTAAAAAACTCAAATTCCAGTGGTTTTGATGGGATTTCAAATAAATTATTAAAGTCTATAGCATTTTTTGTTATAGATGTCCTTACATATATTTTTAATATGAGCATTTATTCTGGAATTTTCCCTGATGCACTTAAATGCGCTGATGTGATACCGCTTTATAAAAAAGGTGAACATGATTCCATTGCTAATTATAGACCTATTTCGCTTCTCTCATCAATAAGCAAACTATTTGCAAAAGTGATGAAAAATAGGATTTTAAAGTTCTTAAACCGAATTAATTATTTTAGTTCTGTGCAATTTGGTTTCCAGAAAGGAAAATCGGCTGAAGATGCACTTTTGGAGTTCTGTTCTCAGCTCTATACAAATTTGGATAACAAATTAAATACAGCTGGCCTCTTTGTGGATATAACAAAAGCGTTCGATATGGTAAATCATGATATTTTGCTGAAAAAACTTCATAAAGCAGGTTTTAGGGGTTTCGTGCTTGAATGGTTTAAGTCTTACCTGAAGAATAGGACTCAAAGAGTGAAAATGGACGAAATTAGAAGTAGTATTAAATACATCAATATAGGCGTGCCGCAAGGTTCTGTTTTAGGACCTATACTATTTCTTGTCTATATAAATTCACTCTTTAGCCTTAACTTTAAAGGTGTCTTAAAAGCATTCGCTGACGATATAGGTTATGCTTATGGCTCAGTAAGTCTTTTAGAGCTTGTTTCTAATGTAAACTGGGACTTAAATTTATTAAGAGTATGGTTTGCTGAGCAAAGACTTGTTATAAGCTCAAAGACTAAAATGATGTTTTTTAGTTTATCCAAGCAAAATTCCCCTGCTGTAGATATCTTTTATCATGCACCAGAGTGTCAAAGATTCAAGTTAACCAACTGCGCTTGCTACTCTTCGACAATCTTTTCTAGCAGTCTAAATTGTAGTACCAATTGCTTTTTAATTGAAAAAGTTGATGAGTTCAAGTACCTCGGGTTAACTATTGACTCAAATTTGTCCTTCACAAATCATACTGTTGCTTTAAAAAAATATTTTCGCTATACGCTAAGAAATTTTTTCTATTTGAGAAGCGTTTGCTCTTCAAAATTACTAGCAACTATATATTATGGAGTATTTCATTCCAAATTGCAATACGGTATCAGCTGCTGGGGTGGTGCTTACTTTAACAAGATTCAACCTTTATTGACCCTCCAAAAATACACTGTGAGAAAAATATGCTTTAAACATCGTCTGCATCACAGTCTTCCACTATTCCGTGATTTGAGGATTCTTCCCATCCGTCATCTTTACTGCTTTAAAGTACTCAAGGCTTTTTTTGTTAAGTCCGGCAATCTGAATTTTAGAATCCTTGACAGTCATAATCTTCGCGGTAATTTTTCAAATGTAGTTACAGTACCGACTTTCCGCACCCAGCTTTTAGAAATTTTTACGCGGTGTCTTCTTGTCGATTATTTAATAAACTTCCACTTTCATTAAGAATAATCAGCTCACTTGTTGAATTTTTAAAAAATTTAAAAACTTGGTTACTGAGTCTAGAATTTAATGATGTTGAAACTCTCTTAAATGTCGAGAATTAGATAGTTTTATTTAATTTACAAACTCTCAAACTCCAATATATTTTTGTTTTTAATTTATTAATTTATGTATTTTTCCTAGTTTTTGCCTGTTTTTGCTTTCGTTTTCAGTTTATTTGCATTCTGTTTTTGCTTCTTGCACAGTTTATTGATTTCTTGTTATTTTTCTTGTTCTCTTCGTTTTTTAAATAATTTGAATAAAAAATAATTAACTAAAATAATTTAAATAAAGTAATCAATATTGTTTTTCAAGGGTCACCCCACCCATAACTTATTTATAATGTTTTTCGATATTGGAAATAGGCATTTAATACTATTTATTTTTTATTAAATACACAATGTCTTTAATGTTTCTCAGTTGATTTTATGTAGTAAAACATCGATATTGTTATATAAATCTATTTATGTTAAATATTCTCTTGGGATCATTAATAAATAAACTTAACTAACTAACTAAGATTGCTGTATAATTTAGAAATATAATGAACCGTTGAAAGAAATACGAGACTAGAAGAATATATGTATCCGTTCTGGTGCTTTTTGCACCAAATATTGTGTCAAATTTGGAAGTGGAGGTGAAATTCTCCCAAAGGTACAAAAATTACAAAAAATAAAAATAAACAACTGCATTGAACAACAAAAAAAATGAAAAATGCATGTGATTTGACAGATTTGCCCAAAAAAATTTCTGGTGCTTGATTCTTACTCTCTCGTGAGCACTCACTTTTACGAAAAACTAAGACATTTTTCCGTACCCGAATGGGTTTTCGTAACTTTTCGTGGATTTTCGTAGCTATGGGCTCCGTACGCGAAAAAACCTAATAAGTTAAATCACAGACAACCTCAGGAAACAGACCTTTCACCGATATTAAAACATGTTTTGAAATAAGATGCAAGTATAGTAAGTCTGTGATGCCTTCTGCAACAGTGATGTCAGCAGAGAGGTGTTTTTAAAAATACTAACGTTGCACGAAGGCGGCCTAAGAGAACCCAATGGCGCCGCTGAGCCTGCAGTGGCATGGCCAGCCGCTGGCCGGCACTTGATAGAAAACTGGCGCCTGCCGGACACAAACCGAACGTATTTCATTGATACACGTTCCTAGTTTCAGTGACCGGAGAAATTCTAAGAAACAAAGATATGAATCATGGATGCATTATTTTCTATTTTATTTAGTATAGCTTATTTTGTGATTTTTGTTATGAAAAGGTTTATAATGAATAACTAATAAATAATAACCAAACAAATATAACTCCAATAAACAAGTTAGCTAGTGACCGGGCTAACTGGAAAGGACTATTGGTCTTGGTTCAACCCGGGCCCATCGCTATCCCCTAAGAATCCATCCAAGGATGGCACCTAAACCGCCACAATTTTTCAAAGCATTTTGATACCATTTACATATCGACGGTTAACTATGAATACCTCCTATGTCGCATTTTGTAAACTTTACAGGAGACACAAAAAACTGCATATTTTCCTAAAACGAAAACTTCCGATTGTGAAATTTGGCAAATTACTATCAATATTGGAACTCTATCAGGTGAAATGGTTTTAAATACTAAAAATTGCGTTTTTCATATAAAAAAAGAAGTTAGGAGATATTCATATAAAAAAAAAAACAGAACTTTTTATGCTGATAGGAGAAATTCAATTATTTATTTCACATTGTGTGCTATCAAAGCATTATTTTTGAAATAATTACCCTTATTCCGTAAGTCGTTTTAAGGAAATCACGATAAATTGGAGACTTCGGTGACATCTTGAAATCTTGTCGAAATCTCGAGATTTCGTGTGAACTTGCATTTCGCTGAAATCGTAAATATCAGGTCGGTGTAAATGTATACCTACTTTAAAGCGACAAGACACAAAAACAACAATTGTTTAAGATAAACGCCCTACGGAATATGGGTGAATAAAATTAAACGAAAACATAAAAAAATTGTTCACTTTCCCTCCAAGTGGAAATCTTCAAAAAACACTCGGTAGTTCATCGGTACCAAGCGAGTGGGAGATTCTTACCGCAATCTTTGAAAGATCGACTTGATTTTTCTTTCTTGAATTTAAATCTCATTGGGGGAAGTTTAAAGTTGTAACCACCCCTGTGATCAATTCCGACCGGATTGAAAACGAACGGATTTACAAGGGATGAATTTGGAAAAATGCGTTAATTTCGAATTCTTCACTTGGATTTCCATTAGTTTTCAATCCGGTCGGAATTAATCACAGTGGTGAATATGTACTTTCCTGTAGTTTTTAGACCATTAACTCGTGAGGCTTTGTTCTTCTCAATCTCCGAATATTGTCTCTTACATTTAAGACGGTCTCCATCTTGGAGTTAATGTGATTTTTAAGACGCTGGTTGTGTGAAAGATCGTGCTTTCTAACCACTTCTGAAATCATGTCTATTTGTAGGTCACGATGCAAGTCGCTATTTCTTATGTACCAAAGGGCATTTATTTTTCCACGAAGGACTTTGTTTTGGAAATTTTGTACGGTTTCTGTATTTGTTTTCTTTGTACAGCCCCACAATTGGATGCCATACGTCCATACAGGCTTCAGTACTTGCTTGTATAGTATTACATATTTAGTTCTGGATAGATAGTTCTGAGTTTGTTCCCAAAAGCCAGTACATTTTTCTATATTTCAAGTTCAGTTCATATCTTCTCTTTTTGATGTGCTCTTTCCATTATCGCGGTCAAATTCATTCCAAGGAATATTGGAACATTGTTAAACTTTGTATTTGTAAAGTTTATATGAGTAGATTTTGACTCATTGATACGCCATTGCTGCGTCCAAATTCTATCTTTGTTGACTGCTTTTTGCAGGATTTCTGTGGCCTTGTAAATGCATTTATCAGGAACCAATATTGCAGTGTCATCTGCAAAGCTAGCCATGAAAGCATTGTCATCTGCTGGAATATCTCTGGTGTATTACAAATACAAGGTAGGTTCATGAATTTCAACCACTGATCCCACATCGAGTACCGGCTTAACAGTCATTTCATCGGTACTGGGGAAGATGCTTGTAACTGGCTCAACAGTCATTTCGATGGTTCTGGGGAGGTTGTAGCCTTTTGAGACCGCGCCATATCGAGGCATTTCTGTGCTCGAGACCACATTTTACTTAAAAATAAAGAGCATTCGTAATCTATAACTTAATAAGCCTACCAAGAACGGTCCACTTAAATTAGAATTTGTGCTACAATCGGCAATTTATTAATTTAAGAACTAAAAAAACATTCAAATGTCAATACTAATCCGTTGATAGGAGATATTATGTCTAGCGGTATTACCAAACAAAAAACCTACTAACATACTTTGCACTAGTTTTATGAGTTTAATTGTTTATTATTGTAATAAAAGCATTACATTTTATAACAATGATATTAAGGAATATTAAGTTCTACGCAAAACAGAAAATAGTTAATCAAAATACTTTCATTCAATAAGATATAGCCTTAAAACTTCTGGTGAGTGCTTGTACCTACACAAAGTCTGAAGCAAATGTGATGATAGGAGATATTTTAAGCGCCAAAATGATAGGAGGTATTAAAAGTTGGCTTTAAACACATTTTGACAGCTGATATAAGTATAATAAATGCATTCAGCTATGCAGATGAAAATTCTTAACAAAACTACATCAAAAAGTGAATTTCACAAAAAATGTGAGTTAGGAGGTATTCATAGTTAACCGTCGATATGTTACTCTTGAATGATTGTCAGACATTCGGCAGAGGTGGCACCGTGAACAAAACATTTTAGGTGCTTGCTGGGATTGAACCCTAGGTGGCATGCGTAGAAGTCCAAAGCAGGCTACGTGAAGTTTAACTTCTATTTAAAAAATAGCAAATAATGTATACAGAAATTAACGCGTGTGCATCAGATTGCATTCTTCGTCTCGTTATCATTATTCGTTGAATTGTATTAAATTTGTGAAATTTTGAAATTTGTCTCTCTCTCTCTCTCTCTCTCTGTGTCTGTTCTGTACACAAAAATCAATTTTTCCCAATCTTCGATGTAGTAAAAGGTGTGACATCTATATTATAAGTATGGGAAACCCTCAAGTTTCCTTTATGTTGACTAAAATCAATGGTTTAAGTATAAGCTCAATGCTCCTTTTTGGGGCATATTTCTAGGATCAACCATTCAATTTTTACTCCCACGCATACAAATTTCCCTTCACATACTCGCTTTTATATGATTGTGATAGGGTCACTTCGGGATATGTATGTAAACAGTTGGGAACTTGAAGTTACAAAAAAAACAATAAAAAATAAAAAAAAACTGCCGGTTTTGGTTTAATCTACACTTTATTCTCAATGAATGTGATTTTATTCAGATTTTTCTGAGCGATATTTTTGGAGGTTAGGTAGGGGGACAGCAATTTTTTAAGGTTTTTCTGCAAAAGTGTTAAGAAAAAAGTAACACAAAAAAATATTTCATACATTTTTGAATTCGTGCTTTAACGAGCCTGCCTCAAAATTTGTTTCTTTGAATTTCGCATTTAATACCCCAAAACTAGCCCCCCATAGTCGAAATTCAACTTTTTAAGTTTAGGTGTATGTTGGGGGCCGCGTTCCCTCCCGTGCTACAATTGTAGTGTTTTGAAGTTTTTGAGTATCTACATTTTTGCTAACTGAGTACGGTACTACTTTGGATCTACCGCGTACTACTTTTTATAAATTCATATTAATAACTCATTTCTTATTTTTCTAAAAAAATTTGTAACAACAAACTTAAACTACAGGATACCTACACGTTCCAATTCAAATTCTCGCGCAGGATACACCTCTTTTTCTCAATTGCTTTCCTGAACAACTGTGAAGTGAATCTGAACTGAACATATATGTACTTTGATGTTACATACTTACTACTTGGTTGATGTTTGTCAACAAATAAAGTTTATTTTGCATAGCGAAATATTTAAAACGCATACAAATGCAGCCTTCAATTAAAGCTTCAGCATATTTTTATAAAGACTTAGAAAATGAGATGGATGATAAAATGGGGACAATCCGAAGCGTGTGCAAAAACGTACGAAAGGCTAAGACATATTATATGGGACTTTATATTTTCAGGACATGAAATTTCTGATCTATAACTACAAAATCGCTCAATATATTGATTTCCGATATGAATATTTGATTCTCTACTTTATTTTCCTTTATAAAAAATAATTTGTATTACATTTTTTAATGTTAAATATTGAAATAACTGTGGAATATACTAGTTTTTCCTTTTCGTTTATTTTAATATATGTACATACCTATTAAACTACATAACTTATAATTTATTTTGAAATAAACCTTTAAAGGTTTCATTTTCCTTTATTTTTTGTGGATGAACTGAAGTAATTTATGTTTAATTAAAATAAGCTTTTTCTTTGTGATATTTTTTTAATGACGTTAAAATATGTGTTCAAATAAAACAAATATTTGAAAATTTATAATTTCCGATTCTAATTGAAAAATACCATAAAGCCGTTTTAGGTACATTATTGCGTACTACCTTCAGACCCATTTGAGTACCAATTTCTACCGCAATGAGAACTTTGCCTAACGACAAGGGAGGGAAGGCTGGTTTGGACCCAATGTGCAGTTTTTTTTTTGACCAGGTTGATGTCGCTGTACAGCTCGTACAGTTCGTGATTGAATCTTCTCCTCCAGAACCCCTCAACGCAAACCGGACCGAATATCTTACGAAGGATTTTTCTCTCGAAGCGACCAAGGATATCTTCATCAATAAACTCCATGCTTCAGCTTCAAATAGCAAGACCGGGATGATAAGGGTCTTATATAGAGTCTCCTTAGTCGATCGAGAAAGGACTTTTCTATTTGCCTTCCTAGCTCTAAGAAACAGCGGTTGGCAGAGTTATCCTTCGTTTGATTTCTTACGAGATGTCATTTTTTGATGTTATAGCAGAGCCGAGATAGACAAGATCCTTTACTACCTCGCAGTTGTAGCTGTCTATTGTGACGTTCTGTCCAATTCGTCGATGTCGATGTTCCGTTTTTGGGTACGGAACACTAACAATACTTTACCGGAACTGAAAGGCAATCTTAATTTGTATTTTTTTTTTTAATTATACGGAAAATGACTTTTTGCTCGCACTGTACTATTACTGTTTCAGGGTGTAAAATTATTGTGTTGTGAGCTATTAAAAGAGTGAATACTGGAAATTCACAAAATTCCTTTAAAGGCATATCCAGATGTATTAATTTCTTACGCTTACTTGCTCTACTCATGTCCATGTATGATACTTCGGTTTGTTTGTAGAAATAACTTTCTTTTTAAAAATATTATTTTATTCGTTTGCAGAGTACACCATCTCACACATTTATTCTTATCTACATATCTTGTACACATGTATACGAGTTATGTTTGCAATTTGCACAATATGCATAAGAGAATATGAAGAAAATATGCTAGACAAATTGTAACAATTTAAAAACCACATGAAAAATAGTACTTGCACACATACATTATGTATGTGTATGTGCAGTACGTTGGTGCAAATTCTTCAGACTCAAAATACTTTTCTGCTTGACTTGTATCCTCCATTAGGATATCATGCATATAAAATGCATATGAAAACAAATATGAATATAATCCATTTTGTGGGCAAATGTAAAAATATGCAGAGCATGGTAAAATCTGTAGAAATATGCACGACATGGGTAAAGGGATTTATACATACATACCTACATATACATTAAAAACTGTAAATTGAGGTAAGGTTGAAAAAAGGTACTTCCTTCTTGTACTCATTGTAAATTCTTTTGTGAATTGATTTCCTTTGAGCATCCCACACAAATTGTAACCAAAGCTGAGCAAAATATTATGTTGCTGGAAATTGCGGATAGATGCATAGATACTCATCTACAAATGTTTTCACATATGCATATGTACTTTTGGTCGGATAAGGAAGGTTTATTGAAATAATACCAAGAAATTAATATTCTTCAAGACATCAAATTCAAAAGTTCTGAAATAATAAATTTTACCAACAAAAATTGGATGAATTTCGAAACTATGTAGGTATGTGGGAGAATATACAATCTAAGACTTCAATACAAAAAAAAAATAGTACGTGTAAAAGTTACGCGCGACCGAAATGAAACTGTTTAGCTACATATAATCGTGGACAAAGGAAGAAGAGTTTGTGACAAAAGGGAGAGACATTCATACAATTTTCGAATTTATTGGATACTAGCTGTCCCGCCCGCGCCCAATAACAGTCGCGTGACTTATTAGGCAAAACGCTGCTCTAGTAATGTGGTTCTGGGTAGAAATAAGAACCGCCAAATTCGACAAACTTTGCTGAATTACACCAAATGTTCAAAGTGTGAATGAACAACAGCATAATTTTTCTACTATTATTTGGTTGTACCACATGAAATGTTCGATTTAGTAGCAAACATTTTTCTCCAATCAAAATAATATAAGGCATTGGCATCTACAACGCTCATCCGACGTCAAATGTCAAGTATTAATTTTTTAAGAATTTCTGAATTTTTAACGCAATGATATCTTCAAATGATTTTATGGGCTTTTGCTTGGCATCGGAAGCAGCGATGTTACTTTTACTACTATAGTAGTAAAATTGCTACTTTTTTACCCACCGTACTACCTACTACCACATTGTTCTCACATACTACTATTTAAGAATGACCCAATTAAAATTTTATTTATTTAGCTTAGTCAATTTGCTTCCAATTGTAGGTCCAGATAGTTTTCCAATAAGCAAAAAAAGTCTAATACTGAATTATGGAGATAGGAATAAGGATATTGTCCAATTATGGATTGAATTAAAAACGTTAAGAAATGGTAAAAATAGGTGACCTTATGTTTTTGGAATTATCATCTTACATGCTACAGTGTCGGATGTATTTTTATAAGTTCAACACCGAAATTGCATAAAAAGCAATGCTAAAAATGTGTTTCATTTGCGCGACTAGCTTAAGCTTTAGTGATCATATGCCGTTATGCTTGGGTATCTGATATTTAACGCCATAAAGTTTTGCAGTTGTGTTTTTCCAAGTGTTCTGGTCGGACATAGTATGCATTCATAAGTGCATTGTATAAATACTCTTTTTGGGATATTGTAAGCATTTTTAATACATATTTGGATCCATGTTAGGTTTATTAATGCATAAAAATTAAAATTCAGTACAAAATAATCGATTTTAAGAACAGGAAAAACATGCCCTGTGGGAAAGTTTTGACAATTGCCGAGAGAGCAATATAAGAAGAACTCATACAAGAACAAAAAGTAGGTGGGAAAAATTATAGATCATTGTGCCTTGTAAATAATTATATAAAATTGGGTGAAAAAGACAATTCGCTGAAAAGAAGCGGAAGAAAACCAACCATTACAGAGCGGCAAAAACGGCTTATTAAGCATTGTCCTTCGCTGAAAAGTACATGTCATATACAGTAGAATGGCAAAATGTGATTTTTAGCGATGAAAAAAAACTTCAATTTGGACGGTCCGGATGGTGTTCGGCACTATTTGCATGATATAAGGCATGATAAGAAGCTAATATTATCAAGAGGCTCTGTAATGTAATGGGGCGCTTTAAGCTTTTTTGGCAAGCTGCCACCGGCGACCATTAACACGAAGATGAGTTCCGAAAAGTATATCGAGATACTGGAAATCGCCCTCATTGATTATGCTAAAAATTAAATGGGTGCGGAGTTCATTTCTCAGCAAGACAATGCAGCTATCCATGTTTCCACGAAGGCAAAATATTGGTTTACTTAAAAAAAATATACCGTTACTGGATTGGCCGGCTTGTAGTTTAGATCTGAACCCTATAGAAAACTTGTGGGGAATAATGGCTCGAAGGGTTTTCGAAAATGGCGAGCAATTTTCGAGCACTGCCGAGCTTAAAAGTCGAATAAAGAAAGTTTGGGATGAAATTTCGCTGACTATATTACAAACTTTAGTTACTTCAATGCGAAACGTATCTTTGAAGTAATTAAATGCAAAAGAGGACAAACAAAATATTGAGGATTTATTTCTTTTACATAATCATTATAATTTGCATTTTCAATGAAAGTGAACTTATAATTATGTCCTCTATATATTCCACTTGCTTTGTCAAAATGTTTTTTTTTTTATGTTAAGTAATTTATATACAAAAATTATTTACGTTTTTTGTTTGCGTACATTTTTTTAATTTCTGTAACATATATTTGGAAACCAATAAATCATTTAGTTTGTTTGCTATAACTCTTTACGTTTGTGAACTTATAATTATGCCCTCCAGTGTAGGTTTATATTGCCTTTTGCATAACAGTGCTGCTACAGAGCGAACATTTTCTTATCTTCATATAATTAAAAGTGATTACAGAAATAGACTCAACTCTGAGACGATGGGTAATATTTTGCTATATAAAGAACTGTTGGAAGGGCACCCATATTTGAGCCTGAATTGAAATGCTCAATTTTTGTAATCAGTTTTAATTGATCGATGATGAATAACACAAGATGCAAAAATCTTTTACTCGTATTAATTTTTTTTAGTTCATTGTCGGTTATGGCTGTACTGTTATTGTGTTAACCTTTTTTTATGGTTAATCTCTGTTATAAATTTTATGTAATGTTCTTTTTTCATCTGAGGAGTGCTATTTTCTTAATTTGTTTGAATCCAAGGATGCTTTTGATGATACAATAAAATAAAAACAAATTTAATTATTTAAAAAAAATGTATTGCTACTTTTTCTCTCATAATGCTACTATTTCTTGCCCAACATACTACATTCCTTTCAGTTTGAAGTAACAACGCTGATCGGAAGACTTCCTGGTGGCTAAATGACTTCAGACTGACTAAAACAGTACCGTGGATGGGGAAGAATTTCCAGTCCCGAATATAGGAGCTTTTGTACTGTTACAAGTGAGGCATGGAGTTTAGCATTGACATGTAATAGTATCGTACCATGCCATTGCATGTACTACTTATGACTATTTCCTTAGAAAATTGTATGGGGTTTATCGTTTCTTGTGGTTAATGAAATGAAAAGTTTATCAGACTGTCACCATAAACTTTTCAAGGTAAAGAGAGGAATTGGACATGTGTTTTAGTTGTGCATATATGTATGTACATATGTACATCCAACCACTGCCTAGGTCCATACATATTCTACTTTTCACCACAGGTTACTATTCGACGCATATAATATTCTTTAATTAGAGCCTACCTTCTCCGGTAAAACTATTTACCATTCAACATGAAAGAAACATGTCTTTTTGATTCCCTAAATATTGAATTTGTTAATAACAGGACTCCAGCGCCACCTATCGGGTCCAGATTTTGTAGTTTTCACTTTAGCCACTATACCAACATATATATGTATATTGTGAGTATGACTCATTTTGATCAATTAATATGGAAGCTGTTAATAACTTGACTCTGGCGCCACCTAGCGGGCAGTTTGTCTGCCTATGTCCTTCCTCAGGTCCCAGAATATCTCTGTACCAAATGACATTACAATTGGTTCAGCGAGTTAGGCGTAAAAAAGGTTTGTTAATAACTTGACTCCAGCGCCACCTAGCGGGTGGTTTTGTCGTCTATGTGCTTTCCAAGGTCTCAGACTATCTCTCTGCCAAATTCCATTAAAATTTGTTAAGCGGTTTAGGCGTGAGAGAGTTTTGTTACTAGCTTGACTCCAGCGCCACCTAGCGGGCGGTTTTTTCACCTTTGTCCTTCCTCAGGTCCTAGACTGTCTCCATACATTAAATTACAATTGGTTCAGCGGTTTAGGCGTGAAAAGGTAATAGACATACAGACAGAGTTACTTTCGCATTTATAATATTAGTGTGATTCAAAGAATATTCTCCGTTATTTCTCCTCAAAAAATCCTTGAAAAAACTTAAAAAATGGGGTATGAGATGACACATTATATGTATTGGGCCCGTGCTAGGACTGAACCCGGACAGCATTGCGTAGCAGTCCAACGCACTTACCACTACACCACAATGCTTACCAATCCACAATAACAAACTATTTTATTAATTAGGTTTCTCATGCATAAAAATATGTAACATCAGTGGTAGTGAAGAAACATCAAAGTATTTATTTAAGTCCACAAAATTGTGTAATAAATTTTGTTGATTAATTACATTTGATCAATGCCATTGCAATGTTTAACTTTCAGCCCCTAAGTGCAGATTTTATAGTTTTCAAAAACCAACAGATGATTATTGTATTTTATTATGGTTAATTTTTTTTTACAATGTTTCTTTGTAAACAATCTTTGAGGTTGCGTTGCTTGGAGCATAAATAAATACATAGTTACTTTCGCTAACACGGGAAAGAGTCACGTGTATAGTTGACCGTGTGATAAGCAGTCGGTGGTGAAGTCCACCCCCCGTGGTACCTACAGTGTTTGTCCCTGCGTCTCATTCATTGTCATCGCGAAGCTGACGCTGATGGGAAATTGCACACGCTTTAAGTTTTAATTTACGTGATGGAAGCCCTGGAGCAGATAGAGAATTTAAAAATTCGACCAGATAGCTGGTTGATACTTCTTGGTCCATAACCCGGTCGATTGAAAAATATGCTCTTTAGTTAGTACATAGTAATCCCCCATCTAAGCACTAATCGCGCTCGACGCTGCTTGATTTCGGTGTTCGAATCGGAAGAGACGGGTTGACTTGCAGCACAAAAAAAAAATGAAAAAAGCCTGTGTATACCGAAGTCACAACCCACTGAATGATGGTTTACTCTCACGACCATGTAATTTAAATGGTTTGAAACCAATCTATTGGATCGATGCAATTCGGTTGCGATTAATGTTTTTTTTTTAAAACGTGGTCATTTTTTTTTTTACTCTGCATGCGGTGTCTATGTAAATTATCTATGGTTAAACGTTTAATGCAGCCATATAACGCGACCATTTAACGCTGCCATTTATTTATTTATTTATTTATTTGTCATCAAAGATTACACTTTCATAGACAGAAGCAAAAAACAAAAATACAAAAATTTAGAAATATAGAGTTAGGTGCAAAACTGATTCAATGTTTAAAAATGAATGAATTTCCTTCGATTTTTTTTCTCTGGTGCTTAATTGCGGAAAAATGTCTTTTTTAACATTTTAGTTTTTGTATACGAGTACCGTTGTTTTTACATTGACTCAGTTTTGCACCAGATATTGGGCTGATGGTAGGCATAGTTGCAGTAGAATAAGTTCAAGCTCAGGCGTGTCTCTGTCGAACGTAAAATTAAAATCTTTATTCTGTGTACCATTTAAATTCAGTTAAAGGTTACAAAAACGTACAGATTTTGTTTTGGTTAATACAAATCACAATATACTTTATACAGAACTAAGAGATGGGAGTGACCCAGAGAGACTGAAAAAACTTGTCGTGAAGTTGCTGGAAGACGGGAATTCACCACGCTATGTGTCAAAAAAAACGGGTGTTAGTCAAGCAACTGGGCAATCAGAGCTCTGCAGAAGGTAGGTATAAGAAACTCTCCGAGCAGGACGAGCGCTCTTTGGCCAAATTCATTTTACCTGGAAGTGTTTCGTCGGCTTCTGAGGCAGCAAAACCAATACAGAGAAGTACCGGGAAGCAAATTAGCCATTGGACGGCTAGTCCCACACTACACAAGTTAAATAACAAGGCCGTTGAAAAAAAGAATAAAACAGCACTCACCAGAAAAAATGGTAAAGCCAGGTTGAGCTGTGCTAAGAAGTACGAAGACCTGTCGGAAGCGGATTGGAAGAAGGTGATATGGTCGGACGAGACCAAAATAAACTACTACTGCACCGATGGAAGGTCTTGGGTGTGGAAAAGGGACGGTGAGTGTTTGAAGCAAAACCACGGTAGTGGTTCCACCATGTTGTGGGGTTATTTCAGCGCTTTAAGAGTTGAGGAATTGCGGCCAATCGATGGTATAATAGACTTAAATATGTACAGAGATATTCTAAAGAACGAATTAAGAAACTCAATAAAGTTCACGCCCGTTCCTGCATCTCAAACTACTTTCCAGCATGATAGGGACCCAAAACACATAACGAAAAAAGTACACGAATGGCTTCAAACATAGCCGTTCTCGGTTCTTAATTGGTCTTTCCAAAGTCCAGACTTGAACCCAATAGAAAATCTTTGGGCTTACGTCAAATCTGCACTAAGCAAGGACTGCAACTCACCACCATCTCCCTTACCCGGTTTTAGGGAAAAAGTTCAAGAACAGTGGTGAAAGATACCTATAAGCTATTGTGAAAAGTTGGCTGAAAGCGTACCACGCCGAATAACGGCAATTAAGAAGTCTGAGCGACTCTGAACAAAATAATAATGGCATTTTCTTAAGTCAATTAAACTCCTTTTTAAAGGTAGTCTTCATCCGCCAAACTAGAACGCCAGTTCCTACAGTCCGTTTCATATTTATAACCCAATTTTAAAATAGACTTTTAACTTTCAATAAGATCTAAGAGAGGTTGCGAATAAAAGAGAAAATTAAGAGAGAGTACGCTTATAGTATAAGATCAGTCAAGAATACTGTTATTTTTGGAATTTCTGTGTTCTTGAGAGAGGAGAGGCATTTAAGGATATAACGTTGCATTTGTATGTGTTTCAATGCGTTTCATATTTATAACCCATTTCACTATAAACTCAAGTGGGAAGAGCTACAGATCGTTTTATCGTGTAATCCGTGTCGAATTCGATTATTTTATAAATATGCCACGTGGTTCTTCATTATCCGATATCGAGAAAGGAAAAATTTTGGCACTGAACGAAGAAAACTATAGCATCAGTGCAATAGCCAGAAATATCGATCGGAGTCGTCGTGTTGTTACCATTTTTTTAAAAGATCCCGAAGCTTATGGAGCTGTGAAGCGAACAGGAAGAAAAAGGAAACTTACTGAAAGAGATGAGCGGAAAATTGTACGAGCTGCCAGTAACTCAACCTTGAGCTGAACTTGCTGACTGGCGCAGACAAAAGTTTCAAAAACCACGGCTTGGAGAGTTTTAAGGAGGAGTTCAAACATTATCCGGGCTAAAATGAATTGTTGTCCACGTCTCTTAAGTCGCTATAAAACAGCCAGATTGGAATTTGCCAAAAACAGTATGTCCACAGATTGGACATCTGTATGTAAAATTGTCGATTTATTTATTTGAATGCTTATAAATGATTTTGTTTTAAACTTATCTCTAAGGTCGGGACGGACCGGGCGGTATGAACTCTTATTGGCGAGATTTAATAAAGGGGCCGCAATATTTCTCAACGAGAAATTTTGGCAGTGGTTCGGTGATGATGTGGGGTGCATTCTCTTCAAAAGGATGCTTAAAAATACAATTTACATCTTAAAAATGAAGAGTGCAGACTACGTTCAAGTCCTCGAAAGCAGCCTAGTTCCATTTTTAGGTCTTCACAGAGAAAGAAATTGGATTTTTCAACAGGACAACGCTAGAATTCACACTAGCAATGAGACGATGAGTTGGCTTAGATCGAATGCAATTTGTGTAACAAGTTGGCCAGCATGCTCTCCTGATCTGAACCCAATAGAAAATATTTGAGGAGCTGCAGAGCTGAAACTCGCTCTTTCTGAAGAATAGGAGAAAATCGAACCTGAACTGTTGTCAAATTTGATAAAATCGATGGAAAAGAGATTATTTGAATTAATTATGGCAAAATTCTCTCAAATAAAGTATTAGTTTTTTTCGTTGCTTTCGGTTTCTTTAAAAATTTAAACATGGGTTATAAATATGAAACGTCTGAACTCATATATATTCAATCAAACACAAATAACTTTTTTTTTCTAAATAAAAACGACATTGTTTATTTTTTAACTCTCATGTGAAATCCTGTTAACTATTTGTCGTAAGCAAAAAAGATGGAATTTTGATAGTAGTTTCGAGATATTCAATAAATAAAATATGGGTTATATATATGAAACGCACTGTATAAGCGCGATTTTTAAGAGTTTTTAGGTTACGAATAATTTCATTGTCCCAGGAACAGAAATCAATGAAATTTTTGATGCGAACTACAGGGACAAATTCAAAAATAACAGAATTAATGACCTCGTAAAATTTGGAGCAAATTTCATCGATTTCTAGCGAAAGATATGGTTTAACGCGACCCTTTAACGCGACCGTTTAACGCAACCTCCCGAAGTCGACTAAGAAGTTTCACTTAAATAACGAATCTTTTTGTAGTTATTCTAACGCACCTAAGTATCTGGTCTGGGTATGAATCCTGGATGCTAAACTGAAATGGAAGGCACCTGTGAAAAAGAAAGTAGAAGAGCTACTTTCCAACCCCACAATATCTTTCAATATTTTCACCTTCATTAAAAAAAAAGTATGTAGGTATGAGCACAGTATGAATAATAAAATAAGCTACCTAGGTATGTGAATATATAAATCAGGTAGACGCCTGCCTGATTTTTTGGTTAACAGTTTTGTAATAAATTTTCAATAACAAAAAATCTAATCTAAATCATAAAACTTTACGATTGCTAGCTTGCCACACGCAAGAATGAGTGCAATCAAAAGCGGATAAGTTCAGGAATGTAGATACATACATTTGTATATGTTTGTATGTAGGCCACATTTTCCGTATGTCCGCTCCAGTCGTTCATTTGATTAAGATGCAAACGACATGGGTAAAGAAAGACAGAAAAAGTGGCAAATACCAAGTGTTCCTTTCTTTGACATCTTAATAATTTTCACCAGGCATCTGGTATAATAGCGTATAAGGTATACCCACACATTCGCCCGAAGATAGAAAAACTGTGGAAATGGAATACTTCATCGTATCATATATTAATTTATTCACTTGCGTGTGTTATCGTCCGACAGAGCTATCCTGGTCATGGAAGGATGAACAGGCAAGAAGTGTTATTAATTCAACTCAATCTGAAATGTGTTACAAAATATTATGCGTCTATAAATCGTTTCGAAGGTCATTGGGTAGCCGGAGTATTGCTGTTTTATTTTCCTCATATTGTGAATGGCAGTTTGACAAATTGACAGACTGACAAGAGCTCATAACTTGTTAAGACTTATTTGAGTAGCCAAGAGGTGGTACTCATAACTTGTTTAGGTTTATTGTAGTGGCCATGAGGTGGGCAAACAAATGTGAATATATTCGAATATCAACTTACATACTCGTATAATATTCTTATTCAAATTTGTGTTTATACTACATTTTCATGGATTGCATGGTATCCCATAATTTATTTGTAAGGACTGCTTTGCAACCTTAAAGATATGTTGTGTACCACAAAGTCAGTTTAAAGCTCAGAACGAGCTACACACTCACACAGTTTAATTATGTTCTGCGGTTTTGTAGTCCTTCACACAGAGTCTGTCTCGTAGTGATATCGAAGCTGGCAGAGTTCCCTTAGAAAGATACCCAAACTTCTGATATCATCCCTTTTGAAGTTCAGTGATACTTACTTAGTTGGCGCTACAGCTCGAGGTGAACCTGGGCCTGCTTCTCGCAACCATTTGTGTGTGCGTGTTATATTTTTACACGAATGGAAGGGATCTACAGTTTTTTGCCGACTCCGAACGGCGAGTTGAGAAGCTCAATCGTGACAAATGATACTCTTTGATGCTTGTCAGACATTCGAAAGAAGTGGGCACTGTGAAAAACTTTTAGGTGTTTGCGGCGGGATTCGAACCCAAGACCGCTGGCTCAGTAGTCCGACGCACTAACCACTTGCGCTACGGTGCCTCAGTGATAGTTTTGATTTATTTTGGAAGAGTTTTATCGCTCTTAAAGCCTATCTTAGGTACGATATCATCTTCTTGTACCTCACATTCTCTGATATTTCTATAGGAATGTGCGTACTTCTTCAATTCACCTTGGTACTTCTCTTTGTTCGAGCTAGCAATCTGTAGAGCAAGTTCCCTAAAGATTCCTTGCTGCAGACTTAATTTGAGGCGGCTCCTCGCTAACGGTCTTAATCTGACGTATACAACGAAATGCGATGACTTTATTTCAGGATCTGATTCTACTATCATAGTGCAGATTGCACAGGGAGCTCATATGACAAAATACTTAATGCGTCAACGCACAAGCTGTCCAAGCCTGATTTACTCAGAAGGAACAAATTCCCTTGAAATACAGGACCTGTCTAATTGCGCCGTTGCGTCCCTAAGGTTGATGGATTTAACCCTAAAAGCTTTATCTACGCCTAAGAGGCGTACATGCAGTCGAAAATTGTTTATCTCTTTCTATCGGTTGAAGTTAGCGCCTCATGCTCTTTAACCAACCCAGTGATGAACTAGAGCTTGTCGAAAGTGAATGTATCACTAGGGTAAGTACCGCCATTTTTGACATATTTTTGTGCTGTACGCCTGCGAGACATATGTTTAGGCTTTGTGTAAGTCTGAGTGAACATATTTTTCAGCAAAGATTATTGATAATTTTACATAATCTGTAATCTATGGCCACAAAATGATCAATAACAATGAAAAACCATTGAAAAGAAGTGAATTTGTGTAGCAACTTGTAGCACAGATTTGGTCAAGCGTTGGATGGAAGTGAGGCTTAGTGCCAAGACTTTGAAGAGATATTTACGGGAAAATATCAACCAAATTCTCGAAATGCCTACCGAATCAGGTAATTAACTTCAGTTAGTAGAACCAGAACCCAAAAAACGAAAATACTGTGCGTTTTTCTCCTACAAAAAGTTAGAGAATCTCCAAATTAGTATGCAATAATTGCAAAAAATCAGTACGTTGCGAGCACAAAGCTTATGTCTGTGTAGAGTCTACACCAGTGGGCGTTCTTTGGCGTTCGGTGGGCGTTCTGAGTAGTTTTCAATTTTTATGGGCGATGGAAGGAATTAAGTGGGCGCTGAACAGGTCAATGTATTTTGGGTCACCTAAAAATGATATTTTTTGCAGACTTCTTCTGGCTACTAGCACTAGCGGTATTTTATGTACCTTTGTGCTTTGGGGAACCAGTTCTGTTGTCACAACAGACAAAATTTACGTTTTAGCTTCTAAGTCCCGTAATTTTACTTTGTTAACGGTTTTTTCCCACGAGAGGTTAGTTTATTGTGAGTACATTATAAGTGAATATCATGACATTAGCATTGCAAGTGATCAGTTGCGATCTGCTTTTTGTTGTGACTACAAAGTGTAAAAAAATTGCAAAAATGATTTTGCAAACAATTCAAAAAAAAAAATACTCAAAACAAAGCAAATTTTAAAAGAACAAGAGAATTTCATTTCAGACAATAAGATGAGAAAATAAAAGTAAAAAAAAAATTTTAGTTTGAGCTCAATAACATAATAATTGATCAGTCAACACCTCCTAGCGGTCAAACCAGGAAACATAGAACCTTAAATTTGATATCAGTTCATATTTAAGGCGCGACCAACAACTTAATGTCTTCAAAACAATGTTAACACCGCCTAAATTATTTCGGGCATTAAAGGGTTAGTTAGGTAATCGCCTTAAAAAGAGTGATCGTTTTTTAAACCTATTTTTATTAACAAAGCAATCGCCTAATTTTAAATTTCAGTTACGTGTTTCATTTTCGTTTTGGTTGTTTCAGTGATTTTTTCGTCGGGATTTTTAATAAAAGGTTTGCATTTAGTTTGCGTTCATCATTCCAAGAGTCAAAATCTGTTGTGAAAGTGTGTTTTCTAAGTAAATATTTTTTTTTATATTCATTGAGTTCTTTCCAATACCTATTGATTCAGCGGTAAAAGTTATTCAAAATAACTCATAGTTATTAAATAACTAGTAACCACTTATTATCAAAGTGATTTATAATAAATTATTTATAATCAACATTCCAATCAACTTTTGAGGCGGTGTTTTTCCTTATTGACAGTGAGAGTAAGCTGTTAACTTTTTTTTATGTTTTTATGTTGTCTAATAAAAATGTTTTTGTTTTATTCTGATATCAGTTGTTGTCCAAATGTCAGAATCAAAGAGAAAATGTGCTGTCCGATAGTACAGTGTGGAATATTTGAAATTCGGAATGGTACCATCATCTGCAGACAAAACAAGACCTACATATGTGCCTCATTTGTCAGAAAATATCTTCAAATGAAGCTATGAAGCCTTCGAGATTAATGGAGCATCTGTCGAAAATTCATCCAAACATGAAGGACAAGCCGTTAAGTTTTTTCCAAAAACTTCAAACAGGACAAGCAAAACAAGCAACAGTGACCAGTAGGTTTACAGCAGCTCCAAAGCAGAACGATGATGGTTTGCGTGCTTTATACAACATTTCTTTAATGATTGCCAAATCCGGACAGTCTCACACTATTGGTGCAGAACTTATTCTGCCAGCAATAAAGGAAGTGTTATCAACAATGTTGCATACGCCAGTCTATGATGTTACAAAGAAACTACCTCTCAGCAACAGTACAGTGCAAAGAAGAATTGATGAGATGGCGGAGAATGTCGAAAAAACTCTTTGTGAGTACTTGAAAACTTCTCAATTTGCATTACAATTGGATGAGTCAACATTACCGGGAAATGAGTCTATGCTTTTGTCTTATGTTCGCTTTGTAAAAGACGGAAATAATCATGAAGAACTGTTGTTTGGCAGAACAATGAAAACGGACACGAAAGGTGAAACTATCTTTCAAACGTTGGAAGACTTCCTTACACAAAAAGGAATACCATGGTCCAACATTTTGGCTATAGCTACGGATGGAGCCCCGGCCATGGTTGGTCGATATAAAGGTCTCATTGCTCATATTAAAAGGAAAAATCCTGGTATACTTGCTGTTCATTGTGTCATTTATCGCCAACATCTGGTTGCTAGAAATTTGAGTGAAAGACTTCACAAGTCTCTGCAATTAGTCATCACAACTGTGAACAAAATAAGGAGCAGTGCTTTGAATGATCGATTGTTCAAACAACGCTGCATAGAAAATGACGAAGACTTCAATCGGTTACTTCTGCATACTGAAGTGAGATGGTTGTCAAAAGGAGCTTGCCTAGAAAGATTCAACAATTTACAAAGTTCTGTCTCGGAATTTCTTGAAGGAAAGGATCCTATTCTTCGCGAAAAACTTTTGAATGCTGCAAATGACGTCGCCTATTTGACTGACCTTTTCAACAAGTTCAATGATGTCAATTTGAAACTCCAAGGAGATGATCTGAATTTGATAACAACAAAAAGTGTTCTGTCTGCATTTGCTGCTAAGCTGATCTTATGGAAAAGAAATCTTGGTCGAGGAGATTTGAGCCAGTTTTCTTGCCTTTCAAAAACACCAACTATCGATCAAGATAGACTTGATTACTGTGCCCACTTAGAAACTCTGCATTCTGACATATGCATACGGTTTGACGACATTTTGTCACTCGACATACCGGCTTGGATTTTAAATCCTTTAACAAACATGTCAGACAATGCTGATGTTGACCCTGCAATTGAAGAAGAACTAATTGAGCTTACATGTAATGAGGAACTGAAGTGCAAGTTTAGCCAAGGATACCAACAGTTTTGGTTCCAAAAGGTTGTGGAAGGCTGTCCAAAAGATGTTCATTGCCTTTCCATCATCATATTTAGTTGAACGTGGTTTTAGCGCCATTACAAATCTAATAACGAAAAATAGAAATAGACTTGACATTGAAAACCGAGGAGATTTGAGGCTTTTCCTCACGAAAATGACACCCAATATCCAAGAGTTAGTCTCATCCCACCAAGTTCATCCATCTCATTCGTTTTTATTGATTGATGATGTATTATTACAATCCTTTTATCTTTATTTACATATGAAAAAAGTTAAGTTTGTTGCTTATTTAAATTCTTTAATGTCAAAAAAATGACAAATAACGGTGTTTTTCTTTCCTAGGTAGGGAGTTATTTTTTACATAAGGTACCTAATACATATCCCACGACCAAATTAAATACGATTATTAAGGCTCATTAGCAAAAAGGACATATTTGAAATGGAAAAATTTGTTGGTGGGCGCTGAAATAATTTGGGTTGTCAGAATGGGCACTAAAGTAAAAAAGTTTGAGAACCCCTGGTATAGACTATCCTTAATATATGACTAGTCATTGAATGTCTGATTACTTTTAATGTTTGTGAAAGATTTATTTATTTATTGTTCCAAAGAATAGTTTCACAGTAAGATAACATCTTATAGCTTGTGAGGGCTTTACAAATATTTGAAGTTCAAAAGCAAATTTAACATTTAACAGATGAAATAGTAACAACATGTAAAACTAAATGAAATAGATTTATATTAAATGAGATGCTTTACTTACTTAACGGGCTCCCGACCCGTGAAGAGTCTCTTCCTGAGACAGGGCAGCCTTCCACTCTCTTCGATCCAGGGCACGCTGCTTCCAGTCGTCTAGACCAAGCGCACTGGCATCCGCGGTAGCTTGCTCCTTAAACCGGAGGTTCGGTCTTCCTTGTCGTCTCGAACCTGGGGACTGTGATTCGAAGATCATCTTTGCTGGAGCATTGTTGTCCATTCCCTCGATGTGGCCGAGCCAGTGTAGTCGACGTGTTTTGGCTTTTCGGACTACATCCACATCTTGGTACAGCTCATAGAGTTCGCGGTTTTATCTTCTCCTCTATTCGCCCTCCTCGCATACGGGACCGAATATCCGACGAAGAATTTTTCTCTCGAAAGTGTTCAAAATCTGCTCTGCTTTCCTGCTTATCGTCCAACACTCGGCTCCATACAGCAGAACTGGCAGGATCAATGTTTTGTAGAGCTTGCATTTCGTCTTCCGAGTTAGGAGTTTTGAACCCATTTGTTTTGCCAAACCGAAGTAGCAGCGGTTTCCTAGGGTAAGTCTTCGTCGAATCTCCACTAAGGTGGCATTCGTGGAGTTGATGTTTACTCCGAGGTAGGTAAACTCCTTAACCACTTCGAAGTTACTGTTGCCAACAGTGACGTTTTGTCCTAGGCGGTGGACAGATGCTTCTTTGTTTGTTGACAACATGTACTTGGTTTTGTCCTTATTCACTTCAAGGCCAACTCGTTTCGCCTGTTCTTCAATTGCCGTAAAAGCCTCTAAGACGGCGCGCTGGGAGCGACCGATGATGTCGATGTCGTCCGCGTATCCCAGTAGCTGGACAGATTTGTAAAAGATAGTGCCTTCCGTGTTTACACCTGCCCTGCGCACTATCTGTTCCAGCACAAGATTGAAGAAGTCACATGACAGTGCATCTCCTTGCCGAAATCCGGTGCATGTTTGGAATAGTTCGGAGGAACTGTTTCCAAATCCAGGATCTGTCTTAGTGTGAAAATTTGGTCGATCGTCGATCTGCCGGGCCGGAAACCACACTGGTACGTGCCGATTAGTGTGCTGCAGAAAGGTTTCAGACGTTCACACAGTACGTTGGATAGGATCTTATATGCGACATTGAGCAAGGATATGCCTCGGTAGTTCTTACAGGACAAAGGATCACCTTTCTTGAAGATGGGGCATATAGAGCTGATATTCAAGTCATCGGGCATGACTTCCTCCACCCATACTTGATTGATGACTTGGTGCATGCACCCTACCAAAGCATCACCACCGTAGCAGCATTTTCTGTCACCTTTTTCCGACGCACGCATTCATCATCATACCAAGGGCTCTTTTTGGGTGGTGGCTGGTAGCCTATGGTGGTCTCTGCTACCCCTTTGATGATCTCGCGTTACTGGTTCCACAGATTGTTTGCGTTTGTGGATGGTGAATGCACAGGGGAGAATCTCTCGCTCAGGCGCTCTTTGTACGATCTGGCTGCTTCCAACATTGAATTTCTTTTTCTGGGCGGTTCGCAGCTTTTTCTCGTTGGATAGCCGAGCTCTGAATTTAGCTGCAACAAGATAATGGTCAGAGTCGACGTTTGCCCCTTTGAAGGTTTGCACATTCAGAATGTTGGATGCGTGTCTCGCATCTATTAGCACGTGATCGATTTGGTTGGCGGTTCGACCATCTGGAGAGCGCCAGGTTGCTGTGTGGATTCGTAGTCTTGGAAACCTAGTGCTATTTATCACCGTATTACGAGATGCTGCAAAGTCGATTAGCCGGAAGCCGTTGTCTGTGGTCGTGTCGTTGAGGCTGTGCTTTCCAACTAATCTGCCGAAGATGTTTTCCTTACCGATTTTAGCATTGAAGCGGGTATGATTTTGACATCATACTCCGGACAGGCTCCGTAGGCTCCGTCCAGGAGGTCATAAAACTCCTCCTTGATAGAGTCTTCAGCTTGGTTGGTAGGGGCGTGTGCACATATTACGCTTTGGAATGTTGCCTTGATGCGGATTACAGCCAGGCGATCGCTGATCGGCTTAAAGTCAATTATTCTTGAGCGTAGCCGATTTCCCAGGACGAATCCGCATCCTAACATGTGCAGTCTTTTCTGACAACTGTAATAAATGTCGCAATTTTCCTTTTTTGCATACCTGATCCTATCCTTCGTATCTCCTGGATCGCGGTAATATCTGCCTTGTACCGCGTGAGGACAGATTCAAGTTTTTGAATAGCACCAAGAGTGTCCAGTGAACGCACATTCCAGGTGCATATTCTTAGGTCGTAGTCCGTGGACGGTCCGGGTCGTGGTGTTAAATGAGGGGGTCCATTATCCGAGGCTAGTGTCTCTCTCATAACTATCTCTTTTTAACGTGGTAAGGAAGTTACCCCGACGGCACAACCCCTAACCTGGAGGGCCAGTTCCATTTTTTGAAACCCCTAGGACGAGGGGCCGGTTTTAAATCGATGTCAGTAGCCCGCTTCGGGGATGTGAGCGCTGCCGTTGGCCCAGTGAGGGCTCATTCGCCACCATCTCTTTTCCAACACCCTGACCAGTACATGGAAATCCTTATCGACCTGAGCTCCGAATATATCGGAGTAGCTCAGATAAGGTTTTGTTTCCGTTCTGGAAATCTAGCGCCACCGTTGGTTCCATCGAGGGAACTCGTCCGCTGACGTGATTATAGTACTGCTATTTTCTCTGGATCAACACTCGCACTTATAAGTTTGGCAAGTCGAGCCCGGGTGGGCAGCAACCAGTATCCGATGGCTACCACTTGGAGATAAAATAAGCAGAATTGATGTGTGGTAACAGTTACAACACTGGGCTTCGCCAAGTTAAAGCCAATCAGTGCCTACCCTATTTCCACAGCATCCAGCCATTGATAGATGAAATAGATTTATACTTAGGTATCATTGGCCAAGTGTTTGAAAAGATAAGTTTTAAAAGTGCTTGTGTTTATGGTTTTCCTTAGTGTAGTGGGTAATGAGTTCCATAGGAGAGTGGCGTGGACGAGGAATGAGCACTCAGATTGCAGGCAATAGAAACTGGGCCGAATCATGATGGCTGTTCTTTGTAAACTGGCAAAATTTAATCTGCTGTACAAATACTCAGGCTGTTTGGTCTGCATAATACCATGGAAAAGGATTAGCGTTCTGAACTTAATGAGGTTGTCGAAGCTAAAGCCCATTATTTGCAGAGAGTAACTCGTTATGTGGTCGTTATATCGTTTACTTAAGATGTATCTTGCTAAATTGTTGTAAGTAACATTCAATTTACGCCTAGTGTTGTAGTCAACAAAGCAGAAAACCTCGCAACTATATAGCAAAATGGGTAATAAAAGGGACTTCACAAGTAACATCTTAGTTTTGACCGGTAAAGAATTTTGTGTGGCCCATAACAATCGGAATCCATAATATACTCTTCCATGTTTGTTTTAACAATAAATAATTTATTTTCAAAAATCAAGACTATTTGAAGAAATATTTCTGTGGTCACAAGGAAAACCCACTAAAGTCTGTTTTACTCATTTTTCAGGAGAACAGTTTAAAGTTTTTGGCAAAGGCGTGAAATTGCAAATGACTCTACTGGACGATTGGAAACTCCGATTGCGTTGAAACAAAAAGTAAAATAAAGTTTTCTTTCTTAGTTGAAAATTATTTCTTTTGAAAAAAATAACTGTTAACGATTTTATTGACAAAACTAATACTTAAGTCGTTAGGCGTTTTAGGTTTTTCATCATAAAAATCCTATCTGGAGTTTGGTTGTTTTTCCATTATAAAGAATCACAATTTAATTTTGGAATAAGCGCTAAACGGCAGACAGGAAGATCTTTTTACCTATTCTTCCTATAAAAAAAATTAACACAACAAAAAATATTAACACGGAAAAACAGCTAAAGTCAAGTCTTTATTCCCTGTTTTAAATCTCAAAAAAATTGTCTTAAGTCAACTTTAGAGAGTAAATTTAGTTTTTTTTGTTGAGTTTGGTTGTTTTCCCTTAATCTCAACTAAAAAAATGACTTCAGCTGTTATGTTTTTTTGAAATTGTGGTCATGTTTTTAAAGATAAAAAGCTGAAAAAAAAATTACAAAATAGATTCGAGTACGCTGAATCTAATTCGTCTAAAGTCGACTTTAGCGGTTATGGCTTGTGGCCACAGATTTATGTTTTTGTCGTTTTTTATGAAGTTGTTTTTAGAGTTTAAATGTAAGCATTACTTTGTGTTTTTTTTTTCTTTAAAATAAAATTAATTGAACTTTTCTTAAATAAAAGTGGGTTTTATTATTAGTTCACATATTTAGTATTATAATGCCTTCGAAAAATAGGATATAGTGGATATATTTTAGCCTACAGGCTGTCATTTGTTCATGTATGCCTCAGAGACGTATGATAACGCTTTATGTACCTCTGAAATAGATTAGGCTTCTAGGGTTAAAGAGGTATCGCACTCTTTCAAAATTTCCTTTAACGCATCAACTTGAGTTCCCACGATAAATAATAACCAAGAGTCACCAATCAGCAGAGCCCGTTGTACTTAAAGGCTGGATCTCTCGGACATCACCCGGTTTCCGAAGTCCACATACTAGCGAGTAAGCACCCTCTTAGTCATGGACCTCCTTTTGCGTATGCTGTCCCGAATTCGATAAGGGGAGATTTCGAGTTTGGTAAGACAATATGGAAGGGGCGGGTTTAGTAGAAGAGAAAGCACAGTTTCCTTAACTTTGTGCAAACTATTAAGACTCATTTGGTGACCCGAACTTTAAGTATCATATGCGGCTGAACCGATATCAGCAGTATTTAAGTATATTAAAATGTATGTATGTTTAAAGCATTTCTATACAATTCATCGATAAAACCATTGACAGATTATAGAACATTGACTTAACGGCCGCGTACGACATTTGAATTGCAAGCTGCTCCAAATATGTAGTTTCATGTTTGAAAATAGCCATCATTCTAAACAACATGCTAAACGACAGATCATTCCTCAGTTTTTCTCAACGATAAACCGTCCTAAACGATCAGTACAAGCAGCACTGCTCTTCAATCTACATATGTATGAAATTAACCTATTACATACATATGTCCAGACATATGTATATACAATCCACCTTGATCCTGATCACAAGAAAATTTGCGTACGCCGAAACCCTCGCGATAGCCACACAATACCAAAACAGGTGTCACACGGTATCATCTACCCCTAACTGAGGACCAGTCGACACGAAGCATCTACTTTAAATAATGGAGACTGTGTCCAAGCATGAGCAAAACAGAAGTAACATGCTTCCATCTTAATACATAATAAACTTCAACAGCGCTCAGCTTAACCACAACTTCAGACCAAAATACCTTGGAGCCTTGCTGGACTCACACATCTTCCAATCCAGCACGATATCGAGAATAGCGCAATATCTTGTCCAAAATCCAAATCCCGACACCCGCCTTTAAAGCTGGCGCAAAACCTTAAAGATACCAACTTTAAAGCAACTCAGCATTGGAAGGGTGAGTGGCGCTCTAATTCGACAAACGACATGTTTCGCATAGATGACCCGACCACCATGCCTGATGACTACTACCTACATCTGTATGTACATTGTGCATGCATATAGGCAAACGTGACAGTCTATACCGACCCGACTGCGAACAAATCATGGCAGATGCGCTGTAGCTCTTTTTAAGTGGGGAACAGCTGACACACCGCACCGTTTAGCGAGTCTAGTAGCACAGTGCAAATCGAATGTACCCTTAAAAGGCCGTATCCAGCCGACTTCGTCAATACATCTACTATTCATAGGACGGGTAGACTTTTTTTTGGGATTATCGCAGAACATACCGAATTCCCTCGTATGTAACTTCAAATACAAAAAATAATAAATGTACACATGTATGTAGCATAAACAACTAAGATCCAACAGTGCGGTACACAAAAATATCCTTTATTTATGTCAGTTTGGGATTTGATTAATATTTGCGATAGAATTCACCTTTCGAAAGATTGACAAAGATATTTCTCCGGAATACTGAACCTACGCAGCAATTTGAGAGTGAAATTCCAAAAGTGAGAAAAAAAGTGAATGCCTCCGTAAATCTTATTCACCTGTGAATAATTTGTATCAGTCACATCATTTTTAGTAACATGAATGTCACTTTCTAAGGACAAGCTGAATCCATCACATGTGTGTATGAAAGACGTCCTTTTGCCACCACCGTTGCGTTGTCATCACCAACGCCTTCGTCATCCAACCAACATCAACTACATTCATACTTCAAAATGAAAACCAGGAAAGAAGTGCCGTTAAGCAACTCCATCACTTTCTAGATTTGCGGAAGCAATAGATGCCATCGTCAGCTTAATGAAAACTGGTCCACAGGAAACTGTCTTCTTCTATACACGATATTTGGAGCACAGTTGCGATGCAGTTGACTTTTGTTGACGGACGGGGGTATGTATAGTACACAATCATCGTCGCAGGATACAGGATTACTTTGCTGTAAGCCACAGCCAAGATGTCGGCAGGTTACATAACTTTGAAGGTGAAGTTGCAAAAATTCAGCACTAAAAAAAATAATTATAATTTAACCTTCATCTCAACCAAACTACACAAAAACAACCTTTTTTCTTACCTTTTTCAAAAACTACAAATTGATAGCTTCTGGAATTTTCTGACTTTGTTAACAACCTTATATTACAATAAAAAAATCGTTTTTCCCCATGAAAAAAATGTTCATGACGGCTAAAATTACGTTGTCTACCTTCTTGTGTAGATTTCTACACATATGGAAACTTAGTGCATTTCATATAAAATTTCATTTGCATTGAATCTTTTCGCATGTGAACAATTTTCGAATATTTATTGTGAATTCAATTAAAAAAGAACTATGTCGGGACCAAGATAGTTGGCAATGGAAGCATGTTTGATTGAATGTGATGGTAATGATAGTGATATTTCTGGAGATAGAGATCACAAATTTGTGCCAGAAGAAAATGTTTATGATAATGATGACTTACTATGTATATTGGAGATGATAGAGATTCTGATGATTCAAAGGTAGCGAATGAATCAAATGAAACATACATCAGTTGTTGAAGGTGAAAATATTTGTTTTCGAAAGATGGGATTGTGTGGCAACCACAACCAGTTCGGCATCAAACTAGAAGATTCGGAATAAAAATATGATTTCTCTTCGTCCTGAATATCAAAGATACTTCTTTATTTTTCTTCCCACCATACATTGAAAGTATAACTTTGAGAGATTCTTATGTGTATTCACAAGCTTAATATGGTAAGGTTTTCAAACTTATCGTTTGCAAGCACAACATAGCACTTGTTTCGTTCATTGGAAGGAAAAACAAATGTACTGTATTGCAAAGTACAATGCGTAACTCTATTGAAATTGGATCTGGTGAAATTGGAATAACAGAGTATTACAATAAAACAAAAGGATTATTCATATACACTGCCTTTTCAAATTTCAAGTCAATGTTATTTTTTTCATTCGATTTACAATATAGCGTAACGACTACAACTATTGGCACCCCAAATTTTTGACCCAACTATTGGCACCCCATCATTCAACAGGGATTTTCTTATTATCCTTTAGTCCGAACAAGTCCATTTAAGGTTTTTTCAAAATCTACATCTATTCCTCACATTTCTGTGTCATTATATTAATGATAGCGATTAATCTATAGTAGCAATTTATAATTGAAACTTTGTGCACGTAAAAAAAATAAAATTCCCGAAATTGCGAGTGTTTTGGTTAAGGACATATAATTTGGAAGGCTATTTTTGACCATTTATATCACTATTTTTTAATAAAAACTGTATTCATTTCACATACTAATGTATGAAATAAGATGTTTTTAAACAGTTTATGTAGATTAATTTAATGTAGCATTAATAAAAAGGGTGCCAATAATTGGTTCGAAAAAAAATACGATTGAATTATTGGCAGTGGGTGCCAATAGTTACATCGTATGGAGCTACAATTATTGGCACTGCCAATAATTATACTTTTTTTGGGTGCCAATAGTTATATCGGGGTGCCAATAATTATAGTTATTGGTAAGCATATTTTTATTTGAATTTTATAGTATATTTTTATTAACACGTTAAATATTTAATAATATTAACCAACAAAAAATTGTTTAAATAATACGCTAGTATAAAAATGTTTATCATAACTCAAAAAAAGGTCTGTGACAGACAGACAGACACCGAACTGATTCCATTAGTGTTCCGTTTTGATACGGACGGAACACTAAAAACAGTAAAGTTGTGGCCAATTAAAGTCAAAATTTTCCTTAAGGGTGCCAATAATTGTAGTCGTTACGCTATGTACATATCTAGGCGATGTAGCTACAATTGCCAAAATGGTTCCTTGCTTCAGGTGTAAAAGAAAAACAAATGGATGGCCAATGGCTGTATTTGCAAAATATGGTTGATATTTCTGATATGAATTCATTAATTATTTTCAAGGAAGTGAACTTGAATTGGCAATCAACACAAAAAATAGCAATACGAAGGAAAGTGAACTAAGAATTCACTTGCAAAACCACATATGGCAGCTAGAAGAAGAAGACCGGCATTATCAGCATCTTTGCTTGCAAAAGTTTCAGGAGAAAGTTTACCAGCACAATCTTTGGAATATATTCATCATCTTCATTGAATCCTCCAAAACGATCACGACGCGTTCTACTACAAATAAAATGCAGTACAAGATGTCACGTTTACAATGAAGAAAATTCCACCAAAACTAATATATTATATGAGCCAATTTGTTGTTTTCGCACAAAAGCTGATTGTAAAAACCAACATAATCAAAATGTTTGTATAAAATGCATTCAAGAAAACTAATTTGAATTTATTTTCACTTGTTTCTTTAGAATAAAATTATAACGACAATTTGTTTAGTTGATTTTAACCAAAAAAAAAAATTCAAATTCATGGAAAACACACTTAAATCCCATATGTGTAGAAAACTACACACAAGGGTAGACAACGTAATTTTTTTGAGGATGAGATGAAGGTTAAAATGGATTTACTATTATTATTTCTTTCTTGACTAGGGTAGGTATGTAGGTAGAAGTGGTGGTTTCAGTGGCTCAGTGTCAAAGCGCCCAAAATGCAAAAAATCAAAAAAAATTCAAATCACCCAAAAAAAATGTTGGGCGATTAGACAATTTGGTAATTATTTCGAATAAGGTCCTACTCACCGATTTTGATGAAAATTTTATAGGTGAAAATAGGAATTTTTCGAAGAATTTTGATATATATATTTTCATACCGGAAGTTTCTAGTTTGCAAGATATATGCCTTTAAAGTTCCCATACAAATTAGAGATGAAGGCTATTTCAGTTCCGCCTGTAAATATGCAACCACCTGTTTGGTAAACCAGTTGAGGAAACAGCCATCCAGGACACTGGTACTACTTTAATAATGTGAGTCGATGTCCTATCCATGGTTTTTTTTTATTCGCGCGCAGCGCACCACAGCCATACAGTAAAATTTAAAAGATGGTTGCATATTTACAGGCGAAACTGAAACTAGCTTCGTTTCTACTTTGTATGGGAACTTTAAAGACATAGGGTAGAGTTGCCTTATTCCGGCCGTCTCCAGTATTCGGCCACCTGTCATGAAAAGTGTCGTAATAAGTGAAATTGTTGTCGTACTTCATATAATGGAACGTAGACGGTTGACAGAGAGATGATAGATCCTTTTAAAATTCAAACCAGAGAAGTACGACAACAATGGCTCAAAGAAGGGCCAAAGGTTTTATACGATGCAAATATGGAGGGAGGTTAAAAGGATCGTCCCAGGGAAGATCTTTTAATGCGGAAGGAATATCGTCGCTTGGATGCTATCTTGTTCAATGTCCATTTTTCAAAATGTTGGGTAATCGATTTTTAAAGTTTAGATTGAAAATTTTTGTTTATATCAGAAAATTTTTGATTGGTATTGATTTTTTTCTAAAAGCCTTGACAATTTTGTTTTTAAAACAAGTCACAGAAATTGTTTTTCTTTTATTTTGAATTAGTTATAAATTAAATCAATGAGGAAGTCATTTTGGATATTGAACAAAGTTATATGGAGTGACAACAAGTTGGTAAACTTTTTGGATATTGAACAAAAAAACTCAATATTGAACAACATAGAAAAAAAAACATAAAAAGAGAGAAAACATAAAGTTGATTATGTTATATAGAACAAGAAAATAGTTTTATTGTTTAGAGCTGATTTAATAAAGAATTTTGAAAGAAACAGGAAAAACACATAATGTTGCAATGTTTTCTTTTGGAGCGAATCAAAATCATGTGGGTTTAAGTAAAAAGACTTATTTGTTTCTGAATTCAAATCTTTATTTTAGCAAAAAGTTAAAAAAAATACATTCTTCTTTTAGGAACGAAAATTCGGAAGTATTATTTGCAAGTATCGGTTCGCGAAATTATCTTTTTGGTTTTTGGAAGATCTCTTAAAACGTTTTTTAAAATAACGGTGAGGCAAGATGCTATGTCATTTCCTGAACGTCCACTTAGCGTTTCGTGCCAAATTCCACAATAAGTTATTCTGTTATTTTGACAAAATCCGGTCAAGTTATAGACATCATACTTACGCCTATAATAGTAGCTTGAGACGTTTGCCTTAGGAAGAGAAAAAACGTTTTGAAAGGCATCAACAATAACTGCCGTATCTTCACGATTATTCTTTCGATCGATATCGCGCTCAACCTTCGCTTCATTATGATAGCTGCGATGTGTATTGTAATCTTGTGTTTCAGTTGCATTCGGATTTTTCGTTGCTTTAAACTTAGCACATTAACCGTAAATGTCTTTAGGCTTGAAAAAAGATAAGTTGAATGACTCATTTAAAAGATTTCGGTAAATAAAATAACCGACAGGCTTTTTAACTTTCTCAACATACATTTTGTGCATTTTTGTCAATGAAGGGCCAGCTTCGAGATATTGTTTTTTTTTTTGTGTTTGTTCGGCAGTTGTGAGAATGCATCATTGGGAAACTTTTTATATGTTCCTTTACTATTTTTAAATCTTCTTCTGGTATAAGTTTTTTTAATAAATTTTCCATGTTTAGGAGCGGAATGAGTACCCGTTTCATTATATTTGTCGAAAGTAGTAGTATATTCGTTGCTGAGAAATATCAAGAGTCGACAAAAATAATTTTTTAAAGACATCAAATAAATGGTTTTCTTTTTCGAAGAAATACTTACACGTAAACTATTTTCTCGATCCAGATTTTTCTGTTCTTTTTCGTTTTGGTAGCAACATTTTTACAAATTTAGAATAAAACTGCCCTTTTTCGGTGTCAATCAATTTCCAAAAGGCATTAAATATTCGTTCGCGATCTTCATCCAACAATTTTGTATAACAATCATGACTGGAAGTAATACGCATATTGAACAAAACATCCAGAATTGTGGATATTGGACAAGATCACAAGATAGAAATTATGAAATAGTTTTTTTTAAAAATATACTAACAATTGTTCAATATAATACAAAAAAGATGAAAAGCAGTTTATTGAACAAAAATGACATGACAAATCGTTAAAAAAGTATCATATTGAACAAAACAGTTGTCTGTAACTTGAAAACTAAAAGAGATAGAATAAAATAGTTTGCGGCAAACGAAAGAGCGTCCCAAAATTATGAAGACTGCATACCTAACTCAATTTCGTAAAAAATGTCCTTTTGAACAAGATAGCATCCAGGCGACGATATGTAGGGAATTCAAAATTCTTAGAAAAATGCCTATTTTCACCATAAAAATTTCATCAAAATCGGTGAGTGGGGCCTTATTCGAAATAATTATCGACATTTTTATGTCAAAATACCCAAAAAAGTGATTTTGGGCGATTTTGTGTTTCGGCTTTTTAGGCGATCAGTGTCATATCATCCAAAACCAACTCGCCCAAATCTGAAAAATGTCACATTGCCCAACATTTTTGGCGATTTAACACTGTGACAGATTACCCAAAAAATAAAAATGTCAAATCACCCAAAGAAGATATACATGTATGTATGAGTATAGAAGGGCCTTCTGTCAAATTATCCAATTATTTATTAAAAAAAATTAAAAGTGACACATTTTCTTCAGTTAAATACTTAAATTTTTTGGTACTACCAATAATTCCACCACTTTCTATAAACATAGAGAAATTACGGCTTTTCATAAATTCCTCACCCTGTTTTTTTATTCAGTATCCGTCCAATTACACCATTGTATTTTAAAAACTGAAAAATGTAATGGCCCGATCTGAAGTAAGTAATGAAAAGAAAAATAGCTTTAATCCGAAATGGTGGATTAAAGAAATGGATATATTAAAACAAAAAGTCAGGCTCCACTTGCAATCTATGGGAAAAAAAACGAGGGGGGGGGTCGGCGTCGCGTGCGCTCACGCTCTAATATATATACATATGTACGTAATATATCATTTAATAATCATAACATAACAGGGCAACAAAGGACAAAACCTTTCGACTTGCCGAGATAAGGATTAACCGCATCTAAATTGCGGAACATGATGCAGGATCTTTCATTGGAAAGTAACCTGCCGAACGTTTATATTTCGTGATAAAAAAAATTACTTGATATGTATAACTTAGTTGCAGTAGGTATCTAACAAATTTATATCGAAGGGTGGTGTTTTTGGTCAGTAAGAATTTGACACTACTATGAGCACGCGCTTGCTACCTATTCTCATAGTGTCTATGGAAGACGTTGACCTACCCTCGGAAAAAAAAATTTATGGTATCATGTCCCTCCTTAAAACCGAATTGGCTATCTGAAATTAAATGTTTGTCCTCAACCCACTTAGTCAGGGCTCTGTTGATCACTTTTTCGAATACCTTGCTGATGTTCGGAAGGAGACTTATTGACCGGAGATTTGCCGGGTCGGAATTGTCCTTACCCCTTTTGGGGATAGGATGCACTACTGCTGTTTTCCAATGCGCTGGATAATGTGCATTAGTCAGCACATTTTTAAACAAAATGCACTAAATGTCTACCGCTTCCAGAGGGAGATGTCTAAGCACGATGTTAGATATTCCATCGATTCCCACTGACTTCTTCTTTCTCAATGATTCGAGGATCGCTTGGATCTCTTTCTTCGATAAGAACGGGGGATATATCCCTTTGTTGGCGATTGCATTATTTGCTCTATTGTCGTCATTGAACTCGGTGACTGCGTTTGCTTACCTGCTGTCACAAGTATTCGTTCGTTGTCCGTATTTCGAGGAATTTTGAGACATGGAAGGTCGTTGAAATTTTCCCTCCAAAATATTTTATTTATTTGCGGGAACATACCCCAATTTTTTTTGTTCCAGTGCAGATTTACCGCTAATCGGTAGTTTTCTTTAATCAACTGTTAGAGGTTGTTAATCAACGCCTTCAGTCTCCTAATCTCTGAGTTTTGTCGGTCAGTCAACCGTCTGTACAAGGTTTTTAATCTCTGGTGCAGTGCGTTAGTTGTTGCGTTGCAGTATATCCCTAATTGTCAGGATCGTTGCAAAGGGCTATCTAAAGACGGCTCTATCACACCCTGCAGCAAAGTAATTATATTTCCATGATCATGACTGAGACTCTTAATGTAATCTAATATAATCTGCAATTTACATTTAATTTAATCGAATCAACAAGTATTTGATGTAAGTCCTTACGAGTATATATGTGTCAAAAAATAATTTTCACTCTGAATTGCCACACAATTATTTTTTCTATTTTTGAATGCGAATGCAACTGTAAGTGTAAGTGGTTTAAAATCAGGAATGTCTGTCATCCTTTCTACCTATAGCTCATTATGAAACCACGAACAACCGATTAGTAGTGGTTAACAAATTAAACTGAGGCGAAAATCATTTAAATTTTTTAGTACAGCTGGCCGAACCCTGAAGGCCTCATCTACCCGTCACTCATGCCATTAAATGCAGTAACTTTTCATGAATTCCTATACAGTTAACGAGCAGTTTGAGCGCGTTGAATTATTTATGTACTATATCATGGATATCGAACCCGCTGTTGGCGGGCCGCATGCAACTTAAAACAGGTATCAATGCAGGTCACAAAGCGGCAACTTCAAGCGAACCAGATACGGATGCATTAGTAACTTAATATCACACTTAATTTATAATTTATACTGAAACTGTATATAATGAATGTCAAATCTGTCGCAAACTAGTTCAAGGCTTCTGTCTTTAAAATAACAATCAATAAAGTTCAAATTATGTATGTAGGTAAGTAAATATGTTTTTTTTTTGTAGCCCAAAACAACTCGACTTCTTCCAACGTGGCCCAGGGAAGCTAAAACGTGGTACACCCCTGCACTATTTCAATTACCCGGCCAATGTTTTACTTTTACTATTTCGCGCCTGAAAGCCCATAATCATGCAGTAAAACGTGAAATGTAACATACTCGGTTCGGCACAGTAACTCGTCATCCCTTGGAAGGCAATTCCAGTCAATGTCGGTTGTTATTATTATTTCTTAATATAAATGATGTCTCAGGCCGTTATAGTCATCTGTGAAGCCAGCTTCTATATGGTTAGCGCCAACCCTTGCCGTTAAATTGTATTACGCCGAATACCCCACCTCCACCCACACTCAGAGTATATACTGTAATGTATGACACTTGAAATGATACTATAACCTACCATTACCCATAAGTGGAGATTGTAGAGATGAAAGTACATTGCTGCACTAGATCACATGTCTTGGAGTCACGTCAAGTCAGTGGAGAAAAATTGAAGATGAAATCCATTTCGCTGACGAAGTACAGGTACATTAAGGAAATGTTTGCACGGGTATAGTGCACCCCACTGGATCCCGCCTTCACATTTACATTTCTCAATCGATTGAGTGGGTGAGAGCAAAAGTGTAAAAATTGAATAGAAAAAATGTCTGTTAATGTAGGGAAGGATTTTTGAGCAGGGTCAGATCGATGTGTATCCTGCAGTAAAGGAATCACTTTGTGGGATGAACATAGCAACATGGACATCCATGTTCAAAGATTCCGAAACAAAGTAGAGGGAAATATTGCCAGTGTATCCTGGTATGCTGGGAATGAGGAGCTCCGTGGAATGGTGAAAAATACTCGTGAAAAAAACCTGAAGAGCTACTTCGATACCACACCCAATGACCGCTCAGCTTCAGCACCACATACACCTAGGGAGCGGATTGAGAAACATTGTGTTGAAAACTTATTAAAGCAAATAATTTACATATTTATTAACCCTAGAAATATAATAATATTTTTATGTACGTTAAGGATAATCATACGCCAAATTTACGTGTACTTTAAAATCGGCTATATTAACTATTTTGTTTATAAATATGAATGTCTAAAATAACTGTAAGAAAAATTAATATATTTATAACTGAAACATATTTATTTTTTTTATTGAACTTTTATTTATTTTTTATGTAACAAAGCAAACTAAAAGATCATTCAGGATCAAAAACAAAACAAAGTATTTTCTTCAGACTTCAAAAAATAATAAGTTTGTACTTTAACACATTTTTTACTTTAAATTTAGGTTTAAGTATATATTTTTAATAAGATAACAAAAAAAAAATAAATAAATAAAATAAAATTACATGCAGTTGGAACAAACGCCACAGTTGTGTTCGCGGCGTAGACAATCAATTTTAACGTGACTTACCTCAATGAAACGACCACCTCATGCTGCCCTCTGAGGGACAAATGAGAATTCTTAGAGGTAAATCACGATCTACGCATCGGCTAGAGCGAGACAACTAATAATTCCGAGATTATGCTTCTAGCGACATAAAAAATCAAAATTTACTTATCTAAATACATGTGTATGTACAGTCAAATATTCCCTATAGCTAATTCGCACGGGACCAGAAAATCACTTCGTTATTTAGAAATTTTGAATTTTTTTTTTATCAACTTGGCTTTTTTCCTCATTAATGGTCCAGACATAGGAAGATTCTAACCACGTGCGGCGGTTATCCATTTCATTGCTTCATCAATATTCTCAAAAAGACAGGTTCGAAGCGTTTAGTGCCTAATTCCTCGTCTTCTACATTTTTTAAAACCACTGCTTTCTTTTTAAAATATTTGATAAGCTGCTGGGAGGAATTCCAAACTGCTTAGCAATATCTTTTTTTTTTTGTTGCGCCTTTTTCAACTTTATTAATTTCAATAACTTTTTCTCAAGAGAAAGGCTACTTCGCTGCGACATTCTCAATTTGTTCACTGAACACAGGCAACTGCTGCCAAAATTGATGCTAATGGGACTTTTTTCGTTTTTTCTGTTGGGGGAATCCCCTAATTATGTTTTACTTTTTTCTCGTTACAAAGTTTTATTAATATGCGAAATAGAACATTATTTGAAAAATTCGTTATATGGAGACAAAAACGCATGAGTGCTCGTTATAGGGAAGTTCGACTGTATATCTACACACGCGCATTATGGAATGACAACAATGAGCGTAGGAGTGAATTTATCGCCCAACGTTTTGAGTGGATTAATTCCCACTCATATTGCATTCAATAAGTTTTGGATGTTCGAGTTCATAACTTCTTTTATCTGAGCTCCTGAGAGACGCCATGGGAGAGAACTCCTATTGAAAAGTGAATAAAAATTGCATATTATATGTGCAGTGACAAGTTCGCAATTGCCAAGCAAAATCTCTGGATACTTGAGATGTGGTATTTCTGATATTGCGTCGAAATGTACAATACATGGAGGCTTATATCTCCGATTTCACGTACAACCTGAGTGAAAATAAAGGGTTCTCTTCGGGTAAGAAAAAATGGAATTTACGAACCTCGTCATAATCTCTCCCATCCCCCCCCCCCCCCCCCTCCTCTGCTAAAAATCTTCCTGGCTGAGGGGCCATTGTGAAAAGGCTGAGGAACCGCAAACAAAATAGTAAGTCTTTCCTTCCCCCTCCTAAACGAGTAGTGCCTAGGGACAAGTTATGTAGAAAAGACAGACCTTGCTGAAACTTGGGTTTGGCATCAAGCACGCCAAACTTAAGATTCTCCGATCCTTAAACCGGATGGTATGAGCATAGAAACCGAATCCACAAATAAACATAATGATTAATCTAAAGCACTCGAAGTGTGCATCAGACACTATTCTTCTTTACTTCGGGGAGGTATTATATATTATATTTTGTTATAAAGTCTTCAGATATTACAATGTTAAAATATTGCTAAGACATCCATTTTGAATGAAATCGATTGATTGCACACTTAGGTACCTAAAGTGTTTTCGACTCATGCTAGGTATGCATAGGATGTACATACATACATAGATGTAGGTGCTCGTATATCATCCTCGCGGATTCCAAGCACGTTTTGAAGTCATTTGTGGAGATAACATCGTTTTATAAATACGTTTCGTACTAGGTGAACCAGTGAACAGGTGGTACCTCATTTTCTGACAGCCTGCACCTGAATATGGTTTTGCTCCCATTAGCTTAAAGACCAACTACCTATATTGTATACATTCTGCTACAAATTGGTATTTATTTTGAAGAATTGTTTTTAAAATAGAATTCATACAATGTTTCACTTTGTTGTGACTGGTTAGGGGTTATGCTACGCACATCAGAACACGTTTTGAGTTCATAAAATATGTGAGAAGACATTTAAAATGACGATTTTGATGCAAAATCGAGGTGGTGTCCACTTTGTACACAATTATCTTTGTTTCAACAAATTGTGTTGTTTTGAAATCAGCAGATGGTAGCCCTATGGGTATTGCTCTCCGATTTGCGGCGATTTTTCATGCATACTGCGGTAGCACAGTCAGAGCTTCAAAGAGGGACAGGTTTATGCAAGCTATTGCAACCATACTAAGAGGCAAACGTCCCATATTCCATGCACTGACAATTCGGTTGGGACAGAGTATAACAAGCTACAATCAACTGGAGGTAGGTACTTTTAACCAACACACGATTATATTATTCAAATAAATTAACGTAATTGTCTGCATAGAAATATTTCGATATCACGACGCTAATATGTATACATATAATTATGCACATATATGCCCATATAACATATTTTGGTTATACATACCTCCACTCCCAAAATTTGCTGTCGGCTCTTAGACTTTGTATTTGTTTACAAACATGCTTATTTAGCATTTTGAGGAGGAAACAAATTAAATATATTTATCGAATTATTTTCTTTAATATTTATATTTGCTCTATCTATCTGTATGTATATCTCTATATAATTCTATAACTACCTACTTATTTTTTTTTTTCTTATCAAATAGAAAACAAAACTTACTCAATTTTGAGTGATATTTCTAAGAAGGCTTGTCCACGATCGTAGGCCATTGAAGCGTTGAAATCGAACAAATACATTTATTTGCAGTCCAAATCCGACACCTTGACTCTTGTAAGAGACAGGTAGCAAAGCTAACACTCTAACTTAACTCTCTCATGCGAGAACATATACATATGTATTTATTTTCTGGTGCTGGGTGAGCCACGCGTGGAAAAATAATGAAAAATAGTCAACATTTTGTCTACGATAATCTTCATCGACAGATTTACGCTTAGTAATGAATCACTCTTTACGCATACACAAGATAAGCTTATAGAGCCCAATTTGCGGCGTAACTCATTGTTTTAGTTTTGTATTTGAATTCATTATGAAAAAATAAATAATCTACCCAATCTATTTCAAAATAACTGTTACATTATTGTTCTTTGTGTTAATTTTCAAATCACCAATAACCAATTTTCGGATTGATTTCATAATAATCAAATTATAATCTTTAGCGTCATCCTAACATACACTCGTGTGTAGACAATGCTACTACGTGTAGTAGGGTTTTCTGCAGTACAGCGGTCGCCAACAAGTGGTCCGCGATAAAATGTTGGTAGATCGCAGAAAAATCTTATTACTTACTAAGCCTCATTTATTTTATAATAACTATACAACCTTTATAGATTTTTTAATAATTTTACAAACTTTATATTAACTTCGCCTTTCTGTGAGGGCCAAATGTGCGAATAGATTTCACACTCACTTCCAGATATCCCATCATGCTGAAATTTCGCACACGTGTATAAGTCCGCAGACAATGCAATATGGGTTATTTGATGACGTTGTAAATCCAATATGGCGGACACAATTTTAACTTCAATTTCTGTGAGGTCCAAATCTGGGAATTGATTTTACACCCACTTCCAGATATGCGATCATCCTGAAATTTTGCACACGTATGTATATGAGTCCGGTCACAATACAATATAGAATATTTGATGAGTTACTTGAGTTACTTTTTTCTTTCAAATGAGAGGCCGAGTTAAATCTCAAACATTCTGAGTTAAATTTCTCATATCAAACCCACCCAAACTAATATATGTAGGTATCTACGTTAACTTGTAAAAAAAAGTTCAAATACTAAAAATTAGAAAATAAATATAAAGATAAAAAATTATTTTTAAAATTATTTTATTATTTATTATTTTTTTCCGAGTCACCAATATGTGACTATTGATTCCATAGTGTCTTCCCACCCGTGATTTTTGGGTTTGGGTTGCAATAAACGAAGTGTTAAAAGAAGAATTTGCCAAGGGCTCTATTTCTCAGTTGGCAGAAGTTAGGGCAGTGACAGAGGAAATGGGCTGTATCATCCTCCTCATGTGCCTCTTCGACACCGCATACCCAGCTCTTCGCGGCAGCACTTAACAAGCTTAGATGTTAATTGCGTAGCTATTATTTCTATGGCAGCCAGGCTGTCAATGTAAATAGTGATTTCCTCTCGCGATATTGTCATCATTGACGCCAATTGGGCGGCTAGAGCCTCAGCTTGGAAACTGCTGCTGTCGTATGGAGCTGCTTATTTTTAGTTCCTTTGTGAAGTACTATTTACAAATGCTAATCCACCTGAAGCGGAACAATTAAAGATAATTACATAGAGTGAAGAAAATATAGAAAATTTGTAGTAGATACATATAAACTAGATCTCCGCAGTTTTAAAAGTAAACCTTTGTCTCCACCATAGTTAACGACAGCAATCGAATCTGCTCGTGCCCCGTTCCACTGTCCAAAACTGTCCAAAATCAAAAATCCGAACCGTAAGAGTAATCCGTAGTCTAGTTACTCCGTTGGCCAAATACATATACAAATGCACATACCATATCTTTTAACGTATACACACATATACATATATGAATATTAATTAAGAGTCTAAATTGGCATTTTTAACTTCGATTAATATTCTGAATTGCCATCTTTTGTATAGGTACGGCCATAGACAATTTAATTCTGTCAAAATGTCAACAAAATGGCACCAAAAATTGTTCCGCAAAAATGTTTGTTTTAAATTATTAAACAAATATATTTATTTGTTGGATGGATTGCTGTAGGCGAAATTATAATAAAAAATTCAACTTAGGAAAATTGTCGGATGAGCAATTAGTCGAGTTCAGCAATTCCATGGAAAGCTAAGATTAAATTTATTGCAGTGATGACAGTATCTTTGATCTTTAAGCCTTATAGCTCAGCTAAGCTGTCAGAGAACGATGAACAGGCAATTGAAGAATGCATCCAGGAAATGAATGAACAATTTGTCTATATATACAAGTGAAATCGAGAATCTAGCAGCTTCTTCAATATTTGTTTACGGTGTTGTGGCCGGCGAAACTGAACAAGAACCACCCACCCACATCAACTGCGATTATAACAAGTGCTTGTCTTAAGCCTCTGATTGAATGTGAAAGAGCTTCGAACAGCACTGCAACTCTACAATTAGTTTTTCCACTAACGAAATTATTGAACAGATTGCTCAAGAGACAAACCGTTGTGTTTTGGTCAACTGCCCGCAACTGCCCATGATAACGAGTAGGGCTGACCATAGATGGTCTAACATTGTAGGACATAGGATTTCTAAGGCACTTTGGCCAGCACTAGACCATAGAAGGACCAATGAAATCCTTAAATTTAGCAGGACACAAATGAAAATAGCTATAGGAATTGTATCCAGGCATTACCTTCTTGGCAAACACGTAAAGACTCATAGACACGGATATTTACAGATACTGTAGTGAATGTAATGATATATAGGTGTAGCAGAAGATATCGCAAATATTCTTGGGGAATGGACATAGCCCGCAGTGGCAGGAACATTTTAGGTTCCTTCTTCTTCAGAAACCTGGAAGAGGTAGGCCGAATCAACCACAGACTCGTTCTTAAATTTTGCAGGGTAATAAAATGCCGGAAATTGTGGCGGTTTAGGTGCCATCCTCGGATGTATTCTAGGAGATCGCGATGGGCCCACGTTGGTGCCAGGTGTTTTGGGATGGCTCAGCCTCTCAACCTAACCTCATCTAACTGGCTTACATGGGTGGAGTTAATCTTATGGACAACCTTATGGGTCGATACCACATTCGAACTAAGTGTTTTTATATTATGATAAGTCTCCTCTACCGTTTTGTGGACATGGCCGCTACGAATGCATTCATTTTATACATACAGTATGTCAAGAAAGTGTTTTGACAAAGGAAAAAAATGATAATTTGGACAGTTTCTTTATAAAAAAAGAACTTCTTTGATGTTTAACTTAATTTTTTTTATTCCGTTTATTTTATTTGTGTATCTTCTAACAAACAGTATCGAAAAAATAGTACATTTTGAAAACAATAACAAAAAACAACAAGAAAAACAAAACTACACAAAAAGTGTCTGTCAAAAAAATGTTTTTACAATTCCTTTTTCGGGCTGTAGAATAAATTTACCGTTATGATTTTGATGTTTTTGCATGAACATGTTCATTCCTGTCGCAAATTAACCAAGATAGCACTCCATTTGTCATTTGGTCATCAAGTTGAGTGAAATTGGATATGGAATAGTCGTGTTCCTGTCGTGGGCTAATTTTTCCAAGTATTGAATCCATTTGTTGTGACCGTGGAAAGTTAAATCTACTGTGCAATTGTTTTCAAACTTCTTTGTTAACGTGTTCATTTAAAAAAAAAACATTAGTTAACCATTCAGCCGTAATTTTAATGTGCTATTATGTCTAATAAAAAAGTCACTCGTTTACAAAGTCAATTGCGGGATCAGTTATTAACTCATACGCCACCGGTACCAACACATTCTAAATCAAAAACCGCCTCTCCCTTAACCAAACTAGTGACGTCAGACACTGTAATCTTTTCTAAACTGTCAAATAAGATTGATCAGATTCTTAGCCGACTAGATGCTATGGAGGATAACCTGTCGTCGAGAATCACAACAATCGAGAGTTACCTAAATGAAAAAATCACACTCATTAACCAGGATGTTGATGCACTAAAGCGCCGTGTCTCCGCCTTGGACGAATATTCTGGTAACATCAATCATTTGCAGCTGGAAGTTGACAACTTAAAACTACAACTTCAACAAGACCGCAAACAGCTGATACAACCCACTTGTTGCTCCAACTCTGGGTTAAATACGAAAAAAGCCTGGAAAAATGTTAAAGAGTTGGGCATTGGCAGGGACCCGACTTCAAACGATAGTGAAATTGACGTCAGTATCCTTAATGCCAAATTTTCTGCTGCATCGACCATCCCAGGCTGTCAGCATGCAGGTGAAGTCGAAGAAATAGCCTTAAACCTATTGTTGACTCCCGATACGCCTCATAATTTTGCGTTTAGTAGAGTCTATCCACCGGACGTTCTAAAAGCTGTCTTAGCAGTCAAATCAGAAGCCATTGGATTGGATTTTATGCATCCAAAATTTCTAAAAATCATTATCATTGATGTATTGTCTCCCCTGACGTATATTTTCAACAACGCTCTGTCCTACTCTACGTATCCGAAATCCTGGAAGGCTTCGAAAATAATTCCTGTTTTAAAGAAAAGGAATATCGCCCCATTTCTATACTCCCTTTCATCTCTAAAGTATTTGAGAAGCTAATGAGCTTCCAAATATACACATACTTGAACCGATTTCAACTCCTTTCACCATTTCAATCAGGGTTCAGACAACAACATAATTGCACCACTGTACTGTTGAGTCTGGTTGACGAGTTTCGCTCTGCGATGGATCGTGATGATTTAACGTCGCTGGTTCTGCTCGACTTCTCGAAGGCCTTTGACTCCGTTCCGCACGAACTTCTTTTGCTTAAACTCAAACACTATTTCAACTTTGACGTAACTGCCATTAAGCTTATAAGAAGCTACCTTACGAATCGCACTCATGCAGTGTCCTTTAACGGTAGAATATCGGACTTTCTTGAATCAAAGGCCGGTGTCCCTCAGGGATCTATTATGGGACCTTTACTCTTCTCTCTTTTTAACAACGACATACCATCAATTTTAAGCAATTGTAAAGTTCAAATGTACGCAGACGATGTCCAACTATTTCTCAGCTACCCCCTTGGAATGATTGAAGACGCTACCGTGCGCATTAACGAAGATTTAAAATCTGTTGTTCACTGGGCTCATACCAACCAACTTAAACTTAATACTGAAAAGAGCCAAGCTATCGTTATAAGCCGTACAAAATTAGACACGTCCTGCCTTCCCCCTATCGAAATAAATGGTGTTCTTCTTCAGTACTCTCCAAGGGTTAAAAATCTAGGAGTGCACTTCAACCAATTTCTTACCTAGGACGATCACATTACAATAACTGTAGGCAAGGTTTATGGTGGTTTACGCGCACTGTACCAATCCGGACATTGTCTCCCAACCAGAGTGAAAGCTACCTTGGTGAAAACTTTAATCCTGCCAATCCTGCTTTATGCACATCCGGTCTTTTGCGATGTGAGCAGTCTAAATTCACGTAAATTAAGAGTGGCTTTCAATAGTGCTGTGAGATTTGTTTATAACGTACGTTGGTATGATCATATCTCCGGATATGCAAGAGACTTCCTTGGTCTGGAGTTCCAAAAATATTTGGATCTTAATGTCCTAACGTTTTTGTTTAAGCTCAAAGAGAACAGAATGCCGGAGTACCTTTTTCATAGACTTCAGTTCGCAACTTCCGAAAGAAGTCGAGCTTTCATCGTGCCCACCTTTAAATATGGCACAACCAAAAAACAGTTTTTTGTTTATGCGGTGCGACTTTGGAACTCGCTTCCGGCCAATATAAGGAGATGTCAAGGTGTCGGTGACTTCAAGAGACGGTTAAGACAGCATTTGAGTACTTGAGAGCGTATGGATTATGGATTGTTTTTAAGAGTAAGCTAACATTATGATTAGGGCACTAGGGATTCTCTTCTTATTTTCTTTTCCTATTTTTGATTCTTGACTTAAAATAAAACTACTTTAAATTATTCCGCTGTATAATCTCTGCACAACAATGGATTTATATATATCTACGTGTATGATAAATGAAATAAATAAATTGAAATTGAAATTGAAATACAACAGTTGCGGTTAATTTATTCTGGATAGACTGGAGTTAAAATCATCGAGCGGCCGTCGCGTCGGCGCAAAATATCGGAGCGAACAGAACACATTTTGCTGCGGAAAGTAGTAAAAAACCCACAGATTTCGACGAGGAGGCTTGCGGGTGAACTAAAAGAAGGACTTGGTGTTGCGGTTTGCCACGAAACAATAAGGCAAGTCATGAAAAAAAACAAGTACCAATCAAAAGTTTCTCTCAAAAAGCCATTTCTTTCAGCACTACATATTGAAAAGCGACTATTTTTCGCTACGGCACACATAACCAATCCTGATAACTACTGTGATGACGTCATATTTTGCGATGAAACCAAAATTATGTTGTACTACAACGATGGACCCAATAGAGTATGGCGCCAGCCATTAAAAGCATTGGAAAATCGTAACATTATTCCAACTGTCAAATTCGGTAAGTAATCAGTCATGGTGTGGGGGTGCATTTCTGGTAAAGGAGTTGGAGATATGGCCTTCATAGAGAACACCATCGATGCGCAACAATATCTAGATATTTTAAGGAGTCATTTGTTAAATAGCGCAAATAAATTTGAATTCAATGGTGACAATAAACCGTAATTCAAATTTTACCAAGATAATGATCCTAAACATAAGGCGCATATGGTAAGGATGTGGCTTCTTTTTAATCGCAGCAAAGTATTTGATACGCCTGCCCAGAGTCCAACCTTAATATTTGTGGGGCTGTTTGAAAAAAAAAGTTACCAAAAGACACCCAAAAAGCCGAGCAGAGCTGAAAACTGCAATACAAGAGGAATGGAATAAAATTCCGGAAGATTTTGATGCGCAGAATTTAATTTGTTCACTGAAAAGAAGACTATAGGCCGTGATAAACGCTAATGGTGCCCATACAAAATATTAATCACCTTATTTCGTTTCTTGACCTTCACTTTAAAAAAAAAAATTATGTAAAAACACTTTCTTGACAGTCTAATTTTTGTGTAGTTTTTCTTTTTCTTGTTGTTTTTAGTGATTGTTTTCAAAATGTACTATTTTTTCGATACTGTTTGTTAGAAGACACATAAATAAACAAACGGAATTAAAAAAAATAAGTTAAAACATCAAAGAAGCTCTTTTTTTATAAAGATTCTGTCCAAATTACCATTTTTTTCCTTTATCAAAACACTTTCTTGACAAACTGTACGTATTATAACGCACATCAAGTGTTAGGAAAAGAGGTGTTCATCAAGTTGCGGGTCTTCGGTGGGGAAAATCATTTTCCAATTTGTGTTGAAAGAAAAGGCAAAAAAGTACGAAAATTGTAAAAAGGCGGATACACAAGTCGTTTGCTCCAAATGCGATCTTCGTTTATGTGGTACATTCGATAAAAATGGGTTCTCAGATTACTACCATAGAAAATATTCACTGTGTAACAAAATTTCAAAAAATGTTTGTTTATGTACATTTTTGGATTGTGTATGCTTGGTATATGTCAGCTCATTTCAAAAATGCCAAAAGTTATTCTTAAGTTTTAGTTATTTCTTCAGAATTTTAACGAAAAATTTGCATTTTTGAACATTTATACACTATCCGAACAAAAAAAATATTGCCACTTCCATAAATGCATTCAGAAGCGCAGAGATTTTCTTGTTTTCCTACTGTAAACTTGGAATTGCCCCTTTTTAGGTGCCAGACGTAGTTGCTCATCATATTGGCATTCAACTTGCCTGGAACCGGTCCTCCATTGAAGCGATGTCTTAGGGAAACGTCTCAGCATGTTATTCACTAATGCTTCCCACGTTTTCAATTAAAAAAAAATCTAAATGAGAGTGAAGAACATGTAGTTTTAGCGACATCCTGCATCGTAATATATTAAACCTATCCTAAGTTTTCTACTAATTCTACATAATTTTCTGTTTCAATATTTCCTTCTTCTATTTCCCTGAATTCTGTCCAAGCATAACGTTCCTTTGATTTGAAGCGGGGGCATAAGTAGATACTTTTCCTGAATCTACCAATAGGTGGAACTTCATTTTTTTTTGCATCAGGTATAGTATAAAGGCTTCTCTTAGCGGCCATCTTTTCGTACGATAGTTTTCGGTGTCAGCACGACTGTTCCATAATTAAATGAAACATTTTTATTTATTTTCTCAACTAATGACTACTCACATTGACTTGCAGAGGTCGAAGGCAGAGATCGATAGGCTTGCTCTGCTTGCATCTCCGTTAGCACATTTCGCGATGCCATTACCGTAAAGCCAACAGTTAGAACGAATGAATACTCAAAATGTGCTTGACATATCATAAGGAAGCAGAAACTAACAAACAAATAACATAAACAAAATTTTGTTACACAGTGTTATGTTTCATAACTTCTTTAACTCTTTTTCTGAATAAAACAGGCGATCAATATTTACCTATGTTATTTTTTACATGCAAAATGTCTCACCTGGCGGTCGTTCCAGACTGGATATTTAACTTAAGCTTCCTTTACATATACTTACTGGGAACAAAAATTCAGCTTCATCCGACCAATTGTGCGATTTTGCCCGTTAGATGGTTAATGTTTCACAATTTGGCCTCTGTTTAAAAATTGTGTGGCGCCCAATTATTTACTTTCCCGTGTATTGTGAATACACCACACCATTCCCGATTCCCGAACCCAGCTTACCTGATCAGTCGGAAAATTGCAGCGAATTCCCCGCTGCCAATTGAATAATTAAGTGACATTTACGCACCTAAGTGACATTTACGCACGCGCTGTGCATTTGGTGTTTTGTTTTCTCATTAAAATTAGCCTAGAAATCCGGTAGTGTGGGGGACAATACTTTTTTAACGCACTTATTCTAAAAATCTACCAGTGAGGACCCAAAAGGTTGGGGACCACTGCTCTACTACATTCAACTTCCAAACTGATAATATGTATACATAAAGCAGTTCCATTATCACATACGGGGGATGGTATCTCGTATGAAATTTTGGCATGCCGGCATAGATAATTTTTGGTAATTAACTCAATGACAACGCTTATTTGGTGCTACGACTCGTACATAAGTCATGAACCATATGATGGGTCGCACAGTAAACATTTGATTCTACTCGCAGGAGTACAAGCGGTTAGTTTTTTGTTTTGTTTTATTCGTAATTATTTTGTTAATCCACTCAAATCATGGATGATGTAACAGAAGTGAGGAATTGGATACAGAATAAAGTTTTACCGGATATTGTGAAAAGTGGAAAACTAACAGAAAATCTAAAAAATACTCAAACTTTGAGTGGAAATATAAATGACTCGTTCAAAGTGCTCAATATTACCATCCGTCCCATCGGCATAGATGAGGCGTTCATGCTAACAAAATGCTATAGAATCAAAATTGAATATGAATGTGAGCATGAGCAGCAGGGCTTATGCGTTTTTATAGCTAAGGTGGGTGTACATACATAATATAAGGATAAATAAGTGAACATGCGATCTTGCAACCTGTGCAAGAATGCATTTGTGGTGATAGTGTGTGGGGAAATGCACTTTAAATGATCTTAATTTTGGAGATTATGTATGTGCTATGTTTCGATGGTTTTCCCACGTACATGTTAGAGATATCTAGTAAACAAATAATGAAAATTTCGTGAATGAGCTAATAATAGTAGGTATGCACTGTATTGATATGTAGAAAGAAACATGTCCCTTAGATCCTAAACAGAGAATTTATTAATAGCTCGACTCCAGCGCCACCTATTCTTTAGGTGGCCCTACAGCTCGAGGTGAACCTGGGCCTGCTTCTCGCTCTCCGAACGGCGAATTGAGAAGCTCAATCGTGACAGATGATACTTTTGGATGTTTGTCAGACATTCGAAAGAGGTGGTTACCGTGAAAAACTTTTTAAGGTGTTGGACCCGGGCTGGGATTAAACCCGAGCAGCACGCGTATAAGTCCAATGCACTAGCCACCACGGCCACGGCGTCCACCTATTGGGTCCAGATTTTGTAGTTTTCTCTTTTGGCACTATGCCAACAAATATTGTGAATATATGAGTCATTTTGGTCAATTAATATAGATTCTGTTAATAACTCGACTCCAGCGCAGCCTGTTGAGGATTTTCAGACTTTCCTTTTTTCCTACACCTTCGCGTAGCAAATTACGAATAAAACTGCAGAAGGAAGTTTTCAAGTTTTCAAGTTTTCAAGTTTCAAGCATCCGAACAAACCACAATCCATTTTTTATTGTATACAAATTTACAGAGAGCGTCTATGTGTGCCGCCAAAAATGCTGCGTAGCCAAAATTCCGTGGTTGATTCCCTCTAAATGCACATCACTCTAGGAAATATTATTTCATCAGATGGTTTGAGTTTTACACAATATAGCACACTATCGTTTTGCTTTATTTAGTTGTTAATCATTTAAATATATGTGTACATTGTACACACATACATGCATACATACACGTGCCTTTGGTTTGTTAAATTTTAATAGTGATTCATTTTTGCTTATCGAATTAATCCGAAATTTATAGTATCGACAAAATTATTTGAAGGTCAATTATAAATAGGGCAACCAAAAATATGCCCTAAAAAAAAATCAATTTTAAGCGCTTATAAATATGCTCTAAAAAGTGCTTTTCAAGCCCTTATATTATGCTTATGAAAATGTATTTTATATCAATAAATGAAAAGTAAGCAAAAAGAACCAAAGAGTAGATGCAAAACCACATTTACTGCAAAGTCAAAAAAGAAGTAAGAAAAAAAAACACACTTGGGAAATACATACATATAAGTATCTCTATATATAAAACAGTTCACTGACTGACTGACTGACAGACAACGCCCAGACCAAACCACTTGGACCTTAAGGGCTGAAATTAAGACAGTACATTCCTTTAATTGCATAGACGTCCACTAAGAAGGGATTTTTTTGAAATTCCATCTCTAAGTGGGTAAATTCGGAAAATAAAATTCCTTAAAATGTATATTCAAAATTCTATTATTACACAAACACAGCCCTAACTCATCAATGGCTTATTGGATTTAAATCCAAAGAAAATTATTTTTAGCAAATTCTTTTAGGATTTATTTAAGGTAGAAATCATCCTTCTGCGTTATCCTGGAGTTGAGCTATGCTCAAAAGAATTCATGAAATCATCGCCAACAATTTCCCATCAGTGAAACCGATGCCAAATTCCTTATATCAAAGGTTACCTGATATTCTTCCAATCGTCTCTTACATAAAGATATAATGAATTTGTGAAACTTATCCTTCATTGTTGAACAAATGACTAGTCATAGTCAATACTATAAATTGTTATGTTTTACTCCTAATTAATAAATAAAAAAAATAAATCTATTTGTTTTATTATTTCATTATCTGCTTCACTTTTTGTAAATCTACTTCCTTTTTTCGAGCAATTTGCTTCTCTTTCTTGGTTCAGAATTCTCATCCCTGATGCCAATAGCCATGCAGCAGTGGGTGACGTCATAGACATAGTGTGTTCAAGTGTGGCTGAGTTCCAAAATGCATCTGATGCGTTGTAGATACAAAGTCATAAGTTCCGAAACTGAAACAACAAAATTATGACAAAGTCGCAAGTTTCTAAACGCATCCTAAACGTTTTTGATGCGCATAAACTAAGCAAACTGCGCATCGATATTTTTTTCGATGCTCTTATTTGAATTTCAATAAATTTCATGTTGCTACCAACAACAGCATGACCATTTTTTTATAAATATTAAGTACTTGGAATGTATCTCGTACTATCCTGAAATTACTATGATAGACATCATTTGGGATATCTTTCAATAGTTTTAAAAAATATTCATAGATTTAGGAATCTTACTTCGAAATTCCTTAGGCCGCGTTTCCATTTGCAAGTAAACTCGCGGAAGTCTTGCAGAAGTTTCTTGCAGTAGTGTTTACATTGTCATATGAATTCTTGCAATTTCTTGTGCAATAAATATCTTGCAAGAAGCTCGCGCATCATACTGTCGCAATTTATTGCACAGGTATTTACACAAGAGAGCCATTAATGTCGCAAGAAATTTGGTTATTTACTTAAAATTGTGAAATCATGGCGAGAAGACTTCAACGTTTAGCAGCTGCAATTACAATTTTATTGTTAAAAAATAAAAAAATGATGAACTTCGGTTTTCGATTGGATTTTAAGAAGACGGGAAGTTGGTGCCTTCTATAATTTACTAAACGAACTAAATATAGACGACGCTCAACCATACTTCAATTTCACTCGTATGACGGCAGTTGATTTGGAAGTTTTGTTATTAAAAGTGGGTCCTATTATAAAAAAGCATGACACAAGATTCCGTGATTCAATATCACCGAAGGAAAGACTCCTACTGTTGCCGCGATTCTTAACATATTAGTAAACGACAATTTGCATGTAGCAGGTTGACTCCTTGATAATCAATTTTTTTTTTTTGGGAGACTCATACGATTCCCAAATGTGTTTATTTAGAATTCCTATATGCACCATATCAAAAATTGTTCCGGAAGTATGCTAAGCATTGTGCGGTTGTCTACACGTCAACCAGCCGCGAGTGCAATATATACGAGACTATTTCGGGAAGCAGCAAGAACTGTCGCGAGTCAATGCAAACCTGTTTAAACCTGCAATTAATTGCACTCGCAAATACTCGCAAGATGTTTTGCAAGAACTGTAGCGATCGAACTTGCTTCACAGTTTCCACTTGCAAGTCACTGTCGGACAGACTGTCAGACATTTCTTGCAGAAGTTTTCTTGCAAATGGAAACGCGGCCTTAGACTTAATTGATAATGCTGCATCACGTCTGTTTCTGCTAGTTTTAAAGAATGTCCTTTACGTATTGCAGATATATTTCTACTGTTGGTGGATACATCCATGGGTTTGTCAACATTTTCAAACCAATGATTTAAAATTCTTTTAAATATAACGTTATTAGACATGTGAAAATTCCAATCGGCTCTGTATAAAATGCGTTCCGAAACGTTAAACTTTTTCAGAGTAAAATTTATGCAAAGCATTAAGGTTGCATTGCGGATGCGTATCAAAAGTGTTTTGCTACCGCATCGAAACATTCTTTTTTTTACATTTTGGAACTCAGCCTGTGTATGCGGCGCATTTGAAATTTGAATTTCTGCCCATTGTCTGAAATAGCATTCTATTGATGTTTTTTACCCGGCCTACTACGATGAATATGATTGTAAAAGCAAATTCAAATTTTAAAAAAATTGGACGGGCAATGCCGGGCGACTAACAGAACAGCTATTTATCTATTTTATTTTTCTATGCACAGACAGCCAACGAATGAAACTAAGAACTAGAAGTGTAAAGGGGCCTGTGGGAAGGGGAAAAGGGACTATAGCGCCTCCATGGGATGCAGTGTGTAAGCGCTTACCGTTGATATCCGGCGGAAGCTGCTTGTAAGCACTTCCATGTTAAAATCGTATTGAATGGTTACAAAGCGATTCCTTTAGAAGGTAATATTATCTAGACAGCATCTGCAACATTTTTCTTTATGAATTACATTCTGTCAACATAGGATCATTTTGGAAGTGATTTTTGCGGAGAATAGATACGTTCTGCTGTTTTTCCATTTTAAAGAAAAAGTGTAGCTATTCAAGAAAAAGTGTATTCAATAAAAACTGTATTGTTACTAATTTGCAGTTTTTTGAGGCTATTTTTTTAAATAAAACTTCTATATAAAATATTAGATTGTTTTATTAAAATTTGAACTTGATCTATAGGAATTCTTCTTGCTTCATATTATGTGCCTTAACGGTATCGTAGAGACATCTTTTTTCATTGCCTTAGAAGCGCTTCATACTAAGTGCTTTCCATTGCCTTCTTCTGAAGCACGTAGGCAGTGCTTCATACTGATGTTAGCGCAAGCGCTTTTCATTGCCTTATTTTGAAGCACGTTCGTAGCGCTTACGTCTGCGGACATCATATGATAAAAACGAAATGAAGGGTCATATAGTAAGTAAGCGATTCGAGCTTCTTTTTATACGCTTACAAAGCCCTTCTGAAGTGCTTTTTTTCCCGCTGGGTTCGAAGGCACAACTTAAGTGTTGGAAAAGTACATACCTATTTGTATATCATTTCGTTGGATTTTGTATTTGCGAGCAAATAATTTCTTCGACAGCAGTTTATAAAAGTGTGATTTTTTCGATAGTGCATCAAGATGTTATAAATATGTCACTGTGATAATAGTAAGCACATCATTTCAGCGAACAATTTGATGCTGTGCACTTCGGTCTATAAATTTAATTCCTCATACTGTACAATCAAACACCATTTAATCGTTTAATTGGACCGAATCGCTGAACCGAAAGGGCTGAAAGTACATTCAGTATACACAGTATATTCCTATTGTGACATCGACGTCCGCTAAGGGAGGATTTTTTGAAATTCCATCTCTAAGTTGGTGAATTCGGAAAAATGATTCGCAACTCATCTCCAATACAATTTGTTTTGCCTTAACAGAGGCAGCGGGGCGAAACAAGGCGAGCACGGGTCAGCTAGCTATATACATATATAGGGAGCGGCACAAAATCCCGACTGCCAAAATCCCGACAAATTAACTTTTGTGAAAAAATTCGCAGTGAATTTTTTTCGCTGGAAAAAAAATTTAATCTTTAAATCTCTCATTATTTTTTTTGCACATTCTTAAAAGAATGTGTTTACCCACTACCCCACCATGTCACTAAGAAAAAAAAAAACCAAGAAACTTACCAAAACACACTATGAATTTGTTGGCAAAATCGTTTGGTTAAGTGCATCTGATGAGAATCGAAAAGCGCTGTTCTTTGTGATTCTCATTCGGTGCAGTTAACCAAACGATTTTTGTATCTTGTTCATAGTGCGTGTTTTGGTAAGTTCTCCGTTTTTTTTTTTTGTTTTTTTTTTAGTGAAGTGTTGAGGGTGAGTGACGTCGCGAGGAGTTTGTTAGCGTCGAAACAACTTCCTTTCAAAATAATTATGATTCTTTAAGTATTTTGTGGTGAATATCATTTTATGAGAATCAAAAAGAGCATCGCTTTTTGATTCTCATCATGTCTAGTTAACCAAACTTACTGAGCCCTGTGATAAATCGTTCTTATAAGAATGAGAAAATAGTTCCGCGAAGGGATATAAACACTTTCATACAAACCAAAAAAAATAAAATAGCCGCATGTTCATGACTTACAGAATTCGCGCGCGCGAATTTTGAACTATTATTTTCTCCAAAGTCGGGATTTTGGCAGTCGGGATTTTGTCAGTCGGCATTTTGTGGTCGGGATTTTTAGTAGGGATTTTGTAAGGCGGGATTTCATTCAAGTTTGAGCTCAATCGGCCGTAGGAATTTATCGAGAGTACACAAACAAACAGTGTATGTATGAAATATCGAGTAATCAAATTATGAATATGTATGTGTCATTTTGGTCAATTATAGAAGTTGTTAAGAACTTGACTACAGCGCCATGTATCGCGTCCAAAATTATCCTATCTCTCAAGCTGGAACCAACCGAAGATGTTCACCAAATTTCCTCGAAAATATATGAATTTTTGACAAAATATGTAATTATTTACATAAATATATTATACGTCTTTTGGTTCCATACACACAATTGGTATACATCCGTATCCGTATGTACAAAAGAACAAACAAACACTTTACCTTCTATTGGGCAAAAAGTTTTCCTTTGCGAGGATTTGACGCACGATGGCGAGATATGCATAAACTAACATGGGTGGCGAATGTATACCAATAAAAATAAAACAATCTTGTGCGCTGGTTGCGCAAACTGGGCTCTCATCACGTTATTTCACTGACGATTGTCGACCACACGACAGCACCAAACGACGCGTCGTGAAGTCGATCGGTCGATATTGTTTGGACGAGAGAATTTTTATGCCAACGTGAAGCATCGCTATCGTTAACGGTATCGAAAACGATGATGACTGGCTTACGTGGTGAGGGCCCTGACTACGCAATATCGTCGGCGATAATGCAACAGATGCATGCCAGGGTTGAACACACAACCAAAAAAACATGTGATTGCGTAGTAGATGGGTAAACCACATGTCGGTGAAGAAAGACAAATCTTTAGGTATGCGCCAGCAACTACTTTGCTACGCAAATCGATCGTCGTCGAGACGGCAACATTCTGGCAATCTACCCAAAGTTAAGAACTTCCACTCTCTAACCTTCGGGCCAAAATTTAACAAAGATCATTAATTGAAGGCATTAAACAAACAAATCACAGGTGGAAATCACTAACTACCTGCGAGGTACCAAGAAAATTGTGGCCAGAATATAACAAAGCGAGAACGAGAAAACTCCTACGAAAAGATAGGAAATGCTGTCACTGCTGATAGAAGTGCTAACTGGCCACAACATGTTAAGATCTCACATGAAAAAAACTACGACTTAATGATGATGATATCTGCAGGGGATGCGGTGACGACGAGGTTCATGAGGACATATCCCATTGCCTCTGCCAACTGAGAAGTAGAGCCCTTGGCAAGTTCTTCTTCGAAGACATCGACGAGCTATCAGATGGATCACCATCGGACCTTGCTTGTTACCATTCTCATCAGCCCGCTTACCTAACCTAACCTAAAACGGTCATCAAGCTCAGCCACATTTTAGCCATTTGTCATTTGCTAAGCAGTGAAACCTCCATTCGAATCCAATCCATTCTTTGGAACAGAAGACTAAGAACGCAAAAAGCAGATCTCATTTATAATGAGGTGATCAAAAATAGATAAAAAACTTATCCAAGTTATTTAGGAATAAATAAACAAACTTGCAAGCGAATCTGCTGTTTTTCGGTATCTGAGGACATTTGTACTTGTATCTTAGTCCAAACTGCTTACTAGAGTTGTAGTAAGCATACACGTGCTAGCTGACTTTTAACTAACGGTATGATGACTTATCTTATTCTATGCAAAACTTCACATACACGACATACGTACTTCTAACGCTTTTATCATTATCCAAATCTGTATTGTCTCATTATTTGTTTTCACGGTTACGCGTGCCGCATCAGAATGATAATAAAAATTCTTATCGCCAAGTTGCGAGCTTAACTTATCAGACCGATATTTATAAAGTTTACTGTCACCAGTTTTGGCTTACGCACCAAACAAGATAAATAAATCGTAGCTAACGTGCAGACGAATTTTATCTGACCTTGGCTACAATCTATTTGTCTATCGGTGAAAGTGAAAAGTATCGATTTCTTAATTATATTAAAAATGTAAAGGGTTTTTCAATAAGAGCGCTACAAACGTTTTTTTAAATAAAACAAAAAAGGTTTTGGATATCAATGAAATTCTTTATTCCTGTGAAACAACGTTCGATGCCATTATGTATGGAACTCGATTTCTTTTGCATGGCCACCACGGGCACGCTTGCAGAAGTCCAGACGCTGAACCCAATTTTCGACGGTTTTCAAGCATAAATCGGCCGATACTGCTGCAATTTCACGTTCGATATTCGTACGAAGTTCATCAATCGTTGCTGGCTTGTTGGCATAGACCATAGACTTGACGTAGCCCCACAGGAAATAGTCTAACGGCGTCAAATCGCACGACCGAGGCGGCCAAGCGACTGGACCATTTCGTGAGATAACACGTTCTCCAAACTTGGTTTCCAATAAATTGATTGTGACATTCGCTGTGTGGCTTGTGGCGCCGTCCTGTTGGAACCACATGTCCTCCAAGTCCATATCATCCAATTGGGGCCAAAAATATTCGGTTATCATTGAACGGTAGCGATTCCCATTCACAGTAACGTGCCGGTCTTGATCATCACGGAAGAAGTACGGCCCAATGACGCCGCCGGCCCATAAACCACACCAAACCGTAATTTTTTCGGGATGCAATGATGACTCATGGAGTACGTGTGGATTTCTGCCTGACCAATACCGCATATTTTGTTTATTGACGAAGCCATTCAGCCAGAAATGAGCCTCATCGCTGAAGATGATTTTTCGATGAAAATCCGAATCATTTTCAAGTTGTTGCTCAGCCCAATTCACGAACATACGACGCTTCTGGTGGTCAAGCGGCTTCAGTTCTTGCGTCAATTTAATCTTGTAAGGATGTAGGCCAAGATCTTTTCGCGAAATTCGCCACAACGACGTCACAGAGATGCCCAACGCTTGAGAACGACGCGTGAGAGACACATTTGGGCTTTTTTCAACTGAAGCCTCAGCGGCAGCAATATTCTTGACACTACGGGCACTTCTTTGTCTCACTGGCACGGGAACATTTTGTACTGTGCCTGTGGATTCAAATTTTTCCACTAGACGCTCAATTGTTGATCTGCTAGGACGATTATGACGACCATAAATTGGACGTAGCGCTCTTAACGTTGAGGCCACTGACTCCGAATTTCGGTAGTAAATTTTAATAATTTCGACTCGTTGTTGGCTCGTATATCTTTCCATCATGAAATGTCAAAAGAGCGGCAAGTAATATGGCGTCGTTTGCTGTCCCTGTCGCTCTACTTTTATAGCGTCCCTGTTGAAAAACCCTGTAATTACCAAATAAAGGGCCAGGTAAAAAGTTATCACTCTGGCACAGAGATGGCTTTGCTATCAGTGTCACTAGTCCTAGTGTGACCCGGACACAAGGAAAAAACGTACCTGTTATCCCACTGAGAACGACTCCAACGATTTTGTTAAAATTTCATGTTTAGGTTAGCTTAGACATACTTAGCTATGAAATGTCATACCAGGATTTTGCCTAAAAAGTTGTACAGTACAATCCCGATAGATCGTAGTGCCAAGGGACCTAGAGCTTATTACGAATTAAAGAGGTTTTCGAAATAGCGGGGTTACGAATTATTGAAAATGTTTTCAAGCGACCGGCAGTTTATTTCGTACTAGCTGATGTACCCCGCGCATACAAAAATATTCTCTTTGTATGTAGATATGTGTATTTGTAATAAATTGTCTACTGGAAGGAGACTTCCAGCTAAATGCTACACTTGTCCTTGCACCTTTAAAGTTGGCAATTTCTTAGCACCAAATGACTGAATGAATTACTTGGATAAAGGATTAAAGAAAAAAGTGACGCAGATGGGTTAGCAATTTCTTCCAATCTAACTTTTCCGCTTACTTGAATATTACCGCACGTTCTTACCGCCAAAACGTCAAAACATAATACACACATATCTGTATCTATTCCAAGCCCTTCATCAACTTATCATTAAAAAAAATTGCAACCAAATTTATCCAGTGGCTGAATTAGAGATGATCGAACAATTACAATTCCTATAAATGTAACGACGAAGCAATCCCAATCACGTATACTACACGCATACCCGCTGGTGCATTGACGGTGGCAATGTTCTCCACTGATCGTTGTCGCGAAAGCAAACAAACAATATTTCTTTATGTTATTACTTTTCTCACAGAAAATGTACAAAGAAGATACATATATATATCAAAATCTTTGTTGTGAAATAATCTAAACAATTAAGTAAATTTTATTTTAATACGTTATTTAAGAACTAAGATAGAGCCAGATAAATGCCCAAAAGTCGAAAATAAAACTCTTCTTTTTCTCATTTTGAAGTTTTTTTTTATTGAAATGCATTGATTTTTTTTTATCCATTTTATAGATTTAACCCTACCAAATTCGATTGCGAAAAACTGCATCCAAATCCGTTCAGTAGTTTTGTTGTTTTTGCGGCACAAACATACATACTTTTTTTTAGACTTCGTTTTATAAAAGTAGTGATGATGATAACAATTTTTTGCTATTACCTTCTATCGAAAGATGCAACGAGCACATCACAGTCGTAGCTGAGCTATTTTTCTGTTTTTTTTTTTTCCAGAAAAATGCCTCGTATCTACCAAACACAAACGGAAAGGAAATTGATAATCCAAAAGCACATCTGCGAGGCTAGGGAGCTGATTTAAAATGGAAACATTCCATAAAACACTGCCGAAGAACTTGGTTTGAGCAAAAGTACAGTTTCAAACCATTTCAACTACGAAAACTGTGACTAAAACTGGTTGCACACTCTTACCCATACCTCTGCACACTCTTACCCTGACTTCGGGATAAGAGTGCGCAACTTGACTTACTTTGGTTTTTTGATCAAAACATATGAAACATTAAAAAAAATATAAAAGATTTTTGTATAATTTTGTTCCTAAAATATAGAGCTACCAAATAATAGGCTCTTTTGTTTGCTATCTATTGTAAGTTTTTCAGAATCTAAGCCCGAAGTCCAAAATACGTACTCTTGCCCGACTATACATATAAAACTAAGTGGCAAAATGAAAGAAAGACGTTGAATACATCTTAGTCTTACTTTTAGCTCTGGTAAAGAAGATTGACCGCTGGCTGTGATAAAACAAATTAAGGGTTTCCTATCTTTTGCTAAAACTTGTATTCTTTTATGTATTTTTTTAACTCCTTTCCTTGCCAATTCGTGAGCCAGCTCTACGTCTACACCCTGGTACAGTGGTACCTACGTAGGAGTGAGCAGGCACCCAATATAGTCTCACTTGGTCTTCCTGGGAAACGCCACAGGCATCCGGGAGCCTTAAGGACACTTTTAGATCTGATTCTACATAGTAGATTCAAGCCCCGTGTCGCTTAAAGTTTTAGACCCGCCCGTGGAGACTATTATGTCTGAACGTCGAGCATATGTGTTACCTGCCGCTCTTCTTGATCGGTGTATATGATATTTAGTATAGTGTGCGCAAGTCATCCATTCGAATTTCTTTAAAAAGAGTGTAGTGTTCTTTGCCACTATCCGTGAAAAAGTCTAAGCTCGTGAGTCGCAAAGTGCACTAAATGCAGATCAAGTGGTATCAGATGAAAGGACGTGTCCAGAGTTACCATCGGTGTAATTTAAAGGGCACCTGTGATTGCAACACTGGCATATCTCTGAACTGCCACTAAATCTTCCCAGTGCAGTTTTCTTATAAGTGCCTCATTGCTGGCTTAAGGGTAAGACCCGATTTTTATCGTGCTGCCTTGTTACAAATGAAGTTTGCATTATAGGCTTTCTTTATTTTATCTTGAGTGCTCAAGTTCCAATTTAGTTTCTTGTCCGGAATAATGCCAAGTTATTTCCCTCCCATGTCCCGTCCATTTACAATTAATTACTGAGCACATTTAAGGTTACCAAATGTACTATTTATCATGTGATCATATTGTTGATATTAATAAATATTTTCTTTTCAGAAATCTCCAGCAATTCCTCCTGAAAGCTACGACGCTTTCGATTTTCGAACCTTATTTCATAATGAAATACAGGCATACACAGTTATCATTCCGAGCTTAATACAGTTTGCGAAATTGGAGAAAAATGAACGCAATTTTCCAAAATACTTTTACTCAAGTCTGAAAGAGTATGATGCTTCCATTGTGCTTGGCGATTTTAATCCAGATGGTTGGCATATGACTAAGAGTCTAGTAAATCTCTCTTTGGAGCACATTTTATTGGGAGGTAAGTGGTTCCTTAGTTTTTATGATTTTGATAGTTCAAACGCGTCGTTGGGTTATAGATTAATATAGGAGATAATTAAAATAATGGAATTAGATATCATTTCTTGGAATTAAAAGATTACAGGTATTCAGGATGCCAAGTTATTCTGCAACTTCCTGCTGAGCTCGACCTCGAATGTAACATCGTTTGTCATATTGTCGGTCACTGAGAAGCGTTGGTTTTTTAGAATTTTGCAAAAGCTGACGCTTTATCAGCATTTTCAGAATAAAATGGGCTTATGGGTCGGAGTGCTGGACTGCTAAGACGTATGGTCATAGTAAAATCCTGGACACACTACACTCAGAAAAAAATCCTATAATATCAATGATTTTTCCTATTACTTTAATAGTTTTTTACTATTAAAATTGGTCAATGGGATTCGTACTTTAAAATTAATACTTTCAAAACTATTATATCAATACTGTACTCGTCCTATTATTTCAATGCGATTGTCATTTTAAATTTATGGTATGTCCTATAAATCTTTAATAGTATACAGTATTAATTTAAATATACGTCCTATTAATTTAAAGTGATAAAGAACATTAAGAAGTAATGGGAAAAACTATTAAAATAATGTGAAAATCCTATTAACAACCACTGTTATTTAAATGGATCGTCCTATTATTTTAAACGTATTACACTATTATTTATCAATAGTACATCTTATTAAATTAATGTGGCTATTCCGATTGATATCCCATATTTTTTATTTTACTGGCTGAAAATGAGCTACAAAAAATACATTCAAATAAAACAACTCATTTATTGATTTATTTTTTTCTCTTTATTTCTTTTATGTGATATATTTTATAACATATTATAAGATCTTAATAAATATATATAACATAATTTATATAATATTAAAAATAAAAAAAATAAGAATTAATATTACAAAACTTTTAATATTTTTTTACTCTGAACACCCTTTCTCCATTACTCAGAAGATACAAGTGAATTGGCGATCCGTCAAATTCGAGAACTGAGTGCAATGACAATGAATTGGTGCTTTTACCTACAACGTATGCCTGGAAAATGGCAAATACGCACAAAATTAATATTGTAAAATGAAAAAAAGCACTGATAAACACATACGATACGAAGCAATACAAACCTTTGAAATTATAATTGACGCACTTAACACAATAGGATATACACAACACTTATATATGTAGGTACTGCACAATAAATTCAAAAACGGTCGAAATTCAAGAGCACAACTTTACGTTTTGAGTCCTTCGCGCCGAATGAAAAATATAAGGAAAACTGCGTAGTCGAGATGGTGGTAGCGCACAGTTTTAATAGGAAAAGAGTTTACTTCAATAGTATATCCACATGAAATCAATAGTATATCTTATTGAAAACAAGACAAAACGTGTTATAATAGTATTATACTATTAAACCAATGTGATCAACTTAATATGATGGTACTATTAATAATTTACTACTTCGGGTTATTAAAATAATAGGACCATCTTATTGATTTAATAAGAGAAATAATATCAAATCTATAGTATATCTGTTTGGATTAATTCTGTATACTTTTAAAATAATAATAATGTCTATACTATTAAATCAATAATACGCACAACTATTGATTTAATTAGAAAACTATTAAATATATAGGAAAACACTATTAATAACCGTACTATTAAATCAATAACTGTCCTATTAAAATATTAATAGGACATTTTTTTCTGAGTGTACCAAACGGTCTGGGGCCGAATTACCGCATCCGTTAACGAGTTACTCGTTATAGAAATGTGACGATTGGGCATTACCGCTCACGTTATCGAGTATCATTATGGGTATCAGTTACTCGGCTACATTTACATTTACCCATTCACTCGTTAACGGCCTTTGGTTATGTCTCCAACAAATTACATTATCCCCAATCAGGAAACTCTTCGCCGCAAGTTTGCCAAGTAGATATGAGTGGAAGCGCGGGAGAGTGGTGGCAGGCTTTGATACAACGGTATTCACCGACGACGGCTCAAAGATGGACGGCGGGGTAGGTGCGGGAATTTTCTCGGAAAAGCTCGGCACGTCAAAGTCCTACCGCCTTCCGAATTTCCAGGCGGAAGTACTGGCGATCCTCGAAGCCTGTCGCAACCTAATAAATGACCCAACACCCAAACATAATATCGCTATCATGTGTGTGTCCGCAATCACCTCATCGAAACTAGTAGATCGGTGCCGGGAAAAACTTAATCGCTTGTGCAACCAGGCCAAATTCACGCTTCACCTAGACTGACCGACAGATTTGTGAATATTGAGATCCTTAAATACTCTTGCAACTGTGCAAAAGTGAATTGGAGTATTCGGCGCTCTGAAGCATATTCGGAGGCAAAGCGCAATCTAGATATATTGAGCAATATGTAAAAGCTGCAGCTAGGTAAAAAGGAAAGAAACAAATCCAGAGTGTTGACGGATTGACTTTCAATCTCTGGTATACGTGTAGACTCATTTACAAGCTAGGTTGAGTATCTTCAGAGATTTTGGGTGCAATTCCCACTCAGCCTTTACTCAGCGTTGCAGCAGGAATTGCTTCAATATCATTCAAGTTTGTGAGTCTAGTTATGAACACTTTCTGTCTTTTGTTTTTTTTTTTTGTTTAAATCTTTGTAGATTGTTTGTAGACGTGGGACCATGTTACTGCGGACTAATGAGATTTCCTCCATTTATACATACATACGTATGTATGTGTGTAGGTCCGTCATGATACCAGATAAACCAGAAATGTCTTTGAAAACGATCTGACAGATATATTCTCTGTCTCTATGTAGAATTTGTCCAAATGATTATGAAGTGTTCTGATTTAACAGCTACAGTAACACAAAATATTTTGATTCTTCGTCCTCGTTGCACATCGTGCGCCCCAAGCTTTAATTAATAGTCACATATTGGTGACTCGGAAAAAAATTATTTTTTTACTTTTCAGTTCATTAAAGCTTGTTTTTTAAAATTATTTTTTATCTTTATATTTATTTTCTACTTTTTAGTACCTACATATTTCAATTTTTTTTTTACAAATTTACAAATTCTTAACTCACAATGTTTGAGATTCTACTCGTCAAACCCTTCCATTTGATACCCATGTCATGGGGGTTGTGAAAAAAAGTAATCCGCCATCTTATGGCATCCACCATATTGAATTTAGAATAACGTCACTTAGCTAATCGTATTCTACTTGTCAAATCCTTTCATTTGATACCCATATTTAGGAAGTCGTGAAGTTAACGGTAATCCACCATCTTGGGGCGCCCACCATATTAGATTTACGAGATCATCAAATATACTATATTGAGTTGTCACCGGACATGCAAAATGTCAGTATAATTGGATATCTCGACGTGGGTGTAAAATCGATTCCCAGATTTGGCACTCGCAGAAATTGAAGTTAGAAAAGCGTTCGCCATATTGGATTTACAACGTCATCAAATAACCCATATTGTATTGTCTATCTATGGTATGATGTTGACTTTCGATAGCAACTCGTAAAATACGAACTGTGTTGGAATTCTGCGTGCTAATCTCCGATAGTGATCAAAACATGTATCCACTTGCGAGTGACTGACTCTCAAAAAGTTCGAATGTTGAGAGTAAAAAGTCAACTCTCCGCGAGCTACTCTCAAAACCCTTGCGAGAGAGCTGTTCGTAGCGTTTTAACTCTCTAATGGACACCCACATGTATATGCGTTGGCGATTGTCGTTTCTAATTCTGTGGCCACTACTGTATGTTTAAAATCTTTAACTCAATTCCAGGGAGAATTGTATATTACAATACAGTTCCATATTACAGTAGACTTTGGTTAGCGTGAACACCGGTAAATGTGAACTCTAGATAACGTGAACAGATTTTTTTTAACATTGACATCTCTAAAACGTGAACAAATCATGAACACTCTAAAACGTAAAAAACAATTTCCGCTCCATAACTGTAAAGCTCGAGCAAATTAAAATTAATTTTTCTCGGTAAAACATCTCGTCTTCTACAGTTTTGAGTTACATAGCTACAAGTCAGCTCGTTCGAGGAATATGCAAAGAAACTCCTCGGTGCTCTTTATCCTGGGTTTTTAAGATTTTTGTCTTTAGAAAAATCATTTGCGTAGGTGGGCTGTACAATTAAAGACATCTATGAATGGAACGAAGATATATGAGACTCTAATGTCGCCCAAAGTAACAAAATCATAAGTGGTGGAGAGAGTGATGATGGAGACGTGCTTGCATTGCTAAATTAAAAAATTAGACCTAGTGAAACCATTTCAATTTTCAACTAGGCTTTGGAATGGGCTGGAGATTATCCAGTTAGCCAAATTGACTTAAATGTCTTAAAACTCCTCAAGGAAAGGGCGGTGGAAAAGCTTTTGGAGAAATAGAAGACACATCAACAGATGACCGACTTTTTCTACTAACTTCAATTAAATTAAGTCCAAGCTTTTTGCTTCATATTTAATAATATTTTTCGTACCAAAAACATTGTGCTTACATACATATGTACATATGTATGTCCCTTTAAAATAACTTTTTGTCCAAAAAATTAAAAATACGGTTATGTAACAAATTAAATAAAAAAAACCTAAATAAAAACGTTTTTCTACTGTGGAATTGTTAAAATGTTACCTTCGCAAACGTGAACTGGCTTGGTTTTTAATTTTTCACGTTATCGAGAGTCTACTGTATGTACATCTGTATCTATATCTATCTATCTATACCTATAATAAAACTGTAGATTCAAAACTGTTTGTTCGCGCATCACGGTAGAACTACTGGACGGATTTGATGAAACATTGACGTAGTGATTGCTTATTTTCTTGGACCATATCTATCATTTATACTTTTTATCGCGGAAAATGGTATGGTTTTAAGAAAATATTGAAAAAACCGCATATTTGAAAGGAAAATTATAATTATTCAGCACTAACTCAATAATGGCTTATCGGATTGAAAAACAAAAAAATAGGTGAATTTAGTAAAATTTCCACTGATTCATTTGAGGTATAAAACATCCTTCTGCGTTGTCCTGAAGCTGAGCAATATTCAAAACAATTATTCAAAGCATCGCACATAGGCGGATTTTCCAAAAAAACATGGCCATAACTATAAAAAACAAAAAAACAACTTGTTAATATATTACTTAAGTATATTATTTGATTGATTCTGCTTAATTCACTGCAACCTTGGCGTCGGTTGATGCTTCTAAAGTGGAAGCTTTTGTGAAGCACGTGCAGTACCATATTGGGTGTTTGATAACTGGTGTATTTGCTTTGTTTTTTTTTTTTAATTTTCTGTGTAAACTTATAAAATAAATTAGATTGGAATTTGTTGATAGTTGTAAGTAGAATAATTATAATGCAAAATTTTTAAGTAAAATGAAGTTTTATGTAGATTATGTAGCTCTCAAAAATAAGGCCTTTTGAGAATAAAAAAATAATTTTACTTTTTTGTTTCATAAAGGAAAAGTTTGGTTTTCCCGCCTTTTCCGGTTATATAAAATAGCTTAAAATTTACCTTAATACTTGCTTATTCAGGAATCACCATAAACAGTTGCGAAAGTTTGCGATGTTGCAAGCTATCGCCAAGTAAAGTTTGTATAAAAAAATACACTATAAGCGATGAGACTTTTTTTTTTAATTTATAATTTATTTAAATCAAATTAAATTTGGTTCTCTTTTTTTTTTTCTTATCTTTTTTTTATTTTTCATACAATTTTTTTATTTTTTTGGATTTTATTTTGTAATATTTCTAATATAATAAAATTTTACAAAATTAACTTTTAATTTACTTAAAATATATTTTTACTTGTTTTCTGATAAACTTAAACAATAATTAACTATCAAGAACAAAAAAATTATTTTGGCCATGTTTTTTGGAAAAACCGCCTGTGTGCATCGCCCACAATTTTCTTTCAGCGGAGACCATTGCCAGCAGTCGTGCAGCAGTGGGTATCGTTGCAATAGTGTGTATGCGCGCTCTTACGTGATAATTTTTGCACTTTAATGTGCTACAATCATCGTAAGCATTTGCGGCTCTCATACTCAACCAATTTTAACAAATGAGGTGTCAAAAGAAAGAGAAGAGAGAGAGCAGTGAACTGCATTTTCAGTTTTTAAATATTATTAGCAAATTTAAACAAAATGTATACCAAAAACTAATATTCTACCCTAAATAAACTCCTGTTGTTTTAAGAGTTAATTTTGGTTCATACATAATATGTATATGCAATACTGTCGGCACTCAAAAAATGACTTCTTTCTGAATCATCGAAAAACTGAGTATGTATTTACTTCCTGTTATGAATAGATTACAAAAAAAATAAAAAACTTATTAGTATTCTTAATAAACATTTTGTTTCTCGCACTATTTTAAAGACAGCTTATTGACGCGTAGGGAAGTGAACTTTGCGTTTGAATATGATGATATCTGAAATTTTACAAATAATGAGTTACAACAGTATTGTATTACTAGTGCGATATGTATGAATGTATATGTATTTGCTATATGGAAATTATCTAGGAAGCATTTGTTGTTCATAAGTACGAAGCCAAGATAATATTGCCCTATGCTGTGGCGCAGGGCCGGCCTTAACCATCTTGGCGCCCTGGGCGAGACATGCATTTGGCGCCCTTTTATATTTTATTATTGTCATTGTAGACCGCAAGTACGTTTTTATCAGGCTTAGTTTAGAAAAACTGTGTTTGCCACTTGCAGCGGTCACTGGTATTGTGAACAGAATACGCAGCGATATCCAGGTGTTGGGATATAACTCTTGAAGATTGCGCCTTTTGATAAAGTTTAATGTCTCCTTAGGTGTTGCCTGGATGTAGTGTTGCAGGCCTAAAATATCATCGCACAACAAGTCTCCATCAATATTAGATTTAAAGTTGAGCGTTAACTTTTATTGCAGTACAGAACAATGTCGCATAAGTTCTTCTTCATAATTTTTTTTTTTTTTTTGTTAGACACGAAATTCCACGTCACAGAAAGATCTGGCATCTGTTGAGATCTGTTCTTCATAGATATACATAAGTACGGTACCAAAAGGGGCATTAAAAACTAGACTTCACATTTTTTTTGGTCAGTTATTGTTTTATTAACAGCTTCTTCACCCGGCCTACGTTTAATGCATTTTAATTGCGCTAGTAGTTGAAAAATTTCGGCGTTCCAAGTTCCGATGCTAATACAGATGTTGTTACGCTGGCTTGTTTTCGAACTGTTTGTCTATATGTTTCCAATAAAGTGCAACATTTGTTAAGCATTTCGGTAAAGTTGACAACGTTAATTTTAGGTAACTGCCTTGCTTTGCTTACAACGTTGATTTGAAAGAAAACGTCGTACCATATTAACAGAAAAACAACAAATGTCAACTTTCTTAGCTATCCTGCCAGTATGGCCAGAAAAACAAAGCATCGCATTTCACATTTCAACAGAGAAACTGTAAATTATTAATCTGAGTGTAATACGAGTTGCTATTGCTTGGCTGTCGCTTTGTGCGTCTCTCTTTCACCCTACAATTTTTCATCAATGCATTTTATTACCGTGCAAAATTTTAAAACGAGTCTATGGTTGATTTGGCCTACCTGCTCTAGATTATTAAAAAAGTAGGAGCCTAAAATATTCCTGTGACTGTGTGCTATCTCCTGAATATGTGTGATATCTTCTGCTACACCGATATCATTGCAGTATCTGCAAATATCCGTGCCTATGAGTCCGAGCGTGTTGGCATGTTTGCCTAGAAGGCAATGTCCGGATAGTATTCATATAGCTATTCTTATTTATGCACTGCTAAGTCTAAGGATTTCACTAGTCCTTTTATGGTCCAGTGCCGGCCAAAGTGCCTTGGAAACACTATCCCCTACAATGTTAGACCATCTATGGTCAGCCCTACTCGTGATTGCATCTTTTACTTTAGATTTAATACTGCATAGCAGTGGAGCAACTTCCGCCGCCTCGGGTAGTGGCAATCCCGCCTTTGCTTGCCTACTCATCGGCAAACTCATTGCCTTTTATCCCGGAGTGCCCGAGCACCCAACATAGTCTTACCCGGTTGTGCGTGCATATTGCCCTGATCATTGTGCGGCAGCTCCCGACTAGTGCCGATTTAATAGCGCTAGCGCTAAAAACGCAGCCTGGTTGTCGATGTAAATAGCAATATCCTTACCGGACAATCGTTTTATTTCAGAAGCTCTGCAGCTCTAAGTACAACTAGAACTTCTGCCTGAAGAACGCTGCAGGTATCCGGGAGTCTTAAAGCCACCTCTAGACCTGGTTTCATTTAGTACCCTGTTCCGCTTGCAGTTTTAGACTCGGATGTGAAGACTGCAGTGTCTATATGCCGAGGTTCTGTTTATCCACTCTTCATGCACAAGGTACAAGGTTCTGTGCGGTGTGTTAAAATTAAGTGTGAAGAAGGAATCATCCGTTTTTATTAGATTGTCTATTTGGATTTCTGTAAGAATACCAGTGTTATTTGCCGCTATTCTTAACACTACATAAGTACATACAACAAGACAAGCAACAAAATGACAGGTCGTGGTAGATAAATGCCAAATACGCATACTAACTCCTACAGGATAAGTTCATGAAAGTTAAAACGCTGAATTTAGTTTTTCTTTATATCGATAGGGACATGTATTCAAATTGAGTGGTTAAGTTAAGCTGACTGGCGGCGCCCTCCAGTCGACCCACCCTAAAGCCGGCACTGCTGTGGCGTCATCAGTAGTTACAATAGTTGGTACGTTACTGCCCGGTCGGTGATAAAAGTTCTCATGCAGTGTTTAAAATAGTCATACAATTAGACACCACCAAAAGCCCAGTTTGCAGCATTCCCCGAAATAGTGACAAAGCTCGAGTTTTGCGTGAAGAATGATATGTGAGCCCACCTAAGTTATGTAACGGCACCCGATTTAGACTTACAACTCTGCAACGAAATCAGGTGGAAGCGAAAGAGTTTACGAACTGCGGTGCCGGCGAACATGTATTTATCCCTCGAATTCCGACCATACCTAACATTTTTCCGTTCCAGTTTAAGCGTGTACAATTTCGCATCAGCGCAGCGTCTGCTTCGCGGGACGATAAATAAGGCGTAGGGACAAACACTGTGTACCGCGGGCATGGACCTCACCTTGCTGCTTCTCACACGGTTAATTACACGTGTCTCTTTCCCATGTCAGCGAAAGTAAAATGTATTTGTTTGTGCACCAGGCAACGCAACCTCAAACTTTGTTAAAAAATATTTCCATAATAAAATATAGCAATTATTATGAAATGGTTATAGTAGATGATGTTTTATAAAATTTTAGAGCATGTTGTTTTTTGAGAACTTTGGAATCTGCACCTAGCTGCTGAAACACATTGAAATGACATTGATAAAATGCAATTATTCAAAAAAATGCATTACAAAATTTTCTGGACTTGCACAAATACTTCGCTCCCACTGATATTTCATATTTTGTATGCATCAGATAGCCTTTAGAGTGCGAATGCGAAGCAAGCTGAGCACGGGTTCAAGGTGTTAATTAATAAAATTGTTTGTTATTGTGGATACTTTAGCATAGGCCCGCAGTATAATTTGTCTATTATACATTTCCTGGTATATTAGAAACTTAAAGAATATATTTTTTTTACACTTCAGCTCTTGAGGAAAATGGTCAAATTTTGCAAACTAGTACAATGTTGCAGGCGGGCGAAACGAGGCGAGCACGGGTCAGCTAGTTATTACATAAATTAGTACTAAGTTCATTAGTACAAGGGTCCGTTCACGTACGGTATCGTTAGAGGAGGTTTCAATATGCGAAAAAAAATCCCTAAAGAATGTGAAAACGTAAGTAAAACAGCATGCGGGGTAGTTTTTTTAAAGTGCTCATTTTGACATCAAAAGCTAGATAAAAAAAACAATCAAACAAATTTTTATTTGCTTACATCTACGAACAAAGAAAAAAAGCTTCTCTCCCCTAAATACCATTTAGTGAAATTAAGTTCGCATGAAACAATTTAAGTTTTCCACAAACAAACAACAGGCGTAGATAAATTTGCACGACATTGCCAACATGACTTCTCCTTATTTGCATGCGAACAGTATTCGTGCCTTGCTACACAAAGAAACTTCATAGAGAAACCTTAAAATTACCCAACCATATAGCCATCCGAATTTTCCGAACTGAGTCGTAAATGCAGCCCACAACATGTTTTCATTTGCTTTCCGATTTCGCTTTCTCGCTACCCCAACTTTTAACTTTCCGCACTCGCTGTCATCTTGGAATATATGTATTTGTGTTCTTTCAAAAAAAAAAAAAGAAAAGAAAACAGAAGAAAACTTAAAGAATTCGAAGAACTGAAACTGCTTGCGAATTTTGAAAAAGAAAACGATTTTATTTTTTGTCTTTATTTCACGTACGTGCTCTGGAGTGTCGGCATTTCCATTTCCACCCCTAAATTCTGAGTGGAGCTGCACACCTGCTGTTTTCATACGCAAACATACTCGTTATTGTTTCAACTAAGGATATACCGTTAAGGAATTTCAAACATTTCTGTGCAAGACATATGGCTATAAATTTTATTTGGTCCTTGTGCAAATGGCTTCAGTACGAATAAGCGTGTGCAGGAAGAATAGTTGGCTTGATCACACCTATTTAAAACCCGGTTGCCGCATATAAAATGGGCCAAGTGGGTGGTGGCGAAGACGAATTTCAACAGCTTTAACAATTTTACGAACTTATATCTTTTGATTTATGTCTTTTGTCATTGGAAGCGTCTTAGTTCTCGGTTTCGAAGAGCAATTTTAAACTCACTAAAAAAGAGTCTATTAATGCCTTTGGGTTGCATAAAATGTAGGTATACATGGTATATAACCTCTGCAGAGAAAAATCCATTAAGATGGACCTAACCGACTTCCCTCTGGAAAACTAGGTCAACATAGTTAAAATTAGTTTTCAGTTGAATAAGACCTTCGTCTGTGAAGTGCATGATGTGGATCCTGGTATTTTTGTGTTTTTTTACAGCTTTTCATTGATGGAAGTTCTAAAAGCTGTAACATTCAGTTTCAAGATTTTTATATTATTTTAATTTTTATTTTGTGCACTCGGGTAGGGCGGTATTTTGTAACGTGTTAAACTTCTCCCGCCTTTTTTTATATTGTTTATAATTTTACGAGTTGGATCCTTTTTTTATTTGTTTGTTTATTTGTTTATTGGATGATAAGTATCGCTGTACATGAAAACACTTATAAATAGTACAGGTAGCAAGTATCATTAGATATTATAAGCAATTCAAGACACTTACATATTAACAAAGAAACTGAATAAATTAATTAAGAAATAAATAAAAATAATAAATTAATTAAGAAGATGCAAAAATTAATGTGTGAACACCAAGTATGTAGACAAAAAGGAAAAAAAAATAGAAGTGTGAGTAATTTCAGTTAAACTGCAAAATGAGAGAAACAAGCTGAAGAAAATCGTCTGTATTCGATTAAAGACCTCACCTGACGAGGCAGATGGTTCCAGAGATAAACAGCATAAATGAAAAACTGTCTGCAAGATGTCAAGCAAGAATGTCTAGATGGTCTTAATGTAATACAACGGCTAGATCGGGAGAACGTAAGTATGTCGTAAAGATACTCTGGTTACTTCTTGTGAATAATCTTGAAGAACAAGATACATGACCGATATTTTAAGAAAGCATTAAAGTCGCAACCAAGGAGTTTGCGACTTGCTGCTGAAACATGGTCATACCTACGGAGATTGAAAACATAGCGATCAGCTGAGTTAAGTGCGCATTTAAGCTTTAGCATGAAAACGTAATCAGAATCAGCAAAGAGCTCGCAGCAATAAGAAATAATGGGCACAATAAGTGCTTTTACAAGTTTTAATTTAATTTCGACAGGTAGAATTTCTTTGCTTACTGAGAGGCCTCTAAGCGATGCATATATTTTGGAAACGATGGTACAAATATGGTTGTTCCGTGTTAGTTCACTGTTAAAAATTACACCAAGGTTCCTTACATGAACATGAGTGACATATTCCACATGGATAGAGTATAGTTGAATAGGAGGGAAATTAGAAAGACAAGGCTTATGCTTAGAGATAGGGATAATTTTGGTCTTGTCAGGATTAAGCATAAGTGAATTTTCTGTGGACCATTTTATTATAGAACATAGATCCAAATTAATTTTAGCTACAGAATCTTCCACCATACCAATAGGAAAGCTTAGGTAAAGCTGGACATCGTCCGCGTATATACGGAAGTTACAGTGAGACAACACAGTTGGAAGGTCATTAATAAACATGGTAAAAAGTAAAGCACCAAGTATAGATCCTTGTGGGACACCATTGTTAACAGCACAAAAGGACACGGTTAGTAAGATATAAGAAGATTAGCTTATTAGTAGAAACAGAAAAGTTAAATTGTGAGAACAGTTTATTACACAGAATCGACGGATTTACACCAAGGTATATAAAAATACAAGGTATGCTATTGCGCATGTCTGTTTGCATCTCTCTCTTGCCTTGTGACGTCACCTGACGACAACGCATTTCAGTGAAAATTGTTCTAAAAGTGTATTGTTTCCGCTTCCTACTTCCTTATTTTGGTGATGAAATAGTGGTTGCAACAGTATCAATACACTGGTCAACACTGGTTTTGGTGCCAAGAAGCTGTAATTTGTTTTTAACTTAGGACCTTATACTGATTAAATTGATAGCAAAAATTTTGATTTGCTACGTGTAGTTTTTTAGTTTTTTCTTTTTCGTGAGTTTCGAGAATAAGGTGTAAGGGGACAATCACGTTGCATCCCCCCGCAGTAGTCTACCACCATATGCCGATCCCATCGGCCTTGGTACCTCTCTTCAATCAATACCAATGGGACAAAATCCCAGTGTATTTCAAGCTGAAATTCATGCCATTCAAGTGTGCGCCAACGTAATCCTCGAATCAAGAATAAAAGGTGCCCTCATCCATATACTCACGGATATTCAAGCAGTTATAAAAGCACTATGCTCAACCCTGATTGACTCCAAATCCAAATCCAAGTCCTGAACTGCTTCAATACTCTCCAAGACCTCTCCCATAGAAACAAAGTCTTTAAACTTTATTGGGTTCTCGGACAGGCTAGGAAAGGTTCGTTTGAGTCCTTTATCAGCCCTGAGCCGTTTTCTAACATTCCAATTTCAGCTATAAACATAAAAAATCGAAAAATGGGAAAGTAACATGATTGTGTACCTATCTCTTATTAGGAAAATACCTAGTGATTTCGCCAGGCGAAAAGAGCCATTAAACCCTTCCAAAATAAACCAGAAACAACCTACTTCTCAGTAGAAATGATATGAGAAGATTAGTGGGACTTCTATCAGGGCATTGCCATCTTTGATATCACCGAAACAAAATACGTCTTATTCAGGAAACTGAATGTCGTCTTTGTACGGAAGATGACGAAACTGCGGAACATATTTTATCTCTGTGCCCTTAGGAGACAACATTTCTCATTTCAACTCCTAGGGACAAACTTTGAAGTTCGTACTCCAAAGTACCGTCAGGCTATAACTTAAGTTATAAAAAGAAAATTTGTATTTTAAGTTTTTTTTTATTTACAGATGATATTTTTTGGCTTTCGAATATATAAGCCTGTTGACAAACCTGACAGGCTATCACTCTCAAAACCCAGAAGGCAAAAACCTAAAATCACTAGGGGCAACAGTTTAAATAAAAACGATTGTGAAAATTAGAAAGAAAATTCTTCACTTGAATTCAATATTTCAATATAGAATCACCTTAACGTAAATAAACGAAAATTTTAGTTTTTCGTATTTCGTTATCAAATAAAACTAACAATTTAATGAACTCTAAAATTTTGTATTTTATTAATGGAAAATTACTCCATTAACAAAGCCATTAATAAAATGAAAATTGAAGCGCTGTGTAAAATACCGCTTTAAATTATTAATACCGAAATTGACGTAAATTACTTTCTTCAAAGTCTAATATGCTGTCAGAAAAACTGTTATATCTGTGGCTAAACTAAGGTAAACATATGTACCTACATAAAGAACAAATTTCATTGAGAAATTATGGTACTTAAAAGTCTCGTTTGGGCTCAGTGTCTAAATTTGCTCTTATAGTATAGGGATTTCATTTGAAGACAAGTTGGTACTTGTAAGTACCGTCGGTTAACAAAGGGTTAAAATTAAAAAAAAAAAAACGCAAAATAGACAAAACAATAAATTGAAACAAAAACTTTTCATTATTTAGCATCTTCTGCAAATGACTACGCAATTATATAAAATCTTTCCACCATAAAGTTGTGTTTTTGGTCGCATTTTTGACGGTCACCATATTTCTTCAATGGATTTTGCATTGCGGAAACGACAGAATTTATTTATTTCATTTGCTTCTGGGTATTAGATCTATGAGCTATTATTTATTAATGCTATTGCACTCTAACATAGCACATAAAACCAATTTATTATTAAAAATTAGAAGCGCGCACCGAAAACTACACGTATTTGTATACATTTTCACAGAAACGTCAAAATAGTTGTCATCAAGTGACGTACATGCGCAGAACAAACGAAAAATTAATCGCGGAATAGCATACCATGTAATCTATAGCATTTTCACTCTGAATTCATTTTTTTGCAAATTGAATTCGTTTTCTCTTCGGAACACTGGAATTTACTACCAAATCGTTTTTTAAGTCAAGTACACATACTCAGTTCCTTTATCAAAACATAATTTGCCAAGTGTAATACAGTACGCCTATCGCCAGATAACAAGATCTAACTGCTCTAAGTACTATGGTGTTAAAAATACCAGCTGCAGCAAATGAGCAGGAACCTCATTAAACTCTGTAATATGAGATGTTTTTCAGTGGGTGGTAAGGGATCTCACTCTAAATCAGCACCATTTGAGCTTCATAGCTCAAATTCAAACCTGCACCTCTCCGCGGTGAACTTTGGAAACTTTAATTTCTCATAAATTTAAGGGCTTAGAACAGGCTTAATCTAAGCAAGAAGGTGAGAGTAATTTTATTACATATATTTATGTGTATACAACGCATAGCAACACTTATCTAAACGATTTGGTATCAAATCATAATGTTAAAATAAAAAAACGAATTCAATTTGCAAAAAAACGAATTCAATTTGCAAAAAAACGAATTCAAAGTGCAAAAATACGAATTTAATTTGTAAAATAACGAATTTACAGTGAAAATGCTATATATACCTTGGATTTACACAATCAAATGCTTTTGAGAAATCCTCATCAATAGACTGCCGAATGTCTTCAGATACTTTCAGTAAAGCTGTTATGCAACTGTGTCCTGCTCGGAAACCTGATTGCATAGCTGTTAACAACTTATTGTTTTCTATATATTCTTTGATTTGATGACTCAAGATGGATTCGAAAACTTTGGAAAGAAAAGGAAAAATAGCGATTGGTTTGTATTCCGGAAGGTTACCTTTTTTCGGAATAGGTATAATTTTAGCTTTTTTCCAAACGGTTATATATATGGGTAATGTGGGGAAGTATTAGAGGAAGAAGTATTTTAACGAAATCGGGATGGATATTATCCAAACCAACTGATTTACATTTAACAAACAATATCGACATTCCAACCGTGTATACATATATCAACTCTGTTTAATGCCAAGCTATCCAATCTATGATTATTTAGGGTTAAAACAGATGGAGGGTTGATGGCAACAGCGGGAGCTGAGGTGATAAAATGATTATTTAATTCATCTAGATCAACGTCCTCGTTATTTACGGAAAGATTTTTTTTGCAGAGACCAATTTCACGAACTCGGCTCCAAAGATATTTAGACGATCGATTAGAGTTAAATAGAGTACTGTAATATTTTAGTTTTGCAGTTTTAATCATACTTGTGACATGATTCCTCGGATTATTATTCGGAATCTTTTCCATCGTCGCACATAGGGGTATTTGCCTCGAAAAGCCGATCAAAAATATTTGTTGGTCCTAATGAAGTGATACTTGTCTGAAACAACTTTAAAAGCATTATTAAGCTTATTTCATTCACTTTAAGGTATAATTCAATTTTAAGCTTAAAATCTCTTAATTTTTCCAACGTGCAAGACGGTTTATTGAGCAAATAGCTCTGAAAATGAGACAATTTAGCTTCAAAATCATTCTCTTTACACTCATTCATAACATCATATAACTGTCTTTTAGATATAATGTACAACCCAACCGATCCTTCAAGCAAATAATTTATTTTATGATAAAAAGTTTTGGATTTTTTTATTAAACTAGACACACATCAGGGACGAAAAAATCTAGGGGGGCAGTTATGGGCAGCATTTTTTTTTTCTGTTATTGTTTCCTGACATCTTGCTCTATAAGCTGATACCAAACAAGTTACCGAATAACACCGAATTATATAACAAAAGGTCCATTAAACAAAAAAAAAAAACAAGAAAAAAATTGCCCATTTGCATACATTTCAAGTAAATCAAATATCTATTAAATTAAAGCTCCAATAAACGTAGAATTAGATTCTAAATAAAGTACACTCCTGCAGCTGATTCCTCAATAACAAAAAATTTGGTATACAATATAAGAAAAAACAAAAATTTAATTACTTAACAGTGCGATTTTTCGCATAAATCAACAGATTCAAAATTCAAGTTTACGATCGATGACTTTCAACTGATGCTGTGGCGAAGTGTGTGCATGAAAATGAAAAAAAAACCACGGTACATTATGCCATGGGTATTTAACTACAGCTAGAGAAAAAAATTACTTCTCAACTCTGCATTTTGAAAAATTGATTTATGAGCGGTTTTTCGATGCAAGTACCCCTATGTGCGTCGGTGCAACATATCACTTTTTTTAATAGCACTCAATATAATATGTAGTTGAAACCAGGGACGGGATTTTGTTTTTGGGTAGTACAACGCGATTCTAGCTCGTTCAGAGAAACTTAATAAGTGAATTTGACCAAATGAATCTAACTGCTCGACGAAATTCGAGCGAAGTGGTTCAAATTTTGATGTCTGTACAAAACCACCCCGTTTTCTTTCCAGCCGCTCGCTCTATTGAAAATGTAAAAGCTGTGTCTGATTATTTGCCCATTTCACGTCCATTTCAACTTGGCCTATCTTATCGCTCTGTATGGCGTTATAATGCATTTACAGGGGTGGCAAACTAATTAGCACACCCATTGAAATTTTTCTTTCTGCCGACAAAATGCATTAAAAAAGTTCATTAACGCATTCCAAATACAAATATTTAGTTTTATTTGAACACGTTATTATATTTTGCGAAAAATAAAAAACAAAAATAAAAAATGTAACTATAATTTCGAGAAAAAAAAGACAATGATCAAGATCAATGCTTTATGGACGTGTTATTATGTGAGGCAGCTGCTCTCTAAAATGATACTTAGAGAGTCTGAAAAATAGTTAGAACAACTTAGAAGTAATTTAAATGTGATTTTGGCTATTCAGATTTACTTAATATTCGATTGGGTATCCTTTCTGAACAATAACGGCAGCATATCTCCTGCTTAATGGCGTCATCAGGTCAGCACAGACTTCAGGACGAATTTTGTACCATTCTTCCCGAAAAATGGCCCATAACGCGTTTGCCGTGGTTGATTTTAATGCTATTACATACATGTCGTTTGAAGATGGCCCATACATTTTCTATAGGTTTGATATCCGGGCTTTGTGGGGCCAAGTCAGAACGGTAATATCGTTTGCATCAAACCACTTCTTAACTGTATGGCATTGGGCATTGTCTTGCTGAAACACAATTTGCCGATGTGTTGCAAGTGGAAAATCATCATAGAAATGTACCAAATTGTTGGCCAATATGCTCTGGTACATAAGCCCATCCATTTTTCGTTTAGCTTGGACTATTGGCCCAACAGTATTCGCGGTAAAACAGCACCATAACATCACGTTGCCACCTCCATACTTAACCGACTTCGTAGTGTACTTTGGGTCCAAATCCTTGTTGTGAGGATGTCGTACGTAGGTTCTGCCATCGGTTCCATACAGATTAAATTTGGATTCATCACTCCAGATGACAGAAAAGTCAGAGAAACTGACTATTGAAGATATGGCATTTTCCGAAATCCAGCCGTTGTCTTCGATTAGACTATGAAACCTTCGGTTTTTTGAGACTCTGGCATCCTACTTACTTAGTTGGCGCTACAGCTCGAGGTGAACCTGGGCCTGCTTCTCGCAACCATTTGTGTGTGCGTGTTATATTTTTGCACGAATGGAAGGGACCTACAGTTTTTTGCCGACTCCGAACGGCGAGTTGAGAAGCTCAATCGTGACAAATGATACTCTTTGATGCTTGTCAGACATTCGAAAGAGGTGGGCACTGTGAAAAACTTTTAGGTGTTTGCGGCGGGATTCGAACCCAGACCGCTTGCACAGTAGTCCGACGCACTAACCACTTGCGCTACGGTGCCCACTCTCTGGCATCCGCGAAGATTATTTTGCAAAAGCCGAGCTCTAACAGTCCTAGCTGATATATTCACATAGCAATTTTGGTGCATTTGAGCTCTTATTTCCATTGAAGTGGCGAAGGGGTGCCTAAGGGTATGTATGACTATCGGACTATTCTCATGTTTTAAGGTCTTTTTTGACCTGAATTGTCTCTGATTTGCAAAAATCTCAATTTTTGGTGAAAAGCCAATTAATCTTGCAATTTCGGATATATTCTGCTCTTTTTGTTGCAAATTCGGAATCTGATTTCATTCTGCCTTCATTGAACTCTTTTTTTTCCCATATTTATTCTCAATTCTTAAAAAAACAATGAACAACTAAGGGAGATTCGAAAAAAAATAGCTCTGATCACAGAATTGGAGTTTTTTCAGTAAAAACTTACTTGAATGCTTGGGTGTGCTAATTAAAATGCCACAGTAAAACACAAACACTTACGGTAAATCTTATATAACACGGAATCGTATTGCAAAACGATATATTTTTTTCTCGATTAAGTTTTGTCATTGATGTACGTATTAAACTCTTAAGCATTTGTTCGCTTATAAGTAAAAGAAATTGCACAAAAAAACATAAGTTTGAATTTTCATTGGGGTGTGCTAATTAGCTTGCCAGCGCTGTATATCTGCTTCAACATGAGTACAAGGTACAATTGGGACAAATAATTGATATCATCATTAAACTACAGTTCTGTGAAAAAATTAAGACCAGTAGGATAATTGTTCACTTTTATTATTTTTTTCATTTTTTCAGTTGATGGTTTTGTAAAAATAAATAAAATAAATATGCAGCGTCAGCATTCCTATACAGAACCAAGCCTAGCTTTTCGCAACCATTCGTGTATGCGTGTTATCTTGTCCACGAAACGGAAGGGACCTACAGTTTTTTGCCGACTCCGAACGGCGAGTTGAGAAGCTCAATCGTGACAAATGATACTCTTTGAATGCTTGTCAGACATTCGAAAGAGGTGGGCACTGTGAAAAACTTTTAGGTGTTTGCGGCGGGATTCGAACCCAAGACCGATGGCTCAGTAGTCCGACGCACTAACCACGCACTAACCACAATGCATTTTAAATTAATTTTTAATTTTATTTTCCATTTCCTTATCATCTTTCAAGCAGATGATGTCTGTAAAGGAATTACAACAGTATACAGACTTATCAAATAAATGAATTGATTCAATTGCTTCAATAACAATCTTTCTCATCGATTTCCGTTACTAAGAGGATGTTTGTCTATGGAATGTGGGTCATTAATTACTCAGCTATGTTCAATTTTCACTAACAGCCAGACACTCAGCCAAAGCGTTAGGGAAAATTTAATTAAACTCCATTGTTGCCAAAAAGGATTTTTTTTTTGTTTTGCTAGAGCGAATTGGATTGAATTTATTATATTAGCTTGCAACCGGTATTATTGCCTTAAAAACGCATACTGAAACTATTGCAACGAATTCCGCAAGGCTAACGCCCATTTTGTGGAATGGAATCGAATATGTAGGTATATGTATGTACATATGTATGTGCGCAATCTAGATATGAAAAATGCTCGTTTAAAATGCACCATTTCCTATTTGCCTCCTTTATTTGCGTCTGCAGCATAGGGTGTCTGTGTGTAAATTTTATGGGATGTGAGTGACTTTTATTAGATTATGTAAACAAAAATCTCCGCATTTTTGTCTATTTTAAAAATCAGCGGGCTTAGATGGTTTTCAATGGATTGGCAAAAATGTTTTTATGACATTGAAATATAAAGTTATTACGGATGTGCATACATAGATAAAAAAGGAGGCTGCTGTAGCTCGTTTTTTACCCGAATAGGCAAAAGGAAGGGTTTTATGACTTATGAATCTCACAGGCTGGGTTTGTTTGTTTGTATGTTAGGATATCACCTCGTACAACCTAAACTATGGCACCGATTTCAACAAAAAAAAAACGGTGTCGTTGGATTCGCCTTGATCGGGAAAGTGTCTTAGGCTATATGATGTCACAGAAAAATTCAATATGGCGGACGTCCAACTCCAAGGATGGCGGATTATCCGTTTTACTTCGCGACTTCCTCAATATGGATATGAAATGAAAGGGTTTGACAAGTAGAATACGATAAGCTTAGTGATATCATTTGAAATTCAATACGGCAGACGTCCAAAGATGGCGGATTATCCGTTTTACTTCGCGACCTCCTCAATATCAAATATCAAATGAAAGGGTTTATTGATTTATTTAGTTAATTTCATCGGGTGCTTAAACAAAGTAAGATATAATATCTTATAATTAATTAATAAACTTAATTTTAAGACAAATTTAGGAAAGAAAGCTACATATAAAATAGATTCGATCTTATTAACATTTTAGGAAGAAAATAAGATTTTTAATTCTCTCTTTAGTTGATCTATATTACCTATTCTTCTTATTTGTCTTGGCAGAGTATTCCACAGACGAATGGAGTGAATAAAAAATTGACGCTCGGATATCAGTGAAGAGTGACGAGATATAGTTAACTGTGCGGATCTGTTTGAAGAAGCAAATTTATTTCTGTCGTAAATGTAAGCTGGTTTTTTTGCAAGTAATATGTCCGATAACAGGCTTAGGGCGCGCAGCTGGCGACATTTTTCGAAGGACATGTTTAACAAAGGAGAAGAAAAACTAGAGACTCTATCGTACCTTCTCAATCCAAAAGTAACATATAACGAATGATTTGGTTGAAGACGACATTCAATTTTCTTTTACTAGCGTAGCTACAATTTGAATATATTTCACAGCCATAGGTTAAAACAGGTATAATTAGAGATTTCGAAAGTATTATTCTGGTATCTAGAGGTGTGAAATATTTCGTGGTCCATAATGCACGAAGTACGCCATAGGTTATCCCAACTACTTTGTTTAGGTATCTATTGAAAGTCACTTCTAGGTTCTTTGCTGTTGCTTCGTTGCTTAAGGAAGTAGTGGGAAAGTATGACAAGTCAAGTACCTTTCAAGATATGGCTAAGCATTTTGATTTCGATGGGTTCAACAAGAGACCATTTTGCTGTGACCATTGGGCTATTGCTTCAAGATCATCGTTAATACAGCTCAGCGTGCTCAATAAGGCTCAATGGGCAGTTAATATAGAGCTGTACATCATCAGCATACAGATGTATTGAGCAATGTTTTATAATGGATGGAAGTACATTGATATAAAAAGAAAACAGCAATGGTCCTTAAATTGATCCCTCGTAGTATTTGTTTTAAGATGATTCTTTCAAAAACTTTTGAGAGGAATGGTAGGATAGGAATCGCCGAAACTCATTACCTTTAGGAGTTTTGGGGACAGGTATGACTTTGGACAGCTTCCATTGAGGAGGAAACGCTCGTCATTAAAATCGTGTTGAAAATATGCGTTATAAAAGGCAAGATAACTGGATGAATGGTTTTTATAAACAGCACTCCAACTGCATTGGATTTTATAGACAGTAAAGCTTCAAGAACGTCGGCACAATCTACTGCAGTAAAACAAAAAAAACGGGGGGAGGATAACATAACAGGTTGGGTAATAGATTGACCTATAGATTCCTCTAGAATATTGGACTGCTGGGAGGATACACATTTTTGGTTAAGTTGATTAAGGTTGATATTTTCTATGTTATTATTATGTTTCTGTTTTCCAATGCCGATGGTGCGCAAGTTCTTCCACAGCGTTTTACCACAAGCAGAAGGGCTACGATATTGCTTACACTCTACACTTTTTGTGATACTAAAAAGTCGTATGAGTAAAAAAACTAAGTTAAAAAAAACTAACTTTGATTCTTTTTTCATAATTTAACTCGAAATGATTTTCGACATTCACACTCTTTTTCTACGCTCTTTTACAGCTCAGCACATTGGCACATTTCACGGACTTGGTTACGGTCTAAAAGCTGCCGATAAAAACAAATTCGATTCCATCATCGAGCTATTGAGGGAATCGCGTTTCGCCAAACCACCACCACCACAGTATGCCCTATTAGGTAGTATTAGCGTAGACCGTTTGGTCAAAGTAGTTGAGAAATTTTCTCCTCAAATTCCTGTGGATTTCATTGGTAAACTTCAGAAACTTCTAATTGACAACTACGAATATAGTAAGAAACGAGTCACGCCAATTGAACCATATGCTACACTATGTCATGGCGATTACCTAAGAAACAATATGGCTTTTGCATACGATGACAACAAGGTACCAAAATTTAACTTGAAGGGTGTATTTAGGAATCAAATTAAATTAAAATTTCGTTCATTTCAGGATCCTACCCTTCCCACCAACGTGATGATGTTTGATTTCCAGACACTACGATACTCCTCGCCAATGGTCGATTTGTGTGTATTTCTATCACTCTCCGCTGGAAAGGATGTGCGGCCATTGCATTTCCATGAAATTTTCAACGCATATCATCAAAAGCTGAGTTCCACTTTTGTAAAATACACAAGCAATGAGCTTCCAACATTTCTGTCCAAATCGCAACTTCTGAAGGAGTATGTTAGGTATCTTCCATACAGTCTTGCAATAGCATCGTACTTTCTGCCGTCTCTACATTGTCCAGAGGATGCAGCACAGGACGATTTATTTGATGAGAACATCGATGTAGAAGTACTAAGACAAGTTACTATGGCCCGCGGTGGAGATGTAGTTGATGAGGAGTTTGCGTGCTTGGTAAATGAATTGTATGAATTTACACTTCGAGAAGATGTGGATATATTTGAAGGATTTATTTAAGCTTTTGGAAATAGAATTCGGGCACTTTTGTATTATACTCGTAAATGTAATATATATTCATAGTATTTTAATGTATTGAGAAAATGTGTGACAAGATATAAAACATAAATAAATTGAATTCATGTACGGAATGACATTCGGGTTTCATTTTGTTGGTGGCCTCTATATCAGGGGTGGCCGAACTGTGCGTTCGACTTTTCGCTGAAATTGGTTACGCGTGGTACCTAAGACCTACCCATTATTTTTACCTGGAAGAAAATAGATATTATAAATATGTACACACCATAAGAAGGTCACTAGCCAGAATGGATACGCCATACTACTTGCGAAAGATTGTATCCTGTTACCTCACCAATAGAAGTTTGAGAATGAAACCGAAGAAGGAGAAAAGCACTATAAAATATCCGCGGGAGTCTAACAAGGATCAGTACTTTCTACTTTGGAATATCATGTTCGACGGAGTTGTGCAATTAACTCTGCCACCAGGAGTAAAAATAATCGGATTCGCCAATGACATCGCCGTTATTACTGTTGCAAAAAACATTTGCGAGATACAGTCAGCTACGAACGAAGCAATCAATGCTTCTGATATCCCGGGAAACGATAAAGCTGATGCTTTGGCTAGAACTGGATCAGCGACCCCTTTTATCGGTCCTCAGCCTGTTACTGGCTGATTCTTGAACTGCTGCGACAACCATTGGCACGAGCTTAGATCATGCCGGCAGGCCGGCAGGCCAAAATGTTAGTAGACAAAAAGAACTAAGTTTCTGTTACACCTTAGTAGAAATGACCTCAAAATCCTCACAGGACTGGTCACTGGGTTTACTCCCTTAAACGAGCACCTGAACAAAATTGGAATCAGAAGCTCGGGCCTTTGCGAGATGTGCATGGAAGAAGAAGAGGCAGTTGAGCACTTTATTAGCGAGTGTCCGGCCTTTGCTCGGATCAGAAAGGCCACTCTAGGCAACTACGTTCTACGGGACGCTGATCTACTGGAACTCAATCTTGCCCTATTGCATCTCTTTGCGAAAACGACGGGTAGATTTAGAACGATATATAGCTCAGCAACAAATCGCTAACTCAGCGAATGGGGTGGTACTTCACCAAAGTACAATGGGCCTACAGGTCTACGTGCTTGTTGTCTCTATGGGATAACCCCCTTCTAAATACAATACAAAATACAATGTGGTTCTTGGTAGTAATAAGAGCCGCCACATCCAACAAACCTTGTTGAATCACAACAAATATTCAAAGTGTGTATAAACACTATTAAACTAAACTATAACTTTGTTGGGGATTTAAGGGGGTATTCTAGTCTAGAATTTTGAAAAAATCGACTTTTTTTTTATTTCATATTTTTAAAGATTAAACCTTCAAAAATGTATCCTCCAAACGTTTCCTGAATAATCCTACAGAAAGTCTCTTATACACAATGAATTCTCAGAAAGTCTCTACGTGAAGGTCGTTGAATCGTATTTCTTTAAACGTGTTTAAACTACTTTTTCTACTACTTTTTCTACTACTTTTTCCAACACGTCTGACATGATTTCTCAAGTTCTAATTCACCGATGAACTTGAAATTTAGCGTGGATTTCCTTTATATATCCCTCTATCGCAAGAACTAGAATTATGTAAACATTTAATTTTTTTTCAATATTTTTAAAAAAATGATTAACTTTGAAAAAAGGGCAAGAGATCACTTTTTTTTTAAACAGCCGCCATTTTGTGAAAAAAATTTTGTTTTTTATTTCCGTAGTTCAGGCGATAGCGACATTCTTACTGATTAAGAATCTTTTTGTTGTTTTTTTCGTATCACCAGTAGGGTTGGAATCATGTGACGCACCCTTATTTTTCATCGGCCCACTTTACCAGCCTGTAATTTTTTAAATCTTTTGTATTGCTAAAATATTAATTAATATCTAGTAAAAGACTGATTAGTGAAAATATACTTAGTTTTTTTTTATCGAATTTTAAAAATACCCAACATTCGTACCTACCGCTAGACTAGAATACCCCCTTTATAGCAAACATTAAAATGATATTAATAATTTTTTATATATTTTTTATTAGTCAAAGTTTGGCGTTGGCATCTACAACGCTCTTCCGACGTCAAACTTACTTAGTTGGCGCTACAGCTCGAGGTGAACCGGGGCCTGTTTCTCGCAACCATTTGTGTGTGCGTGTTATATTTTTGCACGCTTGGAAGGGACCTACAGTTTTTTGCCGACTCCGAACGGCGAGTTGAGAAGCTCAATCGTGACAAATGATACTCTTTGATGCTTGTCAGACATTCGTGAAAAAACTCTTTTAGGTGCTAGACCCGGCCAGGAGTTGAACACGGGCAGCATTGCGTGGTAGTCCAACGCACTAACCACCACGGCCACGGCGACCACGTCAAACGTCAAGTATTAATTTTAAGAACTTCTGAATTTTTTACTCAATATCTTTAAAGGATTGACTTCAGGTTTCAGACCTCAGGGGGAATAACACAAACGAAAACAATACGGAGCACCAAACCAACATATGGTGTGAATATAAGGTGGATAGCTTCAGTGGTTCAGCAGTAATGGACAGATATATGTAGATACGCACCAACGTTTTTATATACAGTGGACATCCAGTATAACGAATTATATAATGCACAGTCATTCGTTATAACGAAAAATTTGTTATATCAATCATCTTTTTTTTTTTGCTAAATAATACTAGCATATAAAAACAAGTGATTTTTATAATGAAATTAATGTATTTAATTATAAGAAAATAAAAATTGATTAATAAGTTTTTGGTAAACAAAACAATTATGATTTGGAACCACCTCCTCTAGCATTTCTCTTAATAAAAGTGTTTTTGAGTAGTCGATATTGTTTTGAACTGAACACTGTATGCATTTATTGAAGCAATTCACTGCTTCTGAATGTTTAATTTTTTCATCAGTGCGCCACTAGAAATACTTCGCGAAATGAAAAGCGTAAAAATAAAACGTTAAAATTAATAAAAAAAATAAAAAATAGATACACTCAACAGTTGTTACTAGCAGAAACAAAAGTAACGATACATAAAAAAAATTACAATATCCGACAAAAGTAAACTTGCGCCTACAGGAATTTGCAAGGCGTTCGTTATATCGAGCGTAATATTTTCAAACCATTCGTTATATAGAACCATTAATGGAAACAAAATTTCATTCATTATATTGAAAATTCGTTCTATGGAGCATTCGTTATACTGGACGTCCACTGTATTAAGGTTTTTATCTTAAATCAACTGTATAAAAGCGATGAAACAAAAAATCAAAAAACTTGCGTCGACAAAGTTGAGATCCAGACTGGCTGTTAATTTTAATTTTTTACACATTTTATAAGTGTGAAAAAGGTGAAGACATAAATTTTAAGTTATGTCAGTGCCACCTATTGGCTCCAGATTTTGTAGTTTTCTTTTTCGGCACTTTACCAACATTATTATTTTTATTATTTTATTATTCATGAATTCTTAATTTAATTTAACAAAATTTGTTTACTTAATCTACCATAACAATATAAAATGATAATTAAGAATAGGTAGAGGCATTATTATTTAATAGAAATTAAATAGTGGTTATGCCACTTCATAAAATAATTCTTTAAATGTGGGGTGAACAGTATTTAATTCATCTATAAACAAAATTGTTTACAATAAAAAAGCAGAAAGAAAAGAAGCTAAAGAGATAAGAATAGATAAAGAGCGAAAAATATATAACAATTCAATTTGTGAATTTCAAATAACATAGGGCAACAAAACTTTAATTTGGTCATGATCAAAACCGAGAAGCCATATTTTAACTTTTTTTAGGTAGACGAACATGGATCTAATGACTCGAATGTTTATAGGAAGTCTATTAAATAACTTACAAGACACAACGGAGTAAAATTTTTTAAATAAAGTGGTGCGGAAAGTAGGGTTGACGACGACATTCATTGAATTGCTTCGAAAAAGGCGGCTATTAGAAATTAGACTTTGTAAATAGCCACCCCTCATAAAAAAGACTTTAGAAACTTTAAAAAAGAACAAATGCTTTAGTGGCATATAATGTGAATATGAGTCATTTTGGTCAATTAATATTGATTTTGTTAATAACTGGACTCCAGCGCCACCTAGCGGGTCCAGATTTCTGCATAAACCTGACATACAGCAAATCGAGCAAAACAAAATAAGAATCATGACATACAACACTCTTATTATTTTGTCCACTGGCAATTCCAATTTTATCAATAAAATAAACAGTACTTTCGCAGCATGACATTAAAATGTACTAGAACAAAGAAAACACAAATGATGAATCAAATTTGGTCTAAATTATGCAATTTCAAAAAGGAAAATAGTTATGTATTTCTTAAATTAATATGACTTCGCTCTTATTATTTGTATCAACACTGTATGTATCTACAAAAGCAAAACCCTCATCCGAATTTATTTAAAACGGAATAATTCCAACATAAACAAAAATTCAATTTTATTCTGTTTGTCTATGACAATTAACATGGATTGTCGCTTCGTGACATTTCTGTCGCGCTGTTGAAAACAAAATCAACTGTAAACCAAATAAAAAATAAAATAAAAATTAGTGCAATATTGTGTTATTCGCCAGCTCAGCCGAAAATGCATAAAATATTCAAAATAAAGTCCGTCGTCGTACACCGCATCGCGCACAAAGAGCAGTTAATCATGAAAATTGAATTTGTAGCCCAATCGCACTCGGCAGTGTCAGGGAATTAACACACCAACTCTGTTAATAATTATATTATTTATTTGCGGCACCGCAAAATCCAGATTAATTGAAAAAAATAAAAATAAAATAAATGTAGAGATGCGTTCGTTGGTATAACGTATAATACAAGTTAAGCTTCTGGAAAATCATACCGGCAGAATAAATAATAATGATACTGAGCAACCTTCGCTCTACGAACGTACCCATTTCGTTTGACTGCTTTCACGTACAAATACCACCACAACACACATGCTCATCTGGGGCAGCTGAGTTCATTGGCAGAGGGATTAAATGATGAGCATAAATATAGGGCTTCTTATTAAAATATTTAGAGGCCTTAGGAGAGGTATACAGTATACTGAACTTATCAGTCAGAATAACCATTCTTTGTATTTTTTTAATGCACTTCACTTTAGTGCTTAATAGTCCAGAGGTGACTCTGAAAGTACATATTATTATTGACACCCCTACTGGTGGAGAGAAGAAAGATATAGAAGTGGCGATAATTTCAAATCCTTACGCAATATAAGTTCCTAAATGGCTTTATAAATTGTATTGAAGGCAAGATTATTAAGCTTACTCGTATGTTTAAAATCCTTTAATAATGCAACCAATTATGGGTTCAGTTAGGTCCATCGTCCATGGAGGCAATACGCTCTTTCTCGCACTACACATCAACGGGTATCGACGGTATCTTTTCAATAATGCTGCAGAAATCCATGCAAATCCGAACGATCTTAAGAAATCTCTTTATTAGCAGTTTGAGGTACGAATTCCAACATACTACCTTATCTACCTTAAATGTGACGAGACAGATGTTTTTTTTTTTTTTTGTGAAGAGGGAATGCCACATACAGCATCAATGGTGGCCATGTTGCCCCAGTGTGCGTGGGACCGATTAAACCCTCTCCATTCAACCCTGGAACTGGTTCTTGCATGACTTAAGGGTGGTGCCATTTCACCTAGCCTCAGTGGAGCTCTAATTCTCTATGGCCATAGCAGGTTTATGTCAAGGAAAACAATAACAAATATGGCGAGAGATTAAGGCGGTATCTACAAAGCCGACAAATATAGCCATACAATTGCTATACACTTCAAACATATCAGTCTCTTCTCTTTCGTCCTTAAAACAAGTTCGCTGCACTTCACAGCGTTTTTAGCACAATTGAGACAATTAAAGATATGAAACTCACACTTGCTTTCGCTAAGCCATTCAAAGAGCCTTCAACAATGTCAAAACGGAAAAAAATCGTTTAAAACACAAATAAATTAAAGTTGTTTTTATCAATGATTTCCCAAGTCAGATGACGAATGATCATAGCAATCTGCTTATCGAAGATGCTACAAAACTAACACTCTGCCATGAAGAATATGAAGAAGTTCAGGATGTTGTTGAACAAACATTAAATGCCGATGAAACGCTTCTTTGCATGAATTATTGCGAGAAAACTCGCATTATTCTTCTGCAGCCGTGTAAGCATTTTAAATTTCGCTTAAATTATTATACACAGTTGTCGGAGGAGTACATAAAAAATAACAACCCGATTCTGTGTCCATCTACAAATTGTTGAAAAACGCACAAGAATTGTATGGTAAAAGCTTATATTAACGCATTATACTAACATGTTTATTTATGTACTATATAATAATCATATGTATGTATATACCTAAAATATTATTATATTCTATACGTTTAAAATAAAAGGATCAACAGAATTGAGTCAAATGTGTTCGCTTTAATTATTTCAAATTTCTTAGGGGGTAGTTGATTTATAAAGGGTAAGCTAAATTAAAAACAATGGAAGTAAAATAATGCCAAATTGGTCTTGTTTCAGTTTGACAAAGTGAATTAACGCCAAACGTTAAAATTTGGTCTTATTTCACTTTATCAAAGTGAAATAAGACCAAATACAAAAATATGGCCTTATTTCACTTGGCGTTATTTCACGGCACCGTCGTTACACCTGAAACCAAATACAGATTACTCGATAGAGTTTTGACTTTTAGGAAAACCAACGGATTTTTGCGACACCCATATACACGTTTCTTTAATTTTTCCAGAATGACCTCATAATAGCGAAGGCGAATTTTTTAAATTTGAGAACAAACGGCCAAAGTTCAACGCAATGATGTTTTTTTTAACGTTGAAAGCAGATAGATATGGTCTTCAGGGATTGTCTGAAGATCAATTTTTTGTGTTTTAATTTATTTATTTTTTTAAATGGGAGAAAAGTGGTAGGCATCGTAACCGAATCTTAGCAGCAAAAGCAACCCAGGTGGATGAACCATACGGTGTTGCCAGATATTACAGAAACAGAAGGTGCAGTAAAACGATTTGGAAGAATAGCAAAAAGTTTTGAAGAATGCAGTGCAAGATAAAAAAAACGGAAAGTTAAAAATCTTTTGAATTCGACGAGCACTCAAGAAATTACAAAGGCTCGAAGCTTTGGGAGTGAGCACCGCGGGGTAGTGGTAAGTGCGTTGGACTACTATGCAATGGTAGCCGGGTTCAATCCCAGCAAAGACATAAAAGTTTTTTTCACGGTGCCACCTCTTTCGAATGTCTGACAAGCAATCAAAGAGTATCATTTGTCACGGTTGAGCTTCTCAACTCGCCGTTAGGAGTCGGCACAAAATTATAGGTCTCTTCCATTCGTGCAAAAATACAATACGCACACACAAATGGTTGCGAGAAGTAGGTCCAGGTTCACCCCGAACTGTAACGCCACCTAAAGAAGAAGAAACATTCGTAATCTATTAGCTAATGCCTGTTGATGAAATAAAGTAACACGACTTGACCACTTTCGAACACGTCGACCGTTGACGATGTCCTGGGGCCACGTTGACAGGAGCAAAAGGAGTTAATTTTTCGCGCTGACGATCACCCGACATTAGAGGGTTGTGTCAAATATGATTTTCTCTCGGCCGCAGTAGACGTGCTTTGTACTGAAACGAATTTCGGTGAAATGAACCCACAACGTGGCCCCTGTGTCGCCTACAGCTTGACCAGATTCTGAGGCCCGAAATTTGCCTCAAAAATGCTGCGAAGCACATTCCACTTATTGCGCGAGTTACGTATAGTTACTACACGAACCCACTGTACACATATGTACATACATACATACATGTACAATGTTGACAAAAACAAGTGCAGATATTCTGCACTTGACTAGTGTTATGTTTAAGCCGTTAATTATTGTTGTTTGAGACATTTATGTATGTCATAGTTCAGTTGGTAATTAGTCTTGTGCGAATCGTAACGTGTCGTGAATCTCTTGTCCATCTCTTGCAAATAATCGTAGCTATTTGTTCATGTATAACTATGTTTAATGTTTAATGTAAATAAAAAAAAAATTATATTGAAAACTTGTGGTTTATTGTTTTTATATTGTTCTCGAAATTCGAAATCGTTACTGGCGCTTTGACCTTTGGAATGCTGAGCTCGGCCGCCACATGTTCCCAGCACTCATATTTTATATTGGCAAGTCTGTAGTCGCCGCAGCCGTTTCTGCACCGACGCAATCAAAGCGGAGACGTCTGATTGGCAGCTAAATGGTAAACTATTTTCCGATTGCGTCTTTCAGTTTCAACGATGATAGAATATTATTTGTAAGTTATTTCCGTCTCAAAGGCCAATGATATTAGAAGAGGAGGGCTGGAGATTCAATTATAAAATAATTTTGAAGATAAAAATGATTCAGAAACTAAAGGCAGATCTCGCACCTAATAACTTCTCATTTTTGGGTTCTTTTTTCTATTGCCTTTAACAATACTACCCTCATTTTAATCGGATAATAGTAACTTTGTTAACAAAGGCTCAATTACGTCCGTAACTATGGCTTACAATCAATTGGTCGAACATTTCTCTCTCCCAACGATACACAAATTTGTTTTAAAGTAAATTTCCTTTTCATCCGCAATTGTAGAAATAAATTTACCATGACAAATTTCTTCGATATCCCGGCCATTTACAAAGTAAAAACAAAAATGATTGCGTAGCTAAACAAATAACGGCAAAAAAAAGGCAAAGGAAAAGCCATGTTAATGACTAGCACTTAAGCCAAAGGCAAAGTGATAAATATCTTCTTAGACCTTCATTAGGTCGTCATAAAAAGTTATGTTGTTCTTAGATAAGAAATGTTCACTTCGTTGTTTTATTTTTTCTCCTTTTGCATTTTACAATTAAACTTTGACAAAGGGACGAAGATTATTTTGTTTCTTCTTTGAGCAGACATGCAGTGAATTAAAAAAAAAAAAAAGAAGAAAACTTGTACGGTTAATTTCCCAATATGTATTTACAACTTATTCTCGGGACGTAGAAGTCTGCACCCCCAAACAGTAACCATTGAGCCTTTTGCCGGAGAAGCTTTGGAATAAAAATATACGAAGACCGTTTATTTAAGTTTTGAGTAACAGTTGGAGTATTTCTCAGCTTAAATCTGCTGCACTCAATGAAAATGAACTTGGCATTCAATTTGCCGCGCCGAATTCTTGACATATCGCCTCGTTAATTAGTCAGCTAGCTTTCGACGTTTTTTTAATGATTGTAAATACAATTAATCAGTTTTAAGCGATTAGGTTAGGTTAGGTTAGGTTAAGTTAGATTAGGTTAGGTTAGGTTAGGTTATGTTTTCGGGCTGATGAGAATGTTTGCATCCTCATCACACTAACATAAATCAAAAGTTAGCTGTTAGCTGTCACCGCGCATTGTTGTAGTAATATTTTTGAGATTTTGGTTTTCATGACCGGAAAACTACCGGAATCTACCGGAAAACTTGAAAACTTTTGATTTACAAACATTTCTCACTTCATAACAAATATTGTCTGTAAGTTTCAGCTCAATCGGATAGTTTTAAAATTTTGGTGTTCCAGTGCCATCTATCGGCAAACTTGAGAACTTTTGATGTACGAACATTTCTTACTTCATTATAAATACATTGTGTAAGATTCAACTTAATCGTACGGTGAGTTTAAAAATGTTTGAGTTCCAGCGCTATCGACCGGAAAACTTGACACTTTTTGATGTACGAACACTTCAAACATCAGAAAAATTATATAGTGTAAGTTTCAGTTCAATCCGATGGTTAGTTTATGAGTTTCGAGGTATCAAACGAACAGCTCATTTTTATATATAAAGACTAGCTGTCCCGCCCGGCTTCGCCCGGGTCGAAAAAATATAGTGTTACTAACAATACATATATTGTCATTTAGTTCGAAGAATCGGACGCTCTGTGTGTCTGTCTCTCTGTCTGTTTGCCTATCTGTCCGTCAATCTATCTATCTACATATCTATCTATCTTACTGGCTGTCTGTTTGTCTGTCTGTCTGTCTATCTGTCTGTCTGTCTATATTAATTGACCAAAATCTTTCACATTCACATTTCACCTGAAATTACGAGATTTTATAAGACAGGTATCAAAACCACCGGTTGTTGAGTAACCACACTGATACTATGTTGTATTCTATATTAAGGAAAACGTACTTTGAAAATTTTACCAAAATCGATTGGGATACATAGATCTAATAATTTGACTCCAGCGCCACCTATCGGGTCCAGATTTTATAATTTTCTCTTTTGGCACTGAACCAACATATATTGTTAAATATGAGCACATTAAAAGTCACTCAGTATGCTTTGAAAAAAAAATCAAAAACCCACTACGCGTACATGCTACAAATACGAAAATGAGTGCATTGAGAAAATTAAAAAAAAAATTATCATCAACTCCACGCGATTGCCAAAAAATTAAAAAAAAAAACACTTTGGAATGCATTTTGCACTATTATTCAGCTTCTAGTAATTGCACAAATATGATTTTGGTCTTTAAATCTGCGTATTGAATGTAATTAAGCTTGGAATAAATATCAATCACATAGGAGAAGCTGTTCTGAAGTAATCGCCGTTTGTTTTAAATTGAATATTCGTTTTCTCATTTGTAGTCCCTTAAACTCTAAAACTGAAAATGTATCTAATTCAAAGCTAATTGATAAACCTTCTCAGAGGAATTAGTAATGTAATATCAAAATAATCGTTAAAGTCCATTCAGCGGTTCTGGAGATCCTTTACTACAAACGTAATATGACACCGATCGGGACTTTGCTCTATAGATACTATGTAAGGATTCCTAAACAATTCCTTCTCTCTATAAGATAATATAGAACCTAAGCCAATCAATAAAATTAGGAAAAAATATTTCAATTTTAACTATCACTTTGTATTAAAAAATAATAATGAAAAAGATTAATTATATCTGCTTGAAGGCGTTGTGATAGGGTTACATCATTTCTGGATATGTAAACAGTAAGGTAGTTCAAATTAATAAAATTAATTAAAAAAAAAACTGTTGAACTTAGTCCTGTTAATGTTTTTCCCATCTACACCTTATTCTCATTGTATGTGATTTTATTCAGATTTTTCTGAGCGATATTTTCGGAGATAAAGCTGCGGATAGCAACTATTGGCGTTTTCCCATTTGACCCCCCAAAACTAACCTCTCAAAGTCGAAATTCAGCTTTTTAAGTTCTGGTCTGTATTTGGGCCACTAATTGCTACAACTGTTCCAAATTTCAATAGTCTACGTCAAATAGTCTCTGAGAAAAAGGCCTGTGACAGACAGACAGACAGAACCGAGAAACCTCCTGGGATTCATTTCTCTGTCGGGGTCAGCGGTCTCTGTACAGGTTCGATGGCAACATCCTTATGGGCACAATAGAGTAGACCCACACATTTGGTATAAGTGAGCAGTGACTATAAGCTTCCGTTTACCTAATCGTTGTTTTTTAGTGTCCCACACTTCAATTGTTAAAATTTGAGCTTTCCTTCCTGAACCCTTCCATTGCTACTTTAAATAGTTTTGACAACACTCACTTGCAAAACTTTCCATTAACTTTGGAAACTTTTGAATAGAATGACCCTTAACTCAAAGAAGGACACTTCTAGCATCGAATCCAATTTATTTACTTTCTGCGGTTTAACCCACAAAAAGAAAAATCAATTTCCTTAAAATCTAACCAAACAAGGTCCATGTACGTTAAACTCATACGCGTACATATGTTACATAAATGTTTATGTATATACTCAACTTAAAATAATATCCTCAAATCATTGTTGATTGCTTCCTTTATGAACGCCAGTGGGGAAGGGATTGTCTGGTGTGGTTTCTGTTAACATTTCCAATTTAACCGCATGAGCATTACCATACTTCTGTGTGTGGATGTCTTAAGTCCTCACAAGTAACATTTACATTTGGTAAGCGTTGAAGACATCAAATGTTTTATAGATTTCAAATCGCCCAGTAGTTGTCAGCAATACAAAAATACAAACTACTCCTATGCGTATTTTTAGCAACACGAATTAATTCTGATTTAAGCGGAAATTAAAAAAAAAACATTTGAATGATGTATTTCTTCACAGGACCTTGTGCGATAGCCTCGACCCACATACACAGGCAAAATACAAATGATTGCCTTGCCATTCTGTTTATTGGGCAATTGAATTGCTGACATTGAACCTTTCCTGGTCAGAACCAGAAGAGATGCTATGCGGGTAGAAATTAAGGAAGTCGAAGGAGAAAGAAAATATTAAGTTCACTGCGAAGAGGGATGAATTCGATCGAAGGAAATTCTACATCATTTCGCAATGGCATAAAGTTTTGCCATTTGCAAGGGTCAAATAATTTTCGACTTGGGAGTGATTTGATTATTATCCAAGTTTAAATGGCTTTATAACCCGACTTAATGGGTGTCCTGTTTAATCCCTTTTAAATTTCAACGAAAAGAGTATTAGGAACATGTTTCCCAGGCTGAATTGGCGACATTAGGTTATTTGAAGTTTTAAGGATAATCACATGAATTGCCAAGGGGCTTTCTATGTAAAATTGTATTCACTCCTTAGTCATAAGTCTTGGTTACTGTTTGTTTCTCTGATACTTGGAAAAGTTTAGTGAGGATATCCTTAAAGATACTGCATGGTTAATCTGTAACTAGAAAACCCTCCCTTTGTAAAAGTTAAATTATCTTAACTGTTGGGCGCCAGTTAATTTTTTTTTACTTGATTTGGACTATGTCCAATTGGAATAAGAAATAACCTTTTAGTTTACTGTCTACACAAGACCGATTCTTTATTTTTAAAAAAGATTTTAATCAACTTAAAAGTTAAAACAGCCAAGACACTGACGCTGCAGCTCGGATTACAAAGCAAATTAAATTAAAAATAAACTGCATCGGAATCGGGTATTCTTTGGGAACGAAAATAATAATTTGAAAGAGTGAATAATATTTCAAAGGTAAGTGGAATTTAATGAAATGAAAAAAAAAATAAAGAATGTGTTACCAGAAGAATTCTTTATCCTTGAGTACATATTTATAAACTTTTAAGAATTATATGTACATTATAGAAAAAAATAATACTTTAACGGAAGTCTGTGTGTTGAAAGGTCCAATAAAAGCTGTATAAATGTCCCTTCCGAAGTTATTGGTTATTTGGTTATTAATCTTTTTACGTAGTTAGGTAGTTAACCTTACATATAACCCCCAGTATGAGTATGATCGAGCGACAACCGCACAGTACACATATTATCTAATGTAAATTTCGATTGTGCAAAAAAGCTGTTTTTTATCTCGAGCAATTTTTAGCGCTCTGGTACAATTTTCATTTTCCAACTGACCAAAAAAGCACTTTTTTTTTTGCTCTAGATCAATTTTCGTGAATCTCGGATTCTACTCGAGATTCACACCTACTTGCACTAATACCAAAACATTCAAATCAATGCTCATAGTGCCTGGCTACACGATCATTTCCATACCGATTCTTTTCAGTGAGACAGGTAGATTTTATGTGAGCTAAAACGAGAAGGGTTGATTTCACCAAGCACACACCGAAAATCCGATTTGATAATAATTCTCGGTGGAAGATGCATGTTATTTTCTCAAAGCGTTTCATTTCTCATACATTTTTTCATTTCTTTCCGACCGTCGGAGGGTTCACATCACGGAAAACTCCAAAAAAGAATTCGCTGTGCAGGATGGAGCACGGAGATTGTGTGTTCTGTTTTCAAAGTGTTTCCCTCAACACATTTTGTGTGTAGCCACGGGGAAATTTTCAATACCTAGTATAGTAGTATGCCATTGACCGTGTAGCCAGGGCCATAGGCAATATTTGAAAATTAAGTCCAAAACTTGCGTTTCCAAAGAGCCGGGTGACCAATATTTCGTTCAACCCGTCTGCAATGAAAATAATCGCTAACAATCGTCTGAATGCTAGAGTAGCGCCAAAAGAGTTTGTGTGCGTACTAAGCTGATTCACTGACTGCGCTGAGCTCTCGTTCGTGCCGCCGCCCTTTGATACACAGAAATGTAACGGTCTGTTACTTGTAATCTGTTTTCTACATTTCTTCGCTCAGTTCTGTGTGTTAAAAGACTGCACGTTACAGTGGGGTAGGACATTTCAAATTAAATAGAAAAAGTGTTTTGTACATTTGTTATAATGAATGAAAATGAAATTGAAATAAAACATTAAAGTAATTCAATTGATTTTACGTTGAATTAATAAATAAATATATTTATGTGAAATTATGCAAATATATGTATGTAGGAATAAAAACAGAATGCGCGCCGATTATAATTCAAAATTTGGTTTTTTATTCAAACGTTATAATTATAATGTTTGAATAAAAAACCAAATTTTGAATTATAATCGGCGCGCATTCTGTTTTTATTCCTACACATTTGGGGGCTCAACAAAAACCTTAAACAAAAAAAAAAAAAAATTATAAAAATAATAAAATTCTACATATTATAATGGAAAACCTAACGGTGGAACAATTAAAAGCTGAATTATCGCGATTGGGTCTGGATACCGGTGGGGTGAAAGCAGTTTTGATAGCGAGGTTGACGGAGGCGTGCAATCGACAAAATTCGCAGGTAGTAGTAGCAGACGAGGACACCAGTGACAGAACAACAGGCGGCGAGCAGAATAATTCTGACAGAGCAGCAGAACAAGGACGGATTGCTTCTACTAGTGGGGTTGGTAAAACCACGTGCTGAAGAAGAAAAGTGCTGAAGAACAAGTTCGGATGGCTTCTACTAGTGGGTTTGGTAGAACCATAGGGCAAAGCCAAAATAAAAGTACAGTCAACCCAGAATATACAGAACCTTTGATTCGTTTTTCTCTTAAAGACATAGAAAGCTTGGTCTCTAAATTCAGTGGCGATGACGGTCTTTCGGTAAATTCGTGGTTTGCAGAATTCGATGAAATCACTTCGTTATTAAATTGGTCGGATCTTGAAAAACTATTATTTGCTCGAAAACAGCTCATCGGATCAGCAAAGTGTTTTATGAAAACGTGTTCATGTCGGTCGTATAACGAATTTAAACAAGCCTTGTGTACAGAATTCCAAAGAACCCTTTGTAAAGCAGACATTTACTCCCAGTTACAAAATCGAAAAATGAAGCGGGAAGAAAACTTTCGCGAATATGTCTATAAAATGAAAGAGATTTCTCAATTAGCCGATGTTGATGAGAATTCCCTAATTCATTATATCATAAACGGCGTCTCTGGAAGTGAACAACATAAATTGATTTTATACGGTGCTAAAAATTTGGCTGAATTAATGGAAAAATATGAAATTTTTTTGAGGTTAAAATCTAATATGGGTTATAACAATGGCGGTAATGGTTGGCAAGGTAGTAGCGGTATCGGGCGTCATGTGAGCAAAACTAGCAGCAACTTTAGCGGTAGTCGTAAAACGTCATACGACACTTTGCGTTGCTTTAATTGCGGTTCTTCTGAACACCAACGTCGGGATTGCAAATCAGACACAAAGTGCTTTAAGTGCAACGGTTCGGGGCACATGTCTAAAAACTGTCCAACCAAATCTACTGCAAAGACAAACGTCATTTCGGTATTAAATTCTAAACAAATTTTCATAAATAATATTGTTTTCCACGCGTTAATTGATACCGGTGCGCAGATCTCATTACTTCGAGAAAATAGTTTTAATAAGCTGCGAAAATTTACTGAGTTGCGAAAGCAAAACACGCGGTTAGTCGGCCTAGCTTCTGCTGGTTGTTGTACTTTGGGCGCATTTGATGCTGTAGTTAAAATTGACAATTTCGAGCTTGAAACAGTGATCAACGTTGTGCCGAATAATGCTATCCAGGTCGATGTGATTGTGGGAAATGATATAATATCAAAAGCGAAAGTAGTATTTAACAATGGAGACCCAACATTCCACTACGAGGTGGAAGAAAACTGTATCATGAACATTCAAGTTGAAGACAGCAACGAAGTGAACGCACCATTTAAGCTGGTACCAGTTGTGCAAGATATAATTAAGAATTATAACCCTGAAAATGTAAGTAACTGTCCAATAAATATGTCATTAACATTGATTAACGAAACCCCTTTTCATTTTTCGCCACGTCGCCTTCCGATTAACGAGAAAGAGATCGTCAAGCAACAAGTGGATCTTTGGTTGAAGGAAAATATAGTACGACCATCGTTTTCTCCTTTTGCTAGTCAAGTCGTGGTAGTCAAGAAGAAAGATGGTTCACCGCGAGTCTGCATTGACTATAGGCGTTTAAATGCAAACACAGTGAAGGACCGATTCCCTTTACCAACGATCGAGAGCGTTTTGGACAACCTTCAACACGGACGAATATTCTCAACACTTGATCTCAAGAATGCATATTTTCACGTGCCAATTGAGGAAGGAAGCCGCAAATATACAGCGTTTGTAACAACTGATGGACTGTACGAGTTTAACCGGGTACCTTTTGGGTTATCCAACGCACCAGCTGTTTTCGTGCGGTATATACATACTGTATTCAGAGACTTGGTAAGTCGGAATATTGTTTGCATGTATTTAGATGATCTTATTTTATGCGCACATAATGTACCAGAAAATCTGAAAAAACTTAAGATTGTCCTTGAAAGAGCGGCAGCGCATAATTTAATTTTCAACTGGAAAAAATGTTTTTTCTTTCAAACAAAAGTGACGTTTCTCGGGCATGTAGTAGAAGGTGGTATGCTTCGGCCGTCTGCAGAAAAGATAGATGCAGTTGCTAGGTTTCAGGAGCCTAAAACCCTTAAAAAACTCAAGGAGTTTTTAGGACTTACAGGTTTCTTTAGGCGGTTTGTAAATGCGTACTCAATCCTGGCAAAACCGCTAACAGACCTAACCAAGAAAGGAACCAAGTTTATTATTGGAGAAGCCCAAAGAAAAGCCATTACCATACTGAAGCAATCTTTAACTAACAATCCAGTACTGAATATATACTGTCAAGGTGCAGAAACCGAACTGCACACAGACGCTAGTCAGGTGGGAATAGCCGCAATTTTGTTCCAAAGGAGTAGTGACAATCAACTGCACCCAATTCATTATTATAGTCGAAAAAACAGTACTTGTGAGGAAAGATGGCATAGTTACGTTTTAGAGGTCTTCGCAGTTTTCAAAGCTTTCGAGAAATTCCGAATTTACTTGATGGGGATAAAATTTAAAGTAGTGACGGACTGTGTAGCTTTTCGGCAAACAATCAACAAGCAGGAATTACCAAATGCAGTAAGAAGGTGGATTTTGTACATGCAGGATTTCGATTACGTTGTTGAGCATCGTCCAGGCAGCAAGATGGCTCATGTAGATGCCTTGAGTAGGTCCCCAATCGTATATATATTGCAGCAGGAAATCTTAGCTAGGATACATAAAGCGCAGGTAGCAGATGAATTTATTTCATCTATAAAAGAAATACTGAAGGAAAAGGAATATGACAACTTTGTGATGCGGGGTGAATTATTGTTCAAAGACTTAAATGGTTTTATGCTTTTAGTGGTACCTCGAAGTATGGAGTCGGAGATTATTAGAATGAAACACGAAGAGGGACATTTTGGCCTCATAAAAACAGTTCATTTGATATCTCGTGAGTTCTATATCCCAAAGCTGAAAGAAAAAGTCGAACGTCGTATTTCTAACTGCGTGAAATGCATCCTTGCCAACAACAAGGCCGGCAAGCAAGAAGGCTTCATCCAACAGTTGGAAAAAGGTGATAAGCCTTTTGATACATACCACCTAGATCACATAGGTCCGATGGACTTAACCACTAAGCAATACAAATACATTCTTACAATCACCGATGGGTTTTCAAAATACATTTGGCTCTATCCAACAAAAACCGTTACGGCAGAGGAGACACTGAGGAAAATCAAAGAGCAGCGGCAGCATTTTGGCAACCCAAGGCGAATGATAACGGATAGAGGAAGCGCATTCGTATCAAACATATTCAAGGAATTTTGCTTGGAAGAAAATATCGAACATATACTAATAACGACAGGAGTTCCGAGAGGAAACGGACAGGCAGAACGGTCCAACAGAGTCGTTATCGAAGTCCTTAGAAGATTAACTCAAGAATCGCCGGATAAATGGTACAAATTTATCTCAAGGGTGCAAATCGTTTTGAACAGTACACTTCAGCGGTCTATCAATCGTACGCCTTTCGAAGTATTGTTTGGCATTCCGATGAGAAAGAAGGACGACATCGAAATATTTGATTTGGTCAAGCAGGAACTAATAAAACAACAAGAGACCGAAAGGGAAAGTATTCGCCTTGATGTCCGTCAACAAATTCAAAAAATACAGGCAGAAAATCAAAGGACATATAACCGTAAACGAAGAGCAGCAAGAGAGTACAAGATCGGAGATCTTGTCGCGATTAAAAGAACGCAGTTTGCAGCCGGTAATAAACTTTTTCCTTCTTTTCTAGGTCCTTATAAGGTAATTTCGAAGGGCAAATCTGATCGCTACAACGTAGAGAAAGCATCACCACACGAGGGTCCTCATAAGACTACGACAAGCTGTGACTTTATGAAACTATGGCAAAATGAAGATGGAAGCGAAGATGAACTTATGGCAGAAGTTAGTCCATCATCCGAGGCGGATGAATTGTAGGATGGCCGGATGTAGGCGCTATTATACCAACATATATTACACACATTTATTACTACCTATTTACTTTTACTATTACCAATTATCTATTTTAAACAACATATTACACATACTGTAAATAAGTGTAAACACAGCTTAACATTAATATGAATTCGCTCTTTAACTAAATTAAATTCGCTCACTTTAATTTCATATTCTATGTAGTATGAAGCATAACTATATACACTTTACATTCAGCTGAGCCGTCAAGCCGTTAAGAACTAAGTAGTTTACCTAGCTGAAGTCAAAAACTCTTTTCTTTTTGCATTTCTTTTCATTAATATTTCATTATAATTATAACGTTTGAATAAAAAACCAAATTTTGAATTATAATCGGCGCGCATTCTGTTTTTATTCCTACATGTATGTATAGCGTGTATAGCTTTTAAGTTAATTTATAAACATATGTATGTATGTACATGTATGTACGTTTTTGATCTTGAGACATCTTTTTTTTTCTAATAGGGTCACCCCACCCAAAACTAATATTTGTAATGTGTATAAGCCCATTGAAGTGGCATTCAACACTATTTTAATTACTTGTATACATAAATACAGAATGTCACAAATATTTCTTATATTCTATACTAAAGTAATAATTAATTTATATATTAAGATTTGTGAATTTATAAGAATTTATAGGAAATAAAATTATATCTATCTATCTATCTATCTATCTATCTATCTATCTATCTATCTATCTATCTATCTATCTATCTATCGTTTAATTAAGTTAAGCCAAATGTACGTACATGTGAATGAAAATATTTACGAAATGAGATTTAGGGTGGTGCCTGTTGACACATTACATGGAGGCGTTACAATATTTATTATTTTTCTTTTTTTTACTTATTTCCTTTTACGAACCAGATGTCTCAAGATCAATCTCGTTTGTTTTCCATCCAGTATGTAAAATCTGAAATCTGAGAGTAAAATCTGGAAAGCCCAATCGAAAACGACATAAGATGTTCATTTTCGTTCCAACTCGCGTATCTGTCAAAAATTAAAGAAGATGGCCGCCAACTGTGACCCACGTGAACTTTATTTGCATGTAATTTTTTTTTTTTTTTTTAATTTTTGAAATCTGTGCTTTAAGCCATTTTGAATGATATTCGGCATGATATATTTTTCAGAAATTTTTTCTTTCGAGTTAAAATTTTGCCCGCCCTGTATAGTTGTTTCACAATATTTTTCAAAGATAAGTTGTCCCAAATATGTGGACCACCGTAATGTATGCTAAATTTCAGGTTTCTAGGCAGAACGTTTCTCGATGCTTTTATCGTGACAAATATTTAAGAGCTAGAGCGAACTTATAATGGTTCCGTATTGCCACATGGGTACGGAACCTTAAAAAACTATGAAAATACAAATATAGGTAAATAAATTTGAATTAATTTTTATAAAAAATCATTAATATTTATTCGTCGGACATTAGTTTTTAGCTGCTTTTTAACGAATTTTTATTATTTAAAATTGTAGTAAAAAAATACAAACACTTTGGTGACAAAATCATCAAAATCGGTCAAGTACTTTTAGAGATATTGAATTATTTCCGCAACGTGAGCTCAAACTTTAGTACAGTTTTTTTTAATAATTTTTAACCCATTACCTGCCAAGCATATTAAAAATGAAAATAAATGAGAGATATTTTTTTAGTAGTTTATTTATTGTATTATGTTACCAAAAATGCATTTTTATAAAAAAAAAAAGTTGTACTTTGGGTAGAAGGGGGTGTACTCAAGTGAGTACACTGGCTCTATACGGGTGCAAAAAACTGAAAACTTATCCTACGTATGGTATTGCTTGAAGCATTCTTTCTCAACGCAAAGAGTTGTGCTACACTTCTCACATATCCAACGAACTCGGTTATGGCATATCTTGCATCTTAGCTGATTTGGAACCCGTTTGGGAAAATGGCCTCCCTCGCTGAGTACGATACTTCTTGGAACGTTCGGTTTATTTGGAACTTTTTTCGGAGGAATCGATCGTAGATAAGTCCTTGTTATGGATCTAATGAAAGACAGAAGATCACCGCTTTCACTCGTATTCAAGCAATGCAGACGCCAAGCGTTCACTGCCATAGAGTTTATCATATGAGTAAATAGCGGCCACCACCACTTCTTTCCCCTTATTTGGATACGATAGGTATTCACAAATTGATCATGAAGATCGACTCCTCCCATGCTTTTGTTATAAGCGGCAAGTGGCCTTGGCTGAGGTACATCCACTTTTCGCTTCTCTAATTGTGACCACCTTTTAACTTTTCCATAAGGCTCAAGCTTATCGTAGTTTGTTGCGATTGTAACCACTGCATTGTCTTTCCAACGAACTATCAATATGCCATTATTTTGATCGTATTTATGATGAGAGTAGCCACGTTGGTTTTTGCTCACGCTTTGCAATGATTCCAAAGGACATTTTTTCGTTCTGTTATCTCTAATAGTACCTGTGGCACGAAATCCCTTGTTGCGAAGGGTAACCAATAGATCGTAGCTCGTGAAATAGTTGTCAAAGAAGACGATGTGGTCACTTGGCTTTTTAACAACTTCCAGTAGATCAAGAACCACACGTGATCCAAGCGGTATGGTCTTATTTAAATTCTGTACATTTTTAGCACCGCAATATGTGTCGAAGTTGTAGCAGTAGCCATCACTGCTACACAGCATCCAGTCCTTGAAGCCAAATCGAACTGGTTTTCCACGGATGAACTGCTTGGCCGAGTGATGTCCGAAATACTTTACCATCGCTTCGTCAATCGATAGCATTTCATGGAAGAATCCCCACTGCTGATATTTTTTGCATAGCAAATTCATCAACGGTCTTACCTTAGCCATCTTGTCGCTTCTGTCTATAGTGCTATTGCTAGCCAGATGTAGAAAATGCTTGATTTCTTTGAAGCGATTTCGGGACATTGCATTCGCCACCAGTGGAACACGGGTATCTTCGTCCAGGCACCAATACATAGATTCCTGTGGTAAGGAGTGATAGCATTATGCCGATAAATTTTTTTAAATCCTCTTTGGAAAATGAAAAATTGTGGCAGTTTTGGTCACAAGCGTAAAGAAGGGTTTGTTCCACGATTAGTTTTGTAACATCGTTGTCAAAGAATTGTTCAAATATTTGAACCGGTCCTTCTAATTTTTCTTCTACGTTGACCAAATTCTTAAAAAAGTGATGTGTTACACATAAAATCCAGGAACATCAGCCGGAAGCCTTGAATCTTGCAAATTTTCTACATCTATATCCTCTTCATCAGTTTGGATGTCCACATCTGGTGGAACAATAACTATATCCACTTGATTTCCATCAACAGGCAAATCATCCAAAGCCATGGATAAACCTGGATATCGTTTGCCATAAAAATTGCGGCAGTTTATTGACTTGAATTCCATGTATCTAACAATTCAAAAAAAAAATAATAAAATTGAGTGCATTCGCCCACTGTACTCAAACGAGTACACCACATTTCCAAAAGACTTACCAGCTTATTAGTTGACTCTTTTTTTATTTTTTATTTTTGTTTTATTTTTGTTAAGCTTTACTAAAGAGGGTTTAGTTCGATTTTTTAACAGGTTGTTTTTTATTTGACTGCCGCAGAAGATTTTCTCTAGTATTACACAAAAATTCGTGAATTTAAAAAATTGAAATCTTTACTATTCACCCAAAATTTGAAAAAGAACATGTACCAAAACACGGCTTCTGTATATGTTCATACAGATGACATTGTTTGCATTGAGGTCAAATGAATGAAAATGCATCGCCTACTTTCGCAGAAAAACGTAATTAAAAGTTTCAAAAAATATGTACTCAACCGAGTACAATGGCAGGTAATGGGTTAAACAGTCGAGGAGTGTCAAACGGTGCATGATGAAGCAAACTATACTGAACATTGTTGACGCGTGAAAAAACGATCACCCCTGTTTTCGGTAAATCTGTGACGAATTCCGCTGTATAAGCGGAATCATCAATCTTGGGTTTCAAAGCATATACTCGTATGTGCATACATTACTTACTTACTTACTTAGGGGTGGACCAACCTAAACCAACAACCGCTGGTTGGATGCTGTTGTAGGCACTGACTGGCTTTAACCAGGCAAAGCCCAGTATTGTAACTGTATATATCAACTGTGCTTATTTTACCTCCAAGTGGTAGCCATCGGATACAGCTTGCTGAGCTTGTAAGCCCGAGTACTGATCAAAAGAAAAAAACATCACGTCAAAAGAAAAAAAACATTATGATTCCGGTAAGGTGCTCCATCTGCAACTGGTAGTTGCTCTCTAATTTTCGCTTAGCAAGTTCCATATTTAAATTATTTTGGGAAATAAGTTGAAGTGCATTCCTCCATATCAACTTTGGGAGTAGTCCCAGTAAAGAGCTAGTATCAGACAGGAAATTAGAGATTTGTTCCCTGAAAAGGTGACCGTTAATACGAGTCGTCCGCTAAACAGGGTGTCCGCTAATGAGAGATTTCACTGTACATACATATGTATATAGTATACCACTAGTAGTAGTAGTAGTAGTAATGAAAACTTTATTTAAAAGAAAAAAATACTTAAATTAACTATTACAATTTGATAAACTTTAATATGGTTTGGCCCAAGGCCGTCTACCAGATTGACAATTCGTTAAATAAATTTTGCTTTCATAATTTAATACATATGTACATATGGATATTTAGAAGTCGCCTTCAATAATACGTGTTCTGTAATTAAGTGCGCTTGCAGCGTATCTATACAATACTCCCCAACCAAATTCACCGTTTAAAATGTTCAGAGCATCATTCATATCCATTGTGTTTACACCAAAGTATCTCACACGAAACTCGCATAAGATAGGACATCTAGCAATAAAATGGTAAACATCCTCCCTTTCTTGTAGGTTACACAGGTCACAAAGTATTGGCTGGTCAGGACGGTGTGGGATGTAATTTAAGTTGATTATTTCACCTCTTACTTTAAAAATTAAATTAATCATCTTCAGCGGAAAGCGATTAAGGAAGTACGTGTGTTCTTGAAGATTATAATTCAGTTGACTGTAAAGCATTCTATGTTGCGAAGTTATTGCTTCCGTTTTACATTGGTCGTACAAAGTGCAACTTACTATCTCTAACAGTTTTGTAAAAATCTTCCTTAAGTCAGCAGTGCTAATGTCCGCGGGAATGCTCACATTTTCACCAATGTTATCCCCCAACTCTTCCCACTTTTTGATGAGATTTCGGCTTGTTGATATAGCTTTCCTGAGCACTAGTCTAGGGAGCCGTTCCTCTTCCGTTTCCAGTACTTTTATGACATATTCAAAGTGCAGTTTAAGCGTGTCTAAAAATAGGGGTGTCACTGTTGTTTCCAAATTCAGCATATAATTTGGAGTAGACTTTGCTAACCTAAAAATGCGTTTCAGAAAATATCTCAGGAATCTTTCAACCTCTTCAAACCGGCAGTACCCCCAAACTTGTGCACCATACAGTAGTATAGAGACAGCAGTCCCACGAAATAATTTAAGCTTAGACCTGTGATCAATGTATTTATTATTGATGATATGATATGATTGATATTGTATATGATATTGATTTATTATTATTGATGGTCCCATACTGAAGAAACAGCTCTTTTCGCCTCGGCTAGTTTAAGTTGGAGATGCTTTTTCATACTAACATTCGTCGTAATTAGTACGCCTAGATACTTATATTCCCGAACTATTGAAACAGTCTCTCCTTTGTAGTTCCATTTTTCATTACGGGCAAATCTACCGCCACCAGCTCTGAATATCATAATTATAGATTTCTCTAGGTTCACAGACAGATTCCAAAGTTCACAATAACTCTCAAGTCGCTTGATCGTTCGCTGCATTCCTTCAACTGATTCCGAAAGAAAAACAATATCATCGGTGAAAAGTAGTCCTGGTATCTGCCAACTTCCAAACTGAATTCCTCCTCCGATAGCCTCTACAATATCATTTATGAATAAGATCACAGCCTTGTTTGACTCCCATGTGCGTTTCAAAGTCCTCAGATACAAGTTCGCCATCCCATCGCTTTCAATAAAACAACAATTTTGCTAGAGATTCCTATATTATGCAGCTTATAAAAAAGTGTTTCGCGTGCAATCGAATCAAAGGCAGCACGAAAGTCGACGAAAAAAGCATATAACTTCTTGTTCTTTATTTTGTAGCTCACCACAATATTAGTCAGGGTGAATATTTCGTCTAAGGTTGAATAGCTTCTCCCAAATCTAGCTTGAAATTCATTCAATATTTCCTTGTTATCAATCCACTGCGTAAGTCTATTGACGATTAAAGTACTAAACAACTTAACTGACGTATTTAGGAAAGAAATGCCTCGATAATTTTCAGGGTTGTCGTACGATCCTTTCTTGTTTCGAGGAAAAATTATTGCCCTTTTAAAGCTTTCTGGCACACTCGCTGTTTCAAATATTCTATTGTATTCGTTGGTTAATGCGGACAGAAATTCAACTGAACAATTTTTATAGAATTCTACTGGTACTCGGTCGTCTCCTGGTGCTTTACCAACTTTAGATCTTTTGATTACCATCTGTACTTCAAAAACTGTAAATGGAGTATCTAAAAGCTCATCTTCAAAAAGTGGTGCCGCAAACTGTGGTAGAGGTGAAAATTGAGGAGCGTCGAGCAGATTCTTAAAATAGTCTCGGAGTTCGGATGCTTGTAAGGATGATGCAAATATATTATTTCTCCCGTTGATAGTCGCTTTCGAAAATTCTGCGGAGGATCTCGGTGAATTTAAGACGGCTACGGCTTGTTGCTCCAGATGTTTTATTTTGGCAGAACAGAGAAGTTTAAAATCCCTATTGGCAACTGCATATATATTTTTGAAAAATGAGTAATTGTATTTCCTTAAGAGCCTTAGAAGCGAAAAAGATAGTATGCCACTACAACATGTCAAAGGGAGACCAATATAGGTATGTATGTATCTTTGTTAGTCATTTGGCACACTTCCATATAATGTCATAAGAAAATGCTCCACAGATGTTATATAACCGTTATAGCGAAGACCTTTTCTCTAGCTCCAGGGAATTGCAGCTATTCGCATTGCCCAACGTTAATTGGATATCTTCGAAATTTATGATCGCAATGTTAGGTATCAGAAGTCCAATAAACAAAAAAGAATTTACATAGATGTTCGTTTAAATTCCTTTTCATTTTACTATTTTTGCATGTCTTCCACCTTATAAACGGAAAACGAGTCAAGGAAGTGAGCTTAAGTTAAATTCCTATTTGCCCTTGTATTACATTTTCATCAGGATGCATGAACGAATGAATGAATGTATCTTAATGTGGCACTTGTGCGAAACCCTGCCGTAGCAAAGGTAATAAATCAGACACCACCTGGGCCATGTGTTATCGAAAGGAAAAGAGTGTTGGAAAATCATCTCTGCAGTATTTTCAAATAGGTAAGGATTCCAACCGAAAGGCGATATGAACTAAGCTCGTAAGAGAGTGTTACTTACGCGGAAGTCCTACATGGTGTGCTGTCATATTCTTGTTAGGTTGGTTACTTTAGAATGGCGCTATTTATCAATTGAAATACTTTTTTATTCGAATTATTTTTTCAACTTCCTCTTTAACTTTATTTGAGTATAAGATTTATTTCATATTTTTATTAAATTTATAAAACGGTAAAGTAATATGATGTACAGTGCCGTTCGAAAAACGTTGCTCAAACTATTTTTTTTTTCGAAGTTTAGCGAATTGATTGCAATAACTACATATTTTTTAATGAGGTTATGTTTTACTAGGTATTTTCAAACGTTTCATGATACTTTACCGGAAAATGTTTTTTTGGGCCGCAGTGCTGCCAGACATCTCGGAACATCTCAGGTCAGTACATCTCGGAACATCTCAGTGGGTCATCTCAGGTAAGTATAGCTCAGAACATCTCAGTGGGTCTGGAAAGATATTCATTAAAAGTTTGTTTTTACAATTCGTCGTCAGAAGTGTCATCGAAAGCGCAACCAGGGCTTCTTCATGTCATCGGCACTCATGGTGGTCTTTCTTGGGCCCTGTGTTTCCCCTACCTTCTCTACCTCGTATCTTTGTTACGTTACCAAACTGTGTACGTCTGATTGCCACCAAATCTCCTGTTTGATAGAGTACGGCGGGCTTCCTTTTCTTGTTAAAGGTTTGTTGATTTTAACGTTGAACCTTTTCAATTTGCTCCCTCGACTCTTCTCTGATTTGATCACGTTCTTCATCGAAGATATTGATGAATTATGTAGCTATGGTTGCGGCGATATGTCCGTCGTCTTTGGTGCGCATTTTTACTGCGAACATTACTTCGAAGACACTTTTCTCGATACAACGGCTGACCGTGCTGTTGAGAAAAGTTTGGATTTTATTAGTAAAAGTAAACCAGCGTAATTACTTACTTAAATGGCGCTACAGTCCGGGGTGAACCAAGGCCTCAACCAACAACCTCTTCCAGCTAACCCGGTCTTCTTTTTTGAAGTTATGGCAAAGCCGAGGTAGACAAAGTAAACAAGCTATCAGGTTTATTAAGTGAAAGTTTCGTCAATATAGGAATAATGCTTCTGTGAATGCTCTCGACTTGACGGGAACTCCCGTCGTAATTAGAGTGTGGCTTATTTCGTGATCCTGGCAGTAGTCAGCAAAACTATTAGAGGTCGATAGAAAACCAGCAACGAATAACCAACCAACCGCACACCACCAACCCGATGTTCTGATGTTATGGTTTATTCTCTTTCCCTAGCTAAGATTTTTTGTTATTAAAGGGACGAAGGAATTCGAGTAGGGGTTAGAGTACAATGGACCGCTTTAGCGTCTGAGTGCTCAGAATGTTAATGTATCATCCTATATATCACCATCACAAAATACCCTTTTCTGAAATCATTAATCAGAAATTGGTACAACCTATCGAACCCAAAAATCATGTCAATTTGCTTTTAAAGTTTAACTACGTGCATATTTCAATTAGTATTAATTGAAATAACCATAAATCAAAAGAAAACGTACAAACTTTTAAAGCCATCTTAATTGCGCTGTCAAGTTCTTTGCTTTTTTAGTTTTTCGTTGTTTTTCTTACATTAACTTTACATAATTGACTCGCTAACCTAAACAGGAATGCCTTCTAAACGAACTAGAGCGCTCTCCAATGAAGTTATGCTCTTGAAAGCTCCGCCATTGTTAACCCAACATCGTTAATATACTATTTATAATATTATTTCCCTAGAGGTTATGCAAATGAGTATGCTATACATTGCACACATTTACGAGTTCAGTATATATAAACACTTAAGGAAGCCTTCAGTTTGGGTGGGATGCCAGTTTCAGGAAAAGAGGAATTGAAAGGATGTTTACTGAGTAGAGAACATTTATTTTCCTTACACACAAACCACAGGCAAAGAGAAAGCCATTGACCTCCTTATACATACATACTCGTATGTATTAATAGGATTTATTTATATCTGTATGTAAATATGTACTTTTTGTCAGTTGAAAAATAGTGAATTCTGCTTGCAGGAGAAGAGGCTGATATGCTACGCCCAATCAAAAATATGGCATCCTGAGTATTTATTTGGTCCAATCCGTATACTCTCTACGATATCTTGTAAGGTATATTTTTTAATTTACAATTATGAGGAAAGTATTTGGGTATTTTACCGAATTTTTGACGAATAAAATGCAAATGTTCCATATTGATATCTGTCATCTACAGTGGCCGTATCTGGTAATTTTTCCTCTGTGTGCTTCATTCAGTGTTACCTCTGAGAATTTTCAAAAAGTCGCAAAAAAAGTCGCACAGACTAAAAGAAAGTCGCAAATAAAGTCGCAGAAAATTCAAAAAAGTCTCAAAATATAAATTGAAATGTTCTTGGCTGTGGGACCTTTTTTGGGGGGTATTCAGTATGTCAGGTGTTTTATTTAATTTAAACATTAATTAATAAGAAGCTAACAAATCCATATTTATTTTGAATATTGATATAGGAAGTATGTACACATATTTATTTTATTTTGAAAACAAAATAAACAAACAATAAAAAAAACGTAAATAAATATAATTATAGAACTTTTTTTTTAAACAAAGTAAAATATACAGCTTATAAAAATAATTTTTTTCCGAGTCACCAATATGTGACTATTAATTAAAACTTGGGACGTTTAGGTTTTTTTTTACACCTTTGTGGATTGTTGGTAGAGGTGGAACCGTGTCACCTTATCACTACGGCCACAGATGGGCCTAATGTGATTTCCTCCACTTATACATGATGTACATACATATGTAGGCCCGTTATGATAACATATAATTATAAAATGTCTTTGATGAGCGAGCCGTCAGGCACATATGTACATAAAGGGTGATTTTTTAAGAGGTTGAGAACTTTTTTTAAAAAAAAAACACAAAAAATTCGAAAAAATGAATGAAATATTTATTTGAATCGATAGTTTGAACCTTGCAATTTAATGTTTAAAGATAATTTCATGCAAATGTTGACCGCGGCTGCGTCTCAGGTAGCCCATCCGCTGAGTCCAATTTTGGCATACTCTTTCACACATATCGGCCGGTATCTCACGAATGAATGCATGGATGTTGGCTTCCAGTGCGTCAATCGAAGCGGGCTTGTCCCTATAGACATTAGCCTTGACATACCCCCACAAAAAATAATCTAATGGTGTCAAATCGCACGATCTAGGCGGCCAATTGACCGGCCCGAAACGTGAAATTAACGGTTCACCAAACTCGCCTCGCAATTGCGCCATTGTTTCGCGTGCTGTGTGGCATGTGGCACCGTCTTGTTGAAACCACATATCATGCAAGTCAAGAACTTCCATTTCGGGCAAAAAAAAGTTTGTTATCATCGCTCGGTAGCGTTCACCATTGACAGTAACGCTGCGATTCGCATCATCTTTGAAGAAATATGGCCCAATAATGCCGCCGGCCCATAAACCGCACCAAACAGTGGCTTTTTCGGGATGCATTGGTAGCTGTTGCAATGCTTCTGGCTGATCTTCACTCCAAATGCGGCAATTTTGCTTATTTACGTACCCATTCAACCAAAAATGAGCCTCATCGCTGAACACAATTTTTCGATAAAAAAGCGGATCCTCGGCCAGCTTTCCAAGAGCCCATTCACCAAAAATTCGGCGTTGTGGTAGGTCGGCTGGCTTTAGTTCTTGCACCAGCTGTATCTTAAAAGGATTTACGCCCAAATCCTTCCGCAAAATTTTCCACGTAGTGCTGTAACAAAGGCCTAACTGCTGGGAACGGCGCCGAATCGACATTTCGCGGTCTTCTGTCACACTAGCTGATACGGCCGCAATATTTTCTTCACTACGCACAGTACGTAAACGTGTTGGTGGTTTAATGTCCAACAAAGTAAATTTGGTGCGAAATTTGGTCACAATCTTCCGAATAGACTGCTCAGAAGGTCGAGAATGCCGATCATAAAATGGAAGCAGCGCGCGATGAACATTTCGAACCGAGCACGAATTTTGATAGTAAAATTCAATAATTTGCAAGCGTTGTTCATTTGTAAGACGATCCATGGTTAAATTGCAAACCAAACTGAAGCTGTTTGACAGTGACACAAGGTACTAAACACACGTCAGCTGTCAAAACCAGTGTTGCCAAAACCAAACCAGCTAAAAAATCACCCTTTACATACATATGTATATTATATCCTCTGTCGCGAGGTAAAATTTGCCTAAATGACCATGACGTTTTCTGACTACACAAATTAAATATCACACAATATGTTCTACTGATTCTTCGTCCTCATTGCACATCGTGCACATATTGGTGACTCGGAAAAAAATTATTTTTTACTTTTTAGTTCATTAAAGCTTGTACTTAAAAATTATTTTTTATCTATGTATGTATATATTTATTTTCTACTTTTTAGTATCTGAGATTTTTAACAAATTTTCGTCGGTACGTATGCACCATTTATTGGCTTGGGTGGGTTTAATATGAGAAAGTTTACTCAGAATGTTCCAAATTCTACTCGTCAAACCCTTCCATTTGATACCCATTTTATGGGGGTTGTGAATAAAAAAGTATTCCGCCATCTTATAGCATCCACCATATTGAATTTAGAATCACGTCACTTAGCTAATCGTATTCTACTTGTCAAATCCTTTCATTTGATACCCATATTAAGGAAGTCGTGAAGATTGTGGTAATCTTCCATCTTGAGGCGTCCGCCATATTAGATTTACAAGATCATCAAATATATATTGAGTTGTCGCCGGACATGCAACATTTCAGCATGATCGGATATCTGGAAGTGGGTGTAAAATCGATTCCCAGATTTCTCTCACAGTAAGTAAAGTTAGTATAAATCTCTAGATTTAGTATCCATCTATTACAAATCAGTTTTCAGTTAAATAGGTAGGTACATTAAAAATTAAAAAAAAAAAAAACATCGAGAAGGGCACTTAGTAATTTAGTATTAAGTCAATATTAAATAATTCAGTTTGTAAAGCTTTAATATTACAAAAGGTGCAATAAATTACTTCCCAGTCCTTTATTTCCTTTATTTATCGAAGCCGAAGCCTCAATTTAATTTTTTGGAGAAGGTTCAATGCAGATTAAATATTATTACAATGATTAAACATGTAGAGGTAGACGGTTGGTTTGCTTATTTTTCATTAATGTTGTAAGCTTGGAAAAACCCCTTTGCACAAGCACTACGTCATGCGGTAGTGTCAAAATATTTGTAACGAATTTGTTTAAATTTGAAAATAAATGGTTACCGAGGTGGTTTTTAACATTGTTAATACTATCTAGTATACAAAAATGTGTCCTCATGTGTTATGTGAATGTTTGAAAGTAAACTGTGCACAAAAATATAGATCTAAGAAAAATCTGCAAATGGATACATTTAAAATTTAAATGAAAATAAATACATTTTGACAAAAAAAGTTGCAGAAAACCAGAAAAAGTCTCAATGTTTCTATGAAAACTCGCAAATTTGGAGTTTTTTGGAAAAATCGTATCAAAGTCACAGGCCAGTCAAAAAAGTCGCAAATTGCGACTTTAGTCGCAGAAGGGTAACGCTGGCTTCATTACTTACTAAGCTGGAAGCTAAATATCCAGGAAAGAGTAAAGAAAGCTACCATAAGCGGCTCTTACACGATAAATAATAATGTCAGTACCAGTATTGTCATTACATTCAAATATTATTCATCACTACTCCATCATTATTTTTGAACCTTACACGGTCAATAATAATGTCATTACTGCTTCAATACTGCTCTATTGTTCGAATTAAGGAAAACTGAATTGAGATTCATTCCAATCATGGATCAACGTAAGAAAGCATTGCCTTGCTATAATTTTGGCAAAAGTGTTAATAGCCAACCGGATGGTAAAAACTTGACTACGAAATCGTGAAAAGTATTCGGATTTAGTTTTACTGAAGGAAATATGTACAGTGGATCAAAAAGTATTGACAATTTTAATATTCCTCTTTTATTTAATCTTATCATGTTTTGATTAATAAAAAAAAATCCGTTTAAACAAAGGAGCAAAGCTATTAGACCAAGAGCCCGCAGTAATTTTTGGTAGTGAAAGGTAACCAAATGACATGCATATTAATCTGCAGTCCCGATGAAAGGGATCTCAAATCTAACCTTCTGGTAGCATATGGTGGCAGCTAAGAAGAGTAACAGTGAATCAAAAATGCAAACACGGAATAGTAAGGGTAACCACTTGACTTTAGTAGGACTAAATAACAGTATAAAACCACCTGAATACTTGTTTTGCCAAACCGAAGTAGCAGCGGTTTCCCAGGCTAAGTCTTCGTCGTAGCTCCACTAAGGTGTCATTCGTGGAGTTGATATTTACTCCGAGGTAGGTAGACTCCTTAACCACTTCAAAGTTACTGCTGCCAACAGTGACGTTTTGTCCTAGGCGGTGGACAGATGTTTCTTTGTTTGTCGACAACATGTACTTGGTCCTCATTGTCCTCATTCACTTCAAGGCCAACTCGTTTCGCCTGTTCTTCAATTGCCGTAAAAGCCTCTAACATGGCACGCTGGGAGCGACCGATGATGTCGATGTCGTCTGCGTATCCCAGTAGCTGGACAGATTTGTGAAAGATAGTGCCTTCCGTGTTCACACCTGCCCTTACGTTATTACTAAATTAGCCAAAAATAAATACAGTAGGTTCGTTAAAAATCAAGTTGTATCTGACTTCAAGGCAGGTCTACACCAAAAAAAAAACTAGCCGAAAGTTCAAAATGGCATCATCGACAATGTAGGATATTGTTTCAGAGGGGAAAATAGATTGAAACTATTTATTTTGAAGAACGTCCACGAAGAACAAAAGGCCGAACCGACCGCGAAATCTAAGAGATTGTCGAAAAAGATTCTTTATTGTCTTCCAAAACAGATCGTTAGCGAACACAATCTTTCAATTGAAGCAAGAAACGTACCCAGGCGTTTAAAAGAAGATGGCTTGTGGTCTTTTCGACCATTTAAAAAGCCTCTACTGACTGCTGACCATTTTGTTGTTCTAGCTAGTTCTAGTTTCTTAGACTGGATTTCGCAATAAACTATTAAAATTGGTCCGAGACTAAGTAATTTTTTAAATTGGTCCGAAACTAAGCACTGATAGTAAGTTTAACTTTATTCCTATTGATGGAAATATTCATGTTAGATAAAAGAATGCGACACGTCTTCAGCCACAACATTGTCGCCATTGTCGCCCCATTATCAGGACTTCGTTTTTTCCTTTAATTGTATACTAATGCAATAAGTTTTCTGTGTTATCAAACAATTTTTCGTAGTATCTTCCTGTTCACTAGAATTGACAAAAGAAAATTTAAAAAAAAAATCCGGTATGTTTTGTACAACACTGTAGGTATACCCATTGCTACCAACAAACTTGGCATAGTCAACAAAACGAATGGTTGATGGGAAGGTGGATAAACCGGCCTGCGACTGGATCTATACCGCTCTAACTTCCTTCTGTCCCTAAAAAGACCACATATAAGTACGATTATTAGTGTTATTACAGGACACTGCCCTATAGGCAAGTATATTTTTAGGCTTGGCATCCTTTCGAATGACTTCTGTCCTTGCCGTAGTAGAAAACTACACCTAGGAGAATACTTCTTCAACGATCTTAGTGACCTAGCACAGAAGGACATTGCCTATCTCGTTTTATACAAAGCTACAAATGGTTTCCATGAGTAGCGGGGATACATATCCCCAAGACCCTTGGTATCACATAGGCCTTAGTGTGGTGGTCAGTGTTGGCATTTTACGCGTAATGAATTATTTTTTTGAGTTCTTTACGTTTCGAAGTATATTACACGTAAAAAAGCGTAAACAAAGGTAAACAATTGTAAACAACTGTAAACAACCGTAAACAACTGTAAACAACTGAATAAGTGATTTCAAAAGCTTTTAATAAAGTGATGGGAACTATAGAATGAATTAGTATTAGACTAATTAGTAACTGAATGATTTCCACTATCAAATAGTTTCATTCATTCCGCCATTCATGCATCCCTGTCACGGCACTTACAAAACAAGCATACTATGCATACCTGCGAAAAACTATTTTTTTTTTAAATTTAGCGAATTGGTTGCAATAACTACATATTTTTTAATGAGGTTTTGTTTTATTATGTATTTTCAAACGTTTCGTGAATTTAGAATTTTTAACTGCAGTCAAGGGAGCAAAATTATCCGAGACCGACAAATGGGTTTTTTGGGTACTTGCGTCAATTTTAATAATAAATTAAAAATGCTTGATTATTGCATTTTTTATTTTTTTTTTTTATTGCTTTCTGGACATATTGTCCATTGAATCAGTACTTTTTTGGATCTCGTCTTGCTTTTATAACTGTTGCACATCTGCGATTCACTGACTCAGATAAGTTTTCCATATGGTAGCAGGTATGGTGTCAAAGAGCCGGATTAGTAAATGTTTTAGGATTTCAATTGGCTCTGGACGCTCCTTTTTAGTACTTTTTAGCCTAAGCATTTTACATTTAAAATACTAATATAGTTCTTAGTCACTGTATCTGTAGCTTATTTAAAAGCTATAAATTAATCTTTTCATTTGAAAAACAATAACAAGTTCATACTTATAATTTTGGCTATATGGCAAGGAGCATTATCCTGTTGAAAAATCATTCTGCAAGTGTCACTAATAAGCTCTATAGAGGAGCTCTATTCATTTTCTAGGACCCTTAGATAAACTGATGCAGTGACTTTCGATTCTTAAAATGCCAATCTATCCTTTTTCATCTCCAGAGAAGCATCCTAAGACCATCACACTTTCAGTTTTCGGGGCATCCGTAAGAGGCATTCAGAACTCAGTCTTTCCTTTGGTTCTCTTTGCGCAAGAATCTTCCCATCTCCAATATGCAGCTTAAACTTGGATTTGTTGAAAAGATAACATTGTTCGACGTGTCCTACATCCAATTAAGATTGTTCTCAGTCCAAATTAATCGTTTTTCTCCGACTCTTATTGGAAAATCCGGCTTCAGTACTTCCATGAGTGCTCTAAGTCCAGCTTTTTGGACCCATTTTCTCATTGAGCTTACTGAAATGATTTAACCTTTAGCTCGAAATAGATCATTTTGAATATTCATTGAAGTCTTAAACTGATACCGACGGCTTTGGAGCACCAAAAAATTATCTTCCACTGAGGTCGTCTTTTTTTGCTTCGCTGAGCCCTTCCTTCTGCTGGTAGTCACCGTCTCACGATACTTTTTAAATTCCATGCTACAGTTCGTTGCACAACATTAAATCTTTCAGAAATTTGACAGGTTGTCGAATTTAGACGTGACAGATACAAAATATTAGACTTGCACTCGGAACTGATTTTTCCGATGTTTTGTTTTAATAATCACTTGCTAAATGCACCTCTCATTCATAATTACATCGAGTTTGTTCACTAATTGAGCAATCGTAACTCTCATAAGTTGCAAGAACTGCCATCCGAAAGAGTAAGAAAAGGTTTGAGCAATATTTTTCAAACAGCACTGTACGTCGAAACGACGAACGTCCTCGATATATGAACATATCTCAAAAGCATGCGCGCGGTGAGAGATGATAATTCTAATATATTATATCCATATTGCAAGCGAATTGTTATAAATTCAAGTAAAGCCTTTGATAAGTTTAAAACACATGAAGATGTTTTTGATTTATTGTTTAAAAAAAATATAGAGAACCCAGTTTTGTTTTGAAATACAGCCGAATTTTGTGCAGCACAATTATCTAAGTTGTCAGTTAAGCTCCTGAAAATTCCTGCTTCGTCTGCAGATCTTGAACTGATATTTTCCAAATGGAGCCTCATACACAATTCCAAAACCCTTTATCCTTTGAGAAGTCCAAAAAAACTCATGCAATTGTATGTAACATTGCGAATGGAGGACAACTTTCTTGTAAATGAAGAAGTGTGTGAGCAAAATTAATACCGAATACAAATAAATTTTTTTTTATAAAGATACCTGCTTTTTTAATTGTTTACATTGTTTACGTTACACCTTGAATTAGATGAAGTAAATTACGCAATTCTTTACGTGTAAACAATAGCGTAAACTTTATAGCGTAATTTACTCTGCCAACACTGGTGGTGGTAGTCAAGTTACTGGCAACCAACGCTACCGAATCTAACCCAAACTTAATTTATAAACTTTAATAAACCTTACATGATTCAGCAATAAATAATCCATAAATTTCTATAGAAAACGGACAACCAACTTACAACAAAATCAATTATTCAATTTTAATTGTTTTTATATTAATCTTACCATATTAAGCGTTATATACCCTCCATTAATAAAGATATGTATTTTTTTTTATTCACCAATTCAATTGCAAAATTTTTACATTTAAACTGAGTTTAATGATATTCAAGCATAGTAATTGGATTGAACATACATACATATGTATGTATGCATAACTATACGCGTGAGTTATTTCAAAAAATGCAATGAATGCAATTAAATTCATTTCACCGCCAAAATTGCATTTTAATCCATCATCCGCAGGGAAATTCATTTCATTTTTCCAGTGTTTTTTTTTTCTCATTTTCTCAGTCTCTATACATAGTATAAATCATAATCCTCATTGCAAATGGAGTAAAGGAGATTTCACCAACTTTATTGGCAACAGCAACTATCTGTAGTGTTTCTCATAGTTTCTCACTAGCCACCCCTATTTGGGAAAAAAGATACACTCATTCTAGGTATAGGTACTCGTAGCTCGTAGGTAGGGTTGGTCAAATCTGTGAGTATCTGCAGAAACACTGAACTTTACGAATTCAATTGGAATTGGTGTTTTAACTTTTTAATAATTCACTTAATTGACTGGAATTTAAATTTCAATTCAGATGTTGCAACGGAACATGTTTCCTATTGTGCATCTTTTCAACCAATGGGGGCGGGTGGTCCCTACAGTATAATCATTTACATTAAATTTATATCAGGTCAAGTGCCCTGATTTAACATGTGGCTGCGTAGGTACTGATAAGCCGATAAAATTTGCAAGTAATGTTCGCAATACTATCTACATACGCTACATATACAGTGGTGGAAATATTTATAAATAGCACATTTTTCTCGCATGCATTACAAATCACATTTCGGCTACATACAGTCACTCCAATGCTGAAAAACAAGCTTTAGATGCACATGCAACTATAAATAACACAATAAACATTTTTGGTTATGATTTTTTATTATATTTTCCATTATTATATTTTCCATTTGGTCGCGCGCCGTGAGTATATAGAAAACCAATAGAACCATTTTTAATTCTCCGACAACAGCCACACCGATTGAAATACATTTCAGAAGTGAAATTTTCTCTATGTCGGACAGACAAGCATACACATTATTATCAGATATGTCCAGGGAACGGATTTTGTTGACTTTGCCTTTTTTTGCCTTTTTTTACTCATATTGCCTTTTTTTGCCTTTTTGGTGCTATTTGTCAATGTAGATGTGCACTTTCTTCTTAACTATACGGTTTAGGTTTTTGTCTATGCTGTCTATGCTACTTCGGCTTTGAGAGATCTTAATTTTCGGATTTCCGAATGCGTTCTCTGTTGTGTTGAATGCAAATGCATTTATAATAGGTATTTATTAGGTCAGGTTTCCGCCATTCCAATCGAAAAATATCGATTTGATCGTTGGAATTATCGTTATGTTGGGGTGAATTCATAATTCTAAAATTTTGTTGTTAATTTACCGCAGCAAAATCAGTATATATTAAGCAACAAGCTGCCCCGCCCGGCTTCGCCCGTGTCTAATAAATATAGTGTTAGGTACTTACAATACATACACTGTCATTTTGTTCGAAGAATCAAAGACAGTGCGAACGCACCCCAAGGTTTGCAGTCTACCAATAAATACAATCCACAAGTGTGGATTCTAAGTATTTATAGTTTGAATAAGTGACATTTCGCAAGAAAGTGGCATTTGTTAGTGTTTTTATTTTTGCATTAATTTAAATAATATTGCGAATAAATTAATTTAAAAATCGGCCTATAATCGGCACAGGATGTTAATGAACTGGAATACGAAGTTTTACTTCATTGTGTGCATTAGTTTTTGTGTTTATCTAACCGTAAGATTGACAGGTAAGAGCGTCACATTGAGATTTATATATTAATAAGATATAAAAAAAGCTGCTAATTTGCACAACAAAAGGGGTAATTTGACATTTATGAAAACAAATCGAGAGTCGAGACACAAGTGCTGCCGGAACGTTTGCAATGGTAAGGCAGTTTTTCTACATTTGTGAACGCAGTAACTGCATTGCTGCGTTTTTTTTTTACAATTATGAACTCAACCTTGATGCTACTTTAGTGTTTCGTAACACCAATAAAACACAACACTGAAAGTATTACTTAAATTATGTTTTTATTAAATAAAGATACACAGTTGTTTTTAGGTTTTAATAGTTGAAAAGTTAAAAGGCGTCGCTATTTCATCAGAAGGATGACAATTGAGAGAGATGAATCAAAAAATGAATTTTAAACGTATTGTATACTTCATGGTATTGCCAAACAAAAATATTAAAATGAAAATGAACGAATATTAGTATATGTTAATCCATTAAAAATGTATATTCACCACAATATCCCCCACCTAGTTATCGACTAACGATATTTAAGAGGAAATCTAACATGTCTTCCAGATGATGTCTTCTTTGTTTGTGGCTCGTTGTCGGTTTTCGATTGTTTTTGTTTTGCATCATTTGATGTAGTAATATTTTTCGAAGCGATGTCGTTCTTTTGTTCTTTACTGGTTTCCTGTTGAGGTATTGCTGTTGGTGTTGTTGTATCGTCGAATATGTATGCGGCCTTTAAACGATCGATCGATATTTTTGTCACTCGCTGATTTATTTTTAAAACGAAGTATTTTTCAGATTTGGATATTACTTCAAACGGACCTTCGTAGTTGAATTCCAAAGGCGTTTTTACACGATCGGTCCTGATAAACACGTATTTGGCGTCTCTTAATGCTGGCTGCACACAATATCGTTCCATCCCGTGTCGTACTGGTTTCGTCATTGGTAACTCGAGCATTGATTTTCGAAGTAATTCCACGAACTCGGTTTGGCTGGTTTTGCTTTTTCGCGGCATAAGGAACTCACCAGGGATTCGTAGCGGCGCTCCGTACACCATCTCTGCCGGACTTAAACCGATGTCGCTCTTAATGGTTGATCGCATTCCCAAGAGCACTAGTGGAAGCGCTGAACTCCAACAATTCGTCTCTGAACACTTGATGGCGGCCTTTAATGTTCGATGCCAACGTTCTATAATCCCATTAGACTGTGGGTGGTACGGTGTTGTGCGTAAATGTTTGATGCCGAGTATTTGCGTTAATTCTTGAAAAATAGCCGATTCGAATTGACGACCCAAATCCGTAGTAATTCGTAAGGGGATACCAAACGTAGATATCCAACCGCTGATTAGTGCACTTGCCACACTTTGCGCTGTTATGTCTATTAGAGGAATCGCCACTGGCCATCTTGTATATCGGTCAATGCATGTCAGACAGTACCGAAATCCATTTGAAGTTGGCAGCGGTCCGACAATGTCGATATTTATGTGCTCGAAACGGACATCGATGGACGCATAGTCGCTTAAAGGTGATTTCGTGTGTCGATGTATTTTTGCTTTCTGACACGGAATACATGAACGGACAAATGCAGCTACATCTGTGGACATCGAAGGCCAGACATAGTGATCAGCTACCAGTTGTTTTGTTGCTCTGATACCGGGGTGTGATAAAGAGTGAAGTTTATGAATCACTGTTTGACGAAAACACTTCGGTACGTATGGTCTTATTTTGTCTCGCAGAACGTGGCAGAAAATCTCATACGTCGAATCTGGAATGGATAGTTTTGATAACTTTATCGATTTATCGTTACCTTCGCTTAAAAGAGTCTGCAGTTCTGGATCTGTTTGTTGTTGTGTGGCCATCTCATCGAAACTAATTATTTCTTTTTGTACAGTATTAATGCGTGAGAGTAAGTCTGCAATGTCGTTGTCTGATCCTGGTAAATGACGAATGTCGGTTGTATACTGACTTATTAAATCAAGTTGTCGAGCTCTTCGTGGCGATGCTTTCTCACTTTTCTGCTTAAACGCGAAAATGAGTGGTTTATGGTCTGTGAAAACCATAAACTCTCTGCCCTCGAGTGCGTATTTAAAATGTTGAATTGCCTGGTATACGGCTGTTAATTCTCGATCATACGCGCTGTAATTTTTCTGCGCAGGTGTAAACTTTTTTGAGTAGAATCCGAGTGGTTGAATTTGGTCCTTGATGATCTGGTGAAGAACAGCGCCTACAGCATCGTCCGAAGCATCAGTCGTGAGTGTTATTTGTGCTTCTGGTGCCATATAGTTCAATAGCGTTGCATTTGCGAGATCGTCCTTGCAAGCAACGAAAGCGATCTCAGCCTCGGGTGTCCAATTTACAACACTGTTGTCATTCTTTTTGTTGCCATTGACCAATCGTTGTAATATATGTTGATTTTTCGTGGCATGCGGAATAAACGGACGATAAAAATTCAGCATTCCTAGAAATTTCCTTAAATTTTTTGCGACTTTCGGTTGTGGAAAATTTCGTATTGTTTTTACTTTATCTTCTGGCGGTTTTAATCCATCTGAACTGATTGTGTGGCCCAAAAAAGTTAGTTCTCGTTTTCCGAATTGACATTTATTAAAATTGATAGCCAGGTGTGCTTGACGAAGACGACAACATACGATGCGGATGTGTTTTACATGCTCTTCTACCGATTCCGATGCGATGAGGATATCATCAATATAAACGAAGATAAAATCGAGACCTTTCAATACTTCATTTATATGACGCTGGAACGTTTGAGCCGCATTTCTCAAACCAAATGTCATATAGAGAAATTCAAATAAGCCAAATGGAGTGATAATAGCTGATTTGTGAATGTCGCACGGTTCCATCGGAATTTGGTGGTAGGCTCGCTGTAAATCGATCGTGGAAAAAACTTTTTTGCGATATAAGATACTGGTGACGTCGTGTAAATATGGTATCGGATATCTGTCGGGTACTGTGATATCATTCAACGCACGGTAATCACCACATGCCCGCCACTCTCCGTTCGTTTTTCTTACTAAATGCAACGGACTGGCCCAGTTGCTTTTCGAGGGTCTGCAGATGCCTTTTTCCAACAGATATTCAAACTCTTTTTTTGCCGCTTGTAGTTTATCGGTGGGAAGGCGACGAGCACGTGCATATGTCGGAGGCCCCTTTGTAGTAATATGATGCGTTACTTTAGAGTCGGTCGGTTTCTTGTTGGCGTTAATTGTAGCGAGGTCTTTGAACTCATGTAGTAATTGTGCGTAACGTTCGTGCGTATCGTATGCCACTATTTGTACAACATTACATAAGGTGTTTTTTCCTTTTGATTTGAGCATTGTCATTCGGTCGATAAGTTGGCCTTCCTTAATGTCGACTAACAGATCGAAATGTTTTAAAAAATCGGATCCAATAATAGCACAGCTGACGTCAGCCAGTAGGAACGTCCAGGTGAAATTTCGTCTTAATCCCAACGAGAGTGTTATTCGCTTTTCGCCGTATGTTTGTATCGGTGTGCCGTTGGCTGCGAACAGCTGAGTTGATTTTGTTGTTCTTCGCTTAATGGTGTTATGGGCTGGTAGCACGGAAAGATCCGCACCAGTATCTATCAAATATCGTTGTCTTGAAATGCTATCGTTAATAACTAGGCGGGCTATCCGATAATTGTCTTCAGATCCGCCCGCTTGATCGGAGGACGTAGTTAGTTTTTTGGCGTATTTTCGATAAGCACACGGATCACGACACTTGCGAGCGTTTTGTCCGAATTTTTGATGATACCAGCAGAGTTCTTCGTCGGCATGTATTGACACGTTGGAGTGATCACGGGATTTTTGACGTCTAGAAGAAACTGAACGGGATAAGCGTTTGAAGTTGCTATTGTTTTTTATTAAGCTGTTTATTTGTTGTTCAATACGCCCTAGACGCTTGTCTATTTCAGTGTTACCTGAGATTGATGGTTGCACATTCGAAACGACAGCTAAATTGTGAAACTCACCAACTTCCATAATTTTGTCTGCCAATTTTGCTAGTTCGGATAGATCAGCGTCAGATGCTTGTAATATGGCTCGCACTTGTATTGGCAATCGTTGCAGCCATAATGACTTTAAAAAATCCTTGGTTATTTTGTTCTTACCAAGAGCGCTCAACTCATTTAACAATTGTGTTGGTCGTTTGTCACCCAAATCGATGTCAGATAGTAATTTCTGTGTTTTTTTTAATTCGCTCTCACAGAAACGTTCTACAATACACTTCTTTAAATTGACATACTTATCTTTTTCAGGCGGATTAAGGATTGCGTCAGATATTTGGACCAGAACATTCGATTCTATTGCAGCAACTACGGTGTTGAATTTGGATGCATCGCTTGTTATTCCGGCAACATTAAACTGTGCCTCGACTTGTGCTAGCCAAATTTCCGCATGATCAGGCCAAAAAGGTGGAACCTTAACAGCTACACGGTTCACAATTGGGCCGATGTTCATGGCTGTGGCGCCAGAGCCCGTGGACGTAGAGTCTTTATTTTCGTTGTTCTGCGTTTCAATCATTGCAGATTCGGTGCAATAATTACCTTAAAACTACTGGTGTTCGTTTGTCGGGGTCACCAATTTAGTGTTTCGTAACACCAATAAAACACAACACTGAAAGTATTACTTAAATTATGTTTTTATTAAATAAAGATACACAGTTGTTTTTAGGTTTTAATAGTTGAAAAGTTAAAAGGCGTCGCTATTTCATCAGAAGGATGACAATTGAGAGAGATGAATCAAAAAATGAATTTTAAACGTATTGTATACTTCATGGTATTGCCAAACAAAAATATTAAAATGAAAATGAACGAATATTAGTATATGTTAATCCATTAAAAATGTATATTCACCACACTACTCAAATCATAAAGGCGTACTTCTCATACACAATTTTTTCGTCATTCTCCAGTTAACAGAGTTATTTGTGTCAAAATGTGTCAAAAACCCAGACAACTTTTGTTAGTGATTTAAAGTGAAAAAAAGTGTTCCATAATGCCATTAATACAAAATGCGCATTGTTTCAACTTCGCCACTAAAATTGGATACCAAGATAATTATAATTATAGTCCACGGAAAGCCGAAACCTCATTTTAAATATTTAACGTGAAGTAAGGTTTATGGATATGTCATCTGTCATTTAAGTGAAAGAAATTTGTAAAAATGTTTTCGATATATGCATTTTACGAATTTTTTCTCACTGAAATAACAGATGAAATAATCCTAACTCACTTTAAATACTTAATATGACTTTAATTTCGTCACGAGGTGATAACGATATTGTGGACCTAAAGTCGACTATAATTATCAAAACTTTTTGTTGCGTGCTAATATAATTTTAAATTGTACTCTATCCGACTATAATACTGCGCTTTTTTTTTTTCTTTAATTATAAAACCTGTTTATCTACGTTATTTGGCTTTGGAAATATGTATGTACAAATTAAAAATACCAAGTACAAACTTAACGGAAATTTTGTTTATTTTTTTTTCTGTTGGAAATAAAAAGGGAAAAACGAGATGGTGTGTGGGAAAAAAAGGGAATTTTCGGCTCGGGTGATGGGACTTCTCTGAAAAATGCCCCCCAGCACTGTGTCAGTGACATTTGGCTGTGTAAATATGGGGATGATGCAACACAGCTGTAGATGGTGAAATTGATGTTGGTGGATTATTTTTTTTTTTTTTGCAAATTTATTAGGAATTAAATAGTGGAATAAGGAACATGTTCACTAAATTCATTATAATGTTATTTTCCTCGCCGGATGAAGACACATTTCTTTCTTTTCTACGCACTTTAAAAATCAACAGAAATAATTTAAAGTTGAAATGGCAGCTGATATCGAACTATTTCGAAGTTATCTAAAGCCCGTATGACACTACATTTTTTTTCCACTTTTTAATGCACTTTTTAAGTACGTAAATGTCAGCCGCGCGTAAAAGAGACAGAAATATTTTGCACGAAAAAGGCCAATAGAACTTGTAGCAAAAAAATACACTCCTCGAAAAAAAAGAAGACCAATTTAAGATGAGTGATTGTTTTTTTTTAAATAATGAGAGGGCAACCAATTGTATACATAATATTATATGTGTAACCAGTTATTGTGTTAAAGAACTTAAAAAAAACTTAATTTAAAAGTTGTTTAAAAAAATGTAGTAAAAGACAACTTTTAAATGAACGAAATAATGATAAGATCCAAGGGCATAATACAATAAAAATATATAAAAAAAAAAAACAAAATCGATAACTTTGGTAGTATTAAAAGCTCGTAGATGATTACTTGTTTATAATAGTTTACTGCAAATGCATTGACATTGAATTTATAAGGTTTTGGATCTCATTTTGATAGATGTTTTCCCGTAAATCTGGATTGCTTCTTTCAGTTGACGAGCGCTTTCCAACTTTTGATCACTTTGGAAAACCCGCTGTGATAATATAGGTACTAATAAGGTTATAAATAAAAACAAATTATTATGTTTCATTAAACACATGTCTGCTAACAGAAAATTTACGGGCCATTAAAATTATTTTATTTAAAGTGCAAAAAACCACGTGTGGTCCATCAATATTTCGCACAGTGATGCTTTTTCTTTCCTTTTAAAAAAATAATGGAAACAGTAAATAAAATAAACAAATAATCAAATACCATTACATAGTGCCAATAAGACCAAATGATGGAATACAATTTACCACGAGCACTTATTTTTACATTAAAACGCTAAACCATCACAAACGTTTCGGTCCTTTTTTTTTGTTTTGCGGAGTGTAAGCAAAATAACAATCTGTCAACAAAAAAAGGGAAAACGTCAAAAAACAAGCTGCCAGCGGCTGGAAAAAGTGAATTGAAATGTATTTTTTTTTGACAGTTTCATATGTTTTTGATTCTTGTGTACGCACTCACACCTATTGGAGCTTTGTATTGAACATCTTTCTTACTGCTCTAAGTTCATTTTTAATGCATTAAAAAAGGGAAAACAAGCTAGTGTCATACGGGCTTAAGACATTAGCAGAGACACTAATAATTGTCTCTGATATTATTGCTCGTAACTTAAGAGTGGTTGGGACCACTCATAAGTCTTATGAGCGCTCATAAGTTCGCACTAATAGCGGTTGGTGAATAGGTTTATGAGGCTCTTAACCTATGAGCTGTCGGTAATTGCCGGCCTTAGTGCTGGTCTGTTGAAGATTGCGTGTGCCTAAATGTGTGCTGCTCCCAAAATTTTGTGTTGCTGGTCATTGAAAGTGAAAATGCCCCAAGACCCGTGTAAAGCTTCAAGCCAATTGCATAAGTTTGTGGTGAAATTGGAAATTAAGATTTTTAGTCGACTTGTATGTATTTTAATTTGAGTACTTGATCTTAGTGCACTGCGTTTTATTTGGAAGAAAAGGTGTTAAAGACTTTAAACGGACTCGAGGAGAAATTACAACAAGCTTAAGGGCTAGTAGCTGAAGATGGGATGAAAAAATTGTACGCGGTTTTTCCAGCAAATTAACGAAATGGCGCTGCAAACTCTAAATTTGACTCAAATATTAAAGTCAAGGACGTGACATCTCTTATCTTGGCTCCACTTGGCTCTGCCTATGTTGTAAGGTCCTTTATTTCATTCAAGGCTATCTTGAGAGATAATCACAGGTGATTGTTACATATCAGAGAACTTCAAAATGTTTTGGGTTACAATGTTAATAGGTTTATGAGGCTCTTAACTTATGAGCTGTCGGTAATTGCCGGCCTTAGTGCTGGTCTGTTGAAGATTGCGTGTGCCTAAATGTGTGCTGCTCCCAAAATTTTGTGTTGCTGGTCATTGAAAGTGAAAATGCCCCAAGACCCGTGTAAAGCTTCAAGCCAATTGCATAAGTTTGTGGTGAAATTGGAAATTAAGATTTTTAGTCGACTTGTATGTATTTTAATTTGAGTACTTGATCTTAGTGCACTGCGTTTTATTTGGAAGAAAAGGTGTTAAAGACTTTAAACGGACTCGAGGAGAAATTACAACAAGCTTAAGGGCTAGTAGCTGAAGATGGGATGAAAAAATTGTACGCGGTTTTTCCAGCAAATTAACGAAATGGCGCTGCAAACTCTAAATTTGACTCAAATATTAAAGTCAAGGACGTGACATCTCTTATCTTGGCTCCACTTGGCTCTGCCTATGTTGTAAGGTCCTTTATTTCATTCAAGGCTATCTTGAGAGATAATCACAGGTGATTGTTACATATCAGAGAACTTCAAAATGTTTTGGGTTACAATGTTAATAGTAATGCATAAAAACCTTTATTATTAAATGCCTTTTTTGCCTTTTTCTGCGGTATTATTTTGCCTTTTTTGGCGTTTTTTTTTTGGTCAACATAATCCGAACCCTTGATATGTCCTTCCGACTACCAGAATACCAAAAAAAAAAGTTAAAACCATTTGACTTGTCTGACCGACGGTTGTTTCTTGCGTAGATATACATTGTCAGATTTGGTGGAATAGACCAGTTCAGGTTTTTTTTTTTTGTTTTGTTTTGGTTGCGTCAATGGATGTGCACGATGCATGCACGATTCGTTCACCCAAATGCTCAATGTCGGGAGTACGCCTACGTACTAATCCACACTAAAGCACACTTCAACCATTCTCCCCGCGGAACTGCCGTTAGGTATTACTTCGCGGGGTTGGTTAGCACCTTATGCTATGTGCACTGTGTCTGCCGTTACAGCTCTTCTTAATCTTTCGAGTCTTCTTAGCTCGTTCTGCGTGCTCGTTATGAAAGAGCAGATCTGCAACTAGTGGTCCCCTGAGCTTATCATGTGGTTGACTAGAAGCTCCGGAGTCGGTAGGTCCATTCCTGTTTCTGCGAAACGACTACAGTGGAACATTGCGTGCTCCGCGTCTTCTTCCTCCTCTGGACATTTTGGGCAGAGAGGCGAGCTATCGTGTCCAAATCTGTGAAGATATTTTCGATAGCCGCCGTGGCCGGACAGGAATTGCGTAAGGTGGAAGTTGCAATCCCCATGTGCTCTTTTTGTCCAGACCTCGATTGTGGGAATCAGCTTGTGGGTCCATCTGCCTTTTGTCGTGGTTTCCCATCTTGTTTGCCACAGCGCTATCGATGTTGCCCTTTCTTCTGTTTTTATCCTTCTGATAACGTTGGTCTCTTCTTGGTCTGTCGTACGCCTGAGGTAGACCCTTTGCATCTCGTTGGCGAGAATATCGATAGCGATCATACCCGCTATAATACAGGCTGCTTCGTCCGAAATTGTCCGGAAACCTCATATGGTTTTTATTGAGCAGAGCATGTAAGCGGACGAGAGCTTTATTTTTGTCTCCTTCGTTGTAAGAGCTTCCGCCCAGACTAGAGCAGCATATAGCAGTACTGAGCTTACAACTCTGGAAAGCAGGATCCTCCTCGCATATCCAGGTCCACCGATGTTTGGCCTGCCTGCATAGTCGACGCATTTTTACTGCAGTACTCGACGTGGGTAGATCAGGTATAGTCAGGTATATCGGATCGTGTGTACCCCCCTAATATCAGCTGTGAAGTTCGCTGAAAATTTGGTGCGCTCAACATTTTCAAAACAAAAAAAGTATTCTAGGTATAATTCTTCATTTTTTAGTTTATTTAAAAAGACCATGGTTATGAAAAGTGTTTTTACTATGTAAATACATATTGGTATGTAATATGTACCATAATAAATATTTTTATTAAATTTTAGTAAAACAAAAGTCGGATAAAAAAAATTGCCAATCAGAGAGCACCGACAAGTCATTTTTACATATGTAAATTGACAGTTCTTGTTTAAATAGAATAATTAAAAGAAAACGTAAGTGAATTAATTATTTAAGTTTGAAGTTCACATTAATTTTGTATTACCTTCTTAAAAAATTACATTTTAGTGAAAGAAGAGACACTTGTATTAAAATAAAATTTTCTATGCTTTTCTACAATTAATCGAAATGGGGAAAAATCTGGGGAAAAATGCTTATAGAATGGGGAATCTTTTCAAAAGTTTTCCCCAAAATCGGGAATTTCAGCAAAAAAAAAAATCTGGCATCACTGAGTCCACCAGACGGTGGAACCATTGGTGATGACGGTTCTGCTCAATCCAGTGAAAAATGTGGTGTAGCAATTCCGATCTTTCCCCGAAGGTCATTTTACAGTTATACCACTCGTTTGATCCTGTCTTCAGTCGCATTTTCATATTTTCTTTCCAAGAGAGCATAGAATCTTAAATAATTCCTAAATATTTCGTCTTCTTTGGGGGGCTATCTTTATATGGTTCAATGGTGTTATGACAGGGGGACATTTGGAAACGTCGATCCTTTGGGGATTTACTTTCAGTCAATACCGAAAGCTCTTTTAGAACGGAGTCCATAAGTTCGCTGATCAAGAATTGTATCAATTTTTCCGTATAGGCCTTGAAAGTTGGTTCAACGAAGAGAACCCGTAGTATGCGTGAAAGTACTCCTCTGCTCGTTGTTTTCCCTAATTGGACAGTTCCCTTAACCGGGTTAATAATTCTTCCATCAAACGTTCTATCAACCCGAAGTAAACCACTTTTTGTCCTTCCAGTGTTTTTTTTTATAGTTTCTGTTTTACCGTGTTCGATTTAAAGTTGCACACCTTTCTACAATTTGAGCTTTAATAAAATTTACAAAGAAAAAGCAATACGTTTCGCTTCCATAATCCCTTTTCAATTCCTGAGGAGTAAAAAAGCACTTAATTAAAAACAAACAGGAGCCAACACAGAAATAATCTTTTCAATTGCCGGCCAAAAAGGACATTTCACATTTCTTCTAAGTGCTGCCTCATACCAGGCACGCATCAGCGTTTTAATTGAATCGCTTTTTAAACAAGTGGACGGCAGCGAGCGAGAAGGCAAATTTAGTTAACTGTCCACACAAAAGGACCTGTCGCGGCGGCAATGAAGTGCCAGTTGATGCGAACGACGCACGTGCCAAATCGGAGTTCGACATGCTCCTTAGAATGAAACGATGTCAAAATGGATTTTGATGATGAATACGTGATGTTGCTGTTGGTATTTTCCCGCAGAGATGAAAAGGCATACATCACAAATATTCCTACATATGTGCATATGTATACATCAATACAAACAAAAATTGTGTTTCGTTTTTCTTTAAGCTTGAACTTCGATACGAAGATAGAGTGATGTTCCGACACTACATTGTCGTGGGAAAATCAAATGTCCGTCAAGTCACGCACTGCTTCGGTTGGACATTCCCTGTGTTGGAGAATAATAATGAAGAGATACATAGAAAATGCTGATTTAAATTCCTAAGATATTCGCGTAATCTACGAGTAGTTTAAGGTTACCACAGTTCAAACTTAAGCGGAATAACTATAGTTAAGGAGGTGCTATTCATGAGTAATGAGAAGGCCAATGCTAATCAAATCCTGAGACGAATATTATATTTTTGGATAGAAGAAATGTGCCTGAGCTTTTGCCGACATTGCATTTATGGAGACTGGCAATACTGTGCAGGAAATAGCAAACCTAAGTGACTGCAAACAAATGGAAGAATAAAACGAGCCTATTAAGGCAGGTTCGAGAATTCGAGTGAATTCAAATCGATACAGAATTATCAAATCGAGTGAAATTGATTTTCGTGTTCTAGATTTCGATCGATTTGAAGTAAACTAAATCGTCTTCGAAACGATTTCGAATCAGCTGATTTCTGTCATTCTGTGTAGTTGTGAAATTGTGCATTTAGTTTTTTTTTTTTTCAATTTTGTTTTTAAGTGAAAATGAGTGGAATTATTTTAGCGATTTTATTGTCCAACGTTATCTTCTTTTCTTCTTTATATATACAGGGTGTCTCAGTTAAGAGGTATAATCCGTTAACCGATTTTACTTTAACTTCTGTTAATTGTACCCGAAAAAGTTGTTCTCATAACTTTTAGAGAATTGACTAAAGATAAAAGTTTTGAAAAAAAAAATAAAAAATTATTAAGCAAAAGTTTTGAGAATTAAACTTAGACACTTTTATGCGCTACTAAATTACCTCTTGAAAAAATACAAAATTGTTGTTGTGGCTATAATAGTTCAAAAGTTATATCATTTAAAGTGGTTATACCTCCAATTCGAAAGTTCCTCACTTTGATGGGATATAGCTTGGAGGGGAGTGAAAATAGACCCTCCCCCCTGCGGTACGATTTTTTGTCCGCTAAAACTTCAGGAATCAGGATTATACCTCTTAACTGAGACACCCTGTTTAAAAAAGGTGTAAGAAAATGTATAGTAATTCATCAATTGAGAACGGCTGGGCCGATTTGGCTCAAATTTTGGGAAAACCCGGAAAAGTCGGAAAACTAGAAAAATCGAAATGTATGGAATTTTGTGTGCAATTATTCCGGTATGGCTTTTCGAATGGAAAAATATAAAATTCTTAGTGGAAAACTTTTTTCGACGAAATTTCGCATTTTATCGCATGATTTGATGTAAAGGTGGAAAATTCGTTGTGAAGCTTGGAAAATTTCGGATAATTGTGAAGTTCATTGTGATAAAATACCTTTAGCGTGCATTTTGTGTGGAGAAGTTAACGAGATATATAATAGATGGCGCTGTGCTGCCATTGCATTGTCATTTTCTATTGAGCAAATGCCTTATTTTTCTTGCTGCAATTGATTTGAGTTTTGCGTATTATGTATTACACTGATTCCGGATAGTCATCACATCCCCAAACGGTACAAGCATTACGATCAAATAAAATTCAATGCGATATTTATCAATTCGATCATTTTTTCAGAAAATAAGTTTTATTTTGAATAGGATTAGTCAAAAACGACTTTGTTGTTTTTTGGGGAGAGTTATTAGCTAGACTAATGCCTCCTATTAGAGACAAAAATTAGACGATCAAACCTTGGACGTCGTACACGAGACGATTTGGTGGGGCTATGATATAGCTTTCCGTCATTACGAAATCTACTTCTGCCGATGAACTTAATGCATGCCTGAAATCGTCGTCTTTGTGGCGGCATGGCAAGAAGTTGAAATTGACCATGAACATCAGAGTCGCATTGCAGAACGACGCATCGGCTGCTAAATTCTCGAGACAACTGCTGGCGCTTATCAATGGCCAATTAGCTGTTGATGTTTCGACTGGATTGATGTCGTTCCCGACAAATTTTTGCGAGTTCACATCGTCGAAGGAGGAACTCATCTCCAAAGTGTTCCCCGGCATTGCACAAAATTATAAAAATCTCGATTGGATTAGTGAACGAACAAAAAGAGAGAGACAGACAGACAGACAGATAGATAGACAGACGGACAGACAGATAGACAGGCAGACAGATGGGCAGATAGACAGACATTTAATTTTGATTTCTGTCCATTTATGATATTAATTCATTTTGAGTATTTATTTTACATTAATAAAAAACTGAATTTAATTCAGCTTACAAGTTGACACAACATTTATTAATTTTGAGGCGGTACGAAGTTCGCCGGGTCAGCTAGTAGGCTATAATAACAATAGTCTCGTTTTATTCTCCATTTTGTTTGCAGTCATTTAACAGTTCGGCTGAAAAGTTCGTATCGTTTTAAAGAAAAAAACATTTTTTTTTTAAATTTGATTTTATTATTCAACATAGTGGCCAACAAGAATGGCTGAGCCATTTGATGAATTACTATACATTTTTTTACACCATTTTTATATATATAGATATAGACAGATTGAATTACAGTGAAACACATGTAAGAGAGTGCGCAGTGCTTTCTTACCCAGTATTTAAATTTGTATAATAATAACAATTTTTAGGCTATTACCTTCTGTCGAAAGATACAATGAGCACATCACAGTCGTAGGCGGTAGGTGGTAGCTCGTAGCTGAACTATTTTTCTGTTTTTGTTTTTCCAGAAAAATGCCTCATATCTATCAAACACAAACGGAAAGGAAATTGATGACCCAAAAGAAAATCTGAAATGGAAGCAGCCCATGAAACGCTGCCGAAGAACTTGGTTTGAACGGAAGCGCAGTTTCAAACCATTTCAACTACGAAAACTGTGATTTAAGCTGGTTACGCACTCTTACCCTGACTTCGGGGCAAGAGTGCGCAATTTGACTTACTTTAGTTTTTTGATAAAAATATACGAAACATTAAACAAGATATAAAAATTTTTGTATAATTTTGTTGCTAAAATATAGAGCTACCAAAGAATATGCTCTTTTGTTTATTATCTGTTGTAAGTTTTTCAGAATTTAAGCCCGAAGTCCAAAATGCGCACTCTTGCCCCAAACAACTATACCGATCCTTTAGAAGAACTAACCAAGTTTTTATGTTGTAGATTGCAAACATTTTACATTCCCTTAACCGGACACTCCATTAATCGGATGCGGACATATAGTATGTACATATTATGTATCTATCAGAAATTATTTAATTTAATTCCATTAGACTGATGGAAAATACATTATTATATGTCAGACCCATTTCTTAAGTATTTTCAAGAGTTTTTTTAGGGAGAAATAACGGAGAATATTATTTGAATATCCGTACATTCGAAAATTGTATTGTCACAAATTCTTCTTCCTTTGTCCACGATTATATGTAGCTAAGAAGTTTCACTTCGGTCGCGCGTAGCTTCTACACGTAGGGGAGACCGTTAAAAAAAGTGGTATGAAATCATAATATAGTTAATTATGTTTGTGAAACATCATTTAGTAATTGAAATTATATAATTTTCGTGCACGGCAGTCTGTCAAATGTTTTACAAATCGCTTTCAGCGCCACCTTGCCATCAGATATTGCAAAACTGATAGCCAGCTGCTTTTGGCTGGGGATAAAATCAAGAGTTGTAGCCCGCTGGTTGTTGTACCTATTTGTTTTACGTTTGAAATTTGACTTTGCTAGCAACTGCTGGCTTGCTACGCATACTGTTCGCGAAATATTTGAGTTGTTTTAACCGTCCTTTGTTTCAACCGTACCCAGTCTCCCCTACTAATTTTTTTTTACTGCTAAGGGGAATTAAAAAACTGATATGACTATGAACTCAACAATTTCACATTGCGATTAGAATCTGCAACTGAGATTCCTGAGTGTTCCTATGGCTCAACGCTCAACCAGTTGTGGCGATCAATTAAGGAAAATTTGGAACTTCTCAGAAAATTAAGGAAAGAAATGGATTTATGGTGTTTGGAATTGACAATGATTACATATAATAGCACAGTTGCAAAAAGGTTTACTATTGTACTAAATTCAGTACTATTTCACTTTCCGTAGTACGCAAGTATCACTTCTCAATTTTCAGCACTATTTGTACTATTTTTAATATTTGAAATTTTAAAATCAATTAACTTACTATTGTTAACTTACTACTGTTTGTACAGCTGTTCTATATTATTCCAAGATGTGAACAAAAGATTTGGTTTCGAAGACATTTTTTTGACCTCGTTGCAGCATTTTTCACAAACTTCAGTTTTAGACGGTGAAGTAAATTCAATAGTGCAATTTGTTTTAAGATTTTTTCTTGGCGAACAAAAACATATTGAAGTTATTAATAAAGAATATAGAGCTGACTGCGAGTACATTTAAAAAAATTAGAAATGCTTCTACTTCTGTGTTTTGGGCTGAAATACGCCTTCTGAAAAATGAATGCAACGAGTTCATGTTTTCAAATATATACCAAATTGTCGAGGGTGCTTTTAGTATTCCTCATTCTTCCGCAAACGTCGAAAGAATTTTTTCTTATCAAAACGTTATAAAAACAAGACTACGAAATCGAATGCAGGTAGAAACATATTCTGCACTAATAGAAACTAAAAGTCGTATTCAAAATGAATGCTGTCATAGCTTTATTATAAAAAGAAATCTGTTGAACAAAAATCTACCGAGTAAAGCACTTGAAAATGAAGAAATTTTAGAGTAAAATTGTTATCTGAACGTGGAATTTAATAACAAAAAAATACTTATTTTATAAATAATACTCTTGTGCCAAAGTTCTTATCCATCCATAAGACTTATTTTATATCATACCAATGAGATGTATCTTTAATTTATTTTTGTTTTAATAAAATATTTATTTTCAATGTTTGCGGCTTTTTTATCATTCAAAGAAGTTGAGTACTATTTTGTCTGTTTCAGTACTATTTTTTTTCAGTTTTCAGTACAATCGAGAGCAGTCGATTTTCATCACTGTATAACAGTTATATTAGCAGTACGAAATTATTGAGAAATCCCAAAGCCAGGGGATCTCTCAATCAATTGTCCAGGAGTGTAGCTGGATGGGAGGATGTCTCTGCATCTAGATACATACATACATGCAAACATACATATATGTACGTGTGCGCTTAAAGAGGCATAATTAAAAGCAAAGTTTCACTGTTAGTGAATATCAAACTAATTTCCCCCATAGCTGTGCTTGTGTTGTGTGTGCACTTGAAATAACTTCATTGGGAAACTTTGTCTGCAATAATACTACGTCCTACCAACAGGAAGCATAAGGGATCATGTCCTTAAGCTCCGAACTGTTTCGAAGAAACGGCACACGGTGATGTCTTCTACTTGGATCGGAGGAGATAATGGAAAGTGCAATGCAAATTCCGGTATCATTGCATATTTAATTTATTTATTTCATCAGAAGTTATACCTTATACCACATTACTCGGAGTCATTCCGTCGTCAGAGTAATCATCACCATCGTTTCCTAGTGTCCTGCTATGTGCCCGGCTATGTACTAAAACGTTTACATACCATCGTCATCGTAAATACCGCAGCGCACATGAACTTTTGTGGGACTCGTAAAGGAGTTTAAAACCACTATGCATATGTACATAGATAGATGTTTGCACTTGAATACGAATTGGCTTGAAATCGTTATCAAGGCGAATCTTTCGCCTCGCTGAACAAAAACGACTCAAGAAACTTGCACAGAAATGAGGTTAGAAATTATTGTATTCCATTGCATTTGTTTTCTAAGTCGTTTCCGCTTTGAATGAGTTTCCCTTTTCGCGGCATCTCTATGGTTCTACAACTGTGCACAAAACAAGGAGAATACTTAAATTTATGTGCAGTGTTTCCACTCCGTTTTGTTATTGTTCAAATCGTATTTCCCGTGGGTGTCTCTGTCACGTACACTACACACTGCCTAAATATTATTTTATCCTTTAGTTCTGTATCGTAGAGTATATAGTTGAATTTTAATTTCATGGCTTTCTCCTACTTTATTCGGAAGGATAATAGCCGCGAGGTGAATTTTCTGCTCGTATTTAGTATTCACTATGACTTATGTAGGTATATCCTTTGTCTGCCTATATTATGCATTGTTTATTTATGACATTGCGACTGTTATCGCACACGTTACTCCATTTAGTTAAGTAAAACTAAGAAATATAACAAGTTTTTTTTTAAGTACAGTGGAGTCTCTCTAAGTCGAACTTCTCTCTAACTCGCTATGTTTTTCGCTATATTTTATCATTCCCTTCAATTTTCCATACAAAAACCTATTCTCTAAGTCAAAATCCCTCTAAGTCGAAACACTCTCTAACTCGAACACATTCTCTAGATTATTGGCATCTTTTTTCACCCCTTAAATCGAATTTTGTTTAGCACAAAACCAAATAAAAATGCATTACCCCTTTGTAATTCGTATTTAAATATAAACTACTAACCATCAAGTACCTACACATTTAAATACCCTAAATATGTGTAACATCACGTGTGCCATCATCGGCAGCTCGTCGTGTTTCTTCCTATTCATATTCTTGGTACCGCCATAAAAAGATACAGTGTTTAAAAAGTTGTAAGTTGTAACGCACAAACAAAAAAAAAACATTGTTATCCTTTTCTTTGTGTTGTTGGTTGCATGTTTTGAAAAGGCCTTTCAATGGATTGATCTGCATATGTATATAAATAGAACTTGTTTTAGTAAGATTCCAGCTGAAATTTCAAAATCGGTTGATTCTAGGCAGTTCAACAGAGCTGATGCAGTCTTTATGTGCAAGTTTGTAGCTAAATTTTTTTAATTAACCAAGAAGCTTAATTTTTTTGTTAACTTTTTTGTAAGTACATTAACCTTTTTTTTATCAAACAAACGTTTTAACACAGAAACGAATGTTTCTCGCTATTACTTGAAATTTTCCAACATTCTCTCTAACTCGAACAAATCTTGGTATCCCGTGAAAATTCGACTTAGCGAGAGTTGACTATATATTAGTTAATATAAATTCTTTAAAAAAGAAACACAGCTTTATTTAAATAAAATCTAACACAAACTTAATTTAAACAATACATACATTCGTATATACAGGGTAGCCCAAAAATATTAAGCGGATTTTAAAAATTGATAACTTTCAACGAAGCAATATTTTTAACCAATTTTTGGCAATCCTGCAAATAATTTTCGCTAATCTTGCACTCGGCACAGTTGCTCAATTGTATAAGGATACAACGAGAATTTCACTGCCAAATGCGAAAATGTTGGAAGCTCCTCAAGCCAAGCTTAAGAAGAGATGAGGGTGCGTTACGTCGGTCTCGGCGGAATCCATTGCTGAGCTAACCGAAAAGGTTTCAACTGATACCGTGTCTTCTTCAAGCAGGGTTCCAAAAAAAAAAAATACCACACTTGGGCAATGCATTTCAGTCGAAAACTGATAGCTACCAATCTTTGCCGCTTTTATATGGAGGCAGGTGAGGCACGTACCTCAGGGCCCACGGTCCAAGTGACCCACTGAGCCCACAAGAAAACTTGATTTATTTAATTTCGCAAATCTCGCGAAATAAAATATTGATGTGTAACGATGGGAGAAAATGGTAACTGACTGGGTTACATTGGCAGCACGGGCAGATGTAGAAGTGTTGGGTTCCATTGACATTGGTAATAAGTATTCAGAAAATGTAGACGCATTATATTGAACGTGCAAGAACTACAATGTGAATAAGATTAAGAGTTAAACATTGGTGACAAATAAACACAAATAAATTCGGGAGCAACACGACACAATTGAACGCAAGCCAAAATCTCTAATAACAAAATCTCGCATTTTTTAAATAAATCCCGAATAAGGAAATCTCGCATTTTTAAAATCTCACATTTCAAATTCTCGCATTATCCAAATTTCGCATTATCAAAATCTCGCGCTATCAAAATCTTGCCTATTTTCAAAATCTCGCTTATAATGAAAATCCCGCTTATTGAGAGCAGTCTTGTGTAATGTACATTACATACAGTATTTAATCTCGCGAAATAAAATATTCATTAATTCGTGCGCATTAATAAATATTTTGTTTCAATGCGGGATTCTAGTTGTGGAGATTTTCATATTGCGAGTTTTCGATAATACGAGATTATGATAATGCAAGATTTTGGTATGCGAGATTTTAAAATGCGGTCAATCGTACCCAACCCATAAGTTCGGAGTAAAATTTCCAAATTAGAAAATGTGCCGCAAAGTCCGTCGTCAATAAGGAGCTCGTATATTGACTTATGTGATAAATCTTCAGGAGCAAGGTAAGTTTTTGCAAATTGGCACTCGTCAGTCAGTTTAAATTTGATAAGATCGGCTCTATCCAATAACTCTTAACGTATTAACTTACTTACTTACTTAGTTGGCGCTACAGCTCGAGGTGAACCTGGGCCTGCTTCTCGCAACCATTTGTATGTGCGTGTTATATTTTTGCACGAATGGAAGGGACCTACAGTTTTTTGCCGACTCCGAACGGCGAGTTGAGAAGCTCAATCGTGACAAATGATACTCTTTGATGTTTGTCAGACATTCGAAAGAGGTGGGCACTGTGAAAAACTTTTAGGTGTTTGCGGTGGGATTCGAACCCAAGACCGCTGGCTCAGTAGTCCGACGCACTAACCACTTGCGCTACGGTGCCCACGTATTAACTCCTAACAGAAAAAATGAAATAAAACCTAAAATTTTACATACAAAGTTAGTAGTTATTGCACATGAAAAAACTCCTAAATGTTAGGTTTAATTTCATCAAAGTTAGGACTTGTTGCATGTTAAAGTGTTAGGAATTATTTCATCATGAAATAAATCCTAAAATCATGTGAATGAAATATGTAAATCCTAATTAGGAGTTATTTCACTCAATGTTGTTAGGAGTTATTTCATTTTTCTTAAAATTACATCACGACCATAATGAAACTGAAGATAATTCTAACTAAATAATTGTAATTATTTAATTGGACATAGTTTTTTTTTTTTTATTTCGATATTTGTTTTTAATTAAAAGAATGAGAGAAAACAAAACTAGATTGATGATTGAAAAAGTGTAGTCTTACTCGATGAGGAGGCTCATTAAAAATATTGCGGGATCGGAGCTGCCTAGACGGAGCATATAACTACATTAAACAGGGACAAAAGTATGGGGCAATTAATACGATAAGATATAATATCTCTTAAAAATACAATTGAAAAATATGTCTAAGTAAACTACGCTCTTAATGAGCCAGTAACGCATAGCATTAGGGAATCTAATACTATTTGTAATCACGTTAATTTTTTTTTCTCACATAAGCCGAGACTCTTTTAAAAAATATGTTTTGCACATCTAAAATGTATAACCTGGTGATATATTTATGTATGTTTCCTTATCTGAAGTTGTTATTTATATTTTCCTTTTCAATTGTCAACAATGAAATACCTACTGTTCTGTAGTCTGTAAGATTATATTTAGTTGTATACGTCTGTTTGATGAAATAAATAAATAAATAAAAATATTCATATTTACTTGTGTTTGTAAAAAAGAACAGCCATAAATAATTTTTCTCTGCAAATAATGGAAAAAAAGGTTTGGGAAATATATTTCCCATGGACCTGAAAGGGTTCCTAAGTACTTTTGTTTTTAATTATATATAAAAGAAACAATAATTCGCAATTAACAATATAACCTAGGTGTGCTTTAACCAAAAGAGCATATTTGGAATAATTTCGGTGCAGGTTAACACAAAGATGAACAATTCAACTTTTGTAAAGCCTGTATTGAGGAAAAAGACTTTCCGTTTTGTATATTTTCTTCAGAGCAGATTATAAAATTAATGGAGGAAAATATTCCACGGGCAAACCGTAACTTCCTGGCGGATGGGACATTTTCTGTGGTGCCTATTGGATGTTTTAACCAACTATTGGTTATATATGTTGAATACTTCAATGAGGTAACTTGTCCGAACATAAAAATCAATTCTGTTTTATCGGCCGAGAGCATGTAGGGGGGGGCGGCGGGGGACGATGCGATCGCCGCGAGCACATTTTCATTTTAACGCTTTTTCGATCTTTGTGATTTATAATGAAGTTTGTTTGCGCGAGATGAGTTTTTGGGCGTGGAAACGAATAGTGACATTTTTTTGTTTTTAGCCTATATCTCGTAAGCTAATCGTTTCTGATACATAACATTGATACACCAAAATACTCGAAAACATGCCTTTTACAACATACCAACATTTCATCAAAATCGAGCTGGTGTCCACTTTGTACACAATTATCTTTTTTCCGTTCAACAAATTGTGTTTTTTTTTTTCAAATCAGCAGATGGTAGCCCTATGGGCATTGCTCTCCGATTTGCGCTGATTTTTCGTGCAGACAATGGTAACCCAGTGAGAGCTTAAAAGAGGGACAGATTTATGAAAGCTATTGCAACCAGAATGAGAGGCAAACGTCCTATCTTCCCTGTACTGAGAATTTTTGTGAAACAGAGTATAATTTCCTTATCCTTCTCGGTATACTGCGAGCTCGGTGTTTTTTTACAACGAAAAGTTAATTTAACGAAATATTCGTACAATTTTTCGAGTACAAAATCGAGTGCGAAAAGCTAACGAAATATCGACGAAAAAAATGTATGGAAACTTCAAATAGCTGCTTAGAAAAAAAAAGCTGACAATAGTGGCCGGCGACAATTATTAAAAAATATTAAATTAAATTTAAAAAAACTATAAAACTCCACTTAAGCTTAGATTTTTTTTTTTTTTTTTTTTAAACGTTTATTTTATTCCACTTAAACTCTAACAGATTTTGTTTGTTTAAATAAACTTAAAATAACAATAATTATACTAAGCTTTTTTGTAAATGACCTTATTGGTTCTCATTACTTACTTTATTTATTTTAAGCTAACTTACGTCTACGGTGTATTTTTTTGTGTACATTTTTTTTCGTTTTCAACAATCTCCTCGGTTTTTGTGTTAAGGGAAAATGTGGCTAAACCTTGTATAATGGGTGTCTCTTTTTTCTGTTTCTTAAAATTACTACACTAAAAATAAAAACTAAAACTAACTTAATATAAGCTAAGCCTAAAATTACTACCATAAAAATAAAACTAGAACTAAAATTCAAACTAAACCTAAGAGAATGGTAGGCCCCGACACATGGTCTTTATTCCGCCAACTCATAGGCCAAGTGACTGAGAGAGTTCAATCACTCAACCAAGTTGTTGGCAGATTAAAAACCACATGCCGGGGCCCATTCTATGCTAACCTAAATGTTTGCAGCAGCCCAGTCGAGCCACCAAAATTTATTTCTATTTAGTCTACTTTTATTTTCTATGTCTTTTTCTGGTATGCTAATGCAGTACCTCAGATTAGCATTTCCATCCGCTGATTGTACAGGTATTTGCAGAATTCTCTTGTCTGTTGCCCTTCTAGCAACATGATATATAATAGGTACGTTCGTCGAATCTGATAAATAGCCATGTGCATCCAGATACAAAAATGCCTCAGGTGGTATGTGTCCACTTTCTAATGAATTTCCGAAATACCTAGGATTAGGATAAAATATTCCCGAAATAAGTTCGTTTTCTGTAACATTTGCCGATCGCGCAAAATGATTCCTCACAAGATCTAGAATAAAGTTATCAATTCTAGATACTCCGGAAGCATCCAGTAGTCTCTTGTTAGAAACGTAATGCCGAAAGTCGGAATGAGCGCTTCTGTACATCTGCATACAGGCCCGAAGACATTTTCTCTCAAACATACGAACTTTTTCCATATATGAAGGGCTTATGTTCCACCATATTGGACACGCATAAGTCAAGATTGGACGGACGAATGCTTGGTAACATATAATTTTTACGTCAGAATTTAGATGGTTAGAGTAGAAAAGGCGTTTAAGAGACATAAATGCCGCCCTTGCCTTCTTTAACTGTGTATTTATGTGGTCATTATAGTAAAGAAATTTATCTAGATGGACGCCTGAATATTTCACAATAGTTTTTGCCTCGATTTGATGGCCGTTAAAATCTGTTACCTGCAAATTCTTCCAGTTACATCGCAAATCTGAATTACCGTGTCTTAGTGGGGTGCGGAACAATATGGTTTCACATTTGGAATGGTTTATTTTTAGTTTCCATTCTTGGCAAAAAGTTTGCAGTCTGTCGAATTGGACTTGGAGCTGCCTCTGTATCCCTTCGATCTTTGGACCGTGAGCATACAAGATGACATCATCAGCAAATGCTAACGAATCGTTCATAGCCCCTAGCATTTCGGAAATATAAATATTGAATAATGTTGGTGCTGAGACCGTGCCCTGTGGTAATCCGTTAGTGATATTAAAAACTTCAGTTGTTGTGTATTCTCTATCAGTTACAACGAATTTCTTCTCATATACCATTGAGGTAATCACCTTTATAAGGTGACGCGGAAATTCATATCGTATTAGCTTATAAATTAACCCGTCGATCCAAACCGTGTCGAAGGCTTTTTCGATATCCACCAGGCAGGCGCCGGTACATCTTTTGGCGTTCAGGTTCCAATTTACATCTGATATCAGTTTTGTGATAGCATGCACTGCCGAGTGGTGTCTTTTGAACTCAAATTGGTTCCGCGGTATAATCTCCTTTTGTTCGCATGTGAATAAAATTGATTTAGTTATAACTACTTCGAATACCTTCCCGATGTTAGGCAGGAGACTGATTGGCCTATAATTTGAGGGATCAGAAGGATCCTTATTTTTTTTTATTATTGGAAATACCTTCGATGTTTTCCAACAACTCGGGAATTAGCAGTTGTTTAGAAAATTATTAAATATGATACAATACGGCCGTATGATTTCGATTGGGATATGTTTAAGTACGATATTAGGAATGTTATCTAAACCGCTAGATTTTTTATTATTCAGTTTCCTGAATATGTCAGTGAGTTGTTGTAATGTCGTAAAGTAATTGTTCGTCTGTTCGGTTATCAGTTCGTCAGCTTTTAAACTATTAGAAAACCTCAGTAGAGCTGTATCTTCGCTACTGCGGAAATGCAGCAATTCATCACTAACTTCGTCAGTTCTGTGGCTTGGGAGATCTCTATCGTGAATTGCCTCGAATTGAGCACCAATAAGATTTAGCTTATTTACTCCATCATCAACAACAAAATGGTTATCGATGATGGGGCAGTGTTGGCTATTAATCCCTGCCTGTAAGAGGAATAATTGTGAAGTAAGTGGAATTCTCAGTTTCGGAATTTTAACAACGGAACGAGGCCTAAAGCTCTGATTGATTTTAGGAAACATTGTCCTGGAATCAGACTTCAGTATATTGTTGGCACGTTGCCTCCAGTATTCGTTGATACTATTTTGAAACTGCTGACTTAGCAATGTCCTCACGTTTCTCAGGAGAGATTTTAATCTCTGTAGCTCCACATTGGACGATCCATCTTGGAACTGACGACGTATTCGGTTAATCTGAGTTAGCAAAAAACTTTTGTGTGTCTGTAACGTACGTATGTCGCGGTTGAGATAACATTCTACACTATTCTTAGTTTTAGTTTTCGGAACTGAAGACTCAATAGCTTGTAATACCACCGTATTTACGTTCCCTATATAGGTATCACATTCCTCATTCGTAAGATTCCTATTATTAGGAATTCTAGAAGAGAAAGGACAATTCCTATATTTTCTGATGGCGCAACGTTCGAATTTGCTCCAATCAGTCTGCCTAAAATTTAATTTAGGGACTTCTTGCTCCGTCGCGAAGGTAAATACTGAGTCTCTAGCAAATGACGTTAGTATAAGTATCGCATTATGATCGCAATCATACGGCAGTAGTGAAATTTTATTACCGTGGACCGTTTGAATTTGCAACCGCGCGTCTGCAATGCAAAGATCGAGATATGAATTTCCGGAAGGATAACTCGGTGTAATAGGACTATACAATTTAATTTTATACTCGATCTGATTTTCGTCAACAAAGCGATTAAGGGAACTGCCTCTTCCATTCGCAGTTGAGTCTAACCAGGCCGGATGTTTCGCGTTCAAATCTCCCGCTAATACGAAATAGTTGTCTAGACTATCTAGCCTTAGTATTTCAAACAATTTTTCGATTTCGCTATTAAATTGATTATCGGAACAGGGCGGAGCATACGCCGATATAAGATACAGACAGCCATTATCACATAATGGCAGTGAGATAATGGTCGTCTCACGACAATTAAAGTTCCTAATATCACTTTGGACGAATTTGTCATATCTAAGCGGTTTTTTGACGAGGATCGCCGTACCACCACCTCGAGTCGAATTTTTCCTGTCAGTTCGTATAAGATTGTAGTCCTTGAATTCCAAGTAATGTCTGTCATTTAATTTAGTTTCGCTCAATAAAAGTACGTCTGGTCTGTGGGTTATAGTAAAGCGGAGAAGATCAGCCCGCCTAGCATTAGAAATAATGGAGTTGACATTTAAGGCCACTATCTTGAGTTGTTCGCGGCGTATTCTAGACATTAGAGCGGCTGAAGATGTCCAAAAGGGCGTTTACTTTTGCCGTCAAGTCTTTAACATCTTTGGCAAGGTTGTTTACTTGGAGCTGCAAACTTTCTGAAACAGTATGTGAGCCATTAGTGTTTCCAGCAATGTTGGCATATGAAACTCCCTTTCTGACGAAATTTTCGACTGAAGCAATTTTTTGTGTCGTTTTTTCTTTTGCCTGTCTCTTACGAGTTTCAAGGCCGTCTGCTAGTCGCTTATAGGCTTCGCATCCCCTATAAGATGCGGGATGACCAGGTTTTTTGCAAAGAACACAAGATAGCTCCTCTTTGTTTGCTTCTTTTAATACCTGGCATTTACCAGACTCATGCGTATTTTGGCACTTGACGCACCTATATACTATGTTGCAATTCGACGATGCGTGGCCAAAACGTTGGCACCGACGACATTGTAGGACGTCGTTCTATCTAATTTTTTCGAAGGACACAAGGTGTCCTGCTAAATGCCTGATATCTCTCAGGTTCTGTACTTTGCTATCTGGAGATAGCTGTACCGCTATAAAAGGTAGGGTCCGATTAAGATGTCGAGAGCGTGCAGTAGCATACCTAAATGCATTCTGGAAAGAAAGATCTTCCATATTGAGACTTTGAAGCTCTGTCAGGACTTCACTCATGCCTTTTAACAGGAATGTCTGCAACTTATCATCTTTGGTTGTATATGAAAAGAATTCTGTTTTAGTTGCTTTAAACAGATCTTTGACCTTGTTGCAGTCATTCTTGTCAGTTATATTAATTGATAATTTGTTGTTAGTCACACTTTTTATGCTAAATTTACCCTTACCAATGGTGTTATTTAGCAGATTGGTTATTTCCCGACTGTCTTCCTTATAAACTTTAATTGGTGGTGGTTTTCTTTTGGGTGTCACTGTTGGTGTATTTTCGATTGGGTTGGGTACGAAATCCCGAACTACGAAATCCCGAAAACAAAATCCCGAAAACAAAATCCCGAAACACGAAATCCCGAAACACGAAATCCCGAAACACAAAATCCCGAACTACGAAATCCTGAAACACGAAATCCCGAATTTGGAGAAAATAATAGTTTAAGATTCGCGCGCGCGAATTTTAAGATTCGGGATGTGGTGATTCCTGAATAGGCGGCTATTTTTTTTTTTCGTTTGAATGAAATATCATATTATCTCTTCGCGGAATTTTTTTCTCATTCTTAAAAGAACGATTTCCCCTCTCACCTCGCACAAAAAAAAAATCAAATTAAGAACAACAAAACACTATAAACCAGACACAGAAAACGTTTGCTTAAGTGCACATGATGAGAATCGAAAAGAGCTGTTCTTCGTGATTCTCATGATATCATATACCCTTTCGAACTGCATGTTTTGTATATGGTGATGAAATATTGATTTCTTAGAACTTGAAATTATACTTCTTAGAATTTGGCAGTTGGAGTCCTTTTTTTTTAATACACACTTGTATATACATATAAACAAACATTATTTCAAAGGTCCTTTTCAGGACCACAAAACGACAAAGAGATTAAATAGCATTGAAATTTAATTAATTAAAATGTTTTTTGTAGACACATACAAATACATATGAATAAATTACTTGGCTAGAGGAATTAGTTCCGAGGTATACGGTTCCATGAGAATCAAGAAGAACAGCTCTTTTCGATTCTCATCACATGCACTTAAACAAACGATTTTGCTCGCAAATTCATAGTGTGTTCTGGTAAGTTTCTTGGTTTTTTCTGGTAGTGTCATGGAGGGGTAGTGGAAAAAAACGTTCTTTTGAGAATGTGGAAAAAAATTATTAAGAGTTATGAAATATTCAATTTTTTTTTTCGCAAAAATCCACCGCGAATCGAAAATCCCGAAAAATTCGCGATTTTTCACTAAAGTTCATTTTTCGGGATTTTGTAATTCGGGATTTTGTGTTTCGGGATTTCTAGAAATGCGTGAATTTTTCTTTCGGGATTTTGTTATTTCGGGATTTCGTAATTCGGGATTTTGTGACGTTCCCTTTTCGATTTTGTTGGGTGTCTTTTTTTTATCTTCGGTATGGTTTGTAGTTCGCTGTGATTCTAATCCGTTAGCTGTTGTTGTTGTTGTGTCTTTTGATTTCCTCTTTTCTTCATTTTTTGTTTCATCTTTGAGATCAGATTCTGTGTTGTTGTAATTGTAGGTGCTGGGTCAATTTTATTATTTTTTGTTTCGTCATTGTCAAGAAATGCGAAACGGCTTATGTTTGAGCTGTGTTCTGGCTCATTTATGTTACTGGCTGGTTTTTGTCGTTTTTTTTTTTTCTTTTTTCGAACGATTTATCATTTCCACTATTTTTATTACGTTCTTCGATTTGCTTTAATTGCTCTCTTAGAGAGACCACTTCTTCGTAATATCGATGCGCTAGATCCAGCGCATCATCAAGGTCCTTACGAGTAACACTTGTAAGAGGCATCTCTTCACTTTCTCCCGCCCCTGCGGGGGGTTGCAATAGTACTACCACTTTCTGTTATTTATTGTTCTTTTCAGCTTATGAATTTTTAGTACTATTCCACTTGGAAGATAGTATGTAGGTAGATACTTTTTATAGTCTCTTTGTTCACTTTTTTTTTTTTTTTTAATCTATTTTTTTTTTTATTCTTTTACCGAAACACTCCTTCAATATTTTTAACGCACTGGTGGTATTCAATCCTCTTATAAAAAGAAATAATTATTATTTTTTTTTTCCTCAATTGTTTTTTTTTTTTTTTTTTTTTTCACGGAAAAAATAAATCGACTGTCTGATAGGAAAGTCAGAGTACTTCACTTAAGCTTAGATCAGACTATTGGTGTATACATAAATATTTGTGTTTACGATTTTTGAATCATTTGTGTATTGCATACACGAATCGAATATACAAGTAGATATACATACATATACATATGTTCGGGTACACACACAAATGAATTTATGACTATTTGTGTACCTACCGTTTATATATGTCACATCGTTGCTCGTTGGTGTATTCTGGAAATTGATGCATACACGAATTTCGTGTTCGGCTCGCTCGGCTTCACAGTCTAAACTAATCTTTCAGTTAATTAAACCCAGTTTTGGAAGCTATGCTAGACAAAAATTCGGCACTATTGGGGGCATTCCGAAACTTAGATACTTGCAAATGCAGTAATCTAAGTTTCGGAACGCCTCCAATGACAAAATATTTAGTCGACAGTTCAAATGTCAAAAACGTAATTTACTTTATATTTTCGCTCTGAAATTTTTTGGAGAATTGTGCAGCACAACAAATTAATTTTTTAAGGCAAATAAGAACTCTCGACCAATCAGAGGCCGTAAACTACTTGCATTTGCAAGTATCTAATATTCGGAATGCGCCCATTGTTTCGAAATGTCAAACGATTCTCTTTGAGAATTTTTATGGGTTCGATCAAATACTGTACTATAAAAGAAAAAATTAAAAAAAAAAGAAAACCAAAAAAAAGACTCAAATCAAACATGGTGTCTATACGAAAAATACTACGGCACAGGCATGTGTCTGTTATAAAATATGATCAAGGTATGACGAGCCATACTCGTACGTGGTAAAAAAATTGGAATTTATTGACAGCATTGTCGTTTTATTTTTTTAACAGTGATCATTTACCGGTGTTGTGTACTTCATATACTGTAAAAAAAAAAAAAAAAACTGTACATAAAAAATACAAAAACATGACGACCCGCCGTATTTACCTTTCATTTCAAACAATAAAGCATGCCTTCAATAAAAACATCAATCGCATGTACCTACTTTATTAAAGGTTACAGTATGATTTAAAAACAAACAAAAAATTACAAAAGTTAATAAAGAAAATAATCAAGAACATGCAATCAAAAGCAATGTGGAACAATTAAACGCTGTCAACTGTGATGGAAGTGGAAGCGGCAGCAGAAAAGCACTGACGGATGGATGTAAGGACAGCGAGTTGTCGTCGTATTATTATCCTGACTGGATACGCACATTTACATTACATTATCATTTATTTAAAACAATTAACTGCTGCCACAAAAACACCCACAATATGTAATCGTGGCGGGCGTCCTTTCAGATGGGGTTTTTTTTTTTTTTTTTGTTTTTTGCTCTCCCTCATTTTTCGCTAATTAATCAACGAAAAGGACGAAAATCCAACGACCAAAGGCAGATGAATTCCATACTTTCTCCGTGCTAGTAGGAAGGAGCAAATAGAAGTTGGTAAAATCAAATAACCAACGGCATTTACAGTACGAACTCGATTTTCGTAACTCATAGAAATTAAGGCAGTTGCAATAAGCGAGGATGTTGTACCCAGCCAAGGTACATTCAACATGTGAAATGGCCGCCAAGTCATGGGTCTTTCAATAAGAGGTTTCATTTTGATTCGTCAGGAAAACACGTATTTGTAAATTTTTTGATTGTTATTTTATTCGATATATTAAAGGGCAAACACACCAAGAGGTTAGCACGTACAGGCACGGATATTTCCAGATACTGCAGTGACTGTGGTGAAGCAGAAGATATCGAACATGTCAAATGTCAGAGCACAGCGCTCTGTCGTAGATATAACTTATGCAGCCACTTCTTTAATAATCTGGAGGAGATAGACCTAATCAACTTTAGACACGTTCTAAAATGTTGCAAGGTAATAAAACACTTTTAGCTGTCATCCTGGAATGGATTTTTCGGGGATCACGAGGGGCTGACTAAACTGACTAGTGTTTTATGCGGGCTCAGCCTCACAAGTTACAACCCATCTCAACCTAACCTAACCGACTGATAATTTCTTTTAAAGGAAGATGATGATATATTATTTTTGGAGAGTACGTGTGGTAGACGTGATGTGACTTCATACTCTCCAAACAATTATACTAGCCGGATGTGTGGCGAGGCAGAACAATGGAAAGGTGCTGGAACACTACACAAAAACATTAAAAAAAAACTTTATACTACCGAAAAAAAACCTGTACAACTCATAAAATGCACATTAGCTATATACATAGGTACTTAGTTGTTACATCTTAACCTCACCAACTGACTGATGAACCCGATTAGTATCACATCGCTTAGAAGCAGAAATCAAAATACATATCACAAAATGCGAGATGTCTTTTTTACATAATTTACAGGAGTCAAACCTCTTTATAGACTCTCGGTTGATATCACAACTCGCATAAAATCATTCAAAAATGAGCCTCACGAAATCATTTCTTAAGTCAATTTATTCCAGGCGAGGAATTTGGGAGATACGTAAACTGCGAATCCAATGTTGAATGCTATGGATAGCTCTCAACAGAGGGAATATTGAAGGATGTCAGGATATCTTCTATTAAGCCCACTGAAGAAGACGGTGGTGATGATGAAGAAGAGCTCGATGCAGTTGTAAGCTTACCTCAAGTATCTAGTAAAGAAGCAAATAGGTACTGCACTTTCTTCGTTAAGACGGTATTTTGAAATTCAAAACTAAGACACATATCACATACATACAGATGAGATTGAAGAGCAACTTTTCTAGTTTGGTTCAAAAGAAAATTTGTGATTACTACAAAGAAGTAGAGTATAGATAGTCAAATACATAATCAAGTACATAGCATACATGCATTAGAATTAATCGTTATTCTATACAATGTCCAGATTCACATGAATGAACTCCGATAATAATAGGCGGATACCTTAATACCTGGGCAACAGAGTGGGGTAACAGACTCACCAATGCTAGAAGACGTATTCTACTAGAAACATTTGCATCCTTGGATGTACATGTAAGTATTGCAAATAACGGTCAAGAAAACACTTTCAGGAAAGTGGATCAATCATTGGTATTACCTTCAAAAGTAACTCTCTCCTGCGCAGCACAAAATGGCGGGTCAGCGAAGAATACACCAATAGTGACCATCAGACGATAATAATTGACATCAAAGAGCAAAACCCCACTCCACGCCCTAAGCTAGCATACCCGAAAGAGAAAAATAAACTCTTTGACAAGGACATGTTCGACGAAATGATGAATACCAGCGAGCTATCAACAGCGGAGAATTTGTGGCGTCACCTCCACTCGCACCATAGCATTTGATGCAGCAATACCCAGGTGAATACCAAATAAAAGAGGTACACCGTGATATTGGTGAAACGAAGAAATAAGAACAATCAGGACAAACTGCTTATAAGCCCGACGCAGAGTGCAACGTTCTAGGAGAGATGATTTTCAAGAACGCATAGACATATTTCGACTGGCAAGAAGGGACCTAAAAAGGTGATCAAAGAAAGCAGAGCAAGCGTCAAACACCTGTGTCACGAAGTGGACATGAACCCTTGGGGCCATGGCGTACAGAATGATAATGACTAAACTGAAGGGCTAAGGTCTATTGTAGAGCACACTATTCCTACGGAGACCATCGACTCTGTGCAAAGTAATCAGAGAACCCAGCCCAGAAGCAGTTCCAATAATTACACCAGGCGAACTCCTCAATTCATGCAAGGAAATAGTCACCAACAAAGCACCTGGACCTTATGGGAACCCAAATATGGCAGTAAAAGCCGCCGAGCAAAAGAGACCGAATATGTTTACAACAACAATGGAAAAATGTCTGAAAGAGGGGAGTTTCGCAGAACAGTGGAAGCTGCAACATTTGGTACTCTGGCCAAATGGAAACAAACCACCTGGAGAACCAGGATCGTATCGTCCAGTATGCGTAGGCTTACTACTTGAACGGATCATATACGATAGATTGCTTACTGTGGCAGTGGAAAAAGGGTTTGGGCTTAGAAAATCGCACTCTACCGTGGGCGCCATAAAAGCGTCAGTAAAGGGAGAAAGATGGCGATAGGGAACAAAGGAATCTTGTGCAGTTGTGGCGGTTGACATCAAAAATTGAACACAGCTAATTAATCATTTATAAGAAGGTCACTGGCCAGAATGGATACGCCATACTACTTGCGAAAGATTGTATTCTGCTTTATTCTGTATTACTTCACCAATATAGGGTTGAGAAGGGGAAAATTACTATGAAGCTTCCGCGGGAGTGCCACAAGGATAAGAACTGGGCCTCCTACTTTGGAATATCATATACGACGGAGTTCTGTAATAAGCACTGCCACCAGGAGTAAAAAATAATCGCATTCTCCGAAGATATCTCCGTTGTGACGGTTGCAAAGAACATTTGCGAGATGCAGACAGCTACGAACGATGCAGTCAATCTCATCAAAGGCTGGCTAATATCCGCCGACCCAGAATTAGCAAATCATAAAACGGAAGCTGTCCTTATAATCAGCTGGGAAAATGTGGAATACGATATCCTTGCGGGCATGATTCTTACTGTTAAGTATTAGTATTATGTATTAACATCACAATAAGAACACCAATGGCAACACCAATGTAGTATAACATTATAACATCATATCCTAGTTTGTAAGATCACTAAATAAAGTCAGTTTCGTTTTGTCCATTGAATAACGAGCGTCTTACTCTCACCACACCGAATACACAACATAATTGGCGACGAGGAGTCAAACAAAAAAAAAATATAAAAAATTTCATCATCATGCCGGACGACAAAGCGACAATCTCCAACGCAGCTGCAGCCACCACCACTACCACATGGTATCAGACAGCAAATTTACCGGAATTTTCTCCTGCAAATGAAACGTGGTTCGAGTGGAAAGAGAAGTTGGAAATACATTTTTGTGAAGTTAACTGTAAAGCGGAAAATATAAAAAAAGCGATTTTATTAAAGTCTATTGGTGCTGCGCCGTACAGTTTATTACATAGTTTATGTTCACCAAATTCACCGGTTTCAAAAACGTTCAAGGAATTGTGCGAAATATTAGAAACACACTACACACCACCAACCATAATTTTCCGTGAACGTCGAAATTTTCACAGTGCAACTAGACATCCAGATGAATCAGTGGCTCAGTGGTTTGCTAAAGTCAAAAGATTAGCAATTAACTGCAAGTATGGAAGTTCCTTAGACGCTTTCATACTGGATAAATTCATAATGGGTTTATCGGGAAAAATTTTCGACAGAATTTGTGAAGAGGATGAAAAACTGTCGTTACAAGATGCGCTGAAGAAGGCATTAATAGCAGAAACAAAATTTTCATCACGAGCAGAAGCAGTCATCGATTCCAGTGTCAATTTAATAAAAAAACGGGACCATCAAAAAACCAACAAATACAAAGGCAGCAACTACAACAAAGACAACAACAGTAAAAAGTCATGCAAGCATTGCGGTTGGCGTAACCACAATTCCAACACGTGTAAATTCAAGAATAGCACGTGCCATTACTGTTCAAAGATCGGACATTTAGCATCAGTTTGCCGCTCTAAAGTTAAGGAAACAATAAATTATTTATCTGATTCTGATATTGTTAATAACGATCAGCTTGATTTTTCTGTTTTCAGTTTAACCGAAAGGAATTCGACGGACGTGTACTCGCTTCAGGTGGAGTTAAATGATACACCTATGAACATCGTTTGTGATACGGGTGCCCCATGTACATTGATTCCAGCTTCAGTGTACAGCAATTTATACTATAAAGATAAACTTAAACCGTGTAGTGTACCGTACGTCAACTACAATGGAGATCGGATTAAATTACTGGGTGAGTTTGATGCAGTAGTTAGATATAGAGGTACCAATAAAAAAATAATAGTAGTGGTCTCAGACACGAAAAATCCGCCCTTGTTGGGGCGCTCGTTTTTGAGAACGTTCAACTTTGAATTAACCCAGATTAATTCAATAGAATCAGACGAAAGGTATTCGATTATTATCGAACAGCTTAAGACTCAATTTCATGATGTTTTCAATGAACAATTGGGTGCATTTAATGGACATAAAATTTCGCTGCCAATTAAGGGTGATGCAAAACCAATTTTCTTTAAACCGCGTCCTATTCCACTTGCATGGAAAAGTAAAATTGAAAGCCAACTACGTGATTTAATTAAGAAAGACGTTCTTGAGCCAGTAGATAGTTCTGATTGGGGAACACCTTTAGTTCCAATTCTTAAGCCAAATGGCGAATTACGCATATGCGGTGATTACAAGGTTACGGTTAATAAACATTTAATTGACATTAAGTACCCATTGCCGCGCATTGATGAAATATTTGCATCTTTAGAGGGTGGTCAACTTTTTACGAAACTCGATTTATCTAATGCGTACAATCAGCTTATTTTAAGCAATGAATCGCAACTCCTTTGCACGTGGAGTACGCACATTGGCATTTTAAAAATGAAACGATTACCTTTCGGTGTCAAACCAGCGGCTGCAATTTTCCAGAAAACTAAGGAAAATATATTACTTGGTATTCCGAATGTTGTCGTTTATCAAGACGATATTACTGTAACAGGTAAACCATTTCAGGAACACGTTAAAACATTAAAACTTGTTTTAAATAAACTGCAAATAGCGGGTTTGAAATTAAACAAAAATAAATGTGCTTTCTTTCAATCTAAAATACAGTATCTAGGTTTTTCAATCGATAAATTCGGGCTATCAAAAACTGATGAACGTGTTTCGAACATTTTAAAAGCTCATTTTGCAAACTGATCACAAGCCGTTAATTACCATCTTTGGTGAAAATAAAAGTCTCCCAATTATGGCAGCTGCTCGAATACAACGTTGGGCATTCATCTTATCTGGTTTCAATTATGCAATTCAGTACATTAAAGGAACTTCAAATGAAGCTGATAATTTATCACGTATACCACATTTGACTTCTTCTGAGCATACTGACAAAGAAGAACATTACATTAACTTTGTTGTAAAAGCAAATACGTTGCAATTGAATTTTAAAATTATTGCTATTGAAACAAGACGCGATCCAATTTTATCAAAATTGGAAGATGCTATTCAAAAGGGTACTGTTAAAAATTTGGAAGGTTCACAATTTGATTCATTCAAAAATAAGGCATTAGAGTTGACGGTTGAACAGCATTGTATTTTGTGGGGATATCGAACAGTTATTCCTCAAAAATTGCGTAATCTAGTTCTAAAGGAGTTACACTTGTCACACCTTGGTATTGTGAAAACTAAATCACTTGCTCGATCATATGATTGGTGGCCTAACATGGATAGAGACATCAAAAATCTTATAAGAGATTGCAATGCATGTCAAGAATTACAAACGAATCCAGAGAAAAGTCCCTTAATTTCATGGGAACCAGCATGCTCAGCTTGGAGTCGAATTCATATTGACTTTGCTGGTCCTATAAATAGTTTCCACTTTCTGATAGTAATTGACTCATTTACTAAATGGGTTGAGATATTTAAAACCAAGGCCATAACATCAGCATTCGTAATAAATAAGATGAGCGAATTATTTTGTCGTTATGGTATTATCGACATTTTAGTCAGTGACAACGGTCGACAATTTACTTCACAAGAATTCAAAACATTTTTGAAAATTAACAATGTTAAACATGTATTGACAGCACCTGGCCATCCAGCAACCAATGGTCAAGCTGAAAGCTTTGTAAAAATTTTAAAAAAGTCGTTATACGCTAATTTAAAAATCAATAAACAAGTCGATATTGACATTATTCTAAATCGATTTTTATCAGATTACCGAAACACAAAACATTGCACAACCAACGAATCACCCGCAAAATTATTTTTTGGTAGAAATTTGAAAACTAGATTCAGTTCATTGAAACCACCATTAATTAAAGATAATATTATCGACAGTCAAAATAAAAGCAAGCAATATTTTAAAGGCACACGCGAAATTAGTTTCAACAAGGGTCAAAAAGTGTTTATTCGAGACTACAGAGATCCAAACAAAGCAAGTTGGTCACCAGCTACTTACTTACTTAGTTGGCGCTACAGCTCGAGGTGAACCTGGGCCTGCTTCTCGCAATCATTTGTGTGTGCGTGTTACATTTTTGCACGAATGGAAGGGACCTACAGTTTTTTGCCGACTCCGAACGGCGAGTTGAGAAGCTCAATCGTGACAAATGATACTCTTTGATGCTTGTCAGACATTCGAAAGAGGTGGGCACTGTGAAAAACTTTTAGGTGTTTGCGGCGGGATTCGAACCCAAGACCGTTGGCACAGTAGTCCGACGCACTAACCACTTGCGCTACGGTGCCCAATGGTCACCAGCTACTGTAAAACAAAAATTGGGTCCTCGTTCTTATTGCTGCATCATCTCAGAAAGTAATAGAGAAATTAAAAGACATTTATGTCAAATTCGCGGTCAAAATATTGGTACAGTACAGGTTGATGATACTGAGGCTGAGAGTAAATTGTATGAGCCAAACCCAGGAACACACAGCGGTTCGCCGGTGGTAGCATCGAGTCGCGAAATTCCTTCGGTTGACTGTGAACAGCCTAATCAACTTGTTCAATCAAGACAATTAAGACCGAGACAAGACGGAAGAGTAGTTAAAAAGTAAAGTAAACCGTATAAAGTTTTGATTACATAATAATTTGTCTATCTTGAGTTTAACACATATTCATTTCTCTACATTATTTTATTAGATTAGAATTCATATTGAATTGAAGAATTGAAGTTTTTCTTAAGTTTATATTATAATGAAAATTAATATTATTAGGAAATGAATTGAAGTTTTTTATGAATTAAATAGAATTATGAAATATGAATTGTTAAAATTATAAAGAAAATTAATTGAAGTCATTTTTAGTTTATATTATATTTAAAGGAATTTGCATTGTTTTATAAACTATTAATAACTTTATTACAAAACTTATGGAGAGCGTGTTAAGTATTAGTATTATGTATTAACATCACAATAAGAACACCAATGGCAACACCAATGTAGTATAACATTATAACATCATATCCTAGTTTGTAAGATCACTAAATAAAGTCAGTTTCGTTTTGTCCATTGAATAACGAGCGTCTTACCACACCGAATACACAACACTTACTTACTTAGGTGGCGCTACAGGTCGGGTGAGCCTGGGCCTGCTTCTCGCAACCATTTGTGTGTGCGTGTTATATTTTTGCACGAATGGAATGCACCTACAGTTGTTTGCCGACTCCGAACGGCGAGTTGAGAAGCTAAATCGTGACAAATGATACTCTTTGATTGCTTGTCAGACATTCCAAAGAGGTGGCACCGTGAAAGACTTTTAGGTCTTGGACCCGAGCAGCATTGCATAGTAGTCCAACGTACTAACCGCTACAGCACGGTGCCCGCTACAACGGGCAAGATTCTAATAGTCTAAAATAGGAGAACTTCTGGTAACCAAAAGACTACGGCCACCAAAAGGAAGTAGAAAGAGTGATTTCAATGACCTGGTGGCAAGTCATCAAACTATAGACGCTTGGATTAGCTAAGGGGACGGAAACTGTGACTACCACCTAACGCAGCTAACCTACACCGTTTTAGGTACGACAGCTCACCCTTTTGGTCAAAGCAGGAACACAGAGCACGCAGCATTCCATTGCATACGCTTTCTGGGATGCAAAACTGACATACCAAGTCGGCAGATAATAATAGACCAAATAGGTACTATCTTTACTATTTTTTTTTTCTTTTTTATGTACATACAAAACCGCTATAGGACACGACATAATCCCCTGTGATCAATTCCGACCGGTTTGAAAAAGCAAACCGATTTCAAAAACTGACGAAATGAAAAAGGGTGTGCTGGAATTCGCCCGAAATGAAACAAATTCGAAATAGGGGAACCCTTTCGTCGTTCGGCTGCATATTTGCGTAGGCAGGTAGCGAAAACAAGGTTTGAACAGACACCAAATAAAAGGATTTCAGTTGCAGTAGGATTGCTGCGTTGCGGTGGCATCATTTCTATTCACTCACAGTAGCGAGTATTCATATCTTACGTCAATATACGCACCAGAAAACTTCCATGCGTATTGACACGTAAAGTAGCAAAACTTAAAAAAAAACAAACAAGCAATAAAACTCTGCGTGCTTGTCACAAAGTAAATTCCCGCAAAAGGGTAGTAAAAAAAATAAAAAAGGATCGTGGCAAGACATCCTCGAGTATTTATATGGAAAAAAAATCCTGCCTTAGAATTAGATTTGTCCTACCTAGCTACTCTAAAAAGTAAGCAAAATATTTAAGATGTGCTAGGTGAAATTGTTCCCCTATGAATTTCAACTAAAGGGTGATTTTTTAAGAGGTTGAGAACTTTTTTTAAAAAAAAAAACACAAAAAATTCGAAAAAAATGAATGAAATATTTATTTGAATCGATAGTTTGAACCTTGCAATTTAATGTTTAAAGATAATTTCATGCAAATGTTGACCGCGGCTGCGTCTCAGGTAGCCCATCCGCTGAGTCCAATTTTGGCATACTCTTTCACACATATCGGCCGGTATCTCACGAATGAATGCATGGATGTTGGCCTCCAGTGCGTCAATCGAAGCGGGCTTGTCCCTATAGACATTAGCCTTGACATACCCCCACAAAAAATAATCTAATGGTGTCAAATCGCACGATCTAGGCGGCCAATTGACCGGCCCGAAACGTGAAATTAACTGTTCACCAAACTCGCCTCGCAATTGCGCCATTGTTTCGCGTGCTGTGTGGCATGTGGCACCGTCTTGTTGAAACCACATATCATGCAAGTCAAGAACTTCCATTTCGGGCAAAAAAAAGTTTGTTATCATCGCTCGGTAGCGTTCACCATTGACAGTAACGCTGCGTTTCGCATCATCTTTGAAGAAATATGGCCCAATAATGCCGCCGGCCCATAAACCGCACCAAACAGTGGCTTTTTCGGGATGCATTGGTAGCTGTTGCAATGCTTCTGGCTGATCTTCACTCCAAATGCGGCAATTTTGCTTATTTACGTACCCATTCAACCAAAAATGAGCCTCATCGCTGAACACAATTTTTCGATAAAAAAGCGGATCCTCGGCTCGGAACCGAGCACGAATTTTGATAGTAAAATTCAATAATTTGCAAGCGTTGTTCATTTGTAAGACGATCCATGGTTAAATTGCAAACCAAACTGAAGCTGTTTGACAGTGACACAAGGTACTAAACACACGTCAGCTGTCAAAACCAGTGTTGCCAAAACCAAACCAGCTAAAAAATCACCCTTTAGAATCTCTTATTCTGTTTCACCGACAAAAAAATTTGTCCGACTCGCTGTTTTGGTAAAATCCCTTGCCAAATCAGGATATTTTGCCATGAAGTCAATCATTGATTGATTGATTTTGGTTGACATTTGTATGATTTCCCCTAAATTAGGTAGAAATAATTAATATTTTGTTTATAAATCTTCTAAAACATACATTTTGAGTCTTCCGGATTCAATTTCACCAACACAAAACCGAACGAATTGAAAACGTCAATTTCTTTGCGTTTTTCAATTCCGACCGATTCTCAGCACACCCCTAATTCGTTCGAATTCTAAGAAATCCGAAAAACATCACACCAAAACTGCGAAAACGTAACGGATTGGATTTCGACCGAAAATCATCACAGGGGTGAATATGAAAGTTCATTATTGAGCCCTAAACAGTCTGGCGGTGCTACAAGTCAAAAAGTTTTAAGACTTCAAATGCTATTAACTTGCAAAAATGACTTCATATAATCGCACTCCTTTGTCCTCGTATCCTACAGTGTATTAACGCCAATACGTACATACAGTGGCGAGCACATGTGGATACATCCTGCTCAAATCTGACTTTGAGTGGCTCCAAAACTCTGAAAAATACAGCCATCGCAACAATTTTTTTTTTGTTAAACACTTTAAAATTCGTAGAAGTAAAAAAAATAAAAACATCTTTTAAAACTGAAATCCAAAATTAACTTTAAATTCATATAATAAAAAACTCAATGTATCCACTTTTGCACGTTAAAAAAAAAGTATTAAAAATCACATTTTTAATATTTAGTCCAAAGGCCTTTGGCTTTAATGACGCTGTTAACCCGTTTCGGCATGCTTTCGACTAGTTTCTCCATGAGCTTGTGCGGAATACTGGCCCACTCCGTCTGAATCCGGGACCAAAGGTCGCCTAAGTTCCTTGGTGCATTATCGTACCGTCCCGGTCGTTTTTTTAAAAGAGCCCATAAATTTTCGATCGGGTTCGGAACTGGACTTTGTGCCGGCCACTGCATCGTTTGAAATGTTTGTCTACCGAGCCAATTTTTAACAATTTTAGCAGTATGTTTAGGATCTCCATTCTGTTGAAATATCACTTCATCTTCTGGATATGCACTTTCATCTACGAAATCTGGTAAATTTTCTTCTAAAATACGAAGATAATCTTCTTTCTTCATTATGCCATTAATTTTCACTACCGGTCCAACATTCCACCAAGTGAAGCAGCCCCATACTACCTCCTCCATGTTTCATGGTTTCTTTCACCTGGTGCTTTTGCAAAGTTTCATATGGCCGGTGCCAATAATACTGCTTACCGTCTGACTGGAAACGGTTAATTTTGGTTTCATCCGACCATATCACCCTTTTCCAGTCATCTACGCTCCACTCCTTGTGCTCTTTGCAAAATTTCAGCCGTGCCGCTACATTTTTCATTGATAGTGCTGGCTTTTTTTGTTTAACAGCCGATGTCAAGCCAATTCTCCGAAGTGCTCTACGTGCTGTCCACTCGCTAACGGGTTTGTTTAAGGCACCTGCGGCTTCTTTTGGTGTTGTCACTTGTTTGGTTATCAGCAGCCGCTCCATAGCTCGGGCATCTCTATCGGTAAGCAATGTTGGTCGCGATTTCTTTACTTCATGCGGGCTCACATTGCGTCTTTTTCTAACTTAAAGCACTGTTCGATGGCAAATACCTAACAGTTTAGCTATTTTTCGTGCTGAATCATTTTTTTTTCTCATTTCAACAATTTGATTTTCTAAGTGCAAGAAAGCAAGAAAACTGATTACAGAAAATTATAAATATGTACGTACGAGCATAACGAACCTTTTCAGTAAAACTTTTAAACCAAATATGCATTTGTTTTCATGAATTGCATGACAGAATGAATAACGGTTAACTTGTAATTTGCTTTTCACTCATAAAATTGGTGTTACCAGGTGAGAAAAAACGAATTCACTGAAACGTGCAAAAGTGGATACATTGAGTTTTTTTGTTATATGGATTAAAACTTAATATTGGATTTCAGTTTTAAAAGATGTTTTTATATTTTTTACTTCTTAGAAAAATTAAGAGTTTAACTAAAAAAATTGTTGCGATAGCTGTATTTTTGAGGGTTTTACAGCCACTCAAATTCATATTAGAGCAGGATGTATCCACATGTGCTCGCCACTGTACATACAAAGTTATAACAGCGGCACAACCTGTTCACTTGTTTATACGGACCCCTCATCTTTTTTGCTTTTATATGGTACTTCCCCTCATTGTGCATCAGCATCTCGGACTCATGGCCTTTACGAGTAAACTTGTCGCAATTGTCCTCCTATGTCACTCGGCTGTTTTCAGTTCGCTGTTATTTTTGGCAATGATGTGGGCTCCCCTTTGAATTAAAGGAAATTGTGTGGAAAGTCGTGCGTTGTATATTCGATTGTGTGAAAATATATATTCACCCTCGAAAATAAAAAGCATAACAAAATACGTATGTTAACAGAGGAGGAAAAACAAACTCTTGACACGATTGTTGGCACGCTCATCGTTTGGCTATTAAATTCTGTGTTGGGTTTAATTTTATTATACACGTCGACCCCACGAATTCCTAAACAGGGAACAGCATTCGGAAGTAATAAACGTGTTTTTGCCTTACAACGAGACTGTACTGGACTTAAATTTTACACACACATGTATGTACATATGCACAGACTCGTATGGTGCTGGAAGTTGGTTGTGAATTTGGGTAGATCGAAGATGATGATGTTTAGAGTTAGGGGCAAAGGCGGGGTATTGTCGGAACGAAATATGGATACAAGACGGGGAAGCAGTCGAAATTGTGTGGAAGTATAAACACTTGGAAATACTGACATCAGTCAGCTTAAGAACATTGAGAAAAATCTATCGGAAGCCAAGTGACCTATTTTTTCAATCTGGAGTCGATGCATTACCATAGTCCACAGTACACAGAAAGATCTGTTTCGCTCAACCGTAGCCTCTCTTCTTTGAACGGAGCCCAAATGTGAGGATATTGATCACGGAAAAAGTTTACCTGGCCGAACACAATGGTGAAGCTGCAGTGGAAGTAGTCAGCGCTGTCAAAGTTAAAATACACGTAGACCCTACAGCGCGAACACAATGCGAAGCTGCTGCTGTAGTATGAATTGTTGTATGGTGAAGCGCAAAGTTCAGCCAACTTCAACTTTCTACTTCCACTGCAGCTTCACAATTGTATTCGGCCAGTTCCTTGAAACTATAATGCTCACAAGCTCACAATGCATTGCAACTAAATGATCAAGGCGATGGACATGCAAGAAGAAGGGATACTGAAATTAGTATTGCATCTGCTACATCGAACACACATTCCGCATCCGAGCGAGCCGCGTAGGCTACCACGTTAGTAAGCAGACTCACGGCAAACGTTGGCGGCCCAACTCAGAGTGAGCGCAGACACCTCATGTCGATCACGCATACCATTCTCCAGTACGGCTGCGAGATATGGGCTAATGCACTCAAACCTTTGTGAACGCATGTAATGTATGAACGCATTTCGGTACACGGCAGCGTGTCCGCTCGCTTCTACTCTGTGGCTTCTTGCGTTTTCTTCGGTCCCTCTTCTTTCTCGCTCTAGTCTCCTCAACTCTTGGCACACGAGTGTCGCTCAGTGTTCCCAGTTTGGGGTTTTCCCCCAGATTTAGGTGTATTTTGGCTGGTTAAGGGGCACAACCTACTTAGGGGGAGATTTGGGGGGAATTTTTTTAGACAATATTTCCACCAACTTCATTTGGAATAAATGGCTAATGAAATATTTAAAGCTCCCCGATATACATTCCCGGATTGTGCGTCGATTTCCATTGGAATTTGGAAGTTGGATGGAATACTGAGGGAATATGGTGTTGCAATTCAATTATCTATTCATTGTTTTTCTGAGAAAAGAGAATAATACAGATGATAATACAGCACACCCTTCTGATCCCACCAAATACAGATCATTACCTTCGCGCCATGGATATTTGGCTTTGCCGTTGATTTGGCTGGTTGGCCGGGTTTCACATATGATTTTTTGCGCTTGGGGTTGTCGTAATGGATCCATTTTTCATCACCAGTCACAATCCGATGCAAAAATGACTTCCTTTTGTGGCGTTTTCTTCATATTAAAGTAATGAAGAAGAACTCCCCGCAAAAACACTTTTTCAGGCACAAAGTTCGACATATTTGAGTGAAATAAATAAATCGACTTATTCATAATCTGTGGCGAATTGATCTAACTCATTTTCAAATTCTCCCAAAGTGAAATTAGCAACTTGCCCACGATTTTTTTTTTTTTTTGAGTGAAATCACCAACATGGTGTTGGAAAATAATCATATTTTTTACTGTGTTAAAGCACTAAATTCATCAATTTCAGTCTTTTATTTGCTGCAAATTAATTTATTTTAATCTGTCAATTATCAAGTTATCAAGTAAACAAATCAACAATATGAGATCCGCGACGTTTGAACTGCGGATGAGAAATGTCATATTTTGTATGGATAGATCCGATTCGAACGTTTTCCACGATCGCGATGCCGTGAAAAACATTCACTTTACCGACAAGGGCAATTCGCTTCGGCGGATCCAACGATACCGATGCTTAAATTACAGTGAATCTTTCTCCCCGGCGGATTCCACGAGACCACGATAGGGGTGTATATATTTGCATTTTTTTTTATATGTATACTTATATCATGTGTATAAAAGTATGTATAGAAAGTTTACTGTCATAAATTCTGCTTGACAGAGACACTTCCTTTTCGACATTCACGTCGGTAAGGAAACTTCCCTGGCGGATTCTACGATACAAAGCTAAAGTGAAAGTGAATCTAATAAGTAGAGGGAGTCTCCAATCAGACGGATTTCATAGGGGTGATCAATATATGTATCTAGCATTTGAGTAAAAAGTGAATTGCGAAAAAAAATGTTTGTGCTTAATAATCATGCCGATTATAGAATCCGGCGGATCGTACTCCCCGGGAGTACATCCGATCCGCATTGGATTTGCATTTCTCCCCAGAGCTATTATAGAATCTGGCGGATCAACTACTTTATCGGTCCGCAAACTACATTATCAATTGCGAAACTAAGCTATCATCCGTTGTCAAAATTTCAAATTTTCAAATGTCAATTTATACAAATCAGTATAAATGTGTATACAAAATAAAAAAATAAAAAAAAAAATACAAAATGGATTCGATTCACAGTGGACGTCCAGTATAACGAATAGCCGATATAGCGAATTTTCGATTAACATTGGCATCTCTATATAGCGAACGGTGGGCAAGATTTGCTATCCGTTATAGCGAACATACATACTAATTGCGCATCTGTGTTGTTTCCATATGATAGTGTTTTTCCGTTTTTTTTTTTGCGTTTACATGTTCACACACCCAATGAGTAATTCCAAAAGTTTTGAATTTTATGCTCACACTCAAATGTCTAGTCTCGTGATCTATGCGTCCCAACGTTATGCCATTAATACAACCGATGGACCAAAACGCCATGCGCCTTACAAAGTTCCATTACCGCAATAGCTTACTGAATGACATTATGCGTTCATTCTCTATAGGTCCAGACATCACTACTGTGCTAAAAGAATTTAATCTCTCGAGTGTAATGCTACAAAAATGTTGGAGAAATTACAGACTCAGGAGGATGAAAACCCACTTTCATTATTACGGCAAGATGACAAAGTTTTGGCAATGCAGTCTTGTTAACCGTGTTTTCCCGAAGGTAACATACTTCATTTATTTGAATCAGTTTAGAAATTTAGTTCGCTTCTTTTTCGCTCAGCAACGTGCTACCAACACAGACCTAGAAACTTGGAACAATACTGAAACTAATTTACAAGAACAAGCATACGATGACACCGTTGAACTAAAATCTGAAAGCGAAGATGGATCTCCAATAAAGCATGCTTAAGGGCACCGTAGCGCAAGTGGTTAGTGCGTCGGACTACTGAGCCAGCGGTCTTGGGTTCGAATCCCGCCGCAAACACCTAAACGTTTTTCACAGTGCCCACCTCTTTCGAATGTCTGACAAGCATCAAAGAGTATCATTTGTCACGATTGAGCTTCTCAATTCGCCGTTCGGAGTCGGCAAAAAACTGTAGGTCCCTTCCATTCGTGCAAAAATATAACACGCACACACAAATGGTTGCGAGAAGCAGGCCCAGGTTCACCTCGAGCTGTTGCGCCAACTAAGTAAGTAAGTAAGTAAGCAGCCAGTTGCTTAGCGCGTGTGTTACGATGGGGACAACAAGTCAATGTTTATATGGCTGACAGGTTCACGTTGAGACGGTTTCAAGAAAAAGATTTGCAGTAAAATAAAGTTTTATCGGTGATTTTTTTTTTCAAAGTTATTTACAAAATTTGTAAACTTAAATGGCAGCACTAATCTATTCAATTTAACATTAAATAAAAACCCCTAAATAAACATATTTTTTAATGACTTCTTCTAAAAAAAAGTATAAAAAATCGTTGGATATAACGAACGCGCTCGATATAGTAAATGACCTCAAACATTATATCATTCGTTATACTGGACGTCCACTGTATTTAGTTCTGTTTATTTATAAACCTTTAAGAAACTAACAATAAATAAGAGCCTTCGTGGCAATTAACAAAAGTAATAAAATAAAATTAATAAAGGATAAGTAAAACAAGCAAAAAACAGCATCCTTGGTACAAAGACAGAGGGAGTAAAAGTTAAATTGGTCTTCAAGAGTCCTGTTAACTTTCGTTAACTGAAGATGAAGGATATCTCTTTAATTTATTTTTGAAGTGAAACTTCTTACTCGACTTCATTTCTATCCTCTTCTGTATATTAAAACTTACTTTTTATTGCTTTGTATCATTTCGAAAATAAAAAAAACCGCAGCTAGTTTGACGCGTACTGAAAACGTTAGACTTTGTATGGAGTGCGAATCGGTTGCGGTTTCAATAATGCTTACTTTTTGTCACTTCATTACCGACATCCGTTCACTTTCTTCCCGGCGGCGTTTTCAATAATATGAAAAACTTAAAACTGAGGATAATTTCCACCGGATCTGATCCACCGGATTCCATAATCGACATAAATATCTTTTTTGGGGTGATTTTTTGCAAAAATGGTAAATTCTGGGGTGGATTTCAAATTGATCCAGGGGGAACTTGGCCCAAGCACCTGGCAACACTGGAAGCTGTATCGATGGCAGATAGTTCCGCATTCCACTTGAAAAATTGTGGGATCTTTATGGAGGGATATTTGTGTGTGACATCTTGGCCCCACTATTTCCGCTCCGATGGCATTCTTTGTTTTCGACACATCTGTGTACCATTGTTGGGCATCGCTCCTGGTCCACTTTGGGTTGTTATTCCATTCGTCATGTAAAGGAATACCTAACGCAATAATAATAAAAAATTATTTTTATACTGAACTACGAACCAAAATCTACTAGACCTACTACAGTTTTATTCTAAAATTATTCGAATCGAATGGTTATTTCCCAAAGATATTTCTGAAAGCTTTTTTTTTATTTTTCCCCTTTTATACAATTATTAGGCAAGCAGACGCTAGATATGCGTTATGGCGAATATCTACTAATAAATAAATACGATCAACGTTATTCTTTATTTACTTTTCTGAAATATCCTCGTACTATAAAATCTAAAATGTACCTACCTGAAAGGTGTACTTACATAATGTACACCTCTCATTAAAATATATTTCCGCCCCAAAGCCGTAAGTCGCCAAAAGAATTGCCCTTCATAATCACATATGTATGTACATATACTCATACATAAGAAGTTGCTTACGATTCTTCATACATATACATATGTAAGTGGATTCAGATATTACAAATCCCAGCACTAGGATCATCAAAAAGTGATCCCATTATAGAGGCTTAAACTGAGCACTTTCCGATATTCGTATGGCATATTTCTATGTGTTTGTAGGTTGGGCGCAGACACCGAAAGTATACTGCCAAATGACTTTGTGATACCTTAAATGATGGCCAAATAAAAGGATGTAAAAGCGTTAAAAGGACGTGAACAGAATTCAATACCGAATACCGAAATACGATTCGAAATAATTCCCAAATGGTATTGGCAGCAGTGTGGCGGCAATATTTGAGTTAACATATCCGTTCTTTGCATTTCTTCGATTACCAGGGATTGTTTGTTATTATTCGAAGCATCTTTAGTCCCAGTCAGGTTATTGTTCTTAATCTGAGAATTCATTCCTATACACTGACTCTTGTTATTCGTCCTTTTTTTTTTACTTAGCACGCATACACGTGAACATAAGTATGTTGGAATGTCCTTGACTTAGTAAATTCGCATATTTCCACATAGGTACATGTACGAGTGTGGGTATATTCTTTTACATATTTTTATTTTAGCCAAGTTTGCATACATACGAGTATCCATATGTACCTACATACTCGTATGTGCGATAGGATGAGGTAGAAAAATATTGGTTTATATCGATATTGCACGTACTTTCCGGTCTAACAGCGTGGGTAGGTCTTTAAACAGATAGATTAGTATGCAGGAAGTGAAACGTTCGAGGGTTTCCCAAATGTAATTCCATTACTTTTGCTTCGAAGGTGGATTTTAGGTGGAATTTGTGCGTTATTTTTTTGGTGCGATTTTTATGCTTTTCCGAGGCACTGTGGATTTGTATAGGTAGTAGTTAGTTTGGCATTAAGAAGATGGCGAATTTAATGTCAATCCAAAATGCATGAAGCAATATCGAAACGAAGCTTAAAAAGGAAACTTAGTGGCGGCGGTCGACGGTTTGCATATTTACCTCTCAGGACTTAATGTATCTACATGTATACATAGCTTACAATTGGGTAACATAATGTTAATATGTTTCAAAATATTCAATATACATAAATATTGAAGGTCATAGAATTTCAAATAAGAATATGTGGATCATTGATACTAAATATTAATACTAACCAAAAAGTAACCTATAAATGTAACCATTTATGTATTCATGTACAGTATGTGGCCAATGAATTATGACCGATCGAGTTTTCAACGAATTTTTGTACTTTTTGATGTGAGTTAACTGTGAAATGCGTTTTTTCTTTAATTTTTTTTAAGAATATGGTTAGCTACGGATTTCCTCTATACTTTTTTAATTTCAATAGCAGTTACCGAAGGACTTACCTACGTGCGTATGAGAAATGTGCACCAACACATAAAAAGATTTAAAGGTGCTCTTCTAAAAGTTCTCTTTTAGCTCGTAGTTGGCAAAAGTGCGGTTGCAAAAAAGTATTGTAATAAGTGAAAACATGATTTGTGTCTTAAATGAAACAAGTTGCAGTTAGTAACATTAAATAGTTGTTTGAAAATTTATATATATATCTCATAGAAAGTCGGAAACCTTATTTTAATTGATTTTTGTCAATATGGGTTAGAAAGCCGACATTTCTGTCGAAAAAAAATCACAAGTTGCTGCTTTGTTGATTGAGAAGAAGTCCAGCTATGCTCAAATAGCCGAGATTGTTGGAATTGCGTAGTCTTCAGTAGTCAACAAAGCAAAACACCTGTACATACCAGGCGGTTCAACCTTGGTTACGCCAAATAATAGGCAAAACTGTGGCAAAAAGAGAAAAACAACACCAATGACCGACCAGAAAATCGTTTATAAACCTTTACAGCAACGTAATGCACCAGCTCACTGCATTTTAAAGGATTTGAACGAAGCTGGAATCGACCTATCGTTGAGAACACTGCGGCGTCGATTTAAGGAAAACTCCTTGGTCTGTAGGAGATCAGCAGAGAGAGAACCCCCAATTGACCAACGTCATGCGAGAACGGTGGTTGTCTTGGGCACAACTTTACAGAGATTGCGGGAGTGGCTATTGGAACAAGTTAAGTTAATTTCTTCAATTTTTTTCTCACAATAAAAGATGAAACAGGTTTAGCCATTTTCCCGTAATCACGAGTTTATTTTAATTTGTCTTTAGCGATGAGTGTCGCTTAGAAGCCGTGACGGAGACGGCAAAATTCGTCCGCAGAAGGCCAAATGAAAGGTATTCAGAGCATTGCGTAGTTCGGACGGTCAAACACCCACCGTCTGTGATGATTTGGAGTTGCATAACATGCGAAGGTACGGGGTCAATTTATTACATTGATGGAATAATGGACTCCAATCAGTATATTCACGTCGTGAGGGAAGTTCTTCGGCCGTATTTTAACACATTAGGCTCTCCCAGAGAAGAATGCGTCACCACACATCCAAGCAAGCATGAAATGCTTGGATTCCATGAAATTGGAAGTCTTACCACAGCGAGGTAAATCTCCGGATTTGAATCTTAAAAACTCTTGGGCCTACCTAAAATCTTGCGTTTATAACCCCGAAAGAACTATCACAGAATCCGTCGTAGTGGAATCCGAATGTGCATTGCCGCACTTAACAACTTACCACTTTCTACGAAATTCGAAATTCGTTGCAAACATTTTCAATACGACGGATTCTGTAATAGTTCTTTCGGGGTTCGTAGCAAAATTCCGAGTACGACGGATTCTGTGATAGACGTGAGTAAGTAAGTAAATAAGAAGGTAGTATCGTGAACTCCTTTCTCATGCGGGATAAAAAACTCTTTGCTCTTTTTCTGAATTTTAAGGCAGCCTCTGACACAGCAACGCTTTGTTTTATAAGCTCTGCAGCATGGATATGTCGCTCAAATATGGAAGGGTTATTCAGAATACCAAAGCAGCGAATGGTTTCAGCCGTGTACAGGAGTAAGACAGGGTTGCTCTTTAACTCCAAGTCTTTTTGCAGTCTTCATCGAAAACATAACAGTTTTTTTGCCAGGAGGAGTGGAATATTCAGGAGTCCTGATCAAAGCCCTTTTATTCGCAGACGACATAGTCCTACTGGCCTACTCCCCAGAAACCCTACAAATTATGATTAACCAGCTTAGTGATTACTGCAGGCTATGGAACTTAATTGTTAATTGGATAAGATTAAAGTAATGGTGTTTAAAAAAGGAGGAGACAGATACTGTGTGAACGAGAAATGGAGAACTAGTCGATGTGGTGAACAAATATAAGTATGTACATTGGAGTGTTTCTTACTTAAAACCTTAGCATGGATATTCATCTTCAGGAAAAACTAGCAAAATCGAAAATAGCCATTAACTTAGCTTAGAGGAGATGCTTTAACAACAAATACATAGCACTGCAAGCAATAAATAGCAGAACTGGATGGTTCAAGGAATGGTTGGAATTAGCTCGTGAATGTGGAATCTAAATAACTCACGATGATGCAAGGTGCTTAAAAGAACAGCTGTACCAGCTCATCGAAGGAGTTGAAGTTCAGGCTAGAGCAAGATATTTGGAGAGCGCTTCAGGATCGTTACATAGAACGATATACAACCGTAAAGAGAAATATCGATAGTCAGTGCCATCGATAGTTCTCGAAAGTTGGCTTTTGACTGTCGATAGTTATCGATATATATCGATAGTTTTTTTCCTCTTTAGGGTAACAATAAAAATAGTTAAATGCACCATATTAAATAAACTTTTCTCACCGAGAGAGATTAGATTCCAAAGAAACCCGGTCCAGCTTTTTAGGTTCAGACATCATAAATTGCATACTTACCTACGTATAGACCAACTCCTATTTCTACGTTACTGATGCTGACTCATAAAATGGGAAATCCCCTTTTTAAGTTAAGCGAAAGGCAAATAATAATACCCCTATTCCTGCGCTACTGACTTATAAAACGGGAAATCCCCTTTTTAAGTGAAAGCCATTTTAACAGTTGGCTTATTAGATCGGGTTTATACTTTAAATATACTCCGTTCGTTAGGTATCGACCATTTAAAGAAATTTTTGAAATTCTATATTTAAATGGCTATCGAAAACAATCGATAGTGATCAAAAACTATCGATTGTTTTCGATAGTGGAAACTATTATAATCGATAATGCAATCGATAGTTCTCCACTTCTATACAGCCGTTTAAACCACAATTTCTTTGAAATGAATTACTTTCGGGATGAATACAGCATCGATGAAATAGCGATCATCTTGAGGCTTCGGGGCGAACTCCTAAGACTTAACAATGTACCGCATAGAGACGATTTACCCCTACTATGTAGCTTGTGCAATTTGGCAGAGAGGGAGGATACCATGCATTTCATCGGGAAATGTCCAGTTTTGAGAGAAACCAGAGGACATATCTTGGGAAGCGATGTCCTATCGGAGACTCAAGTCTTAACACTCCTTAATTTAATCAATCTTCCTAACTTGTTCCAGTATTGCAAAATCGCAAAAGAATATTGACTGAAAATTTTTAATACCCTTTTTTAAAGGCATTGGCCTGTATTCATAGTTATATTTTAAACCCGGGTGTAACTGATCTAGGGTCTAAAGTTAAACACAGATTAGACAAAGCTTGTATTCATAGAGAATATGGCAGCTCAGTTTAAGTAGACACGAGTCTAAGGTCTATTGTACTACAAATTTTATTTAATCGAAATAAGTATTTGAATATTTCAAAGGAAAAATTTTTTTGAAAGCCGTTTGTTTGCGGTTTTGCTGCTGTAAATAAAAATAAGGTAACAATAATATTATGATTATACATATGTTTTGAAATAAACAAAAAATTATCAAGTTACAGATGAGTGGCAAGGAAAATAAAAGAGTAAGGGAACAGAACTGGTCGGAAGCAGAGAAAGAAATGCTGCGCGAATTGGTCCGAAGGCATCTTAAAGTCGTGGACGATAATAATAATTCGACTGACAGTTGGTTGAGAAATTTCATGCAGGTCGCCTACACGGGAGGTGCCAACAGTTATATTATTGCTCAGCTTATTTGAACTGTAGTAACTTCACATTACCTATATCACTTTGATGAACATTCCGACCAAAAAATCTCAATGCTGTTAGGGCTTGGTCTTGAGTATTTAATAAATCAATAATAAATATTGCCGTGTCCTTATGGAATCGATATCTTTCATGAAATTCCTCGTTAGTAAATTGAAAGGGATCGAGTCGGGTCCTATAGCGCTTCCGTCTTCTAGTTAGTGGTCCAATATCCACCAGCACCAACATATCAAAATCTTGATCAATATTGTGATCGACCGACATTTTTCTTTATTTTATTTAGTTGTTTGCCTACGTAGTACACTATCACACGCGCCTCGCTTTTTTAGTATAATTTTTTTTCGTTCACAAATAATTTCTGACGTTGAACAGTAACTCTGTACATAGCTTCTGTCGTGACTTGTACATAGCTTCTGTCTTGATTAATTTTAGACTTGAACTTTTCGTTTAGACATGGATTTAAATTTTCTATGAATAACATAAACTCCGGATTAGTATAGCAATAACATAATAAGAACTTATCAAACATCTATGAATATGCGCCATTATTTTAAATTATGTTGCTATTAAGTATGGTAGTAATAAAATGAGCTACTTAACCCATTTCGTCCCAAATGGCATACATTTTTTTAACTGTTCTCAATCATTTGCCTTTTAGTGAGTCAATCAACCAAAGCTTTCTAAGAAAAATGTTATTATTATTATTATTATAACTTTATTTATGTGTAAGTAAATTACAAAATAAATACATCTAAAATCGAGAGAGCTCTAGCTGCGAGGGCTTTCGGCTCGATAGAAAAATGTTCTATCGTAATTTTGTCTGCCCTTTCCGAATCCGGGAACAGAATTGTTCTTTCTGCCGCTATTTTTGAAATATGGCAGCTGAAAACAGAAAAAATGCGAAATTTCATTTCCCTTTTTCCAAACAATCGTAAATTTGAACATAAGCCTCCTACGATAGGAAGCTAATACTTCGTATCTGGGGGCATAATTGATTTTTCAAAAGATAGGACCGATAAAGTAAGGAAATTCAATATGGCGGATGCCAGATGTCGGCCATAACCTCACCAAAAATGACGATTTTTATAAAGTCAACCGATTTGGATCAAATTGGGTACAAAGGATTTTTTGGGGTCGCTGATTACGAATCTGAAGTCAGATTTCCAAAATCCAAGATGGCGGACGAATTTTCCAAATTTTTACCGTTTTACGCTAAATTTTGTGTGTAGAGATTTTTCGGAGTCGCTGGTCACGAATCTCAAGTCAGATTGGCAAAATCCAAGATGGCGGATCCAATATGGTGGATGATATATGGTGAAATTTGTGAATTTACTTAATTTAGGACTGAATACTATATATTTAAGGTAACCGATTACGAATACGATTTAGAGACTCCGAAATACTGGTCAAGTTTTTTTTTTTGTCAATTGATCTAGCTTGATCAATTTACGAAAAATTTAGTATACGAGTGTTTATTTGAAAATAAGCACATTCATAATTTTGATTGGAAGATTTTTGAAAAAAATGTCAAAACGTAGGAGCTTACAATCAGCTGCGGAGAATTCCTCTGAAGACGAAGAAGAAACTTCAGATGAAGAAGATAATAACTGTTTTTTATCGCGAACGGAAAATTCTGATATAGAAGGATGCACAGTCGATGAAGAATCCGACGAAGATCAAATGTATTTTGCAAATGTTTCTTATAACACAATAAGAGGAGATCGGGGACAATAGTAACAGTGTACAGTTGTAACACTCGCGATAATTCCCAAACTGTAACTGCAAATCCTCTCTAACAGGCACACACAACGCGACTGCATATTATCATTTATTTGCGAGTTTCTTTTCGGCTTCTTAACAAAATAGACATCAATAGACGAAAAGACAGTTTTTTACCCTCTAAAGTAAATTTTTCCGTTGGTAAGCATTTTTGAATAACTTTTTTTTTGCTACAAAATGTATAAAGTTTATTTTCTATAGTATATTCAGTGTTTATCAGTCTATCTTTTTGTGTACTGCTTTGACTCCAGCCATTTGTGATAAAGTAGATAAGACATATTTTATGTATAAAAGGCGCATGGAGACAGTTGTAACATTCCCGTTTGTGGACAATTGTAACACATTACAACTGTTACATCTATATCGATACGGCGATACTCCTGAGAAAGAGGCTATAAGAAATAAATTTAAAGAGGCACAATTGTGAATAAGGCACATTTTTTTGGAGATCTACCTTTCTTTGCATTTATGGTAGGTTTTTTACCGAATTAAATCATTTATTTATTTATGCATTTATGGGTATTGGTATCTTCTTTTGATAATTCCCAATTAATTAATAAAAATAAACAGTTGTTATATTTTTTAGAGATTATCGTTTTATTGTTCGGATAGAAAATGATTTGGAAATCTATTTATATCAACCGTATTGGTTCGCGTCTCTATCCTTTCTGTTATAATTAAATATCTCTGGTGTAGCGAAACGAGTATATGTAGTTAGTAGTTTGCGGTGTATCTCCTCTCGGTCTCTCGGATGACTGCATTCAGTACTGACGTCGCATGTCGCCACAGTGATCCCCACCAGATCGGTGTTGGCAGAGTCGATCGAATTATGGCGAAAAGCGGCGAGGTGGACGACTGATTCTGCCTGTTCGTGTAGTGCATGTTGGATGATTTTGGCCTTCTGCTTGATGTGGACGATCTGAGCGGTTGGCCAATGGTTGGCCACGTCGGCTTGTTGCAGCTGGAGCTACTTGTGGCAGCGTTGCCACTTCAGAACTATTTTTTCGCAGTAGATTCTCTAAAAAAATGTAGTAGATTGAATTTTTTCGCAGTAGATTTTTATTTCGACAGAATTTTAAACACAAATTGACTTCTATTTCTATTTTTATTGTATTATTTTGGCTTTTGGTTCATTTAAGCTCAACCGTTTCATCATTTATGCTTCTAAATATGTAGAAAATAATAAACTTTGAAATACATACACAAACCAACTGCGTTCAGATAAGAAATTCAACTTTTTCGAAAAGTTTTGTCGTTATGTTTTGTGCTAAAAGGGAACAAATTCTCGATCTTGAAGTCATAACAAGCATATTACAAGAATGCAGTAGTTTTAATTTAATGGCAGTAGATTCAAATTTCGAAATAAATGCAGTAGATCTACTGCAATTGCAGCAAAGTGGCAACGCTGACTTGTGGTGGTCTTGCGACTGGTGTGTTGAATGATACATGGCGGTTTGTTTGCGGTGAGACTAGTATGCCGCTTCTATTGATTGGTTGGTGTGGCCTACTTTCGTTGGGAAACGGCTGGCCTTTAGGTGTGTTGTATCGCTGAGTGAGTGGATGGAAACTTGAGTTGTTGGTTGGCTGGTTTTCTTCGCTATTTAAGAATGCCGGCTTGAGTCGATCAATTGATATTTTGGTGTCTATTCCTCTTCGGTCGATAATGAAATATTTATCCTTTTTTGTTTTTACGAGAAAAGGGCCGTCGTATGGTTGTTTTAATGATGGACGTACAGAATCATCTCGGATGAACACGTGCGTTGCGTCAGCTAGGTGTGCAGATATGAACGGTTTGTATGAAGTGTGGTGGTGATTTGTTGTTGTTGGCTGCATTTGACGCATTGCTCGGGTAAAACGCTGGACGAATTGATCTGTTGGAGTGTCTATATTTGTCGATGCAATAAATTCGCCTGGAAGTCGTATCGTCATTCCGTAGACAATTTCCGCCGGGGTTGCATTGATGTCGGGTTTGTACGAAGAACGTAGACCAAGTAGGATTATTGGTAGCGTTTCGGTCCAATGAGGGTCTTCGTATGACATGATGGCTGCTTTTAATGTGCGATGAAATCGTTCTATCATGCCATTTGCTTGCGGGTGATAGCTTGTCGTCTTCAGGTGTTGAATGCCGAGTGTTTTAGTCATTTCTTTGAACAGTTGGGACTCAAATTGACGTCCCTGATCGGTAGTGATTCTCGTGGGTATGCCAAAACGGGCGATCCATGTAGAGATGATGGCTTTTGCGACTGTTTCCGCTCGGATGTCGCTCGTTGGAACCGCTTCAACCCATCTGGTGAATCTGTCGATGATGGTGACACAGTACCGTTTGTCGTTTGATGGTGGCATTGGGCCGATGATGTCGATGTTGATATGTTCAAAGCGACTTGAAGGTGGAATGATGGGCGCAAATGGTGATTTGGTATGACGGCCAATTTTTGATCGTTGGCATTGGATGCATTTCTTGACGATACGAGCGATTTCTGATCCCATGTTTTTCCAAACAAAGCGTTCCTTAATAGATTTCGTTGTTGAACGTATACCTACGTGTCCGATGCGATGAATTTTTTCAATGATATCGCTTCGGAATTTTTGTGGTACGTAAGTACGAATGCGTGGGCCGGAAATATCACAGAAGACGCTCGCAGTCGTTGTGGGACGGTTAGTATGAAGTCCAATTGGCGAGCTTGCCGAGGCGACGACTGATCTTTCTTTTTACTAAAAGCGAAAATTAGTGGCTTGTGATCAGTATGGATTTCAAAGCTTCTCCCTTCCAACATGTATCGAAAATGTTTGATGGCGAGAAAAATTCCGATCAGTTCGCGATCATATGTACTGTATCGCTTTTGGGAGTCTGATAATCGTTTACTGAAAAATCCAAGTGGTTGCAAGTGATTTTGGCTAGTCTTTTGCTGCAGAACGGCGCCGACGGCTGTGTCACTGACGTCCGTAGTGAGAATTAGCTCGGCTTTTGGAGCTGGATGGGCCAAATCGGTTGCGTTGATGATGTCCTGTTTGCATTGATTAAAAGCGTCTAGCGCTCCTGGTGTCCAATTAACTAATGTCTTGTCGTTTTTTTTTGTTGCCGATGATTAATTCTTGAAGTGCCGCCTGGTGCTGTGCTGAGTGCGGCATGAAGCGTCGATAAAAGTTACACATTGCGATGAATCGACGAAGATCTTTTGCAATGGCTGGTGGCTTATAGTTGCGTATGACCTCAACTTTCTCTTCTTGTGGACGAATACCGTGTTTGTCGACTGTGTGGCCGAGAAATTTAACTGTCGATTGGCCGAATTTGCATTTTGCCAGATTGATCGTGAGATTGTGTTGGTGCAATCGCTCCAATACCATTTCGAGGTGGTGAAGATGCTCCTCGAAGTTTGATGATGCAATGCAAATGTCGTCAATGTATACGTACACGAAGTCAAGGCCGCGGAGCACTTCGTCAATGTGACGCTGGAAAGTCTGCGCCGCGTTACAGAGGCCGAATGTCATGTACGTAAATTCGTATAACCCGAAAGGTGTGGTTATTGCAGTTTTCGGCACGTCCTTGGGCTCAATCGGGATTTGGTGATACGCACGGTTTAAATTACGGTTTAAATCAATTGATGGTTTTGTTGTGCAATATGTATGTAAAATCTTGTAAATGTGGCAGTGAGTATTTGTCCGGTATTGTTTGGCGATTAAGTGCTCTGTAGTCTCCACATGGCCGATATTGGCCGTTTGGCTTTTTTACCATGTGGAGCGGTGACGAATAATTACTTTTCGATGGTTGACATATGCCGAGTTGCAACAGGCATTCGAATTCTTCTTTCGCGGCGCGAAGTCTCTCTGGTGTTAGGCGTCGTGGTTTGCTGGCGACGGGTGGTCCTGTTGTTTCGATGTGATGTGTTGTGTTTGTTGTTGGTTGATTGGCTGGTGAATTGGTTTTATTGAAATCGCATAAATTGTTGAATCGTCGCAGCAGGTCGGCAAACGGCGACGTTTGATGAAATGTTTTGATCTGTGTCTCAGTGCTTGCTGCTGTGCGAATGCCGTTGACGGTGAGCGTTGTGGTGCCATCAATGAGTCGATTGTTTGTGATATCGACCAATAAGTTGTATTTTTTGAGCAGATCGGATCCAATTATTGGTTGGCGAACGTCGGCGTAGATAAAATTATGCACAAGCGGTCTCCGTATCGGTTATTCGTGCAGAGCCGTATGTTTTGATTCGCGTTCCGTTGGCTGCGAATAAGGTTGGCGCTTGTTCGTTCGGATCCGCTTTCTGATTGATGTGGCATTTGATTGATGTTGGACGTGGCAGCACTGAGACATCTGCGCCTGTATCGATCAAATATTGTCTGCCCGTTTGCCGATCTGAAATTATAAGACGATTAATTTGTATGTGTGTGTTCGCTCGATTGTGAAATGGCTGATTTGGATGTGATTCGCCTGTATTTGTTGTCGTGATTTTTGGTGGTGAATCGGGTATGTGCTGATGAGTGTAGGAATTGCGGTTACGGTTATTGTGTCGTTGGAGGCCCTGTGTGAAAATCACATGGCTGTTCACATTTACGCGCCTGTGTACCGAAATTGCGGTGGTACCAACATGTCGGCATGCGTGCTGGCGTCGTATCTTGAATTGTTCTCTCGGTTGCTTCGGCTTGACGATCGGCGGCGATTTGCGTTGTGACGAGAATTGTCGTTCCGAAAATTATGAACATAATGTTCGCGTCGTTCATTTCGTGAGCGACGCAATTCGTTAATTTCCACTGTGAGGGCTTCGATGCATTTCACGATGTCAGCTTGTGGTTGTGCGCATGTTGGTGTATCTAAACGCGTATTGGCGGTTGAGGTTATGGACGATGTTATTTGGGAAACGTTTTCATGTTGCACCGTATCGTATGCGGCGTCAGCCATTTCTGCCAGTTGGCTTAACGGCATTTTTGATGCTGAAATTATTGTGCGAATTTGTACGGGCAAACGACGTAACCAACAGACGCGCAAAACTTTTTCGTCCCGCGTAGCGCCTGTGCGGCGAATGTCAGCGAGCAAATGGCTTGGTCGCTGTGCACCTAATGGGACTGTAGACAATAATTTGTCAACGCGTGTATACTCACTGTCGGCGAATTTCTTGATCAGGGCGTCCTTCAATTTCGCGTATTGTTCGGTTTCAGGCGGCGTGACAATTAAATCGACGACTTGGTCAAATAATGGTGGTGTCAAAGATGCGACCACAGCTTCATAGCGCACACTTTCGTCGGTGATTTGTTGCAAACGAAACCAAGATTCGAGGCGAATAAACCAATATTCGACACTTTGAGTGTGAAATCTATTTATATCAACCGTATTGGTTCGCGTCTCTATCCCTTCTGTTATAATTTAAATATCTCTGGTGTAGCGAAACGAGTATATGTAGTTAGTAGTTTGCGGTGTATCTCCTCTCGGTCTCTCGGATGACTGCATTCAGTACCTACTGACGTCGCATGTCGCCACACATTCATTGTTTTCATTAATCAATGTGAATTATTACAAAAAAAAAAAAACAATTAAAAGTTCGAGTAAAACATATCCTGTCTTCATTCTATGTTACAACTATCCTCAGGCACTGTTACAACTGTGCAGGATATGGGGGCAGTTGTAACATTTGTCCCATCTCATTAAAAGTGCATATATCTTTATTTTCTATCACTCCTGGTGGACTAAAATTGAGTTATAATACTGGGAAGAAAAGAAGCAATCCTTTGGTGTAAATTACTCTTTGATAAATATTATAGCATAGAAACTATATGAGCTGAAAGTCAAAGTGTTACTATTGTCCCCGATCTACCCTACTAAAACTTAAACAAGTAAACAAAGAAAATTGGAAGAAAATCATATTTTTTCATGGGTTGAAGGAGAGAAAGTTTACGAAACAGAAACTTTAGAAAATCGTATACTCTTGAGCGATAAGATGAAAAAGTCCATTAGAACAAAAACACCTTTACAGCTCTTTGAGTTATTTTTGACAAAATAGATAAACAATAGGTACATAATAGATGCCACAGCGGAGAATGATTTCAAATTTTCAATTAGAGATTTGCACGAGGATTTGAACACTTTTCTAGGAATTCTAATTTTGTCGTCTTATAATACACGATCAGATCAACGAGAGATCAACGAGATCGACGGTCTACAAATCCGGTATTGAAATGTGATATTGTTTCTTCAGCAATGAGCCGCAATGCATTCCTTTCTATCAAGTCAAGAATTTGATAAAGCTTGGAGAGTACGCAGAATTATAAACATGTTTAGAAAAAATATAGGTACAACAGTTTGGATTTTTTTCAACAGCCTTATCTGTAGACGAAATGATGGTCCGGTTCTTTGGGCGTACAACATTGAATCAATATATACCAACGAAACCTGACAAATTTGGGTTAAAATGTTGGTCTTTGTGTTCATCAGAAGGCTATTTACTTGATTTGGATTTGGAAGTAAGCTATCACCGTGCGCACTCGGCTCTAAAGTTGTTGTACAACTGATAAATTCCTTTTTGATGCATTTTCATCGAATGATGAGATTATCGATGCAACAAATGCCTATTTAATAGGGTTTGAGAATTCATTAACAATGTTGGGAAAAGTGTAGCGCGCTGAAAGAAGACTAGCTATGTTGAAAAATAAGATACATCTTGAGAGAAAAAACGAGTGAACTAAAAGTTTCAAAATCACTGACTTATCGAACAGCCTGCGTACATACATACATACAACATACATATGTATATAGATCAGTGATCGCAGGGCAGGGACACTTTTGGTGGCGGCAATGCAGTATGTATTTTTTATAAAGCGTAGCAACGCACGCAGGGTATTCGCTAGTGTACGATATTTCCATGTTGATTCACCCCACAGACTAGACGTTTTAAATTGTAATGCATCTAGGAATGTAGGTATGCGTATTACGTATTCTGAGGAAGAAGCATAATGTTTGCACAGATGATCTTGCATACATACGAGCATTATTCTTTTAGCGAACAAACTTTGAGAAAAAATCAAAATATGCAAAAAAAGGCAGAAAAGGCAAAAAAAAAAAAAATACATATATTTGGAATCAGGACATAAAACGTGTTTGTGTAAGGTCGATACTATCTTTTAAATAAGCAAAAAAAAAGAGGCAAAGTCAGCAAAACCCTATCCCTGCTAATAATGTATATTTGTTCTTATTATTTGTTCATTTATTGCTTGTTGGTAGTGTTGTAATGAAGCGTAGCCTAACCACTAACACCAGCACTAAATGATAGCCTGTTGATGCATATTTTGCCATGGCAAATCTCTCCTTGCGGTTGTTGCTTGTATTAAGCACACCACGTAACAGATCTGATAGTGTTATAAAAAAACCAACTTTTGGTCTAATACCCAGTACCAGCGCTAGTACCTACTAACTAGATGAAGAAATCGGCTGTAAAACTCATGTGAACTAAAAATAAAACACAAAAGATTTCCTATGTATCTTTATTGGTTTCTCAAACCGTGGTCCATTGCCCTTATTTTCCTATGCAAAAATCTCTAAAAACTACGTCCAATATGTCATCGGTGCTAACATCTCCAGTTATAATTTCTATACACTTGACGGCTTTTCGTAGCTTTTGCGCTGCTATTGCCAGGTCAGGATTGGTGTCTGCTTTATATTCGCTGAGAAAGACGTTTATGTGACTTGCACACTTACTTAACTCTTGTCTATATCGAGAATGAGTGAGGCGTGGATTCTCTGCTGTCGGCTGACTGCACCTAAAGTTATAGAGTATATAGTGGCTATCAAATTGAAAACGAATAAACAAAACTTACATGTATTTTAATTTGTCCTTTAGTCTATGTAAAAGGTTCTCAATTTTCATCTGTGTGCATGATACCAATGCAATATCTAGTTTCTTCAAGTGTTCTAGGTCTTTCAGTGAAATAAGATCTATCTTGTTTGCGATTACTAAATGATTTTTGTTCAACAGCAAATCCGGAGTAATTCCTAGTTGTTGTATATATTGCAGTTTATAATCTTCAAAATATTCTTTGGTAAGAGCAGATTTCTCCAGCAATACGGTGGCATCCATTAGGAGTAGGACTATATCGGATTGATTTATGTAGTCTTTAGCACGGCTTATTCCCTCTTTCTCCACTACATCGTCAGTATGTGAACGTAGACCAGCTGTATCGGCAAAGAGAACCGGATAGCCTCCAATATTATAAAATGACTCCACAATGTCACGTGTGGTCCCGGCAATAGGTGTCACAATCGAAATTTGACGTTGGCACATTACATTGAGAAAGCTACTTTTGCCTACATTAGGAGCACCAATTATTGTGGTCCGAACACCGTCACGTAGAATTTCGCCTTGTCGTTGGTCGTTCAGATGTCTTTGGATATCATCTAATATGACCAGAAGTTCAGCATTCAGCTTCTCGAGAAGATCATCTTCAATATTTTCATCCTCAGCAAAGTCTATGTATGCTTCCATATGAGCAACACACTTAATTAATCTTTTTCTCCAGCTTTGATAGAGCCTAGAGAGTGAACCGGTGCTTTGAAGGAGTGCCTAAAGTTATGAAGTTAACTAACTTAGGAAATAAAATGCATCAGACAGCCGAATCAAATACTTGTTTTCGCTGTGCTTCGGTTTCTGCATGTATTAGATCTGCCAACCCCTCCACTTCAGTTAAATCTAGTTTACCACTAAAAAATGCCCGTTTCGTAAACTCTCCTGGTTGCGATATTCTGAGACCAGGAATACTTCCTAATGCATTCAACATTGCCTCGACGACTGCTAAGCTTCCATGAACTTGAAATTCACAAGAATCCTCTCCTGTGAAGCTGTTGGGGCCTTAGAAGTCGTTAATCTTTGCTGCACTGGTTTTTATTTATTTAGATTTTACCTGGAAACCACAACACCAGCCCCTTATCAATCATTTCTCTACTTATTGGATGGTATAGAGATCTCAGTGCAGCAAAACGTTGCTTCGGTCGGAAGTCTTCGGACACTATAGCACGTAGTGCTCCCATTGTATGTGGACCTGATACACGGATGACAGACACTCCACATTTACCATAACCTAGGAAACCGGCTTTTTAATTACGTTTATTTTATTTATTAACTTTGTTTTACCTGAGGATAAATTAAATATCGTTGAGGTACACATAAACCTTGTGCTTAAATATTTAAATAAATTAATAAGATTGGGTGATTTTATAAAATTCATGTTTACTTTCTTATCAAAAACATTTGATTTGATGAGAGATGTCATAATTGTGACAGCTGACAGCTTCGGCAGAACTTGAAGAGGTTACTATGGGATAATAGATGGCGCTGATCGAAATAATTTTGATTTTGACTGTACAAGTATTACCGATGAGCTACATTCGATGTTAGCACTAGGGCGCACTTTTCTTACACTCAAGCGATCAAAGTCTCTTCGACTGCCCTAAATTCAAACTTTTTGGCTCGAAAAACAACCAACTTATAAGACATGAGAGCTTCATTAAAAACTGAACTCAAGAATCGTTTCGTCGAGCTTAACGAAGATCAAAATTACTTGATCGCAACTCTTCTAGGACACGAGGTTTAAGGCGAACTTCCTGGGAACGATTCAGGCTGAGAGAGTCCGCTAAAGAATTGTGTTGGAAAGTTTTTAAAATGAGTTGTGAAGAAGAAAACGAATCCTTGAGTAGTGAAGAAGTAGGATATTCCCCACTTGATAAATAAGATGGGTGAAGGTGATACTCATACTCGCAATACCTTTTGGGACTGTTTACCGAGGTGCCGAAAGACAATGGGCAAAATGAAATTTCAGCGAAAAATTACATAGCCAACGAGCTTGACTTCTATTTCAAAACAGTTCGACTTGATCGGAATTTAGTGATCGTTTGGCTCCGTTTAGCAGCGTATACAAAGAGTGACACTTATCCGAGGCAGACATCTTTTAAGAAAAAAACGCAACCGTCTGCTGCCATTAAATGCTGAAAAATTAGTCTTCATCCATCACAATTTGCCGTTAGTTACCTTTCAATACATGGCTTAATTTACTTTTATTTTTACGAGTAGCTACTCTCCAAATGGTCTGGTTGTGTCTCCTACAGATTATATTATCACCAATCTTAACTTCAAGAAACCCTTCGCCGCAAGCTTCCCAAGTAGAGATTAATGGAAGCGAGGGAGAGTGGTGACAGACTTTGATACAACGGTATTCACCAATGGGTCAAAGATGGACTGCGGGTGGGTGCGGTAATTTTCTCGGAAAAACTCGGCATATCTAAGTCCTACCGTCTTCCAAATTTCGCTAGCGTTTTCCAAGCGGAAGTACTGGCGATCCTCGAAGGCTGTCGCAACCTAATAAATGACTCGACACCCAAACATAATATCGCTATTATTACGGATAGCCAAGCTGCAATTAAAGCCATAAATTCGGCAACCACCTCTTCGAAACTAGTAGATCAATGCCATGAACAACTCAATCGCCTGTGCAACCAGGCTAGAGTCACGCTTCTCTGGATTCCTGGACATAGCGCTATTGAGGAAAACGAGAGAGCCGACGAACTTGCCAGGCAAGGGTCAGCCCTTAACAGATCACTAGTGGAAAACGTTCATATTCCTATAGGTGCTGTTAAGGGCAATATACTCTCAAACTTCTTAGAAGTAGCCGGTCTTAGGTGGACAAGTTTGACAAACTGTGTCATATCCAGAAAGTTATGGCCAAATTACGAACTGCTACTAAGAACACGCGTAGACATCGCTAGAGTAGTGGCAGTCGGTACAGAACACTGGTCAATAGGAGACCATGCAGCCAAACTAGCGATCCCTCACAATAGTTTCTGTCATATCTGCAAAGATGAAAATGAAAAAGAATCGATCATTCACTCTCGCCAGAGCCGGACATTTCCACAGATCTATCCACAGGATGGATATAAATATCACTACATTACATTCTAATAAACGGGCCACCTGAGGTTTTGGTATCAAAACGGCGCTCCACGGGCTATTTGGGTTTCCTTCCATCAAAACCAGCACTTCTACCTACCTTACAAATATTCTGAAAAATATTGTTTTCTTATTCTAAAAAATAAAACGTTTAAAAAATATTTTTGGATGTTTCTTTTCTTCTTTTTCTTAACTTTTTTACAGATGCAAGAACTATCCGGCAACCAGCCGGAAGCCAAGTGACTATTCGGCCATTTGCCGAATATAACCAAGCGGATATCCGTTACATCTCTAATCTTGAGTGCAGGAGCTTCATGAAATATTTATAGAGTTTCTAGATGTCGTGTTAAGTTGTCGACGCTGTCGAAGCTGATTTACGGAGTCTGATAGCACTTTTTTAACGGAAATGTGGACGGAAGGCTCAGCATTGCACCTAGGGCTGCTATTGGGTGGTTTTATAGACCCTGTTACAGCAAGAAGTGTTAGACGACCTGCATACATATGTATATTGTTAAATTTGAGTTGGGCTGTAGCCTGTTCGTTGATCATCGGTTTGCACATATGTACAATTGTACATAGATTATGTATGTATACTGCGGTTCATTAGATTAGAAGCAGGCAATTTTGGGAAATGAAATGTATGTCAGTTTCAGAATATGGCGGTTTCAGACGAAAAAAGGATGGTGAAAGAAAGAGTGGTTTGCGCTGAACGCAACAATGAATTCCAACATTTTAAGAAAACAGGCTAATTGTTCTTTTGAGACATGTTAGTTGAATCAGTCAGATTCGCATGCAATTAAATTGGTTCATAAGATTAGAAGCAGTCAAATTATTATCGTTGTTTGTAAAGAGATTTATTTATTTTTTGTATAAAACGTAAATTTTGTCAATAAGAAACGGTTAGCTTTATTTTTACTCCAAGAATAGTAAAAAAAAAGCTTGATATCGCCAGAGAAGGCGAAAATAGATGAATATCATTCGGAAGGCATGTCTTAGTGTGCTATCATTGGCAGGATCACCCGGAGTGATCACGCTGTTGGTTATTATCTAAAAGACCCAAAAATGTAAGGAAATAAATACAAAGGAATTGTTTCCACGGCCCATATAGCTGCGGAAAAACGAAAAATTGTCCGACTAGCCTTCAATTCAGAGGTTTCGAAAGCTAAGATCCTCAAGTAAATCTACAATTCGAGTGTGATTCGTAGTGCGAAATACCTCAAGCGACTTAAGCTGAAGAAAAAAAACACCACTTAATGCTTCGCGAAAAATCCAAAGCTTACAATTCGCGAAAGACCACATGACCTATGATGTGCAACCAGGAGCAAGTTCGAATAGCCGGAAAAAGGAGCTCTTTTCTGACGAAGCAATATTAATTTAGATGGACCGGATGGCTATAACTATTACTTCCACGATTTAACCCTCTAACGGGCAAGATCGTAATATTGGTCGGATCAAGCTGATATTTTTTTCCCAAGTAAATATAGGTAAAAGACGCTTAAGTTTGAAATTTCAGGTAAAAATTTTGTTCAGAATGACCGCCAGGTAAGAAATAGTCAAGACCGTCTTAAGGCGGTCTTGCCGGTTTGCATGTAAAAAATTACATAGGTAAATATTTATCTAATAAACAAGTTTTATTCAGAAAAAGAGTTAGAGAAGTTATAAAACATATTATTTTCTATGGTAGTAATCCCAGAAACCATTTTTATCGACTGTACCACATAAACGAACATCTCATTTGGAACAAACGACCTGTATATCCGAATTTTAATAATTTTTGTACTTTTTTGCCTTTTCTTTCAACCCCAATTGGAAAATGATTTTCACCACCGATCACCCGCAACTTGATGAATAGCTCTTTTCCTAACACTTGACGTGCATTATAATATGTTTCTATGAAATGAATGCATTCGTAGCGGTCATGTTCACAAAACGGTAGAGGAGACTTATCATAATATCACAACTCTTAGTTCGAATGTGGTATGGACCCATAAGGCTGTCCATAAGATCGACTTCACCCATGTAAGCCTTATATTCTTCGATGATTTGAGGGCAGTTAACTGAGATAAGGTTGAGAGGGGTTGAGAGGCTGAGCCATCCCAAAACACCAGGCACAAAAGTGGGCGATCGCGATCCCCTAGAATCCATCCAAGGATTGCACAAGGATGCCACAATTTCCTCAATGCATTTTATTACCCTGCAACATTTTAGAACGAGTTTGTGGTTGATTCGGCCTACCTCTTCCAGGTTACTGAAGAAGTAGGAGCCTAAAACGTTCCTGCGACTGCGACACCTATATATATCATTTCAGTATCCGTGTCTACTGTCTATGAGTCCAAGCCTCTTGGCGTGTTTGCCAAGAAGGCAATGCCCGGATACAATTCCTATATAGCTATACTCATTTGTGCCCTGCTAAATCTAAGGTTTACATTGATCCTTTTATGGTCTAGTGCTGGCCAAAGTGCCTTGGAAACCCTCTGTCCTACAATGTTAGACCTTCTATGGCCAGTCCTACTCGTTAACATGTCTTTTGCGGGCAGTTCATCAAAAGACAACGGTTTGTCTCCTCAGCAATTTATTCAATAATTTCGTTAGTGGGAAAGTAACTGAAGAGTTGGATTGGCTCTTTCACATTCAATGAGAGGTTTGAGGCAAACACTTGTTATAATTGCAGTTGATGTGGGTGGTTCTTGTTCAATTTCGCCAGCCACAACACCGTGAACAAATGTTGAAGAAGCTCCTGGATTCTCGATTTCACTTATATTTATAGACAAATTGTTGGCCAGTACAAATACGTCTGTTATATCAGCTTCATTCATTTCCTGGATGCATTTTTCAATTGCCTGTTCATCATTCTGTGACAGCTTATATATATTATATTACATATTATTACATTATTATTTCGCTTACAATGATCTATCTAGCACAAAATTTAAATAAAAGGGGAGAACAACAAAATAATAGGTAAACAATAATGTTTCTTGGCACAAAAGACGTGCATAACAAAGAAACAGAGGGGTGCATTTTTTTACACACAAACCGGCAAGGCCGTCTAGAGACGGTCTTGCATTTTTCGTATCAAAAGCACACTTTATATTATTTTTTCACTTCAGCAATAACATATAACTCAAATAATGTATAATAACTACATAAGGTAAAATTATAGATTCGATCACTTGATTCTAAATATGTTTGTTAAATAATTTAAAACAAAACTTTTTGCGGAACAATTTTTGGTGCCGTTTTGTTGACTTTTTGCACTTTACAGATGACAGAACCTAAACATGTGATCGGATTGCAATCATGTGCTATCACAATGTCAATCAAACTAGCCTAAAGAAGATTTTTACTACTTTGAGCAAAAATAAACAATAGATTTGTCTCTGGAGGCAAAAAATCGAAGGCCGTCTTAAGACGGTCTTACCCGATAGAGGGTTAAGAAAAGAGAAGCTCTTTTTGAACCGCCATCATAGCAGAAAAAGGGGCGTAATGGTTTGGAGTACAGTATCTTATTATGGCACCGTCGCGTCAGCTTGATGGTTCAAAGATGTAAAATGACAGGAAATAATTACACAGCAAATTAAATCGGCTTTTCCGATGACCCACGATCTCTTCGGGCCACTTTCGTGGATATTTCAACGCGACAACGCTCCTATACACACAGCTCGCATTGTAAAATCGTTTGTTTCCATTAAAAATGGTGAACTTGTTCCATAGTCACAATATTCGCCAGAGGTTAACACTATAGAAATTGTCTGGAGCTGGCTCATACGAAAAGTATACGAAAGTGGAAGGCAATACGATGATAAAGAAGAGCTTTCGAAGCCGTTAAACCTGACTGGAATAAGATTTCACTCGATTATTTAGCCTCATTGTATAACTACCTAAAATACCGAATTTTTGAGGTTATTTTGAAGAAAGGTGATTCTATTCATTATTAAAAATTGTGTTTGAAGTATGAATTCAAAATAAAAATTAAATTTTCATAAAAATAAACCAAAAAACATTATTTTTTCCTTCATTTGTAAGGTGCTTCTTATCTTATGAACCGATTTAAATGCTATTGTTTCTGACTCATTGGGCAAAAATGTCGTTTTGAAAAGTGTTTAAAATTTAATTATGAATTAAATACAAACTACTCTAACTTTCACCATAATTTTTTTTTTTTTTGCCTCGCTGACATAAAAGCAAAAATATCAATTTTATCTCCCAAAGTTAGGTGCTTCTAATCTAGTGAACCTGAACCGCAGTGTATGTATCCCATAGAACATCTTGGACTTTAAAGGCACACAATTTCTTGTAGAGGTGAAAATGAAAATGATAAAGGTGAAAATTCATGCGAGGGTCTTATCTGAAGTACCGCCGTTTAAAGAACGGTCTAGACTCTAGAGAATTGGAACCAGCAAATCTGCGATTAAAGAAGATGGAAGGCTGTCTCAGGTAGAGACTCCCCATGGGTCAGTGGACCGCTAAATAAGTAAATAAAAATATATTTGTAAATATAAAATAAAAACAATTTACTTTAAACATAAACAATGGGACTCTTTATTGCTTTCATATCCTTAATACCGTTTATACGAACACTTCGCATTAGAAATTTCATCGGACTATATGGACAGGTAAAAAGAAAACGTTTAGCACAATCCACATTCTTTTCTTTTGCGATATTTCCATAGCTATCATCAAAATCGTGATCTGTAGGGAGGCTACAAAAAAAAAAAAAACAGAAACTATTATTTAAAACTTATTTTCGGTACAAAACTTACTCAAACAAAATACGCGCAATATCCATGATAAGTGATTCACCCTCTGGCAAAAGCTCTTCGTTCATTTCACAAATTGCCCTCATGATGCACGCTTTCATGTTTATCTCAAAACTAGTAAAATAAGATATTATCAATATTTTCTAATATAACATAGGAGGACTCAAGAAGCCAAGACGGTACAACTGACAATTTATTAAAACGCTTGATTTACGCAATAATCGTATAGCAAAATGTTGAAGAAAAAAATCATTATTTACACTGCCGCTCAAATTACGTACAAATTTGTGAGGACGTATCCTGTACCTTCTACTCCAGGAACAATGTACGGAAATTTTACCAGAAGGTAAAAAGAATGCGTCAGCAAAACAAGTCCCGTACAGAAACCTGTGGAGACGCGGATGGAAACATTGTAGTAGAAATACAGTCGGTGTTGAGAATATGGAAAGACTACTTCTGCAGACTGTATAATGGCGATGAAGACCAATACCCCGCTTTAAGGCAAAATGAACCATTTAATTTAGATGATGACAGCAAAAAATCTCAACCATCTGATCAGAACAAAGTGAGGACAGCAATATCAAAGCTAAAGTCCAACAAGGCTGCTAGACCTGACGGGCTACCCGCAGAGCTAATTAAAGCAGCTCGAGTTGACTTGGTAGTGAGCATACACCAACTCATCTCCAAGATTTGGTGAGATAAAAGTATGTCAGATGAATGGAATCTCAGCATCATCTGCCTGATCCACAAGAAAGGAGACCCCCTCAACTGATCAAATTACGGAGACATCAGTCTCCTCAACATCGCCTACAATATCCTATCTGCCATATTGTGTGAACGCCTGAAGCCTTTCGTCAACTACCTGATTGACCCCTATCAGTGCGGTTTCAGGCCGGGAAAGTCCATCAAAGACCAAATTTTCACACTCAGGCAGATCCTGGAAAAAACGCAAGAAGTCCAAATCGGTACCCACCACATGTTCATCGATTTCAAGGCCGCCTATGACAGCATATGGAGGGATGAGCTGTATAGAGCCATGTCTAGTTTTTACATCCCTGCTAAACTCATCCGTCTGTGCAGGATGACGATGAAGAAAGCTCGCTGCTCCATCAAGGTCGGTAATGACCTCACCGAGACCTTCAATGTCAAAAAAAGATTCAGACTAGGTGACGCGCTGTCATGCGACTTCTTCAACATCATACTTGAAAGAATTGTTCGAAACTCACAAGCCAACACACAAAGAACGATCTTTCAAAAGTCCGTTCAACTATTTGCATACCCCGACGATATTGACATCATTAGTAGAACTCATAGAGCTGTCACCGGTGCGTTTGTGAGTATAGAAATGGAAGCGGCTAAAATGGGTTTAGCGGCAAACGAGTGCAAAACAAAATATATGGTGTCAAACAAAAGGGACACCCAACATCGACGAATTGGACAGAATGTCATAATAGACAGCTACAACTTCGAGGTAATAAAGGACTTTGTCTACCTTGGCTCTGCCATAACTTCAAAAAATGACATCTCGTCGGAAATTACGAAGGATTACTCTTGCCAACCGCTGTTTCTTTGGGCTAAGAAGGCAGTTGAGTAGTAAAGTCCTTTCTCGATCGACTAAGGAGACTCTATATAAGACCCTTATCATCCCAGTCTTGCTATATGGAGCTGAAGCATGAACTTTATCGAAAGCGGATAAAGATATCAACCACGAACTGTACGAGCTGTACAGCGACATCAACCTGGCCAAAAAAAAACTGCGCATTGGGCGTTTAAGATGGCTAGGACATGTAGAGCGTATGGTCATCAATACTCCGGCTCGGAGAATATTCGACTCTTACCAGGAAGGTCAGCGCAATAGAGGACGACCTCGCCTAAGGTGGCGCGCACAAGTAGAACAAGATCTCAACCAACTTGAAGTGCGCAACTGGAGGCGGTTAGCTAAGGACCGGGCTAGCTGGAAGAGGTTCTTGGTTGAGGCCTTGGGCCACCCCGGTCTGTAGCGCCACCTAAGTAAGTATGTAAGTAAGTAACTATATTCAAAACTAAGTGCGAAAATTGCAAAAAGTTAGAAAAGTGAAAAACTGCATACAGGACCCACATGATTGGAACAATTTTCCAAGTTGCGAGATATTTCGAAACAACTGTGAAAGTGTTGGGAGCATGTATATCGATTTTAAAAGTGAAGGGTGGACTGTTCTAAGCGACATTCTTCCCAGAAAATTTAGTGTCTTCACTCGAATGGATAAAGAATAGCATTTTCGAACTTTTTGTACTTTTTATTTGGGTAGTGTTGTTAATTCTTTGCTATAAATTAAATTAACACATAAAACATATGCCTTAAAATTTTACATTATACCTAAGTCGAGCTTTGCCTGGATTGGATTTGCTATAAACATTTTTGTGTAACTTACATACGTCCAAGACGTTCAGAATGTGTGTAGACTTCTCTTCGCTCACGATATTCCCTGTGATTGTGCCACGGTGCATTTTGGAAACGCATTGTTTTCTTTTGGTTTTTATAACTCATTGCACTCGAGTTCCGTGGAAGAGACAAGCGGTTGAACTGTTTCGAAATAGTACTATAATATGGACCAGCACTAGTAATATTATTGCCTCGTTGCGATAGTAAATTGTAATGTCTAAAAAATAAATTGAAATAATTATAAAATTATTGTAAAACACAAGATTTCATATCAGATTTATTTTTAAAATTAAATTTAAAAAACTATAAGAACAAATTCAATTTTTGAAATTAAAAATAGTCTAACGAACTTCCTTAAAAAAAAATAAATATGTATATTCTTACTTAGATTTATTAATTATTCTTTTAAGAATATTTTAAGACCTTAAACGTGCCAAATATTCCGAATTGCGATTTGAAGTGAGTGCCATTCTTTACTTCACAGCTCGTTTTGAATGACACTTTGACGATGCTTCACTTTGACGATGCTTCTCTTGATACTAGATTACTCGTAAGTGGATCTGTGGGGTCAAAATTCTATTATATTGGTTGCATGTCTCGAAAATTGGTTTTTAGGGGATCCCACGTTTGGCAGAAAATACCTAACTATATAATTCGTTTCCGTAGTCCATGCGTAAAAATCCATTTTTTTCGTGTTTCTCGAAACTACTCTTTTCGAACTGGTGGAGGCTATATCTCGAGAACTACTCAACCGATTTCAATGGAATCAGGACCATATCTTCTTCTTACTATTTCTTAGACTTTTCTGATAATGCTAGAATTCCACTTGTCGATTTAAAATTGACAAACGACGTATTTTTAGGTCAATTAGAAAATTGGCAATTGGAAATAATGATAATACGACGTTTGTCAATTTAAAATCGACAAGTGGAAACCTAGCATAAGTCGTTGATTTTGTTTAACTTCATATAGAATCGACTTTTTGATTTTGAATTTCCTCCCTTACGCTACTTTTTAGCTATGGCGTTTGCTTATAAATATTTAATTTTTTTTGTCAGACGATTCTTGGCGATGCTACAGCCTCCACCATCGGCGAGCATCCTGGCAAAGGCACTTCCCAGAACCAGCTTTTAAGTATCTCTGCTATTTGTTAATATTTTTGATAACCAAAATTGTTTTTCTTTTTTTTACCTTAAGGTCGCGTGAAAAAAGGTGTTTTTATGTGTGCGTAGCTTCCTATCTTTTTTTTACACTAGCCATAGTAGACATGTTTAGACCTAAACATAATGTACTGAAAGTGTAGGTAATCTGGTGATGCATTGGGGTTCCAAGATTGTTTTATATAACTAAAACATTATGGTAGAAGCAGAAATGTGGGACTTTGGACTTGCATTATCTTCTGTTAGTGCAAGTGGATTCCGTTTATTTGGGAAACCTCGGTCCAGACCGATTTTGTCCCAATTAAGCAGCTGTCCCAATAATGCGATGTGACAATCAAGTAAAAAACCCATCTGTTCGCTTCTGTTCTTGACCATTTGTCCTAGTTAAGCGGCAGTCCCGATTATCCGCCATCTAAATAAAGCGGAATCTACTGTATTCGTTTTGCTTCGCAATGATTTGCATTTTTTTTTTTTTTTTTTTTAGCTATAGCTATATAGCTATAGCTTTTCCCGTATTGATTTTTTCGAGATTTTTAATTTAGTTGTAATGAGAATTTGCTGGAATAGGTTTTAAGCAGAATGGGGCTACCAGAATCAAAAAACAATTTAATGAAGCAATTAAATCGAGCCTATAGTTCAAAATCAGCAAATTTTTATTCAAATTTTTCTATTCTCTTTTACAATTTCATTAAAAATGTAAATGCTTATAAAAACATTTTTTTTAATTTGTAAATTGTTTTTTTTTTCTATTTTTGACCGAAAATATTAGTTTAAAACGATATTTGAACTGTGAACTGTTGATAAAAAAAAATATTGTGACACCTATTAACTTGAGACAGTTTCTGTTTCGAAGACATTGAGTAACCAGTGTTTTTATATGTTTTTTTAAATTTTACCAACGTGGTCAAAATATGGCTTCTTTGAACACAGGTTTGTATTCTTATTTTTGAAAATAAAGAATTGAGAAATCTGAGCAAATTTCAATCATCAAATTCACTTTGGGTTCAATTTCCAACGGCTTCATTTTTTTTTGTAACTAAAAATAACTGTATAAGATGCATATTACTGAACTCCACCATTATTGTAGTTTCAGTAAGAGCTTTTTTCATCTGCGACTATCTGCGATTAAAAGTGAAATAAATATTTTACTGTTTTCAGAGAGAACAATTTTTGAAAAACGGAATTGATTGTTCCAGTATAACATTTTGGAGCCAACAGAAGCAGAGACAAAGGAAATTTTGGGCTGCTTAGCTACATTTATGGTGATGCTGAAGCGTTGCTGGACTGAGCGCAACAGAAGATTGAAATTTTTTAATTCAAAACATGGCTACTGGTTAAACGGAGGAGTCACAATAACAGATTGTAGTTCATATCCATGTATGCCTAGTAGCAGTTTAAAAACTCGAGGTCGCCCTAAGAAAGATTTTACTATTAGTGGTCCTCTAGCTAGAAAACGAAAACTTAAAAATCTCGTGGAAGAGCGATCCTTGGATGAACTCTGTACTACTACGGAGCAAAAATTAAGGCAAACTGAAAAGAGAGATGCATCAAAGATCCTGAAAACTATCTTCAGCAAAAATGGCCACTAAGATCAAAAAACCCTGTGAGAGAAGTTTCGGGGGAAACGCTTCATACACATCCGAGGAAGCGTTTTCTTTAATTATTGCCTCTCAACTCAGTAAACACCAATATCAAATGATGCGACAGGGAACCAAACACGAAGGTTTATTAGTTATCGACCTTTGCCTCAATTTAATTGCCCCTGTTAATGAAAGTGAAACTGAAGGCGATTATGAGGATGAATTCGATGACTATTCAGAATCATCATAGCTCCATATTTTTGTACTAATTTGCATTAAATTTACTTTTGTTTTGAAAATTGTTTATATTGAAATTACCCAACAGTAAAATATACTTTTGCTAACATAAAAAATCATCATCAATCTTTAATTAATTTTGATCAGCTAGATTGCATAAACGTCCCACTGGGTGGCGCCTGCACATTAAATTTGTAAGTTTATTTCAATTACATAATTCAATCAAATTTTATTGAAGCCGATAAAGATTTCTGTGTTTACTTAACGAGAGCTTCATTAACATTCATTAATTATTCTTTGTTTTTTAAATAACCAGCAGATATCATCAGAACTCCCTTTTTTATCACACAAATCATACGAAATTTACTTAACCAAGAAACTACAGAAACCGGACGATTAAATATGTTTTATGTTACGCAAATCAGTAGTCCTCCAATTTAATTAAATAAAAAAAAAATGCCTATACCTGCATATTATACAACACATATATTTATATTACAATACCTATATTAATATGTAGGTAAGACAACGTGACGGCCGGAGCCGACTAATTAGCCAGCCATAAATCGCACAAATGTTTTAATTAATAATATTTGTAAATTATCAGTTATTAACATGTCGTCATACGTCATTAACAAATAACCAAGCAAGACGTCTCGCTTAATTTCCACAGATCCGCTCCAAATTATTGTAGTGTAAATAATGACATTTTCATTGAAACTTATTCATATTTATATTTTAAACCCGAGTGTAACTGATCTAGGGTCTAAAGTTAACACACAGGTTAGACATAGCTGGTATTCATAGAGAATATGGCAGCTCCGTTTAATTAGACACGAGTCTTATGCCCATTCTACTACAAATTTTAGTCAATCTGTTACGAAAACATTTGTTGAAAGCCTTTTGTTTGCGGTTTTGCTGTTGTAAATAAAAATAAGGCAACAATAATATTGTAACTATACATATTTTTTATTATTGTCAAACTGGAATCAAATCTCCAATCACACGCGGCCTTCTTAATATAATTTTTTTCCGTTTTTTCTGACGCTTAGCAGAGTTAAATACAACTTATACATAGGTTCTGTCGTGATTAATTTTAGACTCGAGTTTTTCATTTAGACATGGATTTAAATTTTCTATGAATTACATAAACTCCGGATTAGCTTAGCAATAACATAATAAGAACTTATCAAACATCTATGAATATGCGTCAGTAAGTTGCATGGTTTTTGGTTTTAAGAACTTCTAGTTCTCTAATAAAAATCGACGAAAGTCAGAAAATTTTATAGCATTTCTGAACAATGTTGCTTCATTTTTTCTTAGAGCTGACGCAAAAGACTGCAGTAGTTTTTTAATTTTATTTTATTTTATTTACTTCTTGTATCTTATCTTATATGTATTTAATAAAACAGTTTGTCTTCTCTTGCGCCTGCGAAGCTACATGGCTTGTCTGCAGGAGGTTATTTATTACATTCAAATAACCGACATATTTCATTGCTATTATCATAAGGATAGGTATAGTAGTTTAAAAAAGTGCAAAAAAGTTAAAAACATTTACGGTGTAAAATGAGCTATTGACGGTTTTATCATGAAGATCAAGTTATTGCTTCTAGGAAATATTTCTGCAATCTCGTCTTTCTTGAATAACAGTGGACTATCGTTAACTTGAACACGTACATAACCAGGGCCGTTCAAGTTACTGGAATAAAACAAAAAGTCCTTCTTTTTTTTAAAACATATTCTGTTTAATGTTGTTTTTATTAATAAATAATAAGCCACATCATTGTTTATAAGACAAGTTTAAAAAAAAAATTGTTATTTTAAATTGTTTGGCCTTGCGCAGTACTTTTTGTAAAACAAATTCTCGAAGACTGACAGCTCTCCATGGCTTTGTCGAACAGTTAAAATAATTCTTTATTGGTAACAATATTTTGTACAATAACGACATCAACAAGATAAGACGATTTGTTTCCAACACGCACTAACTTGTCACAGTGAAAATCACCGATTTAGAACTTTCAGCTCAGATACATACAAAAGAAATTTTATGTGATTCCCCTTTATGAAAACCGTTAATATTTGTAAAAACATATAGTTCCAAAGTGAAGATACAAATTTAAAACGATTTTGCTTATCACATAAAATTTCTTCAAGCTAAATAGGTTTTAATTTTTTAATTGTTCAACTTATAGAGTACTTAATGGAAAAATTCAAGGTATCGAGTCTTAAAAACTGTCCGTTCAAGATATAGAATACCTATAGGTGAAAAATAGATTGTTCAAGCTATTGGATTGTTCAAGTTATCGGATGTTCAAGTTACCGAGAATCCACTGTAATCTGATTTGAATTGAAATTGCCCAAATTATATGGGAGATTATTTAGGATGTTGGTTATGCGTGTGGTGTACATCAGCTGGCGCTTGCCGTGGTGGAAGATGGTACATCGACTCTGATCGTCTTCTGGTGTTGACTGTTGAAGTTGTGCCTGATTAGAGTCGGAACTGCGCTGCTGTCAAATTGAATAACTGCTTCACCGTGAGAACTCTCACCCTGCCTTCTACGTTCTACCTGACAATAAGTTTAGCGTCTCTAAAGCCTCTTATTCACAGAAGAAAAATCGTTGCGAGAAAAATAATCGTAGCGTCAAACGTCAAAATTCTCGCTGCTTCAATGCGAGAAACACCTTCAATGCGAGAAACCATTCTTTGTCGCAACGAGAAAATGAATGGTCCGGACCATTCTTTCTCGCAACGATTTATTTTTCGATGCGATTTTTTGACATTGTTTTCAATGAAAGAGGAAACAATTGTATTCATTTTGAGTAACATAAAGGGAAACTACACAGTTTCGCAAGGCAAGCAAGGCGAGCACGGGTCACCTAGTACCTACTACATAAATTATCACAAATTGTACTTCAGTACACATTCTTAACTTCTAATTTTGAAATCAACTCGGAACGTGTTATCGTTACCCTATGGCAATAAAATTATATAATCAAGTATTTGAGACCAAAAGGAAAAAAAGTTGACGGTATGCGTTCCTGTTTTCACAAAAAATACATACCTACATACTACTTCATGTGTCACTGCAGTACCTACTACCAACTTTAAATCAGTCATTTCAATTTATACGTATGGAGGGTCAACATGAATTTGTTTACAATGTATATGCGCCCAGATCCACTAGTAAGCCTACTCAGAAATTAGTTATTCAACATAATCTTTAAAATACAACACAAATTTTATCCAAAATACATGTTTACATTTACCTCCAAACCCATGTTTACATTTCCCCACATAAAAATATTTTCTGGGGTAAATGTAAACATAAGAAAATGGATCGATATTTAATTGATAACTTGAATAGTTTATTTTAAAAAGAATACTTATCAAATCCTATAAGTACTAGGTACATTACTTAAGAACTTCCTATTAAAATTATTCAAAAAAATTCACTTTTTCTTGAAGCCACCCGAGTTGTAAAATACTTTAAAAAATAGCCTCTGACGAAAAATGTAACCGACAACTGAAATCCATTTATAACGGAATGTATTAAATATATGTGGAAAAACATGTCCGTGTCCGGCTTTACTAGTGTGTAGTGTGTGAGCCGTGTTTACATTTACCCACATTGGCCCTACATTATGTAGATAAGTGTTGGACCTTAAAAAACTATTAAATTTATTTTGAACCATTATTATAACTTACTTGCTGCTTGAGTAATTATTCCTTATCTGGCTCCACTTAGGCTTCATTGCATCAGTAAAGTAGTCCTTTCCATGCCAACCAGTTTTGCGATCGCCATTGAAGTGATACTTCGCTGGAAAATACATTGCAGGAGTTCTATTCTCTAGATTAATAACACCAATATTATTCTTTATCGAATTGACTTCTACATCTACTTTTGGTTTTAACTTTGGTGGCTTTGGTGTGGCTGACAATCCACCGGTTCGGGCTAAGTCTAGTCTATAAAGTAGTTTTGAGGGATTCCATGGATCTTTGGAACCTGGCAAGGGATAGTATACGCCACAATCGACATTAAGAACTATTCCTCTTGGAATATTATCGAGAATTGCCTTCGAGAAGGACCGTTTTACCGCGAAACTTGAGCCATCCGGATAGACAAGATAACGCTTCTTACGCGACAATAATAAGCTATCGAAACAAGGAGCTGTGCAAAACTGCACATCGGTAGTTTTAATTAGAACGAACAAAACAAATTCTATACACAAAATAACGAGTACTTTCATTTTGAAAAAAAAACTGATACGGACATCCACAAGTACTTGGAGTTGAGTGATCGCCGCTCATAAGTTTTGACTGATAGAATACCATTATAATAAATCAGTACAGGTACGAGTACAAATATGACAAACAAACTGAATATTTTAACAAATGTACTCTAAATGATAAATAAATATGCATGGGCGTGTGCGTTCTTGCGTACTTATACTTTATAAATTTTCGGGTGACAATATTGTTTGACAAATAAAAGTGACAAACAACTTACGGTATCTGCTAATGAAAGGAGGTCAAATTAATATAATATTGCTGTTGAACCAACGGCAGTTTTTGAGAATTCTATTATTCCAATATAATTAGAATAAATAAATAGATAAATAGCATAACAATTTGATTTTGTAAATCATTTATGTATACAGCGACCGTTTAATGAAGTTTTACCATATTCAAAATACTGCATAAGACGATTTTATGAAAACCATGTTACTGTTCGATTAACACAATGTACATAGCTCCCTCTAGAACGGATGACGGCATCAATTATTTTGCACGAATGTGGTCCTGTGGGACTTGGGACCATTCTCGACGAAGCGCTGATTTCAATGTTTCCACACTTTCATATTTTTTGGTTTGTTGACAACTTAGCCTCCAAAATGGATTGTAAATATGTAGAAGTCCGTCGGATTTATGTATGGCGAGAGTTAGTTTTAGTGACTTTTATTTCAACACTGCTGCGAAGAAATAACCTGCAAACCGTTTCCACGCGAAAATTGTTGTGAGAGACTGTGTTTGCATGCCCAAGGGATCAACATGTCATTTATGACCTTTATCACTACACTATCTGATTCACTTTAAACCATGGAAAGCGTCCGTTTGCAATTACAGAAGCAGCGGCCTATTTCACCAAACTACAAATTTGTATTTACAATTGTTTTTTAACAAAATTTCTAAAATGTTTGATTAATGTCGTTTCACCAAACATTTGTACAGGTAGGTACAAAATTGTGATTGTAATTTGTAGTTGGTGAAATAGGCCAAGGGCGCTTGTTTTCGAATAGCAAGTCTCCTAATTTTTTCTTTAGATGCCGCTTCAGCTCAGGTTGAACCAGGGCCTGCTTCTCGCAACCATTTCTGTATTTTTGTATATTTTTGTACGAAATGGAAGGGTATTTTTTTTTTTTTGCCGATTCCAAACGGTGAGTTGAGAAGCTCATCTTGACAAATGATAGATATGTACTCTTTGAATGATTTGTCAGACATTCGAAAGAGGTGCCGCGCGCCGTGAATAAACTTCTGGCTGTTTGCTGGAATTGAACTAGGGATACCAGACGTCCCCCTTTAAGGGGGACAGTCCCCCTTTTTCATACCAAAATGCTGTTTGTCCCCCCTAAAAAACCTTTGTCTATGTAAAATTCAAAAAGAGAAAACATTAAATTTAAAACTATTCAAATATTTTCATTAAATATCTGTAAACACATCAGTTTGAAGTTCAAAATCCTTTCAAAGCTGAGCGCATCCACTCAATGAACTACATATCACTTTACGTTCATCTGTCGGTGTATGATTTGTGCTGTTATCTGTCCTTTGTCAGTTTTTGTTTACAAATTATTAACAAATTATTTTCGTTTGCGTTTAATTTTAATTTTTTAATCAATTTTTAAAGGAAAAAGTAATTTATTTTTGTTGTTTTGTTTCTCATTAATTTATTTTGGTTGATAAGTTATAATCGATTTTTGTGTGTTTTTTATAATAAAAAATCGAATCAAACTTTTTAACTTCACTTCTTAACGCTGGTGTTATATTTTTCAAAAACATATTTTGTCTCGCGATGTCCCCCTTTTCGTCATTTTAAATCTGGTAACCCTTAATTGAACCCGGGGCAACATGCGTAGTAGGTCCAAAGCACTAACTGGTAAGTCGATTTTGTAAACTATGGTTAAAGACTTGTTGAATCATTTTATTTATTTATTTACGTAATTGTTAAACAGTAAAAATGTTTTCATCAGAAAATACCAATTTCTATAGATACCGGCTGCTTTTGAGGCTTTCAGTGCTTTTGATCTTTAAAGGCGAACTGCCGGTGTTAGATCCTGTATCTAACCCAAAAACCCAACGAATTATTACTATAACAGGATACATTATTTCACCACTTGCTGTGAAAACCAGGAATAACGTCAATTTATTCCTTTCATTTCAAAATTCAAGCAGTAACATTTCGAACAGATGTATTCGGGTCCGGAAACCAAACAAAAATTGGTTTCCCTTTCTCGAATACTGCAAAAATAAGATACTTAACTTTTTTAAGCCTGATTGAGCATTATAAATGAATGTACTTAAATGGTATATAAAACATTTGGTCATTATTTATTTGATATCCTTTTAGTTGAAGTACTTTTTTATGTTTTCTTATTTTGTTTTAATTTTTCCCCTTTAAGAACAACATGAATCGCGCCAACATTTGTGTATGCGTGTTACATTTTTGCACGAATGGAACGGACCCACAATGTTGGCCGACTCCGAACTACGAGTTGAGAAGCTCATTGACATATTATGATACTGACCTCTAGTGTCGATCAACGACCGTCACGACAATTGTCGATCGCGTCGATTGATTTTGTCTTTGGTATTGTGTAACTCAATCGATAGAAGAATAGATTATTGTGAATATTAGGAATACATCATACTTTTGACAGTTGTTTGGCTATTGCCTTCATAATTATTTATTTGTATTAGAAGTATTTTTAAATAAATTTGAATTTAAATTGAGTTGTGGTTTAGCGAGGAATAAGGAGTGCACCATATTATAGCGACGAACTTCCTGGAAACGAAGAAGCGGCAGAAATCTGGAATAATATCCTGAAATCCATGTCGTTATAATTTGTAGAATAAAGCAAATATAAATTAATTGAAATTGCAACTTATTCAATTATATTTCATCATATTGTGGTATTAAAGAATAAGTTAAATAATAATAATAATTACTACATAATTATCTTTTGCCATCTGCTTGGGTTTTTGCACAAACTCCCCTCGCGATATCAGGATTTGTTTCCATAAATAATACCAAAAACTCCAATTGCTTTTACTTGGTAACCTGCTTCGCCCTGCATTTGAATTAATAATTAAGTTTTTTAACACATAATTTTTATTAAAATTACTATCATTTCATACGCATAAAACTCTTTCACATTTCTCAAAAAAAAGCATCGACCAGAAACTTGTGATCGACTACAAGCGACTGTCAAATCAACAAGTATCGATCACAATCACAATACACAATACCAAAATCAGCAATCGATGATCAATAGTTGTCGCTTATCGATCGTTGATCGACCGACACTCCCTATAGGGGTCAATCTTTGATTGTTTGTCAGACATCCGAAAGAGCTGGCACCGTGAAAAAACTTTTTAGGTGTCTTGCTGGGATTAAACCCGGCAGCATTGCGTAGTAGACCAACGCACTTACCACTACACCACGGTGCTCATATTGCTTTGCAAATGGAAATAAAAATGGGTTCGATATAAATAAGTCATTAAATATGAAAGACTATTAATTATTGAATTTAAATTCACTTTATGGTTCTTTTTTCTCTGTAATTCTTACAATTTCCTTTTGACATTTTCTTCCATCGAAATTCCTAGGAAAGGAAAAATTACCAGAACGGACGCCATTGAAACTTTCAAAGTCTATATGTATATGTACATACACCAAATAAAAAAAAAAAACAAAAAACTTACCGTTTTCACATGAACATGTTATTAACATAGGGTGAGTTCGTGAACGAAGACTTGCAAAGCAAAACATCTGCAAAGCGAATAATGCCACAAAGCAGTTGCACGACAAGAAGTAGTAAAGAAGTAGTAGAAAACTTTATTATAAAGCATACTTTTAAATTTACAATTTTTTTTGGTCTTAAGTTCAGTATGGATTGGCCCAAGGCCGTCTACCAGATTGACAAATTCTATTCTTAGTTTTTATATTTCATAATTTTATTTGTACTGTTTTCATTGGTTTAAAAGTCTACTTCGATTATCCGTTGCCTGTATTTTAATGCAGTTGTTGATTGTTGAATATTTATATAAAGTTTCCCAACCAAAATTGCCAATAAAAATGTTCAGGACTTCATTAATTTCCATCGAAGTTACTCCAAAGTACTTCAGCCGGAACTCTTCTAAGACAGGACATCTGGCGATGAAATGGTATATATCCTCTATCTCCTTAAGATTGCATAGGTCGCAGGTCAGGACAGTGCGGAATGTTGCACGACAAAAGCATATGTTCTCGTGCAATTGTAAAACGATTATGAACGGATAAACTTGCGCAATTTTTATTTCATTATAAATTACACATATGAATAATACAAAATAAAATGATTATTTCACCAAGTTGTGTTCTTATTCTAAACGTATTACTTAATGGTTGCCAAGCTACAATAATTTAGCAAAAGTATATGCAAATATGTGGAAAAACCGTTGTTCGCCAATAAATACGGGATTTTTCAAACTTATACTTCCACATTTCACGTTGCTCGTCACATTACATTGCGTGTTGTTCTGAAAACTATACAAAAGCAAATGCATATCCAGAGTGAAGTGAGCAACATTTATTTGGCATATGCGTAGATGCTCTTGCTTTAAAGCAAACTACTGCGTTTCAGAACGGTTTCCTTTGCAGTAAATTTTATTTATGCGTTTGCGAATCTCCTGCATTGCACATATTGCGCTACATTTGCGTTTACAAATTCATACTATAGTCCGACTGTCACTCACTTGCTTTTCAGTGACATCATCTTTGTTTTATCATTTTTATTTTATTTATTTAAAGAAACAAAAACATCCTGATTTTTCTGTAATTTTTTTTTATAACTAGGTATCCCTGAATAAATAACGAAAAACAAATACATATGTACATTCGAATTGCATTGTCAGCTTAACGATTTAGTTGGTTGGATCTCGTGCACGTGGACCATTTTGTACAAAGTATTCAATCGGACTAACTGGACATGTAACTGAGAACTTTCTTGCGCAAATAATTTGCTCATCTCTGGCACTATCAGCGTAGTCATCTTCAAATTCGTGATCTATCGGGATTCTATATAAAACAAAATAAGAACAATCAATGTAAAATGCCAGATGCAAAGACAAGTAAACCAACGTGAAAACAATTCGTGCGACATCCTGAATAAACGATTCTCCTTCCGGTAATAGGGTATTTTTTACCTCACATATTGCCCTCTTTATACACGACTTGATGTTAAATCCTAAGCTGATAACGCAATCAAATAGATTTTAAAAGAAAATGGCGTTGATTATGTTGAATGCTTACATTTTTTCTAATCCTTCGAACTTTTCGTACATTTGTCGACGTTCTCGATACTCTCTGTGGTAGTGCCAAGGATGTAAACGTCGCTGTTTATTTCTTTTGAAGAACGTAGGCGGCTTAAGTAATGTGGAAGGATATCGCCGAGAGGAGTATCGTTGCCTAAGGATTGTGCGAGGAAAAAATATGAATTTTCTCGTAAGGCTCTGCTGAACAACTCTTACCTGGAATTCTGAAGAGGTTTCCCATGAAAACGCCGATTATAATTATTACTGTAATTGTTCCACTGATAACTGTTAAAATCTTTATCGATTTTTGGTTGTGCTACTGCTACGCTTTGTTTGGGTTTTATGGCACTTTTCACAGAGGTATCGTCGCTCGCAACAAGCGTAATATCCTTCCATCCTTCAACCCATGGTGGAAGGGAATACGCATTTTCAATCTCCATACTCTCCTGTAATCCTCGAGGCATCCCGCCAATTATAGTTTTTGTTACAACCATTGTCAAAAGCACATTGCCGCCTTTCGGAAAAACAAACCACCGTTTCTTTCGATTTAATACTTTTTTCAACGACCGGTCCAAAACTGTACAATTACCGTCAATTACTGTTTTCTTAAACGTGACTGGATACGTCCCATCACTGACTGCGTCACACAATCCCACCAGCGCAACCACAAGATACCAAATGACGCGCATTCTAACCGAAAATGTGTTCCAACCTAAGCGACCTCACCAATAAGAGTGCCCAATGGAGAACACCGATACTCGTACTGTTACTGCCGCTAAGCCGTCACGGGTCAGAGTTTTACATATTTTAATTGTTTCAGCGTCACGAGTTGTATTTTTTTTTCTGTTTTAACACGTCGCGTGTCATCGTCCGAGACAAGTTTTAATGATAGATTTATTAATTGGAATTGATATGATTCATCATTGCAAAACCTATGTACATATGTGTGGTGGTAGTTGGTCCACTCTACATCACAAACAGCTATGGCCGAAATAATAGGAACACTTATTAATTTCGGATACCACTAAACATAGCTCGTATTTTATTCGAATACATAAAGCAAAGATACTATCATATTCATGGTTAATGTATTACCAACATATTTCAGATATGACCACTGGCTTAATTCAAAGAAAAAATGTGTTCAGTCAGCTACATGTATTGCTTCATACTGCTTAGTAACCTAATAGTGCACAACTTTAAATGAACTGAGATACAAATTTAGAAAACTCAACAACAATCAGTCAAGCGGTTTCGATAATATTCCTAACAACGTTCTTAAGCATATCCCGATTGATATCATACGGTCGTACACTGTATTATTTTCAATAATATTTTAAACAATTACTACTTCCCGAGTTACTGGAAAATATCGAAGGTACATATATCCAATAATCAAAAACAATTTGTGCGTAGAAAGCTGCGCGATAGAAATGAAACTTGAGTTGAAAAATACGATGTAGATCACTTAGCTTATTGTTTGTCTTGTCAAACCCTTCGATTATGGAGGTTGTGAAGATAACGGTAGTCCGCCATCTTGGTGGACCGCCATGTTGAACTTTGAATGACGTCACTTAATTTATTGTTTCCCTTTTCAAACCTTTTAATTTAATACCCATATATTGGAGGTCGTGAAGATAACGGTAGTTCGCCATTTTGGTGGACCGCCATACTGAATTTCGAATGACGTCACTTAGCGTATTCTTTGTCTTGTCAAACCCTTTCATTTGATACCCATATTAAGAAAGTCGTGAAGATAACGGTAGATAACCCACCATCTTTGTTTGTCCGCCATATTAAATGTTTCTATGACTTCATATAACCTCAGATACTCTCCGGGTCAAATCGAATCCAACGACACTCTATTTTTTGAAATCGGTTGAGTAGTTTAAGGTGTAGGCTGTAGCGGTAGCGCTATCCACTTTCTTTTTCCCACTCTCTACAATCGCTTATCCCTCCGAATGCGTCCCCCACCACGAGCACTCATTCTGCTCTGTGAATATTTTCGTTTACTATCCTACTAATATATAAATGTGAAAGTTTGGATGTTTGGATGTTTGTTGCTCAATAACACCTTAACGGTTTAACAGACTTCAATGAAACTTTCGGGAATAGATAGTCTACTTTCTGGATTAGAGATTAGGCTACTTCTTAAACAAAACATACATTTCCTTGATTCCATAATTCGAATTATTTCAATTTCCGCTTTTATTATTTGGTCATTATTTTTGGGTACACCATTGTCATTGATCGTCAGTCTGTTGGGAGAGGGTTGTTTTTGTAGATGTTATGCTCTTCTCTTCGCCACAAATCCATCTCTATCGCTTATTCTTTAATTTTCTTTCTACCCATACACGCATTGAATGATGGGAAACCATTGCCATTGATCGTCTTTCTGTTGAGAGAGGTTTTGGGATTGTGACACAAAGTAGAGGAGGAATGATTTTGATGATATTTGCTACCGACTTTAGTTAGTTGTGTTTCTGCTTCATCAGCGTGCGGATCTAGATCGACGGAAAGGGGAAAATGCACGATTTTTTTTACTTTCTTTTTTTTGTCACTTTCAGCGGTATTTGGTTACCTTAAGATTAAGTCAGTGGATACTTACTTACTTAGTTGGCGCTACAGCTCGAGGTAAACCGGGGCCTGCTTCTCGCAACCATTTATGTGTGCGTGTTATATTTTTGCACTAATGGAAGGGACCTACAGTTTTTTGCCGACTCCGAACGGCGAGTTGAGAAGCTCAATCGTGACAAATGATACTCTTTGATTGCTTGTCAGACATTCGAAAGAGGTGGCACCATGAAAAAAACTTTAAGGTGTTGGACCCGGGTTGGGATTGAACCCGGGCAGCATTGCGTGGTAGTCCAACGCACTAACCACCACGGCCACGGCGACCACCACCACAAGTCAGTGGATACCTTAGAATAAAGTTTTACCTTTTATTTCAATTCACAAATTTATATATTGTAGTAGGGGTAGGCAGGCGATGTTGAGTCTTAAAATTAGTAAATAGTTGGCGATTTCAGACAAACCCTACCAGTTACTCCACGATCAATGCTTACATCAAAGCCTAATATCTTCGGCGTTTACATAATGCCACTTATGTACCGCGACTTAAGCAGTTTCACTTCAAAAAGAAAGATTCTTCTGATCCTTCTAGTCAATCAGTGTTCTGCCTAGTATCGGAAAGATCTTAGAAATAGTTATTATTAAGTCAATTTTATACGAATGCGATAGAAAGGAGACCATACCGCGGAACCAGTTTGGATTCAAAAGAAACCACTCGGCAGTGCATGCTGTTTCAAAATTGGTTTCAGATATGAATTGGAATTTAAACGCTAACACCGCGAGACATTTCATATGGTAGGATATTATGACAACCTATAAAAAAGAAAACTGTCAAATTTGTGTGTGGGCTGAACATTTAATTTACAATGTCGATGCCGTATAGCGAGGAGCTTTTCAAACATTGAAATTGGCGGTAATTTTTAAAAAAAAATTTGGTGTCGTCTTCCCTTAGCCAAAATTGTTGTTTTTTTTTAAGCAAAAACTTTTCTTTGTTTTTGACAGATTTGCATACAAGAAACTGTTGCGCATATAAAGAACCATTATTTTGACTAGAAAGCAGTTACTATAAACGATATCATTGGAAAGTAATAAATGTTTCTATTATTTTGGCCATGGCTGTATACGTGATTGAATGCGTCAGCTTGTACCAGGCAATTCATACCATAGCGTTAGCTACGCACCATCCGATTTCATTTACATCAAGGTTAATTGAAAGAGGCAATATCACACCTGGTCAGCTGAAGAGTTTGGAGTTTATTAACGTTTTATGTATGTATGTATATCATTTCAATCGATATTAAGTTGTCTGTCAAATTAGTAGGTATACGCAGGTTCCGTTTCTTCTTTCCCACAAAGAATGACGTAAAATCAATAAACTTTTGCATATAAATCATACAAATCATGCTAACTGTTCGATAACTGTCCTAATGCGCTTCGATACACTTTTACAGGTGCTTTCCGGAAATGCCACAACGCATCTAGATATAGAGGTGTTCATTACTACGAACAACAAAGATGAAAGTAATTTAATTAACAAACAAATTAAGACGCATCTTTTATGACCTTAAAAATGCATCTACTGGTCTGTTGGCGCCGCTATTTGGATTTAGGGTTGGATGCCATTATATTTGCGGAAACAGCCGAAATTGTAAATTATTTCCGAACTTTCTGGAGTTGATCTTATAGGAATCTAGTCTTTGAATCAGGAATCATTTCTGCAATGAGAAAGTTCTATTTATTATCCAAGGTTATTGCCCAATTATGCCGCAGAAGGATTCAGGATTTCAGGGCCCAAGAATTTGGTGGTGGAGTTCAATACGGCAAACTCATCCGCAATCTCATAGCCTTCAATGCCTCTGTGGCGAGGCATCCACTATAGTTTAACTTTATTATAATTATGGCTAGGGATTTGAGAACCTAACAGTTTTGAACCCATAGACTAGGAACTACAGAACAATAGAACAATAGAACAATAGTCAGACATTTGTTTGGGTTGAGAAAAAGTCAGTTTTTCACAGTACAATCTGTAATTGCTGTGGGCACCGTAGCGCAAGTGGTTAGTGCGTCGGACTACTGTGCCAGCGGTCTTGGGTTCGAATCCCGCCGCAAACACCTAAAAAAAAAAGTTTTTCACAGTGCCCACCTCTTTCGAATGTCTGACAAGCATCAAAGAGTATCATTTGTCACGATTGAGCTTCTCAACTCGCCGTTCGGAGTCGGCAAAAAACTGTAGGTCCCTTCCATTCGTGCAAAAATATAACACGCACACACAAATGGTTGCGAGAAGCAGGCCCAGGTTCACCTCGAGCTGTAGCGCCAACTAAGAAGAAGAATCTGTAATTGCAGATAAATCCTCATTCAGCAGCATGACAAGCTCTGAGATTGTTTTTAAATGTAGGAATAGGCGGATCTGAGAATCATCAGCGTAAAAATAAATGAAACTGTAATTGCATACTGACGGTAAATCATTTATGAAGATGCTGAACAAAATAGCTCCCTGAGGCACTCCTTGTTTGAGCGGCTTAGATACCGAGCAATTATCACCAACAATGATTTGTTGAAATCTATTAGAAAGGAAATCACGCATTAAATCAACAGCTTTATCGCTGAAGCTAAAATAATTTTTAAAATGCCAGCAGAGGATGTCATGATCAGCGTTGTGCTGAAGTACTCAATTGGGTAATTTGGCTCAGGTATTTCTATTTTGGCTCAATGCTCAGAGCCACAGAGAAATGGCTCACATTTTCTCACTTGGCTCAGATCTTTCTTCTCTTTAAAAAAAATATTAAAGAACAATAAAATCGTAATCAGGAAATAAGAATTCAATCAACAACATTGAGACGAATTATCGAAATCACATACAGTAATTCACTGACTTATGGGTTTTAATGTGGGAATTTTGAACAACCTAAAGATGAAATAAGGAAATGTTAGACGTATTGTTTCTTTTCTTGGTTATTTTTTTTCGTCGTTATTTATATGCTGTTGCTTAATGTTATTTGTTTTATGTTTTTATAATTTGGGATATTTTCTTAGGGCTTTATTATGGTTAGCGAATATTAAAATTTTTGCGAACCGTAATTATCACATTTCGTCAAATTATTGATGTTACATGCGAAAGTAAATTTTTGATTCGCAAGCTATAATACCAAATTATCGCAGTCGTCTTTCAGCACTTTACACCCGGTCTCCACGAGCTAAAATTTATAGCAAGATAATTAGTATGCTATGAAAATAGCTAAGCAAATAGCAAGATAATTGAGATAGCAAGCTATCCATAGCAGGATATTTAGCAAACTAAAGATATCTTGCTAATTTTGGACATTTGAGTGAAAATTGGTTGCGTTCGTTAATTATGGCCGTCTGGAAGATGTCACAAGAAGAGATAACAAGCAATTGTTTGTGGAATTATAGAAGCGCGGAGTACAAGCGATTGGATCTAAAAAAAAAAACGAAATATCAAGCTATAATTTGCCACACACAAATTTGACAGTTCTCTTTTTTAAGCTTGCTATGAAATCCTGCTATTTGAAATAGCACGTGGAGACGCGGTGTTACAAAAATGAATTTGTGATCTGCTGCTACGGTGGTCGCACCCCCCACCCCCACTCATTCATATTCAGATTTTCTGTCATTTTACTAATTTGGCTCAACCTGGTGTGAAATGGCTCGGAAAATGGCTCAACTCAAAAAATTCTCCGGAACAACGCTGGTCATGATTAACCTGGTCAAAGGCCTTTGAGAAGTCTAAAAGGCAAAGCAAGGTTATAAATCCTTTATCCAAGTCCATTCGAATGTCATCAAGCATGTTGACCACAGACTAGTGCAGTCGAGCAGCTATGGCCAGCCCGAAAAACTGATTGGAGAGGGTATAAAAAAAATTGGACTCAAGGACTTATTTAACCAGCACCTTTTCAAAGACCTTTGACAAGCATGGCGGAATGCTTATGGGTCGTAAGTCACTGGCAGAAGACGCATTGGCTTTTTTGGCAATAGGGATCACTCTAGCAGATTTCCAGCCCTTTTCACAATGTTTATGATGCAAAAATTGATTATACAGGTTACATATCCTATAGAGCACCAAACATCCATATTTTCTATCCCAAACTAATTCTCCTATTTCTTTTCATTTCCCGTGGAAATCCGAGGTCATTCATATCAACGAATGCACGCGCATTTTTTGTATCCCACATTCCGCAATAATTCTGGTAACATGAATCCCTTAAAAAATTCCATTCCCAAAAGTGCTGAGTGCTGAGATTGCAAAATAAGCGAAAGGTAAATCAAATGTAGAATTAAGTTTTGTAAGTTAGTTAAGTAAGATCCGTCAACCAGTGTAAAACTCTTTCTGAAATAAATAAAGTTTTTTTTAAAATTCGATAAAAACCTTTTATCAAAGTGGCGCAGTCGGGTAGGATTTTTCTATACTTGAAAGATCCCAACAGAAAGAATCTAGTCAACGCGACCAGGTTGTAAAAAAAATTTTTTTTTCCCAATAATAAAAGTGATTCAGTGAAAATCGTGATTTGTGTGTACCGAATCGAACGAAAATTGATTTCGGACCCCTATAAAATACGAGATTCGAACGAATTAAATACTAAATCCGGTGAAAGTTAACCCAGTGACAAGAGTGTACTAAAGTCAAACTAAAATTGACATATAGCATATTTAAATAGTAAACTACTTATTTTGTGTAGTGTGTGCTAGTGTGCGCTCTTAGTAAACGGAATTTAACAAAGTTAGGAGAAATATATCTCTCGGGTTTTGGAAAAAAGAAATTGAACAAATCATGAACGAAGAAATTATGGACCGGTTAACGGCGGTACTGGAAGCATTGGCAAGGCCAAATGCAGATAGACCTAGTCGGGCGGTATACCTTATGAAAGAGATCGCGCACATAACAGAGTTCGACGGTAATAGTGAAAGACTTACACAATTTCTTGCGAACGTAGAAACGCAACTTAACTCGGTAGAGGACCCATTAAGAGGGGAACTGTGGCAGGCAATTTATAATTCAAAAATTATCGGACGAGCGAAGGAGTTACTACTAAATAACAGACTGGAAGGATGGCCAGCTACGAAGGAACTACTAAAACAGCACTTCAGACCAGCATGCAGCTATAAGGAAATCTCAAGGAAAATAAGCAACCTCAAAGTAAGATCAATTTAAGATTTAAATTTTAAAATAGAAGAACTAACTCAAGAAATAAATAAATTCACAACATATGAGGCAAATCCCCTTGAAGCCAAAACAGCTCTTTATACGTTATTAGTAAATAGAATAAAACAAATTGTAACGGGAAATTTGTCTAGAGAAATTAAAGATCTATATAATTTACATTCAATAAAGGAAATTTTATATTCGTATGTAGGCTATGATCACAGCAACTTAGAAAAAGAATATATTAACTATCAGAACAGTACAAATTTTTTTAACAATAATAACCAACATAATTTCCAAAACCATAGGAATTTTTGTAGTAATAATAATCAAAACACCTATCAGAACAGAATAAATTTGTTTAATAGTAATGGCCAAAATAATTATCAAAGCAATAGAAACTTTAATATCAATAGTCAAAATAATCAGAGAAGTAACTCAGGACAATTTAGAAATAATTACTACCCACATACATCAGGACAGTACCGACAAACATCAGGACAACTAAGAGACAATTATTACTCACAAACGTCAGGACAGTACAGACAAAATCAAAATTCATCTCGACAAAATAACGTTTTTAATCCATCAGGACAGATTCGAAATGCCAATCAGCAATTAGCGCCGATGGAAATAGGCCAAATATGTCAGGAACGGGAGGAAGAGATACACAATGTAGAGGCCGAGTTTTTTCTCAACTAAGCCTCGGAAACAAAATATTTATAGATCTAACCATTGACAATAAAAAATATAGAGGATTAATTGATACGGGCTCAACTATGAGCATTATAAACTCTAGTTCAGTTGATTGTAGTAGTTTTAGAATATTTGAAAAAATAAAAATGAAATTACAAACTATTAATAACACCACAGTTGAAGTAGTTGAGAGGATAGTAACAAGCATTCCAAAAGAATTTAATTATGATGAAAGAAAAGCCACAAGATGGTATAAGAGAGAACTAGGAAAAAAACCATACGATATTCTAATAGGTATGGATTTACTGAGCAAAATTGTCAAAACTTTCGATTTTGATAATAAAACTCTAGTATTGAAAAATAACACAAAAATCCCACTATACTCTGAAGGAGACAAAGCAACTTTTGATTGTTTTGAACTCATTGGAGAGGGAAAAGAAATGGACTTAAACCATTTAAATAATGAAGAAAGGAAAGGTATAGAAAAGCTATTAAGACAATTTAAAGACTTAGTATATCACGAAGGTGATCAGTTAACAAACACAGATACTGTGATGCACGAGATAAAAACAAAAATAGATCAGTCAATTCACGCGAAACTTTATAGGCTACCTCCGAAACATGAGGAAGAAGTTAGGCGACAGGTGCAAGAGATGGAACAGCAAGGGATAATAAGAAAATCGAATAGCAGGTATGCTTCGCCAATTGTAGTAGTAGCAAAGAAAATTGATAGTTCAGGACAGCAAAAGTTTCGACTATGCGTCGATTATAGAAAACTCAATGAAATTACTATCGATGATAAATATCCCCTTCCTAACATCGATAGTATCCTTGATAAGTTGGGGAGAGCCCAATATTTTTCTTCAATTGACCTTGCAAAAGGTTACCACCAAATTAAAGTTCATCCCGCCGATATTTCAAAAACTGCATTCGTGACACCTAATGGCCTCTATGAATATCTTAGAATGCCATTTGGGTTGAAGAATGCACCGGCAACTTTTCAAAGGTTAATGAACGAGATCTTAAGAGAGTTTATCAATAAAATTTGTGTCGTCTATTTAGACGACATTTTAATTTTTTCAACAAGTTTAAAAGAACATCTCCAATCGTTAACTTTAATTTTCAAGAAGCTTGCGGAACATAATTTAAAAATACAGTTCAACAAATGTTCGAAGAAGAGAGATACAGAATTTTAAGGGCATGTATTGACAGCGGAAGGAATGAAACCAAATCCCAATAAGATTAGATGTATCGAGGAATATCAACTGCCTAAAACAGAAAAACAAATAAAATCATTTTTAAGAGCTACAGGATATTATAGAAAGTTTGTGAAAGACTACTCAAAAATAGCTCACCCAATGATAAAGTACCTAAAGAAAGATACAAAGATAAATTTAAAGGATCCCGAATATATACAAGCGTTTGAAACACTGAAACTAAACATAATTAGGCATCCAATATTAAAATTCCCCAATTTTGAAAAAACATTTACACTTTTTACTGATGCCAGCAACTATGCTATAGGGGCAGTACTGATGCAAGAGGGCCAACCGGTGTGTTATGCCTCGAGGTCATTAAACGATCACGAACAAAAATACTCAGTCACCGACAAAGAGTTTTTAGCAATAGTCTGGGCAGTTACTTATTATAGACCTTATTTGTGGGGTAGAAGATTCAAAATCATAACCGACCACCAACCCATTTCATACTTAAATAAAAAATATAACGGGAAAGAATTCAGTCAAAGAAACCAACGATGGTTATTAAAATTACAGGAGTACCAATATGATATTGAATATCTCAAGGGTAAATCTAATCAGGTAGCAGACTTTTTAAGTAGAATCCCGGAAGAAAATAATAAAAATAGTAATAGTGAGAATGAATCAGTAAATAATTTATCAGATAATGCAACAATACACTCAGAAGAAGAACAGCAATTAAACCACATACCTATAAAAGAAACAATAGTCAATAGATATAAAACACAATTAATTTTAACAAATAATGTAGATAAAGAAATAGAAATCATTCACGGAAGAAGAATCATTTGCATTGATATGACAAGAGGAAAAGAATACTGGACAGACGCATTAAGAAGATATATTAAGTCAGGTATCACAGGAATATATACGGAGTTATCATATCAAGAATTCAATAAAATTCAACAACTCTTAATAGAATTATTTAGTCATGATAATCAGGTTAAATTTATTAAAGCAACTCTTAGAGCACAGGAAATAAAAACCTTAGAAGAAGCACAGAAACAGATATCATTATACCACACGCAAGAAAGCCTTCATAGTGGAATTATCGAAACATATCATAGCTTAAAAAACAAAATATATTTTCCTTACTTGATAAAAGAAATAACTAAGATAATAAATAACTGTAGAACATGCCAGGAAACTAAATACGAACGAAAACCCATTAAACAAAAATTCGAAATAAGTGAAACGCCCATAAGACGAAATCAAATACTCCATATAGACATATACTATTTCATGAAACAACCTTTTTTAACTCTGATCGATAAATTAACCAAAAAGCTTATGTTTATCATTTGCCAAATAGAAACTGGATTAAGAAAATAGACACTTTAGAGGAACATTTCTCGAAATTCGGGAAACCAAGTAAGATTATCGCTGATAATGAATTTAAAGCAGAAAATTTTAAGGAATATTTAAGAGAACAGGAAGTAGAGTTACACCTTACGAAACCAAATACTCATACGGGGAATAGCGATATAGAACGGTTTCACTCAACACTCCAAGAAAAGTTAGTAGCAATTAGAGACTCAAATTTAACACTTATTCAAAAAGTCCATAAAGCGGTAAACAATTATAACAATAGATACCATGCGACAATTAAAATGACACCAGAAGAAGCCATGTTCGCAGATATGGCATCTTTAGTGAAAAAAGTTAAAGAACAGAAAGAAAAGAATATTAAGAAATTAAATCAAAGTAGAGAAGAGTATAACGAAACAAGACAGGTAGTACCAGTTAAAAACTACAAAAGAAATTATTATAAGAACCAACCTAGATATAGATTTAAAACTTTAGATAGAGAGCATCCAATTAATATTAAACGGTCTCGAAAATTTGCAGAGAACATTACTACTTGTAATAATGACGACAGCAGTACTATATCAACCAACTCAAGCAACATTAACAATTAACAGACTTACGACAAACAACGGCTATACTCTAATAAATATGGGACAGACCGAAATAATTGAAAACACAAAAACTATACTTCACATTATTAACACAAGCGAACTTAGACAAACCCTAGATTCAATAAAAGAAGGTACTCAAAAGTTAAAGATAGGAGACGACTTGACAATTAGAAAAGTTATAGGAAATATTCAAGCAAAAATAAACGCAATAGAACCGGAAAAAACTAGACAGAGACGAGGACTCATAAACTTCATAGGAACGACACAAAAATGGTTATTCGGAACAATGGACGATAACGACAGGCAGGAAATAACAGAACATTTAAAAACAATCGAAGAAAATGACAGTAATGCAATTTTTAACCTTAACAAACAAATTAAAATAAATTCCCATTTTAATGATACGATCACTGACCTTAAGAATATAATAGATACAGATAGGAAACAATTGACCCAAACATACAAAGAACTCACAGAAAATGAGAAGCGCATAATTCGACAACAATTGAAAACTGACCAAATATTAAAATTACGAATTCTAGAAGACAAACTTAATCAAATTATAGACACTATAGCACATGTAAAATTAGGCCTTGTTCACCCAAGCATAATGACAGCGACAGAAATAACAGAAACTGGACTAGATCTTTACAAATTAAAAAACGTAAAAGTAGGAGTTTTAAAATATGACAAAAACAGACTTATAATAGCCATTAAAATACCAAATACCTACAAATTAGTCGACTTCAAACTCATAACAGCCATTCCCACAGAAGAAAAACAAGAAATTATAATGGAAGACCAATATTTCATAAAAATTAACAAAACTAAATATAAATATGATACTAAAATTCTATATGAAAAAGAACTTGTACCAATCAGTAATTGTATTTCAGACCATAATTGTAAATTAAAAGAAAATAATGTTATTGAAATAAAGTCGCTAGATGACTACACTGTACTCTGTAAAAATATGAACAATGTAGAAATAAAAAATAATTGTGATGATCGTAAAATAAAACTATATGGAAACTACTTAATTGTTCTGAATAATTGTTCGATAGAAATATTAAATCAAACTTTTAGTAATACAAACATAAAATTTGAAGATAGATTTTTCTATAATGATAATATAAAATATAATTTTACTAAAAAATTAAGTTTTGAAGAAATTGTACTTAAAAACTTTGTAAATTTAGAAAATATAAAGATACTTAAATTTCATAAAAATGTAAGTTATTCTGCAATCTCAGTTTTTGCTTTAGTTTTCGCGACACTTATTTTTATCCTCATAAGAAAAAATAAAAATTTAAAAGTTTCAATTAATAACATCAGTAAAGATATTCCCAAAATTCAGGAGAATTTTAAAAATAAGGGGGGAGAGGTTACATATCCTATAGAGCACCAAACATCCATATTTTCTATCCCAAACTAATTCTCCTATTTATTTTCATTTCCCGTGGAAATCCGAGGTCATTCATATCAACGAATGCACGCGCATTTTTTGTATCCCACATTCCGCAATAATTCTGGTAACATGAATCCCTTAAAAAATTCCATTCCCAAAAGTGCTGAGATTGCAAAATAAGCGAAAGGTAAATCAAATGTAGAATTAAGTTTTGTAAGTTAGTTAAGTAAGATCCGTCAACCAGTGTAAAACTCTTTCTGAAATAAATAAAGTTTTTTTTAAAATTCGATAAAAACCTTTTATCAAAGTTACATATGCAACAGTTCGGCTGAAAAGTTCGTATCGTTCCTATGAGAGGGCGCCACTAGAATTACATCCATATAATTTTTAGTTAGTATCAACCTACAAAAGACACGTGTATAAATTTGACAGCTGCCGGACTACTAGTTTGTGAGATATAGCATTTTAAGTGAAGCAACTTTTGTTATCCTCTTCTTTATATATAAAAATCACGTGTCACTGTCCGAAACCGCCGAACAGACTTCGATGAAATTTGGTGAATATGTGCGGTTGGTTCCAACGTAAAAGATAGGATAGTTCTGGACCCGACAGGTGGCGCTGGAGTCAAGTTATTATTAAGAAATTCTATATTTATCGACCAAAATTACTCATATTCACAAAATATGTTGGTTTCATGCCAAAAGAGAATTTTACAAAATCTGTACCCGACAGGTGGCGTTGTATTCATTATTAACAATTTTAACTTTTTGTTGAAAAAAGTGACTCATATTCACAATATCTGCTGGTTAGGTGCCAACGGAGAAAATTAAAAACTTCGGACCTGATATATGGCGCTGAGGTCAAGTTATTAACAAATTCTAAACTCAGAAACTACCTATTGAGCTTTTTTGTTTTGTGGACGGAAAAACTTTATTTATATATAATTTTAACGTTTGAATTTTATTTTTATGGTACTATTTTTGTTCATTCTTCTACTTCCCTAATTCATCAAACAAAGTAAGATCAAATTCATATTTTCTTACTCTTAACTAAGATACTAAACGTAATTAAGAAATCAAACTCATCGCGCAACATAGAGGAATGGGTAGGACAACGTCTGCCCCGGGCCAACTAGTTTATATACAGTCCTGTGTAAACAATTAAGACCAGTAGGATAATTGTTCACTTTTGTTTTTATTTTTTTCAGATGAAGGTTTTGTACTTATGTTGAAAACAGTTTGCAAATGCATGCACTCGAATATAAACCTACAATCTAATTACTTTTTTAAGTTTGAAAAAGAATTTTAAATATGTTAAAATTGAAGTGAATATTTTATGAAATTATCCCACTGGTCTTAATTTTTTACACAGAACTGTATATAAAAAATGGATAAAAAGGAATTTCGCGTGTTTTTTATGTAGAAAAAAATGCTGCTGATACCAAAAATTGGCTTAATGAGTGTTATCCAGACTCTGCGCCAGGCGAAGCAAACATTCGTAAGTGGTTTGCTAAATTCTGTACGGCCAATGGGCACCGAAGACGATGAACACAGTGGACGTCCAAAATGGACTGTTAAGGATGAACACATCAAACAAATCCAAAAAAAATGATTTCGGATGACCGTAAAGTGAAGTTGATCGAGATAGCTGACACTCTTAAGATGTTGGACATATCGTTAATGAATATTTGGGTATACGAAAGCTCTGTGCAAAGTAGGTGCCGCACGAGGTCACAATCGATCAAAAACAAAAAACGAATTGATGATTCTGAGCAGTGTTTGAAGCTGTTCAATCGTAATAAACCCGAATTTTTCCGTCGATATGTGACAACGGATGAAACATGGCTCCATCATTTCACTCCGGAATGCAATCGACAGTCAGCCAAGTGGACTGCACGCGGTGAACCGAAGCCAAAGCGTGGAAAGACTCAACAGTCAGCTGACAAAGTTATGGCGTCTGTACTTTGGGATGTGCGTGGAATGATTTCCATCGAAACTCTTGAAAAGGGGAAAACTGTCAACAGCGACTATTACACAGCGTTGGAGCGTTTGAAGGACGAAAAGCGCGGAAAAACAGCCCCATTTGAAGAAGAAGAAAGTGCTGTTTCATCAGGACAATGCACCATGTCACAAATCAATGAAAACGATGGCAAAATTGTATGAACTGGGCTTCGAATTGCTTCCGCATCTACCGTATTCTCCAGATCTGGCCCCCAGCGACTATTTCCTGTTCTCAGACCTTAAGAGAATGCTCGCTGGAAAGAAATTTAGCGCCGATGAAGGAGGTAATCGCCGAGACTGAGGCCTATTTTGATGCAAACGACAAATCGTACTACAAAAATGGTATCGAAAAGTTGAAAGACCGATATAATCGGTGTATCGCCCTCGATGGCCACGATATTGAATAATAAAATGGAATTTTTAAAAAAAACATTTTTTTTTCTTTAAAACGATACGAACTTTTCAGCCGGACTGTTATGTCTTATAATTTCAGGTAAAATCAGATGTATAAAACGGAGTGGCACACCGTCTTCACCGATTGCATTTGATTTTATTGAGGCGATGATGGAAAATATTTCATTCTCCGTCACTACCTCAAAACCGACTGGCCTTACCACATTGATGTCAAAATCAGGGCTACTAAGTTAGGTTAGGTTAAGAAGGGTGTGTGATTGAACGAGCAATCATTTCCACCCGGAGACTCGAAGGTCCATTGTGAATCCCCTCATAGTTTGGGAGTAAATCCTCTTTTTACCAACTCGTAAACCAGTTTGTACTCTTGATGAATCGTAGAAGATCCGACATCTTTAAATTTCCGAGTTCTACTATGTCTTCCGAGAATCTATGACCTAAAGTACGGAGGCGTCGTTCTTGGAGGGCGGGGCAGTGGCAGAGTAGATGTTGGATCGATTCGCTTTCTTCCTCATCTCCGCAGCTTCTACAGATATCGTTGGACGCAGGTAGCCATTTGCTTTTCATGTGACAAATGGCACAGTGTCCTCTGATTATTCCGGTGATTAAGCGTATGGAAGATTCATCCAGATGTAACAGCGTCTTTGTCCTATTAAGATCAAGTTACGGCCATAAAGAGCGAGATGTGACGCAGTCGGTTCGTGTGAGCCACAGGGTGTTGGTCTCTTTTTCGATTATATGGTCGATTCTGCTGAATAGTGTTTTAATCGGTGGCAGTATGGAGGTGTCAGCATCACTATTGCTCATGACTGATCCAGCTCAAGCTAGTTCGTCTGCTATCTCGTTCCCTTCAATATTGCTATGCTCGGATACCCAGTGCAGTCTAACATTGTAGTGCCTTATGGCATTAAGTGCATTGCGACATCTTTGGACTGCCTTTGATTTTATTGTGCTTGATCCTATTGCTTTCAGAGCTGGCTGACTATCCACCAGAATGGCTATCTCCGACGGAGGGAGGTCGCTTCCTTTTATGAATATTGCGGCCTTTTCGATCGCTAGTAATACCGCTTGGAAAACACTACATGTATCCGGTAGTCTAAAGGATTACCGTTTATTTAGTGTTTCTGAGTAGAACCCTGCTACAGTACCTAAGCCCATCTTTGAGCCATCGTTTTGTTTGAGTTTGTTTATATAGCTTTTTACTTTTGTAGCTGTCCACCATACAGTGGATCCATAGGTGATGATGGGCCCGATGATTGCAGTGTACATCCAGTTAATGATATAGGGTTGCAGTCCCCATTTTTCCCCGAAGGTCCTCTTACAAGCGTTAAAAGTATTTAATCCTTCCTTAATTCTCATTTCGATATTTTGTCTCGAACGTAGCTTAGAGTCTAAAATATTTCCTCCTTTGTGAGGTTGATTGTGATTCTTTCGAGTTGTGGCAGGGGAAAATCTGTGATCTTGCTTCTCCTTGTGAAGAGGACAAGCTCGGTCTTTTGGGGATTCACTTTAAGACCATTTTGCTTTGCCTATGCCGAAAGCTCTTTCATAAATTGCATAAATTTGCCTGAGATCATGATTAGTGATTACTAAGTCATTTGCGTGTGCTATTATTTTAGTTCCCTTTTCTGAGAAAACCTTGAGGATTTTTTCAACGACGAGAACCCACAGTAAGGCTGAGAGTACTCCTCCCTGAGGTGTCCCTCTGGTGGTTGTTTTCCTTAACTGGTCAGTTCCGTTTTCCGAGTTGATGATTCTGCTATTCAGCATTTTATCAATCCACTCTATAACGAAGTTGAACACTTTTTGGTCAGGGCTAATATCAATGTCGAAAGGATTTGGCTTTCCAGAAAATAATTATTTAACACGTCAGGGTCCAAAGCGCAGTCGTTATTGCTTCTACTGCTAATACCATTAAACCAGAATATGATGCTGTATTCCAGAAATAGAAAAAAACTTCAAATACTGTGTACGCGGCAGCAGTCTGGTCATGATGTCCACTTCTAAAAGATAAGCCGACTAGCGCAATAGAATATAAAAAGCACAAAAAAAAATGAATAAATATTGGATGCAATCATTTCTTTATTTTTTTTTTTTTACTTTCTTTATTTTATATTGCAAATTAAAGTATTTCTAAGATATGCAGATTAAAATGTTCAAAACGAAAACAAAAACAAAATAAAATACGAATTCTAGCGATAAGATACGTACATATATGTAGGTGGTAACCAAGTAAGTGAACAGCATGCTTGAAGTAGAACGCAATCTAGTCGCCGCTGCTCTATCTCCGAAACCTAACTGTGATCTATTCCGCCTAACCGCTTGTTTTGCTTTGACCTAGTTACATAATTTCGAAGAAAAAGAAAAAACAAAACCCGTTAAACTATGTATTTTGTTAAATGAATCTAAAATTATTAATAAATGTATTAACAACAAACATAATGAGAGTGCTCATCGAAAATATGTGCGCGAAATAAACTTCGACTTCTCTTTAATTTAATAAATAAATAATAAAAACAATAAGTATAGTATCTAACTAATTTGAATAAAAAAAAAAGCAAAAATGCTTGATCCTGAGGATTATGATGTTGTATTCGATGCAAACACTGAAAGTGCTCTCAAAGCAAATCAAATGGGATATGATGAATATCGCCGAAAGTTTATTGGTATGTTAAGCAATTATTATTATCTATAAATAAAAATAATAATAATAACAATTATTATTATCTATAGCTAGGTCTAGGTACATACACATAACTTAACAAGTGTGATAACTGATAAGAATATTGTTCTTTCAAATATTTTTATTAAGTACATAAGTAGGTACAAAACATTATTTTGAGAAAGAAAATTGAGAATTTTTCCTGTATCATGTCATTGTATTTACTATGTACACTGACGGTGCTCTGGATGCCATTCTTTTTGTACGGTCACGATTACGGATTGAGTATAGAATACCTTCAGCAGAGCTGATACTGTAAACGGAGACGTAGAGTGTAGATGGAATCCTGGACTGAGGTTGTTCTTTTTGAAGTGAAACGGTAGGGCAAATTAGTCTGAAACAGACGAATAAGTGAAACCCTTCTCCTTCTCCAACTTTAACACAGGCAGTAAAATAAATTCTAAACAAAAAATACACACATCGAGCCACAAAATATCAAAAGTTCAAGCAAGCAAAGAAAATAAAATTCTTATTTTCAACCCCACCATGCAAACATTGGGCCACCGCACACGAGATGATTTTGGCCGGTAGAAAATCGGTTTTGTAGGCGAAGGGACGGACTGAGGTCTGCGATAAGAACCGATTGAAAATCTTCTACCGAGTTTGAGCGGTTGAATGATGAAGGAAACAAATGCATGCATACCTACACAACTTTCAAAATATCCCAGCGGGAAATTTGGGAAGCGCTCCTCCGAGAAGGTATTTGGAAGCAATGATTTTTTAGGAAAACATTCTATGCGATGTATAAGTGATGCATTGAGAAGCAATCACTGAGATGTGCTTCCGAAAAAATCTTTTTAAAAGTGTGGATTGCTTCCCTCTGCGGACCTACTTATGTAAAAAGGATATGGAAGAGGATACGGAGAGTCATGCATTCTAACCTTCCAAGGAATCGCTTCAGCATGCATGATTGTATGCTTCCATTTCCCGCTGGGATTTTACTCCGAAAAAATACTACCACAGTGAAATAATGGGGTTTATGTATACAATTTCTTCTGCGGGTAAAAATGTTTTCATACAAAAGTTTTATATGAGATGCGACTTCTTGGGTTTGTATATGCTTTGGTTTTATTCCTAAAGATATTATGAAGAATAAATAACGTCGTTTCAAACCTTAAAATTCAGCTTGCAATACAACTCTTGAATATTTCGATAGTTTTTTGGTGGCAGATAAGACTTCTTTCTTGTGCAATGCACATTGGAATACTAGATCTATTTCGGTAATTGTGTACAAAATATACAATGTCCTATCTTCGCTGTACTGACAACTTTTGTGGACCAGATAGTATAGAACCTAAGAAGTTTCACTTCTAACGCGCGAGATTCTCACGCACTTTTTTTTCAATCCCGGGATTTCGGGATTTTAAAATGTTAATGATCGTGGGATAATATTATTTAATAAATTAAATAATAATGTTAAGCACATCTATAATACATATTATAAAACTGTAGAGGTTTTTTTGTTGGTTACCTAATGGCGTGAAACCCGCTGGACAGATTTCGATGAAACTTTTTTTCAAATGGTTTTTAGGTAGGTACCCGGGATGATCACAACCACAACCTATGGAATTTTTGCTCAGCCTACTGGTTCTTACATAGTAGTCAAAATAACTGTTGTATATCGTTGAGGAATATTATGATTATACAGCCCTAACTCAATAATGGCTTATCGGATTGAAAAACAAAAAAAAAAAAATTTAATTAGTAGATTTGTCCCTGAATCATTTGAGATATAAAACATCCTTCTGCGTTGTCCTGAAGCTGAGTAGTTTTCAAAAAAATTATTCAAAGCATCGCCCTCAATTTTCCTTCAGTGTAGACCACTGCCAGCAGCCGGGCAGCAGTGGGTATCGTTACAATAGTGTGTATGTGTGTGTAAGTATATGTATTGGCGCGCTCTAACGTGATCATATGGCTTGCACTTCAACGTGCTGTACAACTATTTGCGGTTCTCACGCTCAAGCAATCTTAACAAATGGGGTGTCAAATTTGTCAAATGGGGTGAGAATTTTCCAGAGCCAGTGAATTGCATATTCAGTTTATTAATATTTTTAACAAATTAAAAAAAAAAACGATCAAAAACAAATATTCTACCCTGTTTCTTTAAGAGCTAATTTTGGTTCATATACATACAGTGCTGAGAATAATTTTTCATACAAAACGATATCAAATAGATCAACAGTATTGTTAAACCAAAAAAGAATGTAATTTGTACCTATTTCATATATAATATTTGATTGAAGCAACCTTTAAGAGAACAACTCTATGAAAAAAAAAAAAACAAAATAGAGTAAAAAGTTTAAGAAGATACTTAAAATAATTTGATTCTTCTTCAAAAATGAGTGGGAAAAATTGTTCATATTTTAATCTATTAGTACTTAGTATAAAGGCGTTTAATTTCAAATACAGCATTTAACCGACGTGGCATTGACTGTACAAATTCTTCCGTTCTGCCTGTGTCCATCTTATTCCACTCTTCGTCGATAGCGTCTTCCAGTTGTAAGTTCGTCTGAACTTTAGGGTTCTCTCGTATTTTTCTATAAAAAATGTATAAAGCATACCAATATAATGCAACCAAAGTCGAATATTCACAGCTGTATGCTTCGGATCGTTATCTTGGTACAAATAAAAATCTTGTGTGCAATTATTTTTTGAGGAAAAGCGACCAAATTTAGCTTGAAGGTATTTCAATATAGCTTGTGTGCATGTTTCCTTCCACAAATACAAGATTTCCACTCCGTAATATCGCATCGCCCCCCGAACCATAACGTTCCCACCATCGTGTTTAACTATCGCCGACATATGTTTTGGTTGCAACGTTTGGTTCTTTTTTTCTGCACACATTTTCTTGCTTTCTATCGCTTTTAAAGATCTTAAACTTACATTCGTCTAGGAAAATTACTTTTTTCCAAAAATCAATCATCTCGTTTTTATAAGTTTGCGAAATCAAGTCTTCGTTTAAAATGTTCTTTTCTCAAAAGTGGCTTCCGCCATGCAACACAACACTTGAACCCTATAAATTTTAGTTTCTTGTGTATTGCCGAGTCCGAAACTTTGTTGCACTTAAATCCAAAAACAGCTGTAATTTGAGTTTCGATTTAATTTCTCTCTTCGGAAACTTTTAATCTAATGGCTTAATCTTCTTTTTTCGTCAAGCACCACTCTTATGTTCTAAACTACCTTCTCTATAATAGCGATTACAAATACCTTGCACTATGGAATGGGTTAACACTGATAAATTACCGAGTTCGCGTTATGATTTCCCGATTCTCTGTGATAAATCACTTGAGATCGCTTATCGATCGAAGTATTTCCGTGAGTTTTTACTATTTTATCCAAAATTCTGACAAATCACAGCCTTAAACTAATTGATTAATTTATTCGAGCAGAACCATGTAGAATGTACAAGCACGATGTAGGAATTTGTAAATTTGTGCAAAAACAATAAAATATTCATACATGGAACTAACGGTACACTCTTACGTTGCCATTTTATTATTTACCGTCAACCTAAAGGATAGCAATAGTTTATAAGTGTGTCCTACATTGTTATCGATTTGCTTAGATAAATAAATAAATAAAAAATATATTTAATAGTTGTGCACGTATTAGTTTTCTACCCCATTCATCCTCTTAAACGCAGTAGAAGATATTCTTCTGGTTTCGCTTCATTGGTTGGTATTGGTTTTTGTGAAAGATTGACTTGTGGTTGTGTGAATGCAATCATCAATACTTTTTGGTGAACGGGTCAAAATGATCGAATCAATCACGATTGACATAGCTCTAGTATAGGCAAATTTTTCGCCGTCGCCCATCACGCGTAACCAAACTTATTATTAGTGCGCTCTCTGTATATAATTCTCTTAGTGTTAGTGCATTCTCTCTTTATCCGCCATCATACACAAACGTATGCTTATACACATCAAATTGCACGAGTACCTGGTACTCCTGGCAATATATATATATATTTGTGTATATATATACATATCCATATTTACCTATGCTACATAATGTAACCTACTCTCATTTGTATACCTATTTAGACGATGTCATTGATGGCATTGTCTTTGAACTCGATGTGTTCAGAACTGCAACATTCGCAGACTTACTAACGCTATCTGTGGTGATAGCATTAGATTTAGTGGTTCTGATATAAGATATCGGCTGTATTTGAATTATTTGCACTAGATGGCGTATTCAAAAATGTTGAGTAAAAACGATTCGGTGTTTAAATACATATGTTTGTTTTTCTAATCTTATTTACATAAGGAATTGACAACATGTTTTAGGTATGTTCGTTTTAATTTTTGTATGGTCTTATAAAAGAGTTTGTAGTTGTCTGCCGGGACATTCAGCAGACAGAAAAATTTGTCGCTATAAGCAATGGGTCGTTGTAAACCATGTCGTTACATGCCGTCTCCACTAGCGACCAATTTATCGCAAAAGCAAAGCAAAAGCAGAACGCAGACAGCAGAAGAAATGGCAGAATTTCTTTGGTGGGCATTTCGTCGCATACTTTTTCAGTATAGTTATAGTTGATATTTCAAAATGGCAACGGATATGACAAAAGACACAGCAAAGTGGCAGCTATATTTGCGATGAGATCCGCGATAGATGGTATGCGATGAGAGAATGCTCTCTATCGCATGCTATGAAAATATAGCTGCTATAATGGTCTCCACTGGCGATAATGAAAGCATGCTTTAAAGCATGCTCTGGATTTATCGCTAGTGGAGACGGCACGTTATAAATACTTAATTCAAAGAAAGTATATGGAGCATTGTAGTGGGAACTAAGAAATTAGTAGTAGGACTACCAATTTTCACTGTATATTAATACGATGTGACCATTCACGCTTCATATGTTATTGCAACGTAAAAGAACTAAGCAAAAATGTTTTGAAATGCCATTTTCCATAATATTTACTTCGTTTGCGGATAAAAAAGCAAAGAGTAAACTCAAGTAGCTACAACAAAAAAAAAATTATTTTACATACACAGGTATATTTTTTTTTTGTCGTCAAATTCAAAAACTTGGATATGACTGTACAAGTTCGGCTTATGTCAAAATTATTTTCTACCACCGATCGAACTTCACCACATCTTACAGACCAGTTTCAAATTAGGTAAGGAACGAGATTAGATATATTGGCGTTCGCAGTGCGCGATTAATAGAAAAAAACACGAATTCTCCCAGTTAAACTTGTTAAAATAATTAAAAAGAACTAATTCTAAGTTATTGTTAGTGTTTTAAAATCCTACAAGAAGCCGAAATGTTCTTTATAAGCAATAAAAGTGTTCTTAAGTTTGCATCGACCTCACCTGTTGCTGGTGTGTGATGATGATGACTGGTTTAATCAAGACCAAAAGTGTAATTTTTGTGGCCATTGGGAAAGAAATGTTTTTTTCACCTTCGTCTAAGTTATAATATTTAACCAGTGTCTTGCTTGTGAATATAAATGAATAAATCATCCGAATATTTCTAGATTAATTAATTTTTATTACATTTTCCTTAATTAAAAAGTCCAATGTGTAGGCAATGCAAGTGCATGTGTGTGCGTTGGTAGTGGAGTGCTGAAGTTACCCTTTCGTGGTGAATACCAAGATCGTACTCCATTCATTCATAGAGTAAAGTGTTTATTTTAGTGAAGTGCTGAACAAGAAGTCAACAAACTGATATTTTTGTTTACTACACATTTGATTTACATATAATATTTATTTACTTTGGTTGCCAGGAAAATTACATTTTTCATGTTACTGGCAATTAAATAACATTTGGAAATGGACACCATCATAATAGGTAAGAGAAAAAACATAATTGTTCTTTCAAATTGGGTGTTTTCTTTTGCTAGAACTAGTTCTGATAGTAAATTGCATTAGAAAAGAAAGTGGTATACTTTATACACAAATGTATACATTCATGAGTGTGTGAATGTATAAAATTATATTTTTATTATCTGGCAGCAGAGTTTACTTTTTGATAAAAATGTTTACTTAAATCCTATACTTTTAGCGGTGGTTTGTTTATCTGCTTATCTATCAGGAAAAATGTGTAAATGATTAAAAATTAAAACTGGCTTCAAATTTAAAGTCAAGTTTCTGTTCTTTTTGTTTATATAAGTAGGTACATTCGTTAGCTACCGTACAAGAATTTGAATTTTTTGGGCAGTCATACGAATTTCAAATATGTATGTATGTAGCTCACCTTAAATCAGCTATTCTGTGATAAATATTTTAAATTTAAAATGATAATATGAACAACTATGCACATGCCTGTAATTAAATTAAAAATCTTCTTCACTTACTCAGATGATTGCCTTAGTGATATCATCAATGACTAAAGATGTGCATTTTAATAAACGAAAAAAGGGGGCGGGATTCTGTGTTCTGTACGCTTTAATTATGTACATGTGTGTACATACATACTTATGTAATGCAGATCACTTTGTATGCTTGCATTAATTAATTTTCTTTGAAATACTTTTATACCAATATCGAAGCCAATGTGTCTATTTGCGAGAATTGCTTAGCTTCATATAACATGATATGTTGTATGTACTCTTATTGTATATTATATGCGAATTTATTTTTTATTTATCACTTCAATGTGTAACAAGCTTTTCTATAGAGGTGCTGCAATTGAAATCTCTCAGCCGAAGTACTATTGCATTTCAGCCGCTTTACATGACCTTGACGAGTCAATACGCATTATTTTGTTGATACTATACAGTCTAGGCTGAATCTGCAATCTGTGAACGCAGATGTAGCCTAACAGGTTGTGCAATCCAAAGTAAGATCAAAGAACGAGTGACGATAATATGATTAATGCGTGTGCCGCTGGATTTAATTGCTATCATTCAATCAGTACAGTCGAATTTTAAGAGATTTTTGTTTGAAGTTGTTATCCTTGTAATATGTACTCTAAGCGAATTGCGCAATATGTCATACATTATGTACATACATATTGAGCCCAATGTATATGTATATACCGCCCTGTTCTGCATTAGACTTTTAGTGAATTCAACCACTAAAAGTGGAATTAGATGTTCTGTATTCCGCACAAAATTATGAATCTAACCTAACATAATGTTCGAAAGTGAATATGAATTTCAGTATTCCACTGAAAATTACGGTAGTAAGTTCGTGTTCTGCATTCCGAAAACCCGTTGTTTTTAGTGAATTGAGTTCGAACTGTTGTTATGTGAGTTAATTAATTAATTTGATGATCAGAATCATTCTGAGTAAACCAATAAGACCGTCCATTAGTGTATTGAAATAATTTATTTGTTTAATAGGGGAAAGCACAAAAATTATAGGCAAGAGAGTAGGTATTCTCTTGAATTACATGAAAAAAAATCCAGATTTTGCAAATGGTTTTATTAAAGGAGACAAAGAGTATACTTTCTGGATTTCTGGAGCAATTTAGAACAACGGTTGAAGAGTGAAGGTAAATTGTAATTTGTATTTGTAGCTACAAATTAATCTTTTATTTAAAAAAAACAAATAAGTTCATATTTACAATTTTGGCTGTATGGAAGGGCCCAAATTCATATTAAAGGACCCGTATATAAACGGCTGCAGTGATTTTCTATTCTTAAGAGGCCATTCTACCTTCTCCAGAGAAGCATCATAGAAGCAGAGAAGCATCCGTAAGAGTCATTCAGAGCTTATTCTTTCCTTTGGCTCTCCTCGCGCTTGGATTCATCGGAAAAGAACATATTGTTCCACCTTGTACGAGCCTTATTCTCACTTAGCCTGCTGAAATAATTTTTTGTGTAGCTCGAAATAGATCATTTTAGATAACCACTGAAGCCTTAAACCGATGCCGACGGTTTTGGAGCACAAAAAAACTTCCACTGGGGTCGTATTTTTTAGCCTCGCTGAGCCTTTCCTTCTGCTGGTAGTCACGTTCTCACGATATTTTTTAAGTTTTCATGCTACAGTTCGTCGAACAACATTAAATCTTTCAGAAATTTGCCGGGTTGTCGAATTCAGACGTGACAGAAACAAAATATTAGATTTGCACTCGGAACTGATTTTTCCCAATTTTTGTTTTTTAATCACTTTGGTTCGTTTTGGACGGCTATCACGAGCTAATTGCACCTCTCATCCATAATTACATCGACTTCAGTGCACTAATTAAACGACATTTTGCTAACTAGTGCAAAAAACATCGTAGCTCTAATAAATTCCAAGAACTGACATCCGAAAGAGTAAGAAAAGGTTTGAGCAAATTTTTTCGAACAGCACTGTATATGATAGCAAATTGTTTTTCAGAATGTAAATATGTACACTATTTACCGCTCGTTTCAATGAACACGCTGTTACTAGCTCAGTGCCGAAATACAGCACCAAGCATGTCATATTCTACTCTTGTTATCAAAATGTTATTTTTTTTATCGTGTTGAAGCCTTACGAAGGTGTTCTTTCGGGATTTCGTGCCATATGTATGGATTCGAGAACTCTTTAGACCAACGCGTCACAAAATCGAGCGCAGAGGTGGCTCTCATAATTCTATCGACATGGAAGCGGAAGTTTAGATCACTTTTGTAGGAAACACCCAAATCACGTAATGAGGTTACTAAGGTAACAAGCTCGTTGCATATAAAGTAAGGTTTACGAGAGTATGTGATATCTTGGCATTTATTCATATTGAGAAAAAAAATGTTGGCACCAGATTAAACATCTATTTAAGTCATCTTGAAATGGGCACCATCACCGCTGAGATGATATGTGCCTGTAGATTTTCATGTCGTCTTTCAGTCTTTTATGATACAATCGACTTCGTCGATTGTTCGGATGAAGATCCTCCGAGGGGAACGACGAAACTATTCGTTTTTTTTTGGCACCATGAAGTGAAAGAAGCTTTTGGGGTCATAATTAAGATTTGATTGCATTCGGTCTAGATAATCGCGGTAAGGAGATTCAGAAAAAAGAGCGTACACGAGTTTAGGTAAGTGCGCCATAGTTTGTTTCTTTTAGCGCAAAACGAGCGCAATTCGTTGTTGTACCAAGATGGGGCGGCCGGCGATGAGTTTTTCTGCGGCAGTAAAAGGGACGGATTGCGTATAACAGTCAAACATTTTGGAATTGAACAACGTAAGAGCATTATTTATAGTAATTGGGGCGTTATCGAAGATAAGGTCGAAGTTAGCATTGCTGAAAGTTTAGAATCACGACAGCAGGTAATAAAATGGATGGATGGCATTAACCAGCAAACTGCACCAGAAACAGCAGCACCAGTGAAGCGAGTTAAAACCGTCAGTGTTGCCACCGTAGGCTTTAAGAAGCAAACATTAATAGTCGAGTGGCTGTGAGAAAGCCTTTATTATGTGTCGTCCAAAAAGAGTAAACAAAAAAATAAAACAATAATGAAAGAGAACATAAAGTATTTTTAGTCTGCATCTGTGATTATACACTCAAAATATGATCCTATTGGCCGAACCATAATGTGGCGTTCGTGCGGTCGTGCGTTGACAGATCGAGTAGAAATAATAGGTTCTTATGGCGTCACACAAAATGTGACCTCAGGCGTTTGGTCGTAAATATCGTATGCTATCGTAAGTTCAACCTCAACGTCGAAGTAGAGCTACTTTCTACTTTGTCGTGTATTTGACAGTTCACACACAGTTGTTTTTTTTTTCGTGTGCATACGTACATACACTGCGGTTCACTAGATTAGAAGCAGGAAATTTCGGAAAATGAAAATGATCTATCTCCCGACATATGGCAGTTTCAGAACAAAAAATGATGGTGAACGAAAGAGTGGTTTGTGCTGAATGCAACGGTGAATTCCAAAATGTTAAGAAAACAGGCTAACTTTAACTAACTTTTGAGACAATTTAGCTGAATCAGTCAGATTCGTATGCATTTAAATCGGTTCATAAGATTAGAAGCAGTCAAATTACTATCGTTGTTTGTGAAGAGATTGTTTTTTTTTTTGTATAAAAAGTAAATTTTGTCAATAAGAAAGGGTTAGCTTTATTTTTTCTTCAAGAAAAATAAAAAAAAATTGCTTGACATTGTCAGAGAGGGCGAAAATAGACGTTTACAATTCGCAAGGCCTGTCTAAGCGTGCTATCATTGGCAGGATCAATCCGAGTAATCATGCTGTTGGTTATCATTTTAAAGGATCCCAAAATGTACGGAACTAAATACAAAGGAAATGTTTCCACGGCCCATAAAGCTGCGGAAAAACTAAATATTGTCCAATTCAGAGGTTTCGACAGCTAAGATCGGAGATGCAGTTGATGTTACCGGAAGTAAATCTACTGTTCGTCATGTGATTCGTAGTGCCAAATACGACAAGCATCTTAGCTGAAAAACTACCACTTATGCTTCTCGAAATAGACAAAGCTTACAATTCGCGAATGACCACATGACCTGCGATATGCAATAAGGGGCAACTTCGAATAGCTAGAAAAAGGAGGTCTTTTCTGACGAAACAAAATTTAATTTACATAGTTGTACCGGATGCCTATAACTATGACTTCCACGATCTAAGAAAAAGTAGCTCTTTTTAAACCACCATCATAACAGAGACGGTAGCGTAATAGTCTGAGGTATAGTATCTTATTAGGGCACCATCGACTTGGTGGTTCAAAGCTCTAGAATGACAGGAAATAGTTGCACAGTGGCGATGAAATCTGGTACCCGATCTCTTCGGACCATTTTCATGGATATTTCAACACGACAGCGCTCCTATACACACAGTTCACATTGTAAAATCGTTTGTTGCCAGTAAAAATGTTGAACTTGTTCCATGGTCCCAATAATCGCCAGACGTTAACACTATAGAAATTTTCTGCGGCTGGCTCATACGAAAAGTATACGAAGGTGGAAAGCAATACGATGATAATGAAGCGCTTTCGAACCCGTTAAACCTGTCTGGAATGAGATTTCACTCGATTATTTAGCCTCATTGTATAACTACCTAAAAAACCGAATATTTGAGGTTATTTTTAAGAAAGGTGATTCTGTTCATTATTAAAAATTATACCTGGAGTATGAATTCAAAATAAAAAAAAATTTTCATAAAAAGAAACCAAAAAACATTGTTTTTTTCATTAATTTATAATTTATAATTAATTTATAATTTATAAATGCATGCGAATCTCACTGATTCAGTTAAAATGTTTCAAAAGTACAGTTAGCTTGTTTTCTTAACATTTTGGAATTCACCGTTGCATTCAGCACAAACCACTCTTTCTTTCACCATCATCTTTTGTTCTGAAACTGCCATACATTTCATTTTCCGAAATAACCTGCTTCTAATCTAGTGAACCGCAGTGTATATTTATTCGCAAAAAATGAATTTCTTCGACGACAAATTAATAGCTTTCGTCAAAGAGAACGATTTGGTAAATTATTGGAAATTTGTGGAAACATTCTTATATTCTGCCACATATGTACCTAACCTCTCAACGACCAACCGTCTGAAGCCACATTTTGTGATGCAAATCTCGGAGTCGTGCGTTGGACAGAAAATATCGTTAAGTCGATATAAAGCCTATTAACGCAGAACCGCGCGAACGCCACATTGTGATTCGGCCATATAGTTGTTGCCAGCATTTTTTAATAGGTTCTGACCCGCCATTTTTAGAGGGCACTCTTGCCAGCATTGACTCTCATCTGATAAACTCAATAAAAAAGATGGTTACACCGAATTTCTAGACCTATTTGGGAATCTTCGACGGAGACTTCAATGCGAAAAATAAATCAAAACTAAAGCCTTCTAAAGGTAAAGAACTTCTATAAATGCAATAACAGTGATAGGGTGCGAAAACCTGCCTACTGGTCAACTGATCTGGCACAAATACCCGACTTCATGGCTAATTGGCTTCTTCTATACTCTGTTCCACAAAAATTGTCAGTACAGGGAAGATAGGACGTTTGCCTCTCATTCTGGTTGCAATAGCTGTCATAAGTCTGACCCTCTTTTAAGCTCTCACTGGGTTACCATAGTATACTTGACATGTCGCCGCAGATCGGAGAGCAATATCCATAGGGTTACCATTTGCTGATTTAAAAACAAAATAATTTGTCGAACGAAATAAGATAACTGTGTACAAAGTGAACACCAACTCAATTTGTATAAAATTCACAAGTTATCACACACAATATCAATATCATACACATACAAAATATCACTATCACGCTTTTCACGCACCGAATCTTATAAATATAATCACTTATTGCACTGCGACTGAGTTGAATGTTTCGAAATTAAACGTAAATAAATCTTCATTATAAAGCACACAAAGCGAAAAATTATTTAACTGCATTTTAACGGATTCCCCATAATAACCAGAGAATCCAAAAAACAAAAACAATGCGGGATGCGGCAACACCCTCACATACTCATACTCAGCGTTGCCGCTGGTAAAATTTAAAAAGTGTCCAAAAAGGTGTCCCGGATTAAAAAAAGAGTCCACATGTATAATTCGAATATGATAATTGTATTTATCAAAGGAAAAAAAACCCTTCTTTAAAAATTATGAAAAATACTATTTTTACTACATACGAGGGTGGGTCAATAAGTCCCTAAATATTTAAACAGATGGCGTTGCCACCTTAAATCCAACGAATGATTGCCTCGTTTCGTAACCGTGGACGAAACGTTGCTTCTTCACAGTCGAAACCGTGGACTTCTCCAGGTGAATCGAAGCCGAAGATGGCCAAGATGGGTCTGTCGGCCAAGAAGGACATCGATTTATTTTCTTTTTTTTTTATAATCTACACACGCTAAAGGGGATATGAATACCCTTATAATGTTTACACACAGCGCGAGCACATGAAGGACGAGACCGAGAGACAGACGATTACCTTGAAAAGGGTAAAATGATCACTGATTTGAAGCAAAAACGGCCACATTTGGCGAGGAAAAAAGGACAACGCACCGGCCGGCACGGCGCACAGATCCGCAGTCGCAATGGCAAAATTCCTTGAATTAGGCTACGAATTGCTGTCTCATTCAGCATATTCTCCAGACTTAGCTCCCTGCGACTATTTCCTGTTTCTAAATATAAAGAAACGGCTCGGCAGTAAGAGATTAGAGTCGAATGAAGAGGTCATCAATGAAACAAACGCCTATTTTGAGATCCTCGAGAAATTGTGTTATTTGGAGGGCATCAACAAATTGGAAAAATGTTGGACGAAGTTCATAGAGCTAAAAGGAGACTTCTCGTATATTGATAAATAAAATGTTCTTTTGCCGAAAAGATTGTTCCTTATTTCAATTTTCAGTGACCTAATTGACCCACCCTCGTACATATAGTACATTTGTATGTATGCTTTTATCTGTAATTTTCTGTTGACATGGTCATGTCTTCTATAATTTAATGGTAATATTTAGTGGTTGTAAATTATTTAAATCGATTGAAAATTTTTTTTAAATAACGCAGAAGTACAAAAAGTAATTTGATGGTTTTTATTGAAATATTAGAAAAGCGTCCAAAAGTGTCCACGATTTTCAAAAAGCGTCCATTTTAGCTAATTATCAAAAAAAGGTGTCCAGGTGTCCCGATTGCTAAAAAGCGTCCAAATGAACACCTTAGCGTCCCAGCGGCAACGCTGCTCATACTCATTTATGGTTCTCAAAGCATAAAATCGCAAAGCTCTTTGACTAAAACTACAGAAAAAGCTGTAACGATTTGCTCTAATTTTGTAATGGTAACACTGCTTTGATGTAAATGATTTCCATACACACAGCGAGGGTTGATGGCGGCCACACGACTGCAGTATGCCATGATCTCTCTGGTCGGTTGGTCATGGTGGGATGTATGCGCATTGAACGAAAATTACAAAAACAAAACCTGTGTAAGTCAGTGCTTTGGTTTTTATTTCAGTGGCGATTTCTCTAGTTGGGTGCCGTGAAGACATTAACAGGCACCAGTGTTTGAAAAAAAGCTCCCCCATAAGGCCTGTACTGACAATTTTTGTGGAACAGAGTATAGTTAAGAATATGTCAGGTAACTTACTACAGATTAAGGACAGTCAATATTTAAGTTCGGATTATCCACCTATCCGTGATCGCCGTGGCCGTGGTGGCTAGTGCGTTGGACTACTACGCATGCTGCTCGGGTTCAATCCCAGCACCTAAAAACACCTAAAAAAGTTTTTCTCGGTTGCCACCTCTTTCTCAACTCACCGTTCGGCGTCGGCAAAAAACTGTAGGTCCCTTCCATTCGTGCAAAAATATAACACGCACACAAATGGTTGCGAGAAGCAGGCCCAGGTTCACCCCGAGCTGTAAGTTATACACCTATCCTACTTACCCTGAGTGAGTTTATTGAATTGAAAGTTATGCAACCTTACTAATAAACGCACAGACTTGATAAGCTTTAAATTGGGGAAACGAAGTAAAAATGCATTTAATTGGGTAGTAGTTCTACGAGATTACGATTCCAGAATGTTGTAACGATTTTACATAAGGATATAACCATTTAAAGGGGTTATGTTATTTGCTATCCCGAACCATGACTACCTCAAATACACGATCGCATCAAAGTTAGCATAATTTAACTGAACGCAACTCAACCCGGAATCAAAAAACAAATGCTCTAGTTATTTTGTCTGAGAAGATACCCGTATCGACACCGCAGTTCATCTTTAACTCACCGGCAAAGGTCGCTATTTCAATTTTCAATTTCAATTTATTAATAACTTCGTCCTGTCAAAATTGATTTTTTGATTGAAATAATTTCGAACATTCACGATTCCAACAAGTTAATTTTTTGATCGAACATTCGCGACCGATAACAGATGACGCCGTCTCCGAATAAAACTTTAGCGCATTGCAAGATTAGCAAATCACATCCATGAGCCCAATCGTAACACACGGCAGTTCGCTGTAGTGAATCGTGTAATCATATTGGAAAGCGGCCCGATGTGATTGGACATTCGCGGCACTTTTTCTCACTCGACGATTGGCGTTTGATTCAACTTTACGATTGCGATCGCGATTGCGCTGCTTTCAGCTGCTACGTGTGCTTCTCGTTTCTCCTGAGTTAGTCCTGCAAGAATTCGCGACGCATGTGCTCGAACCTCGAAGCTGTTCATTCGCTTCGGCGCCGACGACGAAATAGTGGCCAAATATTTTAAAAGAGAGTTGATAGAGAGTAATGTTGATAGGTAGGGAATTCCACAGCCGAACAGAACTAACAAAAAACTGACGTTCAGAAGTCAAGCAAGCATAGCTTACATGATCTTACTGAACGAAAGAAACGTAGCTTATCGAATATGTATTCCGGCTGCCTTGCTTGCATTATGCTATGAAACAGCCATATTGCTCTATATTTAAGTAGATTATTGAAAGAACATCCACCGATTTGTTTGGAGTAAGAAGAGACATGATCATATCTTTTTAAATTCGATGTCATCCGGAAGGACCGATGCTACGATCAAGCTGGTTTAAGTAGAGGTGGTGGTGTTTTATTTGCGGTTCGTTCTAATTTTAAGAGTAGGCAAATTATTTTACCTAATTCATCTCCTGAGATTGAACAAATCTGTGTTTGTGTGGATTTGCTTATGTATGCTGATAATAGAATTATTCATGTATACTTTTTTGTTTCTTATATTCCTCCTTCTTCTAATTGTTCAATATATGATGCTCACATAAAAAATATTAGTGATATTATGAGAAATCTGGATGAAAATAACTATTGTGTAACTTTAGGAGATTTTAATCTACCAAATTTGAAATGGATATTTTCAGATGAAGAAAAACGTATTTTGCCTTATAATGTATTTGTAAGTGGTAGATCTACCACTACTAATTTATCCATTTTCAGTAATTACTGTCTTAATAATTTAGAAAACCGCTTACAAGTCGATACTATTTATACCGATTTTCAAAGGCTTTCGATCGTGTACAGCATAATATCCTTATAAAAAAGCTTGAGCTGCTTGGATTTCATTCTAAGTTTCTTGATTGGCTAAAAAGTTATCTACTTGGACGCAAACAGTTTGTCAAAATTGGAAATTTTTTGTCTGAAGAAATTATAAACTTTTCGGGTGTACCCCAAGGCAGTCACCTTGGACCGCTCCTCTTTCTTCTTTTTATAAACGACTTACCGTCTCAGGTGTCCTTTGCGAAGTGTCTTCTGTATGCTGATGATCTCAAGATTTTCAGTTCAATAAGTTCTTTATCAGAGGTAACTAAAGTTCAAACCGATCTGAACTCTATAGTTGATTGGTGTAATCGCAACGGTTTGCATTTTAATGCTAGTAAATGTAGTGTGTTAACCTTCTCAAAGATTTTCAGTCCCATTTGCTTCCAATACAAAATTGAAAATCATGTCTTGCAAAGGATAACTAGCCAAAGGGATCTTGGAGTTATTTTTGACTCTCAAATGAATTTCTCTTTACAAATTGACCATATGGTTTCCCGGGCAAACTCAATGTTAGGATTTGTGATTAGAAATTCTAAGGTGTTTGAAGATCCGTACACGTTAAAAACTTTATATTTATCGCTTGTTCGGCCTATTCTTGAATATTGCTGCGTTATTTGGAATCCCTATCATCAAACTAGTATTTATCGAATTGAAAGAGTTCAGAAAAGATTTACGAAGTTTGCTTTGCGAAAGATTTTTAGAAATTCAAATGTTCCTACGTATGAGATCAGATGTAGATTAATTGGATTGAAACCGTTGGTCTCAAGAAGAAAATTATATTTGATACTTTTTGCCTTTGATGTCTTAAATTGTCAAATAAATTGTCCGCTGTTACTTTCAATGTTTAAAATTTATGCACCATCTCGTAGCTTACGACCAAGAGAGTTTGATTTCTTACATGTTCCTTACCATTTTACAAAATATGCGAGAAATAATCCAATTACATCTGCTTGTATTACCTATAATCAATTCGATTATGTTATAGATTTTAATATTAATAGATTAGCTCTTAAGAATATTATTAGGGAATTGTTATGATTGCTATTTTTTTTTTTTTTTTCTTTTTATTCTGTAGTCTCTTAAAAGTTGTATGAAACTTGATTGACGAAAATAAATAAATAAATAAATAAATTATATACGAAGCGTGCGATGTTATTATATGCAATATTAAGTTTCGGTTTGCAGCTATAGTCCGGACAGCAAAAGACCTCACATCAGTATAGCATCGTTGGCAGTAGCAGAGTTTTCGCTAGCAAGAGCTTTGTTTTTATAGCTGCGAAATGCTGTGTCATCCAAAGAGCACGGAATCCACCATACACTTTACCGATGGCGGCATTTATATGAGTAGACCAAGTAAGGGTCCGGTTAAAAATCACACCAAAATTTTTGGCGGAGTCAACGTACTCTATAGGACTTTGGTCTAGTTGTAATGCTGGGAAAATAGATAGGACTACCTTCCTTTTATGTATTATAAGAGCTTTTGTTTTCTACTGTTATTTCATTCTGATACCCGGAAGGAGACATCGATCCCTCCAAAATTATATTTAAAGCATGTGTTGTCCAATAAATCTTTTTTGTCATAGAGATTATTTTTCTCTTCAGTTGTCTTTTCGTCCTTTCGAACGACTTCTGTAGAAGTTGCTTTAACGATCTTAGTGACCTAGCACAAAAAGACGTTGGTAGCCTATCTCGCTTTATACAAAGCTCCAAATGGTTCGCATGAGTGGCGGGGATGCACATCCCCAATGTCCTTAATATCACAATGGGCCTCTATAGGCCTAAGTGTGCTGGTAATCGTTACTGGCAGCAACTGCAACCTAACCTAACCTTATGTCTGATTGTGAACTACATTTATGAAATATTTACTGAACTCTGTTCGCAGAATAGCTTACGATCAAAAAATAACTGAATTGTATTCTCTTTACAGATGAACGCCAGGATATTCAGAAAAAGACGTTTACTAAGTGGATCAATTCACACTTAGCGAAGACGCAATGTCCGTTGGTGAACGATCTTTTTGTGGATTTAAAAGATGGACATAAACTATTAGAACTTTTAGGGATTTTAACCAAGTCTCACATTGTAAGTATGCTTTTTATTTTAAGCACAACCATTTCACATACTCTACTTTTATTTTAGAAACCGGAGAAAGGACGAATGCGTGTTCACCACATTAATAATCTAAACAAAGTAATTCAAGTGATTCAGGAGCATGGAGTGAAACTAGTTAACATCTCAAGTGATGATATTGTAGCTGGCAATCCAAAACTTATTCTAGGTCTAATATGGCTTATTGCACTCGAGTTTAATGGACAAAACATCGTTAAGTCTCATTCCAGTAATGGAGTGGAAAAGTCTCTATTAGCATGGGCGCGACAGTTCACCGAACCCCATAATCTACCGATTAACGATTTTTCTACAAGTTGGTCAGATGGTAAGGCTTTCCTGTATATCATTGATGCCCACCTGCCTGACTTGGATTTGAGTGCAGTATTCAAAAAACATCCTTTAGCTAGACTAAAGACCGCCTTTGATTTGGCATTCAAGTATTTTAATATTGAACAGCTTCTTGATCCGGAAGATGTTCACACAAACAAGCCTGACAATAAGTCAATACAGATGTATGTTATGTGCTTATATCATGTGATGGAATCGAAGAGGACATTGGAACGATGCGACAGCAGTGGACAGGTATTGATATTCGACGAAACTGCGAAGGAGGCAAATGGAAGTGTATCCTCTTACAGCAATATCCATGTTGGTAATGTCACCGATCTAGACGAAATTCCATTAGAAGCTTCAATGGAAGCATGTGAAATGATTGATTTAAGTCAAGCTACAGCTATTGCCACTCCCAGACAGCAGACGGGTAACTTTAGAGAACTTCCTATGGAGTTTTTACGATTTGACAGTACATCTCGTCCTTTATCTACAGCGACAAACGCTTCAATTGAGATCAGTAGCTATCAGGCAGCTCTAGAAGCTGTACTAGCTCTTCTCCTGGAAGACGAGCAAATTCTGTCGAAGGATATTTCGGAGCCTGAAGATTTTCAGACCGCGAAAGTAAATTTTCATGAAAATGAACATTTTATGTTAAAACTAATTGAACATCAACAGTATGTGGGTGAGGCCCTTGAAGAAGGCTCGAACCTAATAAATGAATCTCAAAAAACATCTGGTTTGACAGTAGACGATCAACATGAAATACGACAGCAAATGGTTTTGTTGAATGAGCGATGGGAAACCTTACGCCTTCGGGCCTTAGATGTACAGTCAAAAATTCATTTGCGATTAGCTCAATTTCAAAAAAAGCAAATTGATGTATTGCGCAGTTTTTTGACTAGTGCCGAAGATAGAATATCACATATGTCGAATATTGGTCCAGGTCTCAAAGAAGTGGAACAACAGCTTGAGCAGCTAGCTGTGTTGAAAGATGACCTAAGATGTCAACAGTGTTTGGTGGATAGTGTGAGCAACATGGTCGTCATTGTCAACGACGAATCGGGTCATTTCAACGATCTGGAAGATAAATTATCTGCTTTAGGTGAACGGTGGTCGCATGTCATTAAATGGAGTGAAATGCAATATGAAAAACTTCATCAATATAAGGTAATTTACAAGTGGATAGATACAAGAGAAAAAGATCTAAAGGCCATGGAAGGAAAGGAGTTAAGTGAACTCGGAAGCATCACAAAGCGTATGAATGATCTTAAATATTGTGAACAAGATTTGATGGAATTAGAACGATATTTAATTGACTTGCGCCAAATGATTCAATCACCTATGCAGGACGATCAGGATGGTTGCAGTCAGGTTTTAGAGCAGTTAGAAAACTTTGAGGATCGACTGGATGCCTTGCGCCAGATTCTTGAAGTACAATCAGATCGAATTGAATCAATGGGATTTCAATTCTCATTGAATTCTGAGGAAAGCCACGTGCAAAAGCCAGATGCGTGGACGGATTTTCAGAATATTATCAAATTTGGCGAAGAACATTTAGAACAAAATAATAGCACATCTACTGTGGGAGAAGCCGAAAACAATGCCAGCGATTCGGCATTATCGAACAGAAAACGAAAAGTTAACGATACAAAAAATATGCACCTCCTAGAAGGGAAGATATTAGAATTTTTTAGTTTCCTGGATAATTGTGATGAAAGAATATCCACCTTACAGCGTCGAAGCTTACGTTATCAGATCGATGCATTACACTCTCTGGAAAAAGAGATAGAAAATCAAAAGCTCTCGCAGAGAGAATTAGTGGAGCTTTTGGAAATGTGCCGTAATGAAAATAACAATCAAAACCTGAAACAAGAAGCGAAAAATGTAGATTCGATAAACAACCGATTAAGTATGCTTCTATCACGAATAACAACTTTGCTTAATGCCAATGAGAAAATGTTTGAAAAGGAAAAGTTTTACAATAGCTTGACTGGATTCAAGTTAGTTTTAGCTGATTCAAGGGACTGGTATACACAGCATGCTAATACAGCGAGTAAAAGCGATTTGGAAAACCGATTGAGAGATATGGAATCATTGTCTTCAGAAATAGCCATGTCTCAAAAGACAACTATTGCATTGGATGAAACTTTTGCTGAGTGGAAAAGGGACTTTGAACTATTCTATGACAGTTGGGATGACATGAAAAAGGCGATTTCTTCCTTAATAGATGAAAAAGGTGGTCGTGATGAAAATACAAAAGATAAGATTAAAGAATTGCAGAAATTTGTCGATGAAGTCGAGAGTTCACAGCCTGTAATGTCAGATTTGGAAAAAATGAATCAAAATCTAAGCGAGCTAAATGAGTTGAAGGAGATTGCTAAAAATCTTCATCAAATCTTTGATCATGTACAAAGAAGATTCCCCGGTGCTTTAACAAGTGATTTCGAAGAGAACTGGTATAAAATGCCTAACGTACTTCATGAACGTATCATAAAACAAAATACTTACATAGAAAACTTTAATCATTTCCAAGTTGAATACAAGACAATATCGTCTATTCTGACAGAATTAAAAGAGAGCCTAGAAAGGGACGACGTTTGTCAACTGGGAGAGAGTGTTATGTCAAATGACAGTCAGGGCGATGCTTACGATCGCTACGCTATGGAGCTACGCAAAACCGAAATAGATGTGATTAGCGCGAAAAATTTCAGTGAAATTCTAATCAAAGACGCAGACGACGACTTTCGAGAAAATATTATATTAGAAATAGCCAAACTCAATGAGCTTTACAATAAGGTTCTTGATTTATATCAAAAGAATTGCAAAATACGGCATCAGATTATAACCAGAATAGAGGATATTCTGCAAAGAGTCTATCACACAGAACTATGGTTAAACGATTTAGAAATGAATACCCCAAAGAATAAGATTTCGGAAATTGCAAATTCAAATGAATTGTTTCAAATCAAATCGAAGTATCAAATACTCAAGGAGACCTGTGAAAGGGAGACAATTAATTTTCGCGATTTAAATGAGAATGGCAGTGAGATTTTACTGCAAATCGATGAATTATTTCCGGCTCAAAAGGGATCCGATTCAAAATACGCTAATTTAGCAATGAAATTCACGCGTTTAAATGCCCGATGGACAGAAGTTACCTCTTTGGTGTACAAGAGCACAGCATTGCTAGAGCATATCTCAAGTCAATTGGGGGAATTTAAGAAATTAATTGTTTCTGAATCTGGTTACTTGGATAAATTAGAGGAGAAGATACGGCGAACGCCGGAAAATGCCGATGCTGAAGAAATAATTGAGGAACTGGATGTAAGTTTGAAATGATGTTCAAATAATTGTGTGCCCCTTTCTCTTTGACTCTTTGAATTTGTATTTTCTTATCAGATCTCCGAGATCTTTTCTGAGCTGTCAAAAACAAAAATAAAACGTTTTGAAAGCGGGCCAGTGATTTTTACTATTAAATAATAATGTAATTGTATTTTTTTTTTTTTTGCTTATTCTAGGATTTGGAGAATAATTTGCGTAGTCATTCGGATGATTGGCTGGACAAGATTCAAGAGATAGGAGCTGATTTGGTCGAGTACGAATTTATGGCTGATGCAATAAGAAACGAAGTAGATTCAATTGTTACTCGATGGACTCATCTACAACAGAAGGTACTTCTACATAGAATATTCTTATAAATCATATTGGGTTCCTTCTTTTTTATCGTTGTCATTAAGAGCATTGTAGTAGCTACACGTATTTGTACATTGCTTTGATAAATTCTACTAACCATGTCCCATTAATTTTCTATCGTGTGGCTGCGAGATACTTTTCTACTTTCAACAAAGATATTCTAATTGGCGAAGCAATCATACAACTTGTGGGAATATAATACTAATGACGCGACGGTAATTAAGATATTACTAGTTTGTGTAAACGAAAAATAGTTATCTGTTATCTGTACTTGGACATCTTTGGGAGTATATTCTAACTAATTGTTCAATGACTCTAAAATTATTTTACATTATTATGAGACTGTTATTCTATTGACTTAGAGCTTTTTTTTGAAGAAAATTTTTCTATTATATTCCTATCACTGTTGATAGGATGCACCGAATAGTCTTGTGTACTTCACGAACGAACTAGTTCAAAAAAGTGCTCCGAGATGTGAACTAAATTAACTAGTTCAAAAGTTTCAAACTCTCTCGCTCTTTAGTTAATTTTTCAATCGAACTTTCAATCAACTCGAAATGCAAAAGACAAGAGATGTGTGTTTGTTGAATAAACCAACCCTCTTTCGCATTACAAGTGTTTTATCAAAAACACATATGCGACGCGGTTCACCTTCATGCCAGCAACAGCGAACTATCGAACTAAATACATGTTTTGAACTAAATGAACTAAGCGCACTAAATGAACTATGTATATAGTTCGCAAGGGAGCTGTGAACTAAAATTAACGGTGAACTAAATGAACTATATGAACTATCTAGTTTGCAAGGAAGCCGTGAACTAAAATGAGCGCTTTCAAAAATGAACTAGGATGCGACGTATCACATCGAGCATTGTTGCGTTTTAGCTTGTAGGTTGTTTTTTTTTAATAGATAGAATTTCAAAAACGTATGTAAGTTATCGATTTTATAGCAATTGTCTGGTGATATGCGATTTTATGAATTACGAATGAATTAAGAATAAATGTTTTACTTTTCTTCAACATGTGAGTAGTTTTATTGCCTTATTTTCTTTAGTTTTATGGCCATAATTCGATGGAAATATCACACAAGACCGATTTTCTGGGCATTGAACTATATATTAACCCTAGAAAGATAATCATTTTTTGATGTATGAAATGACACTTATGTATAAAATTTACTGACTTAAGTTTTCCATTGGTCCCTTTCTTTCTCAGACCTTTGATCCTAATATTATAGCCAAAAAATTACAAGAACTTAACGATGAATTCGTACCCGGCCCTGATGCCATATTCCTTAAAAAATGTTCATCGAACCTTTCTCTCCCCCTCTCTTACCTCTTTCATCTTTCAACCTATTAACTTAAATACCCTTGAGGAACGCAGAAATGCAGCTGATTTTTTCTTTATTCATCGACTCCTCTCAGGTTTGATCGACTGCGCATCTCTTTACAACTCTATACTAACCCTTGCAATGTACGTTGCCCTCGTTTCTTCTATCTGGCCACTCACCGCAATTCATACGGCTCCAATGAACCAATCTCCCGCGGAATGTCAACTCAAACTTTTCTGTTTTCAACTTCAACCGTAGCTCTTCCCACCTTAAATCAGATCTCGTTCATCCCCCTCAACCCTAGATTTTAAATTTTAGTTCTTAAGTTAAGTTTTTAAGTTATGTTTAGCTTGTAATAAGCCGAATAAAATTAAATTAAATTAAACTAGACGAAGGTGAAAACTAAGTTATCTGTAACAAAATAACTTGTGTATAGCAAGAATCGTATTATCTTATCTCTAATTCTCCAACTAACATAACTCATTACTTTTTGCCCTTTCACACTATGGTACTATTTCAAAGTTATGTTTGGTCATTGATCTGAGCAGTTAATGACTGGGCTGTCTTTAGTCAAAGTAGTAAGGTTTATCTTCACTTTTGATAATCAAGTAACGCATGTTAATTTACTAATTTTTTCGTAGAAATCTGTGATTCGATTCCTGGTGATGGAATTTTATTTGTTTAACAAACATTCTTCTTCGGCGCATTTATACATATTCAATAGGTTACGTTAGGATCGTGGACTGGGGGTCAACCCTCAGAAAACCGAACTAGTGCTGTTTACCAACAAGAGAAGGATACCAACCTTCAGGCTACCGACCATTTAGGCCACTACCCTTAAATTGTTTGAGAGTGCTAAATACTTAGGCCTCATACTTGAGAGGAAGCTTAATTGGAAGCTGAACATTAAAGAAAGAGTAAGAAAGGCATCAGTTGCCTTCTATATCTGCAGCAGATTCTTCGGGAACAACTGGGGATCCAGACCACGAATATCACTGTAGATGTACTCGACGATAGTTATACCCGTACTAACATATGAAGGCTTGGTCTGGTGGCATCCTGCCTTAAAAAACAGCAACTTTAAGGTTATGACCAAAGTCCAGAGAATATCATGCAATAGAACACCCAGTCAACAGCGGAATTGGAAGCAGTTCTTAACCTTCTGCCTCTAGACCTCTACATGCAGGAGGTCGCAGCAAAGAGCGCTCTCAGAATAAGCCAGCCAAAGCACTGGAGACCGAATACATATAGACACACCAAGATAACTAGAAAATATCTTAGCGGAAATGTCAACTCAGACTACATTGTCCCATACTTGAATTTCGAAAGACCTTTCTCGTGGGCCTTTCCAAGCAGAGAGCAATGGGAAAAAAGCGAAGTATCAAACGAATCAAAGTCCATCTACAGCTACACCGATGGGTCAAAAATGGAAATAGGTATAGGAGCGGGTTGCTTCTCGAATGACTAAGAATTAACAGCTCCATACGACTCCCAGATCATAGCAGCGTTTTCCAAACCGAGGTTCTAGCAGTGAAAAGGCCGCCCAATTGGTGTCAATGATGACAATACCCCGAGAGGATATCACAATTTACATTGACAGCCAGGCGGTCATAAAAGCAATAGCTGCTAAGCAAATAACATCTAAGCTTGTTGTGTTGGAAGGACTTAAGGTTCTTGGCATGCAGCACAACGTCAAACCCTGCTGGGTCCCTGGTCACAGAAGGATACTAGCCGCAGATGAATTGGACAGAAAAAGCTCAGCCCTAGACAGAGAACAAGCAGATGGTACGGTAAAACCTCCACTCTTTAACCTCAAGGCTAAAATGGAACAAAGGTAATTAATTGAAGCGAATAACAGGAGGAAATCACTAACTACCTGCGAAATATCAGAAAGCTATGGCCACAAAACTTGTACGAAAAAAAGATAGGAAATCGCTGTCAATACTGATAGGAGTGCTAACTGGCCACAACATGCTAAGATACCACTCGAAGAAATGACGCCTTAACGATGATAATATATGCAGAGGATGCGGTGATGAAAAGGCTCATAAGGACACGGCCCATTTCCTCTGTCACCGTTCAAACCATTGCCAACTTAAAAATATAACCCTGGGCAAAATTTGGTTCGAACACATCGACGAGCTGTCAGATCGATTACCATCAGATCTGCTCAAATTTGCAAGGACATACGAATGGTTGGAACCTAAACACTAAACACGGGTGGGAACACATTATGGGTACCACCATTGGTTCACATAAACCTAAGTGTGATGATAATGTGACCATTCTCGTCAGCCCGGTTACCTAACATAACCTAGGAGGGTCATTTGCAGCAAATGCACTTTCACCCAGAGGCCGTAAAGGTCCATTGGAAATACCCTAGTTGTGCATGCATTTAACAAAACCATTTCGATCTCTTAATAAATCTAATAAGGTCTGTAAGCGGTATCTTAGCCAGGTCACCCAGGCAGTCATGCTTCCATACAAGATAGGCCCCGTTCGTGAAGGCAGTGGCATTTACAGTGGCGAGCTTATAAATAGGGAAAAACAACCAAAGACAGTAATTTCTGTGTTTTGCTAAAACTTTAAACAACTGGAAAACTATCAAATTTATTTTTTTAGCAGTATACATTTTAGGTGTATTGTTATTAGTTATCTCATAACATCAGTTACAGGAATAATTAAACTTAATAGATGAAGAAAAATCCTTATTTTTTGGAGAACTTTAAAACGCCATTTATACGTTCTTTCACAAACAGAAATGTAACCTTGCGATTTTTTTTACTTATAATTGGCTTTTTCTTAATCCAAATACCACTTAGCGACGTCATACTGTGTGTACACTTACATTCAAGTCATCTTGTGCCGAAATTTCAGCGTGAATGTCAACAGCGGTCCTGAAACGATACTTTTTTCAGAAAGGCGCGGTGTAGATTTTCGTTTATTAAGTTTATTAAAACTGCTACCATAGCGTTTGACATGTTCCAAAGCTCGATGACAAACATTAATTGATATATTTAAATGTTTCGATATAGCAGAGAGCGTAATATCTTCACTTCTTAAACGACAAATTTCTCGCCGCTGTTCAGTCGTTATGTGTTTGCCCCGTCCCATTCCTATAACATCACAAATCGAGTTATTATAACTAGACAATAACAAAGCAATATTTATGTGAACATTACATACTGAAAATCAAACATTTTCACACAGAAGTTGAGTGCAAACTGAAAACAATATAATTTCCCTATTTATGTGCTCGTACCAATTTAACACTTGACACGGTATTTTGTATCTGTGCCGTGAAACGTAGACCAAAATATGTTATGCATGTTACAGTTAGTTCTAAAAAATCTGTTTTGAGGATAAACTTTGCATTTTAGCCAAGCTATTTATTTCCTTAAGTGCCGGTATATGGTGATTTGAACTATGTTGACTAAATTTTCCTATTTATATGCTCGCCACTGTATGTATAGAAGGTGTGCTACAGATTCTATTTCATCCTCATCCATGCAGCTTCTACAAAAGGCATTTGTTAGGATGTCGTATCTTCTTGTTATGTTGCGGGTTATAGCACAATCACTAGCGTTCCGCCATCGATCTTCGGCTAAATTAGGGGCGATTGTCTATTAGATTTTTCGCTGTGTTGAAAGTCGGTTTTGTTAGTATTTTTGTCAGTAGCCTGTAGAGGTGGGATAAAGGGGTTATTGGTCGGTAATTGTCTAGGTTTGTGATGTCTCCTTTCTATCAATTATTTGTTTTACCCCAAATTTAAACACCATTTCGATTTATTAGAGTGTATACATAGTATCTAATGTACTTACGAGATATTTAAATACATACTTGTATTTACAAAATTTATAATAGTATCAATTTATTTGTGTAGGCCAAGCAGCGTACCGAATTGCTAGAACGAGAAGTTTCCGAAGCTGAAAAATCTGAAAAATGCATAGTCCAATTCGAGTGCTGGCTGACGAAAGTGGATCCAATCCTAACGGACCACTTAAAAAAAGACGTTACAATAGAAGACTTGCCAGAAGATTTTCAGGTATTATTATTTGTATTGCCGTACAACTTCTCTGATAATAAATTGTAATTTTTAGCGTCTTATTAAAGAGTTTGAAAAAAATGAAGAAAATCTAGAACAAATCCGAGAACTGATAACAACGCATACAGAAAACAGAAAAATGGAGGCAGCAAATCGCTTACAGGACCAATATAATTTACTTGAGGTATAAAAATCATTTTTCAAATCTAATTATTATATTCCTGTATGGTTCATTATTTCCTTGTCTACTTAGCCTCGCTTCAGATCGTGTCAAAACAAACTCAGGAAATGTACGGCAGCACAACCAGCCTATGAATCTCGTTTAAATCGAGCATTTGCCGAATTGCGTAACGTTGAACGTTCCACACTAGTCTTAGATGTAGTAACTGCTGGACCATCTACAGTTCAATCACAATACCAAAACTGTTCGGTGAATTTCTAACATTAAAAAAAGTTTTAATATATTTAATAATAATATGGTTATATTTTAGAAAATCTATGGAACCCTGTCCGCCATAAAAGGTGAAATCGAAAATACGATAAAAACAGGACGAAAAGTTTGCGAAGACAAATTCACAAAATCTCCAAAGCAATTAACTCAGCGAATTGACGCACTCAAACATCTGTACAATGCTCTAGGGGAGAATGTCACTCAATCGAAAATGTTCCTTGAGGGGCTCTTAAAGTTGACACGTCAGCTGAACGAATACTTTGAGGGCGCAGAGAACACTTTACGTGATATCGAATCAATGCAGGAAATAAGTGCGAAGAATAAGAAAATCCAACGTATGGGGGGAATTCTACAAAAATGTGAAGATATTTATAATGAGTATAAAAAATCTTGTGATCAAATTTATCTGGAAGATGTAAGACAAAAAATCGATGATCTAAAAGACGAATGCTCACGATTGTCAAGCGCTGATGCAATCAGTAGATTGTCCGAAATGAAGGCCACCTTACAAAATCTGGATAACATATCACCTGATGCTTTAAAGTAAGATATTTACATATCAACAAAGGTAATTGTAAAGAAAATCAACTCGTTTTTTTTTGTTTTTTTTGTAGAAAAATGGAAAATGATCTAAAGGAAATCAATGTATTAACTCCTGATATAGAAGACTTGCATCGTCAAGTTACGGGAATTATTGGAGTAAGTTTTTTGTTTTTTGTCATATTTAATGTTTTGCTACATCCTTCATTCTTTATGTTTTATTCCATTTAAATGTTTGTATATGTGTATGGTACCGTACATGTGTTTATGTTATTGGTAATAGTATGGTGTATTTATTTGTTTTTACTTGTGCATCGGTGTACTTGGTTTTGCGGCGTAGTTTGAGGAAAAGGGGTCATTCAACGCTTTTTTGTGCTGTTAAACATGTGTATCAAATTTTAAGCTCAATCATTGGTTTGTTTTATCTCCCAATTTATTTAACTTCACTTTTCTCGCACCGAGTTAATTCAAGTCCCCTTTAACATTAATGCGAAACCTTTTGTGTCGTCTTCATTCCTTTCTGACTGAATTAATGCACATGATTCTATGACAATGCAAACACTTAGATAATGGGTCTGTTCCTTGACCTAAAAATTGTTACGAATTTGTACGAATTCTAGACCAACCGAAAGAAAAAGAAAGAGGCAACGAGAGAGTTAAAATTTTCCCTCACTAAAAAATCTTAGGAATTCTTACACAACGAATATCTGCCGGTAAAAAGTTAAATATCTGTCAAACTCGACTGTTTCATTTGTTTTGAATTATTTCTATTGTTTGCACTCGTCGAATGTTTGAGGTGTAATGTAATCGTTTTGTGAAATCATTCGACTCCGTATGAGTATGACCATTCGTGCAAAAATATAACACGCACACACAAATGGTTGTGAAAAGCAGGCCCTGTTACACCCCGAACTGTAGCGCCACCTGAAGAAAGAAAGAAAGAGTTATTCGCTTGGATGTAATGGTGATGGGCGACTTCATAGTCTCATAACATGTTACCATGGCAAGTGTTAAGCGCGGTATCAACTGCGCCCTAATTAATAGCGTTGAGCAGTGAATCCAGTGCTGTGTATACTATATATGTATTTATCTCGTCACGATATGACCGAAGATCAGGTCGAATATGATTTGGCGCTGTGATGAGGCTGTGGTCGGTGAGATTCGAAGCTTACATCAACTGTTTTGTTCTCTGACTTTGAGCGTCATGGTTTCCTGGATGAAGGTGATCCTCATGTGACATACGGTGACAGTCAGTGGTGATGCGTAGAGCAGCATTCATGGTAGCTTTTGATGTTTCTGCAGATGGTGCGGATATTCTTTCCTGAGGCCAATATCGTGCATTCATCGGCATATTGAGTCTTGAGGGTGGTGTTGGAAGTTGGAATGAAAAAAAACAATAGTTTTTTAAGCCAAAAAAAAATTGGATACTTGGGGAATTTGTTATAAAAACCGAATACATTAACAAAAATGTACATTTTAATATTTAGTATAGTGGCCCTTGGCATGACATACTGACATAACTAAATTTTTTGTTACATTGGGCGGTTAATTGCCCCATATATTCTGAATGGGGCTTTTCAAGACATTTTTGATGCATATTGGCCTTTCCCTCAAATTTCACCCCATGTGCGCTCGCAGGTGTTCTATAGGGTTTAAATCCGGGCCTTTTTTACGTTATAGAGTATCCATTCCTGATTCTCGTACAATATTGGACGCAATAACTATCACTTATGCCTAGTCTAGTAGCGGTTGCTAGCAAATTGTTTTTGGGGGTGTTAAGCTAGTCTTTTTTGTTCATATTACCATCAACGAACATTTTGGTTTCTTATCCATTCGAGCCCATTGCACCCATACCCATACCTTCGCACGGCACCTACTATGTTAGAAAGTGGCATTTACATGCGCAAGATTTAAGGCTGCATCTTGTCTCCTCCAAACAAATCGGCATCCATCAGACCCAAATATGTTGAATTTTGACTCGTCGCTGAAAATTGCACTGTAGATCTAGGTTTTTTTCACAATTTTGCAAATTTCTCTCAAACTTTCTGTGCTTTCCGCAACTTTTTTGACATCTCCTTCGCGTCAATGTAAGTTTTCTATTCATCCATTTTTGTAATAATCGGTACTGAAAAACACGTCTTATAACTACCAACAGAAAGCTTAAACACTGACTCTTAAAATAACGTACAAAAACATGTTAAAATAGGAAACACCGTCAATTTATCAATCATTTGCAGTTTATTTGACTTCAATATTCCTATAAACTGCAAGAATATTTAAGTTACAGTTGCAGTGTAGCTGCTGTCCAACCTTTTTTTTTTGGTTCACTGTATATATTCTTTTCGTATATGTAAATAAATGTACATACATATTTTGTTAACTTCCTTAAATTCATGTGGCTTGTATCTGTTTGAACACACGAGGGGATCTCACTTTCATTTATTTGTTTTAACATTGTAACTAACATTTGCTTGTACCGAACATTTTTCTGGTGTTATAGAAGAATATTGGTATAAGGGCATAAACACTTTTTCGTTCCTTTTTCATAATACATTATTATTGAACAAATAACAACGTTAAATTATACTGATTTATTCGGAAAACACAAGTAAACTGGAAATAAAAGTAAAATGTAAAATATTTATCCTGGATGTGGGGCTTTAACTTGGCTGCAACCAATTTTCAAATATATATATTTCACGCTTGAATTGTGCACATGTCATTGTATTATATAGCGCACTGCAATGTGCTGATTAAAGGGAAACTCACTATCATAACGCTTATTCCTTGTAAACGCACTTGTATTTGTTTGGATACATACCTAGTTAAAGTCTGATTTTGCTATAGGAAGCCATTGCAATGCATAATCAATTACCAACGGAAACTCCAACACATGAAACTGAGACAGAAATTGTCATTGTTAGCGACACAGTGCGTCAGCGGCGAGCACGGACTCCGTCGTCAAATGAACGCGTCAATAACCCAGTAAATCAACAGCTACAGCAAAACGAAACATCTCCAGAAGACACAAACATAAAAGTGCTTCCAGATCTTCTTCCGCCGCAAACATTTCGCTTGGCTGAATCAAGTTCCTTATTCTCTCAGATTTCTTCAAATCGCAAAAACAAAAACGATTACAATGGTGAGTCGGACTCGCATAAAACATCTGAGCCACAAGATCAGCAACAGCAATCAGTTGCAGTTGTGGAAGTGATTGAAAAGAATCTTCGAAATCACAAAATGTCTGTGCAAAACATTGATATAGCCAGTGATTTGACAGAACCGAATGTCGGAGAGATTGTCGATACAGTAAATATTCTTGAAAGTGTTGATCCATTTGTTCCTGAATATGTGGAGATGGTTCAAATAGTTGATCTCTCCGAAGATTCCGATTCCTCCATGCGTGTAGAAGATGAAGAAAAAAAAGAAAAGGCAACAGATGATAGTGTGGAAATGAGATCAGATAACCCAACGTCGCCGATTTTAAAAGTCGAAAAGCAACGAATTTCGTTCGAAGAAAAACGTAAGCGAATCGAAAGCGAAAGAGATATTTTAAGGGATTCCGAAGAGGAAGCCGATGCTGATCCCCATATACCGCGGAAGCAAAAGAAAACTCGGCAATTTCCTCATATAAAAAGGGAATTAATTGAATTACCCGAGCGTGATAGTTTTTATAAATCCGATAATGAGGTTGCTTATGAACAGGAACCACTTGTGTTTTCCGAAGATGAGGATATACCAAGATTTTCTTTTGAAATGGCACCAGGAATTGATTCGGATAGTGATACGGTAATGCATACAGTTATATTGAACATACAAAAAATAAGTTTGGTACAATTGTCAGAAAAGGGCTAAAGCAAAAAAAATCCGTTTGTTTATATTTCACAGAGCCGCATTGAAACACCTTTAACCAAAAAGCCCAATGCAATGTTTAGCAAAATGCTTCCATCTTCACCCGAAGAGGAAGACGTTAACGTACGATTGGCATCTCACAAAACCGAAAACACTCATCTATTCAATTACGCGAATTCTAATTCTTTGGAAAAAAGGGTTCTGGAATTTGACAAAACAGCTAAATATATGATCAAGAAGCTGGAAATGGCAAGGGAAAGGATAGAATCATGCTCTGATAGTGAAATGTAAGTGTTTTGAATTTAATCACGGAACATTTTAAACTGCGACACTTAAATATGTATCTTAACATCATTACACAAACAATTTTAATTTTCACTGCAAGCATTTACATACATATTTCACAAGCGACTGTAAAAATAAACATATTTATCATTTCTATAGTGCTATTGAACATTTGAAAATGTCTATTGCTCCGGACGCAGCTACACTGATTTCGCAAGGCGATTCGCTTGTACTGGAGACACATGGCAAGCAAGGAAATCTTTCTAAAATTGTTATGAGAACACAAATAGTTTTAAGAGAAAACTTTAGAGAAGTCCAACAAGCTAAGTAAGTTACCACATCCCACTGTAGGGCAAAGAATTGGGTGAAAAATTTGTTCATTTTTTGTGTTGTTTAATATTTTTAAGGCCTCTAAACACTCGGGAAGAAGATCAAAATCAACGAAGCTCAGAAAACATTGAGATGACGGACCTTAATAATTCAGCAATCAGCATGAAGGGCATTGACGTGAAAGAATTGGTGCATAAGGGATTAAAAAGAATAAGTGATTTGATAGAAAAGCCATTAAATCGTTTATCTCTGGAAGATTTAGAAACACGGTGCATTGAAATAAATGTAAGTTCTTAGTTGTATTTCAAAAATGCCCAGTATTTGTTTGGTGATTACCAGGGAACGGATTTTATTTTTTTTACTCGTATTGCCTTTTTTTGCTATTTGTCATCGTAGCTGTGCATTTTCTGCTTAACTATACGATTTATCCTTGCTCACATGAAAGAAATTTCAGTGTCCACGCGTATGAGACCGAATTACCGCACTCGATAACGAGTGAGTGAGTAGGACTCATCGAATGATCGAGTAATGATAAATAAAATGATACTCGATAACGTGAGCGGTAATGCCAAATCGTCACATTCGGCCGCAGGTTTTTCTCTCGTATGAACATGCACATAACTGCACGCGTTGTTTACACTAGCGCGCATAAAAAAAATCCCTTCACACCAATACAACCCTAAATACATATGTATCAACTCAACATACATGCGCTTCTTCTTGTGCCGTAAGTGCAATAACAGGCATTCGCCGCAGTTTTATTTACCATCTTTTCATATGACAAAAACCGTTAGACATCTGGGAAGTATTTTTTTCATAACTGTGCGCTTTTTCATCTAGATTCATATTCTGTGACATACTGATCATACATATGTACTCAACTCACTGCTGGTCTGTTGAGTATTGTGGTGCTTAAATGCGTGCTGTACCCAAAATATTTTGTTGCTTGTCATTAAGAGTGAAAATGCCCCAAGATCCGATTTATGCCAATTGCAAAAGTTTGTGGTGAAATTGGAGAAAGATTTTTAGTCGACCCGAAACAGCACATATTTAAGAGTTTACAATTTTGCATTAACAGTAGTTGTATGTATTTTAATCTGAGTATTTGACCTTTGTGCTGCAATGCGTAATATTTAGGAAGGCGATTGGCGATTGTTACATATCAGAGAACTTCAAAATGTTTTGGGTTACAATGTTAATAATAATGCATAAAAACCTTTATTATTAAATACCTCTTTTGCCTTTTTCTGTGGTATAATTTTGCCTTTTCGGCTTTTTTTGGTCAACAAAATCCGAACCCTGGTGGTTTTATTGTGTGGAAACACATAACTCTGCAGCTCCATATATCTCTTTCATTATAGTACGACAGTATGAATTCAAAGTCTAGACATACTTTAGAGTTTAGACGATTTGTTACATCTGTTCAGTGGAAATTCATTAAAATCTTTCTCGACGTGTGCCAGTTCAACAATTTGCATGCATTGCTGCGAATAGTAAAGGTCAACGACCATAGAATAGAAAACAATAGAATTAAATGGTTGTCCTTCAGATTTGGAATCGTTTTCGGCTTAGGTTAGGTTAGGTTGAGGGGCTGAGCCATCCCAAAAAACACTAGCCACCAGAGTGGGCCCATCGCGATCCCCTAAAAATCCATCCAAAGATGGCACCTAGACCGCCACAATTTCCTCAAAACATTTTATTGCCCTGCAAATTTGATTCGGCCTTCTCCATCTCCAAGTTACCTAAGAAGTAGGAGCCTAAAATGCTCTCTGACATTCACACAGAATATGTGCGACATCCTCTATCATTACAGTTTCTGCAAATATCCGTGCCTATGAGTCCGAGCCCTGAGCACTGTGGCGTAGTGGCAAGTGTTTTGGACTACTACGTATGCCGCCCGGGTTCAATCCCAGCAAACACCTAAAACGTTTTTTCACGGTGCCACCTCTTTCGATTGTCTATCACGCATTGAAAGAGTATCATTTGTCATGAAGAGTTTCTCAACTCGACGTTCGGAGTCGGCAAAAAACTGTTAACATTCAACAATCAAATAATATAATAATAACAACTAACAATATTTGTACATAAACATTTATGTTCTAAGGACGATGCAATGCTGACCTTTTTTTTTAATCTAGCATATTTTAATTCAAGGAAGTTATTTCTTTGAATTGACAAAGTTTATAATTAGTTTGGCTTCTTCCTAAGTGAGGTAATCATTGTATAAGCTGCTGGAAAGGATTTTGAATTCATTGATGCAATGTAAATATTGTAGTCATGTAGGTTTCTATCATGTGTGTCTTTTATTTTTAAGAGTTCTAAAATCGTTTGTAGCCAAGGATGCTTGTTATGTTTGCTTAACTTTTGAATTATAAAAGAAGTAATTGGTAATTTTTTTTTTGATTGCGTAAAAAATTGGATAAATGCACAAGACAGTTGTGTTGGTGCTTTTGTAAAAGAACGGGGAAAGCTACTATCCACATAAATAGTTTTTGACTGGCAAAAGGACTCAAGTAAGCTGTCTTTCATTCATCTCTAAGGGAATGTGCGCTGGATTGGTTGAAGTAATTTTTCGATAATGGTGCCTATGAACAGAAGAACTATCAGCGAAAATGACTCAGAGAAAATACTGGGAAAGTAGTTATAGTAGTTATGTTTGATTTATGTCATTATGTCGCTGCGGCAAAAAACACTGATTGGTTTGATTAGCAATTACCGAACTTACTTACTTACTTACTTAGGTGGCGCTACAGTCCGGGGTGGACCAAGGCCTCAACCAACAATAACTTCCAGTAAGCACGGTCCTTAGCTAACTACCACCAGTTGCGCACTCCAAGTTGGTTGGGTACTTTTCCACTTGTGCGCGCCACCTTAGGCGAGTTCGTCCTCTGCTGGGCTGACCCTCCGGGTTAGAATCGAATGTCTATACGCAGTACTTACTTACTTACTTACTTAGGTGGCGCTACAATCCGGGGTGGACCAAGGCCTCAACCAAAAACCTCTTCCAGTTAGCCCGGTCCTTAGCTAACCGCTTCCAGTTGCGCACTCCAAGTTGGTTGAGGTCTTGTTTTACTTGGTCGCGCCACCTTAGGCGAGGTCGTCCTCTGCTGCGCTGACCCTCCGGGTTAGAGTTGAATATTCTCAGAGCCGAAGCGCTGATGTCCATGCGCTCTACATGTCCTAGCCATCTTAAACGCCCAATGTGCAGTTTTTTGACCAGGCTGATGTCGCTGTACAGCTCGTACAGTTCGTCGTTGAATCTTCTCCTCCAAAACCCGTCAACGCAATCAACAGTAGATCCGTCCTTTTCCGAGGCTTTTGGTTGTTTCGGAACTAATGGTTTTTTTTTATGTGGTTAGGTAGTTAACCTCACGCACAACCCCCAACCTGGAGGGCCAGATCCTTGTATACCCCTAGGACAAGGGGCCGGGTACACCGGTGTCAGTAACCCACTACGGGGGTGTAAGCGCTGCCGTTGGCCCACTAGGGGCTCATCCGCCACCAACTCTTTTCCAAGACCCTGACTAGTACTTGGAAATCCTTATCGACCTGAGCTCCGAATATGTCGGAGTAGCTCAGATAAGGTTTTGTTTCCGTTCTGGAAATTTTAGCGCCACCGTTGGTTCCATTGAAGGAATTCATCCGCTGACGTGAATTATAGTGCTGCTATTTTCCCTTGCTCAGCACTCGCGCTTATAAGTTTAGCAAGTTGTGCGCGGATGGGCAGCGACCAGTACCCGATGGTTACCACTTGGAGGTAAAATAAGCACAATTGATGTGTAGTAACAGTTACAACACTGGGCTTAGCCAAATTAAAGCCAATCAGTGCCTACCCTATTTCTACAACATCCAACCATCCATACGCAGTACAGCCATCTTAAACGCCCAATGCGCAGTTTTTTGACTAGGTCGATGTTGCTGTACAGCTTGTATAGTTCGTGGTTGAATCTTCTCCTCCAAAACCCGTCAACGCAAACAAGACCGAATGTCTTCTGAAGGATTTTTCTGTCGAAGATAAAGTCCATTCTCAGCTCAATATAGCAAGACTGGGATGATAAGGGTCTTATATGGAGTCTCCTTAGCCGATCGGGAAAGGGCTTTACCGCTTAATTGCATTCTTAGCCAAACGAAACAGCGATTGGTAAGAGTAATGCTTCGTTTGATTTCCGACGAGATGTGATTTTTTTATGTTATAGCAGAGCCGAGGTAGACAAAGTCCTGTACCTCAAAGCATTTAGGGTAAAGTGGGGCACATTTGACACCGGGGCACATTTGACTTTGCGATTTTTGGTATGAACGCAGCATTTAAGAAGAAAAGTTGGGATAGCGAACGAAGCCTCAATTAATATAAAGAAACGTTACGAACCCCTTAAAAGATTCGTCAGATTCGGGTAATGGAAGTAGCTCTTACGAAGGTTTCACTTTTCAATCGAAATATACGCCGCGACAAACGTTAAAGAGTGAAATCAAATTCAAACTGCCACAAACCACAAATCCATCCAAAATCGTTAAAAAAATGTTTAACTTTTCTTTCCGTTCAAACAACAGGCAGAATAGACCCGATGATACTTTTTATGCATACGATTATGAGTTAAAACTGCAATTGTAAAATGTTCCCCTTGTAAAGTCAAAGGTGCCAAAGGTTAAAAAACAAATTTTAAAAAAATGATGTTACAAAAGTAAAATGTATCTGTGAGTCTTATCTAGAATAGTCAATGCATCGTATTAAAAAAAAGCATTAAAATTCATCTATAATTTTAGCAAATAGAGACATTTAAAAATTAAGTGTCAAATGCGCCCCAGTTTCCCCTACCGAAACTAAATTGAAAGCTTGAAGGACTTTCACTTGAAATTTCTCCAGAGTTGCAAGAATCTGAGCCGTTAGAAACCATGTTTATTCGATCCTATGACCATTCTTGTCCAATCTTCTGTTTTTTTTTTCTCACTGCCAAGGGTAGCTTCTCCATGCACGACCAACACAAAAACTGCCCGCCTAAATCCAAAATAAATATGATAATAAAAATGTTGTAGGAACCACGAAAATGGGCATCTGGCTAGATAGATTTGCAGACTGACTGCACAGTATTATCATCAGCGATATGTCCACAAAGATATCACACAGATACAACATATTCCTGGATTACTTGTTTATTCTGCCAAGACGCTATGTATGATAGCCGTACTGCGTTTATTAGTACATTCTACGGAACAGAATGATATCACCAGATCATAGGGTATTTGATCATTTGATCTGATCATGCAAAAATATACAGTTTTCTTTTTTCCTTACTTAATGGATAAACGAACTAAAAAAAAACAATCTCATTAACATACTCGTAAATCGTAATTCTGATAAAATGTTTATTGTATTTACGGCCAAAGAATTTCATTAATTTGTTCCTACTTACTAAACATACTAAACAATGTTGCTATTTATAACTCATTCAGTATAATTAAGATATAAATTGTGCAATTACTATTGAATACGTAGGCATCTTTTAAAAATAAGCAACCATATTTACATTAGCTTCCCTATTGTGAAACACACTTTTGCTCCATATTCTAAAAATAAGTACGCATTTTTGTAGCTCTCTACATCATAGGAGGTAAATAAATGTATTTTCAGTTTGTTTTTTTTTTTCGTAAACAAAGTGATAGACTTTCCAAAATACCTGGCGGATTTCTAAATATTATTTGTAATTTGTATCGCTTAGATAATGCAACAAATTGTTACTGATCTTGAACCATATATCGTTTAATGTGCGTTGAGTGGTTTATTGTTGTTTTCACTGACATATTGGAAAGAATAATAATTAAAACATTTCATTCATTTACATATAATTCTAATAGCAACATTTTGTTTTAAAGGATCGTCGGGACGACTTGAAACTCATAAGAAACACAATAGATAAAGTTCAACAACCATCCAAAACAATTCGCAAAATGATGGAGGACGTAGAAAAAGTAAGTATTTTTTAATCATTTCGTTCATGTACTCGTACTATAAGGAATATATAATTGCAGACGAATGCTAGTTTGCTGGATTATGCAAATAGTGTTGAGGATTCAATTCTTGCATTAAAAAAAGGATCAATGGCGACCCAAAATACATTAGGTGGCAGTGAAGATAAAGGTAAGTGAGAACAAGTGATTTTAGCAAGTGCACAGTGAAATTTATAATGAAAACTTCTTATGCATAACCTCCAAATTTATTGATACAAGTCGATTGGTATACTACGCGCCGCTTGAATAGAAACAATGATTTTTCTGACAATTAAACCGTTTAGCGCTTTGGTAAGTTTAAAAAGCAGCTTCGTTGTTTTATTTTTTAAAAGATGAATCGAAAAACAATGCATACTGCATACACAGACTAATGCCAAAAGTCATATTAGGTTTTGCATTCCTTCAAAAAAAAAAAAACACTGTTTTGTTTTTTCCTCCACTTGATAAGAACCATCTGCTTAAATTAGGAAAAATGAAGAAATAGTAAGATCAAAGCTATTTTTTCTTTCTTTTAATAATTTGTACCACCTACCACTACCACCTTTACTTAAAACTAGCTGGCCCGCCAGACGTTGTTCTGCCCTTTCCGGTAAGTGGCGTGATGAGTTTGATTTCTGAATTACATTTAGTTTCTTGGATCTTACTTTGAATGATGAAGTACTGGAGCAACTCAAGGTGATAAAACGTAACAAATAACTTACGACCACTTTGAAGTTGTTTGTTGTCCAATTTGGTGTCATCGGTTCAGTGGTTCTCGAGTTTTAGACCCTAGTACCCGGAACGAACATTTTTTTAAAAAAGTTGTTTTGAGCGCGCATACACGCACTATGACGTCACCCACTGCTGCATGGCTGTTGGCTGCGGTCTCCACTGATGGAAAATTGTTGGCGACGATTTCATGAACTATTTTGAGCATAGCTCAGTTCCAGGATAATGAAGGATGATTTATACCTCAAATGAATCAGAGGATTATTAACTAAATTACTAAATTAATTAATGTTTTTTTTTCAATCCGAAGAGCTATTATTGAGGTAGGGCTGTACAGTTATAATTTTTCTTACAGATATGCAGATATTGTAAAAACCATGTCATTTTCCGAGATAAAAGGTATAAAAGATGTTGACCAAGAACATAAGCAATAACTATGTCAAGTTTCATCACAATCCGTTCAGTAGTTTCCGCGTGATGCGCGTTCAAACAGTTTTTAATCGACAGTTTTATGTACCATTATGTTATATATGGATAACTTCATAAATCATGTTGGGAATTGAATCATAAAGTCGCTTAAAATATTTTAACAAAATGTCAATCCATTCTGCCTCAACTGCAGTAATGAGTGATTCCCAATTGGCAAATTGTTGTCCGTTATTGTAGTCTCTGCGAACCATCATCCTCACACGGTTTTCATAATACATATTAAGGTGCGCTGAGTATGATGGCCACTGTAGCAAGCTCACATTTTGCTCGGATATCCAACTTTTAATGCTCCTTGCAGTGTGGATTGCATTATCTTGTTGGAATGTCCAAGATATTGACCCAAAGACATTGCTAAGCTTAGGGAAAGCTACTTCCAATTTTAGGAATTTGTGGCACTTGTGAAACTCCAGATCAACAGTTCCATAACATGAAATCGCACCCCAATCAATGCCTTTGCGGCTATGGTGATATTCCAAAAAACGTGGTTTCTTCCTCAAATCATGGAATAATGATTATATCCATCCGGAACTTCCATATTAAATAGTTTTTCATCTGAAAAAACCAATCTTCTCCATATTTTTCCATGATATATGCGTCCTGCAAAAATCCAAGCGTTTTTTTTTTCAGGCGTTTCAAATGTTGGCACTATTTATTACACGCTTTATATTATTGAAGCTAATCTAAGAATAACTCTTCTGTCTGCTTCTGATATGGCTCCGTAGTTTTCTTTCTGCTTCAAAAATGACCACACAACTTTAGCACTTTAGCAAAATCGAACATGACTTTTTGCATTAGTCTGTGTATGCATTGTTTTTCGGTATGGATTCCTCTTTTAAAAAATAAAACAACAAACCTGCTTTTTAAACTTACCAAAGCGCTAAACGGTTTGTTTAATCGTGAGAAAAATCGTTGTTTTCATTCAAGTGGCGCGTAGTGTAACATATACTCGTATTACAAACGGAATATTTCAGATGTTCTGTTTTTGGTTCGCTACTATACTCTGTTCCACAAAAATTGTCAGTACAGGCCTTTTTTTTCAAACACTGGTGCCTGTACATGTCTTCAAGGCACTCAATTAGAGAAACCGCCACTTAAAAAAAAAAACCAAAGCACTGATTTACACAGGTTTTGTTTTTGTAATTTACCACAAATTCGCATACATCCCACCAGCGCATCGTGACCAGCCAGCTCCCCAGTCGGTGGCTGAATGACTATGAGTGTGGCTGCCAATCGCCGTGTATATAGAAAACATCGACATCAAAACAGTGTTACCATTATTAAGTTAAAGCTAATCGTTAATGCTTTTTCTGTGGTTTGTGTCAAAGAGCTTTGGGATTTTGTGCTTTAAGAACCAATAAAATAAATTTGAGGGTTTTGGTTTTTTCAACTTTCTTATTTTTCTGGTGAAACCGTTAAAATGAAGTTGAACGCTTTTTCGAGTTTTGTGATTTATAATGAAGGTTACTTGCGCGAGATGAGTTTTGGGTGTGGAAACGAATAGTGATTTTTTTTTGTTTTTAGCCTATATCTCGTAAGCTAATCGTTTCCGATATATAACATTAATACACCAAAATACTCAAAAACATTTCATCAAAATGGAGGTGTAACGATTTAAATTAATTCAAAAGTAAAGTGGGCACCGTAGCGCAAGTGGTTAGTGCGTCGGACTACTGTGCCAGCGGTCTTGGGTTCGAATCCCGCCGCAAACACCTAAAAGTTTTCGAATGTCTGACAAGCATCAAAGAGTATCATTTGTCACGATTGAGCTTCTCAACTCGCCGTTCGGAGTCGGCAAAAAACTGTAGGTCCCTTCCATTCGTGCAAGAATATAACACGCACACACAAATGGTTGCGAGAAGCAGGCCCAGGTTCACCTCGAGCTGTAGCGCCAACTAAGTAAGTAAGTAAGTTTATTAAAGTACAAAATATAAAAGTTGGGAAGTTGTAGTAAAAGCTCCTCTTTAATTTAAATTAGTTTCTTCAAGAAATTTATTCGAGAACCCATTTATGTATGTCTGAAATATACTATACTCAATCCGAGTCATACCTATGAATGACCGTTACTTTTCTAGACCAAAGCTAGTTAAACTAGTCATATGAGTTAAACCAAAATTATGAAACAAGACTAATAAGGTAATATTGTCAAAACTTACCTGATCCTTTTTTGTTCTGCAATTGCTTTTCGTTATCAGTGCTAAACAGATTAAACTGCTCCGGGTGCATCGATTTCAAATGATTCTTCAGAGGTGTGGTTGTACGACCTTTGCGAGAGTATGTTTTACAGCATATTTTTCACTGAGATTTATCTCGGTCATGCTCGTCTAGTTTAAAATAAGACCAAATCACACTTTGAGTCGGTGGTGTCAATCACGGCGAAACACTAAAACCGTTATGAAAATTGTGTGTGAAAGTTTGTCCACAAGTCGAAAAATCAGCTAACTCAAATTGCAAATGTACATATGTATGTGTAAAAAACACGTTTTTATTATTTTACCTTTTCGTACTCGTTGAGCTCGCAGCACGTGCCACTCAATATCCCCGTCCACATTTTCTTGTCGCGACTAGCACAACATCCACATCCGCAAAAACTCACTATTGATTATTGCAGATGCAGATGCGGATGCCAAAATTAATGCGGATGCTGCGCGATTGTGGATGCGGATGCAAATACTACAACATCCCTGGTTCGTATCCCACAAAATATATATTTAGCGGTGTTTTGGTGGAACTTTATGAGTCTATTAAAATAATAATGTTTTCAAGCTGTTTCCAATATTATCTAGGGTAACGGCACTAGTGGTCGGCCACCTAACTTTTTTTTTCATTTTGTCTTTCTCCAGTTACGAAAGTATTTGATGAAAAACGTTTAAACAACATTTTATTGGATGTCGAAAGAAATATTAATCGATAAAAAAAAGAATTATTAATTCTATCCACACTGTTCTCTAGAAATGACCAAATTGATGAAAAAAGTCATGTTGCGCCAGTAGTGGTCGGCCGCCAAATCTTAGTGGTCGGCCATAAAAGTTCTATTGGTCGGCCAGGTCCAATAAATCAATGAAAAGAACATATTCAATGATCATTTAAGGGTTTATTTGAATGCAAACATTTAATAAATAATATTTAATTATTTTTAATAGCATAGAATAAACTAAAAAGCACTAAGTTAGCAACAGCTTGTTGAAATCAGTTTTGTTGTATCAAATCATACTACCTGTGCTTATTTTTCTTTTTGCTTATTTAGAAATAAGTTAAATACCTACTTGCTTTTAATCTAAAAAAAAGTTATTAAAAAGCTTAAGAGATTAACAAGGTTTAACAACAAAAGAACAAAAAATACATAATTAAGGAACTTCAAAAATGTTTGCATAGAGCGTATTTATAGCTTCGCTTATTCCCTAAGCTTCCCTTGAAGCAAGTACAGGATTTCGTTTTAAAAATAAAGAAAACCAGGCCTGCAACCTTTGAAGGGTGTTTTCCTTTTACTGTATTTAACTATCTTCTGAACAGTGTATTAGTAAATTAGACAAATAGGTCGATACCAATCAAAATAGGGTTCAGTGGCCGAACACTAGCTTAGTAATTTCAATAGTCGGCCGGCAGTTCGCCGACAACTTTAGTACCTGGCCGAACACTAAAATTTCTCAAACATTTGTGTGCTTAACGGTAAAATCAGAGCAATTCATGAATAAACTTTCAATATTGTACGTCAAAAGATAAATTTAAGCTATATAGTGCATTTCTTTAGTGTCCGGCCATACCAGGCCGAGGACTGAAATTCGCATTAAAATGGGGTGCTAGTGGTCGGCCACCTCATTATTTACACTGATATTAGTATTTTGTAATCTTTGCACAACTAAATACATTTCTCATGCCTTTAAGAACAATACAAATTCATTAAAATGTTATCTTCCAAACAAATTATACTACAAATTAACACTTTTGTAAATACACACAACTAAAAAAAAAACAAGAAATCAGCACATTTTTACACGTTCGCAAATGTGCACGGACTTATGTGCATCTACCAGCTGCAGTATTTGCGTAATAATATCAAATTTGATGATAGATGTGTAGGACATGTATCTGCTTGTATCTGCATCTTCACATTAAGAAAATTCCTAACGGTATTTATATAACATGAGGAAAAGGGTTAAAGTGGCCGACCAATAGAGACTGGCCGACTACTAGTGCCTTTACCCTATTATATAAAAATTAATGTGTGTATGTATGTATGCATGTATGTTCGAAGCCTATGCGAGGGCGCATCGCTCATCCGATTGTGGTAATACTTTGGTAAGTTGTTGTGCGCATACCATCGAAGATGATAGGATAAAACTCCGCCCGCTAGGTGGCGCTGGAGTCAAGTTATTAACAACTTCTATATTTATGGACTAAAAAGGCTCGTATTCACAATATATGTATGTTGGTTCAGTGCCAAAAGAGAAAATTATAAAATCTGGACTCTCAAACGATTTTGGTAAAATTTTCAGAGTTTTTCTTAATATAGAATACAACATTGCATCAATCCGCACTGATTACTCAACAACCCATGGTTTTGGTACCTGTCATACAAAATTTCGTTATTTCAAGTGAAATGTGAATGTGAATCATTTTGTTCAATTAATATAGACAAACAGACAGACAGATAGACAGACAGACTGATAGGAAGGCAGACAGACAGTCAGATAGATGGATAGATAGACAAACAGACAGACAGACTGACAGACAGACAGACAGACAAATAGACAGGCAGACAGACAGTCAGATAGATAGATAGATAGACAGACTGATTAACAGACAGACAGACAGACCGAGGGACAGACAGACAGACAATCAGATAGATAGATAGACTGATAAACAGACAGACAGAGAGACACACACAGACAGACAGACAGACTGATAAACAGACGGACAGACAGACAGACAGATAGACAGACAGACAGATAGATAGATAGATAGATAGATAGATAGATAGATAGATAGATAGAAAAAAAAATGGAAATTGAAGTTGCAAAATAGAACAGCAGTGATTGCTTCCTACTATGTACTTCCTTTCTATCATACCCGAATAACTATGTGCGCGGGCAAATTTTTAAAAGATAGGTGAAGCGAAGTGCAGCGGGTACGGCTAGTTATTAATATTATTTAATGTTTTATTGCATTACTGAGATCTTGTGCCATTCGAACTTTTGCTGAACGACTTGGTATCTTTCCCAACGACTTCTACAGAAGTTCCAATTGAATTTCTTCGTCCTGTAGTATGTGATTGATGCCACTTGAGACAGTGCACAGATTACGAACGCTTGGGATTGCACTTATTTGTATGTATTTATTATTTCCTGTAAATATGTACTGCAACTGAAAATTTTAATCTACGACATGAATAACTAGCTAGTGTTAAAATGATTTCGACTGTTACCATTTGTTCATGTTGATAAATTTGTTAAAAGCTTCAAAAGCTTTGGTACTTATATTGCAAGCATTCTCAATTCCTAATTCAACTTCTTCCTGGAACTGTTTTTGTTGCATTCAATGACCTCGCTGTAGACGTCGCGACAAAGTCTGTTAGAATGTGAAGATGTTGATGTATAATAAGTAAAAAAAAGTATATTTAATAAAATTTAAGTTTCAAGGTGTTGGTTTAATGTTTAAAATTCCCGTTACTTGCAAAGTATTCGCAGTGTACAAAATAAGCATTAGTAATACAAAGAAATAAAACAACATTCGTTCTATTCAAACCATTATACATATGCACGTACTGGCATTTTCTGAAAGCCGTTGTGTTAAAGCCTCTCATCCTCTAACATCTTCAAATATCAAGGGATGGTAATGACACTAGGGCTTGTTTTATTTATTTGCGTATCTCTTTTCCATCTACTGCAATAAGATTTTTGTTCACCTGTAACTTTTATGACTGAACATACCATATGTACATATACATAAGTATGTCTGTATGCATAATATGTTGTTCACAAATATCAACTGTCTAAGGAGTAGAATACTCATCTAAGAAATATAAAATAAATCATATGCCTTATTTATAACTGCACTGATGAAATAGCAGTACGAGTAGATGCACCCCAACACATTTATGTCGGTCAATATTAGCCAATAAATTAACGAGTATAATATCAATATAAATTATTAATTAATTTACAAAAATTAAAAACGGTTATCTTGTTGTTAATTTTAATCCTTTTTATTTTAGATAAACTTAAAAATACACTTGGCTTAGCTGGAGGTTTCGACAAGTCAATACTACAAATATCTGACTGGCTTACATTAGAACAGAATACTATAAAGATGCAGAGTGTACGTGTGGATGATATTGAAGCTGTAAGGATAGATATTGAGAAACAGAACGTAAGTTCTTTAAATAATTAACATAATAAGAAAAAAATAAATTTAATTAAATATAAATTACATTTACAGAAAGTTTTACGAGAACTTGACCTGAAGAAGCCACAACTCAATCAATTGGTACATACAGCAGAAATTCATAAAGGCGATTTCAAGCGCCAACAATTGCAAGAAAAAGGTAAGGTTCAATCGAATTCAACTAGAATATCAGAGATAGATATTGGCTCGGTGTAAAATTGCCCAAAACCGAATGGCCCAAAATGCAAAAAATCAAAAAAAAATTCAAATCACCCAAAAAATAAAAACCGGCCAAGTGCGTGTCAGACTCGCGCTGAAAGCGTTCCGTAGTTTTAAAACTAGTTATATTTTTTTTTTGAAGTGAAACTTCTTAGCTCGCGGTGTGAATCCAAAATCGTGTAACGAAAATTCGTCACGAAAAACATTGCATCTCTTTCAGAACCCAACGTATTAGCACGCGTTAGAATGAGATACACTCTACACTCAGTCTCAGCTTTGTTCACAGCCCAGCTCAGTCGGGCCGCCGCTCACGCAGTGTAAGTGCATGTGTGTGCTACTTGGTGGGGTTTCGGGTGGTATACAGTGCTAGCGCGCTCATACATGAAAGCATTGTATCTTGTATGTGAAACCACTCTCATCAAGCTCTTTTCGAATTGAAATATTGAGAGCGCGAATAATGAAAATTAAGAATGAGATTGAGAACTAAAATATGGGATTTGGCTTTTAATACTTACGAGCTTACGACTTACGAGTATGACGGATTTATTTAGAAGTAAAACCCATTGTATGTGTGTGGGTGTGTATGTTCTCAAAATCATACAGTGAATAAGCCAAAATAAAACTCAAAACATTGCTCAGGTAATAGCATGAATGTATTTCTTTTTCTGCATATTTTGGCGAAAATTTCGTGTTTTAGTTGATCTGTTCTTGCCCAAAATGCAAAGTGTGATTATTGACTATTTGAACGAGAATAAAATTGATATTTAGATCAAAGATGGTTAAAAACTATGTATTTGTTGTTTTTGTTAAGTATATTATAATACATAGTACATATATATGTATATGTAGATTTATATTGTAATTTTGTTCAAATTTAAGCCAACGAAGCTACCTAATATTTAAATTATGGAGCTTACTCATGCGGTTGAGTGTTGAGAAGCACGCAGTAACTAATCTACACGGGCGCAGGTAATCCGATGCCTTACGAAAGTAAATTAACCAATCGGTAATTCTGCTGAAAATTAGAGAAGATAACGCAACCTCCCCTGACAACTGCCATTTTGGCACTAACCAAAAACCAAAATATAGTTGAGTCGTTCCGGTCGTACACATAACTAAGGTAGTATTAGTACACTAGTTACTCTTATTAGTAGTACTAGTGCATACATGATAGCATTTTATGTGAAACCACTCTCATCAAGCTCTTTTCGAATTGAAATATTGAGAGCGTGAGGAATGAAAATAATGAATGAGATCGAGTTGAGAACTAAAATATGGGATTTGACTTTTATTACGAGCTTACGACTTACGACTTACGAGTATGACGGATTTATTTCTTTCTTTGGTAGGAATTTGAATAAAACCATATGCGATACAGTGAATAAGCCAAAACAAAAGTCAACATTGCGCAGGTTATAGATATTCAAACTTTTGGTAATTTTGGTGAATCAAAATAAATAAGTTGTTAAATTCAGTTGTCCGAGTTGAATGATGTTGATGTATGTAGGTACATATATGTATGATTATAATATCTTTCTTCTGTCTGTCCGTCAATTTCGCTCTTCGCTCTCTTGCAATCTCTATCTATCTGTATTTATCTCATTCGTAAAATTATATGACCAATACAAATAATATATACACCATTTTTATAAAAAAAAGTTTCACTTCTACCGCGTGTGACTGACACACACACTTTTTTTTTTATAATTTGCGCGTGCAAAAGGGATTGTTAGCACCCTGTATGTGGTTCTTGTAATACTGGACAAGTTGAACCGGTTCAAAGTGGTAGTTTTTTCTATGAGCCAATAACGGCTTTGGAACTTCTAAGTACAATTGGGTCATTAAAAAACTCAAATTCCAGTGGTTTTGATGGGATTTCAAATAAATTATTAAAGTCTATAGCATTTTTTGTTATAGATGTCCTTACATATATTTTTAATATGAGCATTTATTCTGGAATTTTCCCTGATGCACTTAAATGCGCTGATGTGATACCGCTTTATAAAAAAGGTGAACATGATTCCATTGCTAATTATAGACCTATTTCGCTTCTCTCATCAATAAGCAAACTATTTGAAAAAGTGATGAAAAAAAGGATTTTAAAGTTCTTAAACCGAATTAATTATTTTAGTTCTGTGCAATTTGGTTTCCAGAAAGGAAAATCGGCTGAAGATGCACTTTTGGAGTTCTGTTCTCAGCTCTATACAAATTTGGATAACAAATTAAATACAGCTGGCCTCTTTGTGGATATAACAAAAGCGTTCGATATGGTAAATCATGATATTTTGCTGAAAAAACTTCATAAAGCAGGTTTTAGGGGTTTCGTGCTTGAATGGTTTAAGTCTTACCTGAAGAATAGGACTCAAAGAGTGAAAATGGACGAAATTAGAAGTAGTATTAAATACATCAATATAGGCGTGCCGCAAGGTTCTGTTTTAGGACCTATACTATTTCTTGTCTATATAAATTCACTCTTTAGCCTTAACTTTAAAGGTGTCTTAAAAGCATTCGCTGACGATATAGGTTATGCTTATGGCTCAGTAAGTCTTTTAGAGCTTGTTTCTAATGTAAACTGGGACTTAAATTTATTAAGAGTATGGTTTGCTGAGCAAAGACTTGTTATAAGCTCAAAGACTAAAATGATGTTTTTTAGTTTATCCAAGCAAAATTCCCCTGCTGTAGATATCTTTTATCATGCACCAGAGTGTCAAAGATTCAAGTTAACCAACTGCGCTTGCTACTCTTCGACAATCTTTTCTAGCAGTCTAAATTGTAGTACCAATTGCTTTTTAATTGAAAAAGTTGATGAGTTCAAGTACCTCGGGTTAACTATTGACTCAAATTTGTCCTTCACAAATCATACTGTTGCTTTAAAAAAATATTTTCGCTATACGCTAAGAAATTTTTTCTATTTGAGAAGCGTTTGCTCTTCAAAATTACTAGCAACTATATATTATGGAGTATTTCATTCCAAATTGCAATACGGTATCAGCTGCTGGGGTGGTGCTTACTTTAACAAGATTCAACCTTTATTGACCCTCCAAAAATACACTGTGAGAAAAATATGCTTTAAACATCGTCTGCATCACAGTCTTCCACTATTCCGTGATTTGAGGATTCTTCCCATCCGTCATCTTTACTGCTTTAAAGTACTCAAGGCTTTTTTTGTTAAGTCCGGCAATCTGAATTTTAGAATCCTTGACAGTCATAATCTTCGCGGTAATTTTTCAAATGTAGTTACAGTACCGACTTTCCGCACCACAGCTTTTAGAAATTTTTACGCGGTGTCTTCTTGTCGATTATTTAATAAACTTCCACTTTCATTAAGAATAATCAGCTCACTTGTTGAATTTTTAAAAAATAATTTAAAAACTTGGTTACTGAGTCTAGAATTTAATGATGTTGAAACTCTCTTAAATGTCGAGAATTAGATAGTTTTATTTAATTTACAAACTCTCAAACTCCAATATATTTTTGTTTTTAATTTATTAATTTATGTATTTTTCCTAGTTTTTGCCTGTTTTTGCTTTCGTTTTCAGTTTATTTGCATTCTGTTTTTGCTTCTTGCACAGTTTATTGATTTCTTGTTATTTTTCTTGTTCTCTTCGTTTTTTAAATAATTTGAATAAAAAATAATTAACTAAAATAATTTAAATAAAGTAATCAATATTGTTTTTCAAGGGTCACCCCACCCATAACTTATTTATAATGTTTTTCGATATTGGAAATAGGCATTTAATACTATTTATTTTTTATTAAATACACAATGTCTTTAATGTTTCTCAGTTGATTTTATGTAGTAAAACATCGATATTGTTATATAAATCTATTTATGTTAAATATTCTCTTGGGATCATTAATAAATAAACTTAACTAACTAAAAAAAAAATGTAAAACACAGCACGGGCTTTAAGGAAATGGTGAATGAGAATAGAGGAGAAACCGATGCACATTGGTCTTAAATGTCTGCAAACTATAATGATCAGGAAAAACAGAGTGCAGTAGGGCATTCCACATTCGTGTTGTGCGGCAAATGAAAGAATCTCTATATTTCACAGTACGGCCGAAAACAGGCTTTAGGGTGAACTGATGGGATTTCCTGGCATAGCGGGTATTGCGGCTGAAATGCTCCAGGGGGGGAATGTAACTGGCTATCTCGTTTAAGCACTTGTGGTGGAAATAGCGATAAAACAATGTGAGACATGATACATTACGGCGGTGACTAATTTCGTTTTTGATTGGGCTTTTCAGATTTTGCTCTCAGATTTCAGATTTTTTGTGGTGGATGAAAAACAAACGAGATTGATCTGTTTTTCTGCAATTGTATTAGTGTGACATTTCACATCTTGTTCGTAAAAGAAAATCAATAAGAAAAAGAAAAATAATAAATACAATTTATGATAATTATTTTTGTGGGTTGATATTTATTTTGATGTACTGCGTTGATATTTCATATAAAATGTTCTGGTGTTAGTGCAAGTAGGTGTAAATCTCGCGCAGAATCCGAGATTCACAACAATTGATCTAGAGCAAAAAAAAGTGCTTTTCTGGTCGGTTGGAAAATGAAAATTGTACTAAAGCGATAAAAATTGCTCGAGATAAAAAAAAGTGCTTTTTTTGCCCAATCGAAATCGACATATGATTTCGCGATGTCTCGATTGGCGATGAGTTTTATCGCGCGTTTTTGGATTCTGTCCAGTAGCTCCAGATATGTAATTGGTGCACCGGACCAGATATGAGCGTTGTACTCAAGTTTGGGGAATATGAACGCCTCATAAATTTTGGCCAGATCAGAAGGGGTGAAATATTTCTTGCACCGCTTGAGGAAAACCTAGACATTTATATTTTGTTTAAATAACTGTTTCGTTTCGTAAACACAAAAAACGAAAACGACCAACTCAATATTCACAAACTTATAATAAGGAATATTATTCACTATGAGAAATTGGATAAACATTAAGAACGCAGCTGAGTGTATAGCGCCTCCATTAACAATTTTTTGCTCTGGCAAAATCCGTATTTTTTTTTTTTTTTTTTTTTTATTTTTTTTTTATATGGCAGCATAACTTCGGATAGCATTTAATTTTCCCAAAATTATTGTTAATCGAATAGTGATAATTTCATTTACGAGTTAATCGGTAGAGAAATTCAATTTTTCGACATAAAATTGAATTTCTCGACGTGAATTTCTCAAAAACTACACAACTTACGATATTCGCTAAGTTATCTTTAAAAATATAGTTAATCTCCTACAAACTGTGATTTTTTTATATTTTTTACTTCAGTTGTTTCCGAGAAAACCGTAGGGAACTTTCTGTACGATATTTTTCACACATTTTTGGCAATAACTTCCAAAGTTTCTAAAAATAAAAATTAAGAGAAAAGTGATTTTGGGTAATTTTGCGTTTCGGCTTTTTTAAGGCGGATCTGTGACATATCGCACAAAACCAAATCGTGTTCTGACAAAACGCCCAAACTTTCTTGGGCGATTTGACATTTCTTAATTTTTGGGTGATTTTTCATAGTGTTGAATCGCTCATAAATGTTGGGCAATGCTGCATTTTTGCATTTTGGGCGATTTGACACGAAGCCATAGATATAAACCATTTTCCAATTGATAACATTGAAGTTATTGTCTTGTTTTTGTATGTAAGAGTATTATAAGACAAAGATTAAAAGAGGTAGAACAAACCAAATTCCAATGTTATGAAGTGATTTAATATTTTATGGCTATTCAATAAAGTGAATAAAAACTCTATCTTTTAACAGCAACTGCAATATTTGCAGCACATTTTTCTATAACTTGGAGTTCTGCAGTCAATTTTACATTTAATTTTTGGAATAGTTCCTATACATTTAAGTTATTCTTTTTGAAATCGAATATTTGCTGAAGTATGGCCGTTTTCGAAAACGTCATCTGCATCAATTTTCTTTTCTCAAAATTTTCATAAACGCAAGCTGCAAATAACGTAACCCTCAAGTGCTGGGAATGTTGATCGTCATTTGATGATCAAATGACGTTTTCGATAACAGCCTATATGTCGGTGAGATATGTATATGCTATTAAGAAAGCAGCACAAATTGTCCTAGAAAGGAAATTACCCGCAACGGAAATCACCATTTGCGTGGACAGCCAAGCCGCACTTAAAACACTAGACTCTACCTCCATATATTCAAAATGCGTAAAGAAGTGCCTCATGGCACTTAGAGCGATAAAACATAAAACACCGCACAGTCTTACTCTGCTGGGTACCCGGACATGTCGGAATAGAAGGGAACGAAACAGCAGATGGACTGGCCAGGAAAAGCTCTAATATATGTAGATAAAGTGTGTCAAGAAAGTGTTTTGACAAAGGAAAAAAATGACAGTTTCTTTATAAAAAAAAGAGCTTCTTTGATGTTTTAACTTAATTTTTTTAATTCCGTTTATTTTATTTATGTATCTTCTAAACAAACAGTATCGAAAAAATACTACATTTCGAAAACAATAACAAAAAACAACAAGAAAAACAAAAACTACACAAAAGTTAGTCTGTCAAGAAAGTGTTTTTACATATTTTTATTTTAAGTGAAGGTCAAGAAACAAAATAAGGTAATTAACTAGTGTGGCCGTGCGAGAACTCTCGCAAGAAAAAATCCAACCCCCAAAATCCAAACTTCCCGTATGATTTCTATCTGTCAAACTCATGGAAATCCCACGGAAATCATACAGGAAGTGTTTATTCTTTTGGGAGTTAATTTGGGTACAATATTTGTTTCGGTAGATTTTTCAATTCGTTAAAATTTATAAAGTGAAAGTGCAATTCGTCAGTACTCCAGGAAAATCTCTTTCTTTTGACACCTCATAAGTTAAGATTGTTTAAGTGTGAGAGCCGCAAATGGTACCTATACAACATAAATAATATATATGATATTTTGTATGGCCACCATTAGTGTTTATCACGGCCTATAGTCTTCTTTTCTGTGAACAAATCAAATTTTGCAAATCATAATCCTCTGGAATTTTATTCCATTCCTCTTGTATTACAGTTTTCAGCTCTGCTCGGCTTTTTGGGTGTCTTCTGGTAACTTTTTTTTTTTCAAATAGCCCCACAAATATTAAGGCTGGATTCTGGGCAGGCGTATCAAATACTTTGCTGCAATTAAAAAGAAGCCACATCCTCACCATATGCGCCTTATGTTTAGGATCATTATCTTGGTAAAATTTGAGTTGCGGATTATTGTCACCATTGAACCCAAATTTATTTGCACTATTTAACAAATGACTCCTTAAAATATCTAGATATTGTTGCGCATCGATGGTGTTCTCCATGAAGGCCAAATCTCCAACTCCTTTACTAGTGTACAGTTGGAATAATGTTACGATTTTCCAATGCTTTTTACGGCTGGCGCCACACTCTATTGGGTCCATCGTTGTAGTACAACATAATTTTAGTTTCATCGCAAAATATGACGTCATCACAGTAGTTAACAGGATTGGCAATGTGAAAGATAATCGCTTTTCAATATGTAGTGCTGAAAGCAATGGCTTTTTGCGAGCACCTCTTGATTGGTACTTGTTTTTTTTTTCATGACTTGCCTTATTGTTTCGATGGAAACCGCAACACCAAGCCCATCTTTTAGTTCACCCGCAAGCCTCCTCGTCGAAATCTGTGGGTTTTTTACTACTTTCCGCGTTCTGTTCGCTCCAATATTTTGCGCGGACGGCCGCTCGATGATTTTAACTCCAGTCTATTTTCTTTCCTTGCGCGATTTAAAATGTTGTAGATTGTTTGTCTGGTCAAAGAAAAGATCTGGGACAACTCTTGGTCTTGGACACTTTTTCCGATGTGGTGATTATAATAAACCAACAGAGCCATTTCAAATGATGTTCTATTGCCAGGCATCTTGAATTAGGAATAAATTAACCACAACTCTTGTATTTGATGACCAAATGACAAATGGAATGCTATTTTGGTTGACTTGCGACAGAAATAAACACGTTCGTGCCAGAAACATGAAAATCATGACGGTAAATTCAGTCTACAGCCACCAAAAGGAATTGTAAAAACACTTTCTTGACAGACTAATTTTTGTGTAGTTTTTGTTTTACTTGTTGTTTTTTGTTATTGTTTTCAAAATGTACTATTGTTTCGATACTGTTTGTTAGAAGATACATAAATAAAATAAACGGAATTAAAAAAATTAAGTTAAAACATCAAAGAAGCTCTTTTTTATAACGAAACTGTCGAAATAACCATTTTTTCATTTGTCAAAACACTTTCTTGACATACTGTATATAAGTTGGGTACCTGTACAAGTTGACTACAACAAATTCTTGCACTGCAGGTGGCCAACTTACCAAGGCTTCACTGTACTTCAAGAGACACACACTTTTGGATGAAAAACAGCTAAATAAAAAAGCTTTTTGCCAAGAATCCTGCAAAACAACAAATCGGTTTATTTCTGCCCGGCTTTGTTTTCCAAATATTTTATTCTAACGACAGACTGTTTGTTTAAGTGCTTAACAAGCGCTACGCATGTCTTCATGTCCTTCATTCAGTTTTTTCTCGCTTGAAACTATGCACAAGTCCTTTTTTGCTAAAGCTCATTATACGCAAAAGCATGAAGACAAAACAAAAATTGACTCAATCACAAAACATAGTAATATCCCGCACATGTCTACATACACCAAAAGTTAAATACCGGCAATTTTGTCATTTGCCACTCTCACTTAACTGTCAATGCAACTGTTCCTTCTCTTTCTAAAATACGATACATTTATCGCACCCTTTTTTTGTATCATTTCACCCCTAAAAGGCGAAAAAAAAACAAACATTGTTTCTGGTATGAATGGAAAAAACAACAACATGTCAATAATAGTATTCGCTTACACCTTCCCATCCCTGCCTACCTAAAGGTGTGTACTAAAACTCAGTATATTTACGAATAGGTATGTATATCTTTTAAGCTACAAATTCTTATCAATCGCAAAATATTTACACCGCTACTGTGCATGCGCCAAAATCCAGGGATGGCATAATTCGCTCTGGGCGAGGAGAAATCAGAAAGCTTACCAAATATGTGCTCTGGGTAATGGAATTTCTCGCGAGCCCAACGCTTCCTGGTGAAAGTTTTCATGTGCAAGTGTACTGACTGCATTTAAGGGTGACAATTTTTTTTCTTCTCCATTTATCATTCGTTTGTTTTACATTCGGATATTCGGTTGTGAAAGAATTTTCCTTTTTTTGTTGTTGTTGTTATTAGTGAAACAAAAGGTGGTTATTGCAAAAAAAAAAAAACACACTAATTCTAGGTCGTATGTCAACAATAATATTTCAAAAAAGAGGAACTCGCAGGATCAAAAAAAAAATCACGCGTCTGGATAATGTCGATTGAGAAAATATTGCATTAAGTGTTGAGAACAATTTACCGAAGAATAAAACTGAAATCACCAATATCCAGTAAAGTATTTTTATTTGAAATATGCTCCTGAAAAACTGTAAAAACAACAAAACACCAATATTCACCTCTTGCCCAACCCATAAATGAAGGCAGCAAAAGGGGGTGAGGGAACAAACCGATTCTACTAATAATGGAGTATGAATGAAATTGTTTAAAGCCAGCCTTAGGCAAAGATTCCCGTATAGAAAAACAGTGGAGCATTCCATTTCAATAATTTCACAAATTTTTGTGTTGAAATTTCCCTACCTCAGTGTATCCAAAACACAATTTTTTTGTCAATCATCTACGTACACCACCCCCTCTACCCAATTGTGTGGCATCGCATGCTCAGGACTTGCACTGAATTCCGGTAAATAGGGTGAATGTATCCCAAAAGAAGTGAGAAAGAAAATAAAAATTAGAAGAAGTCGAAATGCGGCCAAAAAACTTGTAAAAGGAATACGGAATACTGCTAAAAATTGCCATTACCGCTGCATCGTTAAAAGAAAAATAACATAAATACATACATATCGTTAATAAGCTTAATAAAAGTGTATTAATAGAATACGCACAATTTTTTTATTTGCATTAAAATTTAAATTGAAAAAGAAAAAACAAAAAATGTTACAAAATAATTCAAACTGCCCTGAAGCTCATGAAATGGCTCCGGAGTTTTCGAAGCTTACATCAGAGCTGGCCACTCAAGCCGCATTCCGAGCTCAACAATTAATACGAAATCAAGATTCTTCGACAGAGGAGGTAAGAAAAGTTCCTGCAATACCGGCACGTTCTAGTGATGTGAATCGACCACCACCGGAAATCCCTCCGAAGCGTCATAGCCTGAAACAAATACCGCCGGAAGTAGCCGCAGCATTAACCAATCGTATACCACCACCACTGCCAGTAAAGCCAATCACAAGTGCTAAAAATTCACCGCTACCTAATACGAAATTTAATGGAAAAACGGCACCGCCACCACCGATGCCAATGGAGAAGAGCACAAATCCATTTGACTATCCGATGGAACCATCTGTTTTACCGAACGTCAAATACGGTGGCCAACCGGATCCTGGAGTTCATATAACAGAGGTTAAGGTGAAATCTTTAAAATCCATACCGCTAAATAAACGACAATCACCCACCGAGGAATATGGATCTGAGGACGCTCTGCGAGGAATTGAGAGCGGTCTTCGCAACATGGAACGTGCTATGCAAGAGCAAATGCAAATGCGATCAATAGAAGCCGCAGTTGGCCTGCCTAACTCTAACTTCCCCATGGAATTTCAGAGTATCGCAGCTGGAGGTGGTGGTGTTCATCGCCAAATTGGTGCTCTTAACCAAATCCGCGGTTGGGAGAGGAACTTAGAACAACTGAAATTAAATGAAAACATGGGAGTAGGAGTAGGAATGGTTGGCGGTCCAGTACCACCCGCCGGTGGGGAAGAGGTTAAGCTCCGTCAAAATCCCATGGTAAACGCGGGGCAAATGGATCATAACCCTCGTGGAAATATTGAGCATCATATGCGATCTCTAGATCGTAATCTTCCACTTGAGCTACAGTACAGTCGTTTTCGTAATCAACAACAACACCAACAACAACAACCTTTTCAAATGGGACCGACAAATAATTGTGGTAATGTACCGCAAGGTCCGATGCCATTAAGTAATGAATTTCGCGAACATATCCGTCAGCAATTAATGGGAGGTGGCAGTGGAAATCCAATGGTGCCACATACTGGGAATACACCTGTATCGCCAGCAGCAGCAGCTCTGCTACAACATCAAGCCCAATCGAGGCAAGCAGCCGCTGCGGCAGCGGCAGCAGCTGGAAATATGTCTGGTATACCAAATGGACTGTCGAGAGATGAACTAAGAATGAGGCGACGATCGTCGCATGATGAGACACAAATGCCACAAGGAGTACCAGGAATTCCGGGTATACTATTACTACACTATATAATATAATATTTTCAATTAAAATGTTGTGACCTTAGTTTCAAAACATATGTTTGTAGTTCGTTTGTAGGTATGCTACACTGCTGAGTATAATGATGCAATGATTTGCCTATAGATTAGATGTACGTAGGCTGTTCGATAAGTCAGTGACTTTGAAACTAAGAGCCCTTTTTTTTTCTCAAAAATTAATTTATTTTTAAACATAGTCTTCTTTTAGCGCGATACCCTTTTCCCAACGATTTTCCAACTTTTTTAACCCTTCCAAAAAATATGATTTCTCAAACATATAGGCATTTGTTGCATCGAGCCTTTTTTCAAATAAGGAAGCAAGAAATAATCAATAGGAGCCCATAAATTGGCTCGTTTTTCCTTTTTCCAAGTAGTTAATGAAGATTACGCCGTGGAAATCACAGGAAACCGTTATCCCGAATTTTCCAGCCGACGAACCCGTTGTGGGCACCGTAGCGCAAGTGGTTAGTGCGTCGGACTACTGAGCCAGCGGTCTTAGGTTCGAATCCCGCCGCAAATACCTAAAAGTTTTTCACAGTGGCCACCTCTTTCGAATGTCTGACAAGCATCAAAGAGTATCATTTGTCACGATTAAGCTTCTCAACTTGCCGTTCGGAGTCGGCAAAAAACTGTAGGTCCCTTCCATTCGTGCAAAAATGTAACACGCACACACAAATGGTTGCGAGGAGCAGGCCCAGGTTCACCTCGAGCTGTAGCGCCAACTAAGTAAGAACCCGTTTTTGCCTTTTTGGTGCACGTTCGCCTGAAGAAGTCCACTGTTTTAATCGTTCTTTCATTCCTGGTGTGTAGTGGTGTATCCAGAATTCATCAACTGTTACGAACCGTCGCACAGTGTGCAATTTTGCCAATCTAGGCGAGCAAAATTGATTTTTCGAAATACTAAATTTGTTTACAAACACTTGATATTCTTTTAACAAAATAGTTCTTCTATAAAGCCCAAAAAGAATTTCTTGAAATAATCGTGTTGGAGCAACGGTATACTATCGCGAAGTTGACGTTAAATGCTATGCATAAATCCACAAGAATCACATGCTAATCAATCGCTGCATTTCATTTGTGATGTCTAGCGTTTTAAATGTTCTTTTATTATTTTGTTCAGTTCATATACATTGTGTAACGGGTCTTACTTCTTCTAAATAATATATTAATAGTCAGCATTGCCCTGTTGAATGTGTGAGTAAATTATCGCGAAAGAAATAATAGCTTCGAAATTTCAACTAGAGTTTTACTTTATTATATAGCAGAATATAACAATCAGGGAATATACACAGTATAGCTGAACATTTTAGCTATCTAAAAAGCACAAAATATTTTGCGAAAATTTGCGAAAGAATAAGTAGTGAAAATAATTGTAAATGGCTTCTGAAATTTCATATCAGATCATTTTCGATGTTTGGTGTACAAACTCGAGCTCCAATAGATTCAATGCCATAATTTATAATGTTTTGCGAGCTTTGGACAATTTACCACTACCTTATGAAGCATCAGAAAGCATTAAAATTACAATAAGAGGTGTGTGTCAACAAATTGAAGTAAAATCGGTCGCTTTTTGGCTTCAGAGAAACATTCAGTATTCAAATATTGTGACTGATACATACCTAGTTCTTCTCACAATTGTTCAAAATATAAACTTGGAAAGCTACAAATGTAGTTTGATACTTGTAATTATTATTGATCTAAGAAACGAAAATACCTTCTCCAAAACAGAAGTCAAGAAAACTGGTTTTGGCCACCGAAATAAAACTAAGAAACTAGAGGAAAAAAGATCTGGCTGTGATTTAAAAGGAACTGTCTGTTTCTTCTCCTAAAAGGGGTACGAGCTTAAAATTAGCCCACCAGTCTTTTTGCCGGAAGCCAGCAGAATTATCTGCAGATCAAGAGTTTGCCTTAATAGTTGATGCTAATCTCTCAACGCATCAATATAAAATCGTGCGTCTACCAGCCAGAACTTAAAATTGTAATTTCTATCCTTACTTATACTTACTATTCCTTACTATTCTTGCTTACTTACGTACGTACTTCAGTTATATGTAAATCTGTTACACGTTTATTATTTTGCTTCTATGTATGTATATGTTTTTAATTGTTTAAACTTGTTTCATTAACAAAAAAAAGTGTTTAAATTATGTCGGTATAAAGTTATAACTACACAAAGTAACAAAAGTTTTAATATTACACCCGCAATAATTTTGCTCGCCTAGATTGCCAAAATTGCACACTGTGCGTCGTAAAATCGCACTTGAATTACGCTTGAAGAGTTCCAAATTCTGCTTTGAAAACTTCAACCGAATCCGTTTTTGACCAATCGTCAGCAAATGCGGTAACCATCTTGCTAATAATTTTTTCATGCCGAAATGGTCATGCAGGATTCGAATGATGCTATCATTTGAAATGGCTACACTGAGAAAAAAACTAAACCCATTCGTGTTTAAACTAAACACAAATAAATATGATTTGGCGCCAAAATGATTTTTGTTTAATTTAAACATGAATAATTTTGTCATTTTTAATCATAATTTTAGATAGATTTTGATAGAATCTACTTGTTTTCTATTTGAAATAAACATATTCAACGTAAATTTTATAAACAGATGCTTATTTGAATCAAAATGATTTCTATTTCAGACTAACAGAATCAAAATTAAGAAAATTAAATAGAAATCTGTTTAACTTGATATTAAAATATTTAAATTTCTTAAATAGGTATCTTTTTAATTCTAAGGGAATTCTATTTGGGAAAAATAAATAGAAATCACTTTAAATTAAAATCTGTAATACTTTAAATATATACATACATACATATGTATATGTATATATGTAATATATATTTTTTTAATTTTGTTGATTTATTTGGTTTACACCTTATACAAAATTCGTGCCCATTTTTTGAACTCAAGAAAGAACTGGATCCTGGAAAAAAAGGTTCTTATATGCGACATAAAAAAACAGAGTTTCTTTTAATATAACTGATTTTATTAATTTTTTACAAAAACTTATTTCTTAAGTAACATCTTCCGTTATCAATTTGATACAAATGTAAGGTAGGACTTGTAAAATATGAAGCATCGAGTATGCTAAATTTGTTCTTCCTTCAGCATCTCCGAAACGAGCTGTTGGAGTAATCACAGTATTAAGCAAGCTGGAAGCTATGTAATCAACACAATCTGCAAATAATACCTAAATGTCAAAAGACAAAACATATACGTTTGATTGAACACGGAGCTACATACCTTTGTTTGAGATTTGCTTACAAGATGCAAATTGTTCCCTCGATTTCGCGTATTTTATGTTCTGGCCGTAATATTCCAAAATTCTGTTTGTTGCACTTGTTAGTTTTAATTCGAACTACAATTATTGAACAAATACATACTACTAAAAATTTCACACATACATAGTTAATAGTTAAGCACAACTTATTCAAGTTCACATTCCACTGGTGTATATTTGAAACTGAATAAAGCAATAACAAATTATGGTACATTTACAAGTCATGTTACATTCAAACACGTTTATAGTCAAATTAAACATACATCTGTTCGAATAATTCATTTCCAAACGTTTTCAATATAATTCTGTTTAAAACAAGCTCATTTATGTTTTCTCAACCATAAACTTATTTGAGTCAAACATAGTCCTATTTTAAATGATCTTGTATTCGTTTTTGAAACGAAATTTTACTTAACTTGCTTATGGTTAGATCAAATAGAAATCCGTTTGAATATTTCAATACAAACTGATTTTAATAGAATTGTATTTAAAGTAAACTCTTTCATATTTTATGGATAATATCAAACATGAACTAATTTAAGTTAACAAATATGTATTTAAAATATTTGTTAATTCAACACCAAACATGTATTTATTTGATTAAACCAAAATTTAGTTTACATCTTTCATTTAAGCGACATGTTAAACATGCTTCTATTTGATTTTTTTATTGTAAATTTCTCTCAGTGTACTGTCTCAGCTATCTCACGAACCTTGAGTTGCGATCGTCCAACACAATATCTTGGATTTTTTGACCATTTCTTCCATTGTACGTCCTGGTCGCTCAGTGTCTTTTAAGCTGGTACGAAATTCAGTGAACCACTTTTGTACCATCCCATGCGACAGAGCAGAGTCTCCATAATATTTTTAAAGTCTTATCTTCAGTCTCCTTAATGGTTTTACCGCGCAAAAAGTAGTGTTTTATCAAAAAAAGAAACTCATTTTTTTCCATTTTGAACAAATAACACAAACCAAAGTTCTTTCGATCACTGTAAAAAAATCAATATTTGACAGATCTGTCTAATTTTTTTGTTTTTTTTTTCTATGCCCAGAAAGAAACAAAGATGGCGGGAAAAAAACTCAATGCGATCCGAGCGCCATTTTGCATCAAAGTCACTGACTTATCGAATAGCCCTCGTATTAATAAGTTCAATTGGCAGAAGTCTAGCTTTTTGGTAAAATTTGTTGTCAATATGTTAACGCAATCACTTACATATAGGTATATAGCAGGACAACTTCAGCTGGTGCTTAGCAGTTAGTAGAAAAATACCAGTTGAGTTACCTACTTTCAGGAGCTTTATATTTATCCAATATTCCGTTCCTCCACATGGCCTTAGTTATGGTTGGTTGGTTTGTGAGGGTGAGGAAAGAGAATTTTCCTCTTCACGTAGGCCACGAGTCGGGCCCGTCGGGCTCCCCTCTGGAAACTGTGCTGGGAAAGAGAAGGTTTGGGGTTTGTGCAGTAGAATGAAAAGGTTAGAAGGAAATATGTGGATTCCCAGGTGATTGTGACTTATTGAGCATAAAGCCGGACAATCGCAGAGGAAGTGTTTGATACTTTCGTCCTCTTCTTCGCAACCCGGGCAGGTGCTGTGCTGCACCAGTCCCAGTCGGTTTGCATGTTTGTTCAAGTTGATGTGTCCCATATATAGGCCAATCATCAGTTCTATTTGTGCACTGCCCAAATTCAGTACTTTCCTTGCCCGCTGTGGGTTTCGATTTTCCATCATTTCTTTAGCAGCCTTGCATATTCTGATTTGATTCCACATTTGTGAGTGGCGTTTTGCAGAAGTCAGGCTATAAGCAGTTTTCACTTCGTGTACTGCCGTACCTATAGTATTAACTGTGAAGTTTTCCACGTCTCCGCCCCTCTCGTTCCCCGGTATGTTGTTGTGGACATGTACCCAGAGCAGGCTCCCCATGCAGAATCTTGCAGGGGTGTTGGGTGAGTTTTTCTTTGCATTCCTTTACTAATCTAGAATTAGTAGGTCTGTTTGGTGTGTTTTTTTTGTGATCAAAATGGGACATCTGTCAAATAGTTAATAATTTGAAAACTATTTTTCTTTTATTTTACTAGCAAATATGATTGACATTTCACGAATTGTCAGATGGCTGTTTGATAAATGTCCCTCGGTGACGCCTTGGATGAAAGTGTAGCACGATATCACAAAAGGGGACATTTTTGAGACTCTCATTAAATTTATTCACACCTCATCCGACTCTCTCTTCTCTTAATTTTTGACAGATTAAGTAATTTTACGTAAAATTACCGGACACCAAACAGACCTAGTTTGAGGGTTTGCAAGTGCTTAAGTGTGGCTTGACTGTCCAAGCAGATGCGGGCGCAAATATCTTAGCATGAGCGCCTGGAGTCACCAAGGGTTCTGAATGAATGGATATATTTATTAGAGGATCTGGACAGTGTACACCAGCTCCCGATTCTCCGTTGTGTGATCCATCCGTGTTTATTACTACCCCTCTTAGTTCAGCAATCACTCTGCCATATTGCCATTTCTCGCGGCTAGAGAATTCGACAGCATAGTCCGTTTTGAAAAAGTATTGTTTCTCTATGAGATCATTTGGGTTGCTGATAAGCCCATTTGATTCTGAAACGTCTTTTCAAATGGCTCTGTGTCCCGTGAGCCTCTCGTCTTCAAAGTGACCCTGATTGCAGAAAGCCCCGCTGTTCTTTTGACCTCAAGTTATGTGGGTGTGCTGGATTGGGCTCCAGTTATCCCCAGACATGCGTAGCTGTTGTTCACAACTGGCCACCAAACTAACACTCCGTTGAGTAATATGGGCTTGACTACACAAGATTAGATCCACTGCACTAGTTTTAGTTTCGAACCCCACGTCTTGCCGAAAGCCCTTCGGCAGATCCTGAAGGCTCTTTTGGCTTTGTTACTTCTATTTTCCAGATTCTTTCTCCAAAGTAGCTTTTTATCATGTGCTACCGCTAAGTAGTTTACATGGTCCTTTAGGTCTAGTATCTAGTTGAAACCCCCTTGCGACGCCCGGGGGCCCTGAATTCTGGAATCTTCTTAAGTCTTTTAAGAAGGTCTTTTCTGGGTTAACTCTTAGTCCACAGCTATCTGCCCAGGTTTTGGTGAGCTGCAGAGCGGTCTGCATTAGTTCACCTAGTATGTTAATGTGTTTGTCTCTCGTTAGCAAGGCGAGGTGATTGGCGTATAGTATAGTATAAATTTAAAACCTACAGTTGCAAGGATATTTAGGAGTTCGTCTAAGACCAGTATATATAAGATAGAAGATAATATTTCCCAGCAGGTGGAAATTTAATTTATCTTTACATAAAAGAACAAAATATTTTGAATGTGTCCTTTTCAAAGGATTGTATATATTTTGAAAAGTACTTTGTTAAGTAATTTCTTCTATTTTTTCTTAAAAACAAAAGACAAAAAACAATTTTCGATTGCCCCTAATTGTTCAGCTGACCTGGATTATCTTCGGTGTTGTTTGAAAGGTAAACAGAACAGTAAAAAATTAATTTGTTGACTGCATGAAATAATGCTGCGTTTGGAGTGAGTGTACTAACAGATACTAAATAAGGAAAAGTGAATAACTATTTAATACAAATAGTTGTCGTATGTAACAAGAACCGCTCTGCGATAACAAATCTTAATCCCTTTTTAAGCATATTAAGCGTTGGCATGTTTTAATTTGTGTTGTACATAATTACATGAGTATGTATTTGAAAAATGTATAATTTATAATTGTTTTTTCTAGTAACTCGACTGCGGGAGCATTGGGATGATACATCACAGGTGGTTTTGCAACGTTCAGCACAACTCAAAAATATGCTTGGTGATTCGCAAAGGTATATTACAACTGTTTGTTTGCATTGAAAACGATTTAACACTTTTTTTTGAACTTTTGATTGTTAGATACGAAGCTAAGAGATTAGAAATAGAAAAATGGTTAGCACGAATGGAAAACCGAGCTGAACGCATGGGAGCTGTAGCAACTACTGCCGATGTCTTAGAAGCACAGCAAAAAGAACAAAAAGTAGATATACGAACAACAATAATATAATAACAACAGAGATCATGATGTTTCTTTTAATTTCAGTCATTCCATGCCGAATTGCATCAGAATAAGCAGCAAATTGAGTTGTTTAATACTCTCACTCAAAAGTTGATTGCTGTTTATCCATCTGATGATACATCGAGAATAAAGAAAATGACAGAATCAGTGAATGTCAGGTAAAGCTATGAAATAGATTTAGATCTTTGTTATGTACAGATAATAATTAGCAAAAATGGGCGGTTCTATACATACAATCCACATTTGAAATATGTATAATAATTCTGTACAGATGCATGCAACTTGAGGTTTGCATACATTTTTTTTAAATACATAATTATGTTTAAGAGATTTAAAGACAAGCAAGACTTTGTTTTCCATTTTTAACATTTTTGTGAAAGAATTCGTGAGGCATTGATGGAAGACGATATCGGCAGTCATGCTGTTTCCTTTACTTTAATATAAGTCCTTAAATCAATTCAATTCTTTTTCTTTATAAATATTATTTAAAAAAGTAGGAAAATGCCCCGTCAGGTCTGCTCATTGAATGTCGCATTATTAATATTTTTTATTTTATTATATTATTTAAGTAAATTGCAATTTAATTTAAAAAAAAAAAACTATAGCACTAGCTTTCAAGGCTTTCGTCTACTGAGTATGTACAGCTGTGTTCGATAAAATAGCAGTGCGTTTTTAAAATCTCTGTATTTTGCCTTATAAGTCGAACTTTGCTTTTAGAAATCCTTATTTCACAAAATGTCCAAAATTTCCAAAATAACAAACCAGCGAAATGATGATACAAGTTCTCATTACTTTTCCAGTGCAAAAAAAATATCGAACTTTTAACCGGCTAAATCAGAATGTTCTTTGAGATAGCAGTGTAGTAAGTTCTTCGTTGAATTCGAACGTTAAATTGAATTTGTTTAGTACTTTGCACTTATTTAAATTAAAGTTAGGTTATTCGTTATAATTTTTTTAAAATAATAAGAAAAAAAAATAGATTGTTTTATGCACAAAAAGGGTCGAGAAAACACGTCTAAATTGAAAGCAAAAATTCCGAGAAAAGTTCCCCTTTGGACAAAAAAATCATAGGGTCTTCCTCATATAATGATCACTGTCAAATTGGAGAAATATTCTCTGAACCGATGAGTCCAAAGCAAAAATATTTGGCTCTAGTGGAGCTAGGAAATATGTCAGAAGACCGGCTAATGCAGAATACCAGCCTCAGTATACTCCACTAACTATTAAGATTGGAGGTGTCTGAATGATGATTTTGGAATGTTTCTCCTATAATGGAGTTGGTTCATTATTTTGGATAAAAAAAAATTACCCAATTCGTTTCTACTAAAATTCTTCAAAATGTTATACTGCCGTATGCTGAAGAGGAAATGCCTCTTAAGTGGGCATTTATGCAGAATAACGATCCGAATCATTCAGCGTAAGCAACAAAAAATTGATTTGAGAAGAATAAAGTCGATGTAATGTCATAGTCACCTCAATCACCAGATTTAAATCATAAATAAATAAAAAAAAACCGTGAAGTTAGCTGAAGAAATATTAAGAATTTTTGGGAAGTGGAACAATGAAAAATATGGGAGACTATTATATTGAAAAGATACCAGAGTTTAATAATTTATATGCCACGCCAGTGCGAGGCTATTTAAAAAAATAATGTATAGACAACAAAATATTGAAGTAAGTCACATTCGAAGCCGAAACTGAAACATTTTACGGTTTCGTATTTCTTTTTCAGCACTGCTATTTCATCATTTTAAGACTTTTTTTTAAACGAATTACAATGTCAGTTATAATTTTTTTTATAAATCTTGGATTATACATAATGTATATTTGATAAATTAATGAAGTATATTTTCAAAAGCACTTTCAAATGGACATCATTATTCTCTGTGAATAGGTGCAAAGGCACAATTGAAGACATGAAAAAGGTCTAAATCAGACGTATTTTAGTTCATTTACATTTGATTCTATATTCTCTGGCTTACATCAAATCCCAACTTAAATGTTCTTTGAACATCAACTTCCGATATGTATCACAAAAGAGATCATTGTATATTTATGAAATTGTTTGTCAACTAAAGCATCTCGAAGACCGAAACTGAACCGTCTAACACTGCTTATTATGCAAATCCCGCATTTTATGCTTGTTAAATTTTTGTTTCATTTTGAAACAACAAGCTATGTAGCATTTGGACCTACTGTACGTAGGTACCCCACTTCAGAGGTGCAATGCAAAACTTAACTAATACTCGAATTGTAGTCAACTTGATTTAGCGTGTAAGCGTTAATAGTTGTACGTACAGTAGCGAGCATAGAAAGTGCAACACGAAAAAACCCACATCTCTATTCATTTCTTCCTTTTTTGTCAATGAAAAAAATCAATAAAATAAAAAGTGTTTTCCATAAATTTTTTATCAACTTGTAGACAATAAAACAAGATATAGAACCATTTGATATACATAGGTACAGAATTCGAGCAAATTAGAATTTCCAAGAAAGTGTTGAAAAAAAAACCATATATTTTCTTGCAGTAGATGGCAAGCTATTTAAATATTTATTTTTTGTTTATGGTCATACAACTTGTACATTTTGGAATTCTGAGGCAAGAGCATTTACATTTTTAAAATTTTAGTTATATATTAATACTTTGTAGCGCCTCCTTTATTTTGTATGGTCTCCTTAATTCGCTAAGGACTTGAATCCACTAAATTTGAAGATGTTACGTGGATATTTCCTTCTCCCCCAGCGAACACACACAAATGCTTCCGAGAAGCAAGCCCTGGTTCACCCCGAATTGTTGCGCCACCTAAAGAAGAAGTCTTGGATTTGGCTAAAATTCGCTGTTGAATATTTTGTAGTATTTCGATTTTTGAGGTATTGAATAATATGTTTATAGTGTAAAATACTATGAGGAACAAAGACAAGTACTATAAGTTGTCAAGAAGGTTTGACTCGTCAACTGTAAAAGACCACGTTCGTTAAGAGATAAGAAATAAGTTGAAAAATATTTGATTGATTTTATATTCCTTTTTTGTGTTTAATCTAAATTCAATTTGTATTTAAATTATTTCCAGATATGCCAATTTAAATAATGGTGTTATCAATCGAGGCAAACAACTCCATGCCGCTCTTCATAGTTTGCAGTCGTTCGATCGTACAATGGATCAGGTAAATTAAATATCTGAAGTACATAAAATAAGATTCTTCTAACACGAATGAATTTCAGTTTTTGGCTTTTCTTTCGGAATCGGAATCATTGGTGGAAAGCGCTGAATCCGATATTGACCGGAATCCTCTAATGTTTAGAGTAAGTACTATATACACATTCATTAAAATATCTTAAAAACTAGTACAAGATTATAAAGTGGTTGAAGAAACTAAGATTCAAAAGTGGTATTAAATGAAAATTAAATGGAAAAAAAAATTAAGTAATAATAGTAATGAAAGTAATGAGAATAATAGCAATGATAGAAAATGATAAAAAATATGTATGTAGTTAAAAACAAAATTGTAAATAGGATATTGAGGGTGAACTAGTTATGAGCAGATATTTCATAAGTAGAGATTTAAACTGATTTGCGTTTCTGGTTCTTCTTAATGTGGATGGGGAGGGAGTTCCAGCATAAATAAAAAATTGTCTTTCGGATGTCAGACACATGTATCTTGGCATTAGTTCATTGGGAAGAAGGGGAAGGAAGCTTGTTAAAAACATACAATCTTAAATAATCAATTAAGTAATTATTAAATAATAGTGTTCATTCTGTAACCTTAAGAGTTACTGAGGAATGACACCTGAATTTATATTTTTAACAAAATTTAAAACAAAATTCAAAATCTGATGTGGGGTGACAATCAGTTGAACATCTATCTATATCTATCTATCTCCTATCTATACAGCACTGGCAAGCTAATTAGCACACCCCTATGAAAATTCAAACTTATGTTTTTTTCTGCAATTTCTTTTATTTATAAGCGAACAAATGCTTAAGAGTTTAATACATGCATCAATGACAAAACTTATTCGAGAAAAAAATATATCGTTTTGCAATACGATTCCGTGCTATATAAGATTAACCGTAAGTGTTTGTGTTTTACAGTGGCATTTTAATTATCACACTCAAGCATTCAAGTAAATCCAATTCTGTGATCAGAGCTAATTTTTTGGGAATCTCCCTTAGTTGTCCATTATTTTTTTAAGATTTGAGAATAAATATGGAAAAAAAAGAGTTCAATTAAGGCAGAAAGATGTCAGATTCCGAATTTGCACCAAAAAGAGCAGAACATATCCGAAATTGCAAGATTAATCGGCTTTTCACAAAAAAAAAAGTACAGAATGCACCTAAGCATTACCATTAACGTGGGATTTTTGCAAATCAGAAACAATCCAGGTTAAAAAAGACCGAAAAACATGAGAAAAGTCCGATAGTCAGGCACCCCTTCGCCACTTCAATGAAAATAAGAGCTCAAATGCACCAAAATTGCTGTCTGAATATATCAGCTAGGACTGTTAGAGCTCGGCTTTGGCAAAATAATATTCGAGGATGTCAGAGTCTCAAAAAACCGAAGGTTTCATAGTCTAATCGAAGACAACGCCTGGATTTCGGAAAATGCCATATCTTCAAAAATTAGTTTCTCTGGAATTCTGTCATCTGGAGTGATGAATCCAAATTTAATCTGTATGGAACCGATGGCAGAACCTTCGTACGACATCCTCACAACAAGGATTTGGACCCAAAATACACTACGAAGTCGGTTAAGTATGGAGGTGACAGCGTGATGTTATGGTGCTGCTTTACCGCGAATACTGTTGGGCCAATAGTCCAAGTTAAACGAAAAATGAATGGGCTTATGTACCAGAGCATATTGGCCAACAAATTGGTACCCTTTTATGATGATTTTCCACTTGTAACATATCGGCAAATTGTGTTTCAGCAAGACAATGCCCCATGCCATACGTCCAGCACAGTTAAGGAGTGGTTTGATACGAACGATGTTACCACTCTAACTTGGCCCCACAAAGCGCGGATATTAATCCAATAGAAAATTTATGGGTCATCGGCAAACGACATGTAATGGCATTAAAACCAACAACGGTAAACGCGTTATGGACCGCTTTTCGGGAAGAATGGTACAAAATTCCTCCTGAAGTCTGTGCTGACCTAATGGCGTCATTAAGTATGCTGCCAAAATCACATTTAAATAACTTTTAAGTTGTTCTCACTATTTTTCATGCTGTCTAAGTATCATTTTAGAGAGCCGCTGCCTCACATAATAACACGACCACAAAGCATTGATCTTGATTATTGTTTTTTTTTCTCGAAATTATAGTTACATTTTCTACTTTTATTTTTAATTTTTCGTAAAATATAATAATGTGATCAAATAAAACTAAATATTTGTATTTGGAATGCGTTAATGGACTTTTTTAATACATTTTGTCGCCAGAAAAAAAATTTCAATGTGTGTGCTAATTAGCTTGTCACCGCTGTATAATTAAATTGCTAGCGCAAGAGCTTGTGATTCCTCTTGAGAGTTTATTTCTGCACCGATTTCAATGATTATAACACTGATCAAAAGCTTATTAACTGAAATTTGTTCATCAGTATAAATTTTTTTGAAAAAGTGCCTATGAATAAAGCTATTACGAAAAAACATTATTACCTATACCTACAGTCATAGGGTTTCTACATGCGAGATTCCTCGCACTGGTACACTAGTTATTAATGATTTCACTTCAGAGGTAATCTTCTGTGTTCTATATCTATAAAAATAAAACATTGTTTGTATGTATGCTATAGACTCCGAAATCAGCGAACCGATTGAGTTCAAATCTTTGGGGAAATCTTCGGTCCTGAGAGTGTTTCTGTTGAGTTTGGTTAAAATCGGTCTGCTACGTGTTGAGCATGTGGCAGACAGGGGGTAAAAATAATTTTTTTTTGTCATTACAAAGCTCCTAAATCGCTTATCGGATTGAAAAAAACAAAAAAATTGTTGGATTTAGTAAATTTTTCACTTGAGCTATAAATCATTCTTCTGCGTTGTTTTGAAGCTGAGCTATGCTCAAAACAATTCATTAAATCATCGGCAACAATTTTTCATCTATGGAAACCCCGGCCAACAGTCATGCTCATGCAGCAGTGGGTGACGTAAAAGTGCGAGTAATATGTATTCGCTGCCAATTCGGCGTCGACTATTTTTGTTCCCCAGGGGAAAAGTTGTAACTGCTTCTATGGTAAGTGCATATTTCTTGAAAGAGAATATTGAAAATGTAAGATCTTGCCAACAAGTAACGCGCCAAGTAAGCAAAGGTGTAGCGCATCGAAAATCTTATTTTAAATACTATTGAAATTGTACATCAATGCCATTACTTATTTGCTTACCAGTCGTTAAATTTGTAAGAAGTTTTTTTTCTCAAAAACATTCCTGGAATAGAATACAGTTATTCGACTTAGACAAATCCAATCATGACCAACTCCGTCAGGAATTTTTTCGATGTTGCATTATTTCAAGTTTGTTATTGAGCGGTGCCAGTACTTTTCAGTATGCGCGACAGAAAATGGGTCTATAATTTGATATACAACTCTTATTGCCTTTTTTCAAAAGAGATATAATCTCAGCGCATTTAAGGTGCTGAGGGAACCAGCCGCTTATAACACTTAGATTGAACAAGTAACTTAACACGTCAACCACATACTCGCTTGAGATACCATCACATGTGCAAGAATTTTTATTTTTTAAAGATAATATACATAGCAGAGTTGTAAAAGAATGCAATCATTTTGAAATGCATTCTTTAATGAATTCAATTTTTTGATTGCATTCATTGACTTCAATTTCAGACTTCGAAAAAAATTAATGCAATCACCATTCATTAAGCATTCAAAAGATAGCATTCTTTTTTTGTACCATTCAATTGAATGCAATCAATGAATGCTATCCCTTGTGACATTTCTATTCATTTGAAGTCTTTTGCATTCTTTTCGATTCTTTTGGATCGATTTTAATTATTAATTTGGTACTGAATACAAAAAAAGGTACTGAAAAGTACTTAAAAAGTACTATAGGGTCATAAAAAAGTACTAAAAAACTAGAAAAGTCAGTATTCAGAGTAGTTCACTCTTACATAGAATTTGTGGTGAGACTTCATTACAATTTAAATTTCAAAATTCTTTAGGCCGTAGGTGATCGGGTTTGAATTATCTCTTATTTTGCTGTGAATAATTATTTTTAAGTATATTCCTTTACATAAATGTGGTCATCAAAGAATAAATCTATTAAGTTTGTGGTGACATCTTTCGGGAGAAGTTGTAATATGACATCACCTTGACCTCGCCGGCACCAGCACTGCCAGAAGAAAGTGTGTTTTGAAGTGCGGTGCGATGCGTTGCTAACATGCAGCTACTATATGGAGTCGTTTTCAACGCATACAACTTGCATTATAACAAACGAAATACAATTCGATACGAGTACGACTCGAAGTGAGATACGAGGTATGACTTGCATAATTGGGGTGATTATTTCTTTGTTGACTAACTATTTCGTTAGATGTATTTCTTCAAATTAGGGTGAAACTTTCAAATCACTATAAATACATATGTACTTTGATGTTTTTATGAGTTGAGAAGTAAGAAGTGATACCCGTACGGAGACTTTTTGGACTCAGTGTACATATTTCGACAGTCAAAGATTATTAAATATATTATTTTTTTTTCATTTTTAATGGGGATCAGTTGAGAACCCTCTTTTTTGTATCTTCTGGTATATCGCTACTTTCAAGGATTCCAAGAAAACAATTTTTTTTTTTTCAATTTTTGTGTTAAAATTTTGGGTTAGTTGGTATTGAGTCATAGAGATAACAGGAAAACTGCCGCTGCTGAGAAAAAGTGTTTGTTGATAAGATTCTGGTACGGAACCTCGATTGCCTGAGCCTGTATCGCTCTTCACTGCTCTTTTTGTTTGGTGATGCGTTGCGATCACATGCCACGAATTCACGAAGATTTTGAATAAGTTCTTGTATAAACAGTTTGTTATGAGCAATGAATCTAATATCTCGAAAAATCCTAAGGGTTTCTGGACATTTTTGAACAGTAAAAGAAAACTTAATGGTATACTACAGAATATGGAATTCGAAGGATCTGTCTCATGTAGCACTGAAACAACTTGTGAGCTCTTTGCTAAGTTTTTTGAATCAGTTTTTGTTGATCACTCGAGCCTTAGTGTGTCTTTTGAAGACAATACGAATATACTTAATTGTAATACTTGTTTAGGATCACTTTATCTGTCGACTGATGATGTCTTACAGGGCATACAATATTTGAATAATTCCCAAAGTGCAGGACCTGATCGCATTCCAGTTCATCTGATTAAACAATGCAATTTATCCCTGTGCATTCCTTTAAAATTAATTTTCAATTTATCTTTAAGCTCTGGGACCTTTTTGGATGAGTGGAAAATTTCATTTATAACCCCCATATTTAAAGCTGGATCTCGACAAAAAGTTCATAATTACCGTGGGATTTCCAAATTGTAGGCTATTCCTAAATTATTTGAATCAATTGTTACTAAAAAATTGTATTTTTCTATTAAAGAGCAAATATCATTGCAACAACATGGATTTGTATCTGGTAGATCCACATTGACAAACTTGACGCTGCTTACAAAATATCTCTTTAACTCTCTGGAGTCAGGATATCAAGTTGACGTTATTTTTACCGACTTCAAGAAAGCTTTTGACACAGTATGTCATAGTATCCTGATAAGTAAATTAAGATCATTTGGCATTCATTCGATGCTTCTTAAGTGGATTTCGAGTTACCTTTCGAATAGAAAGCAGTATGTAAAAATTGGTTCTTCTCAGTCTAGACTCATTGAGGTCTTATCAGGTGTCCCTCAAGGTAGCCACTTAGGACCTCTGCTATTTAATATTTTTATTAATGAGATACCTTCATTGCTTAACCATGCTACCTGCTTGATGTATGCCGATGACCTAAAAATCTTTTTGCGTATTAAAAATATTTATGATTGTGAAAGTATTCAAAATGATTTGAACACAATTGTTGATTGGTGTGAGCGTAATCGACTTACCTTAAATATAAATAAATGTCATTCTTTTTCTGTGTACCGTGTATTAGTCCCTGTTGTTAATGACTATACAATTTCCGGAACCCCTCTTTCCCGTAAATCTGAAATTAAAGATCTTGGTGTGATTTTTGACGTAAAACTTACCTTTTCGTTTCACATAGATTATGTTGTTGCCAAAGCAAATTCGATGCTTGGTTTTCTGAAACGAGCATGTACTGAATTCTCAAATCCCTATGCTCTTAAATCTGTTTATATGTCTCTTGTACGTCCTTTTCTTGAATATTGCTCTATTGTCTGGTGTCCAATATATGTTAATTCACAAACTCGACTAGAAAGAGTACAAAAGTCTTTTACTAGATTTGTTGTAAAGCAAATGAAATGGAACCTAGACAGATCGCCGTCCTATTCAACAAGATGTGCTTTGATTGGATTAGATACTTTAGAGAAAAGACGAAATGTTCACTGTTTACTGTTTATTCATGATGTTTTTTCGTATCGTATAATTTGTCCAGATATCCTTCGTGAGTTGAAATTATATTTTTTATTATTTTTTTTGTATTTATGTAGTATAATATTATACCATTTGTGTGTTATTAATGTTGCTTTTTTTTTTATTTATTTATTTTTTTTTTTATAGTTGTAATTTAAATATAAATTGGATCTTGAATGTAATATTATTCTGAATCTGTTAGAGTTAAACTCGGTAGATAATAAAGAGAGATTATTATTATTATTATTAAGATTTCTTATCAATTCTGATATTCAAATTCAACTTGTTGCTCGTTTTTCTGCCTTCCAAAAATCGTTCATGTTACTTAAAATTCCAAGCATTGCGTGTAATTTAATAACAGCTGTCTCTACACGTGAATAATTTGAGTGATGAACGAAGTGTCACAAAACAAATGTCAGATGTCAACCGATAGCGCTTAAATTTGGATGGTTTCTTCAGTACTACTCGTAGTTTAAGAGATATGGTTATTGTCGCAGTGTGTAAAAGAAGAAACCGTTAGCGTTCATAGTTTTCTATGGAATCCTAAAAAACGAATGTTCCATTACAACTGGCCACAATCTTGCATTGTGTTCTGTTCACATAGATCAAAGTGCTTACTCTAATGAATTTCCTATTTCCAACCCTTAATCAAAGAATGCCATTAATACTATCTTTTATTTAAGTACAGATAAGTGGAATCTCTTTCGTTTCATTTGAATTTTTTTTTTCAAGTGATATCAATACATCTACGATGTGAAACCGAACAACAAACATCTGTAGCACTTAAGTGAGCTGTATCATGACCGCTTGACCCATAAGTGGAAATAGGGTTGAATGAAAAAAAAAATCTATTAATAACGTAATCATATACTCATAGATCAGATTTTCTTAATAAAGTTCATGATGTATGTACGTGTGTGAACAATTAAATTATTACATGAGATGTTTGATAACTGTTCAGAGATACACTACCGCTCATAAGTAAAGGGCGATCCAATTCGAGTTGCCGAATCCGATCATCGGATTTTTTTCGTTTTGTTATTAATCGAAAATGTTGCTTATTTCATTATTTATGAAATATGATATCCATCATCTGGACTTCCGACAAAAGTCGATAATTTTGAGATAGTTTTTGGTGACTTTTTTATAATTAAATTTCGGGCGGCTATAAAATGCCCCGAAGGGAGCCACAGGTTAGGTTAGGTTATGTTGAGAGGGGTGTGTGATTGAGCGAGCAATCATTTCCACTCGGAGACCCGAAGGTCCATTGTGAATGCCCTCATAGTTTGGGAGTAAATCCTATTTTTACTAATTCGTAAACCAGTTTGTGCTCTTGATGAATCCAGGAATCTATGACCTAAGGTACGGAGGCGTCGTTCTTGGAGGGCGGGACAGTGGCAGAGCAGATGTTGGATCGATTCGCTTTCTTCCTCGTCTCCGCAGCTTCTACAGATATCGTTGGACTCAGGTTGCCATTTGCTTGTCATGTGACCTATGGCACAGTGTCCTGTGATTATTCCGGTGATTAAGCGTATGGAGGATAGTTTTCGATAGCTGCTGGACAAATAATGCTGCGAGCATATGAAACTCGAATTGGATCACCCTTTATTTGCCCACACCTGATTTTTGTCATTTCCGGTAGAGATAGGAAAATCCAAAATGTAAGATAATTTTTAAATTGCTGGATATGATATTCCAACTACATAAGTCAACTTCAGTATTTTAAGTGTTCCTTACCCAAAACGGAGTTTTTCTCAGAGACCACTTGACGTAAACTATTGAAATTTGGAACAGTTGTAGCAATTAGTGGCTCAAACACAGACCTTAACCTGAAAGTTGATTTTCGACTTTGTGGAGTTAAACGAGAAGTCAAAAAAAATATAATAAATTTTAAGGATCGTGTGGGATGTCATATTAAAGCTCGTTAACCCGTTTCATGCCAAATGGCATACATTTTTTTACTGATTTCAATCGTTTGCTTTGCGTTTTAGTGAGTCAACCAACCAATGCTTTCTAAGAAACACGTTCTATCGTAATTTGCCCTTTCCGAATCCGGTGTCAAAATTGTTCTATCTGCCGCCATTTTTGAAATATGGCAGCTGAAAGCAGAAAACATGTGAAATTTTAATTGATTCTTTCCAAACAATCCTAAATTTTAACATAAACCACCTACGATAGGGGGCTAATACTTCGTATCTGGTGGCATAATCGATTTTTCTAAAAGATCGGACCGATGAAGTAAGGATATTCAATATGGCGGATTTAAGATTGAAGTGGCGGCCATAACGACGCCAAAAATGACGATTTTCACAAAGTCAACCGATTCGGACCAAATTTGGTACAAAGGGGCTTTGGGGTCGCTGATCACGAATCTTAAGTCAGATTTACAAAATCAAAGATGGTTGATTGACTTACTAAAAAGCAAACGATTGAAAACAGTAAAATAATGTATGCCATTTGGCATGAAACGGGTTAAGGGAAGACGGTGCTCTTCCGACCCTTCTTTGTACTTTTTGGCGTCAATGCTTCCAGAAATAAAAACCATTTCTGTTTTCAGATTTCCAATGAAAGCTGCCCACACCATAACTCCCACTCCTCCTAAAGTCCTGCGTAACATGATTTTTTTTTCCTTTCTGAGATCATGCCAATAGTACTTGAAGGCGTCGGCGTCGGGGCCGTCCGAGTAAATTTTTTCTCATCACCGAATATCACATGAGGCCACATTTCACTGTGTTGGAGGCGTGTTTCAGGGAATTCAATGCGTGCTTCCATATGTCGCTGTTTGAGTGATGGTTTGCAAAAGCACTTTTGATACATCAAGTTGTTTGAGGCTATTGCCCATTTTCTAATGAGCCTAGAATCGCAGTCCAAATTAAAACGTCGAACCATTTGGGACGAAGAAGCTCCTGTTTTGGACATTTCACATAGAACGGCTCGTTTTACCGTCAGCGAAAATTTTGTTGGTCTCCCAGATCGCTCATTTCAGTAATTTTCAATACCAACTTGTAGGAAAGTCTTCACCATGAGAGCAATTTGTTTCATATCGGCAATTTGTATTTACGTCATTCCGGTAAATCGACTATTCTTTGTTTTTCAATGTCCGTTAATTATTTCGAACTTTAAAAAATTCACTTCGTAACTATTTTTTAGAATTGCTGCCACACCACGCTATACAGCTAAGCATGAGATCAAACAAAGGCTTGAGTTTATACTTCTTCGCAGACGAAATTTGGGCTTTTTTTCAGAAAATTAACTAACAGTCCAGTGGCCCTACTCTGTATTTCGTTTCGAAAGTCAATCCTATTCGAAATTGCTTTTCGTTTCGCTTTTGAATTGGTACTCTGTAACACTTTCGGAATGTAAAAAATACTACTAGATGCTTTTTTCACTCAAGAATTTTTTTTGTCGAGTCTCGATATATTTCTTATGAGATATGTCAAATAAATAAACCGAGAATAGGAGGAAAATATTGTTATGATTTTTAAATGAAGAATTTAATATAATAAGAAAGGAAAATGTTTTCTGTTGCACTTCGGATGGACGAAGAAATAAATTAAGAACGGATTGAGCGGAAAATTATACGGGACAAATCAAATATTATTGAAAAAGGTGATGAAAGGTAAAACTCGGTTGGTACCAATGATTCATATCACCATTACTTATCATTTATTATTTTAGTTTTGTTCAGAACTTTCGCATTTCGAAGGATGCTTTCTTGTATGTTTTGAATTGCTTACGAGATGAATTTCCTTCTCCTTTGGAATCCACTGGAGTTCCTGTCAATTTAAAATACCCGATGATGCATCATCAAACAGCATTGAACAGTAACATGGAGAACATAATGATGCCTACTCCAACATTGAGCAAATCACAAATAATTTAATAAATCAATAAACACAAAAAATAAAGACACAAATTCATTTAGATTTAATAATTCCTCAAAATTAATTGTCCTTTGGCTGAATCGGGATGTGCACACATTAATTGCTTGCTTATAATTATTATCATCACAAAGATTTTCACAAAAACTTGCATTTTCAGGTACTTTAAAATCCTTCCGTTAGCGAATTAGTTGTAGAAACAAATTTTCCGTTTTTCAATGCTTTTGACATTAGGAAACGAGTTACAGAGTACCAAATTTCCACTTTCGGAAATGTAAATCCGAAAGTAGTAGATTTCATTCCGCTATCGAAATAGAGAGTACAAAATATTCGTTTTCGGAAAATTTCACTTTCGAAACGAAATACAGAGTAGGGCCCCAGGTAAAAAAGCATTAATGACATTAAAGGGTTTTCGCCGAATAGGTTTTGGTTGGCAATTTGTATTTTGTCACAAAACTAATCATAAATGTTTATTACTCATTTCAAAAAAACTGAAAATTTAAGTTTGAGTCTTTTTTTCATGCATATACAAATATACATATGTACATACATACTCTAAAGACTATGTTTTGTTCGTTAGTGGAATACTGGAATACTGTTGTGTTGTCTGGTCACCATTCTATAAAAACAATAGCTTGCATATGAAAGAATTCTAATGAAATTTACACGTTATGCCCTAAGGAAATTAAATTGGTCTATAATGACTTGCCAAATTATTCTTCAAGGTGTGCTTTGATTGCTATGACCAACCAGTTTAGAGTACGGTAGAGATGCTCTTTGCCTTTCCATATCAATTCGATTGATTTGCTTTCTTTTATGGCCTTTTATGTCCCTGAAAAAATTTTGCGTAATAGAAATGAGATGTTTCATATTCCAACTCATAGAACCAATTATGGACTTAATGAACCTATTACTCGCTCTCTTATTCTTGAAGCTTTTAATAATTTATAGTATTTATAATCATATTAATTGTATACCATAGTCTTAAGTGAACTTCTTTTTGTAACCAGAAGATTTTGCTATCCGTTGGTGGTAAATAAATAAATAAATAAATATAATTTGTCACACCACTGTTTATGGTAAAAAATGTGTGCATTAAATTTTGTTAATGTCTGTGCTTTGTAATTTATTAATTCATTTACTTATTTATACAATACATGCCGTCCCGCCCGTGTACTAAAACAGTCGCGTTACTTACTAGGTAAAACGCTGCTCTAGTAATGTGGTTCTGGGTAGAAATAAGAGCCGCCAAATCCGACAAACCTGGTTGAATCACACCAAATGTTCAAAGTATGAATAAACAACGTTAAACATCAAGTATTATTGTTTTTTAATAATTTCTGAATATTCATGGCAATGATATATTTAAATGATTTTATGGCCTTTTGCTTGGTATCGGAAGATTATCTGGTGGCGAAATGACTTCTACTTACTTTTTACTTAACGGGCTCTCGGCCCGTGAAGAGTCTCTGCCACGGCAGCCTTCCATTCTCTTCGATCCCGGGCACGCTGTTTCCAGTTGTCTAGACCAAGCGCACTGGCATCCGCGGTAGCTTTGTCCTTAAACCGGAGGTTCGGTCTTCCTTGTCGTCTCGAACCTGGGGGCTGAGATTCGTTCGATTCATTCGCTCGATGTGGCCGAGCCAGTGTAGTCGACGTGTTTTGGCTTTTCGGACTACATCCACATCTTGGTACAGCTCATAGAGTTCGCGGTTATATCTTCTCCTCCATTCGCCCTCCTCGCATACGACCGAATATCCGACGAAGAATTTATCTCTTGAAAGTATTCAAAATATGCTCTGCTTTCCTGCTTATCGTCTAACACTCGGCTCCATACAGCAGAACTGGCAGGATCAATGTTTTGTAGAGCATGCATTTCGTCTTCCGAGTAAGGAGTTTTGAACCCATTTGTTTTGCCAAACCGAAGTAGCAGCGGTTTCCTAGGGTAAGTCAAAGTCTTCGTCGAATCCCCACTAAGGTGTCATTCGTGGAGTTGATGTTTTCTCTGAGCTAGGTAAGCTCCTTAACCACTTCGAAGTTACTGTTGCCAACAGTGACGTTTTGTCCTAGGCGGTCAGATGTTTCTTTGTTTGTTGACAACATGTGAATGACTGACTGAAACATCAGGACAGTACCGCGAATGGGGAAGAATTTCCAATTCCAAATATAAGAGTTTTTGAACTGTTACACGTGAGCTATGTGGTCGAGCATTGCCATGTAATATGTTAGTATCGTACCATGCCATTGCATGCACTACTTATGTCGATTTCCTCAGAAAATTGTATGGCGTTAATCCTTGCCCGCGGACGTGGTTAATGAAACAGTCACCATAACCTTTCCTAGGTGAAGAGTGAAATTGAGGATGTTTTTAGTTTTGCATATAGCATGCACTGTACATCCAACCACTGCCTAGGGCTATACACCCCCACTTTTCACCACAGGTGATTATCCGGTGCAAAAATTCTTTAATTCGAGCCTACCTTTTCCGTCTTTCAGCTGAGAATTTGATAAAATTCTTTATCATTCAACAGGAAGGAAACATATCCGTTAGATCCGATTTTTTTTTTGTTTGTTTTTCTTTGTTTGAGTGTTTCCCTATATTGTTAGAATTTGTTAATACCTCGACTCCACAGCTACCTATCGGGTTCAGATTTTGTAATTTTCTCTTTTGGCACTAAACCAAGATACATATATTGTGAAAATGATTTTGGTCAATTCAAATAGAATTTGTTAAGATCTTGACTTCAGCGCCCCCTAGCCGGCAGTTTGATGCCTATGTCCTTCCTCAGGTCCCAGACTATCTCTTTGCCAAATAACTTTATGATTGGTTCAGCGGTTTAGTCATGAAAAGGTAACAAACAGATAAACAGACAGGCAGAGTTACAGATATACTATATTTATGTGATTTTATGGTGTGAATTTGAGCCAAATCGGTCCATAAATAAGAATTCTGGAAAAGGGTGACCCCAGTGCCACCTTGGGGAGCCTAACAATCACCACACGAACATATGCACAGTGGTTCCGCTCATTGAAAAATAACCAAAATGAATTCTTGTTAGAGTCATTTGGGGAAGCTGATTCCGAATCTGCAATCCATTTTGCTCTATCAAGTCACGCTTTCGAGATAACGGTACAGTGCGGTACGGTACGGTACGGTACGGTATACAGGGTGGTCCGGTTTGAGATACATATGTTTCGGGATCTGATTCATTAATAGGCGTGTTTTTTTTCAAACCTATATAGGCTAAGCATGTTTCCGCAACATGTTGTCAATGTAAAATTTTTGTATGGAAAGCTTTTTCGAAATCTATATAGATTTGAAAAAAAAACGCGCCTAATGATATGAAAAAAATCGTATGGGAGTGGGAGTCTATCTTGAACACCCACTGAGCTACAGGGTGTTTAAAAAATATCCTTCAGGGAAAAGTGTACCAACGGTTATTCAATTATAACTTCGAGGGTATTAAACTTAGAGCAACCAAGGTAGGCTCATTGCATATACAATTGATTAGTGCCTATCACAATTGAAAAAAAGTTACCATGCGTACTTTAATTTTTGAGATATTAGTCTTCAAAAACAGATTTTTTTTATTTATTTTTTTTTTGTTACCAATTTTTGTGAAAATCGCATTTATCTCGGGAAAGTGTGCTTATAATTTTTTTTAGTATCATTTCCGTGCGCCATAATGCCACCTACAAATTCACCATACAAAGTTTTTACCTAGGATTTACAGTTTTCCTGGTATAAAGTTAATTGAAACACAAGAATCATTTAAAAACGAGCATTACCTTGCATGCCGTGTCCTCCATCAGACTAAATGTCAGGCTATTAGAAAAATCAGGCGAAAAAGTTTGCAGATCAGATTTTTTATACTCAAGCAGGCGTGTATGGCTGTATGATCAAGTAAACATAACATTCTAGTAAAATAACATTTTAGTGATAGCACCTGATGTAAAATAATAAAAGGTATAGTCACTTATAGCTCAAATTAATCTGAATCTGCAAATTTCTACAGCTGATTCAACTTGCATCAAAAAGTACAGTAATCAGCCTTCTGGCAATACATAATATTCTGGGCGGTCTGGGGGGAACACAGTTAAAAGTTTAACACAAACCACAGAGTGAAATTTTATTTGAATTTTTTTCCCCCCATTTTAATAGTGCCACCACTTGTACAGTTACACATATCATATCTAAAATAAAATATACAACGGAATTTTTACCTTCTGCTAATAGATCTATTCCAAAAAGCAATTGGTTTGTATTTACGAAAGTAGATGAAAAATAAAAAATCCTGTGATGCTTACTTGCAGAGCACTAAAACTCAAAAACGATGGGCTTGCAATGAGATCACTTTGGAGATGAAAATCAAACAGTTTTGACTTAAGTTGTTATATACAGTCAGGAGGGCTAAAAAAGGCGATTTTTCAAGAATTTTTCCTGAGAAAACTTTTAAAGTTATTAATGTAAATTTTTTTTACACATATTCAGGTATAACTGTATTTCAAGATTTTTTATTTGTAAAAATAATAATTTTGAAGGCTGCTATAGCTGATTTCCCAGAGCTCCTCTAAAGAAAGGCGTCTTGCGGTGACCACGATATCCCTGAACATAGATAATGAAAAAACCAAACGGATATCGTTAAAGAAATTTAATCTAGGTATTAACCTAAGGAATAAGTAAAATAACATTTTTTTTTTTCAGAAATGGCGTCCTCTCAAAAAAAAAAAACGATTTTTGGCCAAAATTTCGGCATTAAATTGTTAAAAAAAAAAAATATATTTATCGGTGAGAAAAAACCTTCGATGCTTGTGTTAAAATTTGAGACGGATCGGTTCAGCAGTTTCCGAGAAATCGTGGTCACCGACTATAACAACATGGTTTTGAGAAAAATGCGTTTGAAGTTTGAAAAGCACTTTACATAGAGTAAAGAAAGCGCTCTGATGTCTTTACAAATATTCCTGTAACTTCTAGAATAATCGTCGGATTGAAATTGAAATTTTCTGTCCGTGTACTTAAGTATATATAAGTTATGAAAATGAAATAAAAAAAAATTGGACGTGTAGAAGTACGCGCGACCGAAGTGAAATTTCTTAGCTACATATAATCGTGGACAAATGAAAATGAATTTGTGACAAAAGGAAGAGACATTCATACAATTTTCGAATTTATTGGATATTCAAAGAATATTCTCCATTTTTTCTCCTCAAAAAATCCTTGAAAAAACTTAAGAAATGGGGTCATACCATATGACACATAATATTTATGTATTTTCCATCAGAAATTTTCTAAGCTTTTGAAGAGAATCAAATTGTTCGGGTGTCTTTTTAACCCCACTCTCGAATATATGTATGTTCGGGTGTCCATTTTGCCCGGAACCACTTGTTGGCAATATGAATTCCTTAAGGAAAAAGTGTTTGATTTCCATTTAACCAACTATGTCCTACTAATATATAAATACATATTATGTACCTATTCATTGGGTGGGTGTCCAAATTTATTTTGGAATGCATTCTTTAAAAATGATCGAATGAATTCAATTTTGTGATTGCATTCATCGACGGCATTTCGAGACTTCAATAACAAGAATGCAATCACCATTCTTAAGCATCCAAAAGATCGCATTCTTTTTTTTCTAGGTACCATTTAATTGAATGCAATAATTAATAAATGCATTTGCATTCTTTGCATTCATTTGCATTTTTTTGCATTATAATTTTGCCTTATTTTGCTTTATTTTACTCAATTTACCTACATTTACTTACATTTTGTACCGAATAAACTAAAATTAACTCAAAAAATGCACAATACTTACTCCAAAATAAAACAAAATAAAACAAAATGTTTCAACTCTGATCTGTGGGAATACTACTCGCACGCCTAATACTACTCTCCACTCAATCAATTTTCGCTATTTCTACTTTGTTACCTATTCCCCATACCAGTGATATCCATACATACCACGCAACCAACCGAAGTCGAGCAAGAACTAAGAAGCTTCTTTAGTTAGGGGGGACCACAACTAAAGAAGTTTCTTAGTCGACTAAGCACTCTGTTACCTATTCCCCACACCACTGATATCCATACATACCACGCAACCAACCGAAGTCGAGCAAGAACTAAGAAGCTTCTTTAGTTAGGGGGGACCACAACTAAAGAAGCTTCTTACTCGACTAAGCACAAACCGTTCGATGCTGCTTGATTTTGGTGATCGAATCGGACGAGACGAGTTGCAGCAAAAGAAAATACGAAAAAAGCTGTGTATACCGAAGTCACAACCCACTGAAGGCTGGTTGACTCGCACGACTATGTAACTTAAAATGGTTTGAAAGCAATCTATTGGATCGATGCAGCAATTATTCGGTTGCGATTAATAAATGTCATTTATAACGTGGTCATTTTGTTTACTCTGCATGCGGTGCCTATGTAAATTCACTGTGGTGAAATGTTAAATGCAACCATAACGCGACCATTTAACGCGACCGTTTAACGCAACCTTCCGAAGTCGAGTAAGAAGTTTCATTTCAAAAAATCGATTTTTTGCAAATTCTAACTCTTGGTGTATAACCCCTTAACGGATAATTTTTTTTTCTCATTAATATTAACTTTGGGTTGTTCTCAGCTAGCTTAAGTGGGTTTGGGTGAAAACTTTTACAATGAATTTTTCGACTTTTGGCCTAAGGTTGAACCACTGTGATATGGTGTGAATATGAGGTGGATAGCTTCAGTGGTTCAGCCGTGTTGGTCAGACATACAGCTGCGAGCAAAAAGATAGCAGTGCAGCTGAAGAAAAGGCATTAATCAAAAATACAACAAATTAAGCAATAGTTTTTAAAAAATTTTACCAGTAGCCTAAAATGCGTTATTTTCATATAATATCTACATTTATTAGTTTTTGATTTAATTAAAATAAACTAACATAAATGCATTTTGTCGAAAAGAACTTTAAGAAAGTGTGAGCAAAAAAATAGCAGTGCTCTTTCTTCACCAGCTTACTTGATCAAAAAAGTAAAAAAAAAATACTGAATTTAAATAAATTAGTATGAGGTGTTTTTAAGGACTAGTATCCTTAGTGGCATGGCCTTTATTAATTACTACAGCTGCGCAAAACCGTTTTACAGAGTCTAAAAGGTGCTGGCACCTTTCGGGTGATATTGATCCCCAAGACTACTAAACTACCCCACACAACTCGTTAATTTTTGGTTTTTTGTGCAGTACATTATCTCTTTTATATAAGGCCTATAGATTTTTAATAGAATGGAGATCGGGATATTGAGCAGGTCAACTGCAAGCCATGAACTCAATCATATTATCCTGAAACCATTGTTTAGCTGTTCAGCTGGTGCTTTTCGGGTCGTTGTTCTGCTGGAAAACCGGTTTTTGTAGCATTTTGTGCTCGGCATATGACAGCATGATGTTCTGCAATATATCAACGTATGAGTGCTGGTCCATTATACTTTTATACCAATATATTGGATCAATACCATACTATGAAAAACATCCCCAAATCATGGTACTAGATCCACTGAGTTTTTTAGTTTTTATCGTGAATCTTGAATCATATTTTGTATTGGGTGGATGCCTGACATACAACCGAGATACTTTTCAGCCATACAGAAAGGTTTTAGTCTCATCAGTACACATTATATTCCTCCACTTCTCAGGAGGCACGACCAATGCTTTTTCGCAAACCTCAGCTCTTTTGATACATGCATTTTCTTGAGAAGTGGGACTTGTCGTGGACTTCGAACACTGAGATTGTGTTCCCCTTAGCCGTCTTCTAAAAGTGTGAATACCACATGTCAAGTAAAACAAATCAACCATCTGGGTAACTGCTGCCGAAAGATGTGTCCTAGAGTACCTTACAACACGTTTCACCATTGACGGATGCAGTATTTTGTTTCGGCCGCGAGTTTTAACCTTAATTTCATATTTTACAGCATTGCTTATCATTTTAGCGTTACATCCGAGAGTTCCTTAATTTGTTTGTACGTTTTTAAGACTTTTATAAGCAATTGAATTAGCTCGCGCTTCTATGGTGTACAGTGCATTCCACGACCCACTTTTATCGAAGCCCATTAATCGGTTTTACTACAGTTTGATAACAAATAAAAAGTAGAAGGTTTTAACTCACTTTCCTATTATTTAGATCCAAAAATCAAGTTAAAACAAAATTTGTATACAGAAATCGAATAAGCACTGCTATTATTATGCTCCCTTAAAAATGTATGAGATGCACTACCGATTGATATTTTAACGCAAAAGTGAGGGCTTACCATTGCAATATGGCGTCACGTGAACGACATATTGTTGATAAGTATAGTATTACAGTAAAAGTCGCAAAAAATATAAATTCAAAAAAAATATTAAGGAAAATGGTGTTTTCAAAGTAGCACTGCTATTATTTTGCTCGCCACTGTATGTATGTACATACATACATATGTAGGTACATATGCACTAACGTTTTTATATATTAAGATGTTTAATTATCTATTTCCTATATGTTTTTTATTAATTAATTTAGTTATTTATATTTTATTTATTAATTCATTATTTTATGTATGTACATATGAATTTATTTATTTATATATCTATTTGTTTATTGATTTATTTTATTATAACTCTTGAAATTATGTTTACCTTTTGATTTTGTTATTATTTACTTGCTTATTGGAGGTTTTCTACGTTTTTTCATTCAAAATAAGAACAGATTTGCTTTCTTTAAAATCGTGTTATTTAAGAAATATAAATACAATGCTTTCAGTTGGATGGTAAGAAGGATTCTCAAAACTCTTTATATGTAAAAATATCTACATCTCTATGAAGTTCGTACATTTTTGTATGCGAATTATGTGTTCCCAAGTATGTTTACAGTTAAATGATACGTATCCGCTCCCTTCTCCAAATCTATTTGCGCATAAATTGTATTTAAAGGCATTAAACTATACACACATGTGAATTTTCTTAAGCTTTTCATATACCTATGTATGTAAAAAAAAAAGGTGTTATATGTACATAGAAAATTGCAAATCCACGTGCCTTTTTGTTGGTCACAAAACTTAAGATATAAACCATCAAAAGTATCTTCCGTTAGGGGTGGTGGTACGTACCTCAACCCAGTAACTCTGTGAAAAGTTAAGTACTGTTTCCACTTAAATGCCCTGCCATGCCAACACGCACACACCACTGACATGCTCATGCAAACTTCCAGTCCAGTAAAAAAAAAAAAAAAAAATTGCTCCAAAGCTTCTCTTCGGTCAGCTTTGCGCATGATTTTCAACCCTCCCAGTCCCGATACTCTTTCGCTCTTCTTTGCAGGAGTAATAATACAACACAGCATCACCATCATCTAACCGTCTAAACCTATTCAGCAGCAGCGCAATTATGGTACAACCATAACCACTCATAAAGCATATCTACACAACACTCTATGTGATGGAGGATGTATCTTTTCACCAAAGAGCCAAATACCACTTATGCTGCCTGCTCTTGCTTCTACGTTTTTACGGCACCATAATATCGCACTATCAGTGAATTAATAGGGGAGACTATCCCCAAATCTTTAAGATGTCGGTCGGTCTCTCGGTCGGATTGCTGGTTGTGTACGATTGAAAAATTAAAAAAAAAAAAAATAAAATTACAAAATTCTTGAGTTCGCTTTTCCACCACCTACTGTGATGATTATTATTTTAGTTTTCTTGTAACTATATGAGAAACAACATCGGGTCCGCATTTCCGGGGTTCGCACACACAAAAAAAAAATAAAAAAATAAAAAATAAAAGAAGAAGAAGAAATTATCCCCATTATTTGTTGTTGTTGTGTCGGTAGTAACCTCTCTCAACCAGATACAGATTTTTCGGTACACAATTTAAAGCGGTTTTATTTTTTTTTTTTTGGGTTTCCTTTAGATTTTAATTTTTAATTTATTTATTTTTCCTTAATCAAATCAGTGCGTGTAGTTGCTTAGTGTTAAATATTTTAAAATGGAATTCAAGCAATAAAGCGGGATTTAACGGCATTTTAACGGCAACTGGTTGTGATAAAAATAATGTTTTTATTTAAACAAATTAAAAAGTGTTTGTTTCCCCATTTCAAGTGCAATTTTTCATTTTTAATTAATACAATCTTCGCTTATCTGCTTATCTTAAAGAGTACATATTTTAAAAAAGATACAGATACATATGTACATGTGTAACTAGTCTACATATACATACATACATATATTGCAAATACCCTCACAAATTTGAATTAGCGTACATTTTCGTGTGTAAACATAAAGTGAGACAATGTTTACTTCATTAAGACATGAAATAAAATAAGCAAATCAAAGTATCTCGCATATTCATGACGCAAATACATACAATTTGTATCTGTGTAATTGTTTGCCATTTCGTTTTGGTGTCGGGATACTCTGCCCGCAGATTTGTATAGTTTAACAAATTTTCATAGCTTTTTTTGGTGAACATATGTTTCAAAATAGTTTTTTTTTTTTTTGTGATCTAATAAGTTCTGTTATAGAAACTAATTTAATGGAAACTAATTAATGTTGTCTCCATCTACACACTTTCATCATTTCCTTTTAACATCCATCAAGGGGGTGGTGTAGTAAACAGTTTTATACCCGAGAAAGGATAGTTCAAAAGACATTTCATATAAGCAAACATATGTACCTACCTACGTTGAGTATCTTACCACTAAAGGTATCCATAACATCTGTACCACCGCTCGCTGTGTTGTTGGTAACATACTTTAATCAATACTCGGTTTGTTATTTTACTGCGTTACAGCCACACATATGTATGTATATACACTATAAATGGGTTGATTATAATTTATGTACATATGTTTGCGTTGAGTTTAACCACCCGTATATCTACAGATGATGTTGGGGATCTCAGAGACTCACCTGATTTCTTAGAATCGAACACTAATGAAGGGACTAGTTTTTGTTCTCGCAGTCAGTGCTTTACGTTTAAAAGGGAAATTTATGCAAAGTTCTTCAGGTTGTGCAGAGTCATCAAGAGAACCCGAACCCCCCCCCCCCCCATGTGTTGTGGTAAACCATTCAAAGTAATTCACATTCGCATTTTCGCATTCATTACTCTGCCTGCAATCTAGAAATGTTGGAATGAATATTTGTACATTCATAAATGGATTTTTCTTTTATGTTCTAAAATGAATATGTAAAGTCAGATGTAGTTCTGCTCGTAGGTAGGGCGTTTGTCTAGTTAAGGGACGTTTGTAGTTTCTAACGATTTGTTTAGGCCCGAGATACATTTTCAAAGTTTTTTGTTTGCTTAATTGAAGAGAGCACACTTTCCGATTATTTATGGAAACAAATATCATTTTAATGGCAACCGTGGCTGCCTTAGCAGAAACCCCATCCTGTCCACCTAATTTTGCAGTATACGTACATACTTGTATTGTACCGTATTGTATTTAGAAGGGGGTTATCCCATAGTGTAAGGAATTAAATCAAACTCACAACTCACAAGTCACTTTTATCTATTTATCCATTATCTCCTTATTCTCTTTAGCTACACATCCTTTCACCTACAATAACAAACCGCAACTGAACTGATTGACTGCCTATACTCCTGTGCTATTTTCATCTAGTATCGCCATCTAGTAGGCAATTCCAACGGCGACGGTAGAGAACGATACTCCATACCATTGTTCTTTGGTGAAGTACCACCCCATTCGCTGAGTTAGCGATTTGTTGCTGAGCTATACATCGATCTAAATCTGACGGTCGCTTTCGCAAAGCGAGGCAATAGGGCAAGATTGAGCTCCAGTAGATCAACGTCCCGTGGGACGTAGTTGCCTAGAATGGCCGGACACTCGCTAATGAAGTGCTCAGCTGTCTCTTCTTCTTCCAGGCACATCTCGCAAAGGCCCGAGCTTCTGATTCTAATTTCGTTCAGGTGCTCATTTAAGGGAGTGAACCCAGTGACCAGTCCTGTGAGGATTTTGATGTCATTTCTACTAATGTGTAACAGAAACTTAGTTCTGTTTGCCTTGGGCGCGTCTACTAACATTTTAGCCTGTCGGCATGACCTAAGGTCGTGCCAATGGTTGTTGTGTTGTAGTCGCAGCAGTTCAAGAAGCAGCCAATTACATGCTGAGGACCGATAAAAGGGGTCGCTGATCTAGCTCTAGCCAGAGCATCAGCTTTTTAATTTCCCGGGATATCAGAATGTCCTAGTTAGCAACAGTGGTATTGTATCAATTCCCCTTTGAAGGAGGATCGGATAAATACCGTCTGGTCCGGGCGATTTGTAAGGTGAGAAATCTCTTACCTTTTCACTCGTTACGGCGTTACCGCTGACCTCAATTGATCACTAGTGGGCCTCCTTATGTGTGGATCATGACTACTCTGCTCGCCAGCATCACTGCATCCAGGAAAATGAGTCTCCAGTAACAATTGTAGGGTATACGTACTTAGTAGAAACAAAAATACCGTTACACACATTTTCCTTCAAAATTCAAATTTGCCTTTGATTTTTTTTTTCTTTAATTTTTAATTGACTTTTAATTACAAATACAAAGCAAGTTCATCAAAATGGCCGTCCTTTGAGTTAATACAGACCTTATGTCGCATGGGCCACACATCTATGGCTGCACGCACCTCCTCCATCGGAAAATTAGTTACAGCTAAGACTAGCGCGGTCTTAAAGACTCAATGTTAGGGTTACGGCATACCATGTCCTACAATACCATCCACAGCTTGTAGTCTAGTGGATTCAAATCAGGACTTGAAGATCAATTTAGAGTCCCTATAAGGACTGGAACATTGTTTTGAAGCGATTATTATTATTATTATTGAAGGGTGGTAATTACCGGCGACCTTAAGATCTATTGTGCCCCCTACAAGTCCTAGACGAAGGGACATCCCTCTTGCCATTATTCATATTGGAATTGGTTAGAGATAGCTTCGCTCACCGCTAGCCCAGGTGAGAGTTCCATAGGTCACAGCACCGCATCCAGACCAATTTCCCTGATTACAGTAGAAGACTGGGTGCTATGAGTGGTAGATCCTCTGCTGTAATTTAGTATTTGCCCAAGCATTTGAATCTTTTCTGGGTTAATGCCCCACATTCCACCAGTATGTGTTCTGGAGTTTCACTAGACTCATTGCAAAATCTGCATTATAGACCTAGCTTCCTGAGATGTCCCCTGAGATTACGATGCCCCGTAAGAAACGCAGTCAGGATATGCAGAATTTGTTTTTGTCAAAACTGATGCAAGTTTTGAATCTCTTCAAGTTGTAATCACCCAAAAGTTTCTTCGCCTGTCTTAGGGCCTGATTTTGTGTGCAGGACTTAGTCCGGTTTGCCTTCTCCAGTGACCGGAGCTCATCCTTTATGATGTGTTCCCCTATGCCACAGAGGACCTCAGGACCCACGAAGAGTGTGGTGGCTCCTTTTTTTGCAAGTTTGTCCGCCTCTTAATTTCCTTCTATCCCAAGGTGTCCTGCTACCTAGTAGATGGTGTCGTTGTTCCGTTCACCCAGTCTATTTAGCTTATCTAGGCATTCCCAGACAATTCTAGATTTGAAGATCTGAGCCTTGATAGTTGCTTGACCATCCGACATTATTGCTATGACGCGTCTGTTGTAACGCTTATTAAGATTGAGTTGGGCACACCTTTCCATAGCACAGATATCTTTTGAAGCCATAGTTGGGTAGTGTTTGCTTTATGCCCCAGCGCTGAATGGTCCACTGCTGATTCTGAAACAGAGTTATATTAAGTGGAGCAACTATCTCTTCCAGAAAAATTTCTTGGTACACATAAGCTGATGTTCTCACCCCCTTTTTACAAAAGTGGAGGTCTGCTACCCCGTAGCAGGATACGCCCCATCAAACCATGAATACCTCTGGATGATGACCTTTTTCGAGTCGTGGAATCAGTTTCGAAGACTCATCAATTCAAGTATTTTTCCGTGAAAGTTGTTTGCTTAGATATTTCAAAAGAAGTCGCTAGGATTTTTCGCGTCTATTCCGTTGAAGATCTGCTGTGAGCAGCAATATTTCAATTCCAAATGTCAATATTTGTGTGCGCCCAGTTCTTGTTATGGCAATGGATGTGTTTTGTATTGTAACAATATTTATGTATTTCCGATCGTTCGCGGCTCTATTTCATGAAACAATCGATTGTTGTATGGTATATATGGCACGTAGCGCCGTCTTGTTGAAACCAGAGACTGTCCAAGTTCATTTCCTCAGATTCTGGCTTCTGTAGCGTTCTCCGCTGACTGTAACGCCAATAATGCCGCCAATCCACTTTTGGCAACAGTAGCAATATTCTTGGCAGAGCGCACAGGACGAACTCGATGATAACTTTTGTTATTAATAAGCATGTCAATCTCACGAACTTTCTTTTCACAAACTTCTGTGGTTAGTGAAATTTATTTTCAAAATTCGCACTGTTTCGGCAACTTTGGAAAGACTTACTTACTTACTTATCGAAATCCTTGCCCGAGACCCCGTATCCTTCGAGGTACATAGGTAAACTCCTTAACCACTTCGAGGTATGTAACCTTTGTGACGTTTGGTTTATAACATTTACTTGGTGTTGTCCTTGTTTACTTCAAGGCCTGTTTTCCAATTGCTATAAACGCTTCTATGACGGCACGCTGCATCTCCTTGTCGGTCCATATTTGAAATAGTTCAGAATTACTATTTTCACCGTAATCAGTTTTAATGGAATCCCGTATTCGTACTTCGTTTGGTAGAACTCAAGACGATGAATGCTATCATGTGCGGCTTTGAGATCGATAAAAATATGGTGGGTCTCGACTTGAAATTCGTTGGTCTTTTCCAGGATTTGCCTTAGTGTGAAAATTTGGTCGATCATCGATCTGCCGGGCCGGAAGCCACACTAATATATACGTGCACAGGTTGAGACGTTCACACATTACGTTGTATATACTTCGGCTTTCTGATAGCTGTGCGGAGCTCTTCTAAGCTTGGAGGGGGACTGTTTCTTCATTAACTGGATAATAAGTTTTCAATATTTCCCAACGGTGTTCGAGCATAAGTCCATTCAGTTCGCATCTAACTATGATACTGCGTTTCTATCAATTTTTTGAGCGTGAAAGAGCTGTCAGTGTCAAAATAATATTTTACTTATTTATAAAAAAACCAACCATAGAATTTCCCTAGTGCCTGGCCATGCATTGAGTGGCAAAAAGCTGAGCGGCAATCTTAAGCGGCAAGTGGCCATTTATTGAGCGGCAATTCTTGAGCGATTTTTTAATTTTTTTATAATTCACGAGTGCTTAAGTTATGAATACTCTTAAAATGCTTTGCACAGCGCGGGCCATAGGTAAAATTAGGAAGGATGAAAGAGGAGATATCGATACGCATTGGCCTTAAATGTTTGTAAATCGTAATGGGAGGGAAAAATCGTGTTCGGTAAAGCATTTCACATTCGTGTTGAGCGGTTAAAGAAAGAATTTCTATGTTTTACTGTACGTTCGAACTTCGAAGTTGGGCTTAAGCCTTAAAGGGTAAACTGATGGGCATTCATTGTGAGACGCGAGTTGCGAGAAAATGATTGAATGGGTGGAATTTAACTGGCTATTTCGCTCTGTTTGTTCAAAAAGTGATAAAACAGGGAAAGACAGAAACATTACGACGGTGTTCGAGGGAGTTAATTGACTCAGTGATGTTTCTATCCCCTATTAGTTTTTTAGTTTTATCGCGCATTTTTGTGTTATATCCGATCAGGTGCAGTGATGTTTTTGGAACACCCAACCGTTATATAATTAGTTGTAGAGTTGCGTGAAATAGTTCCAATGATGGGCGGATATACCAAATGCAAGAACGATAAAAAAGTATTTAACGCTCACGAGTACAGGCGGATGTCAACCGCAATCTGGAAGCGTTGAGCTAGCTGCTGCAAAATGCGCGGCGAGCAGATTGACTTTGCCCATTGAGCTGACAGCTGAAATGTCATTGCAAATTAGCTTCGGAATTGATGACAATGCAGAGTTCTTGATGTTTTTTTTTTTACCAATGACCAGCAGTGTTTACTACCCTTGAGACACATAGTGTTTTTTGCCTCAATTTTTGCTCATGTAAGAATTTCACACATCGAATATGAGCATTGTAGTCATTTCTCGCTTGTTCGAACTTATTTTGGTTTTCCTCAGTGGGGTTGGCTTTAAAAGACGGGCAACTTATCTTCTTTATCATGATTGCCTCTTTGTAACTTGAGGCGTTTCAACTTTGTACTTCAGTGTTTGGCAATATTGCCACAATTTGTCCAAAAACAATGAATGCATTTCATTCAAATGGAGCAATAAAGTGTCGTCTATTGTCTGCAATTCGAGTGCGTACCTTACCTACATTTGTGACACGTTGGTCATGCATTTCGGCCGTTTCATATGATCGTGTCATAGTCAAACGAATTCGTAAGCGTTCAAAACGCACTGCACTTTATTTTCTATAATTCTGATTTAATATTAACTTGAAATAATAGATGGCATTTTGCTAACGTTCCATGTAAACTCCCAAAAATATCCCTAAAAAAATCCATATTTCCTGTTTCCCTACTTAACCCATTTTGGCCCGAGTGGGTAGTTTTCTACCCAGATTTTTATAATTTTTTCTCCAGAGGATTAATGACTGTTTGTAAAATGTTTCTATTTAAATGTAATTTTAGTAGTGTTAGTTACCATTTTGTTTTTCATTCTTCCCCCACCCCTCTCTTTTAACACTATGATTGGGGCCTAAAATGTAGGCTTCAAAAAAGCATTTACAAAAAAAATAAAAAAAATATTATAAATATATAAACAATAAAATATAATGTCTATTCTATGACGTCAATATAAAGTACTAAACATTTGTATCATTACTTTATGTGTTCCGTGTATCAGACTTGACAGATCAACGTTCAAAAATTGATGGGTAGTTTTCTACCCAACGGGCCAATATGTAAGAATTTTTTTCATTTTAAGACAAGTCATGTATAACATTGAAACAATTTGAAATTACCGTTTTTTATTTATTTATTTGTTCCGCATTTCGTGGTAATTCATCCAGATTCAGTATTTAGTCAAGATAATAAGTGGTGTACTAGTAGATATCATAGATTAAAACAACAACAATGCAAATGGAGGAGATTATGGCCTTGCTTTAGACACCTGATGAAGAAGATTATGTGGTCAATAAGGTGCACAGAACGGAATACGCAAATGTTGTGTATGTACCTTCAAAAGTCGACAATGCACTCCTTTTAATAGATTTTGGTGGAACTTTGGAGCTAGAATATTTAGAGGAGGGTGGTTTACATGCTCATGAGGCAGAGTCGGAGACCAGATTGGAGCCACCTTTTAATCATTGTCAGAATAACGTATCTTTGAGTATTCTTAACGTGGAAGTGGATGCTGAAGCAGCCAGAATTTAATCTATATCACAGCTATTGGGTATTATACTCCGCTAAAGCAAGTATAAAATATGCTAAAACGATCTTTTATTATCTATCATTGTCGTAGGTTAGGTGGTAAATCGTCATCTCAGTTGTTTTCTCTTTTCCATACTAATGGCATAACCGAAATCATAAAAGTATTTAATAACCAATATGCGGCACAACATAATGCACAGCTTCAATTCAAACTGCACGAATTGAAGAGATTCTTGGATACACTGTTCCGCAATGAATACCATACACTTCCTCCATGGAAATTGTATGTACTGGTCAATTCAGCATACATTTTGAGTTTCAATTGCGAAGAATCTTTCAATGTCGATATTTGAATCAATCAAATGACTTATTCATTTATCAGACAACACGAAGTTCGATCGGATACATTTGCCAAAATAAGACGGCTCATCAATCACCGTAGGCGATTATTGAGGTATTCACAGTAAAAAGTAGTGGTGACCACTTTTTGTCAATACATCTTCCAACATGATGCTCAATGCATGAGAATTGCTTGTTTTGGTCACGAAATCGGGAAATGTCAAGCCACAATTGGAGCTAAGAGACCATGTGTCTAAGGAGGTTTTGAAAGCAGACCGCAATCGCCCATCCACATGCATAATACAATATTTCGATGGTAGCATTAGTGACAAAAGCGCTGCAAAATTCGTCACAGTAAGGCGCCCTTTATTTGCATAAAGTGTATTATTAGCTAGTTTGCATTCTAAATGCTTCGGAAAATATACTACAAACATATAAGTACATAGTTATTTACCCCTACGTACTACTTATAACTTAGCTATTTAATTTATGCAATGTTGATTTTCTTGAAAAAAATTTTTTTTCTATACTTATTGGCCCAGTGGGTAGTAAACTACCCAGGTCATAACAGGTAAACGGTTAAAGAGAAAAATGTTTTGTTAACATTTTTGGTTTGATGGGGTCCATATGAGCTACTTTTGAAAATATCGTGAAAAAATGTCCACAGGAACTGGTACCGGGCCAAAATGGGTTAAGCTAAGTGAATTAAACTGGCCTTTCCTCCTATTCTTTTCCCGACTCGCATAGAGGTAAGATCTGTTCCCTAATAAACGAAAGTGCTCAACCCAAACGCATTTTTTTCTTATTCCTACCTCTCGCAGGAACTACAATTCTTTAATTGCAACTGTATATTGTTGACCCCCGAATTGGTCCCAAGATACCAGCGCATCTCCAACGAAATCAAGAAGTTTTCGAGCTACCCTGAGTCAATTAGCCCCCTCATCAATTACAAAACGAAAGGAACAAATGTCTCTAAATTTTGCATTGATAATTTCTTGCCGCTTAGCTCTACATTAAAATAATAGAACGGAATTGAAAGCTGAGCGACGCCTCTCTGCCGCTCAGAAACGTCGCTTGCCGCTCAGAGAGCTCGTGGCCACAAACAAAAAATTTCATATGTTTTAAATTTTTTTTGCCGCTCAGTGCGTGGCCAGGCCAGTAGTCTTGCTTTCTTCATGCGTGGTCACACGTTCATAAGAATGAATCCTTTTCAGCGATACTGTTTCCGGCTCTTTCTGTTATTTTCTGTTTGTATCCCTCTCTGTCAAAATTGCTTTCATTCTAATGTCGCTTTTCTCTTTGTGTGTTTGGCCTGGACTTTCATTACACTGTAAGCGTTGCCACCCACTTCCGCATTGGGTTGATGAGTTTTATTGTTTCATTGCGTGGCGACGTTAGCTTCAGCATAACTTAATGTAGTCAACGCATTAGGATAGGAAATGAAACCTTTCTCTTTTCTTCCAAGCGTACTCGAGTTGTTTTTGTTGTGATTTTAACATTTCCCAGGATCCATTCGTTTTCCGGAAGGTTAACAAATGTTTTCTAAATCCACTGTTCAGGAAGGGTATTTGAAGATCTACAGAACCTGGACATTGAATTTTTACCGATGGGAAATACATGTATATTTGTAAATTTTCACTTAAATCTAAAAAAAAATTTAATAACGGTAGAACGACCTCGCTTATTACGACCATTTTTCCTTCATTTGGTTGGTTTCTTAATATTTTAAGCTATGCTACCACTGGATATAACGTCGTCGTATATAACGACGGATCCGATATAACGATAAATTTTCGCGAAGAAAGAATCGTTTTTGCGACTAGGCAAAAGGAAGGGTTATAAATTTTAATAGGCTGGCTTTGTTTGTATGTAAGGATGTCAACTCGTACATCCTACCTAAACTAAGGAACCGATTTCAACAAATGAGGTATCTTTGAATTTGTCTTGATCCGGAGAGTGTCCTAGGCTACGTGACGTCACAGGAAAATTCAATATGGCGAGCCCACTAAGCAAGATGACGGATTACCTCTCTTTTTTTCTTTTTCTTTACAACCGCCTTGATAGTGGTATCAAATGAAAAGGCTAAGTGGCATCATATAAAATTCAATATGGCGGGCGCACCAAGATGGTGGATCAGTGTTATCTTTACGACCTCCTAAATATGGGTATCAAATGAAAGGGTTTGCAAGTAGAACACGACATTGCTTACCTACATGCATACACTCTACATATTTTCTGAAACAACTACAACTAGAAAGGTGTAAATAAAAAATTAAGTTTATAAAAATAAAACCCGACTACGGAAAAAAACTAACTAAAAAGCACGAAACAAGACGAAACGATGATTTTCAGGGTATAGCCGTGGTCGCATGCCACTTTGCCCTATAAATGCGTACTTACTTAATACAAAGTCTGTTATAAGGGCTACGGCATGCGACCACGGGACAAATTCGACTACCCGTAGGTGGATCTTTGTACCATTTCGTGTCATTTTTGGAAATAAAATAGACAGCCTCAGTCTCAGCCCAATGATGGGCAGCACTAGCAGTAGCAGCTCCATTACGAAGCTGTCATATCTTGTCGTCTTCATCGAATTCATCATCATTCACTTCGCTTTTGACATCAATAGCACCTTATGGATGATTTGGCAGGTCAGGGTAATCATCACATTCGAACAGTTCAACATCATTTTCATTATCACTCTCCTCATTCCTAAATGCAGCATCCCTTTCATCTTCGTTTGGTAATATGTACGGTTATTTATCACCAAATACGCAACATCCCAACCTGTGTTCGCCATTGTATAAATTAATACTACATAATAGATGTATAATTAGGAATTCAATAGGTGCAGCTCGTTTTTCAATTCAATAAAACTTTGCAAGAACAACAGTAGCAATTATGACTTCAATAGTCTCACACTAGCTAACCAAAGCTAAGAAAGAGTGATAATGACTCATAAACCGTTATTTTCCATTATCTTCTCTCTATAATACACACTGGTCCCCATGGACCTTGTAGCTGATAGTGCTCATTTAGGTCAATGCACTTTGTCCAATAAATTACGCTCCGAAAGTGCGGGTTAAAAAAAAAACCATTTGACATAAAACGTTTTCCAGACACGAATTTCATAAGATTTCTAAATAGGTGGAAGTCAGAGGGAGCCAAATCTGGAGAATATGGTGGATTTAACTAAACCGCCATTGTGGACAGGTGCATTGTCTCGATAAAGGATGTTTTTTTTTTTGCAGCCCAGGCCCCTTCTCATGCGTTTTTTTTTTATCCAATTGGTCCAAAAGACTTGCGGTAGTATTTGTTAATTATTGTTTAATCCCTATATAGAGGTAATCAATAAAAATATTCCCTTTTTTTTCCAACAAAACACTGGCCATGACCTTCCCGGCAGATGAAATCGACTTTGCCTCCTTTTGTTGCAGAGCCACCGGCTTCCACCCACTTATTTAATTACTGTTTCGCTTCTGGCGTGTAGCGGTGTACCTACCTCTATAATCCATAGCAACAAATCCCCGCACAAAATTCGTTGGATTTTTCTTAAAACGTTCCAAAGATTGTTGAGAAATTCGTTTTCGCATTGTTTTTGGTTAGCATTTATTAAATGCGGCATCCATCTTGCACAAAGCTTTCTAAAATTAATTTTTGGACGTAAAATGTACCGTATCCTTATTTTTTCGGATAAACCTACGGCTTCAGCTAGCTCTCCATAATGTGCGCATTTTTGACGTTTTCCTCTGTGATTGCTGTTTTTGGTCGTCCTTCACATCTGTCATCTTTAAATTCAACCGCCAGTTTCTTCACCGTTGGAAATGAAGGAGCAGACTGCCCATAAACCTTTAGCAATTCGGAATGAATAACCATTGGCGATAAACCGTCCAAAACGAAGAACTTTATGACGACGCGATATTGCTCTACTAGTGGATAGAAGGCAACGACCTTGCGGATGAGGATGATTTGGCTAGGAACGGAGGGGAGCTGCCACTACCCGAGTTGCCCTACCACAAGGTAGCATTAAATTTATGGTAAAAGAAAGTCTTATGGGAACGGCTGACCATTGATGGTCTAACATGGTAGGACATAGGGTCTGTAAGGCACTTTGGCCGGCACCGGACCGTAAAAGGACTAGTGAAATCCTTAAACTCCTTATCTTCTGCGATCTAAAAGATTCAATATTGTATGATGTCGGACTTTAGACGGTCCAATATAGAGTGGTACAACTTAGCATATTGTCCGGGCACTGTCTTTGCGGGGCTGAGACTCACAGATACGGACGTTTGCTGACATTGCAACAATAAAGGTACAGCAAACGATATCGTATGTATTCATCGAACTGAATCGGTCAGATGAGCAACAAAAATACTGACTTTGTGAACGATTGACTTGTGGTTGTGTGAATGCACTCATCAATACTTTTCGGTGAGCGAGTCAAAAAGATCGACACCGCTCTACTTCCTATACAGCTACTTGATTAGCAATCTGGAAGAGGAAAGGAACTTAAATGCTTTAAGAAACATGTTGTTTAAGGCGAATGGAGTTCTCAGAGGTTGATATGGGCCTTCTATTGAGCTTTGCAATCATAACCCCTCTGAACCTAACCTAATCTATTCCACTTCCAAATGTTAGCTAGAATGTCGGTGGTTGATGCATTTTTATGATTCATAAGGATTTAGAAATAACGGGTACGCCGCCTGACCCTGAAAAGGGCCGGACATTCACAGAGAATGTGTTCGACCGTTTCGACTTCTTCTAGGTATGCGTAGTCAACACTTGGACTCGATAGACATCACCATTCGGTTATATGGTATCGTAGATGGTAATGAGAAAACCCACTAGATACCTGAGATACTTAGATCTTATTAAATTTCAGAAGTTCACTATGACTGGATTCAAAGTTTAGTCGTACAAGCCTGCGAAAACCCCACTTAGTATCCTTAGTTGTACTTACTGCGGAGTTTACACCACAAAAAGCTTCCATACCTGGGAATTTGGTGTGAGTAGCTGAGGATTTGAGAACATTGAAGCAGCGCTTTACTGGTTTTGGAATACAGAATTTTAAGTGCAACTTGACTGTCTCAGACGACATTTATAAGATTTGTCAAGGCGCAGATCTCGATGACATAAACTTGTTTCTGCCTGACACACGCTGCGGAATGTTCCAAAGGATACCGAAATAGCAGAGGCCTAGGGTTTTGGACCATGCAGTACATTCTCGGGTATCTTAATTTTTTTCATCCCATTTTGAGATAAGAATCCCTAAGCCTTGTATATTGTTCCTCATACATTCAAATTTATTTTTCGTAGGGCCTTATGTGTATGTAGACAGTGTTGAACACGCTAGCTTACCTTTCGAAAAGAAACATGTACATATGTATCTGTAGGCATAGGATGTTATTAAATTATTTATTTTTTGCATTTCAAGTGCTACCAAATAAAATCGGCTTAAAAGTGTGTACATCAATATTAAAATATGTATAGGCTCTTGAGTAAATATTTGAGAAAATGGAATTAATGTCGGGAATAGTGAACACTCAAAACGATCTAGTCGAAATAAGCACATCATCAAAACAATGCACCCTATCAACAGCAGGACGAACTTCATCGGAAACGGTTTCAGTCCCATTGAAACAAACCCACTCCAGGCCATTGTCAAATGGTCACTGCAGTCCCTTTCGTCCTGTGGTCCCAAATGGTGTGGACAATCATTTGTCAAATGGTGTTTGCGACACTCCAGCCAATGAAGATAAAAAGAAACCCTTCGCCCGCAATGTTTTAGAAAACGATAGGAATGCAAACGCGTCGCCTGTATCCGTTCCAGATGCGACAACATTTCCAGATTGGCGACCAAAACGACCACACAGCATTGCAGTATCTTCACCACACAATGGATTTAATGTGGACAGCAAGCCAGCTGTTGCTTACCGAACTAAACAACACTCATCGGACCAATCGGAGCAGCAGAGGAATATTTTATCCAGGTCACAGTTTCGAAACCCACCCACCGAACATCTTTCAGGTGCTGACAAGGAAAGTCTATATGCAGCTTTATTTCAACAGTACAGAAGCAGTCCCACAGGGTCCAACGAGAAAATAGCCGCATCCTTTGTTTTGAAGCAACAAAAGTCACCAGTAAATCCACTAAAGCAACCTGTCGTCCCGCGTCGGTCTCAAAGTACGCCACGTCCTATCAAACAGTCAACAGATACTCACGTTGCGGTCACACAGAATAATGTTTCAAACAATCCACCCGCTTTATTTCTGCATAGTAGTGCTGTGGCGGGAAAGCGTCCTCGAAGCCTGGATCGATACAACGACATGGACAGTGTGTATCAGCCACCGCCGATCCCCTTAAGGCGCCTATCACAATCAAGAGCTCCTACCACCAGCATAAAACCAGATTTAACAACGAATATTACCGAAGTTAGCTTAAAAAGTTCCAGCAATGACAACACTCGAAGGGACGCGCTCGACAAGTCGATTATTCCCGAAATCATCCCACCAGCAAATGGCGGCGGGATGAGGCATTCCGTAACCTTTCACGGCCATCAATCGATTGTTAGCAAGGAAAACGACATTTCCCTAGAAGGTTCATGGCAAAAGACACTAGAAAGACCACTGTCCTACGCCTACGGATCTGTACCGGATCAAGCGTATCTTGAAAACCAGTTACGATCGTACTCAGAGCAACTGCGAACAATTACCGAGAGTGTTCGCAAGTACTCGGAACAAGCGAAACTACTGTCGGAGCTGAAACGACAACAACAGTTTCAAAAGCAGCAAGTTATACAGCCAAACACCTCACAGATACCGACATCAAGTTCGACTGGCAACTTTCCTTCCAGTTTGATCTCACCAGAAATCGTAAGTAAATCTCTGGCTTCGCTGTCCTCAAGTGACGCGCAGACTCCATCGACCCAATTGAAAATGTTTCTGGAAAATATTCGCAGTTCAATGCGAATCGAACATCAGGTGAATGTGTTTTCTGATAAGACGCTGCCTCCTGCTCCAGAACCAACCCCACCGGAGCCTGTTGTTGAACTCACAACTCCATCTGACCAATTAAGAGTTTTTCTCGACGCAATCCGATCGAATCAGATACCCGAGAGTGACACCAAAGTTGTTGTGATCCCTGAAAACTTTCCCCCCAAAACGGTTCCACAAGATCCAGTCCCCCGACGGCTGCCTGCTAAAAGCCTAAATGCCGATAACTGCAATCACAGTACCATCACTTCGGAGAGTTTCCATCAAATATCTGATAATCTGCGATTAATGAGCGAAGATTTGCACGCGCTTAGTCCGAGCAAAATTATAACCAATAACAACAACAATGCCGTTTCAAATAAAAATAACCAACAATTATTATTGACGCCGGTCACGATGAGTACAATAAAAACAATGGATTTCAATGAAATCCTCGATAGTTTTCAAGCCATGGCTGATAAGTACAAATCAAAAGGTTCCTTGGATTATTTAAAAAAATGCTCTGACGCGTTACGCCAGTCTTCGGATCAGCAGAAGCTGCAACAGCAGAGTAAAACCTTTGGGGAGGCCACGGACAGCAGTTCATGCAGCTCCACTCCTGGAAGTGTACGTGATGCTGTTCAAAATCTGTTAACGCAACCACGTAATGGATTTCTAATTTTGGATGATCGTATGCGGTTATTTATAGATATCATGGATAGCCAGGACAGATTAAGCCAGGTAAGGATAAATTTACGTTTGTGTGCATTTGGGAATGGAGTCTTATTTGTGTGATTTCAAAATACAGTGAAACCCGGTTATTAACCCATTAGTGCATATGGTCCGTTTATACGGACGTCATCTAAATGTAAACTTGCAATGTTTTCTCTGCATAGAGTCCGTTTAAACGGACACACTCTATCTACTCATAAAAACACAAAATGTTCTGATTTCGTTTTGTTTTTTTTTTTTAAAAGAGTGTTTTACTGCAAACAAACGACAAAATGTAAAAAAAAATTTCAAATTAACTTCATGCACTAATGGGTTAACTACATTCTTGAGTGCGAAACCCGGTTAAGAACCACCCTCTTAAGTGCAAAACCCGCATAGCATACTTTGTTTTTTGGAACGCTAACTTTATAAAGTAATACTAGTGGACCTGTGCGAAAAATCTCGCATTTAGGAACCCTACAACCGTTTACGGTTTACGGATAAAAAAAAAAAGGAAACGTAGGTACAGGTCTTATTTTTGTGATTTCAAAATACAGTGAAACCCGGTTATGAACCATCCTCTTAAGTGCAAAACCCGGTTAAGAACCACCCCCTTAAGTGCAAAACGCGCATAGCATACTTTATTTTTTGGAACGCTAACTTTATAAAGTAATACTAGTGGACCTGTGCGAGAAATCTCGCATTTAGGAACCCTACAACCGTTTACGGTATACGAATGAAAAAAAAAGAGATCGTAGGTAGAGGTAATACATACTATGTATTTAATTTTTTTTTTTTTTTTGATTTTCTTTATTTTTGTGATCTCAAAATACAGTGAAACCCGGTTAAGAACCACCCTCTTAAGTGCAAACCCCGGTTAAAAACCACCCCCTTAAGTGCAAAACCCGCATAGCATACTTGGTTTTTTGGAACCCTAACCTTATAAAGTAATACTAGTGGACCAGTGGGAGGAATCTCACATTTAGAAACCCTACAACCGTTTATGGTTTACGAATACTGTTTTTTCGCAGTAACTCTATTCATATGCACTTTTTTCAAAATCGTTTATACTGATGAACAAAGTTCAGTTGATAAGTCTTCGATCAGTTTTAGAATCATTGAAATCGGTGCAGAAATAAACTCTTATGAGGAATCACAAGCTCTTGCGCTAGCGAGTTAATCATACATTATAGATTCATGTTAAAATCCCCTTTTAAGTACATATCGCTAAACTGCAATCCCCGTTTACGTACTCACTGTTTACCTTTCTTTCGTCATAATCTACATGAAATATTCCCCTTTTCAATAACCTTTTTAATACAGCACTAGAATCGAAACAAAACAAAACAAACTTTTCGATTGTTGGTTGTGAAGATCTTTCGCCTTTTCGCGGATTTGTTTTGTTCGTAGATAGTTACCTCTGAGCTGCTATGCGAGTTTTCGTAGGTACAAATCCCGGATAAGTACCTCACGACATTGGACAACTCTTCTTATGCACTTATCCCGGTTTTATTGTAACTATCTTTTTATAGGCTCATTTGTACAAGAGGTATCTGTCTGTTTCGTTGTCTGGGCTAAACTGAAGAATATCGCAATAAATTTCGATGGGACTTTCAGTACAAAGTGACTTAACTTATTGCCTATATGTACTTCTTTAGAATAGAATGTTGAAAATATTAACACAACAATCACAATCTTCCACTTTACTCTATCCCAACCGAACTGTCAGTACAGGGAAGATAGGACGTTTGTCTCTTAGTCTGGTTGCAATAGCTTGCATTAACTTGTCCCTCTCTTAAGCTCTGACTAGGTTACCGTAGTATGCATGGAAAAACACCGCAAATCGGAAAGCAATACCCGTAGGGTAGCCAGCTGCTGATTTAAAAACAACAAAATTTGTTGAACGAAATAAAAATAATTGTTTACAAAATGGATGCCACCTCAATTTATATGAAATTTTAGTATTTTGTAAAAGGCATTTTTTTCGAGTATTTTGATGTACATATAAACGTTATATATCGGAAACGATTAGTTTACGATATATATGTATAAGCTAAAAACCAAAAAAAATACTCACTGTGCGTTTCCGCACTCAACAGTTACTTCAATATAAAGCACAACACGCGAAAAACATTTTAAATGCATTTTAGCGATTTCTCCAGAAAAACAAGAAACTGAAAAAAAAACTAAAAATTAGCGACAACACCCTCTCCTAATCAAATTTATTTATTGCTTCTCAAAGCACAAAATCCCAAAGCTCTTTGACAAAAACCGCAGTAAAAGCTGTAACGATTTGCTTTAATTTTGTGATGGCAACACAACTTTGATGGTCATATTTTCCATACACACAGCGAGGGTTGATGGCGGCCACACGAACACGACCATTTACTTACTTACTTCGATGGCGCTACAGTTCGGGGTGGACCAAGGCCCCAACAAACACGACCACAGTATGCCATTATCTGTGTGGCAGGCTGGTCATGGTGGGATGTATTCGCATTGGACCAAAATTACAAAAACAAAACCTGTGTCAGTGGTTTCGTTTTTATTTCAGTGGCATTTTTTCTGATTAAGTGCCAGGAATGTATGTATATACAGACACTAGTGTTTAAAAATAGCTCTCCCATAAAGGCCCCGACCCATAGACTGCGTTAGTGCGCTACTGCATCCGTTTTAACTGATATTTCGATAGAATACACGCATTCTTATGGAAGGTGGCCCACAACCAACGCATATAAAAACGCCGACGCAGAAAGTAAGTTTACTTTCAACTTTTTTCAGTGCGTTGTGCCTTGGGCGTTCACACATTCACGCATTGAAGTTCACACATTCACATATTATAGTTAACGCATTCACAAATTGAGAGTTTGCATTTAATTTGGTGGAAGGATAGAGAGAATATAGAGAAACTGTCATCGTGTTGACAATCAGCTCACATTAGCTTGAAACGAAAACACTTTCAGTTTCGGCAATAGCAAAATGTTATCGGCTGTCATCTCTCAGCGCTGGTATGCGACGCATTCTATGGGGCGGCTCTCTGCGGTAAACGTTAACGGCAACGTTCAACGCAACAACGTCGACGCAGTCTATGGGTCGGGGCCTTAAGTCATGTACTGACAATTCGGTTGGAAGAGAGTATAGGTGTTTAAGGTTGGGACATATTTGGGACAAAAGAAACTTCACAATGGGAAATTTTTAACTAAGGGCAAGAACACTTTCAATAAATAATCTTAATTTAAGAACTACGGACTATATGACTCCGCTCCTAGAAATAGTAGTAGTCCAACGCACTAACAAATGTGACACATCAGTGCACCATTCATCAAAGTGTAATGACGAGCTCTAAGGAAATTTGGCAACCCTAATCGAAGGGCTTACGCTTCAGACATTTTAATGCAGAAGCTTCTGACCAGAAAGTTTGTCTATAACATAAGGTTATCAATTCACTGAATTGTACTTACATATGCACAGTTAATTAATTGATTAAGTTTGTATACATATGCATACTAATGAACACTACTGCATAGTAAGCGTTGTGTTTATTAGATACGATTTCAGCCACTTCAGAAACCAAATAGGGAAACCGTATCTACACAGATACGAGTACATACAAATGTATATTTAAAGGGATTCTCTGATCAACTTTGTCAAAAGCTTTGCATAAACTAAAATAAGCAGACATCTGTTTCGAGGGATTTATTATTTTATGTGATGACGCGGTTTGTGAACTTCAAGGGATTAGTGCAAATAATATATCTCACGGTTTAAGAGATGTGTGGTTAGTTTTCTCTTGATGTCGAGATTGTTGACGCAACTATTGGTATACACTGCCGCCCATAAGTTTCCGGACAAACCATGTTGTCTGTACACGTTTATTTATCACTGTGAGATTTTCATATTTGGACTTCTGGATTCTTTCATATCCGGTTAGAGTCGATATTACACATTATTACATATCAAAGCAATTAAGAAAAAGGAGCGAAATCAAGACATAAACCGAGGTAGAGAGTAATAAAAGGCCTTCGAGAAAGGTACCCGCAAGATTTTTAAAATAATGAACGTTTGCCAAAAAAAAAAAATCATCTTAAGTAATGAGACGCATTTTCATTTTGATGGCTTTGTTAACCATAAAAATTATCGAATTTGGGTTCAGAAAATCCATGAATGATTGTTGAGAAACAAATGCATCCATAATATGTCACTGCATGGTGCGCATTTTGAGATGGAGGCATTATTGGAACATTCTTCTTTGAAAATGCGGCTGGTCAGGCAGTAACAGTTAATGATGCTCGCTATCGTGACATGATAATGCAGTTTTCTGTGCCTTAAGGGTTTCTCATACCATACAGCCCGAGCAACAATTCAATTCCTACATGCATCTTGCTCGTGTAATTTCCCGATTTGCTGATCAAAATTGCCCGCCCAGATCATGCGTTTCAACGTCGTTGAGTAAATTCAGCGCTGTATAGACCCTTTTATGCTGAGCGGTAATGGAAAATTTCGATAAAACCACAGCATATCCGTGGAAGTCATTTTCCCGATATACTGTACTTTTACTTTATGAATCCATAAAAAAAAACCTGTGTTTGCTATCAAAATTATTTCCTGCGTACATTTTGGGATATATTGAAAGAAAATAATTTATTTTCTCTTAAAACTTCCTGGCAGCCGAAGCAAGGCGAGCACGGGTCAGCTTGTCTGTCATAAATATGGCTGTGCTGCCAATTATTTGTGATGAATTTGTAAAGCGAAGATATGTATTTTTTTTTTTTTTTGCACTTTTATATACACACCCTCTGATCGAAAAGTACCCGGAATTTCCCATTCAAACAAACCGCGCTTGAGATATTGCCAAAAGCTTTTTTATTAGATTGGTACATCTGCCACCTGACGCTGAAATATCTGTATGAGCGTCATCGGTCAGGAGTTTGTGCGTGATAGCTTTGTAATCAAGTCAGTGTTTAGTGTGTTCTGCGAATTTCGCAATGTGAAATTTGGCTGAGCAAAGAGTTTGCCTGCAATTTTGTGTTCCTAAAGCCCCATTTAGATGATCAGTTCAGTTTTAGTTGCAGTTGAGGTTTCAGTTAAACTGATGTGTAAATGCGAAAACTGAAACTGAGACTGAAACTTATGGAATTCCCATCAGTTTTCAGTTCAGTTGTCAGTTAAACTGCTCAGAAGTAAAATAAAAGCTCAACTGAATACCGAACTGGTCTAAATTCACTACCTTTTTTAACTGAAATGTCAACTGAACTGACAACTGAAACTGAAACTGACCATCTAGATGGGGCTTAGTAAAATATCATGTGCGGAAGCGTTGAAAATGTCAACGGTAGCCTACGGGGACGCGACAATTTCGAAAACACAAGCGTGCAAGTGGTACAAAGAGTTCAGAGCGGGCCGTACTGTGGTTGATGATTTGCCACGTTCCGGTCGTCCAGTATGACTGACAAAATATCGAAACAGTTCAGAAAATTGTCCTCGCAGATCACCGTGTCAGTGATGGTAAACGCAGGGGAAAATCCCTGCATGTAGGTATTTTCAGCTTAGAAATTAACGCGTAGGGAAAAAAGGACAGATTTTTAAAATAAGCGAATATGTATGTACTTTCAATATTAAAAATTCCCGGCTAATTTTTATTTCCATATTTGAATTCTTCCAGAGTTTTTATGATTTCATGAATGCCTAAGTGTTCTTACTCTCAAAATATGTACATAGGTCACGAAAATCTCAGTTCGATTTGCTCTTATTCGGTCATACTTGCAGGATTCAAGCTCCAATTATTATTTTCAATTTCAATTTTCAATTTTTCAAACTAAAAAACTAAAAACTAAACTAAGCATTTTAAGCCTTTTTTATTTGGTGAACGCAGTGTGTTTAGTTGTCCTTTTTGAAAAATCACGTATTTGGAATTGTAGGGGAAATTTCGCGAAGTAGGGATTTTTTCCGTACTTTTCTGTTTTTTTTTTGTTTCCATTACTGCGTCGTGTAAGCATCAGGGAGATAGCCGATCTTGGTGTCTCGTTCCTATCGGTGCAGAGCGTTATCTGCGATGTTTTTGGCATGAGACGAGTTGAAGCGAGACTTGTGAACGTTCATACCGTTCCGTTAGCTCGGTATTCACCTGACATGGCTCCTTGTGACTTATTCCTATTCCCACGACTACAGTTACCACTTCGCGTAAAGCGTTTTGACACGATTGAGGCGATAAAGGAGAATTCGCAGAAGGCGCTGAAGACGATTCCAAAATCGGCCCATGAAAAGTATTTTGAAGATTGGAGGAAGCGTTGGAATATGTAACATATTGCTTGTAATGGAGGGAATAAAATGAGTATGGATGAATAATTGAACCGTTTTCGTTTTATTGAAGAATCCCGGGTACTTTTTGATCAGAAGGTACGCGTGCAATAAAACACGGGTTTTATGTACAGTATATAGCAAAAATAATTACCCACGAGTCCACGACCTGCAACTACATACATACGTGTAATATCAAAAATCTTTCTAACAAACGACTTCTTTCAAAATATATTTCCCGAATTTCATACATCATAAACAGAGTCAAATAATCACAAAATCAATAGTTTTATTGAAGGTGAAATAAATAAATTATAATAAAGTGATTTTTCTTCTTCTAAAAATATCATAAATAATTCGGTTGGCTGTTTAAATTTGTGAAAATAAATACAACACAAAAACTAGAGCGCAGAACTTCAAATGGAAACTTACTTTTGCCACGATCAATCCACCACTAACTCCGTTCAATATCACATTTCGCTTAAATTATGGAACGCAGAAGAACTTATTGCTCTTTAACCAAATCATAGATTCTTAAGGAAAATGCAAAAAAAGAATGCGTGGTTAAAACTCTTGTGGGAAAAACAAATGAGTTTTCAAGAAAATATCACGTGAAAACTTATTTTTGCAACATATTGTATGTACACATAGTGCTGCCAAACTGTGGTTACCGTTTTTGTGAATGTCAACAAAAACAATTCTATTGCTAAGCAAAAGTTTGAGCTGTTTTATTTTAATTTCAACTTGCACTACTTAAATAGTGTGAAGTTAAACTCTTGAACAGGGATTGACTATACATAATTTTCCGCCACTGTTTTGAGACAAACTGTTTCATTCACAAAAGAAAAAACTCTTCATCTCAATCATTTGAATGAAATTATGTATCATTTATATAAATACGAAGTTGGATTAATATTTTTCATATCATTAGCGGAAATGCAATTATTTACGATATTTCCCAGTGGTTGCACCTTTCATTAGGAAAATACCTTTATCTTCTTTATGCACGACATAAGTGCAATTTTAAAGCATCTTTGCGCATCATCTCACCACATCAGTGTACATACACTTGTGAATAAAATGAAACTGTATCTATCTATCTATTTGTGTATAGGTAAGGTAGTACTCGCACCTGTCGACACAGAAATAAAGAAAGAAAAAAAAAACGCCACTTAACCAAGTTCCAGATTAGATAAAAGGAATCCAGGTGAAAAATTCTACTTGGTGCGACGGATCATATGCATGTAGCTATGAAGGTACTATCTCACATGAATGGGTTGCACTTTCATGTGACTTGCATGCATATGTATGTACTCGTATGAATCTAATTAAGTGAAACCTAGAAAAAAAAACATGCCATAAATATTCCCCATCTTTGAGTCCTTTTTCGTACAGTTACAGTTGCATGTGTTTGAGTTCACTCACTCATTTTGAAATCTGCATACAATGAGGAGGTTTTTTTTCTCTTAACAGGGTGCTACATAAACCACCAGGACATATCTATACGGGCCACTAGAAGTAATATACTGTTTGTTGTGTTATTAGATACAACATACTATTGCTTTAAAAAGTCACACTTAGACGGGATGATAATTACTTTAGAGGTTTTTTTTTTATTTTTCTTTGTTCCTTCGCATGCTCTCAAGTGTTGGGTGGAACTTATCTGACCCACTTGCACCAATCCTTTGTTTTTTGGAAAATGAATTGTCTGAGTAAGACCGCCTTACATTTAAACTGTGATTTTTTGAAGTTGACAAACATAATTACATATTCCAAAAAGGCGGGTATGTCTTTGTCACGGGTAGTGACAGATGACGTGAATGCGTCTACAATAATGGCCAAGAAAGGTTTTAGGGAAGTACGGAAAGGAAATCCTATCCTATCATACTAATATATAAATGCCAAAGTTTGGATGTTTGGATATTTTTCCTTCATCAACGCCTTAACGGCTCAACAGATTTGGATGCATTTTTCTTGAATAGATATAGTCTACTTCCTGGACTAGCGAATAGGCTAATTTGTATCCCGAAAATATCACCATCCCTGTAATCAGTCTCGGGCGAATTCCAATACGTACCATTTTCAAGGTTTCGGTGGGCTGATTTTAGCATGTTTTCGAATTCGACCTAATTGAGGAATCGGAATTGAAAAATGAAAACATTTCGACGTTTATAATTCGTCTCGGTTTTTGTTGGTGAAATTGAATCCGCAAGACTCAAAATGTAAGTTTTGGTAATACAGTGAACTCTCTCATAACCGGACACTGACGGTACCCAGAAATTTGTCCGGTTATGAGAGGTGTTCGGTTATAGGGGAAAAAATAAATTGACATCAACGAAACACAATTAATAGACATATGGTATTAGTTTTATTTTATAAATGAATTCATTTTTACGTGATAAACACAAATTACTATCATATTTCTGTCTATGGAAATCAAGCTTGAAATTACACTTAACATGCAAACCTATTTAAAAAGGGCAACGGGTTTTATAAATGCACATAGTTCTTGGATGTTCGCGGACAAGACTCCATATGCCCTCATTGGTTAAGGAAATAAGCGGGTCATGATGGCATATGTCGTCAAAGAATTTTAGGTATGTTAGGACAAGACGGGATACCCCGACGAGAAATACAGTTTCTATACTTCCATATTCCGGCATTATTTTATTCTACCAGACACAAATTTTCACTTTACTGTGACCAGCGGAATCATTTTTATCTTTATACAAAATTTGCATCAAATAATATAAAATATCTCTCAAAATGTCGGAGATATACGTGTGTCATTTTACCGTTCTCCACCAAAAAATATGCGTCTGCGAGACCACGAACGTGATAATAACGCAAAGGCACACTCCACAGTTTACATTTTTGTTTCGTTTGTTTGCAAAGTCCTAAGAAGAGGAAAACAAAACAAAAACAAAAAAAAAAGTGTAAACAATTTGCTATACGTAGATGTGTTTTGTCAAGTTAATAGAGAGCGACATTCTATGGCGGTTTCGAAAATTGGTGTCCGTGTCCGGTTATGGGAGAGTTTTTTATATGAAAAATTGAGTTTTTATTTCCGTTCTTTGAAATCTGTCCTGTTATAAGAGGTGTCCGGTTATGAGAGGTGTCCGTAAGGAGAGAGTACACTGTATTCCCCTTATTTATGGAAAAACATATAAAAACAAATCAAATGGAAGTGATGGTGGAATTTACATCTTATGTCGAAGTATTCCGATCTGGCAAAGGATTTTACCAAATCAGCGAATCGGGCAGTGGTCTGTCTTTACACAAATTTTTTTTATCCGTGAAACAGAGTAAGAGCCCCTTATTGAGTTCGTAGGGGTACAATTTCACCTAGCACATCTCTAAATGTTGTTTTGCTTACTCCGTTGATTTTGACAAACTTAAAATAATTTTCATAACTTAAGGGGGCAATCCCTTTAGGTTTAGACGCTTCAAAATAAGTAATTTTTTAACAGTGTTATTAAAGATGATAAATAATTGGATCGTTTCTAAGTTTTAACATCATTTTATTCAAACTGTGAAAAATACAATATAAAAACTATTTTTTTAAACAAAATAGCGGCTCAGTTCAAATTCTCTTCAGGTGTCTTTGGCGCAAGGTCCCAAAGTGCTGCATTCGTCAGTATTTTTCTATTTATCAGAAACCAAAAAAAAAAAAAAAATTACTTTCTATTACCGACATATGCATGGGAAGGATAAACCTATAAAATCATAAAAAAGTATAAAATTAGACATTAATAAAATGTTCAAATTTTATACCGTTCTTTCGACATTTTTCATCCTCAAAAAGTAGTTTATTTACATGATATCTTTAAAACTTTAGGTTTATCCTTCCGGTAATGGTATGGAGAAAAGCCTCACAAAATTTCAGCGAAATCGATTACTTTTTAGTTACAGCACGAGCAGTTTTTTGAAAAAAACAGATTCGAGATAATCGCGCTCAAAGTTTCAGTTTACAGTATGCGGTGGACGATATGCCCTCGACTCTATGTGCGATAACTCTGTAAATATTTATAATATATTTCTAAGCAATGCACTTGCATTTCTTCTTGTAAATGTAATGGATTGGACTTGTCTCTCTTGGCGCTGTCTTCGATATTACTAAACTCTGAGATTCTTCCTTAATAAAAACAGCAATTGAAATATCCAAATACATTTTGAAATGCTTTATATTTAAAGTGCAACTCAATTTTACAAAAAAAAAAAACCGGTTTCTTTAATTTGTAAATCGGTTTGTTTAATTTGGTGCATTAAAAATCGTTCATTACACTATATGAACTTTCGATAAGGTTATGTTAAGTTGAGTTAGAACTCAACCATCGTGGACCCATCGCGATCCCCTGGAACCATCTATTGATGGTACCTACCTAAACCGAAACATTTCCGTCTAAACATTTGATTTCCTGCAAAATTTAAAAATTTGATTGTGGCCAGTTAGGCCGCTTCTTCCAATGTATCAAAGAAATTACCCCTCAAAACGAGCAATGTCATGACATTCAGAAAGGATATGTACGACATCCTCCGCTGAGGCTAAGTCATTGCAGTATCTGCATTCGTCCGTACTAGAATGTCCCATTCTTTTGGCATGCTTTCGCAGGAGACAGTGTCCGGAAAGTATTCCTATTAGAGTTCTTAACTCTGCCCGATTTAGTCCAAGGATTACTTTGGTAATTTGAGTGTCCAGGCACCCAGCATACTTTGACCCTGTTGCATCTGCTTAGTGACTTAAGCACTGAGCGACATCCTTCTGCAAACTACAATTGCCGATTTAACGATCATTCATTTGTAAACCAGAGCATAGGAAATGTTCCCCAAATTCTTGTGGCACAGCATTATTTGCTTCATTTACAGATGTTTCGTATCTGTAAACTAAAGTCGTCTGGAAATTATTGTCAGTTCTTGGTTCTCCCTTTTTTGCTACATACTTATACCTATCCATCTAACGTAACACCATGTGGAGAGCGGTTTTGGGATCTTAGCATATCATTTTCAGACCTTAAGGAAGATGTTTTCGAAGTTGGGTACAGTATCTACCGGTCCAAATTGTCGGTGACCCTATTGAAGTCGTCGGTGCTCTATATCTATATACCATTATTATACAAAATCATAACTTCAATTAAATTATATGGACTAGATACATAAATGTATAGAATACAATAGTTTTGGACTAAGCACATGTTTATTACCCTTTTGAAATTATAATCATTGTAAATATTATTAATTATTATTGTTTTTTTTTTTCAGGATTTACAATCAGAGATTGAAACACACCGTGGAGTCTACGATAGTCTCGATGTTACTGGCAGAAAATTACTTGGTTCCCTGACATCACAGGAAGATGCTGTAATGTTGCAGCGCCGTCTAGATGAAATGAATCAACGCTGGAATAATTTGAAATCCAAAAGTGTGGCAATTAGGTAAGCGAATTATTAGAAGACCAATTCAATCCCTAAAAAATGTTACTTGAAGTTAAAATGACTTTAGTTTCTTGTCCAAATCAAATTGTAGTTAGAATGGGTCCTTTTAGCTACCTTTACGTAAGATTTTAATTATTTAAAGGTCTGCATAAACTAGTAACAGACAACTTAACTATTTTTACCTTTATGGTTTCACATAATTTGATCCTGTCAATTCTACTCGGTTGTTCCCTCCACAAATTTTGTATGTTTTTCAGGAGTATATTTTTCAATATGGCAATACTTTGACAGCTGCTTGGTAATCTAACAGCGGATGCCTTTTTTGTTTAATCAGTATTGCTTCATGAAAAGATCTACGTCCGGCAGTGTTTACAAATTGTTGAAATTTATTTTCAAAATCAGTGTTCAGTAAAAAATGTTCAATCGTCAAATTTTGTTCTGTGCGGACAAGTGGTGTTAAACTTTGCTTTAAGGACTTACCAAACAGCAGAGAAACTCAGTTTTTGTTTATGTATTTTCGCGTTGTAATTATGCATGCGAATTCACTGCAGGGCCATCGAAGTCTGTAATGAACGCTGATCCATCTACATTCCAGCCTTCTGAAAGAAAAGGAACATCAGAGAATCATCCGAATGTCAACTCGTTTCACTCAAACCATTCGAGTACCGACATTTTACTGGCTACTGCTGTGGTGAAAGTATATTCGTCGTCTGGAGAGATATTTTCACTACGTGCAGTTCATATGCATTGTCTTGCCGCAAGATCAACATCCGTCGAAGTTTCTGGGTTGGGTTTGGTCAGCAGCAGCACCTGTACAAAGGTGGTGGACATGTGCTTCGGTGCTCATCATTCATCTTTTAGGCCGTCCTTGTATTTAGGTCGCTCTCTGGGCATCTTCTGACTCGGACTATGACAACAACCGCATGGGACCACTTAAACCGATTGGTTTTAGCGGATTGCAAAGTCTAACAATCTGATAAGTGGTCAATTGCCTGCCACCGAAACTATCGAGTTATTGAAGGAAATGTTTAATTACAACATTGTCTCCAAAAATTGACCTGTGGTCCGTGGTGTGGTCCTGCTGGTCTATGCAAACAACGATTCCAGCTTGAAAACTAACATTATAACGCCATTTGTGAGATACGGCCTGTGTGTGTTTTATTTCAATTTCAAATCCTGCAGCTTTTAAAAGAAACACCCTTTTATGTGTCTTGAGTCTTTGAGATAACCAGGCAGCGCCTGTCATAAAAAAGGAACATCGAAATTTCTATTTGTATCTGGTCTTAAATGAGTAACAAAATGCACTATGCAGAAGGATAGTAGTTATTGTTAACACTGGCATTGCTATTAGAACCGAACATGCTTACTTCGGTTTTAGGATGCCAGCCAAGGTTTTCCAAACTTTTTAACAAAAGCTTTGTCTGATAAGCCATAAGAGGTATAAGTTAAGTATTATCATAAATTTTGGTTGGAGAACCATTTTTTATTCGATTTCCAAAACTTTCCACTACATACAAAATATTAAAATTGTTCTTTTAGAATTCAGCAACCCTTTTGCTACAGTTGGAGAAATCGCGAACAAGATGCCAAACCCATAGGTTAAAATGGGTCTAATGAGTTTTGTACATAAGAACTCTTTTTGTGTTTCCTTGAATATGTTTGGAGTGCATCAAAGTTTTTAGATTTGATGTTACTATTTTGGCTTTCATCAAAGCTTTTCTGCTATGTTTAATAAATATGAATTTATTGTCAAGTTTTATACCTAATAATTTTGCTTCACTATTAAAGGAACTTTAAATCCATTGATCTGTTTACTTAATGCTTTGCATTTTTTTAACAGCAACATAGTGACCATTTCCGCTTAAATTTCTAAAGCAAGTAAGGCTTCACTTTGGACTTCTCTCTTTTAGCTTATAAATTGCAATAATTGGCTTTTTGTCACTTGCTAAGATAGTGGTATTGTCTGCATACAGTAAACCACAAGCCTCCTGTATCATATAATCTGAAAATCCAAAGCCATGAAGAAAAATATTGCATAATGTTATGCTCAGAATAGATCCTTGAGCTACATCCGGGAGAGAGCTGTCATTTGCTCAGAGAATTCTGATCATCAATGCAATCAGAACTCAATTTAATCGATTTGGACTCAATTTTCACTCTAACTCAACTTTAAAATGCTCGCGCTGTGTGTAAACATTAAAAGGGTATTCATATCCCTTTTAGCGTGTGTAGATTATAAAAAAGGCAAAAGTAAATGATTTGTTGTCCCTGTTTTTCTTATGCCGGGTTTTTTATTTAATATATATTCTTGATTTCTTTAGTATTTTCCAATTTTTGATTCACATATTTGTTTCTTTATAGAAATCGCCTTGAATCTAACTCAGAGCACTGGAACGCATTGCTACTATCGTTGCGAGAGTTGACTGAATGGGTTATCAGAAAGGATACTGAGTTGTCTACACTTGGAATTTGTCCTGTACGCGGCGATGCGGCTAGTTTACAAAAACAAGTGGTAATTAATTTTTTTTTAAATATTTTGTAATAATATTTAACTAATTATTTGAAAATTTGTTTTAGGATGACCATAAAGCCTTTCGACGTCAGTTGGAAGATAAGAGGCCAATTGTAGAAAGTAATTTACTAAGTGGGCGTCAATACATTTCAAGCGAGGCTCCACTTTCCGATAATAGTGATACAGAAGGTAACGGTACATTAGTTTAATAGTAACTTGGTAAAAAAAAAATTAAATACATTAACATAAGGCCAATTATTTTAAAAGCTACAAAATATGAGCATCTTTTTATAGCTACATAGGTTCACTTTACAATAAACAAATAAACATTGCTTGTAATATACAAGAGCAGGTTAGGTAGGAGTAGCTATAGTTATAAAGCCAGTACACTTATGTTAGACCAATAGAGGTCTATTGTGATCTTTGTAGATATTTCCCAAGCTATCCGTCAAACTATTTAGAGCATTGTGCGAAGCAAAAGAGGCCTCTGATATCTGCTTATGCCATATCGCCGAAATAATCAATACCCCCATGTATTGTGAAGGTTACTTTATTCCTGCTCTCCATCTCCGCAGCCCCTGCAGAAATCGTTGGGGAGAATTCCAAATTTGATTGCATGCCATCTGCCTATAAGGCAGTATCCTATGGTGAATCCTATCATTGTATCAATTTGCAACCTTTTTAGCGGTAGTAGATAATTAGAGCGTTTGAGGTCTAAATCTTATTGGTTACAAGGCCCGTTGTGCTGCCATCTAGCGTTTATTTTTTTAAATCCGTCAAGTATCAGTTACTTATACATACGTAGCTTACAAGTAGCGAAGGCATGCCTTACCACCATTTGTCAGGTAAAATTGTTATTGTGCTACCTAGTCTGGCAAGTTCATTAGCCTTACAGATAATGTGCTTAAGACTGATTTCTCTCCGGAACTGTCCGAGAAAATGCTAATACTTACATGTTCGTAATTGATATTAAATTCCACTTCAGCAAGGACAGGGCTTCTTTGATCGCCCTGATATCCGCTTTAAACACGCGGACTACTAGAAAAAAACACGGCACGGACTTGTCCTCTTTTACGACGTCACTATCCAAGAACGATCTGTCCGGATTCGTTTCCTTATAGTTTCTATCGCAAGTGAGCTTGGAAAGAGTATAGTCTATGTTTTCAGAATCTAAAGTTTCATTGTCAATGATTATGGAGTGTCTTGTATACTCACTGGACCACTGAGAGATGTCTCGTAGTCTTATGGCTGCAGTTAGTGTCATTTGTTTGCCATAGTGCCGCAGGGGGTATTGATCCAGCCGCACACAGCCAGGCCAGGCAGGTTCAAGATTTTCCACAGTATAACGCATCCTCTATCTAGGATTCTAGGCCAATCCACACAGATAAGTACGTCACACGTTTTAATCTGTCTGACAGCAGATATGAACGTGTAAAGCACGCGAGTTATTTGGGGACTTTACTGTATATGAGTATGTTTTGGATCGTTGACTTGGCAAAATATGAAAATTCGCTTATGCCCAAGTTAACTTGGCTTTAAATGTTGCTTTCAAATTCTTATGTATTACATTTGATCCCTTCTGCCTTCGAGGAAATGTACATACGTTCCCTATTCCAGTACTCGACATACATATGTACATACATTCACATACCATGACTGAGCCTCCGGCACTGGCCTAGGTATACGCATGCAAGGATTCTTCATTCGGCTTCCGTCAAACATACATACATATATGTTATACCATCTTCAAACTCGAATTTGCTCTCATTCGTGAACAAAACCTATTTTTTAAAAAAGCTTATTATAATATTTGAATGAAGAATAAATGGAATTTATCTTATTCCAACCTGTCATATCCTGTTTCCGATATTCTATAGTCAACTTCATACGTTCTATATGGCTTCTTCCTGGCAACTCGCGCTGATATTTTACTCGTCGTATTTTCTGATAACTCGGAGGATGTTTTTGTTGTTTACTTCATTATTTCTTGTCGATTTGACAAAAACTTTTACAGATTGAGACGATAAGAAAAGATTCTTATTGATTTTCTTGACTAAACCTTTTTCGTCATGGTCGTCCCATTTCCTTCCTTGTCCCTTTCAGTCCAAATATTGAACCATTTTTTCGTGTTTTAACCGACAAATGGACAAATGAGGCCATGAACTGTTGAATGACTTCTTCTTTGAACAATGACGATAAAGCGATAAAACTGAATTCCTTATGTTAGTGTACAATCTTATTTTTGAAAAGCAATACACTAACAGAGAATGTGCTTTACACAGAGGAGAAGATGTTGAATCTTAAACAATTCATGACCATTACATAATACATACCATATTTATTAACGTTTGCTTAGCAGAACTATTTTTACTGCACTATGTACAAACTTACAATTAAGCTTTATTACATCGATAAAGACATGGATGTTGGCCTTGTGCTTCAAATACATAAATGGGGAGCAATGGCATAAAGTAAATCTTTTTCACATGGCCCCATAAAAACTAAGTTAAAATGCACGATGGCGGCTAATTTTGATCACCAATTCGAAAAATTAATCGCCCAGGAAACTCTTCTCGCCAAAAAAGCAATGGTTTCGTGTGGCACGTAGCACTGTCTTGTTGGAAATATATTATACATTGCCCACATCCATACCTTCAATTTCCGGCCATGAATATTTATTGATTATGGGGTGATTCATTCACGATAACAGCCGCAACCGCTTTATTTTCGAAGAAAGAAGGCCCCGATGACTCCTGCCCCAAAACCGCAGCAAAAGGGAGAACATGGTGGATAGAGATGCTTCCCGTCAATCATTTTTAAATTGCGACAATTCTGCTTATTAACAAAGCCTTCAAGATGGAAAGTGAATTCTAAGAATTGCATTGCGTCCGCGTCGTTGAAGTGTGTATTTTACAATTTTAATCAATGGTAGAGACCGTGTTGTTTTCTCCTACACGAATCAGCTGAGCATGAACAAAGGATATGATTACTACTTTTCTCCTGCCTCGTTTCCGCACAAAGACGCCAAACCGGAAGAAGATTTCAACAGAGTTTTATGGAGCGATGAGCATGTCTTAATCTTCGTTTGACCGTTGTCAATGATAGCAGTTTATTCCGCGTATTGTGGTGCGTGTTTCGGGTGCTTTTTTTTTTGTTTCTACTTAATTTGCTTGTTGAGACTATTTGCCGATCCTCATGTTTAGTTGTAGCTCTAGGCTTTTCTGACCCTTGATTTATTCTCAAGACTTTCGGTTTGAGCGTGTCGTTTGATGGTTTATTGAACGCAGCACCTTGATACCTTTTACTGCGAAGCAACTTCGCACTGCGATTGCCTTCTTAAACACGTTTCGGCCCAAATGGCATACATTTTTTTTACTGCTTTCAATCACATAATAGTGATATTACAAAGTATTTTGTTGATTAACACACTTATAGCATTTATGTAATAGAATATTGTGCTGTAAATAGACAGGCTCTTCGCATGCAGTGCATACAAATCTGATTTTCCTTTGCGTTGGGTCGTTTACTTTGCAGATTCTGCACTACTTTACTTGGCCGTCTGGCTACCACTGGGTTGTGGAATACTTTGTTGTAACGGAAACCACTCCTATAATCTTTGGATTGTTCATCCTTGCTTCGATCTGAGGGGTAACTAACTCCTCAATTAAAGAATGCAGAAATTGTCGATGTGCGACATCCAACAAGTTGTTTCCATGTCTATTCTCCCATTTGTTCCAAGACGTCTACGCCTACTTTGTGTTTGTTGTAAAACAGAATAGCTTTAGCTTCTGACTTTATTGTTACTCCAACAAATTCTGTGTTATAATGAAGTGATGACAGTTAAATCACTGCCATATATTTTTTCGGCGGCACATTAGACACTGCTGTGACATCCGTAAATCAAAAGTTAGTAGATTATGCTAGGCGTAGTAGATTAGTAGATTCCATTGAATAGTTCCTTCAAAACTTGTAAAGGAGTTGTCAGCAACAACAGTCCTCCCGCTGGCTCTATACCTGGTCAATCAGAAGCTTCTCACCCAAATTTACAGCACTCTGATTTACAATCAAATAGGAAATGCTCAAGTGACCGGATGTATACGCCATAAACATCAGTAATTAGCGGAAAACCCCTAGTAATAAATACTCGTGTGCATATTTGAGCACGATAATAAATATGTTCTAAATAAGTTAATAAATTACATATTTTGTTCGTTTATGATGCGATTATAGAAACTAATTATCTGACGGACATATCTGGCCAGACCTATTCCATTGATTTTAGGGGTTGTTTTAGAAAATCCTTGTTTTTTTTTGCACCCACTTACATCTAAGAAATTTTGTTGACACCAAATCATTAAAAATATGAATGCTGACAAAGTCAGGAAATTTGGTAATGATAGCTCCATAATTAATTAAAAAAAATAGTTTTGAAAGTGCAAAAGGTCTAGCCAGACCTAGTTATTGACAGAAGGGTTAATGAAGTAAGTTGTCTAGGGTGGCCTCAAAGTTATCGCCTGCTGTGTATAGTTTTATCTACACTCTGTCCCAACCGAATTGTTAGTACAGGCCTTATGGGAGGAGCTTTTTCTTAAACACTGGTGCCTGTACATGTTTTTATGGCACTCAGCTTGCGAAATTGCCAATCAAATAAAAACCAAACAACTGACTTACACACGTTTTGTTACTGTTATTTTCCTCAAATTCGAATACATCCACACAGCCAATGGCAAAGATCATGTGGACGCTCGCTGTGTGTATAAAAAATGATAACATCAATGTGTGCCGTACATTAGAATCGGTTTGATAAAAACCACAAAAAGCCAATTGGCTGAAGTCCCCATGACTTACTTGCAAGAGTGGGCTATGGAAGCTTTCTTTACTACTTCCGGGATATTCAGTATGAGACCCAAATACTTCGCTTTGTCGGTGAAAGCTAAGTTGGTACAGTTAAGAAAGTATTATTACCATTAATGTATTTATAATACGGTTCCCTATTTAAAAATCACTGTAATTTTAGCCCTTATTCTCCGAAGCAACGAAATACTTATCCAAAAGTATTGAAACACGCCACTGTATCTCTTAATGGACCAACATGTATGAAACTAAGTCCAAATTTTTAATAAGATAGATAAATAGGGTGTTAGTAGGTGTCGTCATATGACGTCACTAGGGGCTTATATAATATGCAAACAACAAAAGTATTTTTAAAAATTCAATTGCATTTGTAAATACCAAAGGTTTTATAACAAAATAAAATAGCTTAATATATTTCACAGCTTTCAAAACAGGAATAAATGAAATTTACAGAATGTGATATGGTTGAAAATAAGTGACACAATTACACTTTTCATAATTACCACTTTTCAACCTGATTCTGAGTGCAACCCGTATCAACTTTATGAGCTAAATGTATTTTTTCAGCTAACTTGCTATTCGGAGCAAACCACAGTTATGTTTACGAGAATTTGCCACACACTCCTTTTGCGTCCTCATATGAGGACGGCAGGAGAATAAGTGTTAAGCCAACAAAAAAAAAAAACAATTTTTCAAAGTTCGACAGTGGCATTGCCCTTAATTGATTATTTATGTTTTATAATAATTGATTTGGTACAAAGTTCTTTTTTTAGATCAATCCAAAATTTAATTTAGTTTGATGATATACATAAGATAAATAGATTTAATCATTCATATTTATTTTCCAGCCCATGATTCCGACTCTCGGTACATGTCTGCCGAAGAACAAACTCGCGAATTAACACGAAGCATTCGACGGGAGGTTGGCAAACTGTCAGAGCAATGGAATAACCTAATTGATAGATCTGATAACTGGAAACACCGCCTGGATGAATATATGACGGTAAGTAATAGTAATAAGCCTCTAAGTACAATCAAGTGTACACACTACATACTCGTATGTCCCCGTTTAATTTCCTAGATATCACAGTGGTAAACATCGGTATTATTTACTCGTTGTATACATATGTGTACACATGTACGTGTGTTTCTGAGGTAATTTTAGCTATCGAATGTGTTGTGTATGTGTTGTACTTTTCATTGAACACGACTCCTAAATGAGTTCAACCAGTGCGGAATATTATGGACTTTGCAGTAATAAAGATTCGTGTAAACATCTGTTTGGAAAATGCTTTGAAGATGTTATGAAACGTTCTGAAAGCAATTAATGTTGCATCTAAGAAATTTGATTTAAAACAACAATGTGAGCGTAGTACAAAAATAATTCTCATTTCAAAATTGAATATAAGGATCAATCATAAAATGTTTATGTACACATTACATACAAATACAGATACACAAACAAGTTGAGGAAGTTCGGGAATCGAACTGTTTACGCAGTTTTTGTGGTCTGTCTGCGAAATCTTTCCCAAAATATGACGATTTACAAGGTTTTCAACCATTGGTTGGTTGCTTCTTAAGGATTTTTTTTAGTGACAAACTCGATTCTGGTGTCCAAATAAAACTATTGTGTCTCTAAGTCTTTTTTGAAGTGAAACTTCTTAGCTCGCGGTGTGAATCCAAAATCGTGTAACGAAAATTCGTCACGAAAAACATTGCATCTCTTTCAGAACCCAACGTATTAGCACGCGTGAGAATGAGATACACTCTAGACTCAGTCTCAGCTTTGTTCACAGCCCAGCTCAGTCGGGCGGCCGCTCACGCAGTGTAAGTGCATGTGTGTGCTACTTGGTGGGGTTTCGGGTGGTATACAGTGCTAGCGCGCTCATACATGAAAGCATTGTATCTTGTATGTGAAACCACTCTCATCAAGCTCTTTTCGAATTGAAATATTGAGAGCGCGAATAATGAAAATTAAGAATGAGATTGAGAACTAAAATATGGGATTTGGCTTTTAATACTTACCAGCTTACGACTTACGAGTATGACGGATTTATTTAGAAGTAAAACCCATTGTATGTTATTGTGTGGGTGTGTATGTTCTCAAAAACATACAGTGAATTAGCCAAAACAAAAGTCATAACATTGCGCAGGTTATAGCATGAATGTATATTTCTTTTTCTGCATATTTTGGGGAAAATATGAATTTCGTGTTTTAGTTGATCTGTTCTTGCCCAAAATGCAAAGTGTGATTATTGACTATTTGAACGAGAATAAAATTGATATTTAGATCCAAGATGGTTAAAAACTATGTATTTGTTGTTTTTGTTAAGTATATTATAATACATAGTACAGACATATGTATATGTAGATTTATATTGTAATTTTGTTCAAATTCAAGCCAACGAAGCTACCTAATAATTAAATTATGGAGCTTACTCATGCGGTTGAGAAGCACGCAGTAATATAACTTATCTACGCAGTCTCAGGTAATCCGATGCCTTACGAAAGTAAAGTAACCAATCGGTAATTCTGCTGAAAATTAGAGAAGATAACGCAACCTCCCCTGACAACTGTCATTTTGGCACTAACCAAAAACCAAAATATAGTTGAGTCGTTCCGGTCGTACACATAACTAAGGTAGTATTAGTACCAGCGTCCCCACTTTCACTACAATTGAAGTGCTTCACTACACTTTTTCTACTTTTCAACTTTTTCACTACGCCACTACGAAAAATTCCTAAACACTACAATTTGAGAAAAAATATGATAGCTCTGAAGATAATGCAATAATTCTTGTTAAAATGTTTTAACGATTCAAAATTTTGGACTGAATGATCTGAATGCAGCCATCTCACAATAACGTTCAGCTGCATTTCTCTTCACAGTACAATGGAATATTTTGTAGAAATGTCAAAAGTCGAACCCGCGCCGCAAGCGCAACAATGTACTTAAAACGGTTTTTGTCATTTGAAGCGATTCTTTCAAGTAATTACGTTTTTAATAGTGCTTTCATAATTATAACCATACATATGCATGTAAGTACTTCATATTACTATGCTTTTTCCAATATAATGTTCCAATCAATATGTTCGCATTATCACTTCGATTTGGTTGGTTGGTTTGTGAGGGTGAGGATCACTCCTCTTCACGTAGGCCACGGATCGGGCCCGTTGTGATCCCCTCTAGAATTGTGCTAAGAAGAAAGGGTTGGGGTGTGTGTTAGTGAAAGGGGGGTAGTGTAGTTCGATTTACTGTGACACACTACGATTTAGTGTGAAACACTACGATTTTTGGAGCTGTTCACTACAATTTGGAAAAAATGAAGTGGGGACACTGATTTGTACACTAGTTACTCTTACTTGTAGTACTAGTGCATACATGATAGCATTGTATGTGAAACCACTCTCATCAAGCTCTTTTCGATTTGATATATTGAGAGCGTGAGGAATGAAAATAACGAATGAGATGGAGTTGAGAACTAAAATATGGGATTTGACTTTTACTACTTACGAGCTTACGACTTACGAGTATGACGGATTTATTTCTTTCTTTGGTAGGAATTTGAATGAAACCATATGAGATACAGTGAATAAGCCAAAACAAAAGTCAACATTGCGCAGGTTATAGATATCCAAACTTTTGGTAATTTTGGTGAATCAAAATAAATTAGTTGTTAAATTCAGTTCTCCGTGTTGAATGATGTTGATGTATGTAGCTATATGTATGATTATGATAGCTTTCTTCTGTCTGTCCGTCAATTTCGCTCTTCGCTCTCTTGCAATCTCTATCTCTCTGTATTTATCTCATTCGTAAAATTATATGACCAATACAATACAAATAATATATACACCATTTTTAAAAAAAGTTTCACTTCTACCGCGTGTGACTGACATACACACTTTTTGTTCTCAAGTGTTTTTTCTGTTGTACTCGCAATTCTATGCACTCATTGTACAGTAAAGTATTTCTCCCTAAACCCAAATTAGTGGAAAGGAACAAGATTTCTTTCCTCTATTATTGGCTTTTCTTTTCTTTTTAAAAGCAGTTTTTCAAATAACTTTGGACTTTGGTATTAGAGGTAGGAGCGAAATCGGTCTATACGATTTCTTTTCATTTGGCGACTTATCTGCTTTCAGATCCATAATTATTTCTGCCACCTTCCATGGCATGAATTATGTTTTATGTATATGCAATAGTTTACGGATAGCTTTATCCGGGAGCTCCTTAGTCAATTTTTATGTATTCAACCCTTTTATGGTGAGCGAATCGAATATTCGTTTGCAATTTGCGAATCACTCCTATCGCGGTATTATGGTTAGCAAACTTTTTTATTCACCAGTTCGTTATCACCGATTGATTTGACATAAGGAATGATAAGTTTAGCGAATGTTCGCTAACCATCATAGGATAGTGTCACATGTCCCCAAATGTTTGACCTTTGAAGCGAATGTAATTTGATCGATTCGCAAACCGTATTATTTAAGTTGGTATGTTTTATTTAACTCATTACTCATTTTAAAGTGCTATGTATGACCTCACTCCGGTGTTTGTCCATCGCCTCTGTATGTCACAAGCTGCCAGATCCAACCACTTTTTTAAACATTGACTAAGCATTGTTGTCCAGTTCAATCAGTGGCCTGGAGTTTGTTTATTTGCTTTTGCAGAGAGCAAGGTTTTTTAACCAGCAATACCAACCCAATCGTCAATATTTAATTAGGTGTACCTCCAGGTAGGTTATTGCTCATTAAGGGTACATACTTATGTATATGCTGATGTTTATAACCGGTCTGACAGTTTAGAGCCATTTCACTCTGATCCATTGGTTGTCGCCAAAAAGTCCATATATATACATATGTATGCAATTTTTTTTTATCAGAGTAAAAATTAATTTAAATAAAAAAACACTTCATTGGCTTTTGATCTAAAAAATACAGAAAAACTTGTGAATAGTGGAATCTGCGAATAAAAGAATCTTGCGAAACCTGGATAGTGGACATTTTTGGATGCCAATTTTGGTTTTTTTCATACAAATTCACTCTAATGTAGTGGAAACCTGTGAAATCTGAATAATGGAAAATTTTTCAATGAATTTTGTTTTCTTCCCATCCAAATTCACTCTTCAATAGCGGAATCGAGAAATGAATGAGCCAAAAGTCATTAAAATTTTGTCAGCTTCGTTTTCTTTTTTGAGAATTTTGACATTTTAATTGTTTCTTTTCGTGTGTGCCTCATTCTGCTAGCGGCTAGATTCAACAAGTACAATTCTGAACTCCGATATCGAAATTGATCGAAAAATATTAAAAAAAAATTGGGTTGGCGATAGTGGAAAAACTTGCGAATAGTAGAAATGTTGCGAATAGTAGAAAAAAAATGTGCACCAAAGCATTCCACTATTCACAGGTTTTACTGTACTTTCATTTGAAAGATAATTCCTTATCATTTACCATTCAAAGATAACTAGTGTGTCCGTGCGAGAACTCTCCCAGCAGAAAATCCATATCCAACCCAAAAATTAAAACTTTCCATCCAACTTCACATTTGGTTCCATCTTCCATCTGTCAACTGATGGAAATCATACGGGAAGTGTTAATTCGTTTGGGAGTTAATTTTGGGTCGAATATTTATTTTGATAGATTTTTTTATTTGTATGATTATGGTATATGACTACGGGGCTCCCTGAAATTACGCCAAAAAGTGTTTTAGAAAACGCGCCAAAATAACTGTGGCGTAAAGTTTTTGGCAAAAACGCCAAAAACAAAAAAGGAAAATTCGGTAGAATGCAAGGAAATTACTTACTTACTTACTTACTTACTTAGTTGGCGCTACAGCTCGAGGTGAACCTGGGCCTGCTTCTCGCAACCATTTGTGTGTGCGTGTTATATTTTTGCACGAATGGAAGGGACCTACAGTTTTTTGCCGACTCCGAACGGCGAGTTGAGAAGCTCAATCGTGACAAATGATACTCTTTGATGCTTGTCAGACATTCGAAAGAGGTGGGCACTGTGAAAAACTTTTAGGTGTTTGCGGCGGGATTCGAACCCAAGACCGCTGGCACAGTAGTCCGACGCACTAACCACTTGCGCTACGGTGCCCACATGGGGAAATTACGCCACATTTTTGGAAAAAAAAGCCAAAAAGTAAAACGGAAATTACTTTTATTAAAGTTTACCTTTTTTGGTTTAATTTCCAAATTTGGTTTGAAAATAAGACCAGAAGAAAACTAATTTTTTCCGGCTGCATTTCCTAGTTAAGTTCTTTTGGGTTATGAGTAGTACTGTATATGCTGGGCGGGGGGGTCGCGCCGCCAATTTGTAGAATTTGTACTTTAGAATTTGAAATCAAGTATGTATGTTTGTAAAATCATGTGAAAGTATGTTATTTTGCGACAAAACAACAACATAGTGAGTCATAGAATGCAATTTACTGGCGCTTTTTGATGTGTAAACATCTTAGCTCTCGGTTATGGGCCTCACAAATTTCTCGCCGTCATGCGTAACGCTTAACTAATCTTAGTAGTTATTAGTGCGTAACCAAACTTTGTATTAGTGCGTTCTCTGTATACAAATGATTCTCTTTGTTCATTTTTCCTTCACACAGAGTAATAATAGCAGTAGTTATGTTTACACATCAAATTTCACGAGTACCTAATACTCACGCCTTTTTTTTCAAAAAAGCCGAACTATTTGGTTGATCTTTCCTAGGAAAAAATGCGCCACAACTTTGTATGGAGATTTTCGTGCTTTTATTTCATTTCCTTTTTTTGGCGTAATGACAATATCCTGTCGGTTCAATTTTTGACTGCTTTTTCGAGCACTGATGTCGGATATGTAAAATGTATTCCACGATTTTGTAACTTTGTTGCGGTGTTAATCTATCCATGATGAGTAGTTCGACTTCACTGAAAAAACATTTTTATTATAATTACAAGCTTTATATTAACTTCACTTTCTGTGAGGGCCAACTCTGGGAATCGATTTTACACCCACATCCAGATATCCGATCATCTTGAAATTCTGCACACGCGTATAATTCCGGAGACAATACAATATGGGTTATTTGATGACGTTGTAAAGCTAATATGGCGGATGCTCTAAAATGGTAGATTGCCGTTATATTCACGATCTCCTTAATATAGGTATCAAATGAAAGGGATTGACAGGTAGATATGGACTAGTTATGTGATGTCCTTCTAACCTTCAATATGGTGGACGCCCCAAGATGGCGGATTACTTTTATCTAAACAACCGCCACGACATGAGTATCAAATGAACGGCTTTGACGAGTATAATCGCAAATAGCCTGAGTTAAACTTTCTCACATCAAACCCATCAAGCCAATATACGGTGCATACGTACCGATATATAAATTTGTTAAAAAATTCAGATACTAAAAAGTAGAAAAAAAATACATAGATAAAAAACATTTTTTTTAAAAACGAGCTTTAATGAACTAAAAAGTAAAACATATTTTTTTTCCGAGTCACCAATATGTGACTATTAATTAAAGCTTGGGGCCAGCGTCGCCCCCCCGTACTACAATTGTACTTTTTGAGTACAAATTTGGGAACTGAGTACGGTACTACTTTTATTATGATTTTTTTATTCCGGCTATTTGTGTATGTTATTCGAGCCATACCTGTGTTTTGTTTGCTTTTTCCTTAAAGTACATGGCCACATCCCTGCCTTATGACATATGTCAAATAAATTTCTCCACATTTCGCTTCCGTCTTATTTCACACTCCAATAATAAGGCTGTGTATCACTAGCGTTAAAATTATATCCCCTCGCTAATTTTTGACAGTAGTTTGATGAATATAGACTTCAAAAAGTAAGTTTGGTAAGTTTAGTTACAATAAAATTTAAGGAATGTGCCCTTTTCAGTTTTCAAAAAAAGTGTTAAAACATTTCCAAGAAAAGTGCTAAAAAATTCCCATTTAATTCAATCGACACAGCAAAAAGCTAAAATTTGATCCACCTGTACAAACGTCAAAAATTAACCAGTGGATAAAATTTTAACGCGATTGGCACCTAGTTTTAGTTTCAGTCGTATTTTAATGATATATTTTTGTGTATTTACATCTTACATATTGCCTGTTCTAAGCGATTTATGCTCATTTCTGGTTTTGTAGGACAAAAGACACTCTTTCAACTCAAAATACATCTGAAAACATTTCAGTAACAACAGCAAATGAAGTTCATCAAATTATAGACTCTTGGAGGTAAATACATCTGCTGCGGTTAAAAGTAGTAATTGTATTTTTTGTACTACTTTTAGCACTATTTGAGTACAATTTTGGACTCGAATGAATACTTTCATTCATCGAAATGGGGACAACGCTGCTTGGGGCGCTCAGGCACAAGACAACACATGCACGATGTGCAACGAGGACGAAGAATAAGCAGAACACATTTTGTCTCCCTGTTACTGTTTAATTAGAACTCGTCATCGTCATTTAGACAAATTCTACCTCGAGCCTGAGTGCCCCAAGTTTTAATTAATTGTCACATATTGGTGACTCGGAAAAAAATTATTTTTTGAAGTGAATACTTCTTTAGCGACGTATTTGTTTTTGAAAACGAGTGACGATAACTGCGTCACGATAGATTTCGATAACTGTATTTCGATAACGTGGAAATGATTCCATACAGTGGAAATATGTATACAGAAAACATCAGCTGTCTGTATGTCTGTCTGTCCGTCTATCCGTCCGTCTGTCTGTCTGTCTGTCTGTCCATCCGTCTGTCTGGCCGTCTGTCTGTCTGTCTGTCTGTCTGTCTGTCCATCCGTCCGTCTGTCTGTCTGTCTACCTTTTAACATCTAAACCGCTGAACCAATTATAATGTAATTTGGCAGATAGATAGTCTGGGACATAAGGAAAGACTTAGGTGGAAAAACCGCTCGCTAGGGGGCGCTGGAGTCAAGTTATTAACAAAACCTTTTCACGCCTAATCCGCTGAAGCAATTGTAATTTTATTTGGCAAAGAGATAGTCTGAAAGCTACGGAAGGACTTAGGTGGTAAAACCGCTCGCTAGAGGGCGCTGGAGTCGAGTTATTAACAAAACCTTTTCAAGCCTAAATCGCTGAACGAATTATAATGTAATTTGGCAAAGAGATAGTCTGGGACCTAAGGAAGGACTAAGGTGAAAAAACCGCCCGCTAGGTGGCGCTGGAGTCAAGTTATTAGCAACTTCTTTATTAACTGACCAAAATGATTCATATTGACAATTTATGTTAGTATAGTACCAACAGAGAAAACTACAAAAACTGGACCCGATGGGTGGCGCTGGAGTCGAATTATTAACAAATTCTATATTTAATGCAATTTTGAATAGCTTTTCCTTTCATAATTTGTATTACAAAAATATAGTCAAGCTTGCATTCATATTTACTAAATTTTATTACACATTTTCCATCGATTGTGCTAGACAAATTTCTTCTCTTACACATTACACATACACAACTGCTTTGGATTGGATAAGTATTCACTTCCCCCGTGAGCTTATGCGGATGAGGCTCACACATTTTTTTACTTTTTACTTCATTAAAGCTTGTTTTTAAGAAATATTTTTTATCTATGTATGTTCCCATTTTTAAATTTGTTTTTTCAAAAAATTAATTACCAATCCTGGTAAAAAGGCAATTAAGCCATTAAACTGTTTTCCCCCAATTTAGTGTGTGCAATATTTTTTCACAAAACTAATCATAAAAGTTTATAATAATTACTCATTCCCAGAAAACTAAAAAATTTTCCTTTGAGTCTATAATTTCTCACTTTCTTTTCTCTGACAGGATTGCTGTCCGGAAACTTATGGACAGCAGTGTATGTTGTAACAAGCTTTTTAAGTAAAGAGAGATATGTCCCTAGTTGGTTGAGTTCTTTATGTATTAAACTATTCAATTAAGTTATAAATCCCTAGTGGCAGTGGGATAGGATGTTGTTAAAAAGCCTACACTTGGAATATAGTATCTGCATAACATGAATATCTCCATTCGTCGCAAAGACAAATTATCTGTCTGTTGTGCTATCCGTATGCAACCAGAGCATACATGTTGTGCCCCATGTACATACATATGTATGTGCATACTTGAAATTGTTTGATACGCCTTCATCGAACAACACTCCACTCATACATGCACCCCTGTGTGGTGTCGTCGAGGCAAAGATAGATACCAGAAACCAGACCATACACGCTTTAGTTGATTTTGTTGACATAGTCGTTCGTCGGTTAGAGTTGACCGGTTGTAGTGGATCGATCGGTGGCGGTTCGCATACGCAAAATCCCACATTAAAGGGGAGCCCAGTACCCATCCGTTTAGTTCTTCTGTATTGTGTGTGTGTGTTCTTTTTATACTTTTGATAATTTGCAAGGCGCGAAAATCACAATATTCAATTTTTTTTATCCAACACCTTACTTCCATCCAAGACATAAGAAACGGCAGAGATAACACTCGAGAAATAAAAACAAGATACTTTTTTTTTGTCGGCACAATTCATTCGACAACGACAGTGTCTGTCGTTGTTTTTGTTGATTTTTTTTTTAATTTTTTTATTTTGTCTTCCATGGGATATTTTTAGATGCAAAACGCTGACTGAGTCTCCCTTTTGTTTATGTGAAACTCAGATTTTTTGAGTGCATTTCAAATTCAGTTCAGTTTTAGTTTTAATCGTGTTTTCAGTGCGCTATGTTCGGGTACTGTTTTTTTTTTTTTTTTTTTTTTTACTATCATTCACAATGAAGGCGCGGTCGTGGTGTCTATGATGAAGTTTTGTTAATTCTTCGATATGTGTATCTGAGAGATATAAATGCAGTGCTTGGTAAAAAAAAAAAACAGAAGAAATAATTCGCGTAGTGTGACGCGTTGTGTTTTCAAGTGTGTTTCACAGTGAATTAAAGAATGGACTTCTTATGGATTTGCAAACAAACAAGACATGAACATCGAATTTTATTTTATTCATTTAACTTTGGGCCAATTATTAGTTTTGAGGTGCAGTCGTACCTGATTTTGTTATTTTATTTTTCACATTCCTCCGGTAGACAGGGTTTCCGCTTCGGCTGATACTGTACTCGTATAACTTCCTTTTTTTTGTATTTGCATACTCATTACATTTTATATTCATACATATCTCTTTTCTTCGTAATTACTGCATCGTTCAGCTTTAATTTTTACACTGTCCAATTTAGTTCCTTGTTCTTGAATTTGAAGCCTGTGACGTATCTACATACATCCATGGCGAAGGCTAAATTTTTTTTTGTTGCCTTGTATGTTTGTTTGTAGGTATGTAATGTAGTAAATATTTGAGCAAGACATCTGAGATACGTTTTTTTTTATATTCATGATATCAGATATACCGCAGACTTTAATGTATGTTTTAGTTTCCCACGCTTTTTTATTTTGTTCATACCAAGATACAAGTTATGTACATAAACACTTGGGGAAAAAAAACTCCCGGATAAGAAACCAAAATCGGAGGATTACTACGCCGAAATTATCTGGGGCCATTTTCAATTATACGATTGGAGCATTTTTATGTTCGGTATTATGTAGTTATTTGAAACTATCTTCTGTGTTTAAGTGCAATGACATTCTCGAATATATTAATATACAGTGAAACCCGCTTAAGTGAAACTCGCTTAAGCGAAACACCCGCTTAACCCTTTCGCTCCCAATTTTTATTTCTGTATTATTCGAGTTTTTATGTAAATCTTTGTTAACTTTAATAGATTAAATGTTTTTTTATAGGTTTGGATTAAATTCAAGGCCGGTTATTGGAACTTTAGGCCGGGACGTATTGACCCATTGGTATTTTTGAGTGAGATGTATTCGTCCACTGAAGTAATTTGAGTCAGAGTTGTATTCTTCCAAAAGACGTTGCAAATCAGTACCAATGGGTGCTATGGGTATCGATAAATCCCAGACTGATTTTGTTAGAAATAAATTCTATTTTTTATATTTTTCTTTTTGTGGTTCTTGAGCACTAACTGCACGTAATGATATTTGCCAATATGAAAACCTAAAAACAAACTACGGATTTACAACTAAATAATCACTTTGTACAAGAATATTGAGTGCACTGTGCAAGAATCGACCGGCATAGTACGGTTCACTGTGCCACCTCTTTCGAATGTCTGACAAGCATTCAAAGAGTATCATTTCTTACAAGTAGCATCTCAATTCGCCGTTCGGAGTCGGCAAAAAACTGTAGGTCCCTTCCCCTTTTAAGTACATATCGCTTAACTGCATTCCCCGTTTAAGTTCTCATCATTTTCCTTTCTTTCGTCATAATTTACATGAAATATTCCCTTTTTGAATAACATTTTTAATAAAGCACTAGAATTGAAACAAAAGAAAATGTCATAAACTAAATCTAGTACATAATGTGGTGAGTTTCTAGTACTCTAGTAAGACTTTGACGTTTTTTGATTGTGAAGATTTTTCACCTTTTCGCGGAGGTGTCTTGTTCGTGGATAGGTACCTCTGAGCAGCTTAACGGGTTTTCGTAACTACATATCCCGGATAAGTACCTTACGACATTGGACAATTCTGCTGATGCACTTATCCGGGTTTTACTGTATGTCAAACAGCGTAAAATTAAATCATCGAATTCCAGTTTTTGTATCAAATATTATTAACCAAATTTAAGATTAACGCAGGATGTTATTGGTAACATTGCCAACAAGCCAAACACACAAATGAAATACGTTTCTAGTGTAAAATCCTTTCCAAATGCCGAAACTACAGGTTTCCAAATTCTCTTGGTAGGCTCTGTATCACTATCGCAATTACTGCTATCACTGACTGTGAAGGTCAAACACATATTCGTATCACTTGAAAAAAAAATCCAATCAATACATACACTGCTGGACAATACAATAGGTGTATGTAATATTTTTTCATTACAGACGTAACCCCAGTCTACGACAGGCTTACGTTATTAATTATTTCTATCCTGTATATGAATAGCATGTGTATTGTATAGCCACCATTTTGCTCTGGAATCCTTTTAGAAATGGGGGACATGAAATTCTGGCAGATCTCAATGAATATTTGGAACTAATTTTCAAAATAATTTTATATTCGTACTTCGTCATTGTATCGTACATACAAAAGATATCTCTGGAAAAGATGAACGTTTCTTCCAGAGCCGCTGTTAAGCAAATGGAGCTGACTTCGACTTATAGCTCCATAGAATATTGGCTATCTTTGGCTTTGGCTAACATACGATGGCAAGGCCTTAGTTTCTTGTTCACATTCAAAATTTCTGCTGATATTGCGATTTTCATTGTGCTTGCTGTTAAATTTGAGACTGCCAATCTACAGATGTCAACTGGATTTTTGTCTTTAAGTGGTTTGAAATAGTTGTACGGCTACGGTTCAGCAGTTTTCCAATTTTGTTAACCGATCGTCCCTCTTGGCGCATTTTTCAAATACTTTCGATCTCAGTCTTGATTAACATCTTTCCAGACCCCATTTTTTATCTTTTTTACTGCTCGCGGTTTTAACAACTTGATGCCCCTACCATTTGTCGCGAAGTGTTGGGGTATTTATTTGTTGTACTCGTTTAAACATGACTGTGGAGACATACATATGTACTAGATACAGTGTATTGTGTATACAGCCAATTATTTTCGCAGCTTCCGTTGCGTGTCATAAATGTTAGCATAAATGACTTTGGGACAGTCCACTGTCCATCATAATCACTGGTAGTTAGTATTTGAATGGTTTTACCATATAGAGCAGAACAACCAAACAATAAGTGTGGACTGGAGTGTGGATTTTAAATATTAATTAGATCGTAACCTGTAATGCTATTAAGTTCAATGAAAATGCAAATGCAAATTTAAGCAAAAATACATTTTTCGTCCTTTCGCGTAGAACGATTGACACAGAATCACACGAAATACAAAAGTTTTGAAAAAAATGTATACAGTTGTTAAATAATGCAATCTTGCAGATGACCTTATCTGTTTGGCTCCATGTCAAATCGCCAAAAACCAAATCACCCAAATCTGAAAAATGTCACATTGCCCAACATTTTTGGGCGATTCAACACTATAACAAATCGCTCAAAAATTAAAAAATATGTCAAATCGCCAAAAAAAGTGTGGGCGTTTTGTCAGAACTCATGCTTCCGATCGCCCAAAACCAAATCGCGCAAAATGAAATAAAATCCGAAAAATGTTAAATCTTTGTGGGCGATTTAACTTTTTTAATTTTTGGGCTTTTTAGCATAATGTCAAATCGCCCAAAAATATGTATCACAGTAACGGTCACAGCAGAATGTTGTTGTTTTTTCTTCATATTATGATTATGAAATAAAATATATGAAACGTATATTAGCACGTGAAGCGGCGCGGTTACCGTTTCGCGCCATTTTTATTTTTTGGTCAATCTGTCATTGTGTTAAATCGCCCAAAAATGTTGGGCAATATGACATTTTTCAGATTTGGTCACTAGCCAGAATGGATACGCCAAACTACTTGCGCGAAAGATTGTATCCAGCTACTTCATCAAAAGGAGGTTGAGATATGAAATCAAAGCTGGAGAAAAGTACTATAAAATCTCCGCGGGAGTCCCACAAGGATTGAAAAACAGGAGCTGTCCTAATAACCAGCCAGAAAAATGTGGAATACGTGGAGAGGAAGTCAAACTATCAGACCGAAAGACTCAGTAAAATACCTAGGAGTAATACTCCACAATAGGCTTAGCTTTAAGCCTCACATTGACTATTCGGGCAAAAAGTCGTCAAAGCCTGAAGGCAGCACTTTCTGGAATACTGCCAAACATCGGAGGAGGAGGTAGTAAGCTTAGTCTTGTTTTACGCTACCCCAGTTTGTGTGGGGGCCCTAGCGGCAATGGAAACGAGGAGACAATTTTCGTCCACATATCGACTTGGCGCACTTAAGGTAATCAGTGGCTTCAGAACAATATCGGACGAGGCAGTCCTTGTCATTGCAGCGATGGTCGCCATCGATATCCTTGCGGATAAGATGCAACGAGTCTATAATAAGAAAACTGCTAGTAACCAAGAGGCGACGGTATCAAGAAAGAAGAAAGAGTGGCTTCAATGACCAGGGTGGCAAGTTCGTTGGGATACCATTACGAAGGGCAGATGAACCTACAGATTGATACGAACCATATACGTCTGTGCAAACCGAAGGCACGGAAACTGTAATTACCACCGTACGCACATTCCTACCTACACCGTTTTAAGCAAGATAGCTAATCTTTTTGCCCGAATTGCCCAAATCAGGAAGAAGACGTAGAGCACGTAATATTCCATTGCATACGCTTTATGCGATGGGCTGCACTCCATCCCAGAAAGAATGATATTCATGTGCATACTGCGTATTTATATTAATTTATAGCGTGTATATCGGCGTCGACTGTAAATGCCTTCGTATTCAACCAGTCGACCACGGTCTACGGTTTGGCCACCCATGCTATACTTATATCCTGTTCTATTGTCTATGGAGTCATTTTTATATGCTTTCCACCGATGTACACAATAATAACACCTGGAAAACTGGCCTCCGAGTGGAAATCCATGCTGCATCCATTGATTGTCTTTTATCGGCATCAATCATTTCTAATTTTATCTAGACTGGACACAGCTTCCTTTCAAAAATATTCTGCAGCATTTTTAAAGTTGCTGAAAAACTCGACGTACCAATTCCAACCGCGTAGTCGTTAACAAACCATACTGGTATCCACCTTCGCCATGAACCTCAAGATCAAATGGATTAGATATATCCTTCAATACCTTCCGCTTTCGCCTGATATCCAACTAGTAACAATTCCCAACGCCATGGAATTCAATGATACACCTTTTTTCGTATACGTATCGTAGTAGATGTGATTTTCCAAATTTTCATTGGTTCTCTATATAAGACAAAAATAAAAAATAAAAAATGACACCGTGTTAAGAACCGAGAAGGAAATGCTATTAAAATTCTCAAATAATTGTCCCCTTAACTGCCACACTGTACTTTCAGTTTTGTAAGCACGCTTCAATAGTTTCTGAATATGAATTCATCCACCAATTGTTAGAGAATTATACGGTTGAGTTATTTTACATAAAAGGAACCGCCATTCCTGTAGTACAAAAACTCAATGAGTATGGCCTAAAATGTGGTACTTTTTTTTATCTGATTGACATAATGCGATGTTTGGATATCGGTTGGTTTTCTATAATATGGGATCACGTATGCGGGAATCAAATTCATAGATAATTTGGCTACAACTTTTATTTCCACGATCTGAGGAAAGAAGAACTGATTGTGTCAAGACATCTCAGCTGTTCTCAAATTGGATTTTCTAACTGAAGGGGGAGTTGGGGCATCTTGATACGATTTTCTTTGGGACTCAAAAAACAGAGAGTAATACAAAAGTTAACTATTTGATGTGTTCTGTGTCTTTCTTACTGTAGCTTATATCAGACCAATTTACTTTGAGATTCATTCACAAAAAATACTGAGAGCTATTTATTTTCCTGAAAATCACTGGCTTCGGGCACTGGTGGCATAGTATTGAGGAGAAGAATTGTTGCGCACATTGATACGCATCAAACTACCCCGATGTGGAATTTTACCACCGAAAGTGAACCCTGTGTACCAATAAAAACAATAAAACACAAAATCTCTACGCAAGTCGATACCAGTACGTGAGGCACACTTGGCCAGAGCTAAGTCGACGTAAAGCTTGCAGTCTGCTAAAAATGAGCAGAGTACATATCGGCATAATAGTTGGCGTACTGACAGGTGACAGGACATTGCGCAATAGAATAGGCAGACATGCCACCAGGCTGTGAATCCTCGCCAATGACCTCTGTCACAGCTGCATGGATGAGGAAGAGGAGGAATCCCCCTATCACCTACTATGCAGTTGTCCAGCACTCTACTCCTTAAAAAAAATTATGAATACTTCTTCATAGACCTTCAAGATATGTCCTTAACGGATATCAATAAACTCTGGAAATTTATCCAATTTTCAAAATGGTTCCAAGAGTACCGAACCGATAGGACTCGGCTCATGTGGCAACACAATGGAAGTTCTTTGGTCTAACTAATCGAATCCTACCGAATACGGGGGAATAGCCACCTAACCCAACCTAACCTACTCTGAGATACTAAATCCCCAACACCTATGCGTCACGAAAAACGACTGCAAAAAAAAGTGGACTCAATCAAGTGATTCGCATCGCATGGTGGAACTTCAAAGTTCACTTACAAATCAATGGATTTTGTAATTTAACCCATACTGTACGCTATAGGTTCGCGTATAGGGCATCATTCCACGACACAGACTAACATAGCAGAAATCCAAAATTTTCAAGCTGTAGGGACTGCGAAAACTGACATTCCTCCAAATTACCGTCGCTTTGCGCATGTGCCCCACACTTCCTTTAGAAGCATTTATTGGCTAAACGTCACTTCCTCTTTGAATAATGGCAATCTGCAGCACAGTCAGACTGATAGATCTGACTCATCGATCAACTAAATATTTTTTTGTTTGACATAATCTGCTGGGTAGATGACCGTTTATCTTAAACTTTACAAGAGGTTCAATACAGTTATCCCGAGAGCCGAGAAGCTTGGAATTTTAAAACTTCAACCTCGGACCTAATACATATGTAATAAATGGCATACGGATGGAACAAGGATGGACACCGGGTTGGGTGCTATTCGGACCATAATACCTATACCAATGCGAAAAAGTCCCAGTGTTTTTCAGTCAGAAGCTCATGCTATCCAGGTTTGTCTCCATCCATAAAGCTACTCACGAATAGTCAAACAGCTATAAAAGCACTAGACTCAAACCCTATTGAATCCAAATCAGTCCTGAAATCCACGATCTCTCTCATAAAACTTTCAACTCTAGGTAGGTAAGGTACCCGGGCTCTAGGCTATTGAAGGAATCAATAAACCGACGAACTGGCTAGGAAAGGTTCAGCTGATTCCTTTATCTGCCCTTTTTTTTATAATCTGCACACGCTAGAGGGGATGTGAATACCCTTATAATGTTTACACACAGCACCAGAACATGAAGAAGAAGAACGAAAGACAGACAAATCGACGTAGTGATAGGAAACTCAGATGTTAAGTTTCAACGAACTCTGTGTTGGTGGTGTCCAGGATAACTGGAGAGTTGTGTATTATTGAAAGTTTTACCTTTGCTTATGATTCACAGAACTTTTTACCAGATGTTTCCTATTATTGTTTTCTGCGATCAATTTTTTCAGCCATATCACCATCCCCTACCCACCAGAGTCGTTTTTCAATATTCCTAACGTAGCCATAAACTTAAGAATCAAGAGTTGGGAAAACAAAATGTGGATATCCCATTGCCAAAATACCCAGGGTATTTTCCAGGCTTAAAGAGCCAGCTCTGGAGAGATATCCCCATACATTCTCAATTAATTTAAGGTCTGGAGACAATGCTGGCCAGTCAGAAATAAAAACGTTGTTACGCTCGAAGTATAGGTAATCTTTTACCTTTCGGAATGTGTGTATTGCTGCATTATCTTCTCGCAGGATTACTTTTTCGTTGAATTTTTCTTGGTTATGATGCACGATCTTTTCGTCTAAGATCTTAATAATTTTCATCCTGCCGTTTACGAGGAGGATATAAGACTTAGTTTGATACGGTTTTCCTGCCCAAATCATGACGCCACCTCCACTATATCGTCCTTTCTCAAATCATTAAAATAATTAAGTTCGCCAGGTCCATCAATTGCACGACGATCACGTCAAAGTTACGATGTTCATTTGCAGTGCTGTGAAACAAGCGCATTAAATTAAAATCGAATGCGCTATTGCACGATGTTTTGCGATCAGCTGCAGTGGCAATAGGCTTTCGAATTGTTGACGGACGTATCAAAACGTTTTCGAATTCTTGATCAGGATCATCGTAATGTAATTGACGTTTACGAATTCACACTTTCTCATCGGAGAAGGTGACAGCTCTCCAACGCTTCTTCTATCTTAAATGATTTCTGGCAAATGTCAAACGGGCGTTTCGATGAAGTTGTAGCAGAGCGGGTTTTCTTTTCAAACGCTTTGATGTTCCGCTTCAGCTAACACACGCTGGCAATTTCTTAGTTTTCTATCCACATTCAAAATTCCTGCTGATACCGCGATTTCCCTTGTTGTTGCTGTAGAATTTGACACTTCTCTAAGTAGTGACCGCTGATCTGCTAGTGTCAAGCTATTGTCCAGAGACGACGTATGTATATTTGTCCGTAGTTTTCTGGGTCCTTTAAATATATTGAAACAACTCTACGACTGCTAACAACTCACACTGAAATTCCAAGGCATTTAAACCCTGTCTCAACCAGATGTCGCGGGTAATTAGAGACAAATTGCAAATTCCAAGAAAATTAAGGGAAAAGAGGGATTTCTGGTGAATAGAATTGGTAATGAATAACCTAACAGACATTTTTGCAGCACAAACAGAACAGAATTATCGAGAAACGCCGAAATCAGGGGGGTGTCTCAACCAGTTTTCGAGGAGTGTATGAAATAAAATTCTTAAATATGTACACAAAAAATACCAGACTACTATAATACAAACAAATACAAATGTACAAGAGATATGAAGAACGAAGACAATAGATAAAACTTGCGACTGATATCAAATTTATTTAAATGAACAAAGTGTGTACATTGCAAAGATAAACCGTGAACCGCACAGATTCAGATATTAATAAAATGCTTCTATTGCACTTGTACACACCTGGATAATAAAAACAAAATATTTTCGACCAGCAGGGTGGTAAATTCTTTTTACCGGAAGTTGACATTCCTACACTTGAACTTTGTTATGTAAAATGTAGGAAAGAGCCTCACTTATAGACCTTGAAACTCAGTAAAACTCAAGTGCTGTCTGTTTTTGTTTTTTTGGGTAGCACACCGCTGCTGAGGTTGAAAGAATTCTGTGTTACTCTGTTAATCATAAAAGTTGTTAAAAACAAAACAAAAAAACACGAAACTAAAAAACTTAATGAAAATCTGTTTACGTACACTGAACACGCACAACACGCTATCATACGTAATAAAGAAAGAACAAAAAACAGTTAATCTCTCCTTCGTGTTGGTGAATATTGTTATTACTCTCTTGAATACTAAATATACAAAGAATTTCGATGAGAATAGAATGCATTGCGCAAGCAGGTATGATTGGTCGGATTGACTTTGACATGACATACGAAAGTAAAGAAGAGAACGGTTTTTTTTTTTTTAATTTGGTATAGTCGCTGTGAAAATTATTCGTTCATTCTTAATTCTTTTTTTTTATTGTCGAAATGAGATTAATTGAGAAACATTTTTCGTATATTTTGGTTGTGACTTCTACTTAAGTTTTGAGATATGGCAACACCGAAGTGCGAATATGTCAAATCTGATATTGTCATTGAAAAGTTTGACTTTTTTTATGGTAATCGTACTTAGAACGCTTTCTTCATACGAGTGCTATTTGAGTTGTTAACAGGTACTTGAAATATTCAACCCAATTCTGAAAGTTGTATTTGCGAGTCGCATACGACCATACTCGTATTTTGTAATAGCATATATGTACATATGTACATTACAAAATACGAGTATGGTCGTATGCGACTCACAAATACGACTTTCAGAATTGGGGTGATTCATCTTGATCAAAAAATGGAATCAAATCGTGAACATTTTCGTGCGATGATTTTCTATGACTTTCGACGTGGATTAAACCGACAACAGTGTGCGAATTAGCTCGCTTCGACTTTTGGTAATGAAGCACCATCTCGAGCCACCGTGTTTCGCTGGTTCTCTGAACTCATTCGTGGTCACACTTCGCTAGAGGACGAACTTCGTGAAGGACGTCCTAAGTCGGTTGTTGTGCCTAAAAAAATCGATGCTGTGCGTGAAGTGATGCTGCAAGATCGTCATGTGACATAATGTTTGAAAAATGTTTAAAAAATTCAATCGCGGTACTTCAAAACACGTCTTTAAGATCGTTGCAAGCGACGAATCATGGATAATACGGAATACTTTGTGCGTTATTTTTTTTAATAGTTAACAATCTTCGTGGTAGACAGGAAATAAGATTTTTTAAGGTGTTAGGCGGTATATTATTCCATGCTTCAACAATTCTTTCTTTGAGTTGTTCCACGGTTTAAATTTCTGTTTCTATCTGATTATAAACTGCCCTTGCCAGGATCCCCCAGAGGTTCTCATTGGGGTTTATGTCTGGACTTACTGTAAAATTTTATTTCCTTGCTCTTGGAACCACGTTGTTGTGCGTGCTGTATGGATAGAAGAGTGCTCTTGTTGAAACCCTTCGTTGGGGTTATTAAGGGAAGAAGATAGTCTTCCAACACTTATTGGTAGGTACTTTTGGGGGCTCTTCCAGAAATAAAAACAAATTCTGTTTTCAGATTTCCAATAAAAGCTGCCCAATTCATAACTCCTCTTACTCCTAAAGGCTTGGGTGACATGATTTTCATTTCTTTACTAAGATGAAGCCGTCGGGGCCGTCTAGGTTGAATTTTTTGTCATCACTGAAGATAAAATAAGACCACATTTCACTGTGTTGGAGGTGTGTTTCAGCGTGCTGCCTTATGTCGCTGTATGAGTGGTGGTTTGCACAACCACTTTCGATACTTCAAGTTGTTTGAGGCTGCTGCCCACTTTCTACAGAGGCTAGAATCGCATTCTTAACAAAAACGTCGAACCATTTGTAACGAAGAAGCTCCTGTCTTGGAAATTTCACGTAGAAAGGCTCGATTTACCGTCGTAGGCAAAAATTTGTTTCGTCTCCCAAATCACTTATTTGTTCCGTAATTTTCAATATGTGTAGAAAATTTTTCACTAGACCTAGAGAGCGATATATTTCATTGGCAACTATTTTGTAAAATTTTGTAAAAATAAATTCCAAGAAAACAGTAAATTTACGTTTGAGTCTATAATTTTTCACACCACTGTAGGGGAGACTGGAGCACCTTTGAACACTTTTTGCTTAAAAGGCTTCTCAACACCAATATATTTGAATTATTGGACTTTAAGTTATTCACACTTTGAGAAGTAAAATTAACCTTCAATTTAAACCAACATTAGTGTAAATTCAATAAAGGCTTATAATTTATTTTTATTTTTTTTTAAATAAGTCCTAATGTTCAAATGTGCCCCAACTAGGGGCAGTTTTGAACAGGCCTGGGGCTTTTTTGAATTGTAGCTATTTTAATGGTTTATGACAGAAAATTATTTAGCAAAAAGCTTATCGTATTCTTATTCCAAATGAAACGGTGCCTCCAATAAATATTACTCGCAAACTGAGATCCTTACGAAAAATGTTTAACACCCTTACAAAAAAAAATTTATAAAACGAAAGTGTGTGCATAAATTCTGCACTCCCGGCTACTGGCAGACGACGACTGAAGAAACCCCAGAAAAGTATTGACGACTAAAGATGAGGGTATCGCCATGTGGAAATTATGGTTAACGCTTTAAAATACTTATTAATTGAGTTGTTATTAGCGATGTTCAAAGCTGCCTCACGTTCAAATGTTCCCCAGTCTCCCCTATGTATAGATGACCACTAATTATGTACATGTGTGGTGTTTAAAGAAAAGCATTTGACAATGTCTGAAGTTTACCGATTTTGCACACAGCCACATATACTATTAGCTGTGCTATTAGATGGTTCACAATGCACACAGAGTACGAATACTTTTTTGTCGCACTGTATATTCGAAAACACATTTGGTATTTTTGTTACCGGAAATTAAAAAACAAAATAAAAAATATATCTTTACGTATATAAGCAAAAACAAAAAAATTGTCGTTCAAGGGTGGATTTTTTTTATTTATTTATTTAAGATAATTTCATTTCTCCTACGCACTGTTCTTTACTGCTTTCACACTTCCTTTGGAAGAAGAATGTCCATGGAGGTGAATGATGCCAACGAATTTTGGTTTCTATTTACATGTGTTTTCGTATGCGATTGCACGTTTTCCACTTTTCATATCTGATTAAGATGTGAAACGGCGTATGGGCGTCACTGTGATCTCTTTTTGTTCGTCCAATCGGTTTTTACTTTTTAAGCATTGACTTTTACAATGTCATTGACATAGAGAAAATTGCTACACGATCCCATTAGCAAAATATCTCACGATCATTTCGAATATGTAGGTATTGTATCTTAAAAGAGAAGTGTTACCTTAAGTATTAAACGAATGAGGATGTGTGCGGTGCACTTTTACACATAAACCTCTGGCATATGTTAATCGGAATTTATCTATTAGCAAAAGATCTCACGATCGTAATAAATACATCCGAATGTAGGAATCTAGGCATTTTTACGCGCGTTCAAACAATGCGACTTGTACTTAGATACGTGTACGTAGACTTTTCATCGCATTGCTGTGGTAGGGATTAACCATTCAGTAGACTTAAATAAATGACATTGTTTGCTATCACTTAGTTACTTCCAGAGACAAAACGTTTCTTATTTTATTTGCCCACTAAATATTACAGCTTTTCTATTTTTTGTCATAGAAAATCTTTCAGAAAAAAACTTAAGCAACTTTTATAAAAAAAGTGTTCAAATGAAATAATAACAGTGGAACCTCGCTTAGACGGACAGTGACGGTGACAGTATTTCTGTCCGCCTAAGGGAGTTGTCCGCCCAAGGGATAAACACAATTTTTTAAATAAGTCATCTTTGTTTATCAAAACATGAAAAAAAACACTGCGACTTTATTTGAAACGCTTACCAAAACAAAACAGAACAAATATTGGCAATCCTCGCCAATATGAATAATGAATGATGCAGGGATGAGGAGAAAGAAGAAACCTCTAGAGAATATTTCTTAATAGACCTTCAAGATATTCAACAAATATCAATAAAAGATGGAAATTTGTCCGACTTTTAAAGTGATTGGTATTTGTTTTTGTTGGCCTACCCAAACATTTAATGGGACGAAGAGTTTTGGTATCTACAAAATACAGAAGAGCTGTAGAAAATACGTCAAAGGGAAATAAAAACAATAACTCGGTAGAAGATAGTTTTTTTTGTCCGTCTAATGGAATTAAATTAAGGGGCTACGTGGGTTTCCTCGGGTGAAAAACGGCTTATTTCTAACAATTTTTTGTTTTATATAAAAAATGAAATATTTCGTACAAACTTTTTAATGCCTCAAATATACACATTTGACAAAGAGTTTCTGAAATTTGTCTAAAAAAAATATTTTAAACTCTGCCATTGCGACGTGATTTTCGGTGAACCCTCAGAAAAAAGGTGCTTGCGCGTGAACAGAAGAACTCATGACAAGATCAACTGAAGTCAAAAAAAAAATAAATACGTGTTTTAGTTAACACCATAAATTAGAACTTGGACCAAGGAAAAAACAAAAAAAGTGAAAATTGGATTTTTGGCACACATTTTTACAAAAATTTTAAAAATTTCGGTAAAATTTGCTCTACATTTCTTTTTTAAAAATATGTAGTTGCATTTAAAAAAAAAATCCTTCGTCCAAGTCCTTGTCAATAATATCTCGAAGACGTGTGTAAAATTTCATCAAGATCGGCTCAGTAGTTTTCGAGAAATCTTGACAACCGACTTTGAAAATACAGTTTCGAGAAAAACGCGTTTTAAGTTTTGAGTGAAAATAAAACTGAGCCCAACTGGCGTTGAGCGCGCAACTTCCCAAGGCTCTATCTCCGAAACTATTACTCCGATCGACTTGATTTAGGAGAATATTCTAGAGATGTAGAATTTAATAAGACTAATAAGGCCGTGAAACCCATGTAACCCCTTAAATAATTTTTAACAGATATGCGTGTCCGCGTCAGATCATGCGAGTGTCCGGTTAAGGAAACGCAAAATGTATGCTATCTAAAACATAATAGCTTGGTTCTGAAAATTTGTCCCTCTGAAGGATCTGTCCGTGATGGGATCACTATATATGTACTTTCACATTGGAAAACAATGTTTCTTGTTGATAATTTTTCTTCTGCTCATTGATTTATGTGTTTAGTTCCCAGATGCATACGTTGGGCCATAGATTTAATAACATTTTTAGAAGCGGGGTTTACATTGAAGGATTTGCTCAGTGACCGACCAAATCGTTCAATTTAAATGCTCGTTCAAGCTAGTCATCCAATTTGTAGTACGGTTTTTAAATTTTTTTTTTTAACATTTTGTCTTGCTCGACGGACGGACGGATGTAACCGCTTATCGTCCATGTTCCGTACCCTAAAGCGGAACACTAATGGAACTGTTCGGTGTCTGTGTCTGTCTGTCACAGGTATTTTTCTCAGAAACCATTTGCCATTGAAACTTGGAACAGTTGTAGCAATTAGTGGCCCAAACACAGACATAAACATAAAAAGTTGAATTTAAACTTAAGGAGGAATAAATAGGATGTTAAAAAATTATTTTTTTAAGGTCATCGTGTGGGATGGCAAATGAAAGCTCGTTAAAGCACAAATTCAAAAATGTATGAAATATTTGTTATTGTTTCTATTATTTTTTCTTAACACTTTTTTAAAAAAAAAAAGTTTAAAAATTACTGTCTTTATCTCTAAAAATATCGCTCAGAAAAATCTGAATAAAATCACAAACATTGAGAATGAAATCTAGATTGAACCAATCTTATCAGGGCTGCCCTACGTTCGACAGATTTTTCTTTAATTAAGCACAGAGAGACGATTTCCAATATTCCACGCATTTAATACAATTGAACGAATAACTTAACGAAGAATGAAATCTGATGCACATGCGTAAATTTTTTGTATAATTTTGATGTTGTTTTTTTTTTTTTTTTTTGATTCTAAATCTATCAACATACATGAATCTATTACTTATGTAAAAGCAACTGATAGTACGGAACACTTATTGCGCAAGTACGACTTGCACTTGACCGTTATTTTTTTGTTTTTGTATACAGTCCATCTTCGCTTCAGCCATCAGTTGCATTAAATTCACCAGGTTCAAACCCTGCCTGCTTTTTTCCGGTGGTTAAAGTCATCTGCTCTGCATCGTGGTTAGAAAAGGATGCCTTAGCAAACAATTTATTTATAAATGTGAGATTGATTACCTCTATTTCCTATTGTGATCTAATGAATTTAAACAGTGACTCACCCCATGCATTGGTTGGTATTCGTGCTAGGCCACTGAACATGATGTGATCACCCATTACAAATATCTCGTTTGTCTTGTTATGCTTTCCGGACAAGTGAGTTTGTTAAATCGAACGGTAAACCATCCCCAAATTCATATGGCATGTAAAAGAGCTGATATTGTCGTTTTCTACTTTTTTGAAATACACTGGTGGACAAAATAAGAGGAACGCAAGCAAAAAGTTAAACATTTTAATATTTTTTCGACTTATATCTTTATATTTTTGATGAGGGTTTACAATATGTTCAATTTTACATTATTTTTAAGAATAAAAATATTTGTTATATATAATATTTGTTTTCCTATGAGAAAAAGGAACAAAACCTGATAATTTGCCAGAATTAATGGTTTTTTTTTTTTTTTATAAAATTTCCAGTATACCTTGAAAGTTCAGCGAAATAGAGGATGATTTAGTACTTGGTACTCCCTCCATCTTGCTCTTATAAGCACACGAAGAATCTTTGGCATACTTCTGATGATGTTATCGATGATATCTAGTTGTACACATTTGGACCCATGCATCATGCAAAACACTTTTAAGCTCTTTCAAAGTAGATGGGTCCGGATTTCTCTGCGTCAACTGTCTGCCAAGCATGTCCCAGGCATGTTCAATGGGATTAAGATCAGCGGAGTAAGCTGGGCAGACTAGGGTGCTCAATTGTGCCTGTCGAAAATACACCGAAACCTTATTTGCAGTGTTGGGACGAGTGTTATCTTCGAAATCGAAATCGAAATTGGAGGCGACACTTGGGGCAAAATGCACCACAATTTCTTCTAAAACGTCTCTTGCATACCGCTCTCTTGGTAAGGACCCATTTTCTACCATGTGTAACTCTGTGACCAAACATATACCATCCCAGACTATTATGGAACCTCCACCATAAGCCACTCTTGAAATGATCTTGCATTGTCGTATCGCTCACCTAGTCATATTTAAACTTTTTCCCGTCTGTCGTATGGCTTCAGGCAAAATCTGGACTCATCAGTAAAAAACACTCGTTTCCAGTCGTCCTCAGACCAGATTTCGTGGTTTCGGTCGAAGCCAACACGCGCTACTCTATGGCCTCTGGTCTGGTGACGATGGGGCCTTTGCTGGTCTATATGATCTTATCTTTGAGTCTTCCTCTTACAGTTTTGGAAGATACCCGACATTTCGGACTTCTAGAAGTCTACTCCTAATCTCAGTTGGTGTTGCGGTCCTCTTTCTGACGGAATACCTTACCAGAATTCGGTCGTCTCTTTGCGCCGTGGCCCTTTTCCGACCTTGTTCCCAATTTCTTTTCAAAAAACCAGTTTCTCTATATCGCTTTTCATTGCGAAAAATAACGGACTTGGACACACTAAGCATTGACGCCACTTCTTGGTACGAATATCAATTTTCAATCCAACAATATCATTTTCAATCATAAACAATATTCCAATAAGCGAAAGAATAACAAAAAAAAAGACGCGAAGCACTCAACTTGGTCATGTATGCAATTAATGACCAAATGTCTACTGGCTGCAATTAAAGTTCTTTGAGTGCATTTTCTTTAGCCATATAAAACATGTAAAATAAAACATCCCGATAGCTTAAACATGTACATAAACATACATATAACCGTCAAACAGCCCCCATGGCTCTTCAAGGGTGCATGTTGTTGTTAGAACCGGTCAAAATCATTTAGTTGTTTTTTCCTCAATGAATTTCCCCTCTGCAAGATCGAATTAAAAAAACAATTATTTTCATATCTGGCGAAACGACTTCTGATTTGTGAATAATAAATTAAAATTTTTGTTCATTTCTTGTTATAGGTTAAGTTTGCCAAAGATTTCCAAAGAACTTAAAGTGATTTTTAATATATAAATAAGAATATGTGTGCTAAGAAAGTTGCCATCACAAATTAGTGTTAAAAACAATTATTATTATTTAAAACAAGAAAAAAAAACAAATTAAAAAATTCCAAATTAACTCAAAATGAGACTCCTGTCACCTTTGGATAAATCTGAAGGAAGTCCACCGTACCTAATGTCTTCAAGTAAGCTCGCCAGTTCCATTGAAAACACAGCCGAGGATTCCTTTAGTATGACCAATTCATCGCTTAGCTCCGAGACGCTGTTCTCTGGGATTGAGCTTTACGATGCATCATCTGAAAAGGATGCAAATGATGAGAGAAACAACAGAAGCACCTCACTAGCGTCTACATCGTTAAGTGATCAGGAACATTCCGGAAGCGGAAACCGAAATGGCAATAGTGTCACACGGTACTCGTGGCTAACACGCAATCAACCAAATCAACAGGAAACATCGGAAAACAGCAGCAATAACTTTAAAACGTTCCCTAGTGACTGTGACTCTGCCGATGGCCAATCTTCGTCAGACGAACACCTCTATGCTGAATGTAGTGATATTACTTTAGTCGACGATACATATTCAAATTGTGATCCAAAAAATGATGCCGAGCGAATGTTCTATCAAGTGGTTGAAATGCTGCGCTGCGAAAAAGAGGTTTGTTACTTACTTGTGTATTCTTTGAGGGTATATGCGGGTTTGTCTGATAATGAAACAAAATTGTCGGCTTCTCTTGATGACTATTCAGAGAATAGAGAAACAATATATTCTTAATTGGGACCATTCACCGGTTACGAGGTTTCTTCTTTGCCATGAAAAAGTACTCTTGAATCATTTGCGGTGTGTGAATAATTTTAAGTACCTACAGCAAGCAATCAGTGAATGGTGGTACTTGATCGGATTGTATAGATTATTGTTTAAAAGCATCCACAGTACGCGCGTGTCATTTGGGTTGCTGAGTTATTTTAATTTACATTCCTATCGTATTTTTATGTAAGTTTTGGTAACGAATATATTCAGTTTCAAAGGTTAGGTGTTACAGATGAAAATAGGTCTAAAAGAAAACACAAATGATATTAACTTAGTTGTTTCCATATTGCATTAGTTTAAAAATAAAAAATATATAGATTATAAATAATTTTTAAAAACAAGCTTTAATGAACTAAAAAGAAAAAAATTATTTTTTTTTCCGAGTCATCAATATGTGATCAATATGTGTTTTTTTTTTACATTTTTGTAGATTGTTGGCCTAATGTGATTTCCTCCATTTAGATATATGTAGATATACTGCGCGAAATAACTATATCGGACAAGCAAAATGCTTTAAAAAAAAACATATTTATTTTATTATTATTTTAAGGACTTTATTTTTTTTTTAATTGTAAACATAAAACTAGGAAGAAATCCATAAAAAAAAATTAAAGTTGTTCATTAATTAGAAAAACAGAACGTATATTTTGTATAACTTCGAACGAAATAAAGTATAACAGGCAAGATCTTAAAATTCAATTCTGCTGTAAAAATTTAAGTAAAATATTTTGAAAATAATATTTAAATATTTTGTTCTTCCTTCTTTTTTGGTTGAAACTACTACTAAGCGTCGAGGCATTGAATCGAGCAAATTTGTAGCCATTCTTCCTGGATAGCGGCTTATAGCTGCAAAAGTGAGTCGAACTGGCCTACACCCATGAATCAAATAATACAGATTACGCATTGCGCATGTCCACCAGTTGAAAAAGTTTTCTGTCAGTTATGTGACGTCATTTGCGCGTAATAAAATAAATACATTCGAATTCAAATGGGAAAACTGTTGTATACGTCTTAAAATGTGAAAAAATTGGGAGATAAAATTATAAATAGAATGGATGTTTGTGCATTTTTTGAGTGCAATAAAAGTGGCGATAAATACTATGACTTCCTATTCTCTATAAGGAGTTGTATTACCGCCAAATTCACCCAAGACTTTCCGGTGGACCAAAGCCAGAGAAACGTATGAATTTGTTCTTCATTTATTGCGACTATATTAATTTAATCATCTCATTGCCGAGTCCAGTTCTCCTAGAGCTCACCGACATATGGCTATGGGAGTTAGTAAATAAATACCAGAAGATAATGCGGCATTTATCATATTAAAACTCTTGGTTACAGAGCACTTCCTACAAATAAAAGTCAGGAGGAAATCCAACAACTGTGCATAATAATGTGTGGGGCAATTTGTGTATTTTGAATGTTCTCCATTCATTGGTACCCAATTACTAGCAATCACTAGCTATTGCGTAGTGATCCCCGCGCGGCTGGAGTATTTGGAGAACACACCCTTTACAAGATGTTGGGTTATTATTTCTCGTTGTGGGACTTCTCCACGTTCATTCACTCCTTGGAGACTACTCTACCGAACAATTAAAGTGTTTGAACCTATTGATATTCGCACCTTACAGCCTGTCAAATTTCCATATTTTACTCTGTTGGCTTCTCATTTCGTCGTTAAGCTGATGATTTTTGCACTTTCTCCGACATTGTCTTCATTCAACGCACAATGCAAAAATTAGCAAGCAAGCAAGATGTACAATTTTTTGGCTATTTGCTTGGTGTTGCATCCACAATACATCCAGCAAGTTCTAAGAGAGAAAAACTATTAAGCCAATATGTACCAAGATGCAATGAGGTGATTTGAAAAACTTCAAAATTCTTTGGGTGGCGCTGCTTTTGAACCAGGACCTGTTTCTCGCGTGTGTACGAATGGAAGGGACCTAAAGTTTTTTGCCGACTGCGAATGGCGAGTTGAGAAATTCGTCTTCACAAATGATACTCTTTGAATGCTTGTCAGACATTTGAAAGAGGTGACACCGTGAAAAAACGTTTGAGTGTTTGCTGGGATTTAACCAAGGGCAACATGTCCAAAGCACTAACTACTACCCAGTGGTGCACACCAAAATGTTCTTACAACCTAAAATGTATTGATAGTTTTATTTATATTCTACATACACAATAATCTCTAATGTATTCCATCATAAATAATTTTATTCATAAAACTCAATACACAATTCATAATATTTCTTTACCAAAATCAAATAATTCTAAATAAATGCCAAATGCCCTACGCGCATATGACGTCATGCGCAGAAGAAAACAAAATTGAACGCAGGATGTCATAATCTTTTTATTTGATTCATGGCCTACACCTGAGTAAACCCGCTTCGACAGTATGGCCCATGATTTCTCTATGCCATGGGATTTAAGTCAGAACTTACTGTAGGCCAACAAAGAGTGGGGATGTTAAGCAACTTAAATTAGTTGTTTGTTTGGAACGTCCATTCTTCTCCCCACAAATTTGCGCCAAAATCAATAAGGACATTGCCCAGCAATTCCACATAATTTTTCCGAATTAATTTTATGGGAAACAAAACAAATTGGAGTTTTTCCTCTGTACCCAAAACCAGCCCATACTCCCAGCCATCCTTGTAAGTCCCTCGAGTGCCGAGTTTCACGATCTCGGAGTATATCTCTCTAATACTTGTGTCCTCCGTCAGAACCATCCATATTAAATTGCTTTTTATTTTAAAGTTTACATAGTATTGCGAAAACTAGTGAGCCACCAAACAGACCTACTTTCTCCTTTTCTTTTGTCTAAAACTCAATTCAAATGACAGTCAAACCGTTATAAGCAAGTTAAAGAGCAAGGAAATGCGGTGTTATTGGAAACCCGGTATATTTTGCACAGGCATGAGTTAAACTATAACAACCCTTAACGGCCCAATGTATCAAATTTGATACATATTAGTAAAAGTGCTGTAAATTCGAAAAACTTCATATTTTATCATAATTGGCCATTGTATTATATTCAATACAAGCCTCTTCAAATGTGCCTAAGAATATGCAATTTCATGTTAAAATTCAAATAATACCAACAATTTGAAAGTTGGTCGTGTCACATAAGCAGATTCGACAAAGACCAGAAATTACTTTAAAATGTTATTTGATTAAATTTTATGAATCCGGTTTCAAAAATATACTAAATACTATGTTTTCATTTTCACAATATTTTTTCTTTCGTAATAAACCTTACATCTCGTATTTAAGCTCAAAATGTAGCCCTAGCGCCCGTTTGATCGAATTTGATATATACCACAATATCCGCCCCCACAGGTAAACAACGCAACGAAATACATTATTAAGTACGCAGAATCACTTTAGATGCTATGTTATTTTCAAGTAATTTATTTCATTAGAAAATAAAGAATTGGGCCGTTATGGGTTAAATATAATTCTCACACTGTTTTTTTTTTCTTTTTTCTTCTTTATTTGTAAACTATTGCAATAAGTTTTTTTGTTTTATCGAACAATTTTACGTAGTGTCTTCCTGTTCCCTAGAATTCATCAAAGAAAATTTTTCAAAAACAAATCCGAAATGTTTTGCACAAGACTGTACGTATTTGAAATGTATACCATTTAGAAAGAAGAAATACTTTATTATTATTTTTTTATATTTTCGAAATATAAGTAGACTCATAAACAGAAGGAAATTCAATACACACCAATTTGTGTTAGAAACTTGTACAACTTCAGTTCATTCGCACTGCAAGTACATTCCATAATCCTGTGTGCCTCGGTGCAAGTTGTAAAACTAAACACAGACATCCTGCAAAACAGAGAATTACGTGATTATTTATGAATGCCGCCTTTGAATGGGTAAATTCGAGTTAATAGGCAAAAGAGAATTTTGCAGCTTTTGTTTTCTTTCATACGATATACGTTTCACCTAAGGATTATAAAAAAGGATTAAATCGAATAGCGTTTGTTTACAACGAGTAAGGAAGGGTGAAAAAAAGTTTTTCTAATATACAAGAATATAAAATGTTTAAAATTTTAAACACCATTTGTATTTAAAAAAATATTTTTTTCTTTAGTTTCAGAGAGACTTCTTCCCACTTTTTCTCCTCTTATTTGCTCCCAAAGTGGAGCCTTTTCAAAAATGGCTGACATCAGATGTTCTGCAGCCATTTCGTTTATAACGTTGACTAAAAAAATGACCACGGCAATACAGCCGCTTTTATACATATTTCTTTTATGACGATCTTATCGAAATACCATAATTTTCCTGCAACACAATTCAAATGACAGAAGTTTCTTTTCTATTCTCCTTGGTTTTGATTTTCCTTCAAAATAAGCTCGCAATTGTAGCACAGAAACGCATTGAAAATCGCTTCACTGTGCGCACGTGCATTGGAATACATGTGAACAGTTTTATCGCAAACGCTTCTAACATCGCATCGCTTTGTCGTACCACTGTACACGTTGCCTAACTCATTAAAACCTGATGGGCAGTAAAGCCAGAACTACATCGGAACAAAAGTGCTAAAAAGTAGAAGTGTGCACACGCTGAAAGCTCACTCAATTCCAACTGACCAACAGCGCCATTAACGGATGAAATTATTATTTGTTTGACATTTGAAAGCTCCAGGAAATGTATTTCTCCGCAACCATGCACATTAATTCGTTAATAGTGGATGAATAATAAAAAGGAAAATTGGTTTCAAGCCTAAAATTCTAAAAAAATGTACGGGAATAATAAAATCGGTATTTGCTTTTGTGAATATACGTCTAAAATCATCTTTTAATTTCATCGGAAATCAGCTGGTATGCAAAAAAGTGAAGAAGCGCCTTCTATTGTCGAGCATTTTATACGAAATCCAATTATAACTACTGGAATTGGTTTATGTATTTGGTTGGAAGAACTACTGGAAAGCTTTTGTGCAACATCACCGCGGCGAAAGCTAGGGTATGCTCTAGCTTTAGCCGCGGTGAGTTTTATTCATTTGAGAGGAAATGATACAGATGTGCCTGCGATGGAAGAGTACAACCTATTGTTTTGACTTCGTTGTACTTTTTATCACTTTTGTTCCGATGTAGTTCTGGCTTAAGTTATTTGCCCCTACTCATAGAACTCACAACTCAATCGAACAGCAACAAGCATAGCGCCTTCCCTCTCGAGCTTCGGTCATTCCCATACACATTGATTTGTTTATCAAAGAGTTCGGATGTCAAAATATTGTCACTCGACCGTGTTTCCATGAAAGTGATAACAACATAAAAACAGTCAGAGACGAAGGAATAGAAATCAATAGTTTTTTTTTTCATTTCGCCGACGTTCTGGAACTACACATTCGTTACATCATTCTGTTGTTGTTTGTTTACATGTTGAATATGGACATCGATATCAGTTGGTGCAACAGCTGGGGCTATCGATAGTATGTTATTACGTGCGTTGATATCAACCAAATAGACATTGACTTCGCCTTGATCTCTACACTTTTTTTTTCTTGGTCTATGAGTATGAATTCTCTTAGGTTAGGTTAGGAAGGGTGTGTGAGCAATCATTTCCGCTCGGAGACCCGAAGGTCCAGTGTGAATCCCCTCATAGTTTGAGAGTAAATCCAGTTCGTGCTCTTGGTGAATCTTAGAAGATCCGATATCTTTACATTCCGAGTTCTGCATGTATGTATGTCTGCCAATAAATCTTTGACCTAATGTACGGAGGCGTCGTTCTTGGAGGGCGGGGCAGTAACAGAGTAGATGTTGGATCGATTCGCTTCTTCCTCATGTCCGCAGCTTCTACAGATATCGCTGGACTCAGGTAGCCATTTGCTTGTCTTTTTATGGTGATTAAGCCTATAGATGTAACATCGTCTTTGTCCTATTAAGGTCAAGTTTTGGCCAAAAAAACGAGATGCGACGCAGTCGATTTGTGCGAGCCACAGAACGTTGGTCTCTTTTTCGGTTATATGGTCGATTGTGCTGAACAGTGTTCTAATCGGTGGCAGTATGGAGGTGTCAGCATCACTATTGCTCATGGCTGATCCAGCTCTAGCTATTTCGTCTGATATCTCGTTCCCTTCAATATTGCTATGTCTGGGTACCCAGTACAGTCTAACATTGTGGTGCCTTTTGTCATTTAGTGCATTGCGTTTTTGGACTGCCTTCGATTTTATAGTGTTTTATCCTATTGCTTTTAGAGCTGGCTGACTATCCACCAGCATTGCTATTTCAACGGAGGGAGGGCGCTTCCTTTTATGAATATTGCGACCTTTTCGATCGCTAGTAATTCCGCTTGGAAAACACTGCATGTATCCGGTAGTCTGAACGACTTCCGTTTATTTAGTGTACCTATCTGAGTAAAACCCTGCTCCAGTACCGAAGTCCATTGAAGTCCAAGAATTCTCTTACTTCAACACCCATTGAAATTCTCTGAAATTTAAATTTTGAAATGGATTCTTCGGATATATTAAATTTATGTTCGGAAGACTGTTGTTGAAATTTAAAATTGATTTTCTTTTCTACATAACCCCCATTAAGTTCAATGCACTTTATCCAAAGTCCAATGGATTCCCGGAAGTGTGATACGAGTGCTATCAATTGCTTCATTTGGTAGTTAGATAGGTGGGAGTGACTATATGACAGATGTCGCAATACAAAATAAGCGAGTACCCTATAGAGAAGTTAGTGTTCAAATCCAGCCCGTGGCAATGACCATTCGAATTAAATTACAGAATTTAACAGACATTTCTGAAACGTCTTTAAGGATTTTAAAGCCTAGTGTGCGCTATCTGGCTCTTGCTGGTGCCGGCTGGAAGGGGAAAGGCTTTCATCCACATTTGCATTCTTGCAACTGCGGCAGTGAAGATTAAAAGGGATACCAAACCTTGTAGCGGGTGGGCACCGTAGCGCAAGTGGTTAGTGCGTTGGACTACTGAGCCAGCGGTATAGGGTTCGAATCCCGCCGCAAACACCTAAAAGTTTTTCACAGTGCCCACCTCTTTCGAAACAAGCATCAAAGAGTATCATTTGTCACGATTGAGCTTCTCAGCTCGCCGTTCCGAGTCGGCAAAAAACTGTAGGTCCCTTCCATTCGTGCAAAAAATATAACACGCACACACAAATGGTTGCGAGAAGCAGGCCCAGGTTCACCTCGAGCTGTAGCGCCGACTAAGTAAGTAAGTAAACCTTGTAGCGCGAGTGCCGATTGGCCAGTGACCTATACCAGCTTCACTTGACTCAAAACTTTTCCACCAACATTTCTACATTTCTTGAGATTTGGAAATGCATAGATAACAATCAGAGGGAGAGTCACAGCTGTAGAATAGGGTGGATCTACCAACAATTCATACTTCAGATCCCTTCAATTTTCCATTGCTAAAGCACCTTTCATGCAACTTCTTACGAGTTTTATCATACATTTGATGCAAAAGACTTTTTCGCCAATTATTGTTTTACCCTATAAAGGCAATCAATAAAAGTAATCCTCTTTGCATCCAAAAAAAAAAAACGCTGGCCAGCAGATAAAATCAACTTGCGCTGACTGTTCTGATTATTGTTTCATTTCTAGCGTGCAGTAAAAGACCCACAACTCTGCAAAACCCATGGCTACTAAGATTACTGAACAAAATACAATACAGTTAAATCTCTCTTATCTGGACAACCACGGAACCGGAGTTTGTTCGCTAATGGGACCTGTCCGTTTATAAGACCGCATTTTGTATGATAAATTAGAAATTGGTTTCCCAAAAAGGTGTCCGCTAAAACGAGTTGTCCACGAAACAAGTTGCCTGCTAGTGAGAGATTTCACTGTATATCCATAAAGGTTTCCCCAACAAAAACCATTCTTAAAAGGGTGTTTTTCACATATTATCATCATCTTCAACTCTTCTTTTTTCAAATAATACATAATATATACGTATATAAAAGTATAAATTTGTTTCTAATTGTTATTTGTTTTTTATTTATTTCAGAAAATGCGTCAATTTCAAAAAACACTTGAAGATCTCTGCTCTCGGGTGGCATCTGCTGAAACAACAAAATCTACTTGGGGTCCCCCAACCAACACACAGGATGCAATTGATCAAATGCAACATTTGCAAAGATTACGAGATAAGATGACAACGGCAGGAGCCTTATTAGACGATTGTAATGAGCAGCAATCATTTTTTACAGCAAATCAAGTGCTTGTTCCAAATCCTTGCCTATCAAAGTTAGAGGATCTAAACACAAGGTAATAATAGTTATTAGAAACGCGCATAATTTTTAACTAATATCCTTTACCTAATATAGAATGAAACTTCTACACATCGCTATGGATGAAAGGCAAAAAATCTTAATAGCTTCCGGAGCTAATCAATCAATGGAACACTGCGATGATGGACGAAACACATCAAACAGTGGCACAATTGGGCCTTTACCAAATCTAAGACAAAGTGTTAAACCACCTTGGGAACGTGCAACGACAGCAGCCAATGTGCCTTACTATATTGAGTGAGTCGTGTTTTGTATAAAATAAAGCAAGTAATATGATATTCAATTTAATCATAGCCACGAACGAGAAACGACCCATTGGGACCATCCAGAAATGATCGAACTCATGAAGTCTTTAGCCGATTTGAACGAAGTACGATTTTCAGCTTATAGAACAGCAATGAAATTGCGATCGGTACAGAAACGATTGGGTATGAAACACATTTAAATATTTAATCGTTATCTAATAATTTATTCCTATTACTTTTGTACAAACAGCATTAGATCGCATCCCGATGTCAATTGCAATAGAATCTTTTGATCGGCATGGATTACGCGCACAAAATGATAAGCTGATCGATATCCCAGATATGACGACTGTTTTACATTCCTTATATGTAACCATTGATAAAATAGACTTAACTTTGTTATTGGATTTAGCAATTAATTGGATTTTAAATGTTTACGACTCCCAAAGAACTGGACAGATTCGCGTTCTAAGTTTTAAGGTATGTTATATTAGAGTTACAAGCATCCTTTATTTTTAAGTGGGGGTTACGTAGTTTCGGACCCTTAGAGTTTCGATCAATCCGTCCGTCTGTCTGTATATCAAAGCCATCCTACTTTCTCATTGAAATAGCATTTGGTATACAGACATAAATTGGTGACCCAAAAACAGAAATGAAGAGATTTAAAAAATAAATTCCCATATAATGAAAAATTAACTTAAAAAAGGGTCTCCTAAAATGCAATAAAAAATGTTTTGCAACTCTATAGCTTCAACTTTTCTTTTGAATTTATTAAATACTCACATACTTAAGTGGCGCTACAACCCCTTCCAGTTAGCCCGGTTATTAGCTAACTGCCTCCAGTTGCACGCTCCAAGTTAGTTGAGGTCTTGTTCTACTTGTGCGCGCCACCTTAGGCGAGGTCGCCTTCTGCTGCGCTAACCCTTCAGGTTAGAATCGAATATTCTCCGAGCCTAAACGTTGATGTCCATACGCTCTACATGTCCTTGCCATCTTAAACGCCCAATGTGTAGTTTCTTGACATGGTCGATGTCGCTGTACAGCTCGTATAGTTCGTGGTTTAATCTTATTCTCCAAAACCGATCAACGCAAACGGGACAGAATATCTTACGGAGGACTTTTCACTCGAAGCGACCAAGGACATCTTCATCCGCTTTCGATAAAGTCCATGCTTCAGCTCCATATAGCAGGAGTGGGGTGATAAGGGTCTTATTTAGAGTCTCCTTAGTCAATCGGGAAAGGGCTTTACTACTCAATTGCCTTCTGAGTCTAAGAAAAAAGCGATTGGCAAGAGTAATCCTTTGTTTGATTTCCGACGAGATGTCATTTTTTGATGTGATAGCAGAGCCGAGGTAGACAAAGTCCTTTACTACCTCAAAGTTGTAACTGTCTATTGTGACGTTCTGTCTAATTCGTCCAATTGTTGAGTGTCCCTTTTCGTTGACAGCATATACTTTGTTTTGTCCTCGTTTACCGCTAAACCCACTTTAGCCGTTTCCATTTCTATACTCGCAAACGCACTGGTGACAGCTCGCTGTGTTCTACCAATGCTGTGCAAGTAGTTGAACGGACTTTTGAAAGATCATTCCTTGAGTATTGGCTTGTGAGTTTCGAACAATTCTTTCAAGTAAGACGTTGAAGAAGTCGCATGACAGCGCGTCACCTTGTCTGAATCCTTTTTTGGCATCGAAGGTCTCGGTGAGGTCATTACAGACCTTGATGGAGCAGCGAACCTTCTACATCGTCATCGTGCAGAGACGGAGGAGTTTGGCAGGGATGTCAAAACTAGACATGGCTCTATACGGTTCATTCCTCCAGATTCTGTCATGGGAGTCCTTGTAATCGATGAACAGGTGGCGGGTATCGATTTGGACTTTTTGGGGTTTTTTCCAGGATCCGCCTAAGTGTGAAAATTTGGTCTGTGGTGACCTTTTCGGCCTGCAAACGCACTGATAGAAGCCAATCAGGTTGTTGACGAAAGGTTTCAGGCGTTCACATAATATGGCGGAGAAGATATTGTAGGCGATCTTTAGAAGACTGATACCTGTGTAATTGGAGCAGTTGAGCGGGGTCTCCTTTCTTGTGGACCGGGCAAACGATGCTGTGATTCCATGCATCAGGCATACTTTCAGCTGACCAGATCTTAGAGATGACTTGGTGTATGCTCACTACCAGGTCATCTCCAGCTTTTTTAAATAGCCCTGCGGGTATACCGTCAAATCCAGCAGCCTTTTTGGACTTTAGCTTGAATATTGCTATCCTCACTTCGTTTTGATCAGGTTGATGGTAGTTTTGGCTATCATCATCTCAATTGAATGGTTTATTAAATACAACAAAAAAATTAAAGTTCTGATTCTTACCATAAGGATAGGCAAGGGATAGTTGGCTTAAATCTTATTACGGGATGCATCCTCAACTTTAAATTAAATGAATATTAAATGATTAATTATATTTTCTTAAACAGGTTGGATTAATTTTACTCTGCAGAGGACACCTGGAAGAGAAGTATCGTTACTTATTTAGATTGATTGCAGATCTTGATCGTAAAGTGGATCAACGAAAGTTAGGACTCCTTCTACATGACTGCATTCAAGTAAAATAAAATAATAATTTCCTGTGACTAAGTTATATTTATTTATTTCTTAAAGGTTCCAAGACAACTAGGTGAAGTCGCAGCATTTGGTGGCTCGAATATAGAGCCTTCAGTTCGATCATGCTTGGAGCGTGCGGGAATATCTCCAGATTGTAAGTTCCTTTCTATTTCTTTCGCCAACAATTTGTTGTATTGTTTGTTTTTTTGTTTTTTTTTAGCTCAAGATAGCAATCAAGATATAACAATCGAAGCTCAACATTTCCTTGGATGGCTTCAACACGAACCTCAAAGTTTAGTGTGGCTTCCAGTTTTACACAGATTGGCTGCTGCCGAAGCGGCTAAACATCAAGTATGTGAATCTTAATTCATCCAAATACGCTCACTGACCGCAAAAATTTAATCTTTTCAGGCAAAATGCAATATTTGCAAAGAATATCCAATCGTTGGCTTCCGATACCGATGTCTGAAATGTTTTAACTTCGATATGTGCCAAAAGTGTTTCTTCTTTGGTCGAAACGCCAAAAATCATAAGCTAAGTCATCCTATGCATGAGTATTGTACAACGGTATGCTTCATGATTTAGAATAAAAGTTTTTATTTTTAATGAGTATTATCTTCTTCAATTTTAGACTACATCAACAGAAGATGTAAGAGATTTCACAAGAGCATTGAAAAATAAATTCAAAAGTAGAAAATACTTTAAAAAGCATCCTCGTGTCGGTTATCTCCCTGTTCAAAGTGTACTTGAAGGTATCGTATTCAAATTTTGTTAATCTGTTCAAAAAAGCTTTACATTTTTTTTAATCTAAAGGCGATGCATTGGAAAGCCCAACACCTAGTCCACAACATACCACTCATACACTTCAAAATGATATGCATTCGCGACTGGAAATGTATGCCTCTCGCTTGGCACAGGTTGAATATGGGACTGGTCCCAATTCAACGCCCGACAGTGATGATGAACATCAACTTATTGCCCAGTATTGTCAAGCATTGCCGCCAAATGGCAGTGGTCCCAAATCTCCTGTTCAGGTTATGGCTGCTATGGACGCAGAACAACGAGAAGAGCTGGAAGCTATTATTCGTGATTTGGAAGAAGAGAACTCCAATCTGCAGGCCGAATATCAACAGCTTTGTACAAAACAAACACAAAATCTCACCACGCCAGATGAAGGCATGAATCATTCCCCACTGGGTGGAACAGCACTCACCGGAGGCAGTGCTGAACATGGACAGGTAAACAACTATTTAAGTACAATGTAAATATGCGAACATTTAACCGAAATTTCTTGTACATAGGACATGATGGCGGAGGCAAAACTTCTGCGACAGCACAAAGGCAGATTAGAAGCTCGTATGCAAATTCTGGAAGATCACAACAGACAATTGGAAGCTCAATTGCAAAGACTTCGGCAATTGCTTGATGAACCAAACAACACTGGTAATGCAAAACCATCTACATTGCAAACGAGGTCGGTGACTGCTTCACAGCTTAACACAGACTCTCCAGCTAAGATGCAGCAAAATGGTCACTACGAGCAGAATTCAAGTAAGATAATACCGTAATTTCACAAATTCAAATTTACATATAAGTATTAAGTTAGAATTAATTCTAAGTTGTTTTAAACTAAGTATGTACTACAAGATATATATATTAATTTTTGCCTGCTTTCTATAATTGCTGCCGTACAAAAGATGGAATCGGCGGATTATCTATGTCAGGCCTTAACATTGGTGAAAATAAACAAGGGCAAAATGCGGGTGCGCAAATTCATCAGCGTATCTGCGTTGAAGGTGGTAGTCACGTTTTAATTGGAGAAGATGGAAGACCACCACCACCACCTCATTCTAGTTTATTGCATATGTCTGGTAAATTTGATTAGAAATCTTGTATCTTGTTTACCTTTCCTGAAAAACTAATTTACGAAAACTATTTGATTTAACAATATTGCACACATTTTAACAATATTAGACGAAGAAGAGGTGTATCGAGAGTTTGGAAAATAATTTTCGTGTTAAGTTAAAGCAACAAAATGAATTTATGAGTAATTTGTTGTTATTAATGTGTAGTAGTAGTTGGTGGATAGTGAGCACCATGATAAGTGCGTAGAACTACTATGCAATGCTGCCCGGGATCAATCCCAGCCCGGGTCCAACACCTAATAGTTGTTTCATGTTGCCACCCCTTTCGAATGTCTGACAAGCAATCAAAGAGTATCATTTGTCAATGAGCTTTTCAACTCGCCGTTTGGAGTCGACCAAAAACTGTAGGTCCCTTCCATTCGTGCAAAAATATAACACGCACACACAAATGGTTGCGAGAAGTAGACCCGGGTTCACCCCGAACTGTACCGTCACCTAAAGTAAAGTAAAGTAAAGTAAAGTAGTTTGTGGACACAGCATTCCACTTTCCATTGTTTCAGTTAATATTTTTATTAAAATTCATATAACAATCAACCCAATTCTCAATGTCGTATTTGTGAGTCGTATACGAGCATAATTGTATTTTGTAATGTATTTACTATTTCAAAATGCGACTATAGTCGTATACGAATCACAAATACGACATTGAGAATTGGGGTGAATGAGTTATTACTTCAATTTTGTCATACGAAGAATTCAAATTTAATAAATCACATGACCTCCACTTCTTCGTCAGCGCTAAATACTGCTAAATATTATTTTCATGAATCTGCATTGGTTTCATTGATAAGAACAATTCGGTAGCTGCTGTTGTTCGTTTTAGGGCAAAGTCTACCCGTACATCTGACATCTCTAAAGTTCCTTCGACACAGCTATGCCATAGTCTACAGCCAGTTCGTTTGTAATTGTGTTGAAACTCTTGTGGTGTCATTTTTAGGGTTCTAGGAATTGGTTTTAAATAGTCTGTGGACGTAAAGACTGGAAAAGTCTAATTGCAACTATCTCTCCTTTAGCCTTTTGCGAAATTAGAGCTCTTTACTCTTCAAAGCGCCAGCCTCCTTCAGCTATTTTTAATAACATATTATTGTATTTATGTATTTATATTCTTAAAGGCTAGTACGGTGGTCGCGCTAAACTTAATTTTTCATACAAAATTGGTCGTTGCTAATCGCAAAGATAAAATTCCGTTGGGAAATTTATCCGAGTGTACGGTGCTCATGCTAAAATGCTCGCTAAATAGGTAGTTGCATAGGATATGTCTCCACAAAATTTTAGCCAGCCATTTAATGTCCGGGACATTTATTTAGCGGCGGAATTTTGACGTTTTAAATTCCAAAATAAATTTAAAACAAAAATCAATTATTCGGATTGAATTTTTCGAGGATTTACCAGCTCTACAAACAAAATTTATCTGACATTTATCTGCACCGTACTAGCCTCAATACTTAATAATAAACAAATACCTCAAAATATGATGGATTTTGTTCAGAAAAAAAACACAAATATTCTATCGATATAAAAGTGAGCTTAATTTGAGTCCAGCTTAATATGCACTTACATACATATGTGGGCACCGTAGCGCAAGTGGTTAGTGCGTCGGACTACTGAGCCAGCGGTCTTGGGTTCGAATCCCGCCGCAAACACCTAAAAAGTTTTTTCACAGTGCCCACCTCTTCCGAATGCCTGACAAGCATTCAAGAGTATTATTTGTCATGTAAAGCTTCCCAACTCGCCGTTCGGAGACGGCAGAAAACTGTAGGTCCCTTCCATTCGTGCAAAAATATAACGCGCACACACAAATGGTTGCGGGAAGCTAGGCTTGGTTCTAGCTAGGACTGCTGTAGCCAAATATTATTATTATTACCAGGGATAGGATATTTACTTTACACAAACACGTTTCATGTCCTCCAGATTCCAAATATGTGTATTTTATTTTGCCCTTTTTTGCCTTTTTATACCATTATTGCCTTTTTTGCCTTTTCTTACCGTTATTGCCTTTTTCTGCCTTTTTTGCATATTTTGCTTTTTTCTCAAAGCTTGTTCGCTAAAAAAATAATGCTTGTATGTATGCACGTTCATCTGTGCAAACATTATGCTTCTTCCTCACAATACGTAATACGCATACTTACATTCCTAGATGCATTACAATTTAAAAGGTCTAGGCTGTGGGGAGAGTCAACATGGAAATATCGTACACTAGCGAATACCCTCCGTGCGTTGATACGCTTTATAAAAAAAAACCATATTGCATTGCCGCCACCAAAAGTGTCCCTGCCCTGCGATCACTGATCTATATATGTATGTATGTATGTTTGTACATATACATATCTACCCGCTTTGGTTTGAAAATTGTTATTGCTTGTGTGCATTCATAAATATGCATGTACACGTATTCCGACAAATCTATGTTGGGCAATAGAACGATAAGTCAAAATTTGGTCAAAATGAGATAAATATGTATACATCATTCGATTGCAAATTTTATATACAGTGAAATCCGGATATAACGACGGTGAAGGAACCAGCCAAAATGGTCGTTATAGCCGAATGTTAGAAAAATTCCAAAAAGAACACTCTTTGCTACACTTTCAATAATCTCTGTAGAATCAACGGCCGTTAAAACATGGTTAGCTATATCAATTTAAGTCTCCCAGTTACAGTAGTTTTCTTCGTTTTAGTGGCAAACTATCGAGTCCATCATCAGTATCCTCGATACATGCAGATAATGGTGAAGAGAGAAGAGTCACAGAAGCCTGCATGTGCAAAACATATTTTTATAGTCACTAGGTGTACTCTTTCCCATGCTGTTGTAATCATTTCTATTTCAGAACACTTTAAATCTTTCTTCCCTAGTAGGATGCCAAATTGATTAGCATTTTCTTATAAAATGCGACTGCTCAACGATATTTTTAATTCGATGCAATTTAAACCATTTGAGAAGCGAGTATTCAATGTCTTCATATTCGGATTTACATTCCTTTTCATTTTCGAAGAATTGGACTGAAAAACTTGTTGTATTCTTTCGAAACGAAACAAACGGTAATTTGCTTCCTATGTTTCTGTGCCTGTGTAGAATAGGCAACTACAAACATTAATGTAGTTGGTTTTCATTTCGTCGGAGGCAAAAACTTAAAATCTTGCAAAATTCGGGCGCTATATCCGGAATCGTCGTTACATCCGAAGTCGTTTTATCAGTATGAATTTGTATGGAAACTAAGTTGTGAAATCATGGGACTCAGAATTTGCGTCGTTATATCCGCATGGTCGTTATAACCGAGGTCGCTATATGCGGATTTAACGTATCATAATTGGTAAAAGCTGTATCGGCCTATTGCACACACAAATGGTAAAAAAAAGGCAGTGCAAAGTAGCCTTACTGTATGTGACATAGTAGAAGATTTATTTAGTTGTTTCCCTCGACTGAAAAATTGAAATTTTTGACTTTTACTCGTTCAACTGCCCACCATAGAAATTGAAAAATATTTTCCAAAAGGATCGTCAAACATTGGTTTAAATAATGTTGAAAGCTTTACATGGGCTCCACTCGTATCAGCTGAAGTGGAAAGGTCATTTAGCTCCTTCAAGGCGCTTCTAAGAGACAATCGGAGAAGATTATTACTAGAAAATTTCAAAAAGCTCTTGGTAGTTCAATGCAACTATAATTAAATGTGCATTTACGTTCCTTTTTCTCGTTTTTTAATAAATGCCTTTTTTTGCCTCTTTTTACTTTTTTAGGTCAACAAAGTCCTATCCCTGATTATTACATACATATGTTAATCAATAAAATTGACAAGAATTTATAAACCAAACTCAAAGGGCTGTAGTAAAGTAACGGAATTTCATTCGTTTTGCTCAGGATAATAATTGAGTGAACATGTATGTGTATCTCATACAGAATTTGTTTCCAATACTTAGTTGTCATTCTATCTGTGAAACGTTCAAGTTTGGTTCTAGTTGAAATGTGTTTTCGACTTAATTTGTACCTCCTATTATATTATACATACACGGATACACCTTGTTAGCAGCGTGGTATTGTTTGCATATTTATGTAAAAAAAAAAGATCTGCTTGCATACGCTTTTATTTTGAATATAATTTTATGTGATTATTTCTTTTCTTTATACAGAATGTTAAAACTTATATTTTTTATTTACATACATCCACACATACACTAACACAAATTGTTAAATCAAATTAGAGTCTGATAGTTTGCGAATATTTTTACATTTTAATTTTGCTAAATATTTTCAAGTGTAATTTTCATATATATTTTTCTCATGCTGCTTTACCTCGGAATTTATAGATCACTCTTAAACACAAAATAGGTAAACTATTGTTTAATTTTAATTATTTTATAATATTAATGTAAATATAATGACGCTACCAATTCGTAGCACTCTTAATTAAAGTTATTTAAGTATGTGATAATTATTATTATAAATATCTATATTCATAAGATTGTTGGGTGGAATGTTTAGGATCGTTATCGAAGTAGTAAGTTAAGCATTCGCACAAGATGCTTTGACAGTATGTTGACGTACAGTGACCGAAACTTCTATAGCCGCACCAATATTTTTCCTTATAACTTGACATTGATGCAGATTTCAGATGAAAAATATACCTAAATTGATGGTATTAGATAAAATATCTAATTCTATGATCGAATCAAAAAATGTAAATTTTACATTTCCTGTTTTTTTTTTTTTTTTTTTATTTTATGGTTAAAAAATGATATTTTATTGTGAAATTTCTTTAAACTCTGTGTGAAAAAAAAACTAAGAAAAACACTTTGCCTGTAATCCCTTCATTTGAGTTAAAGAGAAAATTCTGAAGTTGACAGGATTGAAAATTCTCTTTGATCTATCTGCTGTCATGATTCCTTTAACTTCTCTTTTAGCAAAGACACTGTGGGATATTGGATATTGGAAACATCCCTTGCCATTATACCCCATAGGTTTTCAATATGGTTCATATCTGGGCTACGTCCTACGTACCGGCCACTCAAGTAAAGGAAAATCTTTGGACAAATACCACTCCTTAGAATATTTCGACACATGGATAGCAGCGTTATCTTGCTGAATAATAAAATCATTCGCCGACAACGTCCTCTAAAAATGAAAAAAGTGCACTTTCTAACATTTCGGATCTCATTTTGGTTGAAATAAAACATGAAGGCAACTTCCCCAAGAGCAAAGGGGGTACTGAAAGTACCTGCTGAATTTTGTGGGATTGTCTCTCCGCAGATCATGTCAGTAAGCATTAACACGTTCGCGGACAAGACGGCATATGCCGTCAATGCTTGAGGAAAATAGCGGGTCATGACGGCATATGCCGTCAGAAAATTTAAGTCTGTTAGGACAAGACGGGATACCCCGGCGAGAAATATAGTATACTTCCATATTCCAGCATTATTTGTCCTACCGCAGACAAGTTTGTCATGTGTGTGTCATTCTAGCGTTCACCATCGAAAATCATGTGTCCGCGAACGTGTTAAATCCATCTGGAGGAGGTTAACCTTTTTTTCGTCAGACAATGAAATGTCACTCGAATTTTTCCAATGTATGTGATTTCTAGCGAACAATGGTTGATCTGCCTTGTGATGCTGATTTAATAGTGCAGATTTTTTGAAAACCATGTGCTGATTGGCTCTTAAAATTTGCTGAACACCACGCGACGATTGGTTACAGGCAAGCTTAATTTGTCTTTTATTTGCGAAGCATGGAAACAGTTTTAAGTGTCCAAGCACAATTTGATTTTTTGGTTGTTGATATTGCCCTTCAGACGTTTTTGCGTGCCGTAATTTTCTCTTGCTCTGGATGTAATTTTTCACCACTCGTCCAACCGATTAATTTCCTCATTAAGTAGCTGATACTTCGGAAAACATTCTTAGTTTTTTCCTCCTCCGTTAACCTTTTTCTTAATGCCCTTCATTAAAATAAAAACAGAAAATTAAGCAAATACAACACGAAACATCAAATAGTTACATTTAACCATTAAGAAAAAGCAAATTTTTTTTATTCAATACGCAGTAATTCGCAGTAATTCAAAGCGCGGTTAAATGAATTTCGCTTTTAAGCCTACATAGACTGTGAACAGTTACTTAAAAGTATTAGTACCGAATTATAGCACTTAGTACTTTTATGAGACCTTGCTTAGTCCAAATATTACTCTGCGGTTATAAAAATTTCTAAAATGTCTAGGCCCGCAAGAGATAAATCTTAAACCACAACTGAGCGTCTTCCACGCTTCAGTGTAGTCCTGGCGTTTTTTTGACTGTAATGTTGCAGTCGCCAAACAAAACTTCTGCCATCCGATTCTTGCAAATTAAATTTGCTTTCATTTGTAAAAAGAATCTTAAGAAAAATATAAAAATCACGTTTTCATCAGTGCACAATGTACATTGTACTTATAACCTGATGACAAATCTCTTGAGGCTTATTTAAAGTTTTTGCTAGTTTCTATGATTCTGGGAAATGTATATTTCTCGCACATGTTAACCAAATTTCTTATACCTCTCGTCTACGTATTGTTTCTGTTGAAATGCATTTTCCGCATTTATTTCCGATCATAATTCTTGCTTTGTCAGCAGAAATAAAGGGATTAGTTGCGACAACTTTGACGTAAGCTTCTTACCGGCTCCTGTTTTTGACTAGGTTTTTGGTTTGGAGTTTTTGTTTAATATCATGCACAGTTAAGGTTTTTCTATGCACAATATCCAAAACTTCTAATATATGTAATTTTCCCATCCAACCGAAGTCTCAAAATCAAATTTCTCACCTCACACGAGCCAAACATTGTCAAACATCTCTTCATGAAAATGCCGAAATTCGTTAAAAATTGACAAATTCAGTGTCAGCAAGAGAAGAGAAAGTTATTTGTAACAGTAAGAATGGTTTAAAATGGAATAGTAGGTGTGTTTGTTAACTTTTATTAACACAAATGGCACATCTGTCAAATAGTAAAAGTGGGGGAAAATCCTCTCTTCTTCTTTTTGAACTATTAAATATTTTCACGAAAAACTAATTTTCTTTTATTTTTCTAACAAATAGTTATTGACACTTAACAAATTGTCAGATGGCTGTTTGAAGGATGTGCCTCGGTGACTCCATGAAAAAGATGTAGCAACGATTTCGCAAGAGGGGAAATTTTTTGACACTGTCATTTGCCTCTCTCTTCTCTTGATTTTTGAAAGTTGGATGTAAATTTACGTAAATTAACAGGTTACCAAACACACCTATTCAACAACAAGTACGATTTAACAGTCAGTCGTGTGGGGTGGAATTTTGATATGTGTTTATGTTTTTAGTTAGATATATTGGACAAAAAGATTGAAAGTTCTGCAGTTGATGTCCGGGTAAGCGTGGGAGTCACTTTACATGTTAACCCCTTCGGACCTGCATTAATTACACGCATCATTAAAAGATTTCCAACGCTTTCCAGTGTAGTTAGGATCTAATTAAAGAATATTTGTCAAAAAAAAAACATCGTACCTCTTATAGATTTTTATAAAATTGAATGTCCACTCACGTGGATGATGATCAGCTTTAATTGCCAATTTCTATTACAAAACGGACATTATTTGTGCTTAGGTATAAATTAAAACCATAACATATATCTTTTCTACGCCAAAAATCATATTCGGTAAAGCAAACAAATGTTATGCTAAAGAAAATAAAACAAAACTGAAGACTTACTTGCTTGATGTGTGTCTATAACCAAGGTTAACACTTAACTACATTATATTTCCCTACTTACACCTATAAACCGATTGCGTTATGTTTGAAAATATGTTCTTAGGAATCGCACGAATACAATTTAATTTTTACAATTAATTTCTATTAACACTGTGTTAGTGTCACATAGCATGAGTTAGTAAAGAATGTCCATTGGGATGAACGTCAGGACCGAAGGGGTTTAGCAAAAAGGAAAATACAGTAGAAATCTGTTATAACGATGTTAAAGGGACCTTACAATTTCATCGTTATAACCGGTTCATATATTATATCCCATAGTACAAAAAAAAAACTAAAAAAGTCGAAAAAGAAACACTTTATTAAAAACAGATCACTTCAAATGCAATGAAATTTTCGAGGAAAGAAATCGCTAATTTTCCATTGTTTTTGTACATTTGGTTGTGTAAAAAAAAATTTCTGAGAGAGTTGTTCGACGTTTGGATTCCAACATTTGAATTTGAATTTGGAGCAGCCCATACCGGATTCAGGAGCGTAAAACGGTTTATTGTTGCCACTGCAGTAAGTGCTTCGTTTATAGATGGAACGTGCACTTCTTCTGTCTCCTGATCTGAAGTCTGATCTGCATTATCGTCATCCTTGTCATCAGCATTATTCAAAAGTAATTCTGACACCACTTTCAATTTTTGAAATAATCTCATATTTTTTGGCAATGGACGAGGATTTTTGCTTATTAAGTGTCGCCATGCTGACAAACTATCTGCCCGCAGCACTCATTTTAAACAAAAATCAAGACTAACTGAATGCTTCAGATACAAACCATACCATAATATATATTTGCACAAATATGCACGCACGCATAAGAAAATATACGAATACACAGAAATTTTATACTGCACACATAATTACACCCGGCTCCTCTCAGATTCCGTTTACTTCAATTTATTGACATAAATCTGATACATTTTCATCGTTATAAAAGGTTTCATCGTTATATACGGCATCGTTATATCCGATATTGTTATAACCGATTTCTACTGTACCTTTAAAAAAACTAAATTTCACACAAACTTAACGATTTACACTGCAAACCACATCGTTGAGAGCTATACAAACGAAAGTGGAAACAAAGTTATATTGACAAAATTATTGATTTTTCTTTCAGTTTTTTTTTACTTATACTTATACTTAAATATATTCATTGTACACACAAGTAAGAAACAGTAGATAATCATAATACATTTATCATTTCCTTTTCTTAATTCTAGAAGAAATCGGTCGTGCAGTTGAAGAACTTGTTACTGTCATCACAGAACAAGAAGTGGAGCATTCCTTTCCAAGAGATGATGATCTAGGCAGCAATGCAACTTAAGGAAAGCTTTAAAAGCGAACAATCGAAAAAGTGATTTACTAAAAACTTTATACATACATACATACATATATCAAACTAAATTTTAAATTTCCAAATTCAACAACTACATGGGTGAATAAACAAAAAAAAATAAAAATAAAAAATAAAGTTGTGAATATTATAATATAATTGTATTTGTAAGCAACTATTGATCATTATGTTTCTTTTAATTTGTATTTGTTGCACATATCAGAATAATGTTATTGTCTAGTTTAAAATCAATGCATTTTTATCTTATTTTTAAATATATTTGCCTGATGACAATTTTAATTTCAATTTTGTTTTTTTTCTTTGTATATTTTTTTTTTTTGTTCGCTTTAGGTTCAGTTTTGTTTGGTAATTCATTTTTAAGAAATAATGGACCACCTACCTAATTGGGAATTATGCTCAGAAATTGAGAAATACTCAGTTGCTTTAAACACAATTTTTCTACATATTTCTAATAGTATTATCAAAATGAAGATAGCATATTCTCTACAAAAAAAATTATATAACACACTTTTGACCAAGTGGACAGGGTCCTGTGGAAGTAAGCGCATATTCCAATGAAAACAAAATGGAAAATCTTAGCAAATTTCAATTAACTATTTGGAAAAATATGATTACATATAATATAATAATAGTAATTGATCTAGTTATTTGTATTTTGCAACGAATTGTGTACTCTTACATGAATATCATATAAATAGCCTTTGCATTATGTTTCCGGATGGAGAATATTTGGACAAAACGCTCTTACAGAACGTACATCCTTTTATAGAATATTGACAATATATACATATTTATATATATATATTTATAATATAATAAACACATAGCAGTGTTTTTGTAATTTTATCTGCATTACGAGCAGATCACAATCTTACTAATTTAAAAAAAAAAAAAAACCTAATTTGTAATTAATTTTATAAACTGTTAAACAAGAGCAAAACAAATCAGTAAAGCTAAATTCGGTGCAATATGAATACACATATATACTATATTAAGTACATATCCCCAAAGTCTCCTAATCGAACTAAAACGAATTTACAAAACTACAACTTTGAATAAATTTAAAGAAAAAGGAAAAACCAAAAAAATGAAACATTTAATTCCAACAATTTTTTATTTGGAAAATTTATTACCTAATATTCAAATTACTCAATATAGTTTAGTAAGGGATAAAATTAACAAAATTTATAACTTTTTCAAACCAAACAAATAAATACTATATATCAATGTAGAATTTTACATATCGTTACATAAAAATTATATTGAATAGCATTTAATTATGTATTATCAATATGCAGTCAGTACCGTTGTGAAAACTTGCTATAAGTTAAATGCTAGTAATACAGTGGACGTCCAGTATAACGAATTATATAATGCACAATCATTCGTTATATCGAACGTCTTTTTTTTTTGCTAATAATACTAGAATATAAAAAAACAATTGATTTTCGCAATGAAATTTGTGTATTTATTTATAAGAAAATAGAAATTAGTTAATAAGTTTTTGGTAAACAAAACAATTATGACTTGGAGAAGATTTCTTCAATATTAGTTTCCCTTTTGGTTCCCTCCATCTTTTTTGGACCGCCTCCGCATTTCTCTTAGTAAAAGTGTTTTTGAGTAATCGATATTGTTTTGAGCTGATCACTGTATGCATTTATTGAAGCAATTCATTGATTCTGAATGTTTAATTTTTTCATCTGTGCGGCACTAGAAATACTTCAACTGAAACAGTTAATTTTCCTTTAAATTACATTTATGTATGTATGTACATGTTAGCATAACTGATCATTACCAGAAATTAACAAACAAAAATAGATACACTGTTCCCTCGCTTTGCGCGGTGGTTATGGGAATAAAAAGTCTCGCGCAATGCGAAATCGCGCAAAGCGAAGTATGAATTTCATATAATTTAGGGTGTTGCGTTCCTGAAAAATGAAATGTAAGCATTTATTTAAGCCGCGCAAATCGAGTTTTGGTAGGCAAATGCCTTTCGCGCAAAAGTGAAACCGCGCAAAAAGAAGTCGCGCAAAGCGAGTGATCAGTGTACATACTAGCCGAAGCAAAAGTAAGGATACATACAAAATATGACAATATGGGGCATTCGTTATATCGAGCGTAAAATGTTTATACCATTCGTTATATAGAACCATTAATGGGAAAAAAAATTCATTCGTTATACTAGAAATTCGTTATATCGAGCATTCGTAATACTGGACGTACACTGTACTTTTGTTTGCCTTTGGTAGGCAAGAATTAATTGGTTTTGGTATATTGAGGAAAGTTATGCACGCCCTCCAATCTAATCTAAAGTGCGTAGCAATTTTTCTTAAGTTGTTTATAAATTTTCAGTGATTTGTTTTGTAATCACAGCACTTCACTTTATTAACTTCAACTAGGTGTTCACCGGTAACTTTACTCCAACCTTTTTAACAAAAAAGATGTTGATAAACGCGCCGTATAAACTGAGTTTGAATTCAAAGAATAGGCTATAACGCAGATGAGAATTGGCAGAAATGAAAGCAAGAAAAAGACAACAACAGCACGATCATCCGTTAGGCCCACAACATTACCATGTTCTTTTTTTTCGACATTTCCTTCTTGTGCAAATCATGCTTTCGTTGTATGCGCGGCAGATTTTGAATTTGAAAACGATAGAAATTTAATTCAATCAAATTTCAATCAATCATATGTACCCACTTTCAGACCCATTATTGGCTGTAGCCAAATAAATATTTTTGAAAATTTCGTTGCACTTTTGAATAATTTGTCCCTCAAATTTATTTATAACATGGATTGTTTTCTTTTTTAACCTAACTTAATTCATATATAACCACTTTCATACCGAATTGTATTGCAAGAGGAGAAAAGCATGCGAGGGATATATGTAGATATAAACATATGTACACCGAAACAAGTTGACGTTCTTTTCACATCGTAATTCTTATTGCTATTTCACTTTTAAACGGTTACTATATGAAAATCGGTAATGCCGATCGACTGAGCAACATCCGAAAAATACCCAGATTTAGAAAAGTCAAGTACCGTTGTACCTACAACTTTTTATGCGAAAACAGGGTATGATATTTGATAACACGTGTCCAAGTTAACCTAAATATGAAATTTTAACAAAATCGTTGGAGCCGTCTTTTGGAAAATCTGCTTTTTATAAAATCCATCCCAAATGAAGTATAGGTACCTTAATTTTTGGGGCTAGAATGAAAATTCCAAATTGGCCTTGTGGTGAATGTATGTATGAAGTTTCAAGCAAATCTACCCAGCCGTTTAGGCTCCAGTCCGAGATAGAGCCGTGTTTACAGAATGAGCGTTACTGCTTTATTATATAGTATGAAGTATGATTCAAATATTTATCAATCAGAACAGGCAATTCTTACAGACCACTATAACAATAAAACGAATAAATCTGGTTTTAATGTTTATTAACAAAAAAATAAAAATACAATAAATATACATATGTATACGTACATAAATATCTATTGTGTTTCTAAATAGGTATAACCGCCCCTATTCTAGAACCTGTTGGATCTGAGATTCACTTTACTAGTTCGATCATCGTGAACTTGTCGGTATCACTGAATCCGCGGGATACAATGTTTCACCGCCACGTCTTCGGTTAATTCTTTCGAAAACAGCTGTTTTGCATTTATTGGCAGTGAAAATATTTGTTATTTGTAAAAAATAAATTAAATTAACGAAAATTGATACTGTGGCTCTATTTTTTGGACAAGTTAAGGAAATGCCTGCAAGTTAGCCGATGAAGCTGCTAATAAGCGGCGTGAAATAAGCAAATATTTGGTATTTGAACACTTAAAAAATCAAACGTCAAACGAATCTAAGTGACGTTATTCTAAATTCAATATGAGGTGTGTTTGGTAACCTGTTAATTTATGAAAATTTACATCCAACTGTCAAAAATCAAGACAAGAGAGAGCCAACTGACAGTGTCAAAAAATCTCCCCTCTGGCGAAATCATGCTATATCTTTTTCATGGAGTCACCGAGGCACATCCTTCAAACAGTAATCTGACAATTTGTGAAATGTCAATCACTTCTTGTTAACAAAATAAAATAAAATTAGTTTTTCGTGAAAATATTCAATAGTTAAAAAGAAGAAGAGAGGATTTTCCCCCACTTTTACTATTTGACAGATGTGCCATTTGTGTTAATAAAAGATAACAAACACACCTATGGTGGATTCCATAAGATGGCGGATTACTTTTTACTTCACAACCCCCATGACATGGGTATCAAATGAAAGGATTTGACAAGTAGAATACGATTAGCTAAGTGACGTGATTCTAAATTCAATATGGTGGATGCAATAAGATGGCGGATTCCTTTTTCTTCTTCACAACCCGCATGACATGGGTCAACGATCTTCTATGTGGTCGTCTTTTTGGCCTCCCTGAGCTTTTTCCCTCTTGCTGGTAGTCCCCGGCTCAAGTAATTTTTTTAAATTCCAGTTCGTTGAACAACGTTAATTATTTCAGAAATTGGACGAGTTGTCAAATTTAGACGTGATAGAAAGAAAATATTAGATTTGCACTCCGGACTGAATTTTGGCACTTTTTTGATTTTTAATTACTTTGGATCATCTTGGACGTTGGACAGCTATCATGAGCTAAATGCACCTCTCATTCATAATAACATCGACTTTGAGCAAATTTTTTGAACAGCACTGTATACAAAACATAAAGAAATCTAGTTCCGATGATGAGCCCAACTTTTGGTAAGCTTAATAATGTCTACTAGTATCCCTATGTGTGTTTTAATAATTGAAGAGGCGCTATTTATGCATCATTTAGAAACTTTTTCAAAGAAATAATCATCTGACATCATTGACAAAGTATTGCTTTAAAAGGGTCAAACTTTGGGAATGAAATGAAATGAAACATCGGGATCAAACGAGTTTCTAAGACGTGGTTCAAATGTCCAATTGTTTGTGTTTAACCCTTAAACCCTACTCATCCGTGGAGAACAACTATTACTGCCCAGGGTCCAGGGGACCCCAACATATGTATATTTATGTGCTTATTTCAAAAATTAAAAAAATTTGAATTAAAATTATTTTTTATTGAGATTACACACTTAAGGCTTACACACACCGCCGCGATAGCGATAGCGATTGCGATTGCGATAGTGATAGCGATCTATCGCAACACGTGTATTCAAGTTTGGTCATTCACACCGAGTGCGATAATGTAGCGATAGACTGCGGTTGAACGTTTCTATCGCCGCATCTAGTATTCAATTGTTCTATCGCGCAATATTTTGTAATTTTTATTATTATAAAATGTCAGTTTTGGTAGTTTTTAAATTAGATTTGAGGATTTTTTTCTAGAATGTAAGTAAATACTGCAAATAGATAGTGAAAATGTTTTAAAAAGTAAAAAAAACAACATAAATAAAACTGACAAAACTTCAATCGCTATCTATCGCTATCGTTATCGCAATCGCTATCGCTATCGCGCCGGTGTGTGCAAGCCTTTAGGTAGTAAAATGAAAAATAACCTAAAGTCTAGAATCGAGGCACTCCTGGCACACAGTCCGGCTATGTTCGCCGCAAAGGGAGTTTCGACACCTACCACATCTGACACTATACCTATGACAGATTTGGTCTACCAAAACAACACCTCGTTATGCAAATAGTCGACAATAATTTTGGATATTTAGATTTTGGCGGACAGTATTTTTAGTTATTATTTTTAAACACTTCTTAAACAAATAAAATATACATATTTAATTTATGAACGTATTCAAAAAAATAGAAAATACGAAAACTTGAAAATACTACAGTATTCCTACCCTGGGGTCCATTCAGGGGACCCGGACATTGTTATAAAAACGACTGTACCGCACGTGCACATTATGAATAACTGATTACTGACTGCCTACTTACGTTGTTTGAAATTACCTTGCCCATCGTAAGTTTCGTAGTCTTAGAAATACATATTCACTAAAGTTTATTTTGAGCATCGCGCTGGACCCCAGGGTAGGGTTTAAGGGTTAACATACTTCGTCTCTGTATTATTTATATATATATATATATTTTTTTTAAAATAATAACAAATTCAATTTGTTGCTACGCTACTGACTGCGTGTTAATCTTAACTAAATGCACATTATTATCTTATTTCTAGAAAACAACCATATCTCTATTAATTCGAAACAATTATAATTCTTAACTAAGAAAAACGATTATGTCATTGAAAAAGGAAAAGAAAATGTTGATAATCAATTCGATAAAGTATTATTTAGATGATTTCACTATTGTTCAAAAATGTCCAATATAGTTATATATTATAAAAACAAAGTATTCTTTCAAAAATATATAAACATAGAAAATGTAATTTTGTTACACACCCTTAAGAGAATATACATAAATTATCTTATATTATTAATATACAAAACCATGGTTTATTCTAAATAGATAAATAGACAAAAATAAAAACAATTATGAACTAATTCTTAAAATAACAAGAAACAAAAAAAAACAAAAAAAACAAATGCAGAATACAATACAATAACAATAACGTAGAATTTTAAGAAAGTATTCAATTTATTAAATAATCATCAAATTTTCTACCAATTTATACATACAAAATATTGTACGAACTCTGTAATTAATTACGCATTTTGTATATATACAAATTATACATACTTTTTTAGTTTTATATAAATTATTCTTTTTTACCAAGTTTTTTTTTCTAATTAATTCGTAAATGTCTGTATGATAGTTGAGTAAAACAAAAACCGTTATTCAATATACATACCTACATATTTTTAACTGGCGTAAATGCAATTCCTGCTGTTATTTCTGGTGTTTCATAGTTCTAAATAGTTTTTATTTGATTTGATTTATTGATGATGTCATCATTGCGCTGAGTTGTTTTATTCTTTTAACCCATTAATGCCTATTGGGTATTTAAATACCCAAAAGCACGTGTCGTTAAAAAATCAAAAATCTCGGAGCAGATATGAGATATCGCGTTAATTCTTTTTTCATCCAATAGAAGAAATATGGAGTTGTGAACAATTCTTAAGAAAGAAGTCGGACATTTGTTGGTCACTTACCCTTTGACCTTGAAAAGTCACTACTCTTGAGGAAGGACAGATTTGTGAGAAATCTGTGCTGTTCTGCATATCTTCTCATTGTTCGATAGCCAGTTTTTAAGAATGGACTGTATGTATATTTACCTTGTATAATTGTATATTTGTAGCGCCTTGCTATTTCAGCCACAATTACTATTCAGGTGCTCGGCTTCTGCTCACAAAATTGAATTTTTGATGCAAATACAAACCACTTTAATTTGAAATTAAAAAACTAAAATAGCCCAAAAAAGAACAAAAAAACCAGTAATTGAAATAAAAACAAACACGAATAAGAAAGGAAAAAATATTTTATTAGCACTCTAGCGTCTAACCTCTAGCTGCTCACTTGTTCACAGACGAAGAATAAGTGAAAAGAAAAGGCAAATCCGCCCTGACGACGAGAGCTTTTCTCACATGCCCCCGATGTCCTTTCAACCCTTCGGTCCGATGTACTACACTCTGAGTTGTCTGCGCTGCACCCTCGTGGTCTCTTCCGATTTGTACATATGGAACTCGTATTGCTTTCTTCGTCGGCCACCCCTCCACTGCAACTCGTGCCGGCGTGAACACTCATTGAACAAAGATTATGTTAATTCATAATGATGATATTCGCTATTAAACCCATCATTTTAAGCCAATACGTATATAATGATATTATTGTCGGCACTAAATATGCAGAAGGGTTTAAAAATTTAGAGAAAAAGATTCCCAACAATTTTGTAAAAAACGTTTGCTAAAATGAGAAAAATATTTGAAATTTCAAAGAAATAGAAAAACCTGTAATTTTTTTTTTTTTTTTTGATAAGGCACGCTTTCGCTTAAAATGGCACGGCATTTCAGCAGATGAGGCACGATATTTTTTTTTTTTGAGCGGCAACGCTGGGATGTCATTGTGGTAGTCCAAAAGACATCAAAATTCAGGTACATTGACTAGAACGGGTGCGTTTTGGTAGTTTTTCCACAATATGATAGATGCAGTACATGCGCCTAATCTTTTTGAGAGTGTTACTAATAGCTCGGCCTCTTTTTTTTTGAGAGTGTTACTAATAGCTCGGCCACTAGGGTTAACATCTCGTCGTGTAACAAGAGCTTCGACAACATGTACGCGAAAATCATGTCGCACACAGAACACAACATTTCGCGTTTAACATAGCTGCATCGAGTGCATTTATAAGTACATTGTGGCCAATACCACTTACCACTTATTATCGCGGACTCTTATACAATAGTTGCTCCTTGCGTTGTCAAAAAGTTCAACGCCACCCATTCGTTGATTACATTGATGAATGAGGAATGGCTGATCGATAGTCACCATCTTGCGTTTTTTTTTCCATCATTTCGATTGGAACAACACGCGCATGTCTCCGAAAGTTTGACATTATGGTGACATTAAGAGGCCGTAGAAGCTTTTTTTTTTTGCTTTTAACAAAACCATTTCGATCTTCTAATAAATCCCCTTAGGTCTGTAAGCGGTATCTTAGGCAGGTCATCCAGGCAGTCGAAAAAACGTCCCCCATACAAGATAAGCGCCATTCTTGAAGAGCCAGGCAGTGGCATAGAAGGTGTGCTACAGATTTTATTTCATCCTGATCCATGCAGCTTCTACCGAAGTCAGTTGTAAGAATGCCGCAACTTCCGGCCATGTTTCCTATTATCTAGTGTCCGGTTATAACACCGACGAGTACATGGATTTGACTTCTACTCATAGAAAGTAGGGACATTGTTCTGTTCTGGTCGACTGCGGGCCACAGTTTGCACAAACCGAGCTATTATTCCAGTACATAGCCAGCAAGGTATTATTTCTATTAAATCAGAAATCTGATGTTGCGTGCGGCAGTTTCTTCATTTCCCTAATTTCCGTTAGAGGAGCACGGTTGGCGCGGTTGTATCGCACGGTTATGGATGCAAAAAAGCCAGGAGCATTCAGCTGGCACAACAGCTTATGATGACTGGTAAAAAAGTTGTCGAATGTAACGTTATGATTTCCTGGACTTTTCGGATGTGACAGCAACTGCAACACAACATTTTCGCCAAGGCCATAATTGACATCTTTGTTTGTTGATGCGCCCGCATATGGCAAAAATTGGTAGCGTATCCATCAGATGATGCCAAACACCAATACTTATAGCCAAATCTAATTCAGGAACAAATATGTATACACTCTCATCCGTGAATCATATTTATAATATACGTAGGTGGCCCTAAAAATCTGAAATTTTGCAGATCAACTTCTATGACTTATTGACTTATATAACCAATTCTAGAAATTTTCAGAAAAATCCTACGATCGCTTCTATGGTCAGGCTTTAATGGGTTAATCAAAACTAGCTGATCCGGCAAACTTCGTTCTGCCTCAAAATCAATAAATGTTGTGTCAACTTATTAGCTGAATTGAATTCAGTTTTTAAAGGTAAAATAAATACTCAAAATGAATTAATTTCATAAATGTACAAAAATCAAAATGAAATGTATTTTAATTACATTGAAATGAATGTACACCACTATTATGGTTAGCGAATCGAACGTTCGATATAAAGCGAACTCTTTTGCGAATCTCCCGTATCGTGGTTTTATGTTCGCAACTGTCATTTAATTTGTTTTTTTGTTGTTGCAGCAGTTGTTTCACATGCGAGTGACACATTCGCTAACCATAATACCACGACACGGGTGATTCGCAAAGGAGTTCGCTTCATATTGAACGTTCGATTCGCTAACCATAATAGGGCTGGTAATTAACATGGCGGCAAGGCATTTGCTTTATTGAAATGAATCGAAATAATTCGCGTATCATTGTAGCACTACTTTCTGTAAAGCTATTTGCTTGATGGGTTGCACTCCGGTCGATTCCCTTCAGACAGATTTTGCACCCCGCCATCGTTTGTCTGGATTTTCAGTTCGCCATCTATGTATGTCTGGACATGAACTGTCCACTTTGGTGTACATTTTCCCATTTCATTGAATTTTTCCAGAGAAGTGATATGAAAAGGCAAGACATAAAATGCCCACCACACAAAATTTGACGTTCCATTCCGCCATCTTGTTTCTGTGCTTGCTATATACTATATGTCCGCCATGAATAAGTGGAGAAGCTCTTAAGCTTTGCCTGATCGTCTTCATCTTCGTCACCATTTCTACCCATGAACCTGCTCACACAATTTTCAACAATAGCCGCCTTTTATTATCGCCCATGATCCGGAGTGGATCATTGGTTTGTATGCATTACAATAACAATAGCCGTGTTTTATTATCGCCGATGATGCACTTCCGCTTGTAAACTTTACTTTCGCGCTAAAGGTCTGTGTCTGAGCTAAAAGCTGTGTAATAAAACGGCAATTTCGCGCTAAAGGTATGTGTCTGAGCTAAAAAGTTCTGTATCTGAGCTAAAAAGGTGCGCATTGTAATCCAGTTTGTTTTATATGCCCTTGATCTGATCCGAATCAGATCAGCATAATAAAACGTGGCTAATGTCGAATGTTCTCTGGCAACAGATACGAGTTCATCGTCGTTAATCTCAACAAAGTCTTCGAAGGTTTTCATGCCCATTTAGTGGGATACAAGGTTGGTCCATTTCTTATTCCTTGTTAGACATAATTTTCCTCTGGTACGAAATCTCGCGGTTACCCGCATAAGTGCAGACTTTCATTTATAGAGGTATAGAGCGATGCGATGGGGGCGGTCTTAGTTATAGAGGTGCAGATGTGGAAAACGGCTCTCTCATACAGAGGTTCCTACTTTCTTATTTATAGGGGTTTTCGAGGGTTCAAATGACTTGACAATTATTTTGATTCATATAGAGTTTTACCGAATTCTCGCTTATCCAGGTTCGACTGTATTTCAAACAACATACGAGTACACATGATTTTGTAAGATCAACAAGATAATATTGGAATAGTCGTATTTATTTTTTATGTTTATCTTTGACTGAAAAAAAAAAATTAATAAATGTGTATAACTGGCTTGCAGCAATTTTATCCGCAGCTGCCACCTGATTTTAGAGTTAATTTCAAACCATTCCGTAGTTTTCGCATGTGATCAGATCTATTGATTTTTCTCGGAACCATATTTAATTAGCACATTGAACTTTTCCAATAAAACATTGTTGATGCGTACAGCGGCGTTGGCTTGGCATTGAAACTGCATAGTTTTTTCACATACATATGTACATTAAGTATTTATCATTTCCTTATGTCCAAAACAACATGTGCAATCTGCACGTAAAACACATGTGAAGTTATTTTTTGACATTCAGCGCATCGGTTGCTGTTATTCGAGAACTGCCAGCTGTAGTACACCTGTAGTGCACTCAAACAAAGCCAAGTTACACTTCTTGAAAGGCTTTAAAGGTTTTACAAGAATGCCAGCAAAGAGAAGACATAAACAAGAAAAACTTTTTTTTTTTTTGTTACTTGATAATAATAATTTTACCACATTTTTATTTTGACCAAACGAGGCATTCTTGCAGTTAATTTTTCGATTATTTCTTGTGGTAAGGAATTACAATAATCCAGTAATAGGTTAAGTTGAGAGGGGTTGAGACTTGAGAGGCTGAGAAATCCCAAAACACCAGGCGCCAGAGTGGGCCCATCGCGATTCCCTAGAGTCCATCCATGGCACCTAAACCGCCACAACTTCCTCAAAGCATTTTATTATCCTGCAACATTTTAGGACGAGTCTATGGTTGATTCGGCCTACCTCCTTCGGGTTAGTAAAGAAGTAGGAGCCTAAAATGTTCCTGTAACTATGTGCATTGCCCTGAAATTCACACAGAATATGCGCGATATCCTTTGTTACACCTACATATATCATTACAGTACATATCTGCAAATATCGGTGCGGATGAGTCAGAACCTCTTGGCGTGTTTGCCCAGAAGGCAATGCCCTGATAATACTCCTATAGCTATTATCATTTGTGCCCTTCTAAGTCTAAGGACTTCACTGGTCCTTTTACGGTCCACCGCTGATCAAAGCTCAAAGTACCTTTGAAACCCTGTGTCCTACAATATTAGACCATTTATGGTATGTACTGCAGCATGCATTTGCAGCATATTTCTAATGAAATCGAATAAAGTGAATTCCAGACTACTGTGTCCAGACTACTGTGTCCAGACTACTGTGTCCAGACTACTGTGTCTGGAACTCAACTGAAAATTTATTTTTAACTACACCAGTACCAAAATTCTTAACCGTTCACTTAATGAACAAACATATTTTGTTTGATGTCGAATTATGAAACCCCAATCGCTGCATTTTGAGAAGTAGGCCCGGGTTCACCCCGATCTGGAGCGCCACCTTAAGAAAGCATTTCTCTGCATTTCTTGGTGCGAATTGCTTGTACGCCAATAAACATGATTTTTAAGTTTTTTAACCATTATATTTTATTACAGTTTACTTTCTACTTCTATTTAAAGTGCATTGGAAAACTAATATCCCAAGTGAAGATAATATACAAAAAATATTATATACATAAATATATATACACATATACTAGCGTAAAATATCTATATTAAAGGGATTGAAATCCAGTTATTATATACATGCATACATTATATACAAATATATTATATTGATATTAATATATTACAATAAAGAATTATTAAATGATTAATATTTTATGTTTTCTTTTATTTAAGCGAGTATTTGTGTTTTAGGGTCATTGATCGAATGTTCAAAAAAAATGTTATGGAGTCACATTTTTATTAATTTCTGAAGTAAAACGTCACGTTAGTCAAAATTTTTTGTAACGAAAAAGTGTGACGACTGATTACGTCATACCTTCGACATGATAGGTCTGTTTGGTAACATGCTAGTTTTGGAAAGTTCTACGTAAACTACATAGAATCTGACAGTTTCATGGCTCTCAATTTTTTTTACTCTCATTTGGCTCTCTCTTTGCGACCAATTCCTCGGGGTGGGCCGAGCCAACTCTGTCAAACCAGCCATCTGACAGTTTGCGAAATGTCATTATCTTCATTGTTACTGGAAAACAAAAACAATTTGATAGGTTTGACCAAGTGTTGTTTGAAAAGCGTTTGTTTACTTTTGTGCAAGTTTTCTGTCTTTGAGAGGAGTTCTCTCTCTTTGAGAGGATTCTAGTATTTGACAGATCTCAATTCCGTGTGCCAAAAAAGATACCAAACACACCTAATAGGTATGTTTGGTAACTCACGAATTCATACGAATGCTTAAGTTCTTACGAATCTCCTGTCTTGTGAGGGGAAAATGAGAGAGTAAAAAAATTCCCCACCTTACGAATTCCTGCACTGTCTTTTTCTTTGGGTAAGGTTGAACAACACTGTCAAACCTCATTTTAGTGGAAAACAAAAACAAATTTCCACTCGCTGAGAGGATGTTCCCCCACTTTTCAAATTATTTATGATTTGACAGCGAGGTTGGGCATTACACAGAAAATATACCAAACAGACCTAATGAATACTAGCTTTTCGAAGTAATGGAGCAGATACTATGCCTGTTGGTAAATATAATATAATACATATGTACGTACATACATACATACACACATACATGTGTACATAAACCGTTAACCTCTCGACCCATCCAATATGGGTATTAAATGAAAGGGTTTGACAAGTAGAATACGATAAGTTAACTGACGTTAATCTAAATTCGATATGGCGGACGCACCAAGATAGCGGATGATTTTCATCTTCACGAACTACTTAATATGGGTATTGAATGAAAGGATTCGTGGGGGGCCATAGTGACAAAGGAAGCAAAGAGAACGTTTTCGCAACAAATTGACTTAGCGCACTAAGGATAATTAGTGGGTTCAGTGGCTTCAGTGGCAGGGATGGTAGCCATCGATTTCCCTTAGGAGGACATGCAAAGAGTTTATAATAGGAGAACTTCTATAGTAGCCAAGAAGTGACGCGACGGTTATCGAAAGGAACAAGGAAGAAGCAAGAGTGACTTCAATGACCAGGTGGCAAGTTCTGTGGGACACCAGTACGAAGGGCAGATTGACCCACAGATTGATCCCAACCATCCAAACCAACTGAAGGTGCAAAATTTAATCTCTGGAAAAGATAATCTGCGCTCTTATTTACTTTAAGGTTAAAAAGGAAAGTCAATGTTTTCAAATCCAGACATTTTTATAGGTACATTCCAAAAACTCCCTAACTCGGCCAGAAATATGATCTCTTTGACCTTACAGTACTATTAGTTGCGACTTTGAACTTCCGCAAGCTGTTGCTATCTACGTCACAGAACACGTATAATAATATTGGAAACAGCAATGACCTTCCTAACATCGCTTTCATTTGAAATGGGAGATAATTTCCAGCTTGATATATGTAGGACTCGTAGAGATCCATATTCTTTAGAATGCAAATCCCTTATAATTTGATAAAAGATTACACTGGTCTGCAAAAAAAAATGTTGTTCCTCTCTTTGACTATATTATGTGTTTCTCACTAATTGAAGGGTGCTGAACTGCGCTGCGTTGTACGCATTTTTTTCCATTTAAGAAGAACAACAATAAAATTTATTTATCAGTTGATAAAACCTTAGATCGAATGAAGTTTTGTTTCTAGGATAAAAATATGCCGCGATCGTGAAAATATGCTACGGACTCATTTTGCTACATTTGTGGAGAGTTTAGGCTTAAATCTCAAAAAAGAGCTATAACAGAACTCATCAAAGAGGCTTTCTGCAATTATTATGGTGTTAGGATTGACGAACAGGACAAAAGTTGGATACCTAAAATATGGGGTTGAGGCCAAAAAAAAAATTAAAATACTGCTACACAAAAACTGTACGTGATAGAAGATTTTCGTTGACGGATTTAGATTCAGCACCCTTCAATTAGTGAGAATTATCTAATATAGTCAAAGAGAGGAACAAATTTTTTTTTTTTTGCAGACTAGTGTTATTAGCTTTTGAATGTTTGCTACTAAATCGTACGTTACATGTGGTACAGCCAAATAATAGTAGAACAATTATGCTGTTGTTTATTCTCACGATGAACATTTCGTGTGATTCAACAAGGTTTGGCGGTTTTTATTTCTACCCAGAACGACATTACTAAAGCTGTGTTAGTACACGGCCGAAGCAGAACAGCTTCATTCTTATTCGTGTAAGAAGTTCCGACTGATTTCATTCATTATAATCAACGTATGCAGCATTTTATCAGCATAATAAGAGTGAAAAAAATTACTGTGAAATAAAGCGTAGCAACGCACAACGGGTATCCGCTAGTAATTTATATTTTCATTTCACGCCCGTTAAAACTAATATGCACATACAGCAAACCAAAATTTTTTATCTTTTGTTTCTGCCAATTGGTACGTGAATACGACTAAATACACTTATTTACTTAGTATGTAATGTACATGCACGTACGTTAACACAATACTGAATATTATTTTATGTTTTTATGACGTATGATTGAAGCCAATGGACATACGGCAAAACAATACTAAACAAAAAAATAATGTGAATTGTATGTGAAATTTGACGTATAGGTATCCACAAAAAATGGCGTTTACGTCAAAATAACACTCCAACTTGCTTATTTTGGTGGATATACGTCAAAACTGATACTGGATATCTCAGGATTGGCTACAGATAGGACGAAATATATAAAATATACGAAAAGAGCACACGTGAAAGACTGCATTCAGAGCTAAAAAAGTGCATTTTGGCGTTTACGTCAAACCAATTCTAGGGCGACGATATTGCCTGACCCTTGCTTGAGTTTAACATTTACCTGTTCTTTCGCGACCATAAAGCTATTGACTTCAAGTCCTCAGTAAATCACTCAGTTGCATCCTCCACTAGTCCCAGAGGATAACTTACCCAGCGGGAAAAAAACACTTCAGATGAACTTTGTAAGCGCATACAAAGAAGCTCGAAGCGCTTACTGACTATATGACCCTCCATTTCGTTTTTATTATAAATAGTACGATGTCCGCAGACGTAAGCGCTGACGGCAAGATCCGTATGAAGCGCTACAAACGTGCTTCAAAAGAAGGCAATGGAAAGTGCTTGCGCTAACATCAGTATGAAGCGCTGCTAACGTGCTTCAGAAAAAGGCAATGGAAAGCGCTGTCTTTACAATACCGTTAAAGCACATATGAAGCAAGAAGAATTCCTATAGTTCAAGTTCAAATTTTAATAAAACAATTTTTTGTTTTTCAACCTTTTTTATAAAAGTTTTATTTAAAAAATTAGTCTCAAAAAAAAGCAGCAGAATGTATCTATTCTCCGCAAAAATCACTTCAAGAATGATCCTATGCCGGCAGACAATATGACCTTCTAAAATCTAAAGGAATCGCTTTGTAAGCATTCAATACGATTTTAACGTGGAGTGGAAGTGCTTACAAGCAGCTTCCGCCGGATATGAGAGGTAAGCGCTTACACACTGCATCCTATGAAGCGCTTACTTCTTTCCTCGCTGGGTATGAACAGTAAGCCCACTTACTGGATTCTTGATGGTAGCATGATTAAACATGCTGGCTGGATAGCCATCGCGTCATATGTATTGAAATGCTTCTTATAAGCTTCTAAAGGAAGAGTTATGAAGAGTAAGCGCTTACTCTTTGCATACTTGGGTAGCGCTTACTATTTTTCCCGCTGGGTAGATACAGTTGAACGTCATCCGCATACATTTGATCGGTAGGTCATTATTATATATGGTGGATAGCAGAGGGTACATTATTGATCATTGTGGGACGTCGGCTATTGTTTCGAGAAAGTTAGATAGCTTTCCATTAGCATACAATGACTCAACTTTTTGATCACATGATGAAAAGGAAAGAGGTTTTTTTGCTGTAACATTTTGAATCTAAACGTTAATGCAACGAATTTTTGACGAAGTTCAGTTACAGATGTTCTAGATAAGTATACGTAAGAAAAATAAAAATGTACCATTAGATTTCGGAGAATTTCGGAAATCTATTCTCGAAAGCATGTGAGCAATTAGTTGAGACAGTGTCAATTGTGCATTGGATGTGATCATAGTATGTATATGTAGTAAAACTTGGAAGTTTTTTGCAAATATGTATTATTAGTTCTATGTAGGTATTATTATATTGAACCAGGTAAAAGGAAAAAAAAACACTTTTTTTTTTTTTGCTTCATTCGTATCTGCAAGTGCAAGTTAGTTTCTTTTTCTAATAGACTCGGCTTCAGAAAATGAACTTCCTTATAAAGAATAAAATTCTGAGAAAAATGCATGAAAGAGCTATTAAATTTGGATTTAAGTAAACTGTCCAAACAATAACATCCAACTTTTGCAACCGAGCTTAAGGGGTTATTCTAGTCTAGAATTTTGAAAAAATGTTTTTTTTTTACATATTTATAAAGATTAGACCTTCAAAAATGTATCCTCCAAACGTTTCCTGAATTATCCTTCAGAAAGTCTCTTATGCACCATGAATTCTAAGAAAGTCTATATGTGAAGGTCGTTGTAACGTATTTTTTTAAATGCGTTTTTCTCGAAACTGCTTGTTCCAATACGTCTGACGTGACTTTTCAAGTTCTAATGAACCGATTAACTTGAAATTTGGCGTAGAACTTCTTTATATATCCCTCTATCGTTGGAACTAGAAATATGTAAAAATTTTGTTATTAACTATTTTTAAAAAATTAAAAACTTTGAAAAAAGGTCAAAAAATCATTTTATTTCCGTAGTTCAGATGATAGCGACATTCTTACTGATTAAGAATTTTTTTTTTTTTTTTTTTTTCTGATCACTAAAAGGGTTGGAATGATGTCAAGAAGGACGCACCCTTATTTTTTACCACCCCACTTCATCAGCCTGTAACTGTTTCAATTTTCACAATTTTTTTGCTTTCAATTTTTATTTTGTATTGTCAAAATATCAATAAATATATAAAAAAAAAAATAAAATATGATAAAAAAATTTTGAAGTACATCATATGAAAGTTAGCTGTAAGCTAACACCGTGCATTGATGTAGTAATAATTTTGAGATTTTGTTGTTCAGCGCCATCTATGGCAAGACTTGAAAACTCTTGATTTACAAACATTTCTCACTTCATTACAAATATATTACATATGTAAGTTTCAGCTAAATCGGATAGTTTTCAAATTTTGGTGTTCCAGCGCCATCTAAAGGAAAACTTGAAAACTTTTGATGTACGAACATTTCTCACTTCATTACAAATGTATTGTATAAGTTTCAGCATAATCGTACGGTGAGTTTAAACATTTTTGAGTTCCAGCGCCATCAACCGGAAAACTTGAACATTTTTGATGTACGAACACTTCAAACATCATAAAAAGTATAAAGTGTAAATTTCAGCTCAATCGGATAGTAAGTTTATGAGTTTTGAGGTATCAAACAAACAGCTCATTTTTATATATAAAGAAGATAAAAAAGTTACAACGAAAAATCATTTTAGAACTGGTAATGTGATCAAAAATTTGAGTCACTGTATACATATAGCTTGGGAACGATCACTTAAGTATCTTTCTATTAATTTTAGTGCTGTTTAGTCGAAACTGCAATAATTGTCCATCGCCTTGAAATATTGAAACATTTGAACTTATCTTAAAGCATGCATTCCAAGATCTGCAAGAATAGGCTGTGTTTATGTATTTGTTTGAATTTGCATTTTACTTTTCTTATTTACATTTCGTTTATCTTTTCCTAAATTACAATCATCCCTTACGTACACGACAATCATAGAAAATCTGTAATTTGCTAAACAAAACAATAATTGTTTTGAACGCAATGAAGGATATATCATGATCATGATCATGATCACAATTAGCAAGACCCAGAGCGTAGCACATGCAACCATATATACTTCGTACATGTGCAGGTGTAATCGAACTCAAATGTGTGATAGCTCTTCATTATACTCGTACGTAAGTGATCATCCTCCATATAATTTCATTCATAACATTAGTTATCGATTATCTAAGCATTATCTAAGCTTTTGATGTGTGGGTACCGATCAGCACACAGAATTCGACCAAAACTTAACCTCAAACTTAAGCTAAAGCTTATCGCAACTATCGTCAAATTAAACGAACAGTAAACCCAGAATTATGACCTAACTTATAATTTACTTTTCAGTTATGTATATGATTAATCGTCAAAACAGATGTCACAATTCCGCTATTCCGTGTCAGCGTTTTACATATTTGCACTGCAATTCGAACGGGGGGGTAGTTTAGTAGTGTCGTACGTACTCGTGCCACACTTAAGTGTAGTGTTGCTTTGATATTTCCTCCATTCGTGCGTTTTGTTCTCTGATAGTAACAAGTCTAGGGGATGCAATTTAAATTGAGTTTCCTTATTTCTAATTTTTTTTAATTAAATTAAACATGATCGAAATTGATAATCTTCTTGGGAAGTGCGGTGATTTTAATCGATATCAACTTATTCTGCTTCTCTCGTTCTGTGTGATAAATGTTCTATCGGCTATGCATTACTATTCGCAGACTATAATTAGTTTTGTGCCAGATCACTGGTGTTTCGATGAATCGAATGTGAATTCAAGTGATTTTGTATCGGCGATGCGCGGCAAGGAGTCATCCTGTCAGGCTGGCTCGGATGCGAATCAAATGTGCACGGAGTTTAAATATGATCTTTATATGGGATATGAAAGCCTTACAAGCGAGGTACATGCTGTATCTTTATCTAATTAGGCGTGCAAATGTTTTTAAAGTGTATTATTTGTACAATTAGCTAAATTGGGTCTGTCAATCAGCTTGGAAGCTGACACTAGGACAATCGATGTTCTTTGTTGGATCAGTGGTGGGTACGTTTGGTTTTGGAATGCTGGCAGACGCAATTGGTAATTGAAGATGTAGTATCTATGAGCGTGTCATGTAGTTAAAGTGCGTTAATTTTCAGGCCGTATACCTGTTCTAATTATATCGAATCTTACGGCGATGATTGGCAACTTACTGTCGATATTTACAAATTCATTGGTATCCTTCTGTATGTTCAGATTTATTTCGGGACTAGCAACGGACACTAACTTTGTGATGATGTACATTTTGGGTGAGTTTTTTTTTTAGATCTTAATTAACCGGGATCTAGCAAATAATCCAGAGCAAATTAATTTTTAATTTGTGGGCACCGTAGCGCAAGTGGTTAGTGCGTCGGACTACTGAGCCAGCGGTCTTGGGTTCGAATCCCGCCGCAAACACCTAAAAGTTTTTCACAGTGCCCACCTCTTTCGATTGTCTGACAAGCATCAAAGAGTATCATTTGTCACGATTGAGCTTCTCAACTCGCCGTTCGGAGTCGGCAAAAAACTGTAGGTCCCTTCCATTCGTGCAAAAAAATATAACACGCACACACAAATGGTTGCGAGAAGCAGGCCCAGGTTCACCTCGAGCTGTAGCGCCAACTAAGTAAGTAAGTAAGTAAATTAATTTTTTGATTCAAAAAAAAATCTACATAACACATTTGAGACACACGGTGACAATCATAAGGACTCTTTCATTAAAAGTGATAGGATTGCGATTATAAATAAAACAACAACGGTTTGATATAATCAGTTTAGTATTAACATTATTTTGAAGCTAGTCCGTAAAAAAATACCGTTCAAGTGTCGACTACGGCTTTGTTCCTACTGACGCACCCCTTCGCTCCAATTTTCGATCACATTTGTGACTCTTTCTCTGTGCTGATCTGCGATCAATTATCTTTGGATATCATCTCTGACATTGATCTTTTTGTACGTACCTACCGTAGTCTCTTTGCTCAATCTGTTGTTCTTATGTCTTTTACGTCTAGAGATTATTAGCTCTATTAACTGACGGCCTTCAAAACGCTGTCTCTTCATGTTACGCTTCTTTGTCTACTCGATTTCTCAAATGCTTTTGATAAGCTAAACCCAGAAATTCTTTGTTGGAAACTAAATCATCTTCTTGGTTTCATCGAAACAGCGGTGAAAATGTCAACGATGTTCTACGCAATTTTCTTTCCGATAGGTCACAAAGGGTTGTTACTAGGGTTGGGGTCACAATCCCGAAAACCAAACTCCCGAAAATCCAAAATCCCGAAAATCCAAAATCCCGAAAATCCACAATCCCGAAAAGCCAAAATCCTGAAAAGCCAAAATCCCGAAAAAGTATATAAAAAGCAAGATTTGCGCAATTTTTTCATATTATATAATTTTTCGGGATTCCGTTTTCGGGACTTCTTTTAAGAGGATAGTAGACAAACGTTTGTCCATTCCTGTTGGCTTTAGTGTTTTGTAATATTTTACAATTTGCAATGTGCTGTTAAAAAAATGTACGCGGAACGTAACGAGCTTTCTGAAATAAGTTTTTAATGGGAATTGCATTCGTTATGGACTTGTATCAGATATTGCTTTGTCAATAAGACTTGAACTGTTTTGTTACATATGTTTTATTTATTTAAAGTTTGTTATCATCATTACATAAATAGGCGGATTACAGATACATCAGTCTCCTCAACATCGCCTACAAGATCCTATCTGCCATATTGTGTGAACGCCTGAAGCCTTTCGTCAACAACCTGATTGGGCCCTATCAGTGCGGTTGCAGGCCAGGAAAGTCCACCATAGACAAAATGTTCACACTTAGGCAGATCCTGGAAAACCCCAAAAAGTCCAAATCGACACCCACCACCTGTTCATCGATTACAAGGCTCCTATGACTGCCTCTAATGACATCTCGTAAGAAATCAAACAAAGGAATAGCCTTACCAACCGCTGTTTCTTTGGGCTAAGAAGGCAATTGAGTGCCCAACTGGAAGCGGTTAGCTAACGGCCGGGCTAACTGGAAGAGGTTGTTGGTTGAGGCATTCGTGTACGCCGGACTGTAGCGCCACCTAAGTAAGTAATCACACCAACAACGTTGTGATTATATCCAGCTGCATTTCGCCCGTTCATAAATGACCATAAACTTAACTCTACCCTACTTCAATTACCTTAATTCCTCTCGCCTGATAAATGTTGGCTTCCAAATGATCCCAAGTCTGTGGATTATCGGCATAGATTTATGCTTTGACATAGCCTCAAATAAAATAATCTAAGGGTGTCAAATTACCAATTCACAAAACAAATCAGATAACTACGCTGGGTGTTTCAGATTACTTTGAACATTGGCAAGTAACCAATCTCTTACCAAACCTGAGGTGTGTTTGGGGTCATTATCTGGTTGGAAGCAGAAAATTGTTGCCAGACCTTGCTTTAGTTGTGCTAAAATGTAGATTTTCTTTGAGTATACAGTAAATTCCGCTTATTTGGGACATTTTGGTCAATACCCATTTTGTCCCAATTAAGCAGCTGTCCCAATAATGTGATGTGACGATCAAGTAAAAAACCAAACTGCTCTGTTCTGTTTGCTACCATTAGTCCCAGTTTAGCGGCTGTCCCGATTATCCGCCGTCCCAATAAAGCGGAATCCACTGTATTTAGAGTTGCACATTTATCCACTCAGGAGGCCATGCAACCCCAGACCATTTCGTATCCACATCCGTATTTTACTGTAGGCGTTGAAGTATTTCAGTATTGTGCTTTTTCCACACCATACGACAACCATGGCTCAGCGTCAAATCGCCCAAAACCAAATCGCCCAAAATGCAAAAAATCAAAAAAATGTCAAATCACCCAAAAAAAAGGGTTGGGGGATTAGACATTTTTATATTTTGGGCGATTTGGCATAATGTCAAGATACCCAAAAAAGTGATTTTGGGCGATTTTGTGTTTCGGCTTTTTTAAGGCGGATCTGTGTCATATCGCCCAAAACCAAATCACCCAAATCTGAAAAATGTCACATTGCCCAACATTTTTGGGCGATTGAACACTATTACAGAATGACAAAAAAATAAAAATGTCAAATCACCCAAAGAAGAAATGTGCGTTCTATCGGAATCCGAAAAAAACCAACATATGTACACATGTAAAAAAAAATTAAAAGTACACACACGTTTTCTTCAGGTAAATACTTAAATTTGTTGGTACTAATAATTCCACCACTTTCTATAAACATAGAGAAATTACGGCTATTCATAAATTCCTCATCCTGTAAGACTTTGACGACGAATTTGAGAAAGTTTCCTTTTGTATTCAGCATCCGTCCAAGTACACCATTGCATTTTATAAACTGAGCAATGTAATGGCCCGATCTGAAGTAAGTAATGAAAAGGAAAACAGCTTTATTCCGAAATGAAGGATTGAAGAAATAGATATATTATAGATATAGATATAGATATAGATATAGATATAGATAAAACAAAAAGTCAGGCTGCACTTACAATCTAGGGGAAACCAAACGAGCAGGGGAGGGGGGAGGGCGCGTCGTCGCGTAAGCGCTGCGCCGGTCCGCGTGCGAAGCGCGGCGCGAAACACGGCGCGAACTGCGATGCGAAACGGTAACCCCGCCGCTTCACGCGCTAATATACGTTTCATATATTTTATTTCATAATCATAATATGAAGAAAAAACAACATTCTGCTGTGACCGTTACTGTAATTGTTAGAATTCGCTTTGAACACACTTTTAAACCCAATTTAACGAAAATGTCAAATAGCCCAAAATGTGATATTTTTGACATTATGCTAAATAGCCCAAAAATTAAAAATGTTAAATCGCCCACAAATATTTTAGGGCGATTTAACTTTTTTTGGATTTTATTTCATTTTGGGCGATTTGGTTTTGGGCGATCGGAAGCATCAGTTCTGACAAAACGCCCACACTTTCTTGGGCGATTTGACATTTTTTAATTTTTGGGCGATTTATCATAGTGTTGAATCGCCCAAAAATTTTGGGCAACGTGACATTTTTGCATTTTGGGTGATTTGGTTTTGGGCGATTTGACATGGAGCCGACAACCATCGGATCCAAAAATGTTAAATTAACTGTCATAGCTGCATATAACCATGTATCAAAATGAATTATACCTGTTAATAAAAAGTCTCAATAACGTACTGCAAATTGGCTTACTAGTTCTATTTCTTGATGAATGGTTGCCTGCTGCTAACCCGACCATTAAAACCATTTCTTTTCAAACCATTGCTTACACATTTCTTATTATCTATTCACAAACATTAATTTCATCACTTGTTTGAAGCTTTTCAGCTATTGCACAGACACTTGTTGTCGAAACCTTGTTCACTTCCCTCATAATTCTCTTCTTAAGCGATGGTAAATTTATCTAAGTCGTCCAGGATCTTGGTTTATTTGTTATAGTTTTGCTTTTTTTGTAGTAGCTGGATGACATATTGCACCGAAGAAGAACCCATTTTGCTAACAATTTTTGAAATTTTAGATAGAGACCTTCTTCCTTTATATAAACCATATATTTTAGTTGCGATATGAATTTTGTTTATTTTTTTCCTCTATATTAAAAAAAAAACTTACTTTTTTTTACCAAAAATGGAAAAACACAGATGATCGTTACCGAAAAGCATCTTAACTCAACTTTCAGCATGACTTGATGAAACAGAAAACACCGTAAGATCCTTGGAACGGTAGCGGTACGAAGACTTTTTTGTTATTCGAAAACGACTGACATTACAAGGGTATTCATATCACCTTTGATGTGTGTAAATTATAAAAAAAAGTTACATATACATACATACTATGGTGAAGGCAATATTTCGCGATTTTGCGCACCAAAAAAAAATTATTGGGCGATTTTCGCGATTTTGTACTATAAATCGTGGGATACGACCACGGTCAGACCTGGTACTGACAATTTTTATGGAACAGAGTATCTTTTTCTTAACGTGGCGCTACAGTTCGGGGTGAACCAGGACCTACTTCTCATAACCATTTGTGTGTGCGTGTTATATTTTTGTACATATGGAAGGGACCTACAATTTTTTGCCGACTCTGAACGGCGAGTTGAGAAGCTACTCATGACAAATGATACTCTTTGAATGCTGGTCAGACATTCATACACACATTCATTTTTATATAAAGGATAAATACAGATGTTTTATTGAGTACAGTTTCAAATAACGATATCTATTAGAGAACAAATATTTCGACTCTCTTTGACATCAATTTGACATGGATACGTACATATGTACGGGCACATATTTATATTGATATGATTTTTATTACACCACTGATACGAGTATGATTGTAATATGCCATAGTGTAGGTACTCCGGATTATATATCATTTTCTTAGAATAATTTTCGTACAAGTGATACCCAGCCAGCTGGATCAAGTACAGAAATGAGTTAATGATCAGAATTATGTACACGCTGATATCATTGTTGGACTCTGAATTGGGATATCCACCGAGTCACTCAGCTTTATGTGTCGAGGCAGCGCAGGTGTCCAAAAGAAATGTGCACGTGCAATCTTTAACTGTCCATTGTTTTCTAACTCTACGTGCTTTACCGTAATAGAGAGCGTGTGCTCAAAGTAATGCAAGATATTTAATTACAAAAAAAATCCTCGCTTTAGCGTATGAAGCGAAAAAAAGTATCTGGGATTGCGTATTTTTGAACTCTCATAGCTTCGGTTTATAAACTACTTAAGATCAGAGTAAAAACTAGTCACCAAGTACGAAATTTTTAATAACTCAGTAACTCACTCACTACCTAAAAAGTTACGCTGCTACTTACAGACCTCGTGAACAGGACAGAACGAATATATTTTTTACTTGCATACAGGAAAGAAAGAAAGATGCACGGAAGGTGATCTATTAGATCCTGTAACGCAGTTTTAAGAGATCGCACTATGTGCTTTCCTAGAAATTGAAGGTGCCTACGTTAACACCGCATATGATTCTATCGCAGAATCTATGTCAGAATAAGTTAAGTTAGTTAGTTAAGTTAAGTTTATTTATTAATGATCCCAAGAGAATATTTAACATAAATAGATTTATATAACAATATCGATGTTTTACTACATAAAATCAACTGGGAAACATTAAAGACATTGTGTATTTAATAAAAAATAAATAGTATTAAATGCCTATTTCCAATATCGAAAAACATTATAAATAAGTTATGGGTGGGGTGACCCTTGAAAAACAATATTGATTACTTTATTTAAATTATTTTAGTTAATTATTTTTTATTCAAATTATTTAAAAAACGAAGAGAACAAGAAAAATAACAAGAAATCAATAAACTGTGCAAGAAGCAAAAACAGAATGCAAATAAACTGAAAACAATTGAACATATTTCTAGCCGATAGGTTAAAGCGATTCTCGGGAACCGGGAAATCTCCACATCTTCTGAGGAGACCTTGGCCTCAGCCATTAAAGCCCCCTCCTGTGCTTACCCGTCATTGATAACTATTTGTAATTCTTGGTATACTTGGGTGCCATACAATTGGCTATACAATTGTAAAAGGAAAATACCCTAAGGACGTTTACAACATGATCGATAATATAGTATCCGTAGGATGGTGTAAGTCATACCAAAGAGAAACTCACCATTTCGAAGCTGCAGCCGCTGCAAAGACTGAAATGCCTCGGTTTTATCGACTTTATGCGCACCTGCCGGACAGCTGCAATAGAAGCGCTCAATGGCCTAACGCCACTCCACTTTTAGATGACAATCCGCAGCTAAGTCAGACTACTGCAAACAGGAGAGATAAATTACAAAGATCATACATAGATTTATAGATTATATAGAGTATAGATCAAGTAAATCTTCTCTCTGAAATCGCAGAGCCTGATAAGATCTACGCGGTAATTGAAGGCCCACCTAAAAGTGTTTGCTTCGATAGGAGGTTCGATACAATGATCCCAAGCCGTGAAGCATGAAGCTATAAGAATCCAACCTCAGACCTAAAAGGTAACAAGTGTATGAATGGTTTAAAGATGAACACCACCGGTGCTGGTATATTCGGACGAAACTAATAGAAAAAAGTCCCAGTATACATTTCAGGCAGCAATTCATGCCATTCACAACATCATCCTCAAATCCTGGTCCCCTTACATCAAGTTCATGTGCACAGAATCAAGAGAATTCAATGACATTTTCCTTGTTTTGATCTTCGAGGGCTATCCTGAAAGGACCCTTTTAATTTGCCTCCCTATCAAGATCGCCTTAACAACATTAACTTGAATACACTTGAGGAAGGCAGGAACGTAGCAGACTTTCTCTTTATTCATCGACTCCTCTCATGTTCGATCGACTGCGCGTCTCTGTACAACTCTATTTTTCTCAATACTAACCCTCGTAATGTGCGTAGCACTCCCCCGCCTTAAAATTGATCTCCTTCGCCCTCCTTAATCTTAGGTTTTAGGTCTTAGCTTACAGTTTTTAAGTTACATATGTATATGTTTAGCTTGAAATAAGCCGAATAAATGGAGGCTTTCTCCCAACCAAAATTTAAAGAAAAACTAACCACTGAGTCATTGTTGCATTTTTATTTTCAGTTATGGAATACATCAAGCCATCATTTCGTACGATAGGAGTGAGCATATGCATTGGAATCTTTTATTGTCTAGGATCAACGGTAGCTCCCTGGATTGCAGTACTTACACACTCCTGGAAGGCTTTTCTTATTGTGACTTCGGTTCCGTTTGCTTGTGTGCCACTATTTTATTTCATCATACCAGAAAGCATACAGTGGCTTATTTCGAAACAAAAATATGAACAGGCTGCCGAGTCCCTAAACAGAATTGGAAAAATCAATCGAAAACCTCTCAGTGATGCAGAGATTAAAACATTTATTGAAGAATGCCGAACGAAATGTGAGAAAGACCAAAGTCCGAGGCCAAATATTCTGGGACTGTTCAAAACTCCTCGACTTCGCAAAAATACGTTGATATTGTTTTTCAAATCGTAAGTAACACATATAATGTTCAAGTTAATATTTTATAATCAAGCTTGGGCATAACAAATTTTTAATTGTACAGGATGGGCCAAGACCATCAATGGATTTTGTTGTTTTTATTGGATTATCTAATATGGGCAAAACTAGAAAAATATTGACGCTTAATCTTTGCTAAATTTTATGATTTAGAATTAGATGATAATATCATTTTGGTGACCGCCATTTTGGATTTCGTAAAACTCAAAACTGAAAGATAGAGAGGTCGGCATAGTAGTAGGACACTCAAGGACACTATATGGGTTTTTTGTCGTTGGTTATGATTCACAGTAATTTATTCCAGATGAATATTCACTCGGTTTATGTGGTCGATGTTCTCAACCATATGACCATACCAGTGAGTTTGATAACGCTGTACAGGCATACTCCGGTTAACGTCGTTAACTTCTGTCTCTTTTAGGTGGCGCTACAGTTCGGGGTGAACCAGGGCTGAAGAAACATAGAGAATTATTTTAAGGGCGGTCCTTAGCTAACTGCCTCCAGTTGCGCACTCGCAAGTTGATTGAGGTCCTTTTCCACTTGTGCGGGCCTTCTTAGGCGAAGTCGGCCTCTGCTGCGCAGAGCATCCGGGTTGGAATCTAGTACTCTGCGGGCCGGAGCGATGACGCCCATTCGCTCTACATGTCCTAGCCATCTTAAAGGCCCAATACGCACTTTTTTGACCAGGTCGATGTCGTCATATAGTTCATGCTTGAATCTTCTCCTCCAAAACTCGTCAACGTAAGCGTGACGGAATTTCTTACGGGTGATTTTTCTCTCGCAGCCGCAGTGAGAGAGCTTTAAGGAAATCAAAGAAACAGCGATTGGCAAGAGTAATCCTTCGTTTGTTTTCCAACGAGTTTTGAGATGTTATAGCAGAGCCGAGGTAGACAAAGTCCTTTACTTCCCTTAAAGTTGTAGCTTCTTGAGTTTTTTCCAGGATCTGCCTAAGTGTGAAAATTTGGTCTATGGTGGTTTTTCCTGGCCTGAAGCCACACTGATAGAAGCCAATCAGGTTGTTGATGAAAGGTTTCAGTCGTTCACACAATATAGCAGATAAGATCCTGTAGGCGATGTTGAGGAGACTGATGCTTCTGTAATTGGAGCAGTTGAGGGGGTCTCCTTTCTTGTGGACCGAGCAGACGATGCTGAAATTCTATTCATCTGGTATACTTTCATCTGACCAAATCTCAGAGATAACTTGGTGAATGCTCACTTCCAAGTCATCTCCAGCTGCTTTAAATAGCTCTGCGGGTGAGACCGTCAGGTTCAGCAGCCTTGTGGGACAAGCTTGGATATTTCTATCCTCACTTCGTTTTGATAAAATGAATGGGAGCTTTGGACATCATCATCTAAATTGAATAGTTCATTCTGCCTGACAGCGGAGTATTAGTCTTCGTCGCCGTTATACAGTTTGCAGAAGTGGTTTTTCCATATTCTCAGCACCGACTCTGATTCTACTATTGAGTGAAGAGTGTTCTGCTAAGCTGTCATCTCCAGCCACCCAAATGTTCCTGAGCAGGCAATGGACAACTTTTTATACTGCAGAAATTGATTCCTTATATTTGAGCCGGCCTATATCAACCTTTTCATATAACATTTAAAATTCAGATTCTAATGTTTTGCAATACATATGTTTACATACCGTTGAGACGCTTTTTTTATTTTGTATTTTTAGAATGGTAATAACGTTGTGCTATGACGCTGTTTCACGAAATGTACATGGAAAAGGCATATCACCGTTCATTATGTTCTCTTTAAGTGCACTAACCATACTGCCCGCATGTCTGTTATTGATACTGCTTCAAGATAGAATTGGTAGAAAAGCCATGTCATCGCTATCCCTTCTGGTCAGTGGAATGTTTATATCGGCAACTGGACTAATACTCTCATATCAAAAAATTCCCGAAAATAGTAAGTTTAATTTTGTTTGTAACAAAAATCTACATACAAGCGGTAAGTGCAAATTTTAAATTCAGCATCGTTAACATTAAATAAAAAATTAAAAAACACGTAACAAGCAAATCGTACAACCCTTATGCCCGATGTCACAGTGCTGGCTTAGGTGTCCGTTTAATAAAGCTTTTAGTCAGTATTTAGGAGTGGTTTATTGTGATTGAACACGAAATGCAGAACGGCTGGTATCCTTAAAAAAAATATACGAAAATGTTAAAAAAAACGACAAAGCAGAAAAATGCAGATGTTGAAATGATTTGTTCGAGTGCAAATAACTTTTTCTCTTGAATTACGCACTACAATCACAATCGTGTAGTAGTTTTACTCATCTAAATTGGTTTGGCGGTTAAGCCGTCTACCAGATTGACATTTTTTTATGATTCGTCTTAATGAATATAAATCTTAACTTTTAGTTTTTTGTTTAACGTAAGAACCTAAAAAACTTAAAAATCACCATTAATAATGCGATTTCTGTACGTAAGTGCATTTTTTGTATAGTTGAACAAAATATTCCATCCTCTCTCTCCATTTAGGATACTAATCGTGCTTTCTTTATCTAGTATGACTGCCCCGAAAAAACGTCTACGATGCTCCTGAAGAATTGGACATTTCGCTATGAAATGAAGCACATCTTCTCTCACTTTAAGGTTGCAGAGGTCGCATAAAATAGGAAGTTCTGGCCGATGTGGAATAAAGTTGAGTGTAGTTAATTCTCCTCTTATTTTAAAAATCGCACTGATCATATCAGATTTACTATTGTTTAAAAGATACGAGATATCTCCCAGATTGTAATTCAAATTAGAATAATACATTCTATGTTATGAGCTTCTCGCCTCACTAACATATTTCTCGTATATCATTTTGCCGGCTGTCTTAAGTAGCATGTTAAGCTTATTTGCTAATGATATAGGTTGCTCTTCTGGTGATAAATCCAGGTTTAAATTGCATTCAGATGCCAGACGACTCCATTCTTGAAAAAGATGTTCTCTGCTTGATAACACACGTGTTAGAATTAACTTGGCCAACCTTCCTTTTTTCATCTCCATTACCTTAATAATATATTCAAAGTGCAACCTCAAAGTATCCAAAAATAAGGGTAGCACTTTGGTTTCTAAGTGCAGCATATAATTGGGAGTGTTGCTTGGGAGACGAAACAATCGCTTAAGAAAGTATCGAAGGAACTTTTCAACTGTTTCGAAAGAGCAAAATTCCCACACTTGGGCTCCATATAAAAGTATAGATTTCGCCGTTGCGCAGAATAATCTGTACTTCGAACTGAAGCATATGCTTTTATTATTTATACAATGGCACCAGACTGAGGCGATTGCACGTTTGGCTTCTGACAATTTAGTTTCTAGATGTTTTGTCATATTGAGATTCGAGGTAATTAAAATTCCTAAATATTTATATTCACGTACTACTGCTATATAATCACCCTGGAAAATCCATTTTTCATTTCGTGAATGCCTACCGCCACCATTCCGAAAAATCATTATCTTGGATTTCTCAAGGTTTACGCTCAGATTCCACGTTTTGCAGTATTCAGAAAGCCTGTTAATCATTAACTGCAATCCATTGACAGTATCAGCAAGAAAGACGATGTCATCTGCGTACATTAATGCAGGTATCTTTGATTGGCAGACTTTGACTCCTCCACCTACTAGATCTGTGATATCGTTTAAATAAAGAATAAACAGCAGCGCGCTCAGGATACATCCCTGCTTCACTCTCATCGATGTCCCGAATTCTTCGGAAATGAGTTTACCGTCCCAAACGTATGCTACATCATCTTCATACATTGCTTTAAGAATGTCAATGACCTTGCTTGATAACCCAATTCCATAAAGCTTATAAAACAATGCATTCGGGGTATAGAGTCGAATGTAGCCCGAAAATCAACGAAGAAGGCGTTTAATTTTTTGTGTTTATTCCTGTAGATCTCTGCAATGTTTGTTAACGTGAAGATTTGATCAATTGTTGAGTATTGCTTTCTGAAACCTGCTTGAAATTCATTTAGTATTTTCGCCTTTTCAACCCACTGTGAAAGCCTATTGTAAAGCAGAGCCCGAAATAACTTTGCCGGAGTGTTCAAAAAGGATAAGCCTCTGTAGTTGCTCGGGTCACCATAGTCGTCTTTTTTATGTAATGAGAAGATAATCGATTTCTTGGACGAATCTGGTACTTTAGCCGTTTCAAATATCCTATTGAATTCAGCTGCGAGTTCTATTGTGAATCCTCTCATACAGTTCTTATAGCATTCAAATTCGATCATCTCCTGGTGCTTTTCCATTTCTTGCATTCTCAATTACTTGATGTATTTCTGTTGAAGAAAACGGCGCGTCTAAAAGGCATTACATATAAAAGGCGCTGCGAGATGAAAACCTGGCGAAATTACTGGTAAGTTAAGCAGACTCTAGAATCACTTCCATTTAAAATAATGTAATAAATTATCTTCACGATAAACAAGCAATTACAGTGAAACCCGGTTAAGAAACCCATATAACATCGTCGGTTTTTTAAGCCCTAAGTCTGTAAAGTACTATTCTTATTAAAATCCCCTTTTAAGTACATATCGCTTAACTATTGTGCATTCCCTGTTTAAGTACTCATTATTTCCCTTTCTTTCGTCATAATTTACATACCTACGATGCCAGGTCCTGCCTGTCCTGTTTCTCCAGAATTTCACACTTCTTTTTTATTGTTAAGAATTTATGTGTTTTTGGCTTAGGTGCCATAGTGGACCATAATTTGACTCAAAAAGACAGCAACAGTTTGCTAGACTTCTCGAAGGCTTTTGACAAAGTTGAGCATAGAATCCTTTGTTGGAAACTTGTGAACAATTTCGGTCTTGGTGGAAAAGCAGTAAAACTAATAAGTAGTTATCTTTCCGGTAGATCACAAAGGGTGATCGTTGGTGAACGTTGGTCTTCACTGAAAGAAATCAAACAGGGAGTGCCGCAGGGCTCAATTTTAGGACCGATACTCTTCTGTATGTTTATTAATGACCCTCCATCAGTCTGCAAACATGCTTCGGTACTATTATATGAAGATGATGTCCAACTTCATTTCGCGAAGCCATTTAGGAACCTCGACGAACTCGCTCTTCCCTTAAATGAGGAGTTAAAACATATACATATATACTTGGTCGATAACGCATGGATTACTACTTAATCCGGCAAAATCGCAAGTAATCCCCATCTCCAAAAATAATTTTAATTTGAATCTTTTACCTGAGTTATTTTTAAATAACAACAAAATTAAAGCCTTTGAGTCAGTCACTAGTCTTGGCTACACTATAAATCGTAATTTGTCTGGCTATAATCATACTAACATTGTCATCGGCCGTATCTACGGATGTCTGCGCAAACTCTGGGTCAGTGCTTATTTCGCTCCGCGGGAAACATGACGAAAGCTGGTTATGACTCTAGTTTTACCCCTCATTACATATGCTGAGGTAGTCTACAGCAGCCTTGACTCGTTATCGCAGCGTAAATTGCAAGAACACCGAAATGACGAGTGCCCGTAAAAGACGAAAAATTTACTTCCACCAGTAAATGACATGGAAAAACGTAATACCAAAAGAATAACCAATAAACAATTTGAACTAACAAAAAAAAGTTCTTATTATAGAGGTGAGAAAATTTCCAAGTTCACATTATCGGGAAATTCACAGTATCGAAGTTCACATTATCGAGGTAGTACTGTAATTTAAAAACAAAAACGATAACACCGAAAATAATTATGAATAATATATTTTTATGTTATTTTTATTTTATATAAATCTGTGAAAAGAGTTTGGTAAATTTAGTTTACCATTTTTTTTTCCAGATGTAAGTTTATTGGTTCTTCTTTCGATTACTGGAAGATTTGGAGTGACTGTGGCTTACAACTCTGGAGCACAATATGCAACTGAGTTAATACCAACCTGTGTACGTGGTCAGGGCGTTGCAGCTGTTCATGTTATTGGCTATGCGTTCACATTTCTGAGTTCATACATTCTACATACGAGACTTGTTTACAGCGCAATGCCCGAGATTATACTCGGCCTTATGTCATTTCTTGGATCAGCTTTATGTATTTTCCTTCCAGAAACAACAGATCGGTAAGTAAATTTCCAATTAAATTTAGTAAATACACATTAGGTGTTGAAGAAAACACATTTGAACAAAGAAATTACTTTTTATATTCATGTGATATTTTGAAAAATCATATATAGCCATAGATTGTATGGTTTTTTATCATTTTTGTCTGACAAAAAATCGCTTTTACTACATTTTCTGTTGATTGTACGTGAAAAAGTTGTTTTACATAATTTTTAGAGAATTGGTTCCAGATAAAAGTTTTGAAAAAGAAATAAAAAATGATTAAGCAAAAGTTTTGAGAAAAATGCATTTTAAGTAAAAAAGTAGAGCAACAAATTTTCATTATTTTGAGTTTAAGGAGCTATAACTTTTTTGTGGCTGCATAAATTAAACAAATCTTTGACACTTTTCATGCTCTACTTAATTACCTCTTGATACAAAATTGTTCTTGTGGCTATAATAGTTCAAAAGTTATATCATTTTAAGTGGTTATACCTCAAAATCGAAGGTGCCCCACTTTGAGGGGCTATAAGTTGGCGGGGGGTGAAAATAGACCCCCCCCCCCTGCCGTACGATTTTTTGTTCGCTAGAACTTCAGGAATCTCCAGTTAACGGATTATACCTCTTAACTAAGACACCCTGTATATGTATGTATTGCTCTCTCAACCTTCTCCAGGCAGTATGAAATGGTACAGGTATCATCTTCTATAATACCTTCTTCTTTAGATTAAACCCAAAATTCATGTGACCCGAAGATAGCGCTTCTACCCATTTCAACGTTCCTCTGCTCAAGTTTAGAACTTTTCACTCAGTAGAGCAAGTCCGAAAGCTTATTGCCATTTTAGCCTGTCTTCATTGTCCCAGTGTGTTCCGCGGTGACTCATTTGTCGATCAGGTGATCTACCATTCCTCTACCAATTGAAGAAAATGGTTACGGTCCGAACAACAATGAGGTTAACTCCTACATGATGACTATTTAGCTGCTGCTGGAAGTGCTGCTGGAAAATATTTACCATTCAGGATCAGGTTTTTCCTTCCTAAGATCTTAAGCCGTTTAATAAGCGATTTTTCGAAAATTTCAGGTACCTATTACTTGACAAGCTTTAGAGTGAAAGTAAATAATGGTGATACGCCCAAGAACAGCATACATTTCGGAGCGATAACTGGGAGAAAAAAATACTCTTTTAGAAAATTTGCGCGCTGCGTAAATCATAACAGATCTTGATGTCGAACAATTTTAATTTAGCACTTAATCTAAGAGTTCTTGTGCTCATACAGGTCCTCCACGTTGAATTGCATTGTGCAGGCTTGTTTACTTCTAATTCTGTGGTCACAAACCATAACTGCCAAAGTCGATTTTGCACATTTTTCAGGAGAACAGTTTGAAGTTTTAAATCGGTCTTGCATTTCATAAATCGACTTAAGCTGTTAGGTTTTTGCTATGTTCGAAAAACCTAAGAGCCGTTTTATTGCTAATATTCTACAAAAAAAAAAGTCATAATAACATTGTGAATCCAATAAAACTTATAACTCAATTTCGTCCTAACTCGACTTTGGCTGTTATGGTTTGTGACCACAGAATTTTCCATGTATTTATAACTTTGAAATATTCAAAACGAAACCATGGTCAGCCAAAACGGAAATCCGACGAGAGGCCATTGCGAATCACTGCGTTAATATTGTTGCATCACCTTGCCCACAGATGACGCTAATGGGTTTGTGACTCTGGTTGCACCGACTGAGCCACAATTACCATTACCATTACCGACTACTTCAGTGTTAACGGCGGTAAGGTAGTGCGGTGGTAATATATTTAGTATGTGAAAAAGATTTCTTTATAAATCCAAACGAAACTGCTGTTACTTTAAAATTTAAATCTAAAAATAAATAAATTCAAATGGATATAGAAGACTACTCTAACAGGGGGAATGATCGATAACTATCGACGGCTGTCATAAGCATGCCGTCTAACAGCTGATTGATTGCTGTTAAACCACCCACAGAACCACACATAAAACCAGTGTTTTCCTCCAAAGTGAAGAACACTCGGTCAGTAGGTGCCTACTCGAAAAGACGCAGTTTTATCCAAGAACCAAGCCAATCACTTGTTCATTTATCCGGTCAACGTTATTATTTGGACATAATACATACAGCCTGTTTGCTCTAACTAAATACAGAAATCCTAAAGTTGTCAAACCTACTTCTATCGCTTCCATTTACCATTTTCCAATGCCAGTGTAGAAAATGCATTTTGAATCTCTCATTAAAGATAAATTAAAAAATAGGATGAGCATCGAAACAGAAACGTATCTTGGATGAGGCAAGTAGAGTAGGGCACATGCCGCGGGCACATTGGAAAGAGGATGCGAAAAATCATATTATTAAAAAAAAAACAAACAACAAGATAAACCACAAAAATAGCCAAATTGGAAATAACGCAATACTAATGTCATTTTCCATTGGACTTGCGGGATCGTTCAGAATCAGAACGAATTCCTCTGAAATCGTTAATTTGTCACATAAATTTCTCTTGCGATTTTGAGAAGAGAAATTCGCTTCTCGATTTCATGAGACACATACCTACAAAAAGAAACAATTGAAATGTCCAAACTCTCGGAAAAAGAACCGAAGCCGACAAAGTGTTATGCTTAAAACGCATGTGCAGAGATTCTGCTGGCAGTGCTGCCAACAATTTGCCAGATTTCGCAGGTTTCCACTGTATAAAAATGAGTTTGTATGAAGAACATCAAAATTGGCAACTTAAAAATATCTATAGGGTGTTTTTTTTTAGAGGTATAGAACTTTTTTACCCAACTACGCAGAGGAAGGGTTATGATTTTAACAGGGTGGGTTTGTTTGTTTGTATGTATGTAAGGATGTCACCTCGTACAGCCTAAACTATGGAACCGATTTCAAGAAATGAGGTGTCGTTGGATTCGTCTTTATCCGGAGGCTATGTGACGTCACAGAATAATTCAATATGGCGGGCTCACCAAGCAAAATGGCGCACTACCTCTTCTTTTTTTTCTCCTTTTTTTTCTTTTTTACCCGACTAGTCTTTACAACCGCATTGATAGTGGTATCAAATGAAAGGGCTTGGTGAGTAGAATACAATACGATATGACGTAATTCTAAATTCAATATGACGGACGCCCCCAAGATGGCGGATTTCTATCATCTTTACTACCTCCTCAATATGGGTATCAAATGAAAGGGCTTGGCGAGTAGAATATAATACGATATGACGTAATTATAGATTCAATATGGCGGACGCCATATATATGGGTATCAAATGAAAGAGTTTGACACGACATTGCTTACGTACATACATACACTCCATATTGTTTGAAACTAAAAAGTTGTAAATAAAAAATTAAGTTTAAAAAACTAAAACCCGACTACGGGAAAAACCAACTAAAAAGTACGAAACAAGATGAAACGAAACAATGATTTTCAGAGTACAGCTGTAGTCGCATGCCGCTTTGTCCAACGAATGCGTTATTACATAAATACCTACGTTATTGTAACGGCATGCGACCACGGCTATACTCTGAAAATCATTGTTTCGTTTCATCTTGTTTCGTACTTTCTAGTTGTTTTTTCCGTAGTCGGGTTTTAGTTTTTTAAACTTAATTTTTTATTAAAATGTGTTTTCATTTAAATATTAACTACATACATATGTATTTATATTTTTTTACATTCAGTATATTAAATATATTATTTATCATTAGGACACTACCAACCACCTTAGAAGATGGAGAGAACTTTGGAAAAGATGAAAGCTGCTTTACTTTTAACTGCATGAAAGTGGACCGATAAATTCTATGAAGACAATTTTTTATAACTTTTGTTAAAAAAAAATTTATTAAAAAAATGTCCCTAATAAAAAATTTAACAAAAATGATTGAAATATTCTTAATTTTAACACACACACATTTGGTCATTGTTGAACGAACTCGGAATACTTTAAACGGATAAATTCATGTCTAACGGTGGTAGTAATGTCCGGCTGGGATTGCAGCTTTAAGTGCTGCTGGATATGAAGCTGCATATGGTATGGGGCCAGGATAATGACCCAAAGGTCCTGGTGCAGGTGCAATAGGCAATGGTACTGGTGCAGGTGCTGGAACCAAAGCTTTTGCAAAGAGTGGTTCCTTCCGGACGACAGCATTGAATCCATTGTGTGGATCAGCGGTATAGTCAACAGTACGTTTTGTTCCATCCGGATCGACTAATGAGTAGCTACCTTTAACGACATCACCATGACGAGTTTCGTGTTGGCTCTTAGAATCTCCAGTGTATCCGTCTTGCACGTCGTATGCGAAGGAATATTTTGGATTAGCGTCATATGGTTCGGGGGCTACAACTTTAGGCGCTAAGATAAATACAAAGAAAGTTATTAAGAGACAAGAATATTAAAAAGTTATGTTTACTAACCTGGTGCATAGTATGGTCCTAGCGCAGGTCCAGGTGCGTATGCATACTGCGGTAGTGGACCGGGTCCAGGTAACCCAGCATGCCCGAACGCATAAGGTAAGCCACCACAATGGGCCACAGTAATTAAACTCAAAACTAAAACAAATAGCTGTAATAAGATATAAGATAATTTGTATAGATAGATATATTTTTATTTCGTTATAAAATTACAAAGGCAAGTCACCACCACCACCACACAATTTACAATACAGAAATATTACATAATATGTACATATATCTTTCAACTGAAATATTCTTAACCTTCTGACTGTCAATCTTTTTTACACCTTAAAACTGTAATTTGGGGTCATATAGACCCCACATACTATCCCATACATTTTGCATGGAGAGGCATAAAAAACGAAAAATTTCCGAAAAAATTGTTGAATATTTTATTGAAAACTTAAAAAAAAACGGCGAAAATTATTTTTTTTTTTTTTTTTTGAAATATGTCTTTTCTCCTCCGAATCCTTACCATCTTCATTGGCAATAACAAATACAGTGCCTATCATTTGTAAATGTTTCTTGCACGTGTACTTGTTGCATGAGGCAAAAATTGTATTGATCTTATTGTCTTTTGATCGTGGGCAAACTACGCAGCGTGCGCTTTACAGTTTTCTGTCTCTCGGCACCTGGACTTCCAAAATTTAGTATCCCATGTTTTTTATTGCTTGGGCGGTAGCTCCGTATACGTATTTACCTCGACCAATCCTTTCCACGATTTGCGACTGAACCAATTCCTTGAAAGAATATACGACGTTTATCCGTATGCAAATTCCAATTCCGAAACTCTAAAGCAGATCAAATGCCACAGTACACCCAACAATGAGGATGTTGAAAAATAAAGCTTGTCGAGGGAAATGTTCCAAATGTCTCGAATTGGAGCCAATTTATCTGTGCGCATCGATCCGATAGAATTTGGAAATTGTTGAATCGCATGATTCGAAGCAGCTGCTCAAATCGAACTTGATTCATCGTGGCTCGAAATATGGCTCGGTTTAGCATTCCGTCAGTAGTTCATTCTACGATTAACATGCTCCTGCGAATATCAGTACTTGTCTGTATGTCTCGTCTGTATTCAACCAAATTCGAATCGACTTGCCCGGATTCCTGCCACAAAAGGCGTTCGCTTTACGGTTGGTTTCTCTAGCAATGATGGTGACTCTCGATTGGCGAACATGTTTCTGGAAGAGTATGAGCAGTACCTATCTAATGCATTGCTTTTTGCAGATAACTTGTGCTGCTCGTATTTGCGATGACGGTAATGGCATCGAAGACTATGTGAGCCTGCTTGCTCTTTACAACGCACGTTACGGTCGCTGTGGGTATCACTTCATCAAGTCCGATTTCATTATCTGATTCGTCCGATTCAAGCTCAGGAATCTCAATACCTTCTAAAAGTTCAAAATCTGAGAAATCGCACTCATGCATACTACATGAAGGCAAATGAAAATTTTCGCTTTTTATATTCAATATTTCAACATTCCCATTGACGATTTGAAACGAATTTACACTAAAAATGGGAAAATAAATGATAAAATTATTTATTTATCTGATGATAATGAATTGCCGTCGCACAATGTGAAACCATTAACGCATCTGTTCCTATTTTCGATAAAAATGGCTCGCTTCAGCAAAGCATCTATTATAAAGAAGAAAAATCGCGCTATCGAATGACCGAAGTCGTGAATGCATTCAATGTGGTTCACATATGTATTTTCACATAACGTACGCGAAATCGAAAAAAATTCTAACTCCCCCACATAAAACATATGGAGAGTTGTATGGGGTCTATATGACCCCAAATGACGGTTTCAAGGTGTTTTTGCTTTCAGGTGAAATTAAAATACCTTCGCGGTAACGCGTCGAGTTGATTTTGGTATCAAAAACGTGAGGATGTCAGTGAGAATCAGCCAAATACAAAACTATGTAATTTAAAATATTCAACGTTTTATAGCCCTGGGGTCATATAGACCCCAACTTACAGTCAGAAGGTTAAAAAAAAAAATTGACATATTTACTTTACAATAGATTTTTTTTTGAAGGGAAAAAACGAGAAAACCCCTCAATTCAAGAGAAGAAAAAAATTATTAAAATAAAAATTAAATTAATCAAAAGAAAGCCAATATAGCATACATATATTACAAATAAATATACAGTAATATAACAAATAAATAAATAAATAAAAAATAAATAAATAAATACTTAAAAATAATATCACATATGGAGAAATAAACATATAAATTAATTAACAAAAAAATAGATTAACAAAACAAAAAAAAAAACAGAACAAAACAGAAAATAAAAAATAATTTGTATATTACTGTACGATAGTTAAACAATAGTTATCGGTTTGGTTGGGGTTTTACTTAGCGGCTAAATGTTGTTTCTTTTTTGTGTTCCGTACCAAAATTAAGAAATCGGAACACTTATTTTGTTACTCTGCCTGTCTGGAGTTATCTGGTTTTCAAGTTTTGGAATTTTGGGGATTTCAGGTTTTCGATTTTTGGTTTTAGATATTTCGATTTTCGGGATTGTGACCCCACCCGGCGGAATCATTCTATGTATGTAAGTTCGCTCTAAGATGTCTGTTACAGGTATTTATCTTAAAAATCGTTTAACCTAGAAGCATAAAGGGTGCAATGAGAACCTGTCCAACTGCCGCAGTGGAGGTATTATTGTAGCTTACTCCATTGCACCATGGTAGTGAATGAAACTGCAAATCGGACGTTTCTAAGAATGGCCAAAGAAGGAATTGGAAGAGGTAGATGTATTAGCCATAAAGATTATGCCAAAATGACGAATAAGCTTCCCCTTCTGGCATTCCCTAGGGACGATAGCATCAGGAGATTTAATTGGTCAAAGAAATTCGACACTGGAGCAACGAATCTAGAATCTACAGGGTGAGTCCTCATACAATTACACGGATGGTTCAAGAACTGAGGAAGGAACGGTGGCAGGAGTGTTTGGGCCCGGAACTAAACTATTCGAACACATGGGCAGCTACGCCAGCATTTTTCAAGCGGAAATCTGTGCTATCGACAGATGTGCCCAACTCAATCTTGATAAGCGCTACAACAGGCGCGATATAGCAATAATGTCAGATAGCCAAGCAGCTATCAAGGCAATAGGGGCTCAGATCATCAAATCTAGAATTGTCTGGGAATGTCTAGCTCTAGATAAACTAAAATAAATTTATAGAAAACGGTGTTGTGCCTACCTTACAGCAACTTTGCCAACACTGCGATAATTTGATTTTTCAGAACTATTCAGCTCTTGTTGAATTATATTCAATGAATAATTATGTTTTTTTTTTTCAGCTCGAGGTGAACCTGGGCCTACTTCTCGCAACCATTTGTGTACCTACAGTTTTTTGCCGACTCCGAACGGCGCGCGAGTTGAGAAGCTCAATCGTGTCGTGACAAATGATACTCTTTGATGCTTGTCAGACATTCGAAAGAGGTGGCACCGTGAAAAAACTCTTTTAGGTGTTAGATCCGGCCAGGAGTTGAACCCGGGCAGCATTGCCTGGTAGTCCAATGCACTAACCACCACTGCCACGGCGACGACCAATTACACCTTTAAAAACGTTAAATTCCCTTTTTCGTACAAATGCAGAAATTTATGAATTGTGTGATGAAATTTTGAACATATTTAAACCAAAAATAAAAAAAAAATCATTATTCTTTTTGTTTTGTCCACGAATTTACATAACCAGCATGCTCTGATAAAATGCATTTGATTACTACATCAGCTAAAGAGGTATCCATCGGTTGTCTTCTGACATTAAGGGTGGGTTGGTCAGACCTTTGCCAATAACATCAGGCATGTTTTGGGTTCTTGACGAATCTTTATCTTTACCTCAGAGAGACAAAGAAAAGGATCGACCTAGGGATAGTGTAAGGTAGGACTTAGTTAATATAGATTTAAGTTAGGGTTTATTTATAAGATTTCGGTTTAGTTTACATTAAATTAGACTAGCTAGGTTTAGTTTTGCGGTTCCTTTCCTCTCTTTCTCTTTGGTTTTGGCATAGGTTATTGGACTTTTATTTTCTTTCATTCTCTCCTCTTTCCTATTTTTTTAAGTCTGTTTAACGTAGCTTTTTTCCTCTCTCTTTTTTTTTTTTTTTTATTGGTACGAGATTTTTGTGTATAAACGGGTGGTCTACGGTGGGGTTGGCAAGAACTACCCCCATCCACAAGCGTGCCCCCGCCCTCCTCACCTACAACTAAGCTGCCCCTGTGACCTAATCCTGCCCCATAACTCCCACTTGTATTACTCGCTTGTTATTTATATAACCAAAGCCTAAAATCTGTTAGGTCTCATTTTTTTTAAACGACTCAATATAAAATTGCGAGTGCATGGAAATAACTTCACGGGCAATAACTTCGCATGGGAAATAACTTCATCTCAAGTGGGAAATAAATGCACATTTTTGATGTGAAGTGGTGGGAAGGTGAGAAATAATTTAACCAGAAATTTTGTGAAATTACACTGTGTAACAAAATTTCAAAAAATGTTTGTTTATGTACATTTTTGGATTGTTTATGCTTGGTATATGTCAGCTCATTTCAAAAATGCCAAAAGTTCCTCTTAAGTGTTAGCTATTGCTTCAGAATTTTAACGAAAAGTTGTAATTTGTGAGCATTTATGCACTTTTGTAATTAAAAAAAAATATATAAAAGAAAACTTAATTCAAAATATAACTTCAAATTTTAATAACCTATTATATATCCAAACAAAAAAAAATATTGGCACTTCCGTATGCATTTAGAAGTGAAGAGATTTTCTTGTTTCCCTACTGTGAACTTTGGAATTGCCCCTTTATAGGTGCAAGACGTAGTCGCCCATCATATTGGGATCCAATTTACCCTGGTACCGGCGCTCCATTTAAGCGATGTATTAGGGAAACGTCTCAGCATGTTTTTCACTAATGCTTCCCACGTTTTCACTAAAAAAAATCTAAATGAAAGTGAAGAACATGTAGTTTTAGCGCTGTCCTGCACCCTAATATATTAAACCTATCCACTAAGTTTTCTACTAGTTCTACATAATTTTCTATTTTAATATTTCCTCTTTTTATTTCCCTGAATGCTGTCCAAGCATTACGTTCCTTTAATTTGAAGCGGCGGCATAACTACTTCTCCTGATTCTACCAATAGGTGGAACTTTACGTTTTTTTGCATCAGGTATAGTATTAAGGCTTCTCTTAGCGGCCATCTTTTCGTGCGATAGTTTTCAGTGTCAGCACGACTTTTCCATAATTAAATGAAACATTTTTATTTATTTTCTCAACTAACTACTATTCACATTCACTTGCAAAGGTCGAATGATAGGCTTGTTCTGCTTGCATCGCCGTTAACACATTTCGCGATGCCGTTACCGTAAAGCTAACAGTTAGAACGAATGAATACTCAAACTATACTTGACATATCATAAGGAAGCAGAAACTAACAAAAAAAGAACATAAACAAATTTTTGTTACACAGTGTTATTTCCCACCTTGGATTTTTTCGAAAAATACAGGGGTACCGTGAAATAAAGCAGAGCGAGATAAATATTTTACATATTTCGTAATTTACTGTATTTCACAATTTTTCATATTGAATTGAATTGAAAAAAAGGACCCAATCAAATGAATCAAGGCCCCAAAAATAAATGAAAGAATTTAGATATTTAATTTTTGAGATTGTATGGTCAAAACAAATTAAAAATTTAAATATCTATTTTTTAAATGGAATCTTGAGTTTTGAGCATAAAATAAAGTAATAGTGTAAAATTACATCTTATGCTCAAAAACTAAAGATTCCATTTAAGAACTAGATATTTCGTTTTTGAGTTCTTGAGGTTATCCTGCAAAACTATTACTCTATCAAAGCTCAAAAACAAAATATGTAATTTTTAAGTGGAATATTTAGTTTAAGATTATTAATATAAAATTCGCGTCACTTTTCCTTGTCAAGAACCGAACTCAGACTGAGTTTAATAAGTTCAATAGTGGTCAACTTTCCCAACAAAATGTTGAACATAACAAATTACGGTACTTTGTTTACGTTAAAAGTACAAGGGTGACTCACAAATCATGATGGTTCTTAAATTATCATAAAATGTGAAGCAAGGTATTGCCCACCTTCAATGAGAACTAACTTCACATGTTAAGAAAAAAATTTTTTCACAAAAAAGTGAAGTTATTGTCCACCTTCAGTGAGAAATAACTTCACATTAAAAATGTGCATTTATTTCCCACTTGAGGTCAAATTACATATTTCCCATGTGAAGTTATTGCCCGTGAAGTTATTTCCCTGCACCAAAATTGAGTAAGTTCCATGGTAACAGTGCAACGATCCTTATGTGGGTTTGGAACAATAATGGATTTAACGCAGAAGGACCACGAATCACAAACAATTGCTTCGAAAAGTTTAGGTATAGCCTACAGTCCAACTTTGTTTTGAACTTTGGACATCGTATTTTTCCCTTTATTATGGACAGTGATTATAAATGACATTTCATAAAGATAATGAACGATACAACATTTTTAATAACACAATAGATGGGACACATGTTCTAAAACATAATATGAAACACCAAGAAAAATTACAGATCACCAAAGAGCGTTGATTAGCGACTATTAATTATATTTTGTTTATTAATCACTTTTGCCGATTTCCACATATTTTTTGTTTGTTTTAATTAAACCACTGCACCTGACATATGTAAGTCCATCTTAATACAACACAAACCGCACCTGAATTTGCATTTTCTCACAGCAGTCCAATGTTCCAAGTGTATATGTATAACTACGGCCGAATTACCTCCAACGAATAGAAGAGATCAAAGACTGTAACTGAATTGAAGCCCATTTGGTCTTTTTATACCCGCATCTGTAAGATGCGTTATTACAATGCACCGCAACCAAATGGTAGCCATTCAATTGTCTATAGCGGTGTTCTGCTAAATTGTCTGCAGTTCGAGGTAAGCGGCGCGGCGGCATCCATCGTACTTTTGTTAGTGCATAGGTATAGCGTTCAATTGCAACAGATTCCAACTTCCAAGATCGAAAATACTCCCACGAGTTGAGTTGAGATACATATGTTAAAGGTTAGCGAAGTGCGGGTTGTTAGTGGCAGTGGGTAGGTTTGAAGAATCAGACGTGACTGATCTATGGCTTATTTTTTACTTGTAGCCCTTAAGGGTAGACTTAAGGATTTGGTATTTAATTTGCATGAACAAACATCGTCCGAAATGTGAGTATTTAAAGACATAACTGTAGTGATAAATACGAACAAATACGCTGCTTTAAAATGGCTCGAAATGGCAATTTTGAAAGGTCACTGATGCAAAGGTCAGTTACTTGAGAGTGGTTGTCTTTTTTTTCTCCTTAGTACAGGTTTTGTTGGACTTTACGGTTGACAGTATGAACCATTTACATTTAGACAATTGTCTTGGAGAAGCTTGTGGAGAGCATGGTTCGTGGCGCCCTTGAAGCGTACGTATAGCCTATAAATTTATTTAAATACAACTTTGGTATTTAAATTTCTGATCTTATATCGTTTCATGATAAAACCTTTTACTACAAGCATATACGGACAACTATACCAGATGTTGAGTCCGCATTGCATAATGGTATTCGCGCATGAAATGTCGGGAATACTTGATTGTCTGATACGAATTCTGGTATTGATCTATTTCCTTGTTTTGTTCTACGGATTTGTAACATTTCAGTGGTTTCTCTGCTTCCACATTTATAAGGTTAGGTTAAGTTGCAGTGGTTGCCAGTGACGATTACCAGCGCACTTAGGCATATAGAGGGTCATTGTGGATCTTGGGGATGTGCATCCCCGCCACTCATGAGAACCATTTGAAGCTTTGTATAAAGCGAGAATGGGGGCTACCAACGTCTTTTTGTGCTAGGTCACTGAGTACGGAAAAGAGCTCAACATGAACAGAGGAGACGGGTAGGGCTCTCTTCCTCTTCCTCGTCTTTGCAACTTCAGAAGTTGTTCGAAAGGAATCAAGCCTAGTTGCATGCTTGCCTATAAGGCAGTGTCCTGTAATGACACCAATAATCGTACTTATGTGAAGACTTTTTGGGGACAGAAGGTAGTTAGAACGGTTTAGATCCAGTCTGGTCCAGGTCTGTCTGGTGGCAAGGCAAGTGGAATCACCTTCCCATCTAACATTGGTTTTTTTGTCAAGTTTGAGTGAAAGCTTGTAAGTAGCAATTGTCATATCTATATTCTTCTTTTCCGATTCCTGTTCCCAGACAATTGTTTGGTCATTTCTCCTGTTAGTTTAATTTTTATTATTTAAAAAAAATCGAAATGGAATGCTAATATAAAAATAAAATAAATAAAATATACGGCGTCAGCAGTCCTATACAGAACCAAGCCTAGCTTCTCGCAACCATTTGTGTGTGCGTGTTACTTTTTTTCCACGAATGGAAGGGACCTACGGTTTTTTGCCGACTCCGAAGGGCGAGTCTAGAAGCTTTACATGACAAATGACACTCTTGAATGCTTGTCAGGCATTCGGAAGAGGTGGGCACTGTGAAAAACTTTTTAGGTGTTTGCGGCCCAACAGCAACAAAATCTACGGTGTGAACTCATAGCAGTAACATTCCTGGTCGTTGATTGGCACTACAAGTCTTCAATAACAGTTCGCGTATGCTCCCAAAACTAAGAAAATCTACGAAAAGTTACGAAAACCCATTTGTTTTCGCAAAACGTAATTTTTAGTAAAATAGAGTGTACGAAATCCCCCCCATACCACAGTGGGGCAGCTTATATATCGCAGCCGGAAAAAAATTAAATGAAAGAGAAGAATATACATTTTTCCGTTAGTATACATTGCAATGCATCAGTTGCAAAAACCACATTTACATTTTACATGCTTTTTCACTCCATACAGTCAAATTGAAAATGGCACTTTGTTTCTCTTGCGACGCGTGTCTAAGCAAGTGGTTCCATTGGCTAGTATTCGCATAACGATAATTTCTGTTAAAATCACGTGACAGCTTTACTTTAAAATGGATTCGATAGCTTCAAGTATGTTTTTATTTTGTGTTTTTCATTTTATATAATATAAGCTATAAAATTCATTTTTTTTTGAATTTCTGAAAACATGCATACAAATTTCAATGAAATTTAAAGTAAGTTCATAAACTTTTAAAGTAAAAGTTAGTTTCCACGCGTTTAAACGCCGACATTTTTGTATGTTGATATAACTTGACTTATTGTGTGCAGATTTCCAAAAAAAACCGGTGCTCATATGTGCTCCTTTTTTTTATTTAGTTTTTCCGAATCATCTATTTTATAACATGTGCTTCGTAGATTCTCACATATGTATTTCTAAATGTCCATTATTTCTGCGTAGGTTCGCATTCAAAAAATTTGTTTTATAACAAAGATGGAGTTATTTATCCTTATGAAGGAATCCGGTCTTCGAACATTAGATGAACATTTTTTATTTTTAAAAACACCACCATCCCAAGATTAATGTTAAAAAAAAACTTTATGAAGTCAAATGTCGTCTTTCTATCCATATGTAGCTGGTTTTATATAAAAAAAAACTATTTTCAGCAAAGCTAGCGCATCATAGTGCATGCTTCGAATTTTAGCACAAGAATTTTCTTTGGGCAAATTACATGAAAACTGTCAAATCTGTCAAATCACATACATTTTGCATTTTTTGTTGTTCAACGCGTTCGTTTAATTTTTCGTAATTTTCCTATTTTTGGGAGAATTTCACCCCACACTTTTCGATATTTGACAGAAAACACATATTAGGTGGAAAAAGTACGCGAACGGACCTAGTGACATTGTCATTGACACTTATTTGAAGTGCCTTTCATTTATTTCACAAAATGGCCGTTGCTAAATTTCGTGATTTTATTTTTTCTTGGCTATGTAAGCTCAACATAAGCACATACATATGTACATATGTATTATGTATTAATTGTTTATGTACTTTGTATCTAATCCCTTTTCAAGTTAAATTCAGGGAAAAAGTCAAAGTATGAGCAGAAGTTAAGGAATGAATAGCTGGGCTGCTGCTAGAGGAACCTTTTTTTCAAAATTGGCTCAGTGAAAATCCATACAATATTATGGAATGCAAATTGTTTGGAACGCAACAAACATTTTTTCGACGAACCTGACAAAATTGGAAGGGAAACGAAGTATCAATGAAATTGAGCCAGCGCAAAAGCAAATTATGTATTGTCAAAAAACTTTTTCTTAATGCAATAGACATTTTAGTAAAAAAAACCTCGTATTTTAGGACTTTGGTAAGTCCAATAGAAGATCTCCTGTTTTTCACATTTTCGCGGTGGCAACACTGCCCGGCACCCAACAAAGTTATATGTTAGACTGCTCAGCCAGTTCTTCAAGAGATGAGTGACAGTTGGAGGTATGGTCTTAGAAGTAGATGAGACTAATTCCAGGGACTTCAAGGCCGCCTGAGAATATGCTTATATCATTGGAAGATACCACATTCCTTCTGATTCAGGTTATTGCTTCTGAAATCGCCATCTGCTTGGAACACGCTGCACTGATCAGAGTGGCGGAATCTGTATGAGAAAACACCTCCGCCTATACCAGTGTTCAAGTAACCCATTTGGTATAAATGGTCTTCGGTCCATCCCGAGCACTCAGACACTAATACGGTCCGCTGTACTTTATTCTATATTAGAATCTTCTAGTCGAATTTTTTCGTTCCTTTAAACGAAGAATCTCAGCTAGGGAGAGAGAGAGAATGAACCCCATAACATCTGAATATAAAAAACGAACTCTTAGTCTTGCAATTCATCATTTTCAAGACATGGTCCGCACATGGCATTCTCGATGATAACTATATTTCTCATGTATGAGAACGATAGTCTTTTCTTCTCAGACTGAGGAAAAATCTTGCAATGAATTCATCTGGAAGTTGAACATGACCATCTCTCCTTATGAATAGACTCCATATGAGAACTAATCTATAGTGTGGGACTCCCGCCAGACTGATTACAATTATAAACTTCAGGCTCCAAAGATAAGATGCCAAACCCAGATTTTCTAGTTTAGCAGCAGTTTTATTGCCCGGTATTGACGTATAACTCAGGAACCATATAAAACAGACAAGGGCTGCGGATTCTTGCACAACTAGGTCTAATAGAAGAAGATTAAGTATACTCGTAGTTTCAAGCCCAGCATTGCTCTTATTGCACCAACACAGGCCAGTCTTTGAACCTTCACCACGAGCTTGAAGTTGGTTGTTTTACTTGCAGCTTATCATATAACCGATAATTGGTCTAGCAACTGCCGTGTTCAGCCAAAGAATAATGTTGGGGTAGTTTAAAACTGCACAAAGGAAAGCAAAAATTCCGCATACAGAAAGGAATATGAACAGTGGATACCATATCCTTTTTACAGCGGCATTGGAGTATGCGCTTTCATTACGTGTACGTCTAGGTTCGGTATCATTCGGTAAAGAGCGAGATATTTTTAAAGGAGACTTACGTACATATGTTAAAAAATTAAACAATAAGACAAACTTCAAGTGAGGCAGGGAACAATGGAGAGAATGGTGCTCAGAACAAGAGTAGCCGAAATAACAACAGCCAAATGGAGATGGGCTGGTTACATACCCGTTAAAGAGTTTATAAATGGATCAAACGTACATATGTATGTACATATATTGGAGTGGTTATCAAGAGAAGACAGAAGAAAAAGGGTGAGATCACCCGCTCAATGGAGCGATGACATCAGGGATGGGTGGCTCTGGCATAATGGTAATCGTCGTCGCTTGTCACAATCAATTTCAGAAGTTAATGTCAAAACGTACTGAAGCTGAAGAAATTGATTGCACACATAATGAGTAAAGGGAAACGCCTGGAAACAAATTCTGTGAATCATAAGAAACGACAAAAGTTTCAAAAATACACAGTTTCATCCTGGAAATACAACACCCATGTTGTATAATGTAAAACATTATATTGTACACTAAATACTTATGTCCTAAATAGTACCCATCTGGCGATACCATTATTATATTATCATATGCACACGTAAGCTCTATGTAATTGCCTATGAATAAAGACACTCTTGTTCCGACATTCTAGTTTCACTGACGTACATAACAACCCATAGAGTTAGTTGAAACATAATCACTACGCCGATCTGTTTGTCACTCGTAATAAATCGTTTTGATGATATCCTTGTAATTCTATTATTATTTTTATTACGATGTGACAATTATATAATTATTTTATCTTATCATTGCCATGGATAATAGTAACAATGTGGGCTCTAATGAGTTTAGATCAGAGGTTCCCAAATTTTTTTTTTCTCGTAGACCACTTTCAAAATTAACCTGGTTTCGGTGGACCCCTGCTGCTACATTTTTACCATATTCCCAAAACCCATTTTTTCCCATTTTTTAACAAAAATGTGAAGATTAGTGCCCCTATTCTGACTGTGATGTGGTCACAACTCACGAATGTCAGTGATGCGAAAATTGTGATCCTTCTCTTGTGAGGTTTCTTGTGAGCGATCAGCTGTTTGGTATTCTGGCCAGCACCTCACAAGAAAACACCCAAGAATAGTTACCACGGTGTGGTGAATTCATTGTCATGTCAAAAAATTATTTTTTTGACAATCATTATTTTCTTTTCCATTTCCACATCAAGTTGGAAATAAAGGGTGATTTTTTAAGAGGTTGAGAACTTTTTTAAAAAAAAAAACACAAAAAATTCGAAAAAATGAATGAAATATTTATTTGAATCGATAGTTTGAACCTTGCAATTTAATGTTTAAAGATAATTTCATGCAAATGTTGACCGCGGCTGCGTCTCAGGTAGTCCATCCGCTGAGTCCAATTTTGGCATACTCTTTCACACATATCGGCCGGTATCTCACGAATGAATGCATGGATGTTGGCTTCCAGTGCGTCAATCGAAGCGGGCTTGTCCCTATAGACATTAGCCTTGACATATCCCCACAAAAAATAATCTAATGGTGTCAAATCGCACGATCTAGGCGGCCAATTGACCGGCCCGAAACGTGAAATTAACTGTTCACCAAACTCGCCTCGCAATTGCGCCATTGTTTCGCGTGCTGTGTGGCATGTGGCACCGTCTTGTTGAAACCACATATCATGCAAGTCAAGAACTTCCATTTCGGGCAAAAAAAAGTTTGTTATCATCGCTCGGTAGCGATTCGCATCATCTTTGAAGAAATATGGCCCAATAATGCCGCCGGCCCATAAACCGCACCAAACAGTGGCTTTTTCGGGATGCATTGGTAGCTGTTGCAATGCTTCTGGCTGATCTTCACTCCAAATGCGGCAATTTTGCTTATTTACGTACCCATTCAACCAAAAATGAGCCTCATCGCTGACGATCATAAAATGGAAGCAGCGCGCGATGAACATTTCGAACCGAGCACGAATTTTGATAGTAAAATTCAATAATTTGCAAGCGTTGTTCATTTGTAAGACGATCCATGGTTAAATTGCAAACCAAACTGAAGCTGTTTGACAGTGACACAAGGTACTAAACACACGTCAGCTGTCAAAACCAGTGTTGCCAAAACCAAACCAGCTAAAAAATCACCCTTTAGAAGATTGGGAAATAAATAATTTTTTTTTTTTTTTCTTTTTTTTTTTCCCGAGGGTAGGTGAAAATCTTCCATAGACACTATGAGAATAGCAAGCGCGTGCTCATAGTAGTGTCAGATTCTTACTGACCAAAAACACCTCCCTTCGATATAAATTTGTTAGATAAATAAATTGCTCTCATCCAAAATAAGTAGGACTGTATTATTAACATGTCCGATTAGTCGGTTTCTATGTTTTCGCGCGAAGCTTCTAGTTTCAGCTTCGATTGTCGGAATTCCGAGATCCCTGTGGATATCGTCGTTTCTAGCATACCACGGTGCTTGGACAATTTCTCTAAGCACTTTATTTTGAAAGGTCTGTAAAATATTGGCATTTGTTTTCTTGGTACAACCCCAAAGTTGTATACCGTAGGACCACACCGGCTTTAGCACTTGCTTGTATAAAAGCAGTTTGTTCTCGGTACTGAGGTGGGAATGTTTCCCGATCAGCCAGTACATTTCTCTATATTTGATTTCTAATTCTTTACGTTTCATTTTCACGTGCGAATTCCACTTCAGCTTTGCGTCAAGTGTCATTCCTAGGTATTTGGCTTCATTTGCAATAGGAATTCGGGCCAAATTTATAAAAATTGGCAAGTCATTAATTTTTCTATAAGTGAAATTCACGTGAACAGATTTAGTTCCGTTAAGGGCGATCCGCCAGTCCCTCGTCCATTCATTTACTTTATTCAATGCGTTTTGCAGTTTGGCAGTCGTTTCCTCGATTGTTTTACCTACTGCTAGGATAGCGGTGTCGTCGGCAAACGTAGCAAGCATAGTGCCATCTTCTTTCGGTATATCACGAGTATATAACAGATAAAGAAGCGGCCCCAGAACGCTTCCTTGCGGTACGCCGGCCGAAATTTTTTTGAGCTCTGAGTATTCGTTTCCATTTCTAACACGGAAGAGTCTATTTCCGAGATATGAATCCAAAATCTCGTATAGGTACACGGGGAGTACTTGTCGTAATTTGCATTTCAAGCCATCGTGCCACACCTTATCAAAGGCTTGCGAGACGTCAAGAAATACGGCTGAGCATATCTTTTTTTCTTCTAGTGCTTTTTCGATTACGTTAGTAATTCTATGCACCTGGTCAATTGTCGAATGCTTACTTCTGAACCCAAACTGGTGGTCAGGTATTAGATTATTTGCTTCTATAACCGGTTGGAGACGCCTTAGTAATATCCTCTCGAAAATTTTTGATACGACTGGAAGAAGCGAGATTGGTCTGTATGATTTTACTTCATATGACGGTTTTCCTGGTTTTAAAACCATAATGACTTCCGCAACTTTCCATTGGCTCGGCACGTGTTTTAATCTGAGTGCAGCATTTATAATATGGAGAAGCTTAATAAATGCTCTTCTAGGTAAGGCTTTGAGAATTTCTCCGGTAATCAAATCATAACCAGGAGCTTTCTTAGGTTTTAGTTTCGCGATCTCACGTTCGAGTTCTCTAAGCGTTGCAGATCTGCGCGTTAAATCGTCAGATGGTGGAACTACCATCCTTGTGAGGTTGATGTTGTCATGAACCACTTGACCATCGTTCGGTTTAAAGGTTTCTTCCAAATGGGCGGCAAAAATATCCGCTTTTTCTTTATCTTCCCTTGCCCATTCATTTTGATTTATTTTAAGTGGCGGCGCGGGGATTTTGGGCCTTTTGGTGCCTTTTACGGCTTTCCAAAGGGAATAATTGGAATCTTTTTTCGCTGTTAAACTTTCAAGGTAAGAGCCTATCGCACGATTTTTAAAATCCTTAATGCTATTCTTTAACAAATTGCAGAGACGATTCAGATGGGTTTTATGCTGTGGAGCACGACTTTGTTGCCATCTTTTACGCGCTTTTCTTTTTTCCCTAATTAATTCCTTTATTTCAGCAGGATATCGTAGACCGTATTTGTCTGGCGTTTTTCTTGGATTATGCGTATTATTCCAAGAGGCGAGCTGTACTATCTCAACGAAGCGATCGACTTCAACCTCAAGTTCATAGGGTGTCGTAAGCGGTACGCTCAGTTCAACATTTACTTCGATCTCGTTCCTAAAGCCTTCCCAGTTAGTTGTTCTACCGGTTAATTTCGCTGGCTCTCGGTTATATACTAGTTTTTCGCTCAATGTCAAAATAACTGGGGAATGATCAGACGACAGATCAAAGCTCTCTTCAACTTTTATGTGGTTGTTAGATATTCCTTTCACCACGAAGAAATCGATCAGGTCAGGTATTTTCAAAGTATCAGCTGGCCAGTAAGTCGGTTTGCCCGTCGAATGAAAATCACAACTGTACTCCATACCTGCCCCATAGAGCATTCTACCTTTTTGCGAGATGTATCTAGAGCCCCAGAACGTATGTTTCGCGTTAAAATCGCCGCCAATAATGAAATTAGGTTTCAGCGATTTAAATAAGTTAGTAAAATCACTTTTTTCAAGCGCGGAACGCGGTGGACAGTAGATAGATGAGATTTTAATAGTACGCTGACTATTTTTAACTCGAATTGTGCACAGTTGCAGAGTTTCAAGCTCTATCTTTAGGTCTTCGCATTGTTCAATGCAGTCTTTAATAAACAAGGAAGATCCGCCTCTTGCTTTTCCCGAAGGGTGACAAGCGTGGTAATCAGTATAGCCTTTTATTTTTAAATGCGATTCCTTTTTCACGTGAGTTTCAGAAATCAAGCAAATGTCAATATCTTTTTCTCGCATGAATATTTCCAATTCGTCAAGTTTTTGCAAAAGTCCGTTTGCATTCCAAGTACATATTTTTAACATTCTTTTTTCATTCATATTCTAGGTGAAGTACGCGTTTTCCGTGAATAACTCTCGAGCTTAACCAACCTATCGAGAATAATTTTATTTATTTTGCTTTGCTCTTCAAGTTTCGCGAGAATAATTGAGAAAACTTGAGAAGCAGGGTCCGTCGGGATTTCGATGTTTTTTGATTTTTCGGATGCTGCAGCCTGGGCGTAGGTCTGCACTCCTGCTGTCCGAGGGCTATTACTTGATGTCTTTTCTAATGGCTTTTCAGTACCATTTCTCTTAAGGCCAGAAGTCGAGGGCTTTTCTCCTGTCACCAACTTTTTCCGCTCTGAACCCGGTGGTTTTTGTTTGCCTACGTTCGCCTGACCGATCTTACTATTTGCATTAGTTAGCGGTCTTGTTATTTTATTTTGAGGCTTATGGAGTGCATCTCTCCGTTTTTGCAACTCCTTAGCTACTTCACAGCCTCTATAATTTGCCGGGTGCTTTCCCTTACAATTAGCACAGATTGCGGAGGCTTGTTTGTTCACTCCACAGTCTTGGGAGAGGTGATTTCCGGCGCATTTCACACAACGCGGTTCTTTTTTGCAGTACGTTTGCGTATGATTAAATCCTTGGCAACGTTTGCACTGCGGAATTATTTTTAAATTTCTACGCATGGGCTCGATTTTGACCACGATATTCAATATGGTTTTAATTCGGTAGATATCGTCGATGCTGTCAGATTTATCGAATGTTAGCATAAAAAGTGGAAGTCCACGCCTAACCAATATGTCTGTATCTATTTCAGATTGTTGCTTTTCCTTCTTGATGATATTAACGGCATCAAGAATTTTAAAGCCTTTGGCTTGAAGGTCGCTCATAACCTCTTCTTTGGTGCATGAGGGGTGAAGACCCCTTGCTACAACACGATGTGGCCTTTCTGACTTTATTTCGAAAGTATACCACTGAATCTTATCCACATTAAGTTTTTGGGATACTGCTCGGTAGTCATCGTGGTCATCGACGTTAATCCTCCACGCATTATTCCTCAAAGATGTGACCTTAAATTTCGATGTAATCGTTCCTTTAAGGAGGCTATGCAACTTATTATATTCCGTTATCCCGATGATGTTTATTGGTGGCGGTAAACGAAATTGCGTTTTACGTTGATTTTCTTGCAGTTCTTTACGCTTTTCTTCATTTAAGGGCACGAATTCGGGCGAAGAACCGGCTCTCCGTTTTTTAGAAGGTCTTTTCTTAGGGACCCGATTCGTTTCGCGTGCTAGCTCTTCTTCATCGGTGTGGTACTCCCGACTATCTAATAGTGCTGGAGCACATTCGCGCTCTTTCTGCGAGTGTGTGTTCTTTAGAACCGTATTCTCTTCTTTTAATAGATCTATCTCTTTCTTAAGATCTTGATAGAGTAGATCCATTTCGTTAAGCTTTATTCGGAGTACTTTATTTTCTTCCTCAAAGCTTTTATATTTCGCTAAGTCCTGGTTTTCGCGCTGCGGCGCTCCCGGCGGACTTTTTTTCCCGGAGTTATTCGATCTTGATGGAGGAGATCGAGATACCCTTGCACTTCTTGTGAAAGGGTCATTGGATTGCAATAAATGGCTCTCCCCAGAATCCGTAGAGCCGACCTCCGAAGAGGGTGGATTTTCCAGTAAAGCTGGACTGCCACCTGGGGTAATCAATCTTTTTGTTTTGTCCATTGCATTTTTGTATACACTATGCACTCGGTATACGGAGATTGGATTTTAGTCGCCTCTTACGACAGGCATGCCTACCTCGGGTATATTCTAACCCCTACCCGAAGGGGGTAAAATAACGAATAATGGCGGAAATAACGAATGAACAGCTATCATTTAATGAGAAAGCATCATTCCTTTCCCGCAAATTCCGTAAAATTCTTCTACGCTGTAATCTAAAAGAATATAAATATTAACTACATTTGTATATATTTGGTCTTAAAATAAACGGTAATAAAAAGCCATTAGAAAAGACATCGGGTAATAGCCCTCGGACAGCAGGAGTGCAGACCTACGCCCAGGCTGCAGCATCCGAAAAATCAGAAAACCTCGAAATCCCAACGGACCCTGCTTCTCAAGTTTTCTCAATTATTCTCGCGAAACTTGAAGAGCAAAGCAAAATAAATAAAATGATTCTCGATAGGTTGGTTAAGCTCGAGAGTTATTCACGGAAAACGCGTACTTCACCTAGAATATGAATGAAAAAAGAATGTTAAAAATATGTACTTGGAATGCAAACGGACTTTTGCAAAAACTTGACGAATTGGAAATATTCATGCGAGAAAAAGATATTGACATTTGCTTGATTTCTGAAACTCACGTGAAAAAGGAATCGCATTTAAAAATAAAAGGCTATACTGATTACCACGCTTGTCACCCTTCGGGCAAAGCGAGAGGCGGATCTTCCTTGTTTATTAAAGACTGCATTGAACAATGCGAAGACCTAAAGATAGAGCTTGAAACTCTGCAACTGTGCACAATTCGAGTTAAAAATAGTCAGCGTACTATTAAAATCTCATCTATCTACTGTCCACCGCGTTCCGCGCTTGAAAAAAGTGATTTTACTAACTTATTTAAATCGCTGAAACCTAATTTCATTATTGGCGGCGATTTTAACGCGAAACATACGTTCTGGGGCTCTAGATACATCTCGCAAAAAGGTAGAATGCTCTATGGGGCAGGTATGGAGTACAGTTGTGATTTTCATTCGACGGGCAAACCGACTTACTGGCCAGCTGATACTTTGAAAATACCTGACCTGATCGATTTCTTCGTGGTGAAAGGAATATCTAACAACCACATAAAAGTTGAAGAGAGCTTTGATCTGTCGTCTGATCATTCCCCAGTTATTTTGACATTGAGCGAAAAACTAGTATATAACCGAGAGCCAGCGAAATTAACCGGTAGAACAACTAACTGGGAAGGCTTTAGGAACGAGATCGAAGTAAATGTTGAACTGAGCGTACCGCTTACGACACCCTATGAACTTGAGGTTGAAGTCGATCGCTTCGTTCAGATAGTACAGCTCGCCTCTTGGAATAATACGCCCAATCCAAGAAAAACGCCGGACAAATACGGTCTACGATATCCTTCTGAAATAAAAGAATTAATCAGGGAAAAAAGAAAAGCGCGTAAAAGATGGCAACAGAGTCGTGCTCCACAGCATAAAGCATATCTGAATCGTCTCTGCAATTTGTTAAAGAATAGCATTAAGGATTTTAAAAATCGTGTGATAGGCTCTTACCTTGAGAGTTTAACAGCGAAAAAAGATTCCAATTATTCCCTTTGGAAAGCCGTAAAAGGTACCAAAAGGCCCAAAATCCCTGCGCCGCCACTTAAAATAAATCAAAATGAATGGGCAAGGGAAGATAAAGAAAAAGCGGATATTTTTGCCGCCCATTTGGAAGAAACCTTTAAACCGAACGTTGGTCAAGTGGTTCATGACAACATCAACATCACAAGGATGGTAGTTCCACCATCTGACGATTTAACGCGCAGATCTGCGACGCTTAGAGAACTCGAACGTGAGATCGCGAAACTAAAACCTAAGAAAGCTCCTGGTTATGATTTGATTACCGGAGAAATTCTCAAAGCCTTACCTAGAAAAGCATTAATTAAGCTTCTCCATATTATAAATGCTGCACTCAGATTAAAACACGTACCGAGCCAATGGAAAGTTGCGGAAGTCATAATGGTTTTAAAACCAGGAAAACCGTCATATGAAGTAAAATCATACAGACCAATATCGCTTCTTCCAGTCATATCCAAAATTTTCGAGAGGATATTACTAAGGCATCTCCAACCGGTTATAGAAGCAAATAATCTAATACCTGACCACCAGTTTGGGTTCAGAAGTAAGCATTCGACGATTGACCAGGTGCATAGAATTACTAACGTAATCGAAAAAGCACTAGAAGAAAAAAAGATATGCTCAACCGTATTTCTTGACGTCTCGCAAGCCTTTGATAAGGTGTGGCACGATGGCTTGAAATGCAAACTACGACAAGTACTTCCCGCAAACCTATACGAGATTTTGAATTCATATCTCGGGAATAGACTCTTCCGTGTTAGAAATGGAAATGAATACTCCGAGCTCAAAGAAATTTTGGCCGGCGTACCGCAAGGAAGCGCTCTGGGGCCGCTTCTCTATCTGTTATATACTCGTGATATACCGAAAGAAGATGGCACTATGCTTGCTACGTTTGCCGACGACACCGCTATCCTAGCAGTAGGTAAAACAATCGAGGAAACGACTGCCAAACTGCAAAACGCATTGAATAAAGTAAATGAATGGACGAGGGACTGGCGGATCGCCCTTAACGGAACTAAATCTGTTCACGTGAATTTCACTTATAGAAAAATTAATGACTTGCCAATTTTTATAAATTTGGCCCGAATTCCTATTGCAAATGAAGCCAAATACCTAGGAATGACACTTGACGCAAAGCTGAAGTGGAATTCGCACGTGAAAATGAAACGTAAAGAATTAGAAATCAAATATAGAGAAATGTACTGGCTGATCGGGAAACATTCCCACCTCAGTACCGAGAACAAACTGCTTTTATACAAGCAAGTGCTAAAGCCGGTGTGGTCCTACGGTATACAACTTTGGGGTTGTACCAAGAAAACAAATGCCAATATTTTACAGACCTTTCAAAATAAAGTGCTTAGAGAAATTGTCCAAGCACCGTGGTATGCTAGAAACGACGATATCCACAGGGATCTCGGAATTCCGACAATCGAAGCTGAAACTAGAAGCTTCGCGCGAAAACATAGAAACCGACTAATCGGACATGTTAATAATACAGTTCTACTTATTTTGGATGAGAGCAATTTATTGCGCCGACTACAAAGGACAAAACCTTTCGACTTGGCGAGATAAGGATTAACCGCGTCTAAATTGCGGAACATGCAGGATCTTTCATTGGAAAGTAACCTGCCAAACGTTTATATTTCGTGATAGAAAAATTGCTTGATAAGTAGTATAACTTAGTTGCAGTATCTAACAAATTTATATGGAAGGGTGGTGTTTTTGGTCAGTAAGAATCTGACACTACTATGAGCACGCGCTTGCTATTCTCATAGTGTCTATGGAAGATTTTCACCTACCCTCGGCAAAAAAAAAAAAAAAAAAAAAATCATTTGTATACTGTCCAACAAGAAATGAATACATTTTATTACCTTTCCTCTTTTTTGTTTATTTTACTCTCAGCAAGCAAAATCAAAACTTCTTCCATCTGTTTTTCAAATTTAACAACATGTGATTCTTTATTTTTCTCTTCTGATCGGCTTGTGAACTGCTCAATCGGACATCACAATTTTGACAGTTCTTGTGATGCTCACAACTTGTGAGGTTTTGGTTAGAATACGAAAACCTCACAAATTGTGACTCACCACGATCTTGTGAGGTTGTTGTGACTTATGAGGCATCACAGAGGTATGCCAGAATACGGGCATAGATCTAACGATGTAAATTTGCGTCGCGGCTGAGTTCCAACCGGAGTGATAAAAATAAAAAGAAAAATAATATATTTCCTTATGTTCTATTTATTAAAATAATACGATTACAGACTTCATAGAACTAAAATCAAACATAAATAATGTATCGTAACTTCTACAATGCAAATCAAAAATAAAAAAAAAAGTCATAATTTTAATGGGAGAGATGTACTTGATGGATTGGCAGCAAATTATCAATGTTTGGCTTCAGTTTTGTAAGGAATAACCGCAAATCTCCCCGTTCTGTGATTTTTATTCTGCTTTTTTTTGTTAATAAGTTTGTAATGACTTTAAGGTATGACGAGGGATACGCTATCAAAAGTTTTCTCGCAATTTCCCACAGTCCAGAATATTTTTCGGGTATTTCTGCCTGCAGCCAAAATGTTTGATAGCCTTTTTTAAATTTCACCTTCAGCTCCTCATTGGTGCTAAGCTAAAGTAGCTCCTCTTTTAATACCACATTCGACACTTCCGTTTCATCAAATGGATTTATGATCCATGGTGGTATTTCCAACGTGAGAATATCTTCAAATCTTCTTTTGCATGCAGGGCATTTAAATGCTGAACGTATCTGAATATCCTCATCAAGACATTCTGCCTGTGATAAGTTTGAAAACTGGGAGAATTCGCGCCGACTAATATTTTGCTTCATAAATTTCAATTTTCCAAGAAGAGCCGGAATTACACCCTTTGTTTTAATAAAATTTAAGCTGTATCCTTGTAACTGCAAGTTAATGTCATTGAATTTTTCGAACAGATCTGTCAAATACGCGATGTTTGCTTTCAATTTTTCAGGATTTCTTTTAAATCTGGTTGTTTACTTTCCTGAAACTCTAAAACTGATTCAAAAAGTGAGTAAAATCTCGTTAAACATGTACCTTTCGACAACCAGCGTACTTCAGTATGTAAAGTAATCGTTGGAAGTCTTCATAATTTTGGTCACACAATTGTGCAAATAATCGGGTATTCAACGCATTGCTTCTTATTTTGTTAACTGCTTTAATCACAAATTGAAGCGATTGGTGCAAGAATATGCAAGTTTTTACAAGTAACAGTCGCTGATCTTCTTAAAATACACTACTCAAAAAAATTAAGGAAGGTTTTAAAAAAAGGGAATTAATGCTAAATAAACAGGCTATCTGATCCATATGCCAGCCTAAATGAAAAAAATTTCCTTTACTATCGAAACCAGATCAATTTTCGTGGACCCCCACTTATAACTGGTGAACCCCCATTTTTTTCATGCCAACGTAGACCACCGTCGAGTCTCCCGTGGACCTCTGGGGGGTCCACCTGGACCACTTTGGGATTTGGGAATCACTGCTTTAGATAGACAGTAAAAAGTAGGCACGGAGTTTATTTACTCCAGACTACGCCAAATAGTTGCCATTGGGGAAAATATTTATATAAAAGCATACGTCTATTATTTACTTATGTATTTATTTTATCATTAAACTCTTTATGTAAACATATAATTATTTTTAGATACAAGAACAAAAGGCTGAAAAAAATAAAAAAAATCAAAATAAACAAAATAAAATGAATATTTATTCGCCACCAGACTAGCACCTTTAGTTGTCTGTCGCAAATGTCTAATCTGAAAGTAAAGAAAGCTAAATTCATACTTATGTACATAGGTACTAGGTAAGTAAATCCATTTGTACATAAGCCCAACAGAAGCAATTAGTTTTAAAAAAAAACGGATTCTTTGCCGTCTACCATGTTTCTACCATTATTAAGTACTGCCACACGATATGTTCGATTTTTATTTAATCGAATTAGGTTTCGTTGTACGTACGACGCCCTCCCAACGTGATTCAATATTCTCCTTTTTAAAAAGTTCTGCATTTTTGGCGCCATGAAATCTTCAAAGGCTTTTATGACATCTGCTCGGTTAAGGGGGACTTTCAACTCCCAACTGTAAAAGGATTTGTAATGTTATATGCTTGAGGCAGAGACAATTATACATATGTATATGTATAACTAGCTGACCCGTGCGCGCGTTGCTTCACCCGCCTGCCGCTTTTATGACAAAACATAGAATTAACATTTTTTTTTATTTTAACTTTTATTTTTGTGTTTTTTGCTGCGGGAATTTTTTCTTAGTGGCAGCACTGGTAACTACTTCTTTCGTATGGATACTTCAACTTACTCTCCCTTCAATAATACAGTCTATCTACCCAGCGGAAAAAGCACTTCCAGCGCGGCCAAAAGCATAAGAACAACAATTTTTTGAATACACTGTTTCTTTAAAAATGGAAAAATAGCAGAATGTATCTTTTCTCCGCAAAAATCACTTCAAGAATGATCCTATGGCGACGGAATGTAATTCATAAAGAAAAATGATGCAGCTGCTGTCTTCTAGACAATATGTCCTTCTAAAGGAATCGCTTTGTAAGCATTCAATACGATTTTAGCATGGACCTGCTTACAAGCAGCTTCCGCCGGATATGAAGGGTAAGCGCTTACACACTGCATCCTATGGACGCGCTTACTTTTTTTCTCGCTGGGTATGAACAGTAAGCCCACTCATTGGATTCTTGGTAGCATGATTAAACATGCCGTCTGGACAGCCTTCGCGTGGTATTTATCGAAATGCTTCTTATAAGCTTCTAAAGGATGTTGTTGAAAGCAGCCCCTTATTCGATGTATATTTTGTACTAGGTGCTTTCACAAAGCTTCCTAGAGTTATGAAGAGTAAGCGCTTACTCGTTGCATACTTGGGTAGCGCTTACTATTTTAGAAATTCTTTCTATTTAAGAGTTTAGCTAAAAGAAGCTGGGCAAACGAAACAACGTCACAATCTAATGGGTATACCAGGACACCTTGGGATGGAAGATTATGAAGAGGCGGACAAACCTGCCACGAAAGGGGCTGCCTTTGTAGGCCTGGAACCCTTCTGTGGCATAGGGGAACACACCATAAAAGAGGAGCTCCGATCACTGAAGAAGACAAACAGGAATTAGTCCTGGACAAATACTCAGGGTGTAAGACAGGCGAGGCAACTTCTGTGTAATTACAACTTGAAGAGATACAAAGCTTTCATTGGCATTGACAAAAATAAACTTCACATCCTGACTACGTTGCTTACGGGGCATTGTAAACTTAGGGGATATCTCAGGAAGCTAGGTCTATCAGATGAAGATTCATGCAGATTCTGCAAGCAGTCCAGTGAAACTCCAGAGCGCATTCTGGTGGAATGTGGGGCATCACCCCATAAAAGGTTCAATTGCTGTGGCAAATACCAAATTGCAGCAGAAGATCTACCACTCATAGCACCCAATATCCTACCGCAATTTCTCAGTGAAATTGGTCTGGATGAGGTGTCCAAATGTTGATAAAGGTGAAGAAGATGAAACTATAAACAAAGAAGAAAGGAAATTGCTTTTAAGAGCCATTCAGTGGGCTGAAAATAAAATGCTTTTTAAAATAGATATCCCTCTTCGTAACAGGTAACGGTGCAGCTGAAAAGATATTTTTTTAGATACAGCGCGGCGCGGCGTTATAATGAATAATGATCTCGTACTTGCGTGTTCTGCGTGTTCTTTAAGTTTTTCAAATAAAAGGTCTTAATACAGTTTTCAAATATCCACTTTATTTTATTTGTTCCCTTTAGTCCGGACATTTCGCAAATCCGGACGCAAGTTCGGACCAGCTAGGCAACATTGTACTCGTTATTAAGATATCTTTTTTGGAGGCATCGGAAATTGAAACCACTTTTCATTCCGTCCGAATTCTTCACCTTCCGCAAGTGTGTTCGGCAGTATTCTAAAAAATGTCAAGCAAATACAATATACAATAAAGCAGTATAACTAGCAACTTACCTATTAACAGTCTCCGGAAGGAATAGACACAGAAATGCTCCCAAAAACATAATGACACTGACAAATATCGATGGAATGGGCTTGTAAAAGCTGCCCAAATAAATAATGTAGGCACTCAGAAAGCTGAAAAGATAGCCCACAACATGAACATTGGCGATACCCTGTCCTCGAACACTAGTTGGAATAAGTTCAGCTGCGTATTGTGATTCTGCATCGTAAGCCATCACACTTCCATATCGAGCAACAGCAGCCAACACGCCTATAAGCACGGCATTCTCCAAAGGATCAAGGTACGTGATTACAATACCTGTCGACAGTGCAAATATACCGCACATGAACAACGAACCGCATGCCATTCCTTTCCTTCCAATTCTATTCTGAAGAAAAATTATGGAAAGTCCTGAAGGTATGTAAACCAAAGAAGTCAATGAAAATAATACGAAAGGGGATGTACCCAGCCCTTCCATATTTCTGCCAATAATGTCAAATGAAATTGTTATAATCATCCTGTGAAATTGATATTTGGTAAACGTTTTATTTTTGTTTTTATTTATTTTCAAACTTACGACTTCAAAATGAGAATAGCGGTGACTTTACGTAAATACGGTGTACGGAACATTCCAAAGAACGTATCTTGTTTCTTTTCTTCGGTTGTCTTATTTTCGTTTATGTGTTGGCAATGCTTTTCGAATTCATCAAATACGGATTCCTCAACAGTCCGTCCATTAAATTTCGCCACATATTTTAAGCATTTAATGGCTCCTTTGTACTCGTTTCTGGTTATAAGCCATTGCGCACTTTCACATAGCAAGAATAAATAAAGAACAACTGTTGTTACAGGAATTGAAGCCAAAATTAGAAAGGATCTCCAGTTGCCCATATAAACGGCCATCCAAGGCACCATAACCAATCCGGCGCAATAGAAAAATCCTGTTATAATATTCAATCCAAGAGTTCTCTTTGAAGGTCGTATATATTCGAATACTGTATTCAAATGAATAAAAAATACAATAAACTATAATTAATTATTTTACTTTAAGTCATTTATTTACACTAGTGACATACTTATTCGTCATTATTTATGTTGTACCTTCGATAAGAGCATACAGTAACTCACAGGTTCGATCAAATGTTGCTGAGATAGCCAAACTAACGCCTTTTTTTCTGAACTACTGCGTGAGTATGTAAAGCAATATTATGGTTTATTTCAAAGAAAACTTTCTCAGCTTCAGTGCTATGCATTAAAAGTGATAAGTCAACAATTGGTTATTAGTGCAGCAGTGAAAATTGTTTAATGTCGATTTGATCAGGGGTCGAATCGCGTCCTCCGTGAACGGATCGACAATCGTACGAACAACAATTACGTGATCCGTCATACGAACGAACGTATTGAGATTTTTAATTTCACGTGGTAGTTGTAATAGAATAAAGTTAAAATGGTAATATTCCAAACGTCAAACAAATGTCATTCAGAAGTAAAATTCCGCAAAATAAAACTTTTTTAATTTTAAAGAGATCATTTTAGATAGATAGACATCAAACATTGTCTATTTAATACGTAAAGTTCATTTATTTTTGGTTTACAAAACATAAGTACATATAGTTAAACCTTTTTTGATAAAATAACATAAATACATAAATAATAAGAAAAAACAAAAATCACACTTCATATTCACGACTTATTTAATATCTGTACATGTGGCTGTCTTCACAATCATCGCTTTGTTCCCTACGACTGTCTGTTGGATAGCTTTCCAATATCAATCTAAGGGACCCACAGAATCTTTGGAAGCAGTACTTCTTGGCGTTGTTGAAGTCTTAGCTTTTGACTCGAGTGACTGGGGACTACCAAATGTCTTAATCTTTGGAGGTCCCTTAACTGATGCTTCCAGTCCGCTTGCTTCAATCAACAAATTGTCTTCTTCCGTGAGATGTTTCTCTTCATATGGTCCACCTTCTGTTCTGTTTTTGGATGTTTGTTACATGATAATTTTTTTTTTTTTGTTTAAAACTTTTGGTGTGCAAAAACCTTAAACAAAATTTTAAATAATAAGTGGAGATTCAGTAAATTAAATATGTTTTCCAACCTTCTCCCACGCTTTCGTTTCTTTAACCGGAGGTCCTACAGCATTTAATTTTGTGCTCAAGCAATCTCTCATGTACTCTGCCAAAACGATCTTCTGAGTGGAGTCCTAAAATTGTATTTTTTTTTAATGCATATTATGTATTAATTAAAATCCAAATAGATTTATAATCAATGAATAATAAATAAAACTTACATTTTTCTTTATTAATTTTCGCACGACAGAAATTACGAACACTAAAAACCAATCGAATGACTTTACGATTGAACGTATACGTTTAGGTATCCGCTAAGCCAAGTGGTGATCCCAAATTACGTTTACGGATATACGTTCACGTTTGCGATAATCCCGAATACACATTTTACGAAAACGAGTTACTCGTTAACGGAAGATGCGATTCGACCCCAGGTATGTGAGTTCACCGTTTCAATTTCAAAAAGCGTGTTAAGGATGATTTTTTTTCGACTTTGATGTTAAAATTACTGACTTTTTATCAAACTTGAAGTCGATATAACCTCTTGTGTTGCTTTTTAGGGTTCCGTACCCATATGGTAATACGGAACCATTATAAGTTCGCTCTAACTCAAAAATGTCTGTCACGATAAAAACATCAAGAACCGTTCTTCCTAGAAACTTGAAATTTGGCACACTTATACATTATGGTGGTCCACACACATATTACTCAAAAATATACAGGGTGGGTAAAATGTAATCTAAAAAAAAAAAATCTGAAAAATACATCATGTGGGATATCATTCGAAAGGGCTCAAAACAAAGATTCCAAAAATATTTTTCTTAATTTTCGCCGTTAGAAACTTGATATCATACAAAACGCACCAGAACTTTTTCTCAGAAACTACTTAAGTCAAAAATATGAAAAAATCATAGCTCGTAGGTGATTAACTATATTATTAAAGTAAAACAAAGTTATATATTTTTAGAGATATTCATGTCGAAAAATTAAAATTCTCAACCGATTAACTCGTAAACTACTAGAACAGTTTCAATGAAACTATCACTACTCGATTAACAATAATTTTGGGAAAATGAAAAGCTATCTAAAATTGTGCTGCCATAAAAAAAATAAAAAAAAATAAATAAAAACGAACCTGGGACCTCAAAACTCAATAGTGCAGCGCAAAAAAGGCCGCGTTCTTAGTGTTTATCCAATATCTCATAGTGAATAATTGGACTTATTATTAGTTTGTAAAGTTAATATAGAGGTGGGTCTACTTACTTAGTTGGCGCTACAGCTCGAGGTGAACCTGGGCCAGCTTCTCACAACCATTTGTGTGTGCGTGTTATATTTTTGCACGAATGGAAGGGACCTACAGTTTTTGCCGACTCCAAACGGCGAGTTGAGAAGCTCAATCGTGATAAATGATGCTCTTTGATGCTTGTCAGACATTCGAAAGAGGTGACACTATGGAAAAACTCTTTTAGGTGTTAGACCCGCCCAGGAGTTGAACTCGGGCAGCATTGCGTAGTAGTCCAACACACTAACCACCACGGCCACGTCGACCACCACATAGAGGTGGGTCGTTTAAGTTTATTGTGTTCACGAAACGAATGAGTTATTTAAACAAAATATAACTATATGTCGATCTAAATCTGCCCGTCAACTTAGCAAAGCGTAGCAATTGGGCAGAATTGGGATCGAGTAGCTCTTCATCTCGAAGGATGTAGGGTACCTTCCTGATCCGAGTAAATGCAGGTCGTTCACTAATGAAGTCTTTAGCTGTCTCCTCATTTTCAAGGAACACTTCGCAAAGGCACGAACTTTTGGTACCAATTGTGTTTAATTGCTCGTTTAAGGGAGTGAACTACTATGTGACCAGTCCCATGAGGGTCTTAAGGTCACTTCTATTGAAGTGTGACATAAATTTAGTTCACGCGTATACTAATATTATGGCCTAGTGGCCAGTGCTGATCTATATAGGTATTTAACTTTTTTACTTATTAAAATACATGCCCTTAATGAAAGATCCTATATTCGATTCCCTATATTAGCGAGGCACATCACCTATTTTAAATATTTAAATAGATTCCATTTAATTTACTTGCCCATTATATACATAAGATAGAAACAAGTATCCGTCGCTAGGCCAGAAATAAATCTGCATACCGCAAAAGTGGTTAGTGAGTTTGTAAATGAGGTTAGAAAGTCCCCCAAGCATCCGCTCAAGTTTGACATTATCACAGCCGGAAGCCGACCAATTCGATCTGCCAATAGACCAAACGAAATCGTCCCGAAAAGAGATCCAATATAGAATAGCGATTGACCAATCGCCAGTTTGTATGCATCACCGCAAACCCAATTCATCTTAATACAAAAAAATAGTTTTAAATTATATTTATTTTTTATTATTTTTTAAATCATATCTTACTTCAGCGGTAATGCTTTTGTATCCAAATTCGTATTTGTAGAACCATTTTGTGCATTTTTCTTCTGAAACGTCATATGTCCCGGGCTCCTGTCCCACAACAAGTTGGGTGCAGGCCGGACTGTCAAATTTGGAATAGATACTTTCAATATCTTTAAAAGTCAAATTTACAAGCGTTTCATGGTAGCACCTGTTAAAATTAAGAACAATGTGTCAAATAAAATTTCATGCAATGAGGTAAGGCGTTAGTATATCATATCATGTTTGTCTTAATGATACTCTGAAGTCTGAATATCATCGTTTCGTTTCGTCTTGTTTCGTACTTATCGTATTCTACTTGTCAAACCCTTTCATATGATATCCATACCAACCCCTCACTACACTTTTCCAGCTTTCTATCTCCCATGGTGTCTTTCCAAGGGTCTGGAAGACTGCTTGTATTATCCCCTTCAAAAAAAAAGGCCCCAAGAATGAAATTTCTAACTACCGTCCTAAACCCTTCGAAAGTATTATTTCCTTCCACTACAAGTCAATCTTCTCTCCTTATCAGCACGGCTTCCTTAAATGTAGATCAACCATCACAAACTTAATTGAATTGGTGTCGAAAACTCTGTGCGCATTGGAAGATGGCTATGAAGTCGACGTAATTGCCACTGATTTCAGTAAAGCTTTCGATAAAATCTCTCACCCAATTCTTCTTAAACTTAAGGGGGTATTCTAGTCTAGCTTTTTGAAAAAATCGTTTTTTTTTATTTCATAAATATTTATTAAACCTTCAAAAATGTATCCTCCAAATGTTTCCTGAATTATCCTACAGAAAGTCTCTTATACACCATGATTTCCCAGAAAGTCTCTATCTGAAGGTCGTTGAAACGTAGGTATTTCTTTAAACGCGTTTTTCTCGAAACTACTTTCTCCAACACGTCTGGCATGATTTCTCAAGTTCTAATGAACCGATTAACTTGAAATTTGGCGTGGATTTTCTTTATATGTATTTCCCTCTATCACAGGAACTAGAATGATGTATTGTAGAATTATTTACAATTTTTAAAAAATTAAAAACTTTGAAAAAGGGCAACAAATTATGTTTTTTTCTTCAAACAGCCGCCATTTTGTGGAAAAAAATTTGTTTCCGTGGTTCAGACGATAGCGACATTCTTACTGAGTCTTTCTTTTTTATCGTATCACCAGAAGGGTTGGAATCATTTCAACAAGGAGTTTTTTTAAACTTTTTTTGTACATATTGTTAAAATATTAATAAATATCTAATAAAAGACTGACTAGTAAAAATATATGTACTTATTTTTTTTTATCGAATTTCTAAAAAACACCCAAAATTCGTATCGCTAGACTGGAATACCCCCTTAAAGCTCTTGACTTTCAACTGAGATTTAAAGTATGGCTTAAGTCATACCTCGGAGCGCAACGATACGTAGTGCTTTTTAGATACTCTGTATCAGATCCCTTTCCAGTCGCTACCGGAGTTCCCCAAGGCCACATCGGTCCACTCATCTTCATACTGACAATCAATGACATTGAATGCATCATCAAAAACTCACCTATTTCCATCTACATTGACGGCATGAAAATCTTCAGACGTACATCAAACCCCACTGACTCGTATCCACTCCAAGACGACCTGAACAACTTTCCATCTTGGTATCAGAAAGAATTCCTTAAGCTTAATGTTAACAAATGTCAAAGTATAACTTATTTCCGTAAACCTCCTCCAATAGTTAACCGGTTATATTTCATCGGTGACGAGCTTGAGTGTCATACGTGACAAACAACTTAAGATGCCATCAATCAATAGTCACATATTGGTGGCACGGAAAAAAAGTTATTTTTTTACTTTTAAGTTCATTAAATCTTGTTTTAAAAAATTATTTTTGTATCTTTATATTTTTTTGCATTAGAATTTGGATTTGCAGAAGATCACTATTTATTCACAACTTAGCCTCAAGACTTACCAGTACTCAGGAGTAAAACCGACTATTGTTTGCGCAAAATAATGCCATGACGAAAATATGTTTACTATTCCAAATAAAACTAATAACATAAGCTGGTAACGGTTAAAATCACCACATTTATGCAAAACCGTTTCGAAGTCCATTGTGCAAGGAAAATAAAATGCACTAACTTATTCCTAACAAAGTAACATTTTATTTAAAACGCCTTTCTGGCAAGTGCTATAGCGACATGACGGATTTAACATCTAATAATACCCAGCGTTCTGTACTTAAATTAGTCTATTTCTATGCGCATAAATGCAATCTTTTTCATCTTAGGTCTGTAATCTGGATATCGTCAAAAATCTCTGTTGACATTGTTAAGCCACAGTAATATAAAGCAATTTAAGTAATAATGCCCAGAAGACTATAATAGATTGGATATTTGTTTTATTTTAACGAGATGTGCAAATAACGCCCTCACTTGAACGAGAGACACAGATAAATAACTACAGTAGAGCCTCGACTTTCCGATCTTTAGATATGGCGGATAGTGATAAACAGGGAACGGATTTTGTTGACCTTGCCCTTTTTTGCCTTAAGGGTGCTATATTTGTCAATGTTACTGTGCACTTTTTTCTAAACTCTACGATTTGTCCTTACTTACTCGGGTCAGCTGCAGGAAACAATTCATCAAGAAATAGAACTAGTAAGCCAAATTGCAGTACGCTATTGGGAATATTAACAGGGATAATTCATTTTGAGATACGGTATGACAGTTCATTTAACATTTTTGGATCCGATGGTCGTCGTATGGTGTGGAAAAAGCCCAATACTGAAATGAATATCAAACATTAAACGCCCACAGTAAAGTACAGATGTGGATACGAAATGGTCTGGGGTTGCATAGCCTCCTCCGGCGCACAGTGGGGCAGCCTATATATCACAACCGGAAAAAAATCAAAAAATGAAATGAAAGAGAAGAATATACAAGGTTATTTTTCCGTTAGTATGCATTGCAATGCATCAATTACAAAAACCGTTATACATTTTACATGCTTTTTCACTCCATACAGTCAAATTGAAAATAGCACTTTAGTTTCTCTTGCGACGCGTGTCTAATCAAGTGGTTTAATTGGCTAGTGTTTGCATAACTATAATTTCTGTTAAAATCACGTGAAATCTTTACTTTAAAATGGATTCGATAGCTGCAAGTATGTATATATGTAGGAATAAAAACAGAATGCGCGCCGATTATAATTCAAAATTTGGTTTTTTATTCAAACGTTATAATTATAATGAAATATTAATGAAAAGAAATGCAAAAAGAAAAGAGTTTTTGACTTCAGCTAGGTAAACTACTTAGTTCTTAACGGCTTGACGGCTCAGCTGAATGTAAAGTGTATAAAGTTATGCTACATACTACATAGAATATGAAATTAAAGTGAGCGAATTTAATTTAGTTAAAGAGCGAATTCATATTAATGTTAAGCTGTGTTTACACTTATTTACAGTATGTGTAATATGTTGTTTAAAATAGATAATTGGTAATAGTAAAAGTAAATAGGTAGTAATAAATGTGTGTAATATATGTTGGTATAATAGCGCCTACATCCGGCCATCCTACAATTCATCCGCCTCGGATGATGGACTAACTTCTGCCATAAGTTCATCTTCGCTTCCATCTTCATTTTGCCATAGTTTCATAAAGTCACAGCTTGTCGTAGTCTTATGAGGACCCTCGTGTGGTGATGCTTTCTCTACGTTGTAGCGATCAGATTTGCCCTTCGAAATTACCTTATAAGGACCTAGAAAAGAAGGAAAAAGTTTATTACCGGCTGCAAACTGCGTTCTTTTAATCGCGACAAGATCTCCGATCTTGTACTCTCTTGCTGCTCTTCGTTTACGGTTGTATGTCCTTTGATTTTCTGCCTGTATTTTTTGAATTTGTTGACGGACATCAAGGCGAATACTTTCCCTTTCGGTCTCTTGTTGTTTTATTAGTTCCTGCTTGACCAAATCAAATATTTCGATGTCGTCCTTCTTTCTCATCGGAATGCCAAACAATACTTCGAAAGGCGTACGATTGATAGACCGCTGAAGTGTACTGTTCAAAACGATTTGCACCCTTGAGATAAATTTGTACCATTTATCCGGCGATTCTTGAGTTAATCTTCTAAGGACTTCGATAACGACTCTGTTGGACCGTTCTGCCTGTCCGTTTCCTCTCGGAACTCCTGTCGTTATTAGTATATGTTCGATATTTTCTTCCAAGCAAAATTCCTTGAATATGTTTGATACGAATGCGCTTCCTCTATCCGTTATCATTCGCCTTGGGTTGCCAAAATGCTGCCGCTGCTCTTTGATTTTCCTCAGTGTCTCCTCTGCCGTAACGGTTTTTGTTGGATAGAGCCAAATGTATTTTGAAAACCCATCGGTGATTGTAAGAATGTATTTGTATTGCTTAGTGGTTAAGTCCATCGGACCTATGTGATCTAGGTGGTATGTATCAAAAGGCTTATCACCTTTTTCCAACTGTTGGATGAAGCCTTCTTGCTTGCCGGCCTTGTTGTTGGCAAGGATGCATTTCACGCAGTTAGAAATACGACGTTCGACTTTTTCTTTCAGCTTTGGGATATAGAACTCACGAGATATCAAATGAACTGTTTTTATGAGGCCAAAATGTCCCTCTTCGTGTTTCATTCTAATAATCTCCGACTCCATACTGCGAGGTACCACTAAAAGCATAAAACCATTTAAGTCTTTGAACAATAATTCACCCCGCATCACAAAGTTGTCATATTCCTTTTCCTTCAGTATTTCTTTTATAGATGAAATAAATTCATCTGCTACCTGCGCTTTATGTATCCTAGCTAAGATTTCCTGCTGCAAGATATATACGATTGGGGACCTACTCAAGGCATCTACATGAGCCATCTTGCTGCCTGGACGATGCTCAACAACGTAATCGAAATCCTGCATGTACAAAATCCACCTTCTTACTGCATTTGGTAATTCCTGCTTGTTGATTGTTTGCCGAAAAGCTACACAGTCCGTCACTACTTTAAATTTTATCCCCATCAAGTAAATTCGGAATTTCTCGAAAGCTTTGAAAACTGCGAAGACCTCTAAAACGTAACTATGCCATCTTTCCTCACAAGTACTGTTTTTTCGACTATAATAATGAATTGGGTGCAGTTGATTGTCACTACTCCTTTGGAACAAAATTGCGGCTATTCCCACCTGACTAGCGTCTGTGTGCAGTTCGGTTTCTGCACCTTGACAGTATATATTCAGTACTGGATTGTTAGTTAAAGATTGCTTCAGTATGGTAATGGCTTTTCTTTGGGCTTCTCCAATAATAAACTTGGTTCCTTTCTTGGTTAGGTCTGTTAGCGGTTTTGTCAGGATTGAGTACGAATTTACAAACCGCCTAAAGAAACCTGTAAGTCCTAAAAACTCCTGAAGTTTTTTAAGGGTTTTAGGCTCCTGAAACCTAGCAACTGCATCTATCTTTTCTGCAGACGGCCGAAGCATACCACCTTCTACTACATGCCCGAGAAACGTCACTTTTGTTTGAAAGAAAAAACATTTTTTCCAGTTGAAAATTAAATTATGCGCTGCCGCTCTTTCAAGGACAATCTTAAGTTTTTCCAGATTTTCTGGTACATTATGTGCGCATAAAATAAGATCATCTAAATACATGCAAACAATATTCCGACTTACCAAGTCTCTGAATACAGTATGTATATACCGCACGAAAACAGCTGGTGAGTTGGATAACCCAAAAGGTACCCGGTTAAACTCGTACAGTCCATCAGTTGTTACAAACGCTGTATATTTGCGGCTTCCTTCCTCAATTGGCACGTGAAAATATGCATTCTTGAGATCAAGTGTTGAGAATATTCGTCCGTGTTGAAGGTTGTCCAAAACGCTCTCGATCGTTGGTAAAGGGAATCGGTCCTTCACTGTGTTTGCATTTAAACGCCTATAGTCAATGCAGACTCGCGGTGAACCATCTTTCTTCTTGACTACCACGACTTGACTAGCAAAAGGAGAAAACGATGGTCGTACTATATTTTCCTTCAACCATAGATCCACTTGTTGCTTGACGATCTCTTTCTCGTTAATCGGAAGGCGACGTGGCGAAAAATGAAAAGGGGTTTCGTTAATCAATGTTAATGACATATTTATTGGACAGTTACTTACATTTTCAGGGTTATAATTCTTAATTATATCTTGCACAACTGGTACCAGCTTAAATGGTGCGTTCACTTCGTTGCTGTCTTCAACTTGAATGTTCATGATACAGTTTTCTTCCACCTCGTAGTGGAATGTTGGGTCTCCATTGTTAAATACTACTTTCGCTTTTGATATTATATCATTTCCCACAATCGCATCGACCTGGATAGCATTATTCGGCACAACGTTGATCACTGTTTCAAGCTCGAAATTGTCAATTTTAACTACAGCATCAAATGCGCCCAAAGTACAACAACCAGCAGAAGCTAGGCCGACTAACCGCGTGTTTTGCTTTCGCAACTCAGTAAATTTTCGCAGCTTATTAAAACTATTTTCTCGAAGTAATGAGATCTGCGCACCGGTATCAATTAACGCGTGGAAAACAATATTATTTATGAAAATTTGTTTAGAATTTAATACCGAAATGACGTTTGTCTTTGCAGTAGATTTGGTTGGACAGTTTTTAGACATGTGCCCCGAACCGTTGCACTTAAATCACTTTGTGTCTGATTTGCAATCCCGACGTTGGTGTTCAGAAGAACCGCAATTAAAGCAACGCAAAGTGTCGTATGACGTTTTACGACTACCGCTAAAGTTGCTGCTAGTTTTGCTCACATGACGCCCGATACCGCTACTACCTTGCCAACCATTACCGCCATTGTTATAACCCATATTAGATTTTAACCTCAAAAAAATTTCATATTTTTCCATTAATTCAGCCAAATTTTTAGCACCGTATAAAATCAATTTATGTTGTTCACTTCCAGAGACGCCGTTTATGATATAATGAATTAGGGAATTCTCATCAACATCGGCTAATTGAGAAATCTCTTTCATTTTATAGACATATTCGCGAAAGTTTTCTTCCCGCTTCATTTTTCGATTTTGTAACTGGGAGTAAATGTCTGCTTTACAAAGGGTTCTTTGGAATTCTGTACACAAGGCTTGTTTAAATTCGTTATACGACCGACATGAACACGTTTTCATAAAACACTTTGCTGATCCGATGAGCTGTTTTCGAGCAAATAATAGTTTTTCAAGATCCGACCAATTTAATAACGAAGTGATTTCATCGAATTCTGCAAACCACGAATTTACCGAAAGATCGTCATCGCCACTGAATTTAGAGACCAAGCTTTCTATGTCTTTAAGAGAAAAACGAATTAAAGGTTCTGTATATTCTGGGTTGACTGTACTTTTATTTTGGCTTTGACCTATGGTTCTACCAAACCCACTAGTAGAAGCCATCCGAACTTGTTCTACAGCACTTTTAATTTGGCTTTGCCACGTGGTTTTACCAACCCCACTAGTAGAAGCAATCCGTCCTTGTTCTGCTGCTCTGTCAGAATTATTCTGCTCGCCGCCTGTTGTTCTGTCACTGGTGTCCTCGTCTGCTACTACTACCTGCGAATTTTGTCGATTGCACGCCTCCGTCAACCTCGCTATCAAAACTGCTTTCACCCCACCGGTATCCAGACCCAATCGCGATAATTTAGCTTTTAATTGTTCCACCGTTAGGTTTTCCATTATAATATGTAGAATTTTATTATTTTTATAATTTTTTTTTTTTGTTTAAGGTTTTTGTTGAGCCCCCAAATGTGTAGGAATAAAAACAGAATGCGCGCCGATTATAATTCAAAATTTGGTTTTTTATTCAAACGTTATAATTATAATGAAATATTAATGAAAAGAAATGCAAAAAGAAAAGAGTTTTTGACTTCAGCTAGGTAAACTACTTAGTTCTTAACGGCTTGACGGCTCAGCTGAATGTAAAGTGTATAAAGTTATGCTACATACTACATAGAATATGAAATTAAAGTGAGCGAATTTAATTTAGTTAAAGAGCGAATTCATATTAATATTAAGCTGTGTTTACACTTATTTACAGTATGTGTAATATGTTGTTTAAAATAGATAATTGGTAATAGTAAAAGTAAATAGGTAGTAATAAATGTGTGTAATATATATGTTGGTATAATAGCGCCTACATATATATAAAATATGTATATATAAAAAATGTATATATAAAATAAAAAAAATATTTTTTATGCATTTCTGAAAACATGCATGCAGATTTCAATGAAGTTTAAAGTAAGTTCATAAACTTTTAAAGTAAAAGTTAGTTTCCACACGTTTCCACACCGACATTTTTGTATGTTGATATAATTTGACTTATTGTGTGCAGATTTCCAAAAAAAACCGGTGCTCATATGTGCTCCTTTTTTTTTTTTGATATAGTTTTTCCGAATCAACTACCTTATAACATGTGCTTAGTAGATTCTTATATATTTCTAAATGTCCATTATTTCTGCGTAGGTTCGCATTCAAAAATGTTGTTTTTAACAAGGATGGAGTTATTTAATCTTATGAAGGAATCAGGATTTCAAAAATTAGATGAAAAAAATTAATTTTTAAGGACACTCCTTGAGGACCCCCCCAAGATTAATGTTAAAAAAAAAAAACTTCATGAAGTCAAATGTGGTCGTTCTATATGTAGCTAGTTTTTATATAAAAAAAAATATTTTCAGCAAAGCTAGCGCATCACAGGAATTAATTCCAGTTTTTGAGGTATCTTGCCCCACTGTGCGGCGTGGGAAATCTCGTTTTCGTCGATTGCTGAATGGATAAATGTGCAATTCTGAATATACTCATATATAGATTTTAAGTACAACTAAATTAAGGTCTGGCAACAATTTTCTTTTTCCAACCAGATAATGACCCCAAACACACCTCAGCTTTGGTAAAAGATTGGTTATTAGACAATGTTCAAAGGAAACTGAAACACCCAGCGCAGTCATCTGAACCTCATCGAGCACTTGCGGAATTACTTAAAATAAAAGTTGCCAGCAATAAAAATTAGCCAAAACAATTTTAATGTATGCATGGACAAAAAATTACCCAGACATCATATCCAAGCAGGTTAATTCCATGAGCAACCAAATAAAAGACATCATCCATAATAGAGACGGATCAACTACGTATTAATTTGGTATTTTTTTTCATATTTATTCATATTTTTTTAAGAAAATTAACCACTGTACGGAGACTTTTTTTGCTTTATTCAAACACTGAATTTAGTTTTTTGATTTTTTTTAAATATGTATTTCTTTTATTAAAATATTGTTTCTTTGTTAACTAACTATTTCGTCAGATGTATTTCTTTAAATTATGGTGGAACTTTTATCTTAAATCACTGTGCTTTGATGTTTTTATGAGATGAGAAGTAGGAAGTGATACCTGTACGGAGACTATTTGGACTCAGTGTACATGCGTTTCTTCTTGTGCCGTACTGTGCAATCTCAGGCTTTCGCCGCAGTTTTATTTACAAACTTTTCATCTGACAAAAACCCGTTTGACATCTGGGAAGTATTTTTTGTAAGTGTGCGCCTTTTCATCTAGCTTCATATTTCGTGACATACTGGTCATACTTAGTACTAGCCTGTTGAATATTGGGTATGTTCCCGTAGCTGTCCAAAACAGCGCAAAACTACGAAAATCAGTCAAATCCTGTTCCCTTACGAAGAATTTTCGTAGTTTTCGACAGAAGAGGGCGCTAACAAGAGAGTAAGAAATTTCCCCATGCTGCCGATTTTACTAACTTAGTTGGCGCTACAGCTCGAGGTGAACCTGGGCCTGCTTCTCGCAACCATTTGTGTGTGCGTGTTATATTTTTTGCACGAATGGAAGGGACCTACAGTTTTTGCCGACTCCAAACGGCGAGTTGAGAAGCTCAATCGTGACAAATGATACTCTTTGATGCTTGTCAGACTTCAGACATTCGAAAGAGGTGGCATCGTGAAAAAACTCTTTTAGGTGTTAGACCCGGTCAGGAGTTGAACCCGGGGAGCATTGCGTGGTAGTCCAACACTGAAAAAAATATCGTTCGTAATATCAATAAACGCCGTTTATCAACTCATTTTTTACTGTCTCAATAAAACTTTTGTTAATAGTACGAAATATTATTATTTTGATACTACCCATTTAATAAATAGTTCGTTGGGCCAATAAAACACAATTTATTAAAAAACGATTTCGATAAATTAATAACCGATTGCTTGTATTTAAGAATATATTTATTGGCACAATAAATTCATACATTGTGCCAAGCAAATCTTTTGTTAGGTGAAGAGTCTGGGTTTCGTTCTGCTTAATAAATGCATTCGTTGAGATAATAAACCAGTTTATTAAATTTTCATAAAAATGTTCATTGAAATTATGCACTCATTGCTTGTATTAATAAACAATTTTATTAAATTAATAAAACAGTTATCAAATCTACAAACAGTTTATTGTCACAATAACCTTTTGATTTTTGCAAGAAACTATACCTATATAAGCGAACTAACGCTTTTGCAACTGTGCCATTTAGTCATTCTAGTGTTTTCCGTGAACCAGTAAGCATCTTTGGATAAAACTAAATCGAAAAGTAGTTATGTAAGAATTCTGTGGAAAAAGTGACAAAATAGACTTATTATCTAAACGAAAACGAAAATCAAAAAAGGACTGACTAAAAAGTGTTAAATTAGTTAAAAAAACGAACAAAATATTCAGGTAAGTCTACGTATAATTAATATAAATTAATGAACTAAATGGTGGTTGACTTTAAAGCGATTTTTTTATTTCCCGCTATTTGTATGTTTATTAGCATTTCAAAGTGAAAGTGGACAACGAAGGCAATAGACGCAGGATAAGATATACGGTAAAAGACTCCCAGGAAATGATTTTATTCGTTGCAAATGCATTCGAGGCTGTTGAAGACCACATCCAGTTCCTGAACCGGACAGCAGAAAATCACTTTGTATCGTGGTAATACGAGAAGATGTTCTCAGCTTCAACAATATAAGTAAGTAGTGGTAGTATGTATTTTAAGTTTTTTCTATTCAAAAACTGTGTCGTTATGTGTATGTTTAAAGACATTTTTTTCATTTTTATCTCAAATTTTCTCTTCCTGTTTAATTTAAGTGAAACTCTTTATTGTAAAGAAAAAACCAAAAGAAAACATAGCTGTGCAAAAACCCATTTATTGTGTTCGAATAATGAATAAAAAAAATAAATTGATTGAAAATATATAATTTTTTTTATTCATCTTAATTTTCAGATGAGCAATCCCGGAAAAGGTAAAAAAAGTAAGTATAAAGTTTCGAGAAGCTAGAAGAACCACTATTTTAGGGCTTTGGAGGAGTTTATTATATCAATAAACTATTTTTATTAAATCGAACAAAAAGTTTATTGGCTCAACAAATGTTTTATCAATTCAATAAAATGTTTCGTTGTCCCAATGAATGCATTTCGTTCAAACTATAAAATTGTTTATTGGCTCAACGAACTTGTACTTGAAAAGAGGTTTTATTTCATTGGCACAACGAACAAGTTTATTAAAAATTTAAAAAAATTATAAACAGTTTTAACAAACTCTTAATAGTATTAATAAACGTTTATTAAATTAATAAAACGCTTTTATTGGCACAATAAACGCGTTTGTTGGACGAATATTAATAAAAATGTTCTTGTCCCAATTAACTTTTTTATTGTATTTACGTACCTTTTTGGTTCAGTGAACGCACTAACCACCAGGGCACGGCGACCACCGATGCCGATTTTAGCCCAAGAAATTTCTTTGGGCAGCTTTATGATACTGTCAAATCTGTCAAACGTTATACATTTTTCGTTTGTTGTTATTAATGCGTGCCTGTACTTTTGCACACTTTTCCCTCTCTCTGCCAGATGTTTACTCCCACTCCTTGAAGTTTGAGAATCTATAAATTTTAGGGCAGAAAGTACGGGAACAGACCTATTGCGTGTATGTAGGGTAAGGTCGGGAGGATTTGACAGGCAGGAGGAATTGACATCAGCACTTTTCTGAAAAACTAAGATCTTGGCGGAACTTTAAATGATGAGAAAACAAAGTTAATAACGATTGGTTTGAGTGATAAATAAACAATCACTAAGGTCTAGGTTCTAGGAGATAAGCGAAGTGGACGTCTTTTTTATTTTTGTGCCCATTTAATCTAACTTTTATGGCAAGCAATCTAACTGTAATATTTAAATTATGTAGTTTTTGACATTGAAAGTGCAATGTAGTGCACTTTCATTCGCTTTAAAATCATTAGTAAACAATAGTTTATTCTGAGCAGCATTACAAAAGTTTTTTCTTGTATTATTCCCAAAAGTAATCAAAAAGGGGGATTTGACATTTTTGCTGAAAGAGGAATTGACAAAGTGTCAAATCCTCGATTATGAGTCAAAATAAAAATGTTGTGGTAAAACAACTTCTAAAGCTATGTTCAGACGATTGCCAGGTCTACAAATATTGTCAGGTCTACAAATGAAAAATTTCTCCCAAATATCTTGCAACCGTGTGAACTGACAATTTTAGTCTACAAATATTGTCAGAAAAATCATTTGTAGACAATTGCCAGGCCGCTGGTCCATGTTATGGAAAAAAACGTATGGGAGGGGTGCTCCATCTTCAACATCCACGGAGCTACAGGGTGTTTAAAAAAGTACCTTCAGAGAAGTAGGTACCAACAATTATTCAATTATATAACTTCTGGTCTATTAAGTGCAGAGCAACCAAAGTGGGCTTGTTCGTTAGACAATTGATGAATGTTTATCACATTACCTACGGCTATTACCATCCGTGCTTTCATTTTCGAGTTATTGGTCTTCAAACACAATTTTTTTAAATTATTTTTAATCAATTTTAGTGAAAATCGTATCTATCTCGGGAAAATTTGTTAATGTAATTGTAATTTTTTTTTTATTATTTTAGTGTGCCGTAATGGTACCTACAAATTCACCATACAAAGTTTTTCCCTGGGACATATAGTTTTCCATGCATAAAGTCATTTTAGCATGAAGAAGAAATTTCTGTCAAATGATATGAGTCCGACAACGTCTGGCAATGAATTTCTAGTTTTTTTGTAAACAGTCATCTACCAACCGTGTGAACTGACAATTTTTTATCTGCAAATATTGTCAGAGAAAACATTGCCAGAAAATTTGCAGGCAAACCGCCAAAAAATTATCAGGAATTTGGACAAAACCTGGCAACCGTGTGAACTGGCAATTGAACATTGTAAGGTAGTTTGTCATTGTCAGCTCATTTGCAGCTAATTGTCAGCACATTTGTAGACCTGACAATATTTGCAGACCTGGCAATCGTCTGAACATAGCTTTACTCTTTTTTAGAATGTAAAAATGCCAAATATTTACAACAAAAAAAAATCCCCACCTCAATCGATGAAATAAATTTTAAATTAAGTTTTTATGAAATATTTTTTTTGTTGGTAAATTTATTTATTATTTAAATTCTACGTCCTTAAACTTAAATAAAAGTAGACTGAACTAATAAACAAAGATTGATATGCGTTGAAAATAAAAAAATAATTTATTTGTTGAACAAAAAAGCAATATAAGTTGCTTTATTATCCCTCTGTCAAAACCTTCTTCATGGTAGGAGGAATTGACATCATTAATGCTTTTATATTGCTAAAATAATATTGCAACTTATGTAAATTTTGAAAATTTGAAATTGTATTTGGATTTTAAGATATTTCCAAGTGTTCGTTAACGTGTCAAAACCTCCCGACCGTACCCTACTTAAATGCGTGCTATTCCCAAAATATTTGTTCCTTGTCATTGAAAGTGAAAGGATTCAAGCCAATTTGAAACATTTGTTGTGAAATTGGAAAAACATTTTTGGTGCACATATTTAAGAGTTTACAAATAACAGGTGAGTCCTGGTATGTGTATTTCAATTTGAACACCTAAGGCCATTTTATTCACTCCGGGTGTAAATCTAAAATTTTTTTAACATGCATTTTTTAAACCCGAAAATTTAAACGTAGGTTCATAATATTCACTAAAAAAACGTTTATTAAAAACCGATGAGTTGAAAATTTATTCAACCCGGGATAAAAACACTTTAACCCGCTTTTAAACCGATTATAAACCTACGTATTGTCAAATTTGACATAAAATGACAATTGTCAGTTGAGATTAATTAAAAACTGAGAATTCTCTCTCTATGCTTCCACCAATGGAAATGCATACTCTCAATTTGCGAATGAGTAAACTGAACCCTTTTAGTATTTTGATACATGGTTTCTTGTAACTACCAAATCCCGATCGATTTTTGGCAACATGGTTTCTTGTAACTACCAAATCCCGATCTTTCTCTATGAGAACATTTTTTTGTTTCAAATTTCTTCCTAACTTCGTGCTGTATATGTTCAAGCATTTGATGCTTACAAAATTCGATCCTATAAGCTCTCAGGGCTCATTGAACACTCGTGCAGGAAAATCCTCCAAACTAATATCGATTTTTTTTACAGAAGACAATTTTTATTATTTATTTTTTATTTAGATAATCGTCGAATTATGCCATTTTGTAGATAGATAATGGGCGCACAGTTTTAAAATTAAACTAATCGTATAAGTCAATTCTAAAAATTTGACATAATTTTTGTGTTTTTAGGACATCATTTCCAAAAACCACTTTAGAGCTAAAACTTAACAAAAATTGTTTTTCATTCTTGTTAGTATAAGCCTCTGTGACAATAAAAAGAAAAAAAATAATGTTTAACCCTTAAAACCAAAAAGTTTCACTGAAAGGGTTAAATGTGTGAACTGACAATGGAAAAGAGTCAATATTATGAAATTGAGTTTTAACCCGGGTTAAAGTATTTAAACTCGTTGCCAGAGGCAGTTTAAATTTATTTGGATTTAAAATTTAATAGAGCCACAACCCACAAGTATTATAAACAGGGTGCTTTGATCAAAATAAGAGAAGAAAAGTTCCCGTCAGGCATTTCTTCTTTCAAAAATTATCGGCCCTAAAATACTTTTCTTCTACAAGTTGTAAACAGAGTGAACTTCCATTTGAGAGCTTGTGACAGGCAGACAGACGGACACTAGAATGAGTGCTTAACTTTTCCAATTTTGGTACGGAACACAAAACACGTTTTCAACTGCAGTTCTTTGCATCTAACGGAAAGATAAAAAAAAATTCAAATGTACAGTAAAAAAATGTATTAGGTCTAATATATATATAAAGCACGATAAAAATATAAATAATATATTATATGTAGTAGAAAATATCCAAAAACAATATGCCAATTTTTATTTATTTATTTTTTTGTTTTTTTTTTTTTTATTTTTAAAACTATGAGCATTATTTGAGTTGAAATTAATATTCGTAAGATATTCTTTATCTTAAAAAAAAAGCATTTGTTGCTATCTACATTGAAATATTCGTATATACTACATTTGTATAAGATATTTATATTTGAATACTGCTAGACAGATGTTCCATCAGCCTCAGATTGTTCGGGAGAAGGATCATCGCCCTTATGCCTCTTCGATAGGCACGGGAAATCTAGCATACTTTCACCTTTGCCGAACACTTCACCTTCTTCTAACGATTTCGGAAGGGTCCTGGATTTAAGAAAACACACAATCAAATATAAAACTAATTAAAGTATGCAAATCTTGATCTTACCTATTTAAAGTTTCCGGCAAAAGAAGGCACACATAGGCTCCGCTAAAGAAAAGGACTCCCAGAATTATTGATGGGGCTGCCTTGAAGTAAGTTCCCAGGTATAAAATGTAAGGCGCTAGGAATGAGGCGGCAAAGCCCGCCACATGAACAGCGGCAACACCTTGACCACGAACACATGTCGGTATAAGTTCTGTAGCGTATTGTGATCCAGATTCGTAAGAGATTGCTACACCAAATCGGGCAGCGATTGTCAGACACGCTAATAGTGTCGCATTATGGTTGTGCTGTTGATAGGCGATCGCAATACCGGCGGCAGTTGTAAAAATACCACCAACCAAAAGCGATGATGAAGCCATTCCTTTGCGACCGATTTTATCTTGAAGCAATATCAAAAGGACACTTGAAGGCAGAACGGCTAAGGCACTTAAGGAGAACATCACAAACGGTGACAATCCCATGCCTTCTACATTTCGCGAGACAGCATCATAGCACAGAGTAATCACCATTCTGAAAGAAAAATTTATAGATTATTTAATACATATGTATGTACATATGAGGAATTGTGAATGTAATAAACAAAAAAAATACACATGCAATTTGAATCAAAAATCAGAAACTTAGGCTGGTAGCTCATACCGCTCAGACCGCTCATAAATCACTCTTAAAGTTAAGAGGCTCTTAAGTTCAAATTTTTGGTTGGTATTCATCGACCACTTATAGGTTATATTATATATATTATTTATTTATTGTGTGTTAATTTATTTGATTAATATTAATTTATTTACTATATACTTTTATTTTAACCTTATATATGTACTTTATGTTAAATTTTTAATTTTTAAATCTAGTCATTAATATTTATTTATTTATATATTTATTAATATATTTATTTATTTACTTATTAATTTATTTATTTATTTATTTATTCATATATTTATTTATTTATTTATTAAAACATATACCTATATGTATATAATGATGTTATTAATTTAACTATTTGTACGAGTACCACGCTTAAATTGAGGTTTTCTCTCGTTTTTTTTTCCTCGTTTTTTTTTTCCTTTAAATCTCTGTATACATATATCTGTAAATTCTGCGATAACGTATTATAAATTTATACAAGCAAAATAAAATATAATACAAATTCAAAAAAAAAGAAAAAATATGTTACCAGTAAACATTAGGCAGCTTAAGAGATTTTAAGAAATTAGCAATGGGATTTGTAAGAATGAGATTTTCATGAAATTGATATGTTAATTATTGAATAAGATTTAGGAAAGAGATCCATGGAGACGAAGCACTTAAGCTATACAAATGTATGTATTTATTCGATGTAATGTATTATTGTATTCAATAACTACTAAATTGCTTGATAAAATTTCAATCAATCAATCAATCAAAAAAATTTACCACTAATAGGTTTCTGTCTATGCTGTCTATGGTATTTCGACTTTAAGAGATCTCAATTTTCGGATTTTCGAATGCGCTCTTTTTCGAACTTTCGGAGTCAATGGTGCTCCTTTTCGAACACGTCAGTGACAAAAAGCAATATAAATATGGGGATGATGCAACACAGCTGTAGATAGATGGTGAAATTGATGTTGGTGGATACATTCTTTTTTTGCAAATTTATCAGGAATTAAATAGTGAAATAAAGAACATGTTCACTAAAATCATTATAATTATCTTTTCCTGGTCGGATAAATTCGGATTTCTTTCTTTTCTACACGCTTTAAAAATCAACAGAAATATTTTAAATTTGAAATGACAACTGATTTCGAATTATTTCGAAGTTATAGATTTCGAAAAAGCTTTCCATACAAAAATAAGACTGGATAATTATCCAGGCTAAGGTTTTGTTGTATTTTACATTGAAAACATGTTGCGGAAACATGTTTAGCCTATATAGGTTTGAAAAAAACACCCCTATTATTGCTGGTAACTTAAGAATGGTTGGGATCACTCATAAGTCTTATGAGCGCTCATAAATATGCACTAATAGCGGTTGGTGAATAGGTTTTTGAGGCTCTTAACTTATGAGCAATCGGCCTTTATATACTGAAGCTCAGCTCCATTTTGATACCAATTTCATTGATGTACGCTCTTGGCCCAAAAGTGTCCCATCTCTTTTATTACGAAAAAAAAATTATAACATATAGGTACCTACGTTCTCTCTACGAATAAAAATTAAATAAATAAATAAATGCTTGTCAGACATTCGAAAGAGGTGACACTTGGCTGGGGTTGAACCAACCCACTAATCGCTACCCCACGGTGCCCTTACTACTAATAAACATACATTTTACTACGCAACGACACTATCATAGTATACTGTGTAAGTGTATAGTGTATGTAATGCATACACAATAATCATACATGTATGTGTCGTAATGGCGAAATCCAATTAACATACATATATGTAGGTTCTAATGAATTTAAGATTAAGTTATTCAAATCAATAAAGGGGGTTCTAAGTAACAGTTTGTATCAACCTACTATGTTTGTATCTAGCTTGCTTTTCGGAACATATGTAATATCTTGGGTATCTCTAACTTTATATAAATGTACATAGGTAAGCGATGAATATATGTATTTAAAATAAAACAAGGAAATACATATGTACTTACGATTTAAAGAATAATATCAAAGTATGCTTCCGCATTCGTGGCGTTCTAAACATATCAATTAGGTTTGATTGTTTCTCGCCTTCTTTGGCGCGTTGTTTTTCACAGTACTTTCGGAATTCGTTGAAGTCTTCTTCCGCCACCTTTTTCCCATTAAAAGTTGCGACTTTTTTTAAACGCTTAATAGCGCCATCTAGATCATCACGTGTTACAAGCCATTGGGCGCTTTCTTGTATAATGAAATAGAAAACGGTAACTGATAAAATTGGTAATGATGTCATTGCTAAATATCGTTGCCAGTTGCCAGCAACAACAGCAAGCCACGGTGTAAATACCAATCCAAGACAATAGAATAGACCTACAACTAAATTAAGACCCAGCGTACGCATTGATGGTTTTATATATTCGAGAACTGTAATGAAGTTTTAATTTTAATTAGTTTTATTCACTCACGAGTATTAAAATGTTATCTTACCCATAATGTACATTAAGTAAAAGTTTGTGTCCGCAGCAAGACCTGAGATAAATCTGCATAAAGTGAATGTCGGTAATGTGGCTGTGAAGATTGTAGAAAAGTCTCCAACAAAACCGGATAAATTAGATATGATCAGCGCAGGCAGTCGACCAATTTTATCGGATAATATACCATAGAATAGAGTACCAACAACGGATCCAGCAAAAAACATTGACTGGCCGACGCGCGCCTTATAAGCGGAGTCACAAACCCAGTTCAACTGAAAAAAAATAAAATTGTTTATTTATTAATTTTTATTTAGCTTAATAAAAACAAAGAAAACTTAAACAATCTAAAGAAACTTAAACTAAGACTTAAAACTGACATTTTGAGATTTAAACTAATAAAGAAATAGGTCGTGAAGAGGAGAGGGAAACTTAAGGGCGGGGTAACGTTTTTAAACTTTTTTTTTGCAATTTTATTTGACTTTCTGAATGGAGAATTTCAAGAATATTGTGTGAAAATTTGAGATGAATCGGAACAAAACTAAGATACAGCCGTTTAAGCTCCGTATTCGTTCAGTTTAGTGTTAAATTATTATTACTAAAATGCCTACTTGAGTGGAACATCTGTCATCGTTGAGATTGCAGTTTATGTAGCAGCCTGTGTCTTCAATGAAGGTTCTTTTGTTTAACTTACCTTCATGCAAGATAACTTCGTCTAATTTTCAAAGCAATAGCACGTCCCGTTAAGTCCTGCTCCTTTAATAAGTCGATCTGAGCCTTTTCAACACTATTAAGGGATTTATCTTTACCCATGTTTCTCCAAATTTCAATGTAACTATAACTTTTACTTAGATCACATCAACAATTGCTTAAACGTAATGATGACCATGTACCTATTTAGTTGACGCAAAAAAAGCAGCATTTCTCCATATGAAATGCTTGCAAGAGAGCCAGATGAAAATATGACTTCAAGCACACTATTTGAAAATAAGAGACGTGTTTTTTAGCATATCTTCTATCTATCTATCTATCTATCTATCTATCTATCTATCTATCTATCTATCTATCTATCTATCTATCTATCTATCTATCTATCTATCTATCTATCTATCTATCTATCTATCTATCTATCTATCTATCTATCTATCTATCTATCTATCTATCTATCTATCTATCTATCTATCTATCTATCTATCTATCTATCTATCTATCTATCTATCTATCTATCTATCTATCTATCTATCTATCTATCTATCTATCTATCTATCTATCTATCTATCTATCTATCTATCTATCTATCTATCTATCTATCTATCTATCTATCTATCTATCTATCTATCTATCTATCTATCTATCTATCTATCTATCTATCTATCTATCTATCTATCTATCTATCTATCTATCTATCTATCTATCTATCTATCTATCTATCTATCTATCTATCTATCTATCTATCTATCTATCTATCTATCTATCTATCTATCTATCTATCTATCTATCTATCTATCTATCTATCTATCTATCTATCTATCTATCTATCTATCTATCTATCTATCTATCTATCTATCTATCTATCTATCTATCTATCTATCTATCTATCTATCTATCTATCTATCTATCTATCTATCTATCTATCTATCTATCTATCTATCTATCTATCTATCTATCTATCTATCTATCTATCTATCTATCTATCTATCTATCTATCTATCTATCTATCTATCTATCTATCTATCTATCTATCTATCTATCTATCTATCTATCTATCTATCTATCTATCTATCTATCTATCTATCTATCTATCTATCTATCTATCTATCTATCTATCTATCTATCTATCTATCTATCTATCTATCTATCTATCTATCTATCTATCTATCTATCTATCTATCTATCTATCTATCTATCTATCAATCTATCTATCTATCTATCTATCTATCTATCTATCTATCTATCTATCTATCTATCTATCTATCTATCTATCTATCTATCTATCTATCTATCTATCTATCTATCTATCTATCTATCTATCTATCTATCTATCTATCTATCTATCTATCTATCTATCTATCTATCTATCTATCTATCTATCTATCTATCTATCTATCTATCTATCTATCTATCTATCTATCTATCTATCTATCTATCTATCTATCTATCTATCTATCTATCTATCTATCTATCTATCTATCTATCTATCTATCTATCTATCTATCTATCTATCTATCTATCTATCTATCTATCTATCTATCTATCTATCTATCTATCTATCTATCTATCTATCTATCTATCTATCTATCTATCTATCTATCTATCTATCTATCTATCTATCTATCTATCTATCTATCTATCTATCTATCTATCTATCTATCTATCTATCTATCTATCTATCTATATATCTATCTATCTATCTATCTATCTATCTATCTATCTATCTATGCTGTATATCTATCTATCTATCTATCTATCTATCTATCTATCTATCTATCTATCTATCTATCTATCTATCTATCTATCTATCTATCTATCTATCTATCTATCTATCTATCTATCTATCTATCTATCTATCTATCTATCTATCTATCTATCTATCTATCTATCTATCTATCTATCTATCTATCTATCTATCTATCTATCTATCTATCTATCTATCTATCTATCTATCTATCTATCTATCTATCTATCTATCTATCTATCTATCTATCTATCTATCTATCTATCTATCTATCTATCTATCTATCTATCTATCTATCTATCTATCTATCTATCTATCTATCTATCTATCTATCTATCTATCTATCTATCTATCTATCTATCTATCTATCTATCTATGCTGTATATATATAAAAATCAATTGCTGTGCGTAAGTCTCGCTACAACTCGATAACGGCTCGACCGATTTGGATGATTCCTTTTGAATGGTTTATAAAAAAAGAAAATCTAGAAAAACCCCGAAGAAAAGTCAGAAAGTCGAAAAAATTTAAATTTGGGTTTTGTATGGGAATTTTGAATTATTTTTTTTAGTTTTTTTATGTAGGTATAGTAGCTACGTTAAAATAAAAGTCATTTAAAACTAACAAAAAAAATATAAACACAATTTTGATAAGCTATTCTATTATCTGTTAACAATATCTATCTGTGGGCATCGTAGCGCAAGTGGTTAGTGTGTCGGACTACTGAGCCAGCGGTCTTGGGTTCGAATCCCGCCGCGAACACCTAAAAGTTTTTTCACAGTGCCCACCTCTTTCGAATGTCTGACAAGCATCAAAGAGTATCATTTGTCACGATTAAGCTTCTCAACTCGCCGTTTGGAGTCGGCAAAAAACTGTAGGTCCCTTCCATTCGTGCAAAAAAATATAACACGCACACACAAATGGTTGCGAGAAGCAGGCCCAGGTTCACCTCGAGCTGTAGTGCCAACTAAAGTAAGTAATATCTATCTGTCTGTCTATCTATCTATCTGTCTGTCTGTCTGTCTGTCTGTCTATCTGTCCATCTGTCCATATATTTATCTGTCTATCTATCTATCTTTCTATCTATCTATCTATCTATCTGTCTGTCTGCGTGTATGTCTGTCTGTCTGTCTATCTGTCTGTGTATCCATCTGTCTGCCTGTCTATCTATTTATCTGTCTACTTGTCTGTCTGTATGTCTGTCTGTCTATCTGAGAGGTAGCAAAGCTTCCAGTTGTTGAGTAATCGCACTGATGCTGTGTTGCATTCTATATATATTAAGAAAAACGTACTCTGAAAATTTTACCAAAATCGGTTGGGTAGTTTCCGAGTCTTTAAAGGACAAACAAACAAACATACACTAGTCGGCATAAGTATTTTGGCGAAACATTTTGGTGACTTTTGAACCTAGCTTTGCTTAGTAGCGTTAAATAATGGTGCGAAAATGATGCGCAAAACACAGTACATATCTAGCTCTATGCATGCCAAATTTTATATTGTTTACCTTTTGCATTATCTTTCTGCTGATAAGAATGCATGCAGACAATGAATTTTTGCGTGGCATAAGTATTTTGACGGAATCTTTGTGTAAATGTTTTTACACTTTTGAGCACGTGAAAACCAAGCAACTTTTGTATTTTACTTTAATTGATATTAAACGTTAATAAAAAAAATAAAAATTAATTTAAAGTTATTAAAAACCATGGGTAAACCGGCTGAGTTGAGTTTGGTTATCAGATCTTCAATGTTAGCAAAGTTTAATGCTGGAACGGCAGTAAAAGACATTGCAATTTGCAATTGAGTTCAGTGTGTCGCGTCAAACTGTGCACTATTGAATTAATAAGTTTAAAAAGCATAATGACATAAGAAACTTAACGAGATCAGGTGCTAAGCGCAAATCAACTCCCACTTAAGACCGAGTCCTTCTACGGGAATTTAAAAAAAAATAATTTTTGTGAAGCCTCAATCTGCTGCAGATCAATGGAATTTAAAGGTCAAGAATCCAATCAGTGAGCGCACTGTCCGACGATGTTTAAAGGAAGGAGATTTTAAGCTAATCAAAGCTAAGGACGTGCCGTACATAGGCAAACAAGCTTAAAAGGCTTGCCTTCGCAAAGGAACATCTGCACAAGCCAAAGGAGTTCTGGGGAAGCATTATATGGACAGATGAAAGCTCCTTTGAGTTATAACTCATCAAAAACCCAATTTTTTGTAAGATTGCTAAAGGTAGTAAGGCAAACAAATGGCCCGTTTGTCAAAAAGTGAGCCATGGTGTAGGCTCTGTCATGTTTTGGGGATGTGTTGCGTATAATGGCCTGGATGACTTAGTTCCTATCACCGGCTCGATGAACCAAGGTCAATGTTTTAGGACCCTAAATGATAATGCCTTTCCTTCTGGAGATAGGCTTATTGGGGAATCATTTTTCCTGCAACAGGATAATGCCCCATGCCACAAAGCTGGAATGATAACTAACTTTTTGAAGGATGTTGGTGTCACCACTTTGGACCACCTCAAAGTTCAGATTTAAATATTATATAAAACGTCTGGTCTCTTTTGAAACGCAAAAGAAGAGTTTTGTTAAATAAAACCAGAGAGGAGACAATTTCTGAGCTCACTTTCCTTTGGAAGGAGATAACTCCAGAGATTCTTCAAAATATATAAATATATCAAAGGAATAAATAAACAAGAATACTTTACTAAGCCATTTAAAAGTTAAACTCAAAAATTCAGGATTTTTAATTCGTCAAAATACTTATGTCGACCAGTGTACATACATTCATTTTTATATACAGTCGACTCTCGATAAATTGAATCTGAATTCAAATTATTAACGAAAGTTGTAATTATCGAGAGAAAATAAGAAACATTTCAAATTATCGAGAGCATGCACATTTTTTTAAAAATTATTGCATATTTATAATGTCGTCTAATTCTTTTTCGCAACTTTAAACCAATGCAACATAGAGTCAAGCTACATACGTCATGGATCACGGTCAAATGCAAACTGAATTACGTAGAGAAAAAATGTATCATTTGTCAACAAAAGTATACAGGTTAGAACAAGCAAGTTATTCCTCTGATTATCTGCTAACGTATATTAGTTAGTTCAAGTTATCGAAAAGTCGCCTTGTCTACTTCAATTTATAGCGTGTAGTGTGGGAAACGGCCAGCACAATCGCTTCAAATTAACGAGTGTAGATAAATACATAGGATTTGGTCAATTTACCGAGAGATTTTCAATGGACCAAAGAAAAACTTCAATTCAACGAGAGATTCATGTTATCGAGAGTTTTGTTTATCGAGAAATGACTGTAATAGATTTAAAACCATTAAATTAACGAGATTCATTTAATAACCAAATGAAACGCAAACCATACACAGTGCCAATGTTGCCGATCTCAATGAATTGGAGTTGAAGCGTTGATTGGTATTCATAATCGCTTATGTTCTTCATAATTTCATAATAATTACAATCAAAATAATTTTATGTGGTACGAATTCACCGGATCATCACGAGTTGTTTCTACACAAAACCACATTTAAAAAAGCAGCGTTTTACCTAGTAAGTAACACGACTGTTCTAGTACACGGGCGGGACACCTAGTATAGAATAAAAGAAAAAATTTCAATGCAAAATACAACTAAACTCGCATCGATAGCATCGATAATTATTATCCTTATTATAAATGTTGTGCCTATTCAGTTGAAGCGGAGTGTATTATATCTCGATTATTTATATACATTTGCTTTTTTTTATTTTCTTACCTCGGTATTCATACTTCTATAGCCATAATCATAATCATACATCCATCTAGTGCATGTTTCATTACTAACGGTTACATTGTAACCATCAACATCCTGCAATTTAGTACATGATGGGTTATCGAACTTTGAATATATTGCAGCAATTTCAGTAAAAGATTTATTTTCTAATTTCTCATGGTAGCACCTGAAAAGAAAGCGCAAACAAACCAAACAAATATGTTAGAAAAAGATCCATTTCTGGAAAAATAATGTATATTTACCAATGATTTGGAACGAAGCTTATAATTGTCTGTGTAAAATAGTGCATGGATATTATAACATTGATCAGTCCGAAAAGTACTAGAATCATAAATTGGTAGCGATTGAAATCGCCACATTTCTCCAAAATTTTATCGAAATCCATTCCTCCGACTTTTTATATCCTGCCGCAGAAATTTCTAAAATACACAAACATAGTTATTTTTTATTAGTTTAAGTTGATATATTTCTTATATTATAATTTAAATTTATTTAAAAATAGTTTTAGCTTTAAAGGTAGGAAAAAAATAAGAAAAAGGAGAGAAATATTTTTTCTTTAATGAAACAATAAAGGCGGAAATAAACTTATAAGTCTATAAATAAATTCGTTTACAGCTGTTAAGTAAATAATAAATCAGAAACACAGAAACATTAATTTAACTTATTTTAAAGGTGGGGGTGAAAAATCAGATTTCGGTATCAGTGGTAACCATATGGAGGTTCAACCGAAGAATCTATGATTACAAAGACATATACTCGTATGTATGTACATATGTAAAGGCTCCAGACGATTTATTATTAGCCTCCCCCATGCCAGACGCCTCCGAAAGGGAGTTACGAAAGTATCCTCCATTGACCAACCACAGTCAAATGGTGAAAGCTCAACTGTAGTATTTGTTATGGCATTACTGTTTTTTGAGGAGCAGATTCAATCACAAACTATACGAGCTGTACAGTTATACTAACCTAGACTTTGGTGGCCAAAGACAATAGTCGAAACGAAGTTTCAAAGAAAAGTGGCACAGCCAACGAGCTGGACTTCTGTTTTAAACAGTTCGGCTTGATCCTTGGGCAATTAATACTCAACAATTCCCAATTCTGTCTAAATTGGTCAAGAATTAAATAAATAACTCGGGTTAAAACTCACTTTCATAATGTTGACTCATTTTGATGAAGTCACTTTTGACATGTTCAGATGAAATGTTGATGTCTTCAGAAGACGCATTTTTAGAAGAGCCACTGCAGCCATTGCTAGGGCAAGGGTCGGCAAAATAGGAGACACCACCTCAACAAATTAATTATATGTCCGACTTGTTGGCGTTGATGTTGTCTCATCAACTGGAGCCTGGGGGTGACACCAGCGCACAGTGGTTTCCCCCATAGGCCAAAAGGTGAAATGCAAAAGTTAAAAGTGTCCAGATTTTTTGTAGCAGATAAACTATGGTCACACTCTCTAAAGTTGAGTGTTTTGTTGCAGTATTTTGTGATTTGTTTTTCTGGTATTTTTTCACAGCGATTTAATTAATTTTGTTGTTGTTTTGATACATATATTCTGCAGTTATAGTGATATTGGATAACAAGGTCTGTAGATAATTGTTAAATAATTTATCCTCATTATTGAGGTGCATAGTTATATTAAAACCGTTACTGAAGTGAGTGCTAAATTTGGGTCGTTTTTTTTTAAGTCAAAATTCGACAGGACATAAGTTTTGATTCGTGTACTTTCGCATTATATAACATTCATGACTACTTAGCTGATTTCTTCCCTTTTAAGCGCATATGTGTTTTGCGAAAATGTGCTTAGATTTACGAAATTGTACTATACATGGAACAACTAGCTTAAACCCCGCCCGCTTCGCCAGGCATTAAAAAAAACATATAAACTACATTTTTGTAATTCTGAAATTTTCCTATCACCTTTGTACCGTAATTATCTACATTTAAAAAAAAAACCAACTAAATTGGTTGAAAAGTACGGGCGGTAGTTGGAAACATACGCGTTTAGCCCCTTGTTTTTATATAATAGAATATTATCTTAGCTAACGCAAGATCTTCAGAAAAAAAAACTAAAAAATCTATGTTAAGCAAAGACGTTTTAGAACTTTAATTGTGAAAAATATAAATTCATTCCAAATTAATAAATTAAGTCATTTAATCAAAATTAACGTATCAATTTATCATTGTAAATTCAGTTTTGAATTATGACCGCTGATCTCATACATATGAAACCACTGTGCAGCGTTGTGCTGAAGTACTCAATTGGGTAATTCGGCTCAAGTATTTCTGCTTTAGCTCTGTGCTCCCAGCTCCACAAAGAAATGGCTCACATTTGGCGCATTTGGCTCATAACTTCATTCTGTAAAATAAAATATTAAAAAGCAATTAAATGTCATCAGGAAATAAGAATATTCAATCTTCAAATAACATTGAGACAAATAATCGCAATCACTTAAAGTATGAAGTAATTGTATCACTTATAAGTTTTAAACAGCCTTAAAAGGAATAAACAAGAACATGTGGGCATTTGAACGACCTTAAGATGAAATAAGGAGATGTTAGCCGTATTGTTTCTGTTCTTGATTATTTGTTTTTGTCTTTAATTATACGCTATTGTTTAATGTTATTTGTATTATGCTTCAATATTTTGTGATACTCTCTTTTTTTTTTTTTTTTGCCATACCCCCATTTGACTAATTTGGCTCAACCTGGTGTGAAATGGCTCACCTCCAACATTTCTCCGGAACAACGCTGGGTGACATGACACCCTATCGCTTTCAACTGGTGCGATGCCTGCAAACTGTACTTGCTGAGAAACTGGATATTTTTTTGACCACCTACTAGACAAGCAAATGGCTTCCTGGGTCCAAAGATATCTGTAGAAGCTGTGGAGATGAGGAATAAAGCGAATCGATCCAACTACTCTGCTACCGCCCCGCCCCTCAAGAACGAAGCCTCCGTATTTCAGGTCATAGATTCGTGACGGATATAGCAGAGCGCGAACATTTAAAGATATCGAACCTTATAAGATTCACCAAGAGCACAAACTCGTTTACAAGTTGGTAAAAAAGAGAATTAACATCAAACACCCGCCACACAACCTAACCTAACCTAACCCGACCACCTCTGAAAAATCAAATGAATCCGACGGCGGTTTTAGCGGTGGCTGGAGACCACCGCCAGTTGCTAGTGTTGATTCTTTTTGGAATCTTGAAAGTTTATATAGGTCCTTGCGGATGTTACTCTCCCAATCCCGAAGTTCTTTTCCTGTTCTTTGCTCTTAATGAATGAAAGAGAAAAATTAGCGATTGAATGAAACACATACCATGAGCCATGACACAGGGCGAGGCATTTAATTTTTATTTTTTTAATTTTCATTCAAGTGTCTCCATGCTATAAATATGCGAAGACATAACCAAGGACAGCAGAAAATCCGTTTCCATTTGGGAAATGCACTTTTTTTATTTGCTTCCCCTTGCGCTCATTTTCCCCTTGCTGCTGTTTTCGTTGCCAATATCGTTTACTTTACCGCCACCTCTCATTTTCAATATACAGTTCTGTGTAAAAAATTAAGACCAGTAGGATTATTTTATAAAATATTGACACACAACTTTAACATGTTTTTGATTCTTTTTCACATTTAAAAATGTAATAAGATTGTAGGCTTATATTGGGCTCCATTAATTTAAAGACTGTTTTCAACTTAGTACAAAACCTTTATTTGAAAAAAAAATAAGAACAAAAGTGAACAATTATCCTACTGGTCTTAATTTTGTACACAGGACTGTGAAATACAGAACACACAAATACGGAACAAACACTTTCTACTTTCTCACCTTTTTTTTAATTCTCACTTTTAAATTAATTTCAACCCACATTTGTCATTTTATGTGAAATTTGACAATACGTAACGTTTAAAATCGGTTTAAAAACGGGTTGAATAAATCTTCAACCCACCGGGTTTAATAAACGTTTTTGTGTGAATATTATGAACATACATTTAAATTTTCTGGTTTAAAAAATGCGGGTCAGATGATTGGGTTTAAAATTCACTTTGACCTGTTTTAGACCCGGAGTGAGTAATATGGCCGTAAATAAATATTTTAGAAAGATAAGTTCTGACCCGCAAGTTGCGGAGGGCACCGCGACCTAAAATATCTATTGTACCACAGAGCCAGTTTAGGGAACCTGGAGAGGCTCAATTCGTTTGATGAAGCTGAGGATCTCACTGGTGGAGACTGTACGGAGTTCGGTGGGAGTAAGGATTTCTCTGTGGAAATGTTGTCTCCGGAGGGCACGAGCTGCCATGCAGTCACAAAGAATATGTTCCAAAGTTTCGTCGTCTTCCATACAAAGACGACATTCAGTTTCCTGAATAAGACCTATTTTGTTTAGGTGATATCGATGCCCTGCAAGAAATCCCACTCATCTCTTGATATCATTTCTACTGAAGAGTAGGTTGTTTCTGGATTTATTTTGGAAGGGTAAAATGGCTCTTTTAGCCTGACGAAGACCCTGGGTGTTTTCCCAATAGGAGATACACTTGTTGTTTTCCCAACTTTTGATTTTTAAGTTAATAGCTAAATTTGGAATGTTGCAAAGCGGCTCAGGGCCGATTAAGGATTCAGCCGAACCTTTCCTACCCAGTTCGTCAGGTTTTTCAATACTCGCATGTCCGAGGACCCACCAAAGTTTGACTTTGTTTCTGTGGGAGAGGTCTTGGAGAGTATTGAAGTAGTTCAGGACTGATTTGGAGTCAATCAGGTTTGAGCCTAGTGCTTTTATGGCTGCTTGACTATCTGTGAGTATATGGGTGAGGACACCTTTTATTCCCGATTTGAGAATTACGTTGGCGCACACTTGAATGACATGAATTTCCGCTTGAAATACACTGGGAATTCGTCCCATTGGTATTGATATTCTAGTGTTCGGTCTAAGAATACCAGCACCCACCCCGGTGCCCATCTTTGATCCATCCGTATACCACTTGTTACCTTTAAGGTCTGAAGTAGGATTTTTATAGGTCCATGCTTCACGACTTGGGATCACTGTATCGAACCTCCTGCCGAAGCATAAAGTTTTTGGAAAGCGGTCATTTACCGCGCAGATCATGTCAAGTTCTGGGATTTCGGAGAGAAGATTCACCTGATCTGTGTGATTTATGTGGTTTATCTTCTTCGTTTGTAGTAGTCTGACAGTGCTGCTAATTGCCAACCTTTTTATGAGAAGGTGGAGTGGCGTTAGGCCAATGAGCTGTTCTATAGCGCCTATAGTGCAGAGGCAAGCCAGTCTTTGTAGCTTTTGAAGCTTGGAAATGGTGGATTTTTCTTTAGTCTTGTTCCACCATACTACTGATGAGTAAGTGAAGATAGGTCGTATCATCATTGTATATAACCAATGTGTGACCTTTGGAGTTATTCCCCAGGTTTTACCGTACAAACGACGACAGGCCTACATGGCTTTTGTTGCTTTGGTAATCTTGTTTTTAACATGCGAGTTCCAATATAGTGTTTTATCAAGAACCATACCTAGATATTTTACTTCATTGGAGAACTGAATTGTGATGTTGTTAGAAAGAGTAGTTAGTACAATAGGTTATAATTTGGAGGCTTCAACTCTGTGAAGAGATAGTATGGTGAGGAGTAAACATTAATTTTCTGAAATACGGTCCGAGGTACACGGCCTACCCCTATTTATGAGTAAATTTTCTACATTAAATAAATTAATATTACTTTTTTTACATTAAGTTAAATTAAATAAAATAGATATTAGGTACATCCTTCGCCAACATTAAATAGCTTGCAAACTATATAACTACGGAGCCCTATCACGTGCGTGCTCGATACGCCCTTGGCCTTTTTTTGACACACATTTTCAGTAACTTTTGGTTTCAGAAAATCATCTAGATTGTATGTGGGGTCTCTCAATCAATCAATTAGCAATTAAAAATAAGGGGTGCATAAAACATTTCCGACAGGAGGGGGGACTGTTTTTTTTTTTTTTAATTCTTTTAAAACGATCAATTGTCATACTTATGCCCAGCAGAAGTGATTAGTGTAATTGCACTGTAAATTCATTAGAAATTGGATAAATTAGATCAAGGGAAATTTTTAGGAAAACAAACAAAAAGAACAAAAAACAATAAATTCAAACAAGAACGCGTCTCCAGCAAATTAATATTCATTCTCGTTACAAAGAAGAGCGAAGCAACCAATCTAAAGAATGGAAAGAAATCAAGAGTCAACCGCTTATAAGCGGTCTAGACAATCATCCTATGGAAAATTTTATGTAAACACATTTTCATTAAACATACATACATAAGAGTATGTAGATTCTTCTCCATTTATTGCACACACTCATACATACAATGTACGTATGTTGGCAAAGTACAATCTCGATTATTGAGTAACAAAATCACATTTGAGACAGGCGACAAAAGATCGTTTTTTGTTTGGATACAAAAAATAATAATCAATTTAACAAATCACTTTTAATTTGTGTTGCTTGATATTTAAAGACAACGGTCGACACATGGCAGATCCCTATTAAGTGGGTGTCGAGATAATTCAATCAGAGCAGCCAAAAAATGTTGTCATGGCTTATAAATACGAAACTAACGCACTAAGGCATTAATTATGGTTTGGACCGTTAAAGGCAACTAGATCTTTATACCAGCGTTGTGCTGAAGTATTTAATTAAAATTGGGTAATTTGGCTCAGGTATTTCTGCTTTGGCTCGGTGCTCAGAGCCACAGAAAAATGGCTCACATTTGGCTCATTTGGCTCAAATCTTGATTCTCTTAAAAAAAAAAAATAGTAAAGAACAATAAAATCGTAATCAGGAAATAAGAAACGCAGTTGTACGGTACACGTACATCTCACAAGATGGATAGAAGATATTTCTTGGCTTTTTCAACATTATATGGTATTCACACCAGAGCAAAAAAGCGAATTTCGTTGTGAATTTCCAAATTCGGCTCGAAATTACATAATTTCCCATACGAATTGACACATGGAACAAACCTGTAAAATTCAAGTACAAGTACAATTACCTTGTACTTTTTTTTTTATAAGTACAAGTACAATTCCTTGGTACTTGTACTTAAAAATTTCAAATACCAGTACCGGGACTTGTACTTGTACTTGCAATTCCTTCAAAGTACTTGAAAATATGATCTTAAGTACTTAATTACTTAAAAATTGTACTTAAGCCTTTTTCAATTCCTTTCAATTCCTTTTAAGTACTTTTAATTACTTTCAATTCCTCAATTCCTTTTTAAGTACTTTAATTCCTTTTGTACATTACATATATAATTTCAGTTTAAGCATTCCCTCTCTATAACTATTATTATAAAATTATACATTTTATAGGTATATTGACGATAACAGTTACACAGAGGGCTAGAAGCAGGGATTACCAATCGATTTTTTTAACTAGCTAACGAAAAAAGAAAACTTCATTATATCCGATAATGATTTCGTTCATAAATAAAATGAAGAAGAAGAAATTTATTAAGTAAACTAAGAATATTTTGTTTTTGTTATGTTTTTTTGATATGTTAAATGTATATACAAACATTTATATTTATTGTTTTTTGGAAATAAAATCGAATTTTGTTAAAAATTTTATTGTGTATGAGTTTTAAATTGGAAAATAAAGTCGACAATGTAAATGATATTTTTATTTTTTTTTTTTTGGAAATAAAGTCGAACACAAAAATTTGTGGAATTCGACATTATTTCCAATCTGAAATGGCATTAAAGTCGATTCGACCTTATTTCCTTCGACTTTGTTTCACGGCACCCTTCAAACAATGTTGGACTTGCTTCTGTTGGACATTTACGGAAGGGATATAACAGCGAAAACGACGACGATTTCTAACTTAATAGAATACTTTCAATTACGGTATTTTTGCACATATTTTCAGCAATAACCTTTCTCCCATATTATAAAAAAAGATTTTGGTAATCCCTGCTTCCAGCCCTCTGTGTAACTGCTATCGTCAATATAATTCATATTATTCTATGCATTTTAGAATTTTCACAATATTTACCTATAAAATGTATAATTTTATGATAATAGTTATAGAGAGGGAATGCTTAAACTGAAATTATATATGTAATGTACAAAAGGAATTAAAGTACTTAAAAGGAATTAAAAGGAATTAAAGTACTTAAAAAGGAATTGAGGAATTGAAAGTAATTAAAAGTACTTAAAAGGAATTGAAAGGAATTGAAAAAGACTTAAGTACAATTTTTAAGTAATTAAGTACTTAAGATCATATTTTCAAGTACTTTGAAGGAATTGCAAGTACAAGTACAAGTCCCGGTACTGGTATTTGAAATTTTTAAGTACAAGTACCAAGGAATTATACTCGTACTTAAAAAAAATAAGTACAAGGTAATTGTACTTAAGTTGTACTTAAGTCCCAAAATACTTCATTACTTTACAGGTCTGCATGGAAATAATATAATTTCAACCTAATTTAGTTGAAATTCGTTCCAAATTATGTTTAAATAAAATCGAACAAACTTAATTTGAATGAAGTTGAATGATTCTGAATGAAAATGACAGAACAATTTGATAAGGGGATATAACAAATATCCATTGCGCAAAGATTAAACAGCGGATTCTTATTGATATCGGTGATCTAAGCACAAACTAAAAATTATTCAGTAAATATCGCTAATTTAGGAGATATTTTGTGTTTAGTGGTTATTTCCGAAAATAAACTATGTGGTTGAGATTACAATTGCCAATTGCTAAGAGGCACTTCCAGCACATTTTAACCCATTAATGACGAGAGTCCAAAATGTTCGATACAAGCCTGAAATTTTAAGGCGCGGCTTGTATTGTGTGCAGAAACCTAGATAGATAGTCCAGCGCACTTACCACTACACCACGGTGCATTTTATTTCAGTATTATTTTTATTTATTTCATAAATTTAAAGATATGTAATGATTTTTCTGGAAGCAAGCTACACATAAGCCTACCTCGCACTTAGAACACATTGTAGTACAGTGTGATCTGCATAGCGAACCTGCACATCGTCATCTTTTTTTATTGGGGATCTTAATAATCAAATGTTCCACTCGATCGTAGCGAGCATTAGCATTTTCGGTTTCCATTTTATATCTACGAAAACCATCAAGAGGTTTCGGGTCACCAAGAGTCCGCCAATAAAACCGTGCTATCGAATGCTTGAACTGAGGTCCGGGTAAATTGGAGCCAGCTTTTTTGTGGAGTAACCAAGCGTTTTGATTGAAACATCTATCAGTCAAAGCCAAGTTAAAATGGACGACCACCATTTCTTCCCTCTAACACCTATTCATTAGTTGTTTACATTTCGGTCCATACGGTTCGTGCCACCTATGTTTGCATTATACCATGCAATTGCATAGGGTCGTGGAAGATCCATAGCTTATGCTCTTTCCGGAAATATGTGGACACTTTTGTAACTGGATTTTTTCCAAAAAGTATAGACGCAACACTCACAATGGAACTGTCAACCCATTTCAGCAGAATTACAATTCAATTTTACCACGATTTGCATTCTTCAATTCCTTTTAATTTCTTAAATGACAAGAAGCCGGAATGCAATTTTCCCGGATGGTTCCGGTTCCGTTGTAACCTCTTTGTTTTATCCTACCAAGACGAATAATACAAAAAGTAATCAGATACAAAGCCTGCTGCATACGGACTAATGTTGAATAAATGTATTTTCCGTCACAAATTATGTTATGTTATATGCGGACTAACGTACCATATATGTAACAGCATCCAAATACCTGAGCGATCAGGCAAACGGATTTCCAAAAAATATTTTTGTTTCAGGTATTTGCTTCTATACATATGATACAATAACACAACATTCATATTTTTTCTTACAATATACAGTATGTTCACTAAAATAATTAACAAACAAATGCCTACCTTCCGCTCATCCCCATTTTGCTATCAACTCAAATTCAAATATGTAAAAAATCTTCTATTGTCAAAAAAATCACAACCAAAATGCAGTATTTTTGTGTTATTCTCTTTAGAATCCTTTACACTTTACATTGCATAAACTTTATACTCAGAAGTCGATGAAAACAAATAGTAATTGTTTTAAACAAATAAGATGACCCAGTGTTACATTTATGAAACGTTAGGCTAAAATGGGTTCAAGTGAAAAAACCAAATCAAAAGTGGAATAACATCCAAAACACAAATATCTCTTGGGCTGGTTTAATAAATATGGGATGCTATCCTATGGCCCAGAAGAACTTTTATTCTTATGTAGTAATCAAGACTGAGAATTCTAGAATTAAAAATTTTAGTTGTTGAGCAGATTTTAACCAACGTTTATTCTTGTGACAAAACATAAAATTGTTGTGATTACAACTTTTTTTTCTGAGTGTAGTCGACTTTGTCTACCCAACTGTTTAACAATAACATCCAGATATAATTATTATACACCTATACCTAATTAGGCTGCGGTTCCGGTGCCAGCGAATGTAAGCGAATATCACTCGCGCGAATTCGCAAAGTTCACTAAAATCATTCAAAAGTACCTACGCATTTCCTATGTTGTGGTTCCAGTGCACAAAATTTACTCGCGCGAACTTAGCGAATCTAAGCGAGTAAAATATTCGATAGTTTCATTTCTATTTTACTCGCGCGAGCAAATCGAATTCAAGATATGTTTTTGAGTAGGATTTGTGCTTTACTGCTTAGTTGTGTACTGATTTTTATGCAAAAATGGATTCGGAAACATTAATCTATGAAGTCAGAAATATATATTATAGTGCTTTCCGTATTAATTTTTGAAACAATTTTTTGTTTTAATAAATTCGCCATCATCCGCATCAATTAAGTTCGGCTCTTCACTTGAATCTTCACTTATATAGTGTCAATAACAGTTGAATCCGTTCCTGATCTTTTTCAAATGACATTATCAAGTTACCTATACAAAATCACCCAGTAAAAAAAAATTACACAACTGGGTAGGTGGGGTGTTGACAGCACCCTTGCAGCTTAAAGAGTCTGTCACGGCTTACTTGTGCAACCAAACTTTTATAAAACCATCTGAATCTATATAATAGAAAACAACAGGAAGGTACTGTATCGACAACGGGTGTTGTCAGTCGCAAAGTATAATATTTTTGAAAACTAAGGGCTTGAGGTGTGGTCAGCACCCCACCTACCCAGTTAAAGGTTAAAACCTGAGATATGTATACTGCAATAGAAGTGTATTTTTGTAATAAATAGTATGTTATATGCGTTTTGGTCCTAGTTTTGTTTGTACCCTTTTTTGGATCCCATTTTTCAAGCCCGATAACTAGTATCTTCGAAATATTTCTGCCAACCCCTTATCAAACTGAAATTAATTCTTAATTTCGTCGTATGTATGTATGTCTCTTTGATAATTTTTCCGTACATTATGTACATACCAAGGTATATAGTACATTACATACAAGTGATCGAATTTCCGAAAAATACTACAAAAGTATCAGTTGAAAATAAACCGATTTACACATGTACATGTTTATCTAAACATTTATATTACGTACACATTAATGTATTTTATGTTTGTGAATGTATCAGATTGCAAAACTCTCGAAAATACACTCCGCCAATTCGATAAAAATTAAAATGTGGATCGATACCGAAAGTGCAAACCGATTTTAACAATTCAAATGGCATCTAGACCAATAATATTGTTTAATATTAATTTGGTATTCAAAACTTCATTCAGTCGATTCCAGGAATATCTTCATTGAAGCGAATATAAGATTTCGATTGAGTGCCTTTTTCATTCGACATTATGTAATTCGATGATTTGGTAGCCACTCAAGCCGCACAGCTGGTTTTTGGATTCGAAAGCGAGCGATGTCGTTCAGAATAGAATGGTTGCATGGTTATCAAAAATTTGAGAAGCCCATGCTACTTAGAGTCGGTAATGGGGATGTGATCAAGGCTCTAGATAAAAGAGTTGTGGAAATCGAAGCTTTTAATGATAGATTTTAAAGGAATATGATCTCTTTGTTCCAGATATGAAACTCAATCTTTTTTTAAGTAACTTCATACTCGAAAAGGGGTTTCATATGACCGCAAATTCAAACACGTGTCAAATTCTGAAGGCCCGCGAATTAAATAAGCTATTTAAGTTGCTTTTCCATGTGATTCATTTAATGCCAAGTGGCTTTGCAAACATGGTTCTCCCAATAGAAACATGGCATCAGCGAATGTATCAGCAAAACTTAGACCAGATCAAGAGCGTGTTATCGAAGCATGGAATCAAGTACCTTGAACGAGATGACTTCTTTTGTGAGGCATGTATACAGGGGGATGCACCATTTAGCTGTAGTAAAAACAGAGCTACAGTTGCAGGTGAGCTAGTCCACACTAACCTCTGTGAACTCATGCAAGAAACGTCTTATGGAGGTGCTAGATATATGTTGCTATTTCGGGATGATTACTCTAATCTCTAACTACCGACGCGCTTACTGGTTCTGCGCTCACAGGTTTCTGAATTAATAGAGAATTTTCTCGAACAAGCAGTTGTTGATACGGGGCTTCAGGTTAATAGATTGGAATTTGCGCTCAGATAATAGATTGGAATTCATAACCAGGGATGTGTAGCACATTTTGCGAACAAGAGGAGTTCCCATCAGAGAAGCACGCCGTATACACCGAAGCATAATGGAAGATTGATAATTGAATCAGCTAGTCAAGTTAATGGTTTACCATGGCCATTTCAGCATCATGTGAAGGTTTTGCCTATGCAGCTAACTCAGTTGAATCAAGACTGCGCCTTTTCAATCGAATCACCAATTATAAAATCAAAATTGGTTGGGCACTGCCGCGCATCTCTAAAGGAGATATAGAGCAGATGCATGCTCACTCTGTGCTGGGTTCCTGGTCATAGTGATATACCACGTAACTGTGAAGCTGACGAACTAGCCAGAAAAGGTACAAAACTGGGAAGTTTTATCAGGGAAAACAAAAAATCTTTACGCAAGCCCTGCAACAGGCTAATGAAAGTGAAAGATGGCGTAATTTTGACACGTGTAGCTGCGCCAGACAAACCTGGCCACAGCTAAACCAACGTAAAACTCGCAGCCTGCTTAAAACTAGCAGAGCACATATAAGCATACTGGTTGGGGTATTGACGGGTCATTGCACAATAGACAGACATGCCATCAGGCTGGGAATCCTCGCCAATGACTTCTGTCTCAGCTGCATGGATGAGGTGGAGGAGGAATCCCCCTATCACCTGTTATGCAGTTTCTCCTTATTAATAAAAAAAAAAAAAAAACTGGGACAATACTTCTTCATAGACCCTCCTCAACGGATATCAATAATATAAGGAAACTCATCCAACTTTCAAAATGGTTTCAAGAGTATCGATAAGAATCGGCTCGTGTGGCAACACAATGGACCTACTTTGGTCTAAGTAAATCCTACCAAATATGGGGATATCCACCCAACCTAACCTTAGCTAAGACGGCCTTTTTGCATGGAAATTTATATGAGGATACATATCCACAACTTTCAACCAAGAGGAAAAGAAGATGGAAGTGACAAGGTGTACAAGTTGAAGAAAAGCCTTTACGGCTGGAATGCACGATTTTCTGATTTCCTGAAGAAATTTTGTTTTAAAATCATTTTGGCCCTGTTCATTGACGATGGCCTTGTTGCTGCGGAAGATGGTGGAGCTCTAGAGGTGAGGTACTCATATCCTATTTGCATAAAGACTTTGAAGTGAAGGTTTCCATTGAAAATTATTACATCGAGATGGAAATCAACACACTTGCAGATGGAAGCATGCATCTTTAGCAATCTGTGTATGTCAAGAAAGTTCTTGAGAAATTTCAGTTTTCAGAATTCTAAGTCTGTTGCTACCAGCGTTGCCGTTTGGGACGCTTTTTCGGTGATGGGACGGGACTTTTTTGTCTCTGTTATTTTTCCCCCAATATTGATTTTATTTTAAGTTCAGCAATAAAATACAGTTATTCGAAAAATTGCATTTTTTCATACAAATATAAGCGGGACCACTTTTTTTTGGTTCTGGACCCCTTTTTTGGACGCTTTTAGAATTTTGTTCGCGGCAACGCTGGTTGCTACCTCAGCTGAAAATGCGAAGATGTCAATTTCATGTAATGATGCAAGCGGTTCAACATTTCCATACCTAAAGCAGTAGGGTGTTTTAATGTACATATTTGGCAATAGCGACCTGACATTGCGTTCGCTGTTAATTTTGTCAGCCATTACCTGGAAAATCTGAGCAGTGCAACGTGGTTACAGTAAAGCAATTTTTTTAATATTTGCAAGGAACCCTCGATAATGTACTACTGTATAGAAAAACTCAAACTCAAACTGTGGTGGCCGTGGCCGTGGTGGTTAGGGCGTTGGTCTGCTCTTTCACGGTCGCTACCTCTTTCGAATGTCTGACAAGCAATCAAAGAGTATCATTTGTCATGAGAATCTTCTCAGCTCGCCGTTCGGAGCCGGCAAAAAACTGTAGGTCCCTCCCATTCGTGGAAAAAATAAAACGCACACACAAATGGTTGCGAGAAGCTAGGCTTAGTTCTGTATAGGACTGCTGACGCCGGATATTTACTTTTTATTTTTAGTATAGAAAAACTAGTCCCATTCTTGAATGCTTTACAGACGCAGACTTCGCCGGTGACGTTGAAAGAGCTATTTAAAGCAGCTGGAGATGACTTGGTAGTGAGCATACACCAACTCATCTTTAAGATTTGGTCAGATGAAAGTATGCCGAATAAATGGAATATCAGCATCGTCTGCCCAGTTCAGAAGAAAGGAGACCCCTTCAACTGTCCCAATTACAGAGGCATCAGTCTCCACAACATCGCCTACAAAATCCTATCTGACATATTGTGTGAACGCCTGAAGCCTTTTGTCAACCACCTGATTGGCCCCTATCAGTGCGGTTTCAGGCCATAGACCAAATTTTCAAACTTAGGCAGATCCTGGAAAAAGTTCCAACAAGTCCAAATCGATACCCACCGCCTGTTCATCGATTTCAAGGCCGCCTATGACAGCATATGGAGGGATGAACTGTATAGAGCCATGTCTAGTTTTGACGTCTGTGCAGGATGACGATGGAGAAAGCTTCAAGGTCGGTACTGACCTCATCGAGACGTTCAATGTCAAAAAAGGATTCAGACAAGTTGAAGCGCTGTCATACGACTACTTCAACAACATACTTGAAAGAATTGTTCGAAACTCACAAGCCAACGCAAAAGGAACGATCTTTCAATCGGAAAGGAACTAAAGGAACTACTTGCATACGCCGACAATATTGACATCATTGGTAGAACACAACGAGCTGTCACCTGTGCGTTCTGGAGTATAGAAATGGAAGTGGCTAAAATGGGTTTAGCGCTAAACGAGGGCAAAACAAAGTACATATATGCTGTCAACAAAAAGGGACACCCAACATCGACGAATTGGACAAAACATAACAATAGACAGCTACAACTTCGAGGTAGTAAAGGACTTTGTCTACCTCGGCTCTGCCACAACATCAAAAAATGGCTTCTCGTCGGAAATAAAATCAGCTGTTTCTTTGGGCTAAGAAGGCAATTGAGTTGTAAAGCCTTTTCCCGATCGACTAAGGAGACTCTATATAAGACCCTTTTCATCCCAGTCCTGCTATACGGAGCTGAAGAATGGATTTTATCGAAAGCGGATGAAGATATCCTTGGTCGCTTCGACGGAGAAATCCTTCGTAGGATATTCGGTCCCGTTTTCGTTCACGGGTTTTTTGAGGAGAAGATTCTATTACTTATAACTTATTGTATATTAACTCACCCAGTAGCTTTCTGTTTCGCTAACGGTAATGTCTTGAAAATATGTAGCAAAGGATCGAGAAGAGTGTAATTCTATATTAATCGTGATTCATTTCAGCATCAAAATCACCAAGTTAGAAACTGGCTTTAAAGACAACTCTAGAGCTTTAAACAATACACTATACAACAATCGTTCTACAGTAAAATTGATTTATACAAAAAAAAAAAAATTTATTAAACTCGTTATTGGGAACCTTCCTTCGTGGCTTATCGATTCGTGTTAAACAGAATCAAATGACCATGTTTTCCAAATATATTATATATTTTCAATCGTGAGATTGGACAATTTTTTGGTATTTCCATGAAATTAAAGCTGTTAGCACCTCATACTGATCGCATTGATACGCGCGCATAGTTTTCTGAACCTAGATGCTAACTTTTCAGATGTGAATTGTCACATTATTGTGACAAATGTGTACGTACGTATATACATACGTAATGTATATGCGACATTAGCATTAAATAAATCTTAGCAAAAAGAAAAAAACCTCCAACATTGGCAAATTTGCTTTGTTGCTCAATCCGCACATCATCAGCGAAACTTCGACAAGATAATTCCCAATATATTCAAAGGTTAATAACAATGATAAACACTTACATTCGAAACAAATTTATTTGACCAGCAATTGATTGGAAATCTCTTAAGATTCACACCGATTTACGATTAACATCTGTTGGAACTAGCACAGGTTCCACAATGGTGTGAGATACCGTGAATTTCAACGGCATCCGAATGTTTAACATACATGGATACACGAGTTGTACATTGTATGTTAAACAGTCCATCACGACTTAGCCAGGGATATTTTCTTTTATTAAATTTCTATATCAAATAACAAATTTAATTAAATTAATCTACAATAACCTAAAAAAATGTATAACACAAAGAGCGATGAATTTTATGCAAATTCATTGTTTCTGTGTTTTTCTAACCGCAAAACATGAATTAATTTCTTAACGAAATCAATTATGTAAATCTCGCAGCACACTTATGTATATTCTATCGCGTATTACACCATGTAACAGAAGCAAACATTTAACCAACTCACGTCATTAGGTGCGAGTTTGTGTATGCAAAGTTGTTATTTACATATTTAGATTTTTAAGTACATGAACACGAGATATTTTCAAACTGTCACAAAAAAAAATAAAAATGATTTCCCACTTTGTCACTTCATTCTCAATTAAACAACAAGAAGTTGCTGCTGCATTTGAAGACATACAAATGCCAGATTCACTTAATAATTATTAAATGACAATTAAAATTAAAAAAAAAACAAAAAGCTGCGCAGATCAATTTATGCTCGCCAAACATAAACAGAATTAATTTTTTAACAGTTACTATACAAATATTATTATTAAAGGGATCATTAATTTAATGTTTTTGTTCTTTGTCGAAACATCTTTTTGTTTCATACATACATTCGCAGAATTAATTATTTTTAGATTTAGCAACACTACACAGAGATCACTAAAAAGTTCACAAAGAAATGTTTTTTTTTTTTTGTTTTTTTAGAAAACAAAAGAAAAAGAAAATGCATAACGTTTTAGAAAACAAAAAAAAAAATACTCACAAATTTCTATGCACAAATATGTTATAAACAAAATCAAATGTCACGCAAATTTTTTTTTATAAACAAATGAAGAGTATATCCGTTCGAGAACCGATAAGATCACATACTGAATTGAATTTGTGTACACGATAGCGGTGGAGACTTCTGTTGGCCCTAACTTTGAATTTCTTGCCAATCGCCAATGTAGACTGTCAGAATGTGTACGTCTCCCGAAGGCGGAAATATTTACGCAAATAAGTCTATGTGTTGGTCATTGCTCAAAGATTTATATCGATCAATTGATTAAAAGATGTGTGTTATCGTTAGGGAAGAGAAACGTTGCCACGAGTCTGCCCCCCCTTTACTGTATATTTTTTTTTTATTTTTTTTTTTTATAAATGTAAACGTTGTGTGTTAAAACATTAAAATACGAGTATTATCGGTAATTTTTGATTTTTTTTTTTTTTGCAATCATTTTGACCTGGCCTTGACCTTTGGCGGCGGCCATTTCATACAAGGTTAGATTAAAATGTATTTTTACTACCGCAACAAGTATTAGAGTTCATAGGCTTTTGATTACAAAAAAAAACCGAATATACAAATCTAGAGCGCAAACGTTTTGTGTTCTTCTGAGAAAAGTTTGGAAAATTGCCAGCTGATGCTTAACAATAATGAGAATCAAATCAAGACAACAAAGAGCGTTGACTTTTTTTCAAGTTGATTCCTATTTAAGGAAGAAATGTTTTTCTGAATTCGTGTTAACGAAAAACTGTGTGGGAATGTTTTTTAAGTGAAATTTGAAATACTAGTACATTGGTTGCGAAACTATGTACATTACATACATAATTTATTTATTTTTAAATTAAATCGTCTAAAGCGTTCAGTTTTTAAATTAGAGGCAGCGACAGACTCAGGCGGGGTTGACACTATTTGAAGTGTTCCATGTGAATGTAATCAAGGTCACATGGCTATAGTGTAGACGTTTATTCTGTGTACACCTAAACATTTGGCATACTTAACCCTTTTGGTGCCCGAATTAATTTGGGCGGTGTTAACATTGCTTTGAGGACATTAAGTTGTTGGTCGAGCCTTATATACATATGAACTGGTATCAAATTCAAGGTGCTGTGTTTCCTGGTTTGACCGCTAGGGGGTGTTGACTCTAATCAATAATTATGTTACTAAGCTCAAACTAAACGTTTTTTTTTTACTTTTGTTTTCTCATCTTATTTATTGAAAATAAAATTCACTTGTTATTAGAAATTTACTTTGTTTTGAGTCTTTTTATTAACTTTTTGTACAATCACTTCTTGCAATTTTTTTTTATACCTTAATTTGTAGTTACAACAAAAAACAGCTAGAATCTGATCACTCGCAATGCTAATGTTATGAAATTCACTTATAGTACTCACAATATCCCAACCTGGCATGATGGCCTTGTGTTTAAGCTCATAAATCTAAGATGTCCTAACTGGCTTACCAAAGTGATTTATAGCTTTCTAACAAGCCGAACTGCATCAATTTAAATTGGATCCGAAAGATCGGACTTTTTCTCTGTGTCCTCTGGTGTTCCACAAGGATCAATCCTTGGGCCATCCTTATTTGATATATACCTCCAGGACTTCCCTCTGTCCGATCCCATTGCAGAGGAGCCTGGATCTATTCACTATGCAGATGATACCACTATACTAGTTAGTGATTCACGACCAAGTCTGGCACTGAATAAAATCAAGCAAACACTCCCACAATGCTCCCACATGCGGTCTAACGTGTTTTAGAAATTCTAGCGGTAAAGGACACTACCTCGCGGTCAAAGAAAGTAAATCTCTTTCTTTGAAAATAAATGATAGCCCAGTAGCATCACGTTGTGAACCCAAGTATTTGGGTCTAACTTTTCATAACAGATTCCTTTTTAATAAGCATGCTAGAAATGTTCTGAACAGAGCAAAAATGGTATCAGCGACATTATACGAGCCCAAATGCAAAATAGTTGGTCTACCAAGCAAATAATTTACAATGTGCTGTATTCTTGGTAATTTTGAAACAAATAACGAATTTTTTGTTGATTAATATAAAGATTTATTCAATTGAAATAATACAAGTAAAAAATAAAGAAGTAATATAAATTAATTCATGAGAAGGAGTGATCTAAGGAACGGAAATCGTGTTTTCAGAACGTTTTTGAATGCAAAATAGTTGGTCTATCCGTCAAAATTTTAGTTTTACCAATGAGTTATGCCACCTTTGTTGTTGATTACTACTGCTATTCGTCGTGGCATAGTATCTACTAAATTTTGACAATCTTCAGCAGTAAGGGATTGCCAAATATAAGTAATTTTTTTTTAATCCTGAAGAGTCCTGGCTGGTTCTTTTCACAGTTTCTGCTTCATTTTGTGCCAAACAGTCTCGATAGGTGAAAGGTCAGGGCTGCTGGAAGATCATTCCATTAAAGGAATGGCTTCAGGGGATAACCATCCCATCGTGGACCTAGCTGTATGACAAGAAGCGCCATCTTGCTGAAAAACATAGTTTCCTTCACTTGATTGAAGTCGTGGTATTGATGAAAGAAGTTCCTCTTGCAGAATATCTTGGTAGTTCGCAGCATTAACCGAACCGACAGTTCGCTTCAAGCAATCTTTATGAAATGCTTCTTTCGAAGTACGAATGACACATTTGTGTTCATCGCCAACGCAAACCTCAAACCAGGACACTCACTCCAAATAACGGTCCGCCATTGACTAAATGTCCAGTTCTTGCGTTGATTCGCCCACTCAACCCGTATTTTCTTATGTTAGGCGTCAGAAGTGGCTTTTCCTTCGCATGAGTTTTGCATGCAAGAAGTTATTTTGGAAATTATGAAACTAAATTTTTTTAAGACAAACCTTATAAAAATTGTATCCCATTGTGCGTCCCGTTTTTTTTACCCGTTTTCACATTTCCCGAATTTTTATATTTCGTAATTATGTTTTGTACTGATGATCGTGGCAAATTAAAATGTTTGTCAATTTTGTAGCTAGATAACCCCGTTTGGAAAGCCTTAGTAATCGATTCTCTCAGATCTCGCGATAATGCAACGCCACGCGCCATGGTTGACCATAAACGGTAACCAACTTGCATAAACAAAATGTTAATGCAAGAATAAAAATAATGGTTTACCAGATCACTATTAAAATAGTACTAGACCAACTATTTTGCATCCACAAGAGAGTAGACCAACTATTATGCTCTTATTCTATTTCAGTAAAACTGTCAATACTATTGTATGTTCTGTTTTGTTTTTTTCGTTTGCTTCCAATTTTACTTGAAAAATACTTAATTACTGTTTTTATATCTACGAAGTACGAACCATTTCATTTTGGCATGAAAAATAGTTTCGGTCAATAGCTAGGTAGACCAACTATTTTGCATTTGGGTCGTATTATTTAACGCTAAGTAAGTATCGGGAAAAACTAAGATACTTATGTATAAGACACTAATAAGGCCCATACTCACGTGCGGATTTTCCATCTGGTTTACGATATCACCTTCTGTTGCCAAGGAAATGGAAACTTTCGTGAGAAATCTCTAGAGATTTTGCTGCGGAAAATTAAGAAACCCAGAAAAGAAATACTTTTCTAACAAAGTCATATATGAAGCAACGAAAATAACACCCTTAATGATTTACCAAATCGAACTCCTCTCAAAAAAGATGGAACGAATCAGTTCACACCCCAACCCACTTGTTAGATCTTAAACCGATCCTAATATTGCCCAAAGTCTAAATGATAACTATTACCTATCTCCATTAAATCTTATAAAGAAGATTTCTATGCCTCTATTGAGACCAAATGCAAGCAGGGCACTCTGCGTACCATTTTACGAAAAAAAATGTACACTTAACCTAAGGGGATGATATTGATTTAAAAAAAAAATGTACATAAACCTTTGTTTAAAAGCATAAAGTTTAAAATACTCTTTGGATAGTATAAGAGATTTATACTCATCTCTAGGAATTTTTTATAACTTACGCTCCCAATGTTTGTATTTTTCGTACTTTATACTTTGATAGTAATCCTCATAGTTTTAATTTAGTTTTAAGTTCTAGTCATAAGTTAAGAATGCCTAAAAGAGCAGAGCTGATACTGTATACCGGGAGCAAGCGTACACATTATAATAATTATGATAAAAATATTGAATTCAATGATTCAAATATTAAAAACATTTAATATAGGTAGTATTTTGTAAATCAGACATATCTTTAAGTCGACCGAAAATTAATTTTAGTTATAAGAAGAATAATGTGTTGATTTATATTTCCTGTCTCAATAAAGTTCAGATTCAAAGTTCAAGAACCAGAAACTCCAGAATCCTATCACACATTTCTAAAAAGTGTACCTTCCACTGAAAAAAGTTCGCTCAGCCACCCATCAACCATTTAAATCCTTCGAAACTCGAAATAGACGGCGCCACTGTGCGCAAAAAACATCGATTTGGTGGCCAAAAGTCAAATTTCTTATGTTTCCAAAATAGCTAGATTTAATTTTTAGTCAATAGAGGAATACTCATATGTAATAAATATGATTTTTTTTATAATAGAAATTGTTCAGGTGAAGTGCACCGTAGCGCAAGTGGTTAGTGCGTCGGACTACTGTGCCAGCGGCCTTGGGTTCGAATCCCGCCGCAAACACCTAAAAGTTTATCACAGTGCCCACCTCTTTCGAATGTCTGGCAAGCATCAAAGAGTATCATTTGTCACGATTGAGCTTCTCAACTCGCCGTTCGGAGTCGGCAAAAAACTGTAGGTCCCTTCCATTCGTGCAAAAATATAACACGCACACACAAATGGTTGCGAGAAGCAGGCCCAGGTTCACCTCGAGCTGTAGCGCCAAAAAGTTAAGTTAAGTTAGAGAAAAATTGTATGTGGGTTCAGGGTGCATTTTATTGCATCAGTTTAAGATCATCTTTTTCTAAAAAATCATTCTGTGAACTTATCGAACTTATTTTGGTAAATTTGTTTGCATATTTCTCCATTAAAGTACGTATTAAAAAAATAATAAAATCCAAGCGTTTAGTACCGTTTGAATTTTTTAAGCCTATTGAATTTCAATCTAATTTTGCAAGTTGCCTTTAAGCAGGAAAAAAAATGACAGCTTTTCACAACATTAATTTTATAACGGAATTAAAGTAAATTATCGGTACTTGCAAAATTCAAAAAATCATATCCGCATACGTCCGCGATCAGAAGTTATAGCAAAAAGATTGCTTATACGACTACTTAGTATGCATAAACTTTTTTTTACAATGGTAGACGGAAATGCTGAGACAGCATGCATCCGACAGCACTTCAAGCTTGAGATACGTAATATGTAGTAAAACGATGACAAAAATTCAATTTGAGTAAGAGCTTTGACATTGGAAATAATGCTAAGTTCGATATATCACCTTTGCCAGAAGAAGAAGAAGAATTCGTCTAATCGAATTTTAATTTATCTTAGCATATGAAACGCTAAAAACACGCAATTAAAAAAAATTAAACAAAACGAAAACACAGAATTCAGATATAGTTTTGAGATAGAGATAGAGACCATGCAAAAACGAGCATTAGCCTGCATTTAGTCTGATGGTGGACAGGGCAATACAAGGTAATGCTCGTTTTTTTTTTTTTTTTTATTAATGGTTCCTGTGACTAAATTAACTTAATACCACGAAAACTGTAAGCCCTAGATAAAAACTTTGTATGGTGAACTTGCAGCTAGCGTTATGGCAAATGAAAATATTAATAATAAAAAAAAAATACGAGCAAACTTTCCTGAGAAAAATTCGTTTTTCACAAAAATTAGTTAAAAAAATGTTTGAAAACAAATATCTCAAAAACTAAAGTACAGATAGAAATAGTTTTTGACTGCGATAAACACTACTCAATTCTCTATGAAACGAGCTCATTTTGGTTGCTCTAAGTTTAATATACAAGAAGTTATAATTGAGAAAGGTGCACCAAAAAAACCAAATTCATGATAAATGGCCCCAAGATACTCCAGAAATTTTTGAATAAAAAATTAATTTTTTTGTTTTGTTATTTATTTTGTTCTTTTTTTTTGGTATTTTTTTTATTATAATATTGTTTTTCTCTTTCCATATTAATATTTGAATTTTACATATACATACATATATGTATGATGCCTTTTGAAATTGCTTAAAAAAAAAACTTATGTATTTGAAAAACAAAAAATTGTGGATCGATAGGTACTTAAATGATCTTTAAAATAAAAAAAAAATTATGAAAAAATCTCAAGTGGTTAAGAGTTACAGATTTTTGACCACCAAAACGATGATTTTTGCCCACAGTGCGACGATGGAATTTATCAACTCAAAAACAATTTTAGCCTAAAATAAAATAAAATATAATGGCAAAACTACAATAAACTGGTGCTGTCAATGGGGAAAACGTTAAGGCTATAGCGGCTGATTTTTATAAGAAGTAAAGTATACTTGAACCAAGTGTTGTCAGTTTAACACAGAAGTAGACATTTTTGAATATGAAGCCTTATAAAGATCACGTCTTGGGAGGAAGTTCAAAAAGTAATGAACTTACTAATTGAGGATGGTTTTTCAATCAGATAGGTACTAATTACAACTGGTGACTCATTTAGAGTTCCTTTTTCAATTATGACAGATCACCGCGCGAATCGTGTCAAACTGGGTATTTTTATTTATTTTCACTTAAACTCGAACAGATGTACCTTTTTTGCTTGAATAAACTTAAAATAACTACAATTATTACAGTGCTCTTTCCGTGCTCTTACAGTGCTCTTTCTTTCTCTGACCTAAATGGTTCTTATTACTTTTTTATGGATCTTAAACTAACTTACGTCTATAGTATATTTCTGTTATGTATTTAATTTGTATACTTTACTTTACTTTTTATATTTTAAACAGTTTTCTTAGTTTTTTTTGTGTTGAGGGGTTTTTTTTCTGTTTTTTAAAATTACTCCAATAAAAATAATAAATAATTATGAAGTATCTGAGCGAGTTCAATCGCTCACATTTACACAAAATACACATACCTACACAAAATAATTATAACTTCACAAAAAATTAAATTTTAGTCTTTTGATCATCTTTTTGAGACTTCTCTTCTTTAGATAACATATCCTCCTCAATAGTTAAACGTTTGTCGATGTATTATTCTTCCCTGTCGGATTCGTCTATTTAAATTGCTGAGACAGAAATGACAGAGAACAGAGCACTTTAGCCCTGTTTTCTGGCACGTGTAACCTCGTCCAGTGCATTCCCTGTGACACTTGCAAGAAATTAATTTTAAGAGGGCTTGAGGAGCTCGGCCTTTTGTAGAAGTTACGGGTACCAGTCCCTGCTGGTTACTGTTCCAGCCCCATTTGGTTGGTTCTTTGTCTACCTCCAACCACTCCTGAACCTGGTAGTATGTTCGATATGCATGTTGAGCTGCAATCTCTTCAGTTGGGGGCAGGCCAGCCAAGTGAACCTTGGCGTTGGCAGCTAATCGCACGAAGATTTCGTAACGGCGAGTGAAAAGAGTGCTAGTGACTCCTCCTCCATACAGAACCACAAGAAGTTTATTTCCACCAGCGGCTATTTCTTCGTGAGTGGCACCAGGCTGTAGGAAAATGGTTGCCACCTAAGCCAGCACCGGATGTTTTTGAAAGACACATAACATTTTCATCTTTCCACGCCCGAAAAAGGCAGAAGTAGTGTCACAACCAGAGAAGGCGTTTACAAATAATACAAATCCAGGATGTAAAGCTAAATCTCTGTGATTGTAAGATATAGAGGAAAACTGCAGAGAGCCAGATTCACCCCTACCACTTTTCTGGAGAAACACATTAGCCGTGTTTTATTATCCCCGTGATCTGATCCGGATCAGATCAACAAATAAGTTTGTGTGCATTACAACAACAATCCGAGATCTTGCTTCTTGTCAAGATCAATTTTCGTGATCCAAAAATTAGTTCGACTATTTCTCACTATGGTACACTTTCGTTTGTGAATGTTGCTGTATTATCGACAATTGCCAAAGGTAAATGTTGCCAGATTAGAATATAAAAATATTATTGGCAATCCAAATATCATTAATGTTATTTTGTTCAAATAAATTAATTTTTCTGCTCATAATGATATTCAAGCGATGTAAAACTGAAATTATAGCTGCAAAATATTATTCTCGTTCGGTATCTGTTAATCAAAATTAACAATTTCCTCCTAAAAACTAAAACAAGCGCATTCAATTTTCATTTAAAAGAAAATATTCATTCGCATGGCAACTTCGCACTAAATGTCAAAATTAACTTAGCTCGTACAATCACCACAACACAGAACTTTGATCTGGTTTGTTTTATTATTCTGATCTGATCCGGATCAGATCAACAAATAAGTTTGTGTGCATTACAACAACAATCCGAGATCTTGCTTCTTGTCAAGATCAATTTTCGTGATCCAAAAATTAGTTCGACTATTTCTCACTATGGTACACTTTCGTTTGTGAATGTTGCTGTATTATCGACAATTGCCAAAGGTAAATGTTGCCAGATTAGAATATAAAAATATTATTGGCAATCCAAATATCATTAATGTTATTTTGTTCAAATAAATTAATTTTTCTGCTCATAATGATATTCAAGCGATGTAAAACTGAAATTATAGCTGCAAAATATTATTCTCGTTCGGTATCTGTTAATCAAAATTAACAATTTCCTCCTAAAAACTGAAACAAGCGCATTCAATTTTCATTTAAAAGAAAATATTCATTCGCATGGCAACTTCGCACTTAAAATGAACTTAGCTTGTACAATCACCACAACACAGAAATTTGATCTGGTTTGTTTTATTATTCTGATCTGATCCGGATCAGATCACGGGGATAATAAAACACGGCTATTATCCACATTGGATCCCAATCGATTTAGGAGAACTAAGAGGTCCACATCTTCTCCCATTATTATTAATACTTTTTTCATTGGAACTGCTTTTGTCAAGCGCTGTTCTCACTATAGTGTAATCTGCATCCTCTGTAGCTTGGTTTTTTTCGAATCCCCTCGCTTTCCAATCCTGAGCGAAGGAAGTCGATCATGCGCCGCTTGTTGTTATCGTTTGATAGCAGTTTCTCCTGAGGCATAAAATGTACACTACAGCGAATCGAATAAGACTGAGTCGGGGACAGCCGTGCCTACCCCGCGTTTTGCGCTTAAATGCAAGGTAATTATATCTGCTAAAACGCCGATATTCGGGTGAAAACATAAGCAAAACTCAATATTACAATATTTCTGGGGAAAAAAAACACTTTTTGAAAACTCATATCTCAAAAACTATTAAACATACGGAACTGTGGGTGGGCTTAAATTGTCTCAAATTTAACCATCTCAAAATGACTTTTTTAATTAAACTCTAAAACTGAAAAGAGTTCGAAAATTTTGCAGTTTTTCAACGTGGTTTCACACCCCACTCAGGGGTCCAAATAACATACCAAAAATGCAGCTTTACATCACGTTTTGCGTTTTTTTGTCTTTCTTTTGTAAGATTTTACTGGCCTAGTAGAACATATCAAATTTACGAACAATGAAATCGATTATTTTAATTTAACATCTCGTCACGAGTACTTCAAATTTTATGTTTTTCATTTTTCTCGGCAAAAGTGTTCGCGAACTTTTCTTTAAAAAAATGAAATCCTCTCGGTTTTGGAGATTTGACAGACACAATAAAGATTAGCTGTATAAAAGTGGCAACCCTGGTGCTAAAAGCAGAGCTTATGAGAAAGTGCTTTGGCTCGAAATATTTCACAAAATCTACTCGTGTACATCATCGTACATATGTGAAGCTTTTGGAGCAACTTTTTGTATTTTAGGGTTGGTATCGTTTCTATTATTTGCGATGGGGAATGTAACCTTAATCAAATACGAGTACGAGTAGGTATTAAATTTAAAAGCAAAAGCGATGTGCTCTGCACACATGTACTCATTTGGTGAACCAATATTTGCATAATTACATCAAAAGTAAACTGAAAGTTGACATTAGTCACTTATTAGTTTATTACTTGATACTTTTATAATGAATCGAGCAAAAAAAAAATCACCGATATTTATGTCGGTAAATAGAAACTTTTTTCCAATAATTCATTTCAATTATCGTTAACGTGTTAACACTTTTTCACGACTGAACAAACTTGCCATACATCCTTTTGATGACTAACTAACTAATGACAGCTATAAATATTTGTTTTATTGATCTAATAATTCCATTTGATTTAATTAAATTAAAAATATTTTTTATTTAAAAGTTATACAATCGATTAATGGAAATAGCTTTCTAAAGAATAATAATAGCGGCGAAGCAAGCAAAGGGGCAACTTTTATGAATAATATTATGATATAGGATGTCCAACTGTAATTATGTATAATATGTAGATATCTATGTAAACATTGTAAATATTGTGAACTGGAAAATTTCTTAAGCAAATATAATACACATGTCGTGATGCTCGAATTTCTGTTCTTTCCTTATATATATATTATTGTTTACTAAAATAAAATAAAATAAATGTCAAATTTGCTAATTTAAAAGAATTTTTTAATAATTAGAACCTTCGTTTAAATTCCGCATGAATCACTGCCAATTTTAGTGAACGAAAAAGGAAAAAAAAGCCCAGAACCAGATAAAAGAGTCAAGGACTACATAACAGACATACATATGTACGTACTTTCTGTCAGTGTATGCATAAGTAAAGTATGACCGAATTAATTAGGTTGAAAAAGAAAATTAAATTAGAAAATGTTTAAAGCAGTTAAAAATATTTTTAAAAAAATTAATTAAATTGTATGCAAGAGTATGCAAGCAACATACTAACCTAATTTGCAGGATTTTGTTTATTTATTACTTCTGAGTTAACACAAAGGGATGTGATTCGATCACAAAAATGCAAAACCAAAAATCATATCTTAACATGTGTATATGTACATTGTATTTTCTTCTACTAGGAACTAAGACTAAGTTTTTTTTTTTATTAATAAAAATGTTTAGCAATCCTTAGGAGTAACAGAATAGCAGTGAACTAACATCGCGCACTTATAAAGTTAATATGTACATAAATTAATTCAGAGACGAAATATTCTCGTAAACGAGTACATGATGTTTTGACAGTACCACCAGCTGATGGAGAAAACAAACAGCTGGTTGCTTTAGCAACCCCCCCAATTGTGAGTGTATGCGAGAATACGTTATGCGTGCATTGGGGATATTTAAAAATCTGAGAAAAGGACATTTGGAGAATTGCACTTTGTATAAATTTACAATACCAACATGGCCATTGCAATTTTGTGTTCCCCTGACTTAACAGTAAATAAACCTTTCTGTGTAATGAAGAATATTCTTTACCCTCAATCACTGCAATAATTGCGATTTTTTAGCAGGGCGCCGTGCCGCTCCTTTATTACAATAAAAATACACAAACATTGTATGGAAAGGTGTGGTTTATATTTTTTGAATGGCTTCTCGCAACCGTATTCGTATGCGCGTGTTATATTTTCTCACGAATGGAATGGTTATTTGGACCAAACGTTAATACTAAATATGCCCGCAATTTTATTTTTCTGTAAGGAGTGCCAGAACTTGTAAACAGATGGATATGTAGGTGCATTGGATATACATACATCGTCGCAATAACGCAATAAATTCGATCGAAGTCACGTTGCAAAAGGATATTAATAACCTCGATTTTTGGACCTGATATGTACGCCACCAAATCGTCTACGTACGCTATACCAAATTTGAGCGAGCCTATAAGATCACTTGTATGTACAGTGTTGGCCAAAACTAAAGCACGATATTATTCTGCTTTGGAAAAAACTGCGTAAAATTTATAAAATGTATGATAAGTTTTGAATTTAAATTGTTTTTGAAACAAAATACATTAGTTATTAATTCACAAGAAAAACAATTATTTTAACTTTTAGCATAAACTAAAAACAACAAATAATGGTGCAGGGAAATAACTTCACGGGCAATAACCTCACATGGGAAATAACTTCACCTCGAGTAGGAAATAAATGCACATTTTTGATGTGAAGTTATTTCTCACTAAAGGTGGGCAATAATTTAACCAGAAATTTTGTGAAATTATTTCCCACTTATGATTTTTTCGAAAAACACAGGGGCACCGTGGAATAAAGCCGAGCGAAATAAGGCCGAATTTGGCATTATGTATCTCTATTTTTAAGTAGAAATAAGGCCAAATGAAGAAAAATTTGGCATTTGGCTCTATCTACTTATAAAATTTGCGCGAATTTTTCAATGTTACTCTATCTTATACTCAAAAACTAAAGATTCCATCTCAAAATTAGATATTTTATTTTTTAGCTTGCATGGCCAAGACAAATCTTAAATTTAAATATCTAATCTTTAAATGGAATCTTTAGTTTTTGAGCATAAGATAGATTAATAGTAAAAATTTCGGGCGAATTTTTAAATAATCATTAAATGTGAAGTTATTGCCCACCTTCAGTGAGAAATAACTTCTTTTTTTTTATAATTTACACACGCTAAAGTGGATATGAATACCCTTTTAATGTTTACACACAGCGCGGATTAACCCTAAGGCAAACTAGGCAGTTGCCTATGGGCGCGAGGTTACAAGGGGCGCCTGCCCGATGTTTTTTACAAAGAGACACACGCGCGAAACTTTTGAAAAATAACCAATAAAAAATGAAAAGATTCTTCAATTCTAAAGTAGTTAGTTTAGTTTAGTTTAGTTTTTATTAAAACAGTATTGTTTTCTCATAAAAGTTTACAAAAACAAAAGAGCTTGGCTTTGCCGTCTGCCAGATTGACATTATAATTCAGTTATGAATAACCTAATGTTTGTAAAAGATAGGCTATTGTTTATATTTTAAACTGTAAGCGGAAATTCTAAAGTATGTATGTAACAAAATCAATTCCCGTTTCTTGTTCCTACGCTTTCATCTTCTAAACTAGCACTATGTAAAAAAAAACTCCTCTTGATCAAAAGTGATATGAACGAAATGGTTCCATTATTTTTACAACATTAAAAAAAAACTCTCCTGTCTCTTCGCCCAAAAGAAGAACTTGAGACAATCTACCCCAATATAGATATAACCTTAAGAATTCGCGAGAGGTTTTCCCTGTCTTAAAAGAGTAAAAAATTGTCTTCGAGCGACCATAGCTGGAAAAAGATTAAATTCTTCGGCAATACTAAACATCGAATCCCACTTATTGCTTTCTTTAAACTATGATGATATATTAATAATTTTGCAAGCCAGAAATGTATATTTTTTTTAACACTTTTTCTTGAATGTCAAGTTAATAATAAATATATGTCTATACATATGAACTAATACATTTTGTACTGACATATATCTAACCACACTTTTCACAGCCAATGGCCGCCCGTGCTGTGCAATGATACCAATTTTTTTCCAGTTCTTTCTGGTATCCCTAAAAGCCCTTATCAATGGAGTCCTAAACAAAACTGTTTCCGTCTTTTGGAAGTTGATCTTCAGCACCCAATCGTCGCAATAACCCTTAATTCGATCGAAGTCACGTTGCAAAAGGATATTAATAACCTCGATTTTTGGACCTGATATGTACGCCACCAAATCGTCTACGTACGCTATACCAAATTTGAGCGAGCCTATAAGATCACTTGTATAAATGTTGAACAGTATCGGAGAATTCACCGCACCCTGTTGCAAACCGTTTTTAATATCAAAGATTGTACTCGAAGTTACGTTACCACATTTGACGACAAACTTCTTTCCCATTAACATATCGTTGATCATATATAGCAGAGGTTTTTGCATACCCATCCTGGCCAGCTTATAGAAAAGCCCTTCTAACCATACGGTGTCGAGGGCCTTCTCGAAGTCTACCAGGCAGGCACCAGTACATTGTTTTTTAGCCTTATTCCATTGAATGTCGGAGACCAGTTTTAACGCGGCATGAATAGTGTCATGCCTCGCCCTAAAACCAAACTGATTGTCCGGATTGATTGAAGCTATGGCATTTCACACAATAAATTCACTGATCCACAGTCTCCCATAAATTCTCTATGGGGTTAAGATCAGGTAATTGTGTTGGCCTCTTCATAACCAGTCATTCACAAATTATGCGGTATGCTTAGGATCGTTATGCAGAAGATGCATTATAAGGGCATAATCTCCTCAGAATGAAGAAGCATGACAGTTTGGAGAATTTCCAGGTAAATGAAATGATACATTATTCCATTATTCTTGGGAAGTGGCCCGACTTCTTCACTGGAAAAATATCCCCAGACCATTATGTCGCCACCGCCGTACTTGATTGTACCATTAGTGAACTGGGGATCAAGTCGTTCGCCGTTCGGCCTCCGAAATATCCGAAATCCATCAGATCCATTTAAATTAAACTTGGACTCATCGAATTAGAGCCCCCTTTTCCATTTTATTGCAGTCCAGTTAAGATGTACCTTTGCAAACTCTGGTTTTGCATGTCGATTTTTTCTAGAGATAAATGCCTTTTTGATTGCTCCATATGATGAAAGTCCACCATCAACTGCTCTTCGCAGGATCGTCCTACTTGAGATATCTAAGTTTAGCTCGTTTCTTACACTTGTTGGTAATATGAAAGGCTCTGTTTTATAGGTGTAAACCTCGTTATTCTGTTATCTTCGCGACGGGTGGTTTTTCGGAGCCTACCACCACTATGAATTGCTTGAACGTTTCCCCGAACACGGAATCGGCTAATTATAAGGAAAATCACTGTATATGGCTTATGCCAAATTTATTGGCAATTAATGCTACTGTATCACCGTTATCAAAATCGGATAGAATTTATTCTTTTTGCAACGTGGAATACCTATTGGGCGCCATTTTATTACTATCTCAATTCAAGCCATTCTGACCGATCTACAACGCCGATGATGCACAACGACCTTTTATTACCATTTATCATGTTAACAAAAAACAAACGGTTATATTGTAGCATATTGCAAGCAAACGGTAGTTTTTCTTGATAAGGGGTGCATGTGCTTTAGTTTTGTTCAGGTGGTTTCTTGTGAACACCGATATTATTTGTTGTTTTTTGTTTATGTTAAAAGTTTAAATAAGTTTTTTTGATTTTTTATTGTAATTGTTTTTTTTTTATTTTTTATTTTTTTTTTGTTCTGTTCTCTAGTCGGTAGCACACACCTCATCACTTGCTGCAACCATCGCTACTGCCGTTTTGACACAGCTTTCCTATAAAACATCCGGATGTTGTTCCTATCGCGGGACTCTTCGATATCCTTGAGCTGGGAGACTGCGTGGGCCCGTTTCTTCTTACGCAGGATCTTCTCCTCCTCGATACTCTTCTCTCGCTGCCCTTGTTTTGCGCTGCAGCGCTTGCACGTGTATTGCATTTTCTGTCACCTTTTTTCGACGCATGCATTCATCATCATACCAAGGGCTTTTTTTGGGTGGTGGCTGGTAGCCTATGGTGGTCTCTTTGATGATGTCGCGATAGTGGTTCCACAGATTGTTGGCGTTTGTGGATGGTGAATGCACAGCGGAGTCTCTCGCTCAGGCGCTCTCTGTAGGCTCTGGCTGCTCCATTCGTGGTAAGGCTTTCAACATTGAATTTCTTTTTCTGGACGGTTCACAGCTTTTTCTCGTTGGATAGTCGAGCTCTGAATTTAGCTGCAACAAGATAATGGCCAGAGTCGATGTTTGCCCCTCTGAAGGTTTGCATATTCAGAATGTTGGATGCGTGCCTCGCATCTACTAGCACGTGGTCGATTTGGTTAGCGGTTCGACCATTTGGAGAGCGCCAGGTTGCTGTGTGTATTCGTAGTCTTGGAAACCTAGTGTTACATATCACCATTGTCTGTGGTCGTGTCGTGGAGGCTGTGCTTTCCAACTTATCCGCCAAAGATGTTTTCCTTGCCGATTTTGGCATTGAAATCTCCGAGTATGATTTTAACACCATACTCCGGACAGGCTCCGTAGGAGGTCATAAAACTCCTCCTTGATAGAGTCTTCAGCTTGGTCGGTAGGGGCGAGTGCACATATTATGCTGATGTTTTGGAATGTTGCCTTGAGGCGGATCACAGCCAGGCGATCGCTGATCGGCTTAAAGTCAATTATCACTGAGCGTAGCCGATTTCCCACGACGAATTCGCATCCTAATAGGTGCAGTCTTTTGTGACAGCTGTAATAAATGTCGCAATTTTTCCTATTTTGCATACCTGATCCTATCCATTGTATCTCCTGGATCGCGGTAATATCTGCGTTGTACAGCATGAGGACAGATTCAAGTTTTTGAATAGCACGAGGGTGTGCAGTCAACGTACGTTCCAGGTGCATATTCTTAAGTCGTAGTCCGTGGACGTTCCGGATCGTGGTGTAAATGGGGGGGTCTATTATCCGAGGCTAGTGTCTCTCTCCTAACTAGATTTTTAACGTGGTAAGGAAGTTACTCCGACGGCACAGCCCCCAACCTGGAGGGCCAGTTCCATTTTTGTGAACCCCTAGGACGCACGCTGGTATTAAGCCGATGTCAGTAACCCGCTTCGGGGAAGTGAGCGCTGCCGTTGGCCCAGTGAGGGCTCATCCGCCACCATCTCTTTTCCAAGACCCTGACTAGTACATGGAAATCCTTATCGGCCTGAGCTCCGAATATGTCGGAGTAGCTCAGATATGGTTTTGATTCCGTTCTGGAAATCTAGCGCCACCGTCGGTTCCATCCAGGGAATTCGTCCGCTGACGTTATTATAGTGCAGCTTTTTTCTTTAGATCAACACTTACACTTATAAGCCCGGGTGGGCAGCGTAATACATTTAAATTGAACTGCAAACTTCTGAATTTTATGTATGATAGCAAGCTAGTTTGCCTACACGGTGACGTATTGCCATACTGTTTATCAGCACAGACATCGGTGGTTCTGTCACAGTCTGTCCTGAACTACATATTGCTCCCCGAATTTCAGAAAAGCTAAAGCAAAATATATGCTACCACGGACTGCTCTGTGATCATATACGGTTTGCTTTTTTAATTAATGAAAAATGTGCTACTACAGACTGCTCTCTGATCATATGCGATTTCGTTGTAGATAACTAAGTGATAAACAGAGTTTTCAGAAAATTAAAATTGGAATGAATTTACGGCAGCTATTAGCTTATTTTGTTTGTAATTTTTTCGCCTTAAATAACTATTTCACTATTTTGCTTTATTTTATATTGCAAAATATTAATTTGTATTTTTAATTTGTTTGGCTTTCATTTTATCACATGTAAACAATGTCGCGCGAAATGTTTGCGATATTGATTGTAAATGGATTTTTTTATATCTTGAGATACATTGAAATAGGTGGCCTGTTCTGTATTTAAGTCTTCCAGGCTATTACTTATTTTCGATGAACACCGGTTTCTTCCTCACCAATCTCTTAAAAACTATGAACTTCATACCAAGTTTTTTCCGTACCCGTAAATTGTTGCTCAGTGATTTTAATTTTTAGTGGAGCATAGATAGCAGATATTGTTGATGTAGACACGGGTTACAATATTCCCCTCGTATGATACCTGTGCATATTCGACAAACTGAAAACACATGGATAATTAAAACCAGTCATAGGAACTTTATTCAACACAATTATGTAAAACATAAAACATTTTCGTTCGATCAATATAACATATTTTTATAGGAAATAATTACAAACTTTGAAAAAAAAACTCTTTAAGACCTTCCTCAGATCCTTACACAAAAAATATTTACCAGCGCATAGTAACTAAAGCTGATGCAATAATAATGTCTTCATATTCATAATATATATTTAGTTAACAACAAAAATTGGTCGTTGCATATGTATGTTAATAGGTATATCACAAAAATAAAAATAAATATAAATCATTGTATTTATAAGCAAAAAAGATAGGGTTTCACCTTTGGTAATTCTAACTTTAAATTATCAATCCATTAACTTAGGCTCCTCTATTAGATTCTGCGTCATGAACTGTATTACTCCCACTACCGCATATGCCGGTAGGCTCGTCCTGTCCGTGTATTATGAGATCAATTTGAGATTGCGATAATTTACCACTCATCAGTCTTTCAACTTTAACAAAGTTAAATTTAGGTTCTATGTTTTCAGTAGGTTGATACGAATCTTGACGTTTTGCACGTTCTGCAAATATAAATTTAATTAATTTTAAAATCGTACTTAACCTACATTTGAATACTTTACCAGTTCTTGCACGAGATGATTCTTGCTCTATTATAATTTCATTTGTTATATAAATTTCACGACGAATTTTATCCCGTAGTTCTACAGTCATATCGGGAATGCACCAACGCACCAATATCATAACCAAGGCAACCAAATTCTAAACAAAGAAAATATTAATTGTACTGTATTGTAAACTCAACAATTATTCTTCTTATTACCTCGAATAGTACAACAAAAGCAAGGCGACCCGCTAATATTATATAAAACATATTAGATAATAGGTACTTTTTGTTTGAGGACGGAGGTTCTCTATAGTCAGAGTATCTGAAAATACATATGTTTCTTTTTTATTTGCTTCTGATTTATAATAGGTATTGTTTTATTTATTTCTATTACCTGCAAGTTGTGATATTTGCACCACTTCCAACCAATTTACTTAATGACTTTGAATGATGTACATCAAAATGCGATAGACTAAAATCCAAATAGCCATTTAAAGTTCCATCCTCGGAAACTATTGTTTGGTAAACCAGGCGAGGAATCATATCAGATGTGAATGCTATAATAAAGCCCTTTAAAAAAACATTACAACCTAGAATTGGATTTCTGTTTTCATGTTTACATCGCGTATTCTAATAAAGAAAACGTTTTGACTGATCGGGTGTGTTTTCGGCCTAAGTGTGGAATCATGCACTGCTTACAGCAATTCAAAATAAAAAGATAAAACAAGAACATTATTATCAAAGGTCACCATTAAAGGTAGCAATAAGCAATGTGTGCAAGGAAAGTCTCAGAATGACTTCAGTCGCTGAGGTACTTTTACGACAAGAATTATCTTCCCAATCGTTAAAAAAAACATACAAAAGTTCCTGGAAACTGATATGTCCAACTCAGAATCCGATCGAAATGAAACACATTGATCTCCGCTTAAGACTAAAACATTAATTTCATTTCCTTACGTACTAACCTAATGATACTTAACTATGCTTATACTTAAACTGTTATATGCACAGTGTAGTGCGCAAGAGTTGATACACATCACTCCCCCAAACTTTAGATACAATTTTACCAGTTATACTATTTATGTATATAATAATATAAATTACATTTAAAGCATTTACTACGGCTTAACAATTTCATTTTGCCTACCTTTTAATCTTGCTGATCTTCGTGGAATAAAATACTCCAAATCGTCAGCTACAGATCGTTTCCGCTTTTTTGGAGCAGTTACAGTGAAAGTTACTTTTTGTGTTGAGTTACTTCGCTTTATAGAACAAGGTATAAATTTTAATGGTGTACATGCATTTCTTCTTAGCTGATTTACATGTGCGGTTCTGTGATAACCATCTACGTTAATAACATACATGACATTTCCTAACTTATCAATAACTACTCCAGAGACCCACTTGTAACTTAAGCCTGTTCTTAATTTATACCAAACCTCATCTCCTTTTTTAAAAAATATCTTGCAATGATTAACTGTGCGATTCTTTTCTATGTTGTTACTTTTATGTTCCTTTTGGGCCTTATCTGTCTTAGCTTTAATTTTTGGATTGATGTTGTCTATCAATGTTTTTACTTTGTAATGAAAAATAAGATCATTTGGACAAACTCCAGTAACAGTAGATGGTGTTGTGCGATATTTTAGTAGGAACCGATCCAATAAGGTTTGAATAGGTATATTAGTATCCAAGACATTGCTTCCTAATAGTTTTTTCAACCCTGCTTTCGCTGTTTGAACTGCTCGTTCCGCCAGTCCATTAGACTGCGGATGATAAGCCGGACTTTTTAAGCACTTAATACTATTTTGATTGCAAAAATCTAGAAAAGATTCTGAATTATACGGTGGGCCATTATCCGACACAATTGTCTTTGGTAAACCAAAATATGAAAAGATTACTCTTAAATTAATAATAAGACTCTCTGCCTTAGTGTTTTTCATTATTTTAACGTCTATCCATTTCGAGAAACTATCCACTAATATGAGAAAGTTTACGCTTTTGAAGAAAAAGAAATCCAAGTGAATTCTTTCAAAAAAAAAAATAAGATTTCGGCCATGAATTGCGTACGGTGGAACAACATTTATTGTTCAGCTTGCTACAAACTTCACATCCTTGTACATAATCCTCTATATCCTTCTCAATACCGTCCCACCAAACGTAACTACGTGCCAACATCTTCATCCGTACGATACCAATATGCGTATCATGTAGTACTTCTAAAATTTTCGGTACTAATATTTGCGGTATAATAATTCTGTCTTTATAATAAAGGCACTGATTTTCAAAGTTTAAATCATTTCGTCTAACAAAGTAAGCTTTTATATCCGCAGGTGCATTTCCAATCCAACCCTTCCTATTTATATCTTGTATTCGCTGCAGTACTTGGTCTTTTTCTGTCTCTTTTTGTATAACACTAATGTCAATGTTGTCCGATAGAAAAGGCTTTAAAACATTCACTGCAAATTTTTCCAAATTTGTTGAATTTGATAAAGGCAACCTCGAAAGTCCATCTGCATTTGCCATTTGTGAGGCCTTCCTGTACTTAAGTGTGTATTGGTACATACTCAAGAATATCGCCCATCTACATAATCTACCAGCTGCTACTGGTGGTGATGCTTTAGTTGAACTGAATAGTTCTTTAAGTGGTTGGTGGTCACTGTATATGGTAAATTTTTTTCCATATATATATCGATGGAACTTCTTCACTGTGAAGACTATAGCCAGTCCTTCTCTGTGAAGCTGAGAATAATTTCTTTCCGCTGCGCTTAAGGTACTTGATGCAAACAAAACTGGACGTTCTACGCCGTCAATCACGTGCGACAAAATACCTCCGACGCCATATGGACTGGCATCACAATGAAGCACTATTTCTTTTTGCGGATCATAGTGTACCAAAAGATTATTCTCCAACAGCAAAGTTTTGCTTTTCTTGACAGCGTCATTGCATGCTTCTGACCATTCAAACTTAGCATTTTTCTTAGTTAACCCATACAGATAAGTAAGTTCGCTAGATAAGTTAGGGATAAACCGTGAGTAATAGTTAACTAACCCTAAATAAGATTTAAGCTGGTCTATATTCTGCGGAACTGGAGCCTTCTGAATTGCCTCAAACTTATTAATACTCGGCTTTATACCCTCTTTTGTAATGATGTGGCCTAGATATTCAATACTTTCCTTAAGAAATTGACATTTCTGTAAGTTAACCTTGACCTTAAACATGTCTAGTCGCCCTAACACCCTCTCCAAATTCCGTTTGCACTCTTCTTCATCTTGCCCTCCAATCAAAATATCATCCAAATAGCACTGAACTTTTTTAATTCCCTTTAAGACTTCATCCATCGTAGCCTGAAAAATGGCTGGTGCACATTTTATGCCAAATATCAGTCGTCGAAAGCGAAATAACCCTTTGTGTGTATTTATGGTTAGTAATTCCTGGCATTCGTCTACCACTTCTAATTGTTGATAGGCACCTTTCAAATCTAAGACACAAAAGCATGAACACCCTGCTAAGCTCGCAAAGATGTCATCAATACGCGGAAGTGGATAGTGGTCTGTCTTAACATATTTGTTAACTGTCACCTTGCAATCAACACATAGCCTGATTCCCCCTTTGGGTTTTTCTACCACCACTATAGGTGATGCCCAAGTACTATACCTCACCGGGTACAAAATTTGATCAGTCACCAAACGATCTAACTCTTTCTCCACATCTTCCCGCAAACCAAACGGCACCGAATATGGCTTGCAAAAAATCGGAGTAGCATTTTCTTCTAATAAAATTCTCGCCTTAAATGTTTTTATAGGATCCCACTTGCTTGAAAAAACCAAACTAAATCTATCAGTTATATCGTTCAGTGACTCTTTTTTCATCCCGCACGTGTTTATTAAGCTGTTAACTTTAAACCCTTCTCTCCAACCAACAAACAATTTATCCAACCAAGAACGACCCATTAAAGGAGTAAACGTCTTCTCCCCATCTAGCACAACAACTTCTAGCATGTACTTACTTTGCTGTCTAGGATGTTTAACATTTACTAAAATATAGCCAACAACCTCCACTGGGCCACCCGATATCACATGCAATTTCTGATTCGATATTTGCAACTTTTTATGTGCGAATGCTTTCTCATATGTACTTTTATGAATAACTGTATTACATGCACCAGTATCAACTTCAAATCGAAACAGTTCATCATCACAAGATATTTCGATATATAATGGAAAATTACCTAATTTAAGAGAATTCAAACAACTGGAATACATGGTCTTATTTTTGTTTACTGTAACTTCACTTTCCAACATATTACCATGATAAGAGCTAACATTGTTTATATAATTAAAATTAACTACATCATCGCATTCACTTTCTTCACTAGCATTGATACTTTTAATATGTTTTTCTCTTTTATCATAGTCATAATTTTTAGTATTCCCTTTGTTTTTATAGGAAAATTTTCTTGAACTTTGTTCTTTTCTTGCATAACAATTTTTCGCTAAATGACCCCACTCTTTACAGTAGTAACATTGATAATTTCTACGATCATACCTATTACTGCTCTTAAATCTATCCGCTGAAAGGCGCCTCTCCTTATCCTCGAAACTGCTTCTTATCTGCATTCGGCCACGCTCCCCCTGTGCTCTGTTAATCATCTGATGTTCCGTTGTACCAGCCATGTTATTTAACTCCTGCTGAACCATTTCCATATTTAATGCGATATCGCAACACTCTTCAAATGTCTTCGGTGATGAATCAATAAGCTTTGATTGAATTTTTTTGTCGCGGATACCCATTAAAAAACGATCTTTGAGCGCTTCGTCTAAAAAGGTCTTGTATGAACACGTGTCCGCCAAACTTTTAATTGTCACTATGTAATCCGTTAACGTTTCATCCACATTTTGATTTCTTGCCAAAAATTTATAGCGTTCCGCAATCATATTTCTTTTCGGTGAAAAATTAGTTCTTAGCAATTTTACTAATGCTTCAAAATCCAGGTCTTCGGGCATTTTAGGCGAAGCTAAGGTCTTGGAAACATTATATAAATCTGCTCCTCCAACTCCAATCAAAAAAGATGTTTTATCCGCACTTTCTTTGATTTTATTTAGTTTTAGCAGATGCTGCATTCGCTCGATGTACGAATCGAAGTCATCGCCAATATTAAAATATTCAATGCAACCAATGAAATTAGACATTTTCGGAACCAAGTCTTTTTCTTCTTTAACTAATATGGTTTTTTCTTTGTCTTCGGTCATTTAAGCACAAAAACACAACTGCACCTTTTTTTTTTTTGTGTCTTACGCCAGCAATTAATTGAATCAAGCGGCTAAACTATAAAAAAAAACGCGTTAGAATCTGTATTTTTTTTTTTTTTTTTTTTTTGTTTTTTTGTTTTTTTTTTTCCTCGTCGCCAATGATATGTCCAACTCAGAATCCGATCGAAATGAAACACATTGATCTCCGCTTAAGACTAAAACATTAATTTCATTTCCTTACGTACTAACCTAATGATACTTAACTATGCTTATACTTAAACTGTTATATGCACAGTGTAGTGCGCAAGAGTTGATACACATCAGAAACTGCCGAGGAATATCCTTTACGAACTGCACCGCAAAGGTCGTAATGAGAGGGTGCAAATGAAATTGGCAGAAAAGAAGGAGGTATGTACCTAGTCTTGCCATAAGTGCTGTTACAAATTCAAAACACCATAGAAAAAAACCAGTAAACATTTTGTATTGATCATTAGAACAAACATAAATTTCACTCGAAATGACTGCCTTTTGCTTTTACACAGGCTTTTAATCGTTGTGGCCATTGGGCTATAGCGGCACGCACGACGTCCATGAACATCGTTGACACTGCTGCGGTTAATGCTGCTTTGAGACTTCCGAAATTTCTGTGAGGAGTCTTGCAGGCCATGTTTCGGCTTTAAACGCTGTTGGAAGCTTCATTTTTCTCTATTGAATAGAGTATTGGTCAAACCCTTCACAGCACCCTCTAGCATATCTTGTTCGTAAACTTTTGCTCCCGTTTTCATACCCTTTCCGCAGAAATGGAGGAATGTCACACCTTAGTGATAGATGCCACACCAAGACAATTTAGAAGTGGGATGATGGCCACGTTGAACCCTTGGAATAATTTTGTTCGTTTCCTTAGATAACGTAGCATAAATTTGGTTATTCCATGAACAGAACGTTTTCACGGCCATTGTCCGCGTGCGTCCAAAGTATGCAATGACATTAGAAACTGGTTAAGGAGAAAGCTACTTTACACTTTCGAATTGCGCCTGAGTTATGTGATGAAACCAAGTTCCAATACCAAAATGAATGGTTGCCGCATTCCCTTCTATAAAGAAAATCAGGAAGTAGAGACCTGGGGTGGAATCGGCTAACGCGATTGTTCATAGTTGATAATCAAAATCGACACTTTTGCTATGTGTAAGCTGATTATCAAATCGACAATCGTTTTTTTTTTTGCGTTGATTTTAGGTGACAGCTATTTAGGTGTCGTTTTCACCCCTGTTGGTCGATTTAGCTTAACCTGTTAGGCCACTAGATTTAAAATGCCACACAAGCTGATTGTATCAAAAGAAGAGTTACAGCTACTAAGAACTAAAATTACCGCGCATCAGAAAAGACTATAAATCGCTTTTTTAAGCAACACAGCAATATACAAACACTTAGATTGTTCTCCAACTAGAATGTAGCAAATTTACGCTTTGGAAGGTGTAAATAATGTTAAAGAGCAACAGACAAAATATGTTAGTACAATTCATATTTAAAAACTAAAGTCTTTCAGTAGGTAGCCTGTAGCTAATGTTTACAAGTAACTATATATCAGACAGATAACAACTACTATATCATTGTTATAAGTTCTAGTTTAGTGAAAGGTACAAAAAAAAGAACTGTTGTTAGTACATATTATTATTAAATGCGATATTTGTAAGATTCAGTACCGCGTCATAATAATTCACAATGCTTTTGTTTGCGTTAAACACGATTCCAATTCATTTATGAATATGATGTTTTTAAGTAGAGTATAAAACTCTGTTCCACAAAAATTGCCAGTACAGGCCTCATGGCATGGGGAGCTTTATTTAAACACTGCTACCTGTACATGTCTTTATTGTACTCAGATAGCAAAATCTGACCTCCACAAGTTTTGGTTTTGTAATTTTCATCAAACTCGCATACATCCCCATCATAACACACAGCCAATGACATACTGTGATCGTGTGGCCGCCATCAACTCTCGCTTTGTGTATGGAAAATATGAACATCAAAGCAGGGTTACCATTACTAGTGGCGTGGCGTAGTGGTAGTCGTCGTCGCTTGTCACGCTGAAGGTTCACGGTTCAAATCCAGTTGTCGTCGAGTTTATTTCTCACGAAATAAAAATAAATTGAAGTTTCAGAAGTTAGTGTCAAAACCTACTGCGAAGGCATAACACTGGCAGTAGGATGGTGGTATGGCTGAAGAAATTAATCGGACAAACAATAATAGGAAACATCTGGAAAAGACTTCTGTGAATCATAAGCAAGGGCAAAACTTTCAATAATACACAACCCTCCAGTTATCCTGGACACCACCCATAGAGTTAGTTGAAACCTAACATCTGAGTTTCTGCTTTATATTGAAGGTTTATTTGTGCGAGATAAATGTTAGGTGCGGAAACGAATAGTGAGTATTTTTTTTTTTGCTTTTTACCTTCAAGATATCTCATAAACTAATCGTTTCCAATATATAACATTCATACGTCAAAATACTCAAAAAAATGCCCTCTACTACTTAAATTTCATCAAAATCGAGGTAGAGTCCACTTTGTAAACAATAATCTTTATTTCATTCAGTAAATTCTGTTGTTTTTAAATTAGCAGATTATTACCCTACGGGTTTTGCTCTCCGATTTGCGGCGATTTGTCCTGCATACTACGGTTACCCAGTGTGAGCTTAAAAGAGGGACAGGTTTATGCAAGCTATTGCAACCAAACTGAGAGGAAGACATCCTATCTTCCCTGTACTGACAATTTTTGCGAATAGCAAAATAAGAAATGGCATTTCAATCATTTGTAAAAAAAAAAAAATGCATTATACTCACATTTGTTATAACACTCAACTTCCCGATGCAGTCAAGTATTCTATACCAAACTCCAATATCTCGAACTCTTTGTGAAACCGGTCGTTTGTGGTGTGTTATCAATATTTTAGCATCTAAACGCATTTCGAGAATATTATTAAGAAGGGCAAATATTGGTGCAAGTGGAAATGCAGCAACAAATATCGTTACAAAGCCATATTGCAGTACTGTAATAAATAAATATTAATTATTATAAAAGTATACATCATTTTTGAATTATGTAATACATTACCCATTTCCAAATATTCGGGAAACAAACTTCTCGGGCCCCAGTCAAGTAATTTTAAATCTCTTAACCACCTTTCATCACGGCCTTTTAAAGAATCAGTCTGACCAGATTTAAACAATCGCGACAATCCAACTTTGACTGCTTGCACTTTTTTCCAAAAAATTGGCATTACAAGTTCCAAAATTGAATTCATTGCTTGCTTGCCAACCATAATAATACCCAACTGTATGCAAAGTTCTGTGAGGCATCCACCTGCAGAACACTAATCGGAGAGTTTTTCATTTCAGAAAAATACTTCTAACAAAACACATTACCTCCTCTTGGCGATAGTCGAAAAGTTTGTTATAACTACCAGGATGGCCAACAAATTTTCCTTTAAAAAATGCTATATAAAAAATCGAAGCATAGTAGTTAACAAATTGTAAAAGATAGATCTTAAGAGTTAGTGAATCATCAAATTGTGTTTGTGTCCGCCACAATTCTAGTTCTGTTAAATATTCTGCTAAATGTGTATACATCTAAGGATGAAAAGAACAAATTTACAAGTAATCACATTTAAAAAATTCATAATTAAATTACTTACATAATTTAGAATAAATAAAAGGCACAAATTAACGCACGCAGCTGATGCAGTGGTTAACATTATAGCACTGGATGTCGTCATGGGAGTGGATCCCACTTTTAAAAGTGTTAACATCGACATTCGATACACGACAACTGCTAGCAATGCAACAAATGCTAATGCCACCAATAAGAGGACCACAGAGAAACTAAAAATAGTTGCTGGCAATTTCATTCGCCAAAAAGGAACAATTGGTTCCTTTATATTTGTAACATAGTCTGTTCTAGTTTTTGGTACATGTTCCAGTCGAGCTAGGTATTGTGGTCTCGGGTGTTCCTCATGGACGTCGAAACCCGTTAAATCCCAGCGATGAGTAATTTCCGCAGAATATCGTTTCCACAGCTCCAGAAATAACGTTGCCCAGAAGGACATGAATACAGCGAAAAACACTGTACTAGGATTGTCAATTAAATATGTTATCTTAGCATAAAAACAAGTCTCTTTAAGGTCCCAAAAATTGCACCAGTCACACAGGGGACACATTTTTACGTTTAATTTGTCAGAGCATACATCTTTTCTGTAATTAAACAATTCATGGAATGTTCGTTAAATAAAATAAAATAATGAAGTAAATATATTAATTTTGCAACAATACGCTAACAAATGAATTGGTTGGTTATTGGTTGGTGTCTGCAAATGAAATTAACTTCAAAAAGCATTTCGTTGTAGGTTTTCCGAGCACAACAGAATGGAAGCAATAGACAATGCTTGAAGAAACCTACAAATATCGACTTGTACAAAAAGTGACTACACTGTCACTGGCTTTACCTATATACGACGCTTCTCACTATAAAAATTAACACCACTAGGGGCTGCCCGCAGGGTGGAGTTCTATATCCACTACTCTGGAGTCCCGTCATTGATGAACTCCTAGAAAGACTAACCAACCTCGGCATAGACTGTGCCGAATAATGTGTTTGAATCTCTAAATGTACCTATTAGAAGATTTTGTTGAGGAAGAAAAACGGAAGAGTGTAATCCAAACTAAAATTACTGATTACTATTAATAAAAGTTGATAAAAAAAATGTTCTGTATAACGAATTTTCTATATAACGAAGTGATTTTCTGGTACCGTGCGGATTCGCTATATGGAAGTTTGACTGTAATTCAAAAAGGTCTCAGAGTGACCAAAGAATGGTGCAACGCAGCGGGACTAAATATAAATCCGGCCAAGGCAACGATAGTGCCCTTTACACGGAAAAAGAAATTCTCACATCTTAAAACAATTAGCCCCTCGGGCACGAATATCAGTCCTGTGAGATTATCAGAAGCACACAGAGGAGCCTACTAAGAAAGCGACTCTTGCACTCATGACATGTAAGAGCATAGGAAAATCATGGGGCTGTCGACCTCATATTTTTAGATGGATGTATATCGCAATGGTACGACCTATAATCACCTACGGGGCAATAGTATGGGCTAAAAGAACCAGTCTAATTACAATGAGAAACATACTGGACAAAGTACAGAGACTGGCATGTGTATGCATAACAGGCGAAGACTGTAGGACTTGAGGTGCTATTGGAGCTTACTTCACTGCACCTCCTAGTGGAAGAAGCTGCAAATCGAACGTTTATAAGAATGGCTAAAGAAGGATAAGGAAAGGAAAATGTATCAGCGATAAGGACCATGATGCAATGGCCAATAAGCTTCTTCTTCTAACCTTTCCTAGAGGCGATGAGATTAGGAAATTCAGCTGAAAGAAAAACTGTCACATCAAACTCAGCAACAAGAAAGACTTTAACAACGAATCCAGAATCTATACGCCGAGTCCTCATACCATTAAATTGTACATAGATGGTTCAAGAACTAAGGAAGGAGCGGATGCAGGAGAATATGGCGAGCTACACTAGTATCTTAAGCCGAAATCTGCGCTATTGACAAATGCACCCAACTCAATCTGAAAAACGATACAACAGACGCGACATAGCAATGATGTCAGACAGCCAAGTCGCTATCCAGGCAATCGGAGCTCATGTCATCAAATTTAGGATTGTCTGGGAATGCCTAGATGAAATTAGTAGTCTGGGCGAAGGAAACAATGTCACCTTCTACTGGGTACCAGGACACCTGGGAATAGTAGGTAACGAAGAGGCGGACAAACTTGCCAGAAAAAGGGGTTGCTACACCCTTCGTGTGTCCTGAACCATTCTGCGGCCTGGGAGCACACCATAAAAGAAGAATTCCGAACACTGGAGAAGACAAACAGTACCAAGTCCTGGACAAAAATTCATGGTCTAAGACAGGCGAAGAAACTGCTGGGTAATTACAACCTGAAGAGATTCAAAGCTTGCATTAGCCTGGATAAAAACAAATTCCGCATCTTAACTGCGTTCCTTTCTGGGCATTGTTAACTTCAGGGCCATCTCAGGAAGCAATGAGTCCAGTGAAACCCCAGAACATATACTGGTGGAATGTGGGGTATTAACCCAGAAAAGATTCAAGTGCTTGGGAAAAACACCAACTTACAGCAGAAATCCGCCACTCATTGAACTCAGTCTCCTGCTGCGATTTCTGAGGGAAATTGGCCTGAGTGAGGTGCTATGACCTAGGCAATTCTCACTTGGGCTAGGTGTGAACAAAGCTCTCTCTAACCAGTTCGAATAGGAATAATGACGAGAGGGATGTTTCTCCGTCTAGGACTTGTAGGGGACACAATAGACCTCAAAGAAGTTCAATAATAATATGTTATAATAATAACACCTGTATATAGGCTTACACAGCTAGAAGAGCAATGCGATCAGGCTTCAGTTTGGATCCTAGGACATAGCGCCATCAAGAAAACAACTCCTCACAAGCGGAAAGAATTCTCAATACATATGAGTTTCTACCAAGAATTCTAATGCTTACTAAGAAAACAATGATAGCGCGGTAGAACCTTGAACCTTACGATTATAAAATGAAGATACTTACACAGGCACAAATTTATCGAGTGTAAACCACGAATATAAAAAACAAAATGCTCCGACAACAGATGCTAGCATTAACATGTAGGTGTAGTAGCCCAGCCAAGCGAAATATAATCCTGCAAAATAAACAAATATACACAATTAAAGACATGTTCAATTGTATTAATTGGATAAAGTTGTGACCTATTTTCACACCAAAATACTCCTTGATGTAATCCAATGGTTGATAGCGATACCATCGGCTCACAGAAGCCCATTGCGTGTACAAATTTTCACGCATCGTTCCCTTTTCAGTAATATCGCCCTACAAGTAATTAAGAAATCATATGTCATATAAAGTTAAACTGGTAGCACACAGTATTTACATCATGTAGAGGATATGCTGAATAATAGACTCTTTCATTAACAAGTCGTTCAATACCAAAAGCCATATCATCCTTATTATGTGAAGGAAATCTTTGTCTATCTAAAATGAATTGCACTATTCTGGACCGAACTGCTGTTGTAAAGAAGCACTCCTGTTGTATGTCAAATCTGAAACAAGCGTTAACCAGAAATAAATATATTTTAACTTATGTATCAAATAATTATGTACAGATATTCCTTGTCACGGCTGTAGACGGCTGTGAATCGGTGCGATCTCTTTGGGAAATATCGAGCATCAATATAAATTACACGAAAAAAAAATGACCATATGCCCTTTAGACAGGAGTACACATTCGAGGTAGATTTTTGTACGCCGGCAAATCCAGGAATCTGTAAATTCATATCTATTAATCTATAATATAAATTATTTGAGTTTCAAAAACACAAACACGGAGGGTTTTACATATTACATAAATCGTTGGCAATCAGTTTTATGTTTTACAATTGCAACTTATTACACTCAAGCAGATAACAAAATATTTTAATATAAAAGCACGAATATACATTCGAATGTCAAAAAAAGGCAAAAGATGTATATTTACGACGTTACTTCTTCAAATGTCCGACTAACATCCAGGAGCATAAATTGTCTGAAATGTCTCCACTCAGCGTTCGGAAACACAAACAAAAGCGAAATGTTCTCCCAATCGTCTGCAAAATACCAGTGGTTGTGACCCTAGACCCTAGTTCTCCTCGTATTATAGCGTTATAGGAAACAAGTAAGCGCAAATATTCAGAAATTATATTTGGTTAGGTCAGAAAAAAGGGGTTTCAAGAATTGCTTTTTGCACACATCCACTAAGCTCCGGTCGTAAAAGTGAGGACGTAAGTGAGGCTTAAGTTGACCAATCGGCTGAAGAGTTTTTCTTCTTTCCTCATTTGGAATAAAAAAAACTTCATGCACCAAACAAGTAGTTTTATTTTTGTTGAGAAAAGCAGTAAATTTTATAAAGCCTTTAAAACGTTTGCGACTTGGATACATATGTAACAGTAAAAATGGAAGTTCACACAATTGACAATTTAGCAAGCATATTCTCATACATTTTTCAAAAGCGGACGATACATTTAAAAAGCGAATTAAGTTATTTCAAAATGATCATTTCCATAAATGTAATACATGCATATGTAGGTAAACATATAAATACTTATACAGATACATAACCAGATGCTGGGTGTTTTCTTTCAATACATTTTAATTGCTATCTTTACCTGCATGCGGGATCCCACTTGTCTGCAAAATAGCAGGAAACTGATTTTCTTTCATTTCTTTTTAAGCCCAATACCAGAATTAGTTTAGCAGACCTGGTTATGCTAACACGGAGTTTGCTCTTAACACAAGAAACCCGCTCAAAACATATCAACTGTGAAATCAATTTCTATAAGCGGAAATTAAAATGTGTTACTTTTGTATGTGCGGTTCATTTAAGAAGGTCAGGCAGTTCTATCTCGGGATGAATTTGTTTTTAAAATATAATAACACGCAAATAGAAAATCTAAATAAATGACGTGTTTAAGGCTAAGTATTTAACAATAATTATTGTTGGCAATAGTATTGCCTCTAGAGCTTTAGAAGCATTAAGCTTTTTCTACATCTACGATAATACAAAGTAAGGCTTATGTGGGTACCCAGTCACATTGGTAAAAAAGGCAACAAATGGTTTATTTATCTACTGAGATATAATATATGCATGTAGAAACCAACAGCTTAACTAAGAGTCTTACGGGATTAAAGAAACAGCCATCATCATTACTCGTTTATTAACATTGATCGGTTGGGACATACAACCACTACACACCTACACTTTCTAAAAGCAAAAGGCCTCCTTACTGCCTCAATCTGAACTACGCCCTGCGAAAATGTTCAGCTGTAAAACGTCATCAATCCTAACATCCGTCTATGAAGTATTACAAATTTGCCCTATCCTGGTATTAAATTGTCTTTGATATAACCTTATGCTAAAAACATTAGGTAAATCGAATCGACCCCTCTGAATAAATATCTTAACTTTATTTATTTCATTTCATCAAATAAGTACACATCACCTGATCTGTTTAGATTACTGGTACAAATTCAAAATATAAATTTAGAACTACTTTAAGACTAAAACCACCGGCAATTGAGCTTTAAAACTAATTTATTCTTAAATGAACTCCTACTGAGATAAAAATCTAAAAGACTACAATAATTATTTGATTCTCGTAGCCATCTAGAAATTGGTTCATTGTACCCAATATTTGCTCTATGATAAGGTACATAAAATAAATATCGATTTCTAAGAACTCTCGATGGAGCATATAATCCAATTAATGAAAGTAAGTACATTCACGACGTACTATCTGTTTTTTTTTTTTGGTCCGTAGTTTCCTACGCTAGTTTCTTTATGTTTACTTTCGTCCATGACCAGCTAGTATAAGTAAATAGAATATGATGTTGAACTAAACCTAACTCTAGTGAATGTCAATGAATGGCAAAACAAATTCTACCAGTGTATTGTGCAAATAGATGAACGTTTCTATGAAAACTGCCTTAACAGGGCGCAAACATCCGCATCTAGAAGTCTATATAGAATGTTAAATCATTCGCGAAAGTAGCACAATCTTCAAAATCAGAACAGAGACTTTGGGTCTAAATTTTATACCGCACAGACAGGATCTTCGAAAAACTTGCAGCCTCTGTAACTTAAACGTGGCTGAAGGCGTTTCTTGCAGAATGTCCAATACTTCTCGAAATTAGAAGACTGTATTTCTACAAGAGCTTTCTCACACTTCAGGAATCAAAAGAGTTGTTAAACGGTTTGTCTGGTTGGAAACTGCTCTCGAAATATATTATACATGCCTATAAGTATCGCAATAGCTTTGTGAATTTGTAAAATTGTAAGAATTGTAACATATCAAATGCGGAAGTAACTTAAACAAGTATAATCAGATTTTTTTTTTTTGTTATCCATGAGCTGTATCACCAAGTAAGCTTAATGTTTTAATTATATCTTTATTTTTAATTTATGAAACGAATCATGAAATGTCAAACTATAGACAGACGGCAATATAAAGCCATGCTTTTTTCTCTTTTTGTAATCTTAACTAGTGTGTACTATCATGTAATTTATACCAATAAAGAGATGAATAATAATAATAATAATAGTAATAGCATTGTATATGAAACTAATAGTACTATCACTTTGGCAAATCGATGGTGGTGCCCCTAGTGTACCGAGTAAATACTACACCGTGAGTATGAAGATTTCTTCTCTCAACTAAATGCGAATCCACTCGAGCGATAAATATGTTAGTGCCAAAATGGCAGTTGTCAGGGTAGGGTGTGTTGTCTCTGCCAATATTCGCCAGAGTTACCGATGGGTGACTTGAAAACTTATCTTCGGTATAAAAACATGCTAAATAAATAATAAAATACACACGGACACGGTGAAATATATTATTATTTAATAGCGTTCTATAAGTTAAAAGAACTTTAAGAATTCAGTATAATTTGGGTCAATTTAAGAAAAAAAAATCATGTGAATCAAAATAAAAGAAAAAATATGTGGACTAAAAAATTAATGAATTTTAAAACTGGTCCCAGAGTATTATAATTGATAAGGGGGTACAAAGTCCACTATTTGCGAAATATAGTCACCACGGAACCAGACCGTAAAAAAGTTTCCATTCAGTGAAATTTACCGCCTATCGGTAACCCTGTTTTTCACTCGGTTTCCCATCTCACGTAACTCTGTGTGAGAAAAAACAATGAAAACATTTGAAGCTGAGTGACTATTGGAGTCCATTTCATATAATATTGTGTATGCATATTGTGTTGTGTTTGTGACATGTTCCCTTTACTCTTCACCCCTTTTCATAACTAAGGGACGATCTTCGTAAATTCATTCATTATTTACATATCAATATAAAAATGCGTTTGTGTTTACTTTCACATTTCGCATTTCATACCCAACCTTGTGGGTGAGACGAAATATTCCTTTTTGAGATGGGAAGAAAACAGGTGTCTTCACTATAAATGTATGTAGGTGCATTTGTTTACCAACAACCACCTTGCTCAGTTCCGGGAATAGCCAAAGTCATCTTCAAAATGTTCCTCAAGTTGGGTTCATCAACATTCTTCTTCTTTCTTTAGGTGGCGCAACAGTTCAGGGCAATGGTTTTAAAGATCTCGGTAGGTATTTATGTAGTTTCGCCCGAAATTTAAACAAAGCATAGGTATTAACCACATGAGTAAATCATATTCAATGTTAGGCTTTGTGATGATAGTGTAAGGTATTTAAAGGTCATTGTGTCACTCTTTCCCTCTTTAACAGTCTTGTCCGTCCTCCGCTCGAATATGCAAAATTTGGACACCTCACTGTAAGAATCACAATACTCTTATTGAAGCCGTCCAGCGAAGCTTCATTCGTTCTGCAATAAAAGAGCTTCTCTGTGACGACGCTTTTACCCTAGTTTCATATTTGAATCGAATAAAACCTTGTCTCAAAGACAGGTTAATAAGGACATCAATGTTGTGTATCAACTGATTTCAGTTTTGATAGACGCCCTGATATGCCTTTCGGGGGGATCGCATTACCTTACTGCATGCGTCGCAACCGCATAAGTAAACTCCACAATTAAAATATTAACTTTGTCGGCTTTAATTTGAGCACAATTATAATAAAAAAAAAAAACTAGACTGTGTACTATACTATACTTCATAAAACCAAAAATTGTTTTCAACCATCTTACATCTAAACAGCAATTTTATTCTATTCTCGTTCAAATATAGTCAATAAACAATGTACATACTTTGCATTTTTGGCACAAAACAGATCAACTAAAACACAAAATTCTCCTTTTCACCAAATGCAGAAAAAGAAAAAATATAACCTGCGCAATGATTATGATTTTTGTTTGGGCTTATTCACTGTATGTGTTTGTACACATACACACCTACACACATACAATTGGTTTTACTCATGGTTTCATTCAAATTTCTACCAAACCAGAAAAAATACATAAATCCCTGATACTCGTAAGTTCGTAAATCGTAACACTCAAATCTCAATTCTTTTTTTGGGCTTTTTAGTTAACTCTCCTTGCTTTTGAGTGAACATCGGAAGGCAATGCTAAGCAAGCATAACCGGTTTTACTTTATTCCCACTCAATATTTAATTTTTACTCAATTCTCTCAGAGCGTAATATTTTTTTCAATTTTTTGGGAGAAAAGTCGATGCGCCCTCTGCTTGCCAAATAACAAACAAAAAATCTTGCTTGATGATAGTACTATTAGTTTCATATACAATGGTAATAGTAACAAAAATATACTTAATCACTTGCTTTTTACGACACGTTATGTTGAATGGTTGAATACATTGTTTCCTTTTGAAAAAAATAAACAATCTGCCTTATCTTGTTTTATTTCCTTAATTATTTCCCTAAGTTATTTTACAGCTGATAACTATAAAACTAAAAAAAAGAAAAAGATAACAAAACTGAAGAAATAGCGCTCAAGAAAACATTATGCTTAGGTCACATGAATTTTTTTACTTGGATAAAGTGTGGGAATACATAGTAGCCTGGTGTTGACTGACGCTAATGAGTTGACTTTTTTTAACTTCTGATAAAAAAAAAATGTTTTTTTTTTTAATCTACATTCAAATGTATGTCTGCAGCAATAACGTTTGCCAATAAATGTCATAATCTCAATTGATCCTCCAAAACTGATTCCCACCGCACCGAATATTGATGAGTATCTCTGGCATATTGATGGTAATTTGACAATATTCTTCCCTAGAAACTACTGATACTGACAATTTTGTTTTTTAAAACAATGTTTGATTAAGTATGTATACATAGGGATCATGCATAGCTTTGGGTTTCATACAATACGCACTACATATTTGGGAATAATTGACGAAACGCTATTTAATGCAAAGTTTCAAACTGTCAAAATAAAACACTGTTAACATTTTAATAAATATGTACATATGTATGTATGGCTGTATCTATTCATTTTAGCAGACCTTTTTCGATATGTATTTCGCTGCCTCTTGCAGTCTATTTGATTTCTCGTAAAGATTTATCCTGCATAAAGACTTAAAGTGTATAGATGAATATAAATTAAATTGAATTTTAATAATATTAAATAATGAATCTGATTAGTACCTCTTTCATTGGCATCCGGAGTTTTAAAATTTCTGCATAACGCCGCAAAACTTCTAATGGGGCGTGAATCTATAAAAAACATAATTAAATTGAGTCAAATATAAGTCCGATATAAAATACTTAGGGTCTAGTAATGTACCTTAACAAAATATATCTGTTCCAGAATTTTATGCTCTGTCTCTAGCTCTAGGCCTTGATTAATGAGATTATCTTCAAAAACTCTCCGTTTATCTTTGCTTTCAGCTTCGACAAACACTTGTTGATGTGTTTTATAGGCTAAAACAAAATCAATAGATCGAAGACCATCCTTAAAAAATAACGAGCTATTCGCATGAGGTCGATGGTACAGATCTGGTGGACAGTGGCAGTCTGCATTGGAGTCCATAAGTGGAGCTATGTTGTCACTAATTCTGCAATAGAAAGTTCAATAAATATAGTAAGTAATGCAAGCATTTTGAAACTCGTATATTATATGAATGTTGTAGAAAGTGATTGTACAGCAAGCAGGAGTACCTCGTAATACAAACAAAATTGTAAACTTAGCAAAATCATTAAAAGTATCATTTACAGTAAACTTTCTTATTAGTGGACACCCTGTTTAACGGCCAACTCGCATTAACGGACACCTTTTGGGGAACCGATTTCTAATTTTCCATACAAAATGCGTTCTTATAAACGAACAGCTCTCATTAGCGGACAAAAAACTCCCGTCCCGTGGATGTCCACTTAAGAGAGATTTCACTGCGCAAACTTTTTACATATCGGACGTACTAATCGTTAAATGATCCCTTTCTCTCTCTCTCTTTCTCTATTCGTCTTGTTCCCGGTTAAAATCAAATAATTTATAAGATATTGCGACATTGGCGTTACTGGCCGAACACAATGGTGAAGCTGCAGTTGAAGTAGGCAGCGCTGTCGAAGTTAAAATACACGTAAACCCTATAGCGCGCACACAATGCGAAGTTGCTGCTGTAGTATGGATTGTATGGTGAAGCGCAAAGTTTAGCCAACTTCAACTTTCTACTTCCACTGCAGCATCGCCATTGTGTTCGGCCAGTTACTGTCATTAGCTTTTGAGACACTCGATTAACTGCAGCCCCAACAATAGTAAATAGTAATACAAAAGGATGCTATAAGCTTCTGTACACTGCACCTTAGAAGTTTGGTGATGAGGACGTCTTTTTCGCTATGTACGACATAAGATCAACAATCCTAGTCAATTGTTACTTCTATAAATAGAGAAGGCAACTGGTTAGTAGATCCCTCTCAAGAGCAACCAACCAGAAGGTATATGAGAACCTTATCATCCCAATCCTGCTATATGGTGCAGAAGCATGGACATTATCGCAAATGGATGAAAACTATCTCGAGGATGAATACTTCGCGTGGTCTTCGGTCCCGTTTGTACCGACGAAGTCTGTAAAAGAAGGTAATAACGACAAACTAACCCGTAGTTCAACGGTATTGAACTTGTAAAAAAAAAAAACATTTATAACGATGGGACACAACGGTCCAGAAAAACGTTGACTCCACCCATCAAGGCACATGCAATAGGGGAAAACATTACCGAAGTTGCCCTCCACACTTGGAAAGGGACCTCAACAACTTGGTGTGCGAAACTGGTGACAGCTTGTTGGTTAAAGCCCAGACATCCTGGAATGTAGCGCAAGCTGAATTCAAGTAAAATAAGTGTTTCTAAAAAATCAGTGGTTCTAACATTTTCAGCTGCTGGAACATTTTGCATTCCTTCAAGCTTATCTTCTACTAATCCTTTCATTATTCTTTCACGTTTGGTGCGCAGTAAGGTATGAATCCATGTTTCATATTTACCAACGTTCATCCGGATTATGCTCGAACATATCCATGTTTTGCTTTGGTCGAATGTGAGCAAAATTAAATGTTCATACAAAATCGCAACCACTGCACCAGGGTTGCCATCTCTTCGTTAGGCTCATAACTCATTGAACTGCCGTTAGTAAAAGAGAAAAATTCGGAAGTTAGATCCAAACTGCTAATCATTTGAGTTGTTCAATAGATTTATTCGCCAAGAGCGTACATCAATGAAATTGGTATCAAAATAAAGCTGAGCTTCAGTACATTAAAACTGTGCAGTTTTTTGAAAATCGTATAAAGGCAAAAACTATTACAAACATAATATAGAGAAAATTAAGAAAAAAATCAATAATATTACTTTTTAAACAAAAATGATGTTATCGTAGGCTTTCAACATTGCTTAACCTATCCTGCAGGACACGACAACGGCATTCGCCCACCGCTGGGAGCTGCTTATGGAGACAGTTCGTACCATCCTACTTGGGGTTGGAACATATGAGCGTTCAAGACGTTGCTAGAAGGAATAAATTAATTTCGAATTGATTTTTTGGTAACATTGAAATATCTGAAAATGATAGACCAACTATAGTCATTTGTAACGGCACTTATGTTTATATCCAAAAGAGCTCTAACTACGCATTTCAAAACCAAACGTACGGTTTACACAAATATCAGAATTTGGTTAAACTATTTCCTATAACGTGCTGTAATGGATATATTCTTGAAGTATTAGATCCGTATGCTGCCACTGATTCGGATACTTGAACAATTAAAATGTTCTTCAGAAGCGAAAGTAGAACGATGAGGCAGTTTTTCCGAAGGGTCTTCATTCTCAATAGAGGCTTTAGATATTCCATTTCAACTCTAGAATCGCATGGGTATAGAGCGCATAAGCCCGAATCTCTACTGGAAGGGCATCGGCAATTAACAACACTACAAGCAAACAAAACGCGATGTATAACGATGTGCAGGTGGGTTGTAGAAGTTGTATATGGACGTTTTAGAAGGGATTTTAAACTGTTCCATCAAGAGTTCTTCAACGTTGCTTCTCCTCACTTGATGGATGATTTTAAAATAACTTCAGCAATTCCAAACAAGTTTCACCCACTGATCGAAGACACCGACGATGCTTATGAGCTGCTGCAAATCGCTTTAAGCGGATTAAATACTCCCAATCACCTAAGTGATTTTGTGATAGAAAATAACCTTAATCGAAGAAGGGCAGTGTTTCAAAGCATAAGGGCATATTGCTAACTTAATTAACTTTCCTATTGCCAGATTATCAAGTAAAGCAAGCTCGTTCATACCGTGGAGAACATCTGAAGCAAAACGGAAGCTACCAAATAGAAGTGTGTCCAAATATAGATAGAATTACCATGGACACCAGAGTTTACAAAGAAACAATTATTTATTAAAAGGTCGTATAAAATCTCATCTTCTTGAGTATATTACACATACATACATTTTTATTAGCAATGAGGAAAATAGTGCTAATAGAAGCAATTCTATCAGTGCTTATTATTGCATTTGTCTGGTTAGTATGAGATGAGAACTGTTGGATGTTGTGCTCACGTTATAAATGTTTTGTGGTATCTTGGGTATGCATAACATTTTAATAGATGATCAAGCTGATGAAGAATATTATAATGAGCCGTAGCTTTTTATTTAAATGTTTAAACACGGTTTCTTGTACATAAAACATCCTCTTATTATAATAATAATATTATTGTGATATAATGGTTTTTCTTTTTGAATTCTCTCTATATTATGTTTGTAATAGTTCTTGCCTTAATATCTTTATATGTTAAAAACAAAACAACAAAATTTTTTCAAGTTTCTGTAAAGAAAAAACATGTAAGAACTCACCATTGAGGATTGGTTACTAAGCATTGGTGATTGATTTGCACGACTTAGGATTTTGAAAGTGTTTTTCTTAGTTAGTAATGGCTGAACCTTACATTATTCTACATCAAATTAAAGCCTGAAAAATGCTCTTTCACGTAACTGTTAAAAAAAGCTATGTCGTCGCTGAAGATTTTTCAGAAATTAGTGATTTTCAAAAAAGAATACTTTACTTTTAAAGTCTCCAGAAATTAATTGATTATTTTAAATCTGGAAATCCTAGACCCATTATTTTTAAGTCATGACAGTAGAATTGCCTTTCATTTGATACTAAATACGTGTATGTGCGTCTTACGGTTCTTATGATATTACGATTTTATATGCATATAAACGGACAAAAATCATCAGAAGATCTATCCGCAATATGAACTTCACACACAAATATCTCCAAATCCCCACATACGATTTTCAAAAAACTTCACAGTTTTAATGTACTGAAGCTCAGCTTTATTTTGATACCAATTTCATTGATGTACGCTCTTGGCCCAAAAGTGCCCATCTCCTTTGTTCATATGCTTGAATATCACTTAATTAAATATTGAATAACTATATATTTGCACCTACATACTCACATGTCATATAGGTACATACTCACTTTGAAGGTAATTGAAGAAAAACTGATTTAAGGAAATAATTGCTAAATTGAGTTGCATTTTTTACACAGGGGGCACGATGACTGTGGTTTCATTATTATTTTTATATTCTTGCAACAGAAAAGCAATTGAAGAACTACTCGTTATCACGACCTTAAATATTTCCATTCACATTACACAAAAGTCTACAATTCGAAGAAGTCTAACATTAAAACAAATGCTGAACTTTAATTGTTGTTTAAACTGTTTGTATTTACCTGCCTCTATACTTCTTATGTTTGCATTAAATGATTAAATTTAAATGTAAGCACTGCGTATTGGCGCGCAACACTATGCTGTAGATGTCATTACCCAGCAGGACGTTTGTTGATACATATGAAAGAAATAGTATCTTATGTGGGCTAATGGATGATAAACATGAAATTAAGCAAATTAAAACTAAGCAGCGTTTAGATTAACCTCTTATTAGCATAATTTGGTTGGTTTACTATAGCCAACGTAGTCATCGTTTACATGTGTGTACATTAGTGTAGGGGCATTATATGCGGCATTTATTTCTACATATTATGTTGGTTTCATTGATAAGTTGAGACCGTTGTGAATACCGTTGTTTGTCAATAAGCTATGAATATATATTTATGTCTTGCGTGACATCAACTTCTAACACGCAATGTAAATATGTATATCATATTGAGGGTGTGTTCAGTAAAGGATAAAAATAGCTTTTCAAAATATTGAAATGTTACTATCACAACTTTCAATACAAAGAGACAATCACACATTAAAATTGAAAGAATATGACATTTTAATTAAAGCAGACAAGATTGTTTCTATTGTATCCATACGAGGAGAGTTTGCTCCGCAATATTATCTTCTAACAATCAAAGAGTAGAATACCAGGTGTTATTATTCTTAAGAATGATGTCCTCAGGTGATTCTCTACTGATTTTATTATGTACTGTTATTTGAGTCGGCACGGGTTGAAGTCTCTGTCGCATATGTACATAATGGACATATACCTTTTAATCATTACATCTTTCGCCTCAACATAAACTCTTTTACAAATTTTTATACCAAACAAGAGAAACAAAGGTTTAAAAATTAAATTGAATTATCCCAGCGTGATTGTTAGTACGTTAGTATAAGTTATATGACATTATCATTATTAGACAATCCAAACTATTAATTAAGCCTTGCACCCACCACAAGGAACTTCTGAACTACAATAAGACGGATATTAGGTATCTAACAAGCTTCCTACCTGGTCACTGCCATTACCACCTAAACAAGATAGGCCTGTCTAGCCTGACCGATTATCGACTCTGTTTAGAGGAGGTCGAGTCGACCGAGCATGTCCTCTGTGAATGCCCAGCACTTTTTAGTGTCAGAAGCATCGCTGCCACTTTGCTACGATCGTAGCAAAACTAATAAGCGATTTTCAAAAAAAGTAAAATTGGCTACGCTGCTACTCACTCTCCCTAAATACCCCAATTTTACTACGCTTTCTGAAAACACGAACTGTCAACAAAAATTTTGAATTTTTAAACCTCTCATACACAATCAAATCAGAAAAAATGAAACGAACATATGTATTTTCAAACTATTCACTTCCACGACACCAACTTATATTACTGATCCATCGTACCATACACTACACTACACAGGCAGCACACATTTACTCGGATGTGTTTGAAATTGACTGCAATCGGACTGAAATTGCAACTTTTATTATACCAACAATACAACAGAGGATTTTGATAAAGAATTAAGTGGATTTTGGTTTGTTGTCGATGAAAAACTGCATATTATGGAGTTATTGAGTTCTGCTACACAAAATTTAGTTTTGCTACGGGAATGTTTGCCTTGGTGGCAGCACTAGTCAGATGGCGTACGCTACATAAAAAAACTGCTCAGACCTAATGACTTAAAAAATGCGCTAACCAACGACATACTAGCCTTTATAAGAAAGATACTTTGCCTATTGGACTAATTAGTATCCTATGATACAATAGATGTTTTAGGTCGCAGTATCAGCCTTGGGGCAGGATCACTCTTCAAAAAAATAAAAATACAAAATGAGTTCTAAGGTCTTACTTAAATTGGTAAATTATATATATGTGCATAATTATATATTTTAAGAATGGTTTTGTGGTCTGGATTTCTTAATATCTGGTAGGCTGATGAGTTTGTGTAAAGTTGTTCGTTATTTGATTTTACATAATGTATATGTATGTATGTAGTAGAAGAATCATCAATCAAAATCTAAAAAGTTGCAAAAAAAAATATGCAAGTGCCGGGGGACTCATGGTTAAGATGTGTACAATAAAGAGGTAACACAACTTCTAACTTAAGAACTGTCTCAAACCAAGAAAAGAAAACCCGTGTCTTGGAACTTCAAACATACAGTACCTGCATATATGTCGGACAGTAATTTCGATAAATGTTACTGAGCAGACATGAGTAAATACATAATAGGTACATATGTACTTATTTATGTAAAAACAACTAATAGTATGATACACTAATACATATGTAGCACAAGTACCACCACCAAAGTTGGTTTTTTTATGTTCTTTATCTTTAGTTGGGTATAAGAACCGAATCCGATTGGTCCATTAACTGTTGTATTGTGATTTGCACTGTACATAATATTTGTCGTTTCAATAGAATAAAATGAATCATTGTACTAACAATAATTATAAAATATACCATATTCTTACAAACGGTTAAAAAAATTTATATATTTTTTTTTTAAATAAATTACCCGATTTTCAGTGCTTAGTAACAAATTAGTGTTTTAAAATTCATGTAATTATTAAAAACACATTGCTAAAGACCGACAGTTACATATTACCTATTTGTATGTACGTTCAAATTTTGAAGCTGCAGATTATAGTAAAGTGCAAAGAACGTACACGAACTTTGAAAATAATGTAGGTAGTAATATGACGCAAATGAACAATTTTATAATCATACATATGTATATTAATACAAAGTGAGAAAAAAACTTACATTTTATTATTGGATACCGGCATATAGTCTTTATCGTGTGACCGCAAAGATTCCATGAATTCGACATGCATACCAGTTCGTGAACCATCGCCTGCATCTTTACTTGAACCACTATGAACTCCGCTCTCTAAGCTGTTCAAATTTATTATTTCTCCTAAATCGGAATCTGTGAAAGCTTTATTGAGACGATCTCCATCATTTTCACGATTATCTATCACATTGTCATCTTCGTCATGTTTCTCTGAATTATTTTGAAAATTTATTGGCATAGATTCGACCGAGGAATCTAAATATAGATGCACAAATATATTAAATATATTATTCAAGAAAAACTACCTCTTCACACTTACCCATTGTTCGATATCTATTATTGAGAGTAAATGAGTCTTAAATACTATACAAAAATTAACTAATATTAGTCACTAGTTGGCCACATTTCCATTATTCTTCGGAAAGGCAGTGTTAATTGCAGACTATCAGCCCAATATTTATTTGTGCCACAGTTGTTTAGTACCTTTTTGTTAATATTCGACATTTGACAAATGTTGCAAAAATCAGTTCTGTTCGTTTTATTATCTTATCTTGTAACAACAGCTGTGTTTTTTCAGTGCTGCTACTTTATTTTATATTTATAGTACTACAAAAGCGAATTAAAATACACTTAACACCACATCGTTGCCGTGGCCGTGCGTTGGACTATTACGCATGCTGCCCGGGTTCAATCTCAGCAAAAACACCTAAAAAGTTATTTCACGGTACCACCTCTTTCGAATGTCTGACAAGCAATCAAAGAGTATCATTTGTCATGAGAAGCTTCTCAACTCGCCGTTCGGAGTCGGCAAAAAACTGTAGGTCCCTTCCATTTCGTGGAAAAAATAATACGCACAAACAAATGGTTGCAAGAAGCTAGGCTTAGTTCTGTATAGGACTGCTGACGCCGTATGTTTATTTATTTTTAAACACCACATCCATACCAAATTAATTGCATGAATTCAAATAATATATCGAAATATGTACATATACATGGAAATCACACATTCTCAGGGTAGCTGAAAAATTATTTTACTTCGTTCTTTTCGAGAACGCTGGCAAAAACTGAAAAATAAGAGTTGATGTGGTCTCCCGTTAGAGATACATACATGCTTCGAAAACTACACCTCAGAGGCAAAGAAGTCCAGACAGTTTTACAGACGCCACATGCTTTTTTTTTTTCTTTTTAAATCATCGGAAAGGTTTGTTCGTGAATCTTCCGACTTATTTTAATTCACGCCCTCGCTTTGCGCCGTGGTTAAAGGAATGATAAGTCTAGCGAAAAGCAAAGTATGAATCGCATGTTATTTAGGGAGTTGCGTTCCTTAAAAGTGAAATATAAGCATTTAAACAGCTTTACAAGAAGATACGAGAAGATGCCTTGCAAAAATTTAAATTTTGGTTGTGGAAATCGCACGCAAATTGTATAGTGTGTGTGCTACACACAACAGTTGTACCGATATCGTTACAACTCGCGGTTGTACAACGATTATATCGAGTTTTTGCTGCTTTAAGAGACCGTAGCTAGTAATAAGCGTTTTCAGAATACCGCTAGTACCCGCGCTATGCGGGCTACTTCCTCAACTGATTAACAAATACATTTGGTAAATTCACACTTATCAAACTGCCGGTTTATGGCTCAACTTTCCAATACGCCACACTGAATTTTCACTTTTTATTATTATTTTTCATATATAAAGGGTGATTTTTTAAGAGGTTGAGAACTTTTTTTTAAAAAAAAACACAAAAAATTCGAAAAAATGAATGAAATATTTATTTGAATCGATAGTTTGAACCTTGCAATTTAATGTTTAAAGATAATTTCATGCAAATATTGACCGCGGCTGCGTCTCAGGTAGCCCATCCGCTGAGTCCAATTTTGGCATACTCTTTCACACATATCGGCCGGTATCTCACGAATGAATGCATGGATGTTGGCTTCCAGTGCGTCAATCGAAGCGGGCTTGTCCCTATAGACATTAGCCTTGACATACCCCCACAAAAAATAATCTAATGGTGTCAAATCGCACGATCTAGGCGGCCAATTGACCGGCCCGAAACGTGAAATTAACTGTTCACCAAACTCGCCTCGCAATTGCGCCATTGTTTCGCGTGCTGTGTGGCATGTGGCACCGTCTTGTTGAAACCACATATCATGCAAGTCAAGAACTTCCATTTCGGGCAAAAAAAAGTTTGTTATCATCGCTCGGTAGCGTTCACCATTGACAGTAACGCTGCGATTCGCATCATCTTTGAAGAAATATGGCCCAATAATGCCGCCGGCCCATAAACCGCACCAAACAGTGGCTTTTTCGGGATGCATTGGTAGCTGTTGCAATGCTTCTGGCTGATCTTCACTCCAAATGCGGCAATTTTGCTTATTTACGTACCCATTCAACCAAAAATGAGCCTCATCGCTGAACACAATTTTTCGATAAAAAAGCGAAATGAACATTTCGAACCGAGCACGAATTTTGATAGTAAAATTCAATAATTTGCAAGCGTTGTTCATTTGTAAGACGATCCATGGTTAAATTGCAAACCAAACTGAAGCTGTTTGACAGTGACACAAGGTACTAAACACACGTCAGCTGTCAAAACCAGTGTTGCCAAAACCAAACCAGCTAAAAAATCACCCTTTATTATAGGATGTTCTGTATATGAATTAGAGCCCCCGCGCACTACAGACTTTTTGTCGGCCGACAGTTTAGTCGGGCTCTTAATCAGTATGAAAATATATGAGAGTGCGCACACTACCACGATTCGATATCGGCCGATAAATAAGTTTGATAGGCTACACGATTGCCTTCAAACTAAAGTTTCGGCAAACTATCGGCCGACTACTTAATCAGTACGGCGCACACTACAGACTATAAAGTCGGCCGATTTTTTTCGATAGCTCAGTTTGCTCTGAATTTTAAATTAATTTTCTTTAAGTTCTGGATGTTTCGTCGTATTTAAATATGGAATTATGGACATATTTGGGCGTAGAGCAATGATTACCTCTCTGGAACATTTTTTACTAACTACCATTAAGCGACTAAAAAACCGTACAAATGTCAACATATTTGACATAAAAATTAGTTAACAGGCTAGTAAAAATGAATAATCGAACTTCGGAAACGACACAGAGTTGAAAGGGATTTTCTTTCGGGTAAGTTCTGGGACTTCTTCAAAATCTTTAAATAACGGTCTCCATTGACCGTTTCAGTGCGACCGTTTTCTTCAAAAAAGTATGTCCCGACAATGCAGCTCGAGGAAACTGCACACCATTATGTGATTCGAGCTGGATGCAGTTAGAGTGACTCTATGCTTGAAAATTGTACTTGTTTACATTGCCGTTTAAATCAAAAGGGCCCTTATCAGGTATACAAATGAAGTTCAACATATTATTATTATTTAAATGGTGGAAGAGGAAATTTTCAAGCGAATCGGCAAGTCTGCTGGATTTGTTTGTTTTTTTTTAACTTTGTAGGGAAATAAGCTCAAATCTTTGTGGATAATTGTCTGCTTATTCCCATTTGAGCAGATAAGTCCTGGGTCGAAATCCTGTGTTCTAACTGAAGGATCTTGGCAATAAGGCCGTCTTGTGACTGCCCCACGCTCGGCAAAAGACAAAACTTGCATTATCCTGGTCCATCTGCTCAGAGGAATGTCGCCAAATGAACGCTAAAACTCACTTTGGACTAAAATCGCAGACTTCAAAGCATGATAGCGGCACACTTTCCAAATCCTAGTGTCACCGTTTCAATCTGTAATCTAAATCCCAGTCTGTAAAATAAAAATAAAAATAAAAATAGGAGTTCTTCCTCTAAAAATAGCGACTTGTTGTGCACTTTATTAGACAGAAACCGAAGCGTTAACTAGCTCAATTTTAATCGAACACACGACAAGCTTAAGCTAGCGTGTGCTCGCGCTTGTAATTGAAAGCGCTTGCTCGCGCTTGTATTACACGCTTGCTATATAACCACCGCCTTACTTTCTGTTTTTAATGCATTCAGCGAGTCTATTATGCACTTTAATTATTATTATTTTTGGAGTCGAGATTCTCATACCCACCCAACTGTTTAGTAAACCAGTTGAAGACCCGGCCACTTCTTAATGATTTCAGTCGATGTCCTGTCCATAGTTTTTTTTTAATCGCGCGAGTTAAGTATTAACACTCCACGGCCTGATACATTTTCTCTATTTCTTTTTTTTATTTCCCTTTAACGTATGTCCTAATTTCTCACCGTCATTACTTTTATAGTGACCCATAAAAGTAACGACGGCCGAAAAAGAATAAATACAAATTAAAACTAAACTAAACAATTGCACTGAGTTCACCACCTTAAATGCATACTCATCATCTATTGTAAGTGAACCAATGCACTGGGTTCACCACTTGAACATGTGAACTCAGCGTCAACTATGGACTACATAAACAATATTGATTATGGGCTATATACACTCGATCGGTTACGATTGGGTTTTGTTATATAGTATGTATGTCGCAATAGTAAAAATGCTTAGTTCTCAACGCCTTCATTTGACATTCCTCTTTTTAGATTGTAAGTCAGTTGAATTCCAACCAGCAACCCGAAAGTATGTAAACATTATCTAGAAAAATAATAAATAATTACTTAAATCAAGAATAATAGAAATAAAGAAAACTTTATAAAAGATGTTGGGGTAATTAATTTATTTAGTTCGCGCAGCGCGCCAGGCACCCAACTATTTAGTAACACCAGTTGAGGAAACAGCCATACAGGACCCGGCCACTTCTTAATGATTTCAGTCGATGTCCTGTCCATAGTTTTTTTTTATAATGTTTACATTATTTATTAATTGCAAATATATATTTCACCATATTTTCTCATAAAATGACCACTTTCATCCATTACAATGGTAATTTAGAATTTCGAAAATTCAATTTTTTTTTTTTGCTGTTTTTGTTATTTCCTCATATTAATTTTATTTTTTTTTGTGTTTTAGGGGTTAGTTGGAGCGTATAGAAAAAAATCAAAAAAAACGGGTGTGTTGCGTATTGGAAAGCCGCCCCAAAAATATAAATAAATGTAGCTATATAAAAATTCGGGTCGGAAAGCACAGCCGAAATTAACAATCAATGATCAGTATAGTGCGACTTCTCAGCATATTTGAACACACATTTGTTAGCTGTGATGTCAGAGCAATATTATTCACTTTATATGACATACCTTGAAATAACCATAAGCACTGTGTGAATGTCACCTGCCTGTCAAATCACGGGGGGTGCTAGCTACCACTTTGCCAGTTTGCCTACAAAAACTACAGATACGCCGTACGGATTCGTAATTTTGACTAAATTGGCAAAAATCGTATCGAATTCTTTTAATAACTTTACAATAAAGAATATATAGTCTTCCAACATGGCTCTACGATTGACTCGCCTTTTCCAAACTCCATTCCTTGCTAGGGTAAGATCCGCAATATCAAATTTTATCCAATTACATAATAAATTTAAGTACATACCTACATCATGTATATACATTTTTTAATTAAACAATTTCTGTAGGGATATCCACTCGTAGTAGCCAAAGAAAAGACGGAAGAAGTCACCCACACAAAGAGTGCGTTACAAAAAAAACAAACTGTGAGTAAATCAATATGCTAACCAATCCACTGTAGAAAAATTAATATTGTATTAGGGAACTGATATCCCAAATGCTCAATACGGGGGTCGTCATGCTGTAACAATGCTGCCGGGTGGTGGCATCGGTCCCGAACTAATGGCTTATATTCGAGACATATTCCATTTCTCTGGTGCTCCGATCGATTTTGAGGTCATCGATATTGATCCATCGACAGAGGGCAACGACGATTTGGAATATGCCATCACATCAATTAAACGTAACGGTGTAGCAATCAAGGGAAATATTGAAACAAAGTCAGAGGCTGTCAATGAAACTTCCCGAAATGTTGCCATTCGTAATGAGTTGGATTTGTATGTTAATGTTGTGCACTGCAAATCATATCCTGGAATCCCTGCCAGACACAAGGATATAGATATTGTATTAATTCGTCAGAATACGGATGGCGAGTATGCCATGTTGGAGCATGAGTCCGTGAGAGGCGTTGTTGAAAGTATGAAAGTAGTAACTGTTGATAATGCTGAACGCGTTGCACGTTACGCATTCGAATATGCCAGGAATAATAACCGAAAGAAGGTAACCACAATTCACAAAGCTAACATCATGAAGTTGTCGGATGGTCTTTTCCTGGAAGTCGCCAATAGGGTAGCCAGGGAGTACCCTGAGTTACAGCACAATAATATGATTATTGATAATACTTGCATGCAACTTGTGTCTCATCCCCATCAGGTACCTACATTTTCAAGTTTAATCATAATGTATTCAGAACAATGAAAAATATTTTTATTTCTTTAGTTTGATGTAATGAACATGACAAATTTGTATGGTACTATTGTCTCGAATGTAATCTGTGGACTCATTGGAGGTGCAGGTTTACTCTCCGGCAGGAATTATGGTGATCACGTAAGTTAAAAACGAATATACTTATTTTAAATCACTGTTATCCCTATTGCTTGCTGTAACATATGGGTACCTATTTTATACAATAACTTGTGACTATCGTAAAACAAATTTTTAAACTAATCGCTGGTGTAGTGCTTATTTATCTCTGACGCAATTATGTCCGCGATTAATATAAATTACATTTCTAATCATGCTAAGAGCGTTCGAAATATGTACAAGAAAACTGTAGAAATGTATTGTTTGTTATAAAAGTTAAGTGTAGAAATCATGTGACTTTCTTCAGAAGCTATGTTCTATGACCAAAAAAAAACAGCTTTAGTATAAGCGACAATATTCGGTACCCGTTAAAAGATAAGTCACTGTCACTCGCTTTTACGACCCACCAAGCATTTGTTTTCCTTTCTTCATTTATTAAATTAACATTAATAAAAGATGTAACGAGTCTTAGAAACTTATAAGCACCTTTATTCAGTTTGTTATCTTCTTTTTAAATTATTATTTTGCAGTACGCCGTTTTTGAACCTGGTACTCGTAACACCGGCACAGCTATTGCTGGTAAGAATATCGCCAATCCCGTGGCTATGATTAACGCCGGAGTTGATATGCTCAACCACTTGGGCCATAAGCAACACGCTAAAGTAATTAGTGAAGCTATTTACCAAACCATCGTCACAGATCGTATTCACACCCCAGGTATTTAATTAATATATTTATATGTACATGCATAGTTATGATAAAAAAAAATATTTCAGACTTGGGTGGTACTGCTAGCAGCACAGATATTATTGAGAATATCCTTCGGGTCCTATCGAAGAAACGTGTGCAATGGTAATTCTAAAAAAAACTTCACTTGAAATGCATTTTGATTTCAAGCCATTTCAATATGATCGCTCCTCCCACTTTACACACACACGCACCCACATGTTTATTTTGTACCCTTTACGACCTGTTTGCAAAGTTTTTCCTCTTTTACTGTTATTAATTTATCGAATTATGTTTTACTATTATTTGCGTTTATATTGTTAAAAACAAAAACTTTTGTTTGTAATTGTAAGTGAAGAGTTTGTATTATATAATGTATATCTATTTTTATTTCTTTACAAGTATATTTGTTGGTTTTACACATCTTTTCTGCATTTACTAATTTTTATTTCCTCGCGTCTTTCGAGTATCATGTCCATCCACGTTTATTATTTCCTATTTTCCACTAACAATTGCATCCTATGATTTTGTATTCTTGCTGATCAAAAGTTATTGATAGTTAATAGTTGTTTATTTTTGTTTTTAAAATAAAAGCACAGATGCATATTTTATTATCTCCGTGTCACGGTCCTCACTTGTATAGAAATTGTTGTTAGATAACGAATTTATAAGGAGCTAAATTTAATGTATTTTAAAGATGAAGAAATATTCTAACAAGTGAACTTTTAGACTTAATGTTGCTGTTGTAGTTAGCTTTACGTAGATGACTATCATTCCGACCAACTATGCTGATTTATACATATATGCGGTGGAATATTTTTTTTATATTCTGGAACCACAGTAGTTATGCTTTCCCAAAATCCACCTTTTCAAATTGATATCGAATACTTCTAAATGTGTTTCTTTCTATTTTACTTTGTTTTTATGATTTTCTCCGAAATCCAATTTCCCCGTTTATACCCGATTTCCTAATAAAAATTATATCCCACGTCCCGATGCCCCCTTTAACTAAACAATTTACAGGCCGCACGAAAACATTTTTAGCCAATTTTGATCTGGTCACCTACCATAGTATTATAACTAGACATATGATATTACAATTAAATAACTGTGAAGTGTATTGTACCCATCCGACCCGAATACTGCTTAATGAGCCCAAAATTTACTGAAACCATGATCTAAAAAAAATGATGTTATTGGTCAAGTTCCTACTAACAAACAAGAGTGATACCCATCCGTAACAATGATCAACGAACGTGTGAGTATAAGTTTTTTATTTATATGCATATCTTTTTGTTTTTTGTTCACTTCACATTACAAAAAAAAATCAATGGAAATCTTTTTCAAACCAATAATAAAACGAACATTTTACAACAACGTTGTGTTATTGGATACAATTTCAAAAAAAAAATACGTTGTTTTGGAATGTTTGTAAAAATGTATACTATCATCGTAATATTAATCTAAAGATGTATTTAATTTTCAGAGTCACCTTATGGTTTGAACGGCAACAAATAACAATAATAAAAAAAAATATTGAATCCCGGACAAGCTTAATACATATTTGCTGATAAAAAATTTAACTAAAAACAAAAAACACTTTTAAACAGGAAATACAGTTCTGTGCATGATTTCTTTCAGACATTTTTAAATAAAATATTACAATGGTTAAAATAAAAAATTATTATCGCTTGTATTGATGCTTTGCTTAGGACGTGAAATTACTTCTTTGTCTAATATAGGTTTAAGCGCTTGTAGAGGAGGGCGATGGAAACGTGAACTATTCCAAGCTTCAACAAAACGACGACTTTTTTGATCTTTGAAAATATGAATTCAGTTTAATTGATTTTTTCTGGCCTACGAATCGTATAATCGTTAACAGTTTTTGAATCTATTTCCGATTTCGTTCTGCACTTTTGCTTGTGTGCGTGTTGCCAATTTATAATATGCTTGCAAAACTCGTTTCTATTAAGTAGGTTTACGTAAGCTATGATAGTTTTTATGGTTCTGTAGAGAACAAGGAATTCCTATTGTCAGCCCACCTGTCTGTATTAGCCTAAGAGCCCGCAGTAATTTTTGGTTGTGAAAGGTAACCAAATGACATGCATATTAATCTGCAGTCTCGATGCAAGAGATCTCAAATCTAACCGCCTGGCAGCATATGGTGGCAGCTTAAGAGAGTAACAGTGCATCAAAAATGCACTTTTTCCGAACACGGAATAATAAGCGTAACCACTCGACTTTAGACCTAAATAAAAGTATAGAACCCCCTGAAAAAACCTTTTTCTTGTCGACGTGTCCTTAGTGCGTTTTAACTTTGAGAGCGTCTGGCAAGGATTTGGCGACAATACTCGTATGCGGCTCGCAAATACGACTTTCAGAATTGGGGTGAGTTTATGCCCATTGCGAGGACTGCTTTAATCGAATTTGTACTTCGTCAATATAAAAAAGGTGTTCATACCTACATAGTTATATATCGTAAATTGATCATTGCTATGGAAACGATGATTTTTTTAGTTGATCCCTTTCCCTTCGAAAATGTGAACTTCCCGTGTTTGAAATAAGTTCACATCATCAAGGAAGTACATTCAATTGTAAGCCAGAAGTAGTTAAAGGAATAACCTAGCCACATAACTGGACATAATGATGAACACTACAAATTACACTGTTGTCGTAGATAGCCGACGAAAACTTACCAAAGAACACAGCTGTTACTGATTCAATAAAAGAAGCCGTTACTCAAAAACTAAAGTACATACCCCCATTTACGTTGAGATAAGTTCCAAAAAAATCAACACAAATCGAATAATAGGAATCATTTGAGAACAGCAAACAACTTGACAGATACATAACACAATCACGAGCACAGGAAGGAAATGATGACAAGAGTAACAGACAGCAGAGCAGACACGATCGGTATTCAGAGAAGTTTTGTTTAAAAAATACACCCCTATTATTAAATCCACCGGATCGGAGATTACCCTTTACTCATTCGGTTCACATTCGATTACGGTTGTGATTATTAAATACGCCGGATACACTACTTTATCTACATCGCATTTTATGTTTCGAAATTAATGTTTTCTGATTTGACATTTGAAAAGCCGATTCAAAAAATAAAGCACACAGCGCGTAAAGAATTAAGTTTTTTTAGCTAGCTTAGCTAGTATACTTATATAGCTTTGTATAATATAATATTATATATAGCATTAGAGCCGTCAGCCTCTGCAGCTAGTGCTCGTTAATTTAATATTAGCATTGTAATTATAAATTATCTTTTTAATAAATAATAATAATAATAATAAATAAGTTTTTTTCTTTTATTTTTTATCTTTTTTATTTTTTATCTTCAGGTTGCGGAAATAAATTCAACCTTTTTCTCTACATCTCGAAAATGTGAAAATGTAGTTAGGGCCTTTACGAAAATAGCGGCAGTTTAAGGACTTTGATTCTGAGCTAACTGTTTTTATAACAAGAAAGTAGTTTAAGTCAGCTTGCAAGTGTTTCGCTTTGAAATCAAAATTCCTTGTCTTCAGCAAACACAAAACTGCAACTACATTCTTGGTGTAGATGGATTTTGTTAAACATTCTTTTTTTTAATCCTAAAGTTGCATTCAGTTCTTTCAACTACGTGTCAGAATTTTCAGTTTTCTTTGTTGTAACGGTCCTCAGTACTATTTTGAATAGGTACGGTGTCACCACATTACATGTATTTAGATACGTTATTAACCAAAGCATGAAAAGAGCCAATGCCTTCCTCGAATCGTTTGAAGTGACCGGTTGGCTACTACATAATTTGAATCTATCCGCATCTGAGAGCCGCAAACATAAAAAAATTAAACAATTATGTTCATAAGTCATAAGCATAACCGTCTATCCTTACTATCAAAACATTCACAGCCCTCTTATGACCGTTATGTTGCCTTTAAACAAGCAATGACTGTGATTTTCGCATTTCTTATTTATATGCACTTAATAGCTCTATCGGTGTTCTAAAAGATCGTAGCTCGCACTTTTTGCATTTTATTATTGGAGAAGCAGGCACTTCCAGCAACTGCTAAATGGGAATCATGTAGAGTGGTAGGACAAGAATACGTACACCGAATCATATCCCCCAAGTATATAAAAAAACTAAGGAGCTAGGCCGTCGCTTCTGATGGCCGACCAGAATGATGTTGATGTTTTGTAGGGATCATGCATCAAATCGTCACCTAAGTTAGAAACAAAGGAAACCCTGCACAATCACTGGATCTATTTACAAAAACGGCGCCTATCGAGTTATGTATATACATATGTATATACAAACATATGTCCATGCTTAAAGTCGCATAAGAGATCCTTTGAAATGTATTGTGAACTTATCTAGTTTTTCTGCATTATTCCAGTTAGCTATCGGCCCAGCATATTGACGATAGACTACAGTTAAGTTTTAAGGCAAATCCTGGGAATGGCTAACCAAATTCAAGTCGGGACTCACCTTTTCATCTTCTTAAGCTCTAAACATAAAAACATAGTGCAATGTTCAATTAAGAAGCATTGTCTTCTGAACTTTTAACAATATGTAGCGGATTTTCGCAGATAAATCGACAATCGAAAAAGGCGAATCCATGAATAAAAAAAAGCAAAGATGTAAGGATGTTTCAACCACTTGAGATGAAACAGGCCCAAACCCATTTTAAGGAATGAACTTTTTCGGATGCCAGAGAGCTTGTCCTGAAAAATGGAGACAGCTCGCCAGGATAAAAGGCTGTCGTGTCTAAGACAACGACCCACTCACGGTTGGAAGCATGTTACATACCAAGGTATTATGCTGAATAATAAAAATTTGAACTACACTGTAATTTAAAATCTTATACACACATGGGTATCACCATATTAATGTTACGTTATGGAACGCTTGACGTTACAGTACTTCAGCAGTACCTATGTTAAGAAATTTAGCAACTTTTTAAACTTCAATAAAAAAACACGATAAGACCAACATTTAGAAGAAAGTAACCGAACACAAGGAGAATGCACATAATTTGGCATTAAAGCAAAATAGCGTTGTAAACTTGAAAGCATATGATAATAGATTGTATTTGTTTACACTGTACACGTCACTAAATAATTTACTCCTTCACTTATCAGTAAATAATTTGAAAGATCCTAATGTATATACTGAGCCATGGCCACGTGTTCCAGAGCACACTATCAGCTGATCACTGCAATCAAGATCGAGAAGCACAGATGGTTTGACCACAATTATCCATCCGAATTTGTTCTCTTAACAAATTTTTGAAGTCGGACTTGCACCAGGGTTCAACAGAGAAAGTGAAAACAGGAATTAAAGTTACTTTCTTATATTAATCATACTTCACACACAGTACAAATGAAAAATGGTTGAAACGAGCTTTTTCTTCCACAAGAGTGAATTTTATTTAGAACCTCAGTTTCTGGAAGAACCACTTGTTCTTGCCCTCCTTGTATGTAGACTCAAACTTAACTCGTGTTTGGAAACGGTGCGTTTTCCTCTTCACGGGATCCTTCAGATCCCTTGTTGCTTCCTTTGTTGTCAGCTTATCGAAACTAATATCGTGGACAACATAGCGAGTGGGCATCAAGTGATTGTAGTTTAGAACTTTCAAGAATGGCTTAATCTTCGACTTCTTCTTCAACTTGGCTTTGCCCATCTTCTTGGTTACTTTCCTTGGGTACCTGTCAATGCCAGCCACCAAAGCGTGTCCAAATTGCTTTTCAGCATTACCATCATCATAAGTTTTGACAATGATGGCCTTACGACCAGCGTATCGTCCACTTAGGACGATGACAATTTTGCCCTGCTTCATAATTTTCCTCATCTTGACGCTAAAAGAAAAAAGAAAAAATATAGTTATTTATGAGTACCTTCCTAGACAACTTATTACATATATACGAGAATCAAATAAAACTGTTTGATGAATTTAGATATTTCACCTATCGGTGCATTTATTTATAACTTGGAAATCAACCGTACGTATTACTTCGAACTGGCCGAAAATATTAAATCTAACGCATTATAAACAACCAACATGGTACAATAGAAAACAGATTTGTTAATTTATTAATATTTGATTCTCGATTGTTTGGATTATTTTTTTACTAAAAATTATGCGCAACTTACAGGTCTTATGGCTGACCGGATATAGAGAAAGAAAGAAAGGTTGACATTTCCCATATCAGTTTGACATATTAACCATTGTTTGCTCAATTTATGCAATTGGGCTAAAAGCTAAAATCAGCAACGGTTGTGTTCATTAGATCAACACACTTTTTATTCTTGTCTGACTTTTATCAATAGACTATGAGATCCGTATGAATTATATTCGATTGCACCCCTTGTATTAAGGAGTTAAAAATACCACAATTTATGGGATGTGGCCAACCCAACCGCATTTTGTGAGATACGTATATCGATGATGTAGTGCATAGATGTTGTAAGTTGCAGGAAATTCATCTCTGTAATAAAATTAGTGGTGGATGTTGTGTGATGTGGTGAGTTTATCCCCATTTTATATATCACATTGTAAAACAACTTCGACATGTCTAGACATACACCAACTATATCTGAAATCAAGAAGTCAATGTTGTAAAAGGATTTAAATATTTAATAAAAAAAAACGTGTTTGTTCAATATTTTAAAAGTAATAGATTGTGTAGTTGTTTTTTTTTTTTTTGGAGATTACAAAGTATAATCAAATTATATGGAGATAGATGAAACAAATCTGATATAAAAATTACTTAAGCAAAAAGTACTGTCACTTAAGCCGTGTTTTATTATCCCCATGACCTGATGCGGATCAGATCAGAATAATAAAACAAACTAGTGCCCCTATTCTGCTTGTGATGTGGTCACAACTCACAAATGTCAGTGATGCGAAAATTGTGATGCTTCTCTTATGAGGTTTCTTGTGAGCGATCAGCTGTTTGGTATTCTGGCGAACACCTCACAAGAAAACACCCAAGAATAGTCACCACGGTGTGGTGAATTCATTGTCATGTCAAGAAATTCTTTTTTTTTTATAATCATTATTTTCGTTTCCATTTCCACATCAAGTTGGAAGTAGAAGATTGGGAAACAAATAATAAAATACGGAAAAAATTGATGAAACAACTATCATTTAATAAGAAAGCATCATTGCAAAGTGAAAACTTCTCCCTCCATTTGTTTTTCAAATTTAACAACATGTAATTCTTTATTTTTCTCTTGTGATCGGCTTGTGAGCTGCTCAATCGGACATCACAATTTTGACAGTTCTTGTGATGCTCACAACTTGTGACGTTTTGGTTAGAATACGAAAACCTCACAAATTGTGACTCACCACGCTCTTGTGAGGTTGTTGTGACATATGAGACATCACAGAGGTATGCCAGAATACGGGGGTAAGTTGCAGAAGAAAAGATTAATCACGTTTGTTTTCCAACCAGCATGAAAAATCTGAAATCTGAGAGCAAAATCTGAAAAGCCCAATCGAAAACGACATAACTTACATAAAAAGGGCAAATCTATTACGTTCGAGTGAAAAGTCACAATAACTGACTGCAAAAATGTCGGTTTAGTACGAGTTGTACAATGGGAATTGAAAAAAATTCTGAAATAATTCAAATATTTTTAAAATTGACAGCAGTTAATTTATTTTGAATTTTAATTCCAATGGTTGCTTAGTCTGCTTTTACACTTAGACTGGTGAGTCTAAACTCACATGGGTGCAAAAGAGTAAGAAAGTTCGAAAAGATGAGAAGGAAAATATTTTGCCCTGTGAGTCGAGGGTTAAGTTTTTGGCGACTCTTTTTGACGTTTTTCTTTTCTCATCTTCGTTTTATCATTGTTTTGCTACCCACCTAGTCATATCTACAATACAAAATACAAGAACTGCAAAATGTGTGACAAACTAACTTCGATGTTTTTATTATTTTGCTGGCAACACCTCGAAAACCTACTTTGCTAAAACTACGCCACCTAGCCTATTATACTTGTAACAGAGCCCGGTTTGCATTTCCTTCCATCTGTCACTTTGCCATCATTTTATACTTTCTTTTTGTTTCTGGAATCCGAAGTAGAAGGAAGTGCAAACCGCGGTAAGTTTTTGCCTATAATATGATTGTTAACTTTTGTACTTTAACTTATTCTTTATAGAAATAAATTTCTTTATGTTTTCTTCATGTAAACTATTAATTTCGACTTTCTCTGGATTCCGGAACATTTTTATTTCGCGCACTTAAATTGCGCATGCCGCCGAAAAGAAATTCTTTTATTTTACGCGTACATAAATTGCGCATGCTGCCGAAAAGAATCTCTTTTATTTAGCGCAAATAAATTGCGCACGCCGCCGAAAAGAATTCTCTTTATTTAGCGCACTTAAATTGCGTACGCCGCTGAAAGGAATTCTTTTTATTACGCGCACATAAATTGCGCACGCCGCCAAGAAAGTCAGCACATGACAAGTCGCACGCCGCCTCGCCGAAGTCCACGTTTCCAGAACATGGATGCCTCGACAACACCGACTTGCACCACAACCAGTGCTGTTCCTGCCGCCTCAGCACAAAATACATCTCTGCCGATCTTTTCACCCACCGAGACTTCTCCCTTTTTCGGGACTCCTGCTGCCGTCACCAGTGCGATGCAGGAATGGTCTTTTTCGAATTCAGCCACTGCCGCCGCTGAAATAGTAAGACCTACGTCAGATCCCATCGCCCCAACCTCGACAGCAATCCTCCTTGAAACCTCTGCCGCCGAAACACATAATTTGAGGAGCACGACGACAAATGTTACAGTTGACTCATCACAATTGGAGCAGAATTCTGTTCAGGCTCTACAAGAGCAAATTGCCGGCTTAGAAAGTCAGCTCAAGAGCATGCAGGTGATGCTCAAAAACAGCGATTTGCAGTGCAGCACTCTGAAGATGGCTCTTCAAACACAATCTGTGTCTCATCTGCCAGCCGTCTCCATCCACAGGTCAGAATATGCAACGGCGCCGATGCGTCAGCAAACGTCACTACAGTTTCCAGTTGCGACCGACCCATTTGACCTCCAGCCGAGGCAAATTAACTGTAGCCGTACAGTTGCACAGCCAGTTATTACTGTACCGACATATACCGCATTGCCGTCGTGTACAAGTACTCAGCCACCACATACACATATTCAGATGCCGAATATATATACGCAGCCATCGCCTCATAGCTCATCTCAGCTGAATTCAGGTATGTACACTATGGTGCCACGCAAAATCCAGGATCTTCCAACGTTCTCTGGGAACCCCGATGATTGGCCTCTATTTTACGGCACATTTGTGCAATCGACCGCCGCCTACAATTATTCCAATCTGGAAAACAATCAGAGGTTGCAGAAATGTCTTCAAGGTGAAGCGAAAGAGATCGTGAGGTCCCTTTTGATCCACCCAGACAACGTTGGAAATATAATGGAAGAACTACGTTTTCGATATGGTCGTCCAGAGCAACTCATTAATAGTCAGCTGAGTCAAGTACGTGAGATAGCACCGATAAGCGAGAGCAACATGGTTCTTCTTATTCCGTTCTCAACAAAAACAAGAAATTTGTCGGCGTTTTTGCAATCAGTCAACGGACAGCACCACATAGCGAATCCGTCACTGCTCAAGGAGCTGGTGTCTAAACTTCCGATGAGCCGAAGGATGGAATGGGCAAGGTATGCATCTCAAATTTATCCTTATCCAACTATTGTGCATTTCAGTGATTGGCTGTGTGACGTCGCTAAGCTAGTCTGTTCGATTCAGGACAACGAACACAAGGAGCTGAAGCGCCGCCTGCCGGTGCTCCATACTGCTGGACGACAGCAACAGAGTGTTTCCAAATGTTCTTTATGCCAAGGTCAGCATAAAACCAGCGAATGCAAGGATTTCATCCGAGCAACTGTTCAAGAACGGTGGTCCATTTTAAAGCGTCATGGTCTCTGTTTCACGTGCCTGAAAAAAGGACATGCTACGCGTGACTGCTTTGTCAAAGGTCTTTGTTCCACCGACGGTTGCCAGCGACGACATCATAAGCTGTTACATGAAGAACAGCCCAAGAAAGATCAAACCAAGAAAATCGATTCGCAAAATTGTCCAGCTGCAAACAATGCCATCCAGGAAGCTCCCAATAGTTCTGCCAATAGTGTTCTAGCTACAAAAGAAGCCGCCATCGAGAATGAGAAACTGCTTTTCCGTGTTTTACCGGTCACGCTGTACGGACCAAATAAATCCGTTGACACCTACGCTCTTTTCGATGAAGGATCCTCAATATCCATATTGGATGCCGCCATGATTGAGGAGTTGGGTCTCAGAGGTAAGCACTGTCAATTGAATATGCAGTGGATTACAGGTAGACAAGCGCAGGAGCCAACTGAGGTGGTCGATTTGCATGTCAGTGGAAAGGGTATGTTCAAGAAGCATCCGCTTAAGCAAGTGTATGGTGTTTCGAATCTCAAATTGCCAACGCAGAGTCTAACCCAAAGCGATTTGAGCACCTCTACAAGCCGCCTGAGGGAGTTCCAACTGCAGCCGTATACTTGCGCCGAACCGAAGCTACTGATTGGCCTTGACAATTGTCATTTGGGATTGACGACAGAATCTCAACAACTGTGTAAGGATGGACCGTATGCTACTCGCACGAAGCTTGGGTGGGTGGTGTTCGGACCGACAGCGAAGACTATTCGCACTATGCCCTCCTGCCTTCTGACATACACCACGCCTGGTGATGTAGCGCTTCATGAACTGGTCAGCGATTATTTCCGAACGGAAAGTTTTGGTGTAAGAGCATCACCTCCAGTTGAAGCAAAAGAAGACATTCGTGCACGAAACATACTTCAGTCAACAACAAAGAGGGTCCAAGGGAGATTTGAAATTGGTTTGCTGTGGAAAAGCGATGACGTTCAGTTGCCAGACAGTTTTTCCATGGCATTCAAGCGCCTCATAGGAGTCGAAAGAAAAATGAAGCAGAATGAGGATTTTGCCGCCGCCTACCAATCCATCATTCAAGGCTACATTGAGAAAAAATACGCTCGAAAGCTGCAGCCAGCAGAAGCCGCCGTCAAGGGACCGAGGACATGGTACTTACCTCATTTTGGGGTTGTTAACCCCAATAAACCACAAAAGCTACGTTTGGTTTTTGATGCCGCCGCCGAAGTGAGGGGAGTATCCCTCAACTCTCATCTATTGAAAGGTCCTCAGGAGTACCAGCCGCTGCACTCGGTACTTTTCAATTTTCGGGAAGGACTCGTCGCCGTATGTGGGGATATTAAAGAGATGTTCAACCAAGTTCTGGTTCGTCGAGAAGACAGATGTGCCCAAAGGTTTCTTTGGCGCAATGGTATGGACAATAAGCCGCCCGACTCATACGAGATGATGGTCATGACGTTTGGAGCAGCGTGTTCACCTTGCGCCGCCCATCACGTCAAAATTAAGAACGCTTTGGAGCATAGCAGCCTTTACGACCAGCGAGCCATCAAAGCCATCACCGATTTCCACTACGTCGATGACTTCGTGGATAGTTTTGAATCCACAGCTCGAGCAATCGAAATATCGACACAGGTGAGGAAAATCCACGAAGCCGCCGGATTTGAGCTGAGAAACTTCACTTCAAACTCAGCAGCCGTCATAAGCGCATTGGAGCGCGATAAACCTACTATACCAGCCAGCGAAGGGAGTCTTCTACATGCTGAACAAATCTTAGGCATGTACTGGCAGCCAGCCAGTGATAATTTCCAGTATAAATTGCAGTTTCATCGTGTGGACAAAGACGTAATAGCAGGCGAAAGGCGTCCAACGAAAAGAGAACTTTTGAGCATTATAATGTCGGTGTTCGACCCATTGGGGTTTCTGAGCACTTTTGTCGTAGCCGCCAAATTAATAATGCGCGAGGTCTGGCGACGTGACTTGTTATGGGATGAACCATTGCCAGAGGGAATTTTTGCGATGTGGGATAGATGGCGAATGCAGCTCCCAAAGGTAATTAACTTTGCTGTACCACGTTTTTATTTTCAAGGTTGCGCACCAAAAGATCTCCAACTTCATGTCTTTGTTGATGGCAGTGAAGACGCCTTTGCCGCCGTGGCATATTGGAGAGTCATGAACGAGATGGGAATGGTTATGATTGCCTTCGTATGTGCAAAGTCGAAATGTGCACCCTTGAAAGCGATGACAGTTCCGCGGATAGAACTCCAGGCTGCTGTTCTGGGTTCTCGTCTTATAAAAACTGTGATGGAGGGACATTCTGTCAATGTCACCCAAAAGGTTCTTTGGAGTGACTCAGCCACAGTCATCAAATGGATTCACAGCGAGCATCGACGATACAAACCGTTCGTCGCCCACAGGATTGCAGAAATATTAGCAACCACTGAGCAATCCAGCTGGAGGTGGGTACCAACCAAGGAGAATCCAGCCGATGACGCCACCAGGTCAATGACTCATGTCGATTTTAACCCATCATCACGCTGGCTAAATGGTCCGCCGTTCCTGCTGAAAGAACAAGACCATTGGCCAGCTAATGTCATAGCCGGCGAACAGTCTGATGCCGAAGAAGAGCTACGCCCGAAATACTCGTTGATTGTGGTGAGTAGCTCTTTCATAGATATTAACCGTTTTTCATCTTTTAAGAGACTTAAGAGGACCATGGCTTGGGTGATGCGATTCATTAATCGCTGCCGTAAATCGTTTAGTAGACACGAAGATGACGTCCTAATCGCTGCCGAGTTAGATGTTGCAGAGAAGCAGTTGTGTCGTCAGGTTCAACATCAAGCTTTCAGCGCTGAGATTAGTCAAATTCAGCGTGACCTGCCAATGTCAGAAGGAAGCGAACTGCTGAAACTTACTCCGTACCTTGACGACGACAATCTTCTTCGAGTGTATGGTCGAATCGATGCCGCCAGCTGCCTCCCGTACGCTGCCAAACGTCCAATTATTTTGCCATCCGCTCATAGTTTCACACAACTAGTCGTCGCCCACCATCACCATGAGATGAAACATCAGAACACCGAGGCGGCTATTTGTGAAATTCGCCGCAAATTCTGGATTCCCCGTCTACGCCAAGTCATGCGCACGGTCATCGCCAGCTGTAACTTGTGCAGAATAAACAAAGCCACCCCAATTACGCCAATAATGGGACCTTTGCCAGAAGATCGTGTTACGCCATATGTGAGGCCATTCGCATATACTGGTCTCGATTATTTTGGACCACTTACTGTCTCGATTGGCCGCCGTGTCGAGAAACGGTGGATAGCCTTGTTCACCTGCCTTACTGTGAGAGCAGTCCATTTGGAAGTAGCAAGCGATTTGTCGACGGATACATGTGTCATCGTAATTCGTAACTTTATTAATCGACGAGGAGTTCCAGTGAGAATGCGAAGCGATAATGGGAAAAATTTCGTTGGAGTTGATCGAGAGGCCAAACGTTTTTCTGAAATTTTTGATTGTCAACGCATTCAAGATGAGATGTCAGCGAAAGGGGTTGAATGGTTATTCAACTGTCCTAGCAGTCCAGCCGAGGGAGGTGTATGGGAACGCCTGGTACGGTGTGTAAAGAGAGTACTACAATACACTCTCAAGGAAGTTTCTCCACGTGAGCACACACTACAGTGCTTAGTAATTGAGGCTGAGAACATAGTGAATTCTCGGCCACTCACTCATCTGCCAGTGACCATCGACCAAGAAGAACCAATCACGCCTAATCACTTTCTGTTGGGCTCGGCTAACACTGCACAGACACCGGCGGTATCGGAGCCGGACGAAAGAATGTGTACCTTGCGCAAGCAGTGGAGGATCGCTCGTCAATTAAGGGACAAGTTCTGGAAAAGGTGGATCTTGGAATATCTACCGACTTTGACGCGTCGAGTCAAGTGGTGCCGACGAACGAAACCTATCTCTATAGGAGATCTTGTGTTTATCTGCGATGCGTGTGTTCCAAGACGACAGTGGAGGCGAGGAAGAATTCAGCAAGTGTACCAGGGTGCTGACGGAGAAGTAAGGAAAGCTGATGTGTTGACAAATTCCGGAGTGCTACGACGCCCAGTATCGAAGTTAGCAGTTCTGGATCTGGATGCTGGTGAATCGGGTCGATTCACGGGGGTCGGGGTGTGACAAACTAACTTCGATGTTTTTATTATTTTGCTGGCAACACCTCGAAAACCTACTTTGCTAAAACTACGCCACCTAGCCTATTATACTTGTAACAGAGCCCGGTTTGCATTTCCTTCCATCTGTCACTTTGCCATCATTTTATACTTTCTTTTTGTTTCTGGAATCCGAAGTAGAAGGAAGTGCAAACCGCGGTAAGTTTTTGCCTATAATATGATTGTTAACTTTTGTACTTTAACTTATTCTTTATAGAAATAAATTTCTTTATGTTTTCTTCATGTAAACTATTAATTTCGACTTTCTCTGGATTCCGGAACAAAATGAAAGAAGAATGTCAAATTTGAGTCAAGGAAAAAAGTCTGAAGTGTAAAAGCGCAAGACTCACGGATGTAAATAACAAAGAGAAATTCGAAAAAAAGCCTTAATAGTTGATTTAAATCACAGTACATGTATCTAAGGTATTATTTATTACAAATATTCGCAGGGCACTTACGGCGGCCATCTTCCTGAATTTTTGACAGGTGCGCGAACTTGATCGAAACTGAACAATCTGAGTATACTACCTTATATATGGGTACTGTGGATTTAAATAATGAATATGCCTTATTTTTATTTTCAGCTCGTTAACTCGCCGAAATCGGTGAGTTAGTTATTCATGAGCTAACAAACGTCAGTTAACTCACGAAAAGTTTTATTAATAAGGATTTGGACTTATACATTGCGTAAACCATTAGTAAGAGATAACTAGCGTTTATTAATACGGCTGTTACTGGTTCGCTTTATTTTATTTGGCAATATATTATTTTGTATTTTTAATTTGTTTGCTTTTCATTTTATCACATGTTAAAAATTTCGCGCGAATACAGAATATATTATGGTGAAATAATTACAAACCTAAATGAAAGTTTGCCAAATAAATAAGAAAATTATATTTCTCAGTTTTTCGAGGTTAGAATTTCGAAAATTTAAAATTTTTTTTTTTTTGATTTATATGTTATTTCCTCACATTAGTTTTATTTTTTTGTGTTTTATACAGCAAATACACGATACAATCGTTGTACAACGGTTGTTTGCAATTTGCGGTTGTATGCGACGATTGTATCGTGTGTTAGCTAGCTTACGACGGTTGTACCGATATCGCACGGTTGTACGCTTTGATTCGAAAACCTGCGGTTGGATGCGCCGTTATATGGAAATCGCACGCATATTTTATAGTGTGTGTGCTACTTACAACGGTTGTACGGAAATTGGTACAACCCGCGGTCGTACAACGATTGTATCGTGTATTTCCAGCTATAGAGGTCATTTGAGGGCTATAAAAAAAATTGTTTAAATTCGAAAGTTGACCTATTGGTGGACGAAGCTGAAAAAGCCAAAGAAAAGACAAATCAAGTTCTGCTTCTTCGTCCATTGTTTTAATTTATGACAAATGTCAATGTCAAAGTACAAAGGCAGTTGTAGCAATCCTTAAAAGTTAAAATTTGAGATGATCTGGATCGTTTTATTGGATTAGGATCATGCGAATAATAAAACACGGCTATTATTATGAGCAGAATATTAATTTATTCGAACATAATAATAGGCGTGTTTTTTTCAAATCTGTATAGGCTTAGCGGAAAATGAGAAAAAAAAACGCTGAACAGTGACTTGGCAGGACTATGCTAATTGACGTTTGCCTGTTTCACATCGTCGCTCTTTCATTGAAAGTAAGGCCGGTAGTTATAAAGCGCTCATAAATGGTTTTTAAGTTTACATTTTTGGCGCTCTTTAGAGGATGTCAGTGACACATGGCAATGTAAATATTGGGGATGATGCAACACAGCTGCAGATGGTGAAATTGATGTTAGTGGATAGAATTTTTTTTCGTCAAACTCAATTCAATTAAGTAGTAAAATAAGGAACATTTTCACTTAATTCATTATAATTTTCTTTTCCTTGCTGGATATATTCGTATTTCTTTCTTTTGTACCCATTTTATAAATCAACAGAAATAATTCAAATTTGAAATTACAGCAGAGTTCGGTTGATAACTACCGGTCTTAATATTTTTCCCTCACTTCCTTGTCATATTTGACATTTCGAAAAATTTTTCGATAACTATCGATGAAAATAGTTTGGTAGCACACTTTTCTATCCAGGCTAAGGACCTAAGACTGGATAATTATCCAGCCTGTATAGTTTTGAAAAAAAGACACGCCTATTATTTAATAATTATTTGGATATTTTTTATTCGAATTTGGTAACATGTACTCTTGACAATCGTCGATAAATTATACCAACATTCACAAACGAAAATGTATCCTAGTGAGAAATGGCAGAACTAATTTTTGGAACATGAAAATTAATCCTGATAAAAAGCTAGATTACGTAGTGTTGTTGTAATGCACACAAACCAATTATGTGATCTGATCCGGATCAGATCACGGGGATAATAAAACACGGCTATTAATCCGCTGAGGGGTAAGAATGGGTGAGTTCATAAAAGTAAAAAACCCCATTGATGCAGATTACGTTCACAAATATAGAAAAACTGTATTACCATTAAAAACGTTCCGGCACCACTTGTGTTCATATAATAGGCGTGTTTTTTTTCAAAACTATATATGCTTAGAAAATTTTTTCCATGTTAATTACACTAACAACTAAGCCTATATAGGCTTACGGAACCTGGATAATTATCCAGTCTTAGGTGCTTAGCCTGGATAGAAAAACGTTCTACCAAACTGTTTTTCGTCGATAGTTATCGAAATTTTTATCGAAATGTCAATTATGACATGAAAGTGACGGAGAAATATGAAGGCCGGTAGCTATCAACCGAACTCTGCTGTTATTTCCAATTTAAATTATTTCTGTTCATTTTAAAATAGGTAGAAAAGAAAGAAATACGAATTTATCCGACAAGGAAAAGAAAATTATAATGAATTAAGTGAATAATGTTTCTTGTTTTACTATTTTATTGAATTAAATTTGACGAAAAAAAATTCTGTCCACCTACTTATTTATGAGCGCTTGATAACTACCGGCCTTACTTTCAATGAGAACAATGCCGATGTGAAACTGTCAAACGTCAATTAGCATAGTCCTGCCAAGTCACTGTTCAGCGTTTTTTTTCTCATTTTCCGCTAAGCCTATATAGATTTGAAAAAAACACGCCTTATATAGGCTTAGCGGAAAATGAGAAAAAAAAAACGCTGAACAGTGACTTGGCAGGACTATGCTAATTGACATTTGACAGTTTCACATCGGCATTGTTCTCCTTGAAAGTAAGGCCGGTAGTTATCAAGGGCTCGAGTCTCCGCCTAGCTCTCGTAGCATTAACTTCGTGTTGACTTCTTCTGTGTTGCTAGTTGGTATTCTCTAAGTGCACTCTTTTTTCGGGATATCTATCTCGCTCACTCATCCGATTGTTTACTTTACCTTCTTCATAGCCGCGTGTTTCTTTTTTCCACGCGCACTACTAGTTGATTTCGATAAAATCATGGCCCCGGGGCCAAATAAAATAAAGCCCGGGAACAGGTTTAGCGTGCTGGCAGAAACCCCGATCAAAAAACCAAACCCACAATCGTTGACGAACTCCCCAATCTTCCACCCAACTCTAACCTCAAAAATCCTCGATTCGTACAAATCTCCGCGAAAGACGACAAACAACCACTCACATCCGTAAGCATATTTATTTTAAGAAAGGCAATAGATGCAATCAGCACCGAGTACGAAAGTATCTCCCAGTTGAGAGATGGTAATCTACTCATCCTCACGAAATCCCAAAAGGTCGCTGACAAATTTTTGCGCATCACAAACCTCGCCAACCAATGCCCTGTAGTTGCCAAATTGCACGCAAATCTCAACTCCTCCAAAGGCATTGTGTATGCCCCGTGTCTGATAAATGTCGTAGAGAGTGAAATTGTAGCCGAGATGAAGCCACAAGGTGTCATCGACGTTTACAAATTTACCAAACTCGTCGAAGGCAACCAACGCCCAACAGGTCTAGTCCTCTTTACTTTCGACCTCTACCAGATTCCCAACACAGTCGAAATAGGTTGGTACAACGCCAAGGTCCAGGAATATGTCCCCAATCCAATGCGATGACGCAATTGCCAATTACTTGGCCACACCGCTACAAGATGTTCCAAAAACAAAACCTGCGTGACATGCAACCTCCCCCCCCACGACCCTACAGAATGCAGCCGCATTATGTGTGCTAATTGCTCAGAAGCCCACCCTTCCTCATCTACTTCTTATTCCAAATATATTCAAAATAAAGAAATCTTAAAAATAAAAACAAGAAATAAATGCAGTATGGCAGAAGCCAGACGTACCTACCACCAGTCACAGCCCCTACACTCGTCCACCTTTGCCCTCACATATGCAGAGAAAACAAAACAACCTCACCAGGGAATAACAAAAGAAATCCGTCACATTCAATCTATGTCTTCTGTTACACAACCCCCTAAACCCACACCCCTAACTCAAACAACAACCGAACAAAACAGAACGAAACCAAACAAAAAAACTACAACCACGCAACCTCTAAATAACTCACCGAACTCCCAATCTCTCTCCACAGAACACATAGATAACCAACAGGCAACGACTTCAAAACTACTTATTCCGCCCCGCCACAACCGCCCTCTCCCCTCGCCTCCAACCTTATCAACCACAAACAACTCTTCTTCTATCTCACCACTGACTTCTATTACAAATAACCTAAATAATAATAACTCCTATTTTTTGAATACATCCGATACGGATGATAATGCATAACACAGAAAATAATACGCCGATCCAATGGTCGCAGACTGCACTGGTCGGCAGGGGGACGAAACCGCCTTATTCTAGGCGCCCTCGCCCCCCTTTCGACCGGAGCGGCCTGCGACCTAAAGCTTACCAACCCACCAACCAACCAACTCAAATTAACAAAACATGCAAGATCCTGCAATGGAACATAAAAGGCTTAATAAACAACTACAACGAATTGAACCTTCTTATTAAAGAACAAAGTCCCTGTGTGGTGTCGCTGCAAGAGACACATTGCGCTTACAATTTTGCACCATCGGTACCTAAAGGATACCCAGCCCATTTCCACAACTTCGCCCATAACAACACAGCAAAACAGGATATTGCCGTTTTAATAAAAAACAATATACCCCATAGTAGAATTCCCATTAACTCCAATATCTTATCTCTAGCTTTCGAAATTCATCTCCGAATCAAATTAACTATACTTTCTATTTACATATTACCTGAACAAACTTTTTCCAATACCGAACTAGAAAATATTATACAGCAAATTCAATCCCCTGTTCTTTTAATAGGCGATGTAAACGCCTGGAGTGTACTATGGGGTTCACCCAGTACGAACACCAGGGGCAAAGTAGTGGAAAAATGTTTAACTGACTCAAACCTTATTATCTTAAATGATGGCTCCCCCACTCACTTCTCCACCCACAGTACACTAACCCACATTGACATTACTTGCTGTTCCCCCCAACTTTTTGCAATGACCTCTTGGGAAATTTTAGATGATCTCTACAACAGTGATCATTTTCCTATAATTTCCAACATAACTCTTGGCCCGGTTTACACCAAAACACCTGTAAACCTGAAACTTAAAACTGACCTGGCTAACTGGGCTTGTTTCAATAAGCACATATTAGACTTCTTGTCAGATAAAATTACCTCTCCCAACACCAATAAAGAGGCTGCAGTAATACTTAAAGCAATCAGAACTGCTGCAAGTAAAGCTATACCACAATGTTCTCCTGGCTCTAAGAAACGAACTGTGCCATGGTGGAATCCTCTTTTAGCCACCCTTCGAAACAAAAAACTCACAGCATGGAAATACCTCAAAAAAAGCCCCAACAGTATTAATTTAATACTATACAAAAAGGCAAATGCTAAGTTCCGCAGGGAAGTGAAAGCAAGCAAAGCTAAATCATTAAATTACTTTACTTCAACGCTTAATCCAAACTCGTCACCCGCAAAAATTTGGCATAACATTCGCAGCCTCTCGGGGAACTCCACCCCACAATCCATATGCTCCATAGCTACACCAGAAGGCCCTATTACAACACCCCAAGAAATAAGCAGCATATTCGCACGCAGATGGTCAAACCTTTCAAGGGACGAATTTTTCCCCACAACCTTTAGGACACAAAAAGCGATAGCCTTAGCTGCCTCACCTTCGTCTAACCCTACCACTATCACAGGTCCAGCAAAGCACATTGAAACACAAGTAACCACACTCGAATTAGAATGCATCTTAACCAAACTGAAAGGTAAAACACCAGGCAGGGACCGGATATCCTACCCTATGTTGAGAAACCTGTATCCTTCCACAAAGGCTAGGCTCATTTCCCTCTACAACAACATCCTGGAGACAGCTGTAATCCCACAAAACTAGAAACTCGCAACAATTCTCCCTGTTCACAAGCCAAATAAAAATATAAATGTCGTGGAAGGCTACCGTCCTATCTCCCTCATCTCATGCCTATCAAAAGTCCTCGAAAAAATAGTAGCTCGGCGCTTACTATGGTTCATAGAAACAAAAAATCTCCTAAGTCCCAACCAGGTAGCATTTAGAGCGAAGAAAGGCTGCGCCGACGCTCTCTTACATCTAGACTTTTACATATCCAGCGCACTTTCGGCTCGCAACCATGTAACCATTCTTTCGACAGGATAGGTATCCACTTAGTCCTAAACAAACTAAAAGATTGGGGTATTGGCCCAAACATTTTCAAATATGTCAGATCTTTCCTAACGAATAGGAAAATCTGCGTAAAAACAAACAACTGCTTCTCACCTTCTCTCCCTCTATTTAATGGTATCCCCCAAGGATCTCCACTTTCAGTGGTACTTTTTATCATCGCATTTGACGATCTCACTAATATAATTGCTAAACAAGCTATTAGATTACTGCGTTTATGCGGATGATATATTTATCCTGTCTAAACACAGTAATCTGCTCATAACACAACAACTATTTTCGATTTTAATCGAAGACATTTTATTGTGGTCTGAATCTTCTGGTGCAAAGCTTTCTTTAGACAAATGTAAAACATTGCACGTTTGCCGGAAAAAGTTATGCACCAATTTGACACTAAAAATTAAGAATATAATTATAGAAAATGTAAACAGCTTAAGTATCCTAGGACTAGTTTTTAACAACAAATACAATTGCAAAACTCACTGTACGAATCTAAAAAAAAGCCTAGCTGCTAGAGCTAACATTGTTAATTTTATTGCCAGTAAAAAATGTAACACCCATATTAACACCTTATGTAACATCACGAGATCATTAGTGCTAAGTAAAATTGACTACGGTTTGTTCATTTACGGAAACTCACCCAAATTCACTATCAACGCCATCAAAGCTCCCTATCACCAAGCTACCCGCAGAAGCATCAACGCCTTCAGAACAACTCCAGTCAAAAACATACTGGCAGAAGCTGGGCTTCCCATGATAGAAGAAAGAATCGAAGTCTCTCTCGCTAAACTTTCCATAAAGCTAATAGACTCAAACCACTCAATAATCGGTAAGGATGTGGCTTCAGCAAAAAACAGAAAAATCCCAAAACACATTCCATCTGCTATAACCAAGGCACTACTTGTTGCACAAAACCTTGAACTACCTCAGAAAATAATAACAAAAAATGTACCATTATACCCACCTTGGAGCATAAAACCCACATCGTTTATCCTGAACTTGACACGGTACGACAAAACCAACACACCAAAAGATGTTTTTCAAACATCATTCCAGTGCACCTCCTCAACCCTCAAAGCGGAAGGATGGACATTTGTCTTTACAGATGGGTCCAAAACCAACGACAGCATAGCTTTCGCCGTCATAAATGAAAATGGCCCATTGTTAATCACAGGCCTTCTCCCAACACACGCATCCATCTTTACTGCGGAAGCTTTAGCCGTCTACAAAGCAGCAGGCCTTAAAGATCGTGGCAAGCATGTCATCTGCTCGGACAGCTTATCGGTTATAAATGCAATAAAGAATCCTAATCATGATTCCGGAATTATATCCAATATAAGGGACTGTCTGTCTAGAGCTTCTAACAAAATGAAAATAATGTGGGTCCCAAGTCATGTCGGTATAAAAGGAAATGAGCTAGCTGATTTAGAGTCTGGTCTCGCCCACCGGGCTCCACTCTACCAGTTCGACGCCGCTACTAAACTCGATCTTTCACGACTAACAAAACAAAAGCTCAACACAAATTTAAAAACCAACTGGCGCACCTACCACCACAGTTACGTCCTATATAACCCTAATCGCTCCCGGCCGCTGTACCCTACCACCACGACAAAGAGGGCAAACACCATATTTACAAGGCTACGTTTGGGTCACACAGTTGCTACACATCAACACCTACTAAAAGGACAAGCCCTTCCAACATGTACCATCTGCAACTTGCACTACGACGTTAATCATATTCTAGGAGCTGTACCATGCACAGCCAACGCCACAACAAACACAAATCCACCTGTCAATCACCTACTCAAAACTCCAACTCACCAAAATATTAACACTATATTTAATATTATAAATAAACTAAACACAGAAATTTAAGATGTACTTTTATACCATAGAGCCGAAAGTCTCAGCAGCTAGTGCTCTTACGATGTTAGCTTTTAATTTTAATTATACGCTAATAAATTATAATAATAATAATAATATCAAGGGCTCATAAATAAGATGGTGGATAGAATTTTTTTTCGTCAAATTTAATTCAATTGAATAGTAAAACAAGAAACATTATTTACTTAATTCATTATAATTTTCTTATCCTTCTCGGATAAATTCGTATTGCTTTCTTTTCTACCCATTTTAAAATGAACAGACATAATTTAAATTTGAAATGACAGCAGAGTTCGGTTGATAGCTACCGGCCTTCATATTTCTCCGTCACTTTCATGTCATAATTGACATTTCGATAAAAATTTCGATAACTATCGACGAAAAAGAATTTGGTAGCACGTTTTTCTATCCAGGCTAAGCACCTAAGACTGGATAATTATCCAGGTTTCGTAAGCCTATATAGGCTTAATTGTTAGTGCAATTAACATGGAAAACATTTTCTAAGCCTATATAGTTTTGAAAGAAAACACGCCTAATGTCAAATTACCCTTTTTGTTGTGCAAATTTGCAGTTTATTTTATTTTGCTCCACATGACTGTTGCAGACGTTGTGTTCATAAATTTATACAGATTTTGCTGCGGTAAATTTACAGCGACATTTTTACAATTATGAACTCACCCATTCACTGTAATCGGTATCGTTGAATCTGCCGAAGTGAATCATTTCCTTGTCGGTAATGTGAGTGAGTTTCACGGCATTGTGCAAAACGTTCGAATCGAATCTATCCATACAAAATATGACATTTCTCATCCGCAGTTCAGACGTTGCGGATCGCATCTTGTTGATTTGTTTACTTGGTAAATTAATAACACAGGCCTGCGATGGTTTTCCATTTACAAAACTTTGTAGCTATTTTCATAGGTATTAGGTACTAATATAAGAAAAAAATATTTAAAAAATTCTATCACGTAAATTTTTTGAGGAAAATATTTTTTCAGTTGGCTTAGTACCATAAGAGTTAATTACCAATTTCTGTGTTAAAAATATAGATTAATGGTACTCTTGATATTTTTATTCTTCACTATTTGTTTTTTCTATGATGTTTAGGCATTAGCTTAGATTAGAAGCTACGTCTGTCGCTTGTTATACATTATAAGAAATAACTTATTATTTCTATGATTTTTGTGTGGTAATAACAAAAAAAGTCTTACTAATTGCTTCTTTTTTTGAAATTCGTTAGTTAAAAAAAAATTGTAAAGCAAAAGTATGTAAATGCACCGGCCTTATAAGCTATCATATCCTGTTCTGTAATAACAATTACTTGGTGTTCAATATGGACAGATGTAAGTAAATAAAGGAAACAAAAAGAAAAAATGGCTTCTCGGAAATGTGTTGACTCTCCACATTACTTCCGCTACATACGTGCATATTGTGTAAAAAAAACAACAGTAAACTATTTATAAAACTATATGAGACTATATGATTGCTATTTTAATATAGAACTTAGCATAGAAGGAAGCATGTTTGTTAGTCCTGACATAAGGAAGTTAATCCAAGATGCTAACATTGAAAAGACTATGAATAAGACTGGAAAGCTCGCTTGGAAATCATTTAAAAAGGTCGTATACAATTTTTTAGGAAACAGACAAGCCTTGATTAAAAAAATATAGTTAACAGCATGCTTAGTAACCTCAACAAGCCGGGTTGTAATATGAGTATAAAGCTGCATTTTCTGCATTCCCATATTGACTTATTTCCTGAGAACCTTGATGATGTAAGTGAAGAACAGGGGGAGAGATATCATCAAGACATTAGGGTCATGGAGAGCAGATATCAAGGCAGGTGGGACGTTAGCATAATGCCTAACTATTGCTGGATGTTAAAGAAAAATAAACCGAACCACAATCCACAAGTACAAGAAAATTAATTTTGAGGAATGTAGAAAAAAATTTCATAGGTCTTTTTGAATTCTCTGGTCCCTTAAGACTTGTTTAAAACTAATGCTGATCGTTTTATAACTAAACATTTATTTTTATATTCATTATATTTTTTTTTTTATAACACCTGTTCCACAATGTCTTAATATGGATATCTTGCATAAAAATAAATTTCGATGTGCTATAAAAAAAACCATCGCTATATTTTAATTCAACGTACCCAAATTCATAAAAAAAATCATTATTATTGAAAAGGGAAATAAAAAGTTATATTTCGCAGGCCTGTGTAATTTAAATTAACAGATTTTACAAAAAATTTACTATGCAGCAAATTAAAGACTAATATTGATCAATCTAGACCTTTAACACAGTAAATATGAATTAAAAAAAAAATGCAAATAATTCAAACAAGTGAAACAGCTGACTTTGACAGATAGTTCATTTCTACCGGAAGAAATTTGTCCAGTAAGAAATAGTAAGATTTTTTAGTGAGAGGAAATTTTTACTCTCTCGTTACCTCTCTCTTTTACTACTTTTTTATGTAAAGGAACGCGGTTTGTCTAAAATCAGTAAGAATCTGTCTGTCTCTCGTTCTCGTCCTTCATGTGCTCGCGCTGTGTGTAAGCATTAAAAGGGTATTCATATAAAAAAAAAATCAGTAACAATTTTCAAGTAAAGGAACAGAAAAAGTCGATTTATTTACTTGAATATTTTCAAATACATTTAAAAGAACAAGTGTATTTGAAAACAAGTTTATTTGGTAGTTCCTACTGCTTCTACGCATGCGCGTATTTTTCTTTCTGAAGATAATTCTTGTTCTTCATCTGACGAATCCAGAAATAGAGCTATGCTGTCCATTTTATAATTTATAGTTGCAAAAACCAAAAGACAATTTCAAAACACAAATTCTCTTTGCTGTTATATGGAACAAGTGAAGGGAATCTCGGATCCGGCAGATTCCACGATAGGGGTGATAGATTTTGTAACTCCAATTATCAAAACGAAATAAAACGAATTAATTTGAATGTTGTTACCTATAACTTCCATTATGTGTGTAGGGTCATGTCCCCAGTAGTCGAACACTGTGGTGTATTGTAAACTAATTGATTACTGTAAGCGATACGTTCCACGTAGGGATGTGATATAAATTTAATACACAACAGGATCTCAAAAATATTTTTACTGCTATATAAATTAATTTATGTCGTTTTCGATTGGGCTTTTCAGATTTTGCTCTCAGATTTTAGATTTTTCGTGCTGGTTGGAAAACAAACGAGGGTGATCTGTTTTTCCGCAATTGTATTAGTAGCCGTGTTTTATTATCCCCGTGATCTGATCCGGATCAGATCAACTCAAAAGTTTGTGTGCATTATAACAACAATACGAGATCTTGCTTTTTATCAAGATCAATTTCGTAATCCAAAATTTAGATCGACTATTTCTCACTATGATGCACTTTCGTTTGTGAATGTTGCTGTATTATCGACAATTGTCAAGGGTAAATGTTGCCAGATTAGAATATAAAAATATTTTTGGCAATCATTCATTCATAACATGTTATTTTGATCGAATAAATTAATTTTTCTGCTCATAATGGTATCTAAGCGATGTGAAACTGAAATTATAGCTACAAAATATTATTCTTATTCGGTATCTGTTAATCAAAAATAAAAATTTCCTCCTAAAAAAATAAAAAAAGCGCATTAAATTTACATTTAAAAGAAAATATTCATTCGCATGGCAACTTCGCACTAAATGTCAAAATTAACTTAGCTTGTACAATCACCACAGCACAGAACTTTGATCTAGTTTGTTTTATTATTCTGATCTGATCCGGATCAGATCACGGGGATAATAAAACACGGCTAGTGTGACATTTCACATCTTGTTCGTAAAAGAAAATAAATAAAAAAATGAAAAATAATAAATACAATTTTAAAACACTTTCTTTATATTTTCCAAATATTCTACACAGTTTATAATAATTATTTTTGTTGATTGATATTTATTTTGATATACTGCGTTGACATTTCATATAAAATATGCTGGTGTTAGTGCGAGTAGGTGTAAAGTGCAAAAAAAAAAGTGCTTTTTTGGTCGGTTGGAAAATGAAAATTGTACGAGAGCGATAAAAATTGCTCGAGATAAAAAAAAAGTGATTTTTTTGCCCAATCGAAATCGACATTAGTAACTGTAATCAATTATTTAAAAAAAAAAATAAAAACTTAAAAAATTTCGTTTTCCCCAGTAGTCGAACACTAGTCTCCACTATCCGATAATCGAGTTTCCTTATTTCGAAGGCATTGCGTACAATTTGTGACCGATCGGTTTTATCCGGTTTCAATATTTCGCAGCAATTTGTCTTTGTTACAGTTGTTACCACAATTTTCAGTCAACTTACTGCTGCCACCACATCTGCGGGCTACATGGTGTGAGTTATGTTTGGAGAATGTGAATATAAATAAATTTGCTTATTAGAGGAATTCGCTTGAAGCGATCGAAATATGTGATTTGTGTCCATCAACTATACTCTGTACCTATACATAGAAAGTATCAACATCAAACAGTGTTACCATTATTAAGTTTATGCTAATCGTTAATGCTTTTTCTGTGGTTTTTGTCAAAGAGCTTTGGGATTTTGTGCTTTTGAGAACCAATAAAATTAATTTGAGTGTGTGAGGTATTGCCACATGGCTTTTGTTTTTCTTTCTTTCCTGTTTTTCTGGTGAAACCGTTAAAATTAATTTTAACGCTTTTTCGATTTTTGTGATTTATAATGAAGGTTATTTGCGCGAGATGAGTTTTGGGCGTGGAAACGAATAGTGACATTTTTTTTGTTTTTAGCCTATATCTCGTAAGCTAATCGTTTCTGATACACCAAAATACTCGAAAACATGCCGTTTACAACATACCAACATTTCATAAGAATCGAGCTGGTGTCCACTTTGTACACAATTATCTTTTTTCCGTTCAACAAATTGTGTTTTTCTCAAATCAGCAGATGGTAACCCTATGGGTATTGCTCTCCGATTTGCGGTGATTTTCCGTGCATACTATGGTAACCCAGTGAGAGCTTAAAAGAGGGACAGATTTATGAAAGCTATTGCAACCAGAATGAGAGGCAAACGTCCTATCTTCCCTGTACTGACAATTTTTGTGGAACAGAGTATAGTAAGAGAACTGGTCGTTTGATTTTATTTTTTTCAAGCCATCCATTTGCCACATATTCGTAAAAAGTCGTAGACCAAGATCCAATCTCTTTGCATATTATCCACAAGTTTTAATGGGGATTACGTGAGTAAAGGAACACAATTTCAGGGGGTAATATCACTCCATTTGCACTAATGACAAGAGGCACCGTTAAGTTGTCCTTCTCATTTGCCAATTTAACCTTTATAAGTTTCAAAAAAAATTAAGTTTAAAAAACTAAAACCCGACTACGGGAAAAACCAACTAAAAAGTACGAAACAAGATGAAACGCAACAATGATTTTCAGAGTACAGCTGTACAAAAAAACAAACAAACAAACAAACCCAGCCTGTTCAAATCATAACCCTTCCTCTGCGTAGTCGGGTAAAAAACCTCTGGGACCGATAACTTTTCCAGTTTTGGGGGATATGCTAAATGAGGTCTCATCGGCATTAAAAATCCGAGACGATTTATGTCGATTAGATAATTTTCCAAATCGCGTAACCATTTTTTTAAACCTTCATCTGTAACGACAGCTCTTGCTTTAGATAGAGACTCGGAAACTCGTAATATTCATGCCGATTATGGAATCCGTCGGATCAGATGCGGCGGGAGTTATCCTCAATTTTTAGTTTTTCGTATTACTGAAAACGTCGGTAGGAAAGTGACCGGTTTTCGTTAAAAACAAAGTTTGACGAATCACATTCGCGCGAAAATGTCTGCGGTAGAGGTGGAGAAATATCGATAGTCAGTGCCATCGATAGTTGGCTTTTGACTATCGATAGTTATCGATATATATCGATAGTTCTTTCCTCCTAAGAGTTGCAGCTTTTCTCACCGAGTGAGATAAGATTCTAAGTACTAATGCTCCTATTCCTAAGTTGCTGACTCATAAATCGGGGAATCCCATATTTAAGTTAAGAGAAAGACAAACAATAATGCTCTTTTTCGACGTTGCTGACTCATAAATCGGGGAATTCCCTTTTAAAGTTAAAACCATTTTGACAGTTGGCTTATGATTGGGTTCCTCTGTGAAATTTCAAATATACTCCGTTCGTTAGGTATCGACCAGTAAAAGAAATTTTTCAAATTCTATATTTAAAAGGCTATCGAAAACAATCGATAGTGGACAAAAAGCATCGATTGTTTTCGATAGTGGAAACAATCGATTATAATCGATAGTGCAATCGATAGTTCTCCACCTCTAGTCTGCGGATGGCAAGCGAATGCACTCAAAAATCACAAATGATCTAGTTCTAAACATGGAAAATAAATAAAAAACAAATGAAAATTACTGCAAAATTATGAAATTAATGTATTTCAAGTATTTTCTTGGATAATATTATAAAAAAAAATAAATGGGATACTTCAATCGCTGTTAATTCACTGAAGTACAATCATGTTTTTTTTGTTTGGTTTAAGTTCCCTGATGCCTTCCCTTCGTATGCAGTATCTTTTCTGCTTACTGCATGTTGGGGTTTCATTCTCCAAATCCAAAGAAAAAACCAATTGAATCCGTATTTTTTTTAAATTTCTTTAATCTTTACTCACTTTTCACAAAAAAATAATTTTATTTTACTTGAAATAAGTTGGTAGTATATCAAATTATGACAGCAGATTACTACATTATCGCAATTGATAATGTAGTCCGCGGACCGATAAAGCAGTTCATCCGACAGTTTCAATAATGGCTCTGGGATGAAATGCGGATCGGATGTACTCCCGGGGAGTACGATCCGCCGGATTCTATAATCGGCATGATTCACTCTTTATGACGCTTCAAACACTGTAATACCACTTCTTACCGGGTATATCGTCCTTAAATTGAGTTTTTTGTTGTTCTTCTCGAACAACATTTTTGGACAACACCCAAGAGCGCGTTTGGTTTTAGGGGAAATCTGTACCTCGCACTTCGGGAAATCTGCCACACCAAAAGCTTAAGTTCCTTATTTTCGGCGAGTACAGGGGAAGGGACGATTCTTTTAAGCTTATCTTCAACCTTGGCATGGATCCGATCATGAAGGGTAGATATAGGAACACCAAACTCTATACTTGCTTTGCGAAAGCTCATAGCACTGCTACGAATCCCCTTTAAAGCCGCTGCTAATGAGGCTTCGCCGTATTTTGATATTTTTGCCTTTTCATTTTTTCTAAAAATTATGCACTATGAACAGCTCGGTAGGTAAATAGAGTGGTAGCAGGAAAGAGACAAAAATCCGTTCGGACGTAGTTGCCTAACAATACACAATTTTGCATTATTTATAGGGGTTTAAAATTTTAAAAATAACGTAGTTTTAACGACTTTTTCCAGAAAGTGTTCGACTCTGGAGGTGTTCGTAATTAGGAGACACTACCATACATTAGTAAAATAACCACTCTCAGGTTTGCAGAATATTTGTTTAATAGAACAACAATACATATGTATATTATATCTCTCCACAGTAAAATAATGAAACAAATGTATAATTAAAATACTAAATTTCTTATTTACTAATATTTATTATGATGCATGTTTTGCTTGCCCTCGTAACATTTTCTTTATTTTTATTTTTAATAAACACACAATTTAGGGTTGCATGGCTTACTAAATTTTAGTCAGGTAATTGTATGTTCATATTGATTCAGAAGGGTACCTTGGCAACGGACATTGAGCTTATTTTTTGTCATTAGCGTTCTCTTCCTTCTTTCGTTGCTTTTCTCGGATTAAGTCCGCATCTCTGAAGCGAAAGATATCTTATTTGATTCAATCGATATTGAAATGCGACAAGGAATGTTACCTTTGCTTACGTTGTTCCACTGTTAGATTGTCCGTACGCTTGCCTCTGGTCTGCTCGTCCTTTTTTTTCTGGTTTTTGGCGCGAGCAAGATCCCTTTGATTCCCGCCTAAAAGAAAACAAAGCATGTTTTTATACCATGATTGACGGCACTGATTGACTCCCTCCAATCCAGACAGCTTCTAAAGAAATTAGGGAAAATATACGAAACCTTGTTGGCTTATGCCGATCTCTGCCAAAGCAAAAAGTATTACTTAACCGCTGTACCTCACTAATATGCATTGGTAAATAGTAAATAGAATTCAGACTTCAGACAAAATGAACACACAACATATCACAGTTGTATTAAATAAGATGTGCATATGCTGCAGAATCGTTTAATTGTCCAAGAAAACACACACAGAATAATAGGTATGCACATAATATAGTTACAATCAGCTTGAATAAAATGCTGTTCAAGTTTTTTGCGTTGCTGCATTTTTCAGCACAGCTTTGTCTCGTCATTTTTACATATTATATCTGATCTATTGGTTGGGAGTTTTCTTCAGCCCGTTGAAATATGTTCATACATTCATTTGTCCTCAGAAACGAATTCTCAAGTAATGGTAAAATAACTAAAGAGACAAGCAAAAATAAGAGGATATGATGAACTAAAAGTTGCACTTATCGAGGTTGTGATAACCGAGTTGCGCAAATCGAGAACGTACTGTATTTATATTAAATGCAACACTTGTAACCTTACCCACAAATTGGATTCTATGTTGTATAATAAAATTAAGGAATAATTACTTTCTTCATTAAAGTGGCTTTCGATTTGCATGTGTACTTCACTATCTAAAGCATTTATTCCATTCCAAAATGCATACTTAAAATACTACTTAAAAATGTTATGCAATTGGGCTCAGACGCAGAATGAAAACAATGAAGCAGACACTTCACAACTAATAGGTGGTTTTATAGGACCAAAGACTGCAAATAGAACAAATTATTTAATATAAGCAAGTTTTATTATCATAGAACATTATGCGATAAAAACAAAGACGATAAACATTCGAATTCTCTTTTCGTTTATACAAGTTTTTCTATTTAAATCACTCTTTTTTTCAGGACAGAATGGTAACTTGTTTGAATCTTTACGGATTTTTTTTAACATTGAATTTAGACTCAATAAATTCCAATTTGCCAGCTATGGAAATAACTAGTTGCTACCAACGCTTATATCCCCCTTCTCCTTCAAATGTATCATAGAGAAAACAAAAAAAATCTTTAATTTCGCAATCTGAACTTGATTATTTTTTTTTATTATTTGAGTTCATTTACCTTTCGAAACATCCTCTTCGCTAGTTTTACTGGAGATTTATTTGCAACAGTTTAGTTCACCGCGACTAAACTTTATATAAATTATATATGCATACACATATGTACATACATATTTGAGTGCGGATATCTTTATTTTGAAAAATATGAAAACCCGTAATTGATAAGATATAATATATTTATTTATTTACTATGTAAAAGTGAGTTTTTTCTTGAATCCATATCTAAATACATAAATGACGGAAGTTGATTTTGACATCTAGATTTTTTCGGTCGCAAATTAATTCATAACACAAGACACTTCTATATAAATTAAGCACTACACTTACGTGTCATCTTTCCAAAGGTGTTGATTTAGAAAAATAAAGAATTGCTGCACCAATAACAAAACTTTTCGGGAACACGGGATTCAAGATATTCTGAAAGTTTCCAATTTCGTTTGTCTTCTTTGAGCAGCTGAAGAAAAATGGCGATTTTTGCTGGAGCTGCCTGAATTTTGTATTGACTAATTGACGAGTCTCGAAAAAAAACACGGCGAAATGCGTTGAAAATGAGATGTGTTCAAAGGTTGTGTTCGAAAATACACATGTGTACACAAATTTTTTATTTTTTTTGCACAGATCGGGGAGAACAATTTAATTGGTACAATTTATGAAACTAGTCGTCAACTTTAGATGGCTCGCGTAATATTTCTTTTCACATTTGTAATAAGGAAAGGACTAAAATTGAGTAATAATTCAATGGCTAAAGTTGATTTATGTCTATTTTAACAATTATTTCAAAACCGACCTATGCATACTCTTCGGAATTAACGAAAATAGTTTGTGTTCGGAGAAAGTTATTTTTATTTTAACCATTATTGCATATTTACAGGGAAACTGTAGTTATCAAAAATTTCAGTTATTTGACATGTTGTCTATAAGTTTTTTAAAAGCTAATCTTTCTTCTTTACACCGCGTCTCCACGAGACATATTTCTACCGAAACTACATCTTGACTAGAAACAGGTTTTTTCTTGTTTTCCTTCGCTGGACAAATCATGCCAAGACATTTCAATCTACAAGCTAACGTCGAGAATGAAACTACGCACAGTTCTCGCTTTAAAAGCAGTGAAATACTCTACGGAAATGCCATTGAATGAAAGTCTACCTACCCAACCAGCATCTTCACTCTACGGAAATACCCTAAAATTAAAATCTACCTACCAAACCAACTCAGCGCGACATGTTCACTCTACCGAAAAACCCACCGAATGAAAATCTACCTGCCAAACGGCCAAATGTCAGAGAAAAATCTGGATTTCAGTTTGCCGAGAGGACAAAACTAGAATGCTGACATCGCGGACATGTTTTTAGTTTGGACATCAAATTAGGGGTCTCCACGAGAGATTTACATGTCAAGTCGAAGAACATGTCTTGGGAAATGTCTCGTCAGCGCCTCCTATATGTGAAACAGGCCGTAATGCTGCAAAACTACACGTGGTGCTCTTGGCTTACAATTTCGTCTGCCACACGTCATATCGTATGGGAAAATCGCGAGAACTATTTTTTCGGGAAAAAGAATATTAAAATTAATAGTGTTGTGAATATTAAAAATTTGTGAAAGTGGTCTTAAATTCATCTTAAATAACAAGTGCACACGACGTGCTTAAAATGTATACACAAAAATTGTGTGTTTTGTTATTTTTTAGATTTAAAGTTTGTTTCAGCTGTATAATGTCCGCCATCACATAGTTCCCATTAGACGTGTTTTTTTGAAACGTAGCTAGCTAGTCGTTCATTAAAACAAAACGATTCCCAGCCAGCCGAACCCAGCTGACTTGCCTCCAAGTTGGTGTGTGTGATTTCGGTCATATATGTGTGATTTCGATCAGCTGTTAAGTGTGAACTGTCAAAGTATTCGGCATTCAACCAAATCGATTTTATGTAATTTGTTGTGAAAACAATTAATTTCGGTAATTTATTCAATGGATAATTTACATAAAGTGATATGAAATCATAATATAGTGGATTATTTCTGTGAAACATCATTTAGTAATTAAAATTATAAAATTTTCGTTCACGGCAGTCTGTCAAATGTTCCACAAATCGCTTTGAGCGCCACCTTGCCATGAGATATCGCAACATTCCTAGCCAGCTGCTTTTGGCTGCGGATAAAATCAAGAGTTGTAGCCAGCTGGTTGTTGTATTTGTTTTGCGTGTGAAATTTGACTTTGCTAGCAACTACTGGCTAGCTACGTTTCAAAAAAACACGGCTAATGTGTTTGCCCTTGTGTTTGCCAAAAATAATGCATGTGAATTTCGCAAACTATAGGCGTGTTTTTTTGAAACGTAGCTACCCAGTCGTCTATTAAAACGATTCCCAGCCAGCCGAACCCAGCTGACTTACCTCCAAGTTGGTATGTGTGATTTCGGTCATATATGTGTGATTTCGATCAGCTGTTAAGTGTGAACTGTCAAAGTATTCGGCATTCAACCAAATCGATTTTATGTAATTTGTTGTGAAAACAATTAATTTCGGTAATTTATTCAATGGATAATTTACATAAAGTGATATGAAATCATAATATAGTGGATTATTTCTGTGAAACATCATTTAGTAATTAAAATTATATAATTTTCGTAAACGGCAGTCTGTCAAATATTCTACAAATCGCTTTAAGCGCCACCTTGCCATGAGATATCTCAACATTCCTAGCCAGCTGCTTTTGGCTGCGGATAAAATCAAGAGTTGTAGCCAGCTGGTTGTTGTATTTGTTTTACATGTGAAATTTGACTTTGCTAGCAACTACTGGCTAGTTACGTTTTAAAAAAAACACGCCTTATGTATCCTACATATTGTTTAATTGTAGAATATTATAGAATTATCTATCCTGCTTCCCTTTGTTTTATCGTTTAATAATATGTTAGCCGGGTTGTTTCCTTAGTAGATATTACAGAATGCTGCACAGTGAATATGCAAATTTCTTTTCAGTGAGGTGGAAATTCTTGATCGTTTTTAGTTTTGTGATTCAATCAATAAGAGTTTTAAGCATAAGTATATAAATAACATTTGTTTATAATATTAAAAACATATATGTACATATACATATGTGTTCGAGTATCTCATGTTTAGTTTGTTATTTCTGGAATTTTTAATTGCTTTGTAGTAATTTAAAGAATTATCATTACATAAAAGAAACAAATTTGAATTGTTTATATTATTGTAAATCTATGTGTTTGAACTAGGATATCTTTAATTATTAGATATATTGTAAAAGTGTTTGAACTAGGATATCTTTATTTATTAGATCAATATTGTAAAAAGCTATGAATTAAAAAATAGGTACGTCTTTTTTTTTTTTTTAATAAAAAATCAAAATAAATATACGTTTTAAATTCAAGCCATGTCATTTTTCTTCTATGCTTCTTGTTCTTTCGGTCGTATTGTTCTTAGAGGATGGATTTCCTTTCAGTTTAGGTACACAAAGTAAGTATGATACCTTGGATCATAAAGATCCACAAGGTTACAATTTATTTGTGCCCACAAAAACAGTTTTTTCTATGAAAGTGACCACAAGGCACTTCATTCAGGTTGTATCTACGGAAGATATTTATCATATCATAAAACGAGGCAAAATGAACAACACAACCAAACAATTCAAACGAATTCGTCAACATTCCCTTGAATACCGCGGAAAATATATATTAGCCAATTTATAAATATAGAAAAATGCATCAAGGCTTCTTTAATTTAAGAATTGTTCAATAATTCCATCCAAAATTACTCTTGGCTTCCATATGATGGTGGATATTTTTTCGACAAAAATTCACTCCCGAAATACAGCATATTCTTTCAAATAACACACTAAACTTTTATTTAAATATATAAAGCAGCTTATTTCATTACAAAATATCATATTTTCAAGTTGCATTCATTAACTTTTCATTCAAGAAATTTGGCATAATTAAATCAAGAAATGCTCTTGGCTTCCGCAGTACATTTTGTTTACATTTTCTGTAAGCCAAGAGGTGCACGTGATATTTGACATTTTCGGTGAGCATTACGGCCTGTTTCACATATAGGAGGCGCTGGTCTTGTGGAGACGGGGTATTAGGTAGCGTTCGTACAGTTCGGTCGGGGTGAACCAGGGCCTGCTTTTCGCAACCATTTGTGTGTGCGTATTAAATTTTTGCACGAATGGAAGGGACATACAGTTATAGTAGATACAAAAACTTTTCGTCCCATAAAATGTTTGGCTAGGCGAACAAAAACAAATACCAAATACAGAAGTACATTGCAGAAAACAGAAATAAATATCGTGAATACAACCTGAGTAGTGAGTAGTTAAGTTAGGTATCCACCGTACTCGGTAAAATTTACTTAGTACACCCATTGTGCGCTGAAAATCACTTTAAAAGTTGGATAAACTTTCATATTTAAACAAAAAAAATAGATTCTAAGAACTATTCTACTAGAATCCCAGGAGAAGAGCAACGGGAAGCTGCACCGAAGGTGATACGTGCACTGGGTTTCTTCTTCCTCATCCATGTAGCTGCGACAGAAGTCATTTGCGGGGACTCCCAATCTTGGGTCTGTTTGTTCTCGTTTTTTTGTTTTGTTAATCGTTTCAAATAAAGTTACAGTGTTTATTTTTACAAGCTTTATATTAACTTCACTTTCTGTGAGGGCGGAATCTGGGAATCGATTTTACACCCACTTCCAGATATCTGATCATCCTGAAATTTTGCACACGTATAAAGTTCCGGAGACAATACAATGTGTGCTATTTGATGACGTTGTAAATCAAATATGGCGGACGCTTTTTTAACTTTTCCATTTCTGTGAGTGCGGAATCTGGGATTCGATTTAACACCCACTTCCAGATATTCGATTATCCTCAAATTTTGCACACGTATATAGTTCCGGAGACAATACAATATGGGTTATTCGATGACGTTGTAAATCCAATATGGCGGACGCTTTCTTAACTTTTCCATTTCTGTGAGGGCGGAATCTGGGAGTCGATTTTGCACCCACTTCCCGATATCCGATTATCCTGAAATTTTGCACACGTATATAGTTCCAGAGGCAATACAATATGGGTTATTCGATGACGTTGGAAATCTAATATGGCGGACGCTTTTTTAACTTCAATTTCTGTGAGCGCGGAATCTGGGATTCGATTTTAAACCCACTTCCAGATATCCGATTAGGCTGAAATTTTGCATATCCGGTGACAACTCAATATAGTATATTTCATGATCTTGTAAATCTAATATGGCGGACGTCCCAAGATGGTGGATTACCGTTATCTTCCCGACCTCCTAAATATGGGTATCAAATGAAAAGGCTTGGCAAGTAGAATACAATACGCTATAACGTCATTAAAAATTCAATATGGCGGACGCCCACAAGATGGCGGATAACCGTTATCTTTACTACCATCTTAATATGGGTATCAAATGAAAGGGTTTGACAAGTAGAATACGACTAGCTAAGTGATGTGATTCTAAATTCAATATGGTGGATGCCATAAGATGGCGGATTACTTTTTCTTCATAACCCGCATAGCATGGATATCAAATAGAAGGGTTTGACGAATAGAATCTCAAACAATATAGTATACCTATTTTATGACGTTGTAAATCTAATATGGCGGAAGCCATACGATGGAGGATTGCCATTATCTTCACGACCTCCTTAATATGGGTATCAACTTAAAGGGATTGACAAGCAGAATTAGACTACCCAAGTGACGTCATTCTTAATTCAATATGGTGGGTGCCCCAAGATGGCGAATTACCTTTTTCTTCACAACCACCATGGCATGGGTATCAAATGAAAGGGTGAGTAGAATCTCAAACATATTGAGTAAACTTTCTCATATCCAACCCACCCAAGCTAATATGTGTATAGACGTAAATTTGTAAAAAAAAAATTCAGATACTAAAAAGTTGAAAATAAATATAGAGATAAAAAAAACATTTTTAAAAACAAGCTTTAATGAACTAAAAAGTAAAAAAATAATTTTTTTCCGAGTCACCAATGTGTGACTATAAATTAAAGCTTGGGGCACTCAGGCACAATACAACACGTACACGATCTGCAACGAGGACGGAAGAAGAATTAGCAAAAAAAAATTCAGATACTAAAAAGTTGAAAATAAATATAAAGATAAAAAAATATTTTTAAAAACACCAATGTGTGACTATAAATTAAAGCTTGGGGCACTCAGGCTCGAGGTAAAATTTGGCTAAATGACGATGACGAGGTCTAACTAAACAGTAACAGTGACATAAAATGTGTTCTGCTAATTCTTCTTCCGTCCTCGTTGCAGATCGTGTACGTGTTGTCTTGTGCCTGAGCGCCCCAAGCTTTAATTTGTAGTCACACATTGGTGACTCGGAAAAAAATTATTTTTTTACTTTTTAGTTCATTAAAGCTTGTTTTTAAAAATATTTGTTTTATCTTTATATTTTTACATTTTGATAAGGAAAGATAATTTATTTTAATGTGTTTATCCCTTGAACGGACAACTCCTTTAGGCGGACAAAAATGTTGTCACCGTCACTGCCCGCTTATTGAAGGTTTCAGTGTACATATTTGAAGTGACAGCGAGTTTGACGTTTAAATATTAGCACGTTTCTTCGCTTTTGCAAATGTGGCCGGTCATGCTCTGGTGTTAATCGGTTATAGCGTTGGTGTCCGTACACGAAACTTTACTAGAAGGCGTGTGTGAGGGGTAATGTGGTAAGTCTAAAAGCACAGTACTGGCGCTAGACCGGAGCACCGGTACCGTGGGGAAGACGGGTGGAGGCAGGGGTGGTTTTAGTTAGCGTTAAAGTCCAAAGTACGCGACAATAAGTTATACAATCGCCACAGATATTTAAGGCGGCATTCAACAAGCGCTCATAAATCGGTTTTATAATTAAGTAGCTCGGTGCACTCCGCCCTTATAGTAAGACCCGCGAGTGCATTTATTAACTACATAATTACTTAGTCAGTTTTTTATTACTTTTAATACTAAAGCTTTCAGCTTTATACATACAAAAACTCGGTTTTTGCGTTCTGTTGCAAGTTCTGTTGCTATAACTTTTTTTTCAATTGAATTTCGAACTAATTTATAACAGGTATTCACTTAACTCTATAATTGCTACAAAAAGGTATGTAATTGAAAACAATAACAATTCACATATACAAAAAAAGTACAAAAACAAATATCCATAACACATGGCAGCGTGCAAAACTAACGCAACACCTTCCTGCTCTGCAATAAACAACCCAATACAAGGAACTAACTGTACTTTTTACAGTTTGCAAAATGCTTTTCAATGTTTAAGACCTTGAATCATTAGAATTTGCATTAGTTAAATTTAGATCCTTTTAGTTAGTGTAGTTTTCATCATGGCTCGAAAAAAATTGAGCGACCATTTAAAAACAAAAAAAAATTTAAGATTATTTATTTATTATTTGTTGCTAAAAAAATATAGCACATACCTACATATAAATCTATTGTATGCCAATTAGTAAAAAAATATAAAGCAACAGGTAGAGTCCTTACCCGCATTCAAGTGGACTGCCTCGCAAAACGACCTACAGGACGTGCAGCAGAATCTGCAGTATAGTAAAAAAAGATACATTTCTGAGTTCGCAAGAAATTGTGAGTGGACTGGAACTTAATGTGCATTCAACCACAGTCCGGAGACGTGCTATGGAAAACGACCTTGGGAGCTACAGGCCAGCTAAAAAGCTAATGCTAATGATCTGCAGAAAATGTACTTTCTTTTAAACTTTGATCTAGACGCATTATAAATCCCAAATCGATTTCTTTTTTAATTTGAAGTTTAAGTTTACAAGAACTTCTATTAATTAGTCGTTTGAAAACTGGAAAACCATCCATAGAAACACAGATAATACCTAACGCCGAATGGAGTATGCCACTTCGATTGGTGCTTCAATACGACAACGAGCCGAAACACACATCGAAGCTGATTAAGGAATGGTAAGAAAACAATGGGATTCAAGTTCTTGATTGGCCAGCGCCATCACCAGACTTGAATCTCATTGAAAATCTATTTGGGATACTCAAACGGCGAGTCACAGGGCAACGATTTCAAAATAAACTGGAGCTACTGACAAGGTTAAAAGAGGAATGGGAAAACATACCCCAAAGCTTAATTAATAATTTGATATCATCCATGAACCACAAATGTACCGATATTATTATTTAAAATAAGGGACAATACACAAAGTACTGCAAATGTTGCGTTAGTTTTGCACAGGCATATCGTGATGTTTTTTTTGTTTCATATTTTTTTTTAATAAATAAATTATTATTTTGTTAAAAGTATACAAATATAATCTAGTGTTATGAAAACATAGTTCCACAAAAATTAAAAAATAAATCGGTAACAAATTTGCTAATAAATGCTGCTGCTAAGTTTGTTGCGTTTGTTTTGCACAACACTGTACATACATCTATTTGAAGAAGTCAGTTAATAAAAATAATTTAGATATACATACATATGCTTGAACAAAAATACAGAGATGATTGCGGCTTTATAAATTTAAGTACTCAAGGAGTAACTATAGTAGCTTGAATCCAAGCCAAATACGTCGCAACGTTAACATATACACCAGGAATACCAGCTGTCGCACATCCGATCCCCCATGCCACCAAGCCAACCACGTACCATCTTCGAGTAACATTATTTTGACATACTAAGGGAGAACCACCATCACCCTAAAATAAGGAAATTTATTCATTAGCATCTTGATTACTAAAAAATTTAATTACTGTGCATGCATCCTTGCCGTTTTCGCCGCCAGCACAAATAAAGCTGGCATCATTCAGAACAAAGTTTTGTCCCAATCTTGTATTTCTTAGCGCTGTTTGACAAGCAGCATTCGTGACAAGTGGTACGTCTACTTCCCGTTGAATTGCTTGATAAGCACCCGTAGGTCCGAAATCATTTTTACCCCAACCAGCGACATAGCATCGTTGTCCCACAAAGGGTGTGGTCGGAAGGCAAATTGTACCAATGGTAGACTTTTGACTTAAGCCCACATTTCGGGTTAGCCTCAAAATGGCCACATCATTTTGCAGATTATCCTTGTTGAAGTTTGGGTGAATAAATACTCTATCGATCGTTATATCCTCAGCCGGGATCGGTTCGCTTGTCCCTGATGCATCCCATTCACCAAGCCGAACTTTGAACGAAGAAGTTCTAAGGAAAAACTAGCCATTAGCTTCAGGTCAGTAATATTAGTCTGTTATACTTACGGAAGATTTAATACTTTATGTGCTACAGTCAAAATGTGTCTTCTGTCGATAAGTGCTCCGGATCCTAAGTAAACATCTCCACTTGTTAGCAAAGCCGCCTGCCATGGGTACGCTCCAAATGCAGCCTGGCCTGCACTGTTTCCTGCACTACCAGGAGGAGGTGGAAATCTCCTTCCGCAGATATAGGTTCCAGGTTGACAGCACTGAACTAGTCCATAGTTGCAAGTAACTGGAGTTGTCGTTGACTGATATGGCTTAGGTAAAAAAAAAACCAACAATTATTTAATGATCATTATAAAAGTAATAGAGAAATATGCAAGTGCAGTAATACTTGTCGTTTTGGAAGATCCGTCTTAAAAAGTGAAAGTATATTGTGGATCAGAATTTATTTAGCTTTGGTATCAAAGGTATTACTTACATTATTCACAATGCGAATGTCAATTTGTCCACTACCGTCTGTGGATCCTGTTGGGATGCCTGGATTAAGACACGATCCAGGTGGAACACACGTACAGGTGGTCACGGTAGATACAAGTGAAGGAACTGTCCCCTGGATGAGTTGACGTGGTTGTACTAATGTTTATTTGAGAAACCGTTAAATAAGTAAACGTAGAAAGATGAGTAAAATCAAAATTATATATTTAAACTTATACATTTACATTGCTTATTTATTTATTTATTTAACTATTCAATTCGAGTAGCTTACAAAGTAAGATAAAATCTTATAAAATAGCGAAGCTTTAAACACATATTAGATCTGTTCCCGTACTGTCGAAAACAGCCGAATACTACGCAAAACTACACTCTCTTCTGTCAAAACCTATGAAAAATCTTCGTATGCGAACAGGATTTGACTGTTTTCGGCTGTTTTGGACAAGTATGGAAACAGACCTATTATGCAATATTGGATTAAAACGAAAACAGATGGAAGAAAATAGATAAATGTATAAGAAAGTAAGAAGTATAAGAAAGCCAAGTAGTTCAAGAGACGCCTTTTAAAACTTCCCGCGCTTCTGATCCTTCTTAACTCAATGGGTAGGGAGTTCCACAGACGAGTAACATGTACAAAGAACTGTCGTTCAGAGGTTAAGCACATATATCTAGTCTGGAATCTGGATTAATGTGAAAGTCCTTCGCGATTGGGGAAATTCTAATCTGCTATAGAGATACTCAGGTTGACGTGATTGTATAATATTGTGCATGCAGCATAATGAACGAAATTGTATTAGTCTATCAAATGAGCAATCGACTATTCGTTTCCAAAATGCAGAGACATGATCGTATCTTCGGAGGTCGTATATATACCGAGCTATGTTGTTGTATGCAACATTAAGCTTCCTTCTACTATTGTAATCAACGTTACAGAAAATTTCACACCCTTAGAGCAAAATTGGTATGAGAAGTGTTTTTGAAAGCAAAATCCTGACCGGTGTTGGTGTAAACTTTTGCGTAGTCCAAAGTGCTCGAAGGCCACTATATATTTTGCCAAGTGTGGCATTGATATGATCAGTCCTAAGTTTTTGGCAGTGGAACTGGAAACGTAGGCTTGGACGAGCCTGATTTGGGGACAAATAGATAAATCTGGCAATTTACGCCGTCAGCACCATGTTCAACATGTCTTTGAAGAATTATTTAAAATTTAAGATTCTAATGTTTTTATTCGACCTTAAGTTAAACCAAAGTCCTCAGTACCTTTTCCAAAGGTTGCAGTTTGCTAATTCGGGCAGAAGTATGGCTCTGATTTTACCAAGATTTAGATACAACATAACTAAAAAGCAATTTTTTGTCTATTCCATCAGACTGTGGAACTCACTTCCCTCCAATATAAGGAAAGTGAACGGCAGGGGCGGCTTCGAGAGGGACCTCATTCAATATTTTAATAGACAGTAATTAACATAACTTTTTTTTTTTATTTTTTATTATTTTTTCTTCTGAAATTGTAATTGACTTCATGTACATAATACATATAAACATGTAACAAATTTAATATCAGTAGGGATTTAGGGCTTAGCGATTAGACACTAGTAAATTAAAGCTTAATATTAAATATTTTTGTACTGTAGTGTTACTCAAAAAGACGAATAGTCTTAAAATGCTATATTGATGTTTAAATAAATAAATTTGAAATTTACTCAAAAACGGTAAAATAGCGATGGGCCTAAACTCTGTTTCACTACCATTTCGTTTTTTTTGGAATTGGAAATATGTTTGCCTTTTTCCAATTGGCCGGGTATTCAGAGGTTGTTATAATTTTATTGAAAATGTGAGTGAGAAACGGAAGTAAGTAGTTAATAAATCTAGGATCAACGCCGTCAGCACCTGTTGCATTCGATTTTATTGAAAGTAGCGCCTCAACAACATCTTCGTAAGAGAAACCTATAAAACCAAATAGATCGTTAGGTGGACAGAAGTCCGACGGCTCAAATAAAGGAATTGTTTCACTGGGCGAAGGTGAGTCAGCAAATTTTTGTTTAAGTTGATCGCAATCAATATCCTCAGGAATTATAGGTTTGCCTTTTCCGACTCCGAGTTCTCTTATCGTTTTCCAAAGGTTTTTTGTTAGAGTGGATTGACTAAATTTATGTTCGTAGTAAGCCAATTTGATCATTAACAGATTGCATGAAGTAGATTTTGTCCCAATCTACACGAAAAACATCGTGTAACAAGTGCTGATCATTAATATGTTAAAAATCGCGGTAGAAACACCCTGCTTCTTTGGGTTGATCTATATAGTCCATTGTTAGATACAACAGGGTCATGCTTCGAAAAGCCAGAAGCTGGGAGCTGACTATAAAGCAAGGTTAGTTACTAGTGTCGTTTACGAAAATGAGATCAAGGAGTGTATTAGAATCTTTTGAGAAGTGGGTAGGATTATTTGAATTCACGGGTCGTAAATTAAGCGCGTTAAAGCTGTTTAAAAAGCTTGAGGAGCTGCTCCGATCAAACAAGTTGCAGTTGAAGTCACCACATAAAACAACATTGGTGCTTCATACAGATAACTGCTCAAGAGCAGTATTTATTAATATTATGTCCCATTTGCAGAATAAGTGTCTAGTGCACAGTAAAGCTGAATTTCAAACTTTTGAAGTGTTGTCATTATGGCCGCGAACATTTTTTTACCTTTCGATTACGGTTTTCAGAAAACAACGGTTCTATCGACATCTCGTTCATTAAATTTTTTTGCTGAATCAATAGCTATTCAGCTCTATTTAATTTTTTCTGAAATCATTAAAAAAATCCACAACGCAAGCGATGTTGAGGTTTGTTCTCATACTGTCTAAAATTATTAAAACTTCGAAATTGTAACAAAATCAATCAAATCCTTTTCTCGTACGAAGATGTTTCGTAGTTTGTCACAGAAGTTAGACCTAACAAGAGAGTAAGAAATTTCCACATGCTGCAAATTTTAGCCCCAGAAATTTATTTTTTTCCATTTTTTTTTCAATGCGTTTCTGTACTTTTTTACACTGAGAGAATTTTACCCCCACTCCTTGAAATTTGAGAATTTGTAAATTTTAGGACCGAAATTACGGGAAGTATTGAGTAAGGGGCGCCATTCCTAATCTGTGGGGGCACCTATCGTTATCAAGTTTAAGTTTTCTTTATGTGAGTTAGCCTATGTTAGTATGTTTTAATTTTGTTTCCTTGAGGCGCTGTAGAGTGCGGCCCACTGAGGGTTGCGCCCCGGCAACCGCCCGCCTGGCCAGCCGTCCGTACCAAAACGGAACACTAATGGAATCAGTTCGGTGTCTGTCTGTCTGTCTGTCTGTCTGTCACAGGCCTTTTTCTCAGAGACTACTTAACCTAGACTATTGAAATTTGGAACAGTTGTAGCAATTAGTGGCCAAACACAAACCAGAACTTAAAAAGCTGAATTTCGACTTTGGGGGTGTAGTTTCTTAACAATTTTTCACAAAACGTTACAACTTGCTGTCCCGAGCTTTTTCTCCGAAAATATCGCTCAGAAAAATCTGAATAAAATCACAAACATTGAGAATAAAGTGTAGATGGAAACATAATTATTACGAATGCCCTACTTCGACCGTTTTTTTTTAATTAATTTTTTAATTAATTTTGTAATTTCAACTACACTACTGTTTACATATCCAAAAAAAATATAACAACGCCTAAAAGTAGGTGGGCTCCGTAGCGCAAGTGGTCAGTGCGTCGGACTATTGTGCCAGCGGTCTTGGGTTCGAATCCCGCCGCAAATACCTAAAAGTTTTTCACAGTGCCTACCTCTTTCGAATGTCTGACAAGCATCAAAGAGTATCATTTGTCACGATTGAGCTTCTCAACTCGCCGTTCGGAGTCGGCAAAAAACTGTAGGTCCCTTCCATTCGTGCAAAAATATAACACGCACACACAAATGGTTGCGAGAAGCAGGCCCAGGTTCACCTCGAGCTGTAGCGCCAACTAAGTAAGTAAGTAAGCCTAAAAGTAAATACGAGAGTAAAAATTGAATAATTGATGGCAAAAGTGTTATACCCGCAGCGAATTTTCGTGGCATATTTCTACCGGATAACTATTGACCTAAGACTTAAACCAATGATACATAATATAACACATAAAGGAAGTTTGATGGTTTCCTATTATAATGTAGGTGTCTCTACTATTACTTTATTGGGAAAAATTGAATTTGTGTGTACAGACACAGAGAGGGAGACAAATCGCAAAATTCTACGCAGTTAATGCAATTGAACGAATAACTAGACGAAAAATTAAATCTGATGCACAAGCGTACATTTCTTGTAAATACATATACATATGTACATATGTAGGTATATATGTTTGTATGTATATGCATGCTTTATTTGTTGTTTTTTTTTTTCTTTTACTTTGTGTGTGTGTATAACTATTCTTCTGAGCAGATGAGAAAGGACATCGGAGACATATGTACATACATACATGCATATGTAGGTAATTTGTTCAACTTACTTAATTTTGTGTTGGTATACATTTATGTAGGTACAAATTTGAATTTATTTTCCGCAAACTGTGCTCAATTTGTTAGTATTGAAATGTGCTGTGCACCATAAAACTATGTATGTAGGTACATATGTACTTACTTGTGTCTGCAGATATACAAGTTCGTATGTACATATATGTACCTATATATATACGAACAAAGTATCATTGTATCTTTAGTAGAAATCGTATCGTAAAGAAAGGGTTCATATAGATCTATCAACATAAATCTATGACATACATATGTATGTAGTTAAAATAACTTATACATAGTACGGAACACTTATTGCGCAAGTATAACTTGCACTTGACCGGATTTTTTTTGGTGCAGTGCAATAAGACCAGCGGGCCTTATTTCCGTGGGGGTTATTGCATTGCACCATTTTTTTTATTTTGTTTCTTCTTTTTAATATCATTCACTGTGTCGCTATGGAATTTTTTAAATGATATTTAAAACAAATATGGGAAATAACTTCATAAAATTTCAGGTTAAAACAAAATTAGGTACATAATATAGAAATATAACTTAACATCATAAAAATGCATTTATTTCCCAACTAAGCTGAAGTTAATAATGTGAAGTAATTGCCCGTGAAGTGATTTTCCTGTACCCGCCTTTACATATCGTATTATAATTGTATTTTTTTATGGTAGGTACATACATACATATGTATGTACATATGTACATTACATATGACTAATGTTCAATGTAGTGGGTGTAATTTCTCTTATCAATGTTTGCATTTGACTTTATTGTGTTTTTGCAAATTTAAATACGACAACATTTTTAATAAATAATATTTGGGTGATATAGGCAGGCACCCGCCTGACAACTAACCACTACTCTTACAAGCAACGAAATTACGTGAGCGATTGAACCCTGCCAAGAAAAGGAGGAAATCTTTTTACCCAATAACAGATCTAATAAACGGATCTACGATGTCTAAGCGGAAATCACAACTAATATTAACCTAATTTTGTCAAATTCGCAGAGAAACTGCAGCTATCTTGTGTTGATTAATTGACTCTCATTGCTCTCACCTCTCACCACATTAAATGTTAATATTTACTGCTAGATTTTACTTATTTTTAATAGATGAAACTTTAAAAAAATTTAAATAAACACGAATGTTTGTACTTCATGTTTGTTTGTTTATTTTATTGACATATTAACAGAACACATGTTATAAATATGTTCGTGTTCACTTCTGTGTTGGCAATACAATGAACAAGGTTGCGTGGTTAAAGTGGAAATTGTGTAAAGTTGGCTGCTGGCAATCAATATATGAGTAGAATAAGTCAATCATAAATTACAATTTTTAAATGTAAACAAAAATAGTTAAAATAAAATTGTTTAACAGTTCGGCTGAAAAGTTCGTATCGTTTTAAAGAAAAAAATTTTTTTTTGAAAAATTCGATTTCATTATTTAATATAGTGGCTATCGAGGGCGATACACCGATTATAGCGATTTTTCAACTTTTCGATACCATTTTTGTGGTACGATTTGCCTTTTGCTTCAAAATAGGCCTTAGTCTCGGCGATTACCTCTTCATCGGCGCTAAATGTCTTTTCAGCGAATATCTCAGGGGTTATATACAGTAAGAATTTTCAAAATTCGATTTTTTTTATTTTATTTTCGTAATGTACATATATACAGACAACTTTGCCCCAGCCATTTTAAACACCTGTAGTTTGCACATTCGCATCTTATCTTTGCAAATTGTAGTTGCTGTTGCTTAGTTGCAGGATTAAGCGATGGTTTTTTTATTAGCTATCTTAGCATTAAGTATTGAGGACTCATAATTGGGCGACGAATAGTTGATTTTCTAGCAGTAACCACAGCTAATGCCCTGAGGTTGTTTGTAGAGTGAGCCTAATTGAATGCTGACATCTTAGTTTTCCGCTTGTCTTGAGGCGTTAACACTGTTTAAATTCTATCTTTGTAATTGCTCCCATAGGAATCACGATTATTAATGTAATCTCGCACAGCATTTTCACATCGCTCTATTTGATGGGCTATTTCGCGGCTTGAAATACCTTACGAATGGTAAGCATCTATTTTTGCTCTTTTCTCTAAGGTTAACAGCCTTTTTTGTCCATTTCTTTCCCAAAAAAAAGACAAACACTTTCTGTTATTACCAATAAATATTTCACTGCAGTTTGCTCCATTACTCTTTGTCTATTAACTAAATTTGCCCGTGCGTCTAATCAAGTGAACCGAAAAAATGCTGTTATTTTGACATGATTGAGAAAAAAGAATGCAAAAGTACCGTTAGGTGTCTCTTACCAAACATTTTTTTATGTCATTTTACAAAGAAATTACTAACCTTTCTGCTGAATGCAATTGTTTGCTTATTGATCCAAATAAGGGAAAAAGAATCAAGATTTAAGGAAAAAAAATATGTGCGGCTAATCAAGTGAATCGGACTGTATATATGTATATATAAGTACACGCACAGAAAATTTTAAGTTAAGAGGACGCCATTTTTGCAAAAAATGTTATTTTGCTTATTCCTTCGATTAATATCTAGATTATACAATTCTTTAATGATATCCGTTTGTTTTTTTCATTTTCTATGATTCTGTCCAGAGATATCGTGGTCACCGCAAGACGCCTTTTTTGAGAGGAGCTCCGGGAGATCAGCCATAGCAGCCTTCTCTCAGGAAAAATTCTATAAAAGTCGCTTATTTTAGTCCTCCTGACTGTATATAACCACTTAAGGTATGAGAACAGGAAAAAGTCGCTGTGGGCCAGATCTGGAGAATACGGTGAATGCGGAAGCAACTCGAAGCCCAATTTATACAATTTCTCCATCGTTTTCATTGATTTGTGGCATGGTGCATTGTCTTGATGAAACAGCACTTTCTTCTTCTTCAAATGGAGCCGTTTTTCCGCGATTTCGTCCTTCAAAAGCTCCAATAACGACGTGTAATAGTCGCTGTTGATAGTTTTCGCCTTTTCAAGATAATCGATGAAAATTATTCCACGCGCATCCCAAAACGCCATAACTTTGCCAGCTGATTGTTAAGGCTTTCCACGCTTTGGCTTTGGTTGACCGCGTGCAGTCTACTCCGCTGACTGTCGATTGGATTTCGGAGTGAAATGATGGAGCCATGTTTCATCCATTGTCACATATCGACGCAAAAATTCGGGTTTATTACGATTGAACAGCTTCAAAAACTGATCAGAATCATCAATTCGTTGTTGTTTTTGGTCGATTGTGAGCTCGCGCAACACCCACTTTGTACAGAGCTTTCGCATACCCAAATATTCATAAACGATATGTCCAACACGTTCCTTTGATATCTAGTGTCAGCTATCTCGATCAACTTCACTTTACGGTCATCCGAAATCATTTTGTTGATTTTTTTGATGTTTTCATACGTAACAGCCTCTTTTGGACGTCCACCGAGTTCATCGTCTTCGGTGCTCAGAGGCCGGATAATACTCATCAAGCCACTTTTTAGTATCAGCAGCATTTTTTTTTTCATAAAAAAACAGTGTTTCATTCACACACGAAATTCCGCTTTATCCATTTTTTTCAAAATAACAAAAGTTGCTTCACTCAAAATGCTATATCTCACAAAGCAATAGTCCGGCAGCTGTCAAATTTATACACGTGTCTTTTGTAGGTTGATACTAACTAAAAATTTTATTCTAGTGCTCTACTTTTCAGCCGAACTGTTATGTGATAAAGATTGGTCTGTTTACTTAAATTAACTATGTTAATCTCTTAAATCAAATTAGGGTTCTACAAGGTTTCTGTTTACATAAGGTTGTATCAAAGATGGCGATGCGTGGTTTACGCATCCAGAGGGCTGCCCACACGGGACGTTTCGGACAAAGACTTAGTCTTTTTTAACATTTCTTTATCATTTTTCCTTCCCAGTAATTTCTCAGTCACAAATTCAATTTATAAAAAAAAAATTGAGCAATGTGAACGCACTCTTGGTCGTTTTAAAAGCGAACGTACTCTTGAAACTATTTGTCATGCTTACTATTAAAGAAACGAAAACTTGAGCTGCTTCAACGGCAGAATAGGAAGGGATTTTTGCATCAAATTATCACTGGCGATGAAAAGCGGATTAATTAGGACATTCCCAAGCCATGGGTTAAGGCCGGCCAACTATCAACACTAACGACGAAGTCAAATATCCATGGATCCAAGCTCATGCTCTGTATTTGATGGGATCAGAAGGGTGTGGTCTGCTATGAGGTACTCAAGCCGAATGAAAACATTACTGGAGATTACTACCAAATACAATAAAAGTCGTTGAGTCGTGCATTGAAGTAAAAAGGGCCGGAATACTCCGAAAGTCACGACAAAGTGCTCGTCCACACATTGCTCTTTCTTATTATCACTTGTTCCGATCGATGACTCATGGCCTGTCAGAGCAGAAGCTAACTTCTTATGAAGATTGCAAAAAATGGGTCGATTCGTGTTTTGCACCTAAAGATGAGGCGTTTTTCTGACATGATATATTCGTATCCTGCCCGAAAGATGGGAAAAGTAGTGGCTACCAATGGACAAAACTTTGAATAATATAATTTTTCAATTTCATTTCAAAAATACATACGAATTAATTCCAACTTCAATAAATAAATAAAGTTTTTTGTTCAAAATCTTTATATATATAAAAATGAGCTGTTTGTTTGAGACCTCAAAACTCATAAATGAACCATCTGATTGAGCTGAAACTTACACTATAATATAGTTTTTATGATATTTGAAGTGTTCGTACATCAAAAAATTTCAAGTTTTCCGGTAGATGGTGCTTGAACTCAAACAATTTTAAACTCACCGTACAATTAAGCTGAAATTTACACAATTTATTTGTAATGAAGTCAGTAATGTTCATACATCAAAAGTTTTCAAGTTTTCCGATAGATGGCGCTGAAACACCAACATTTGAAAACCATCCGATTGAGCTGAAACTTACAAATATATTTGTTATGAATGGGCTCCATTCACTACATATCAACATCTTGGGAGGAAATGCAAGAAGTGATCAAAAACTGTTTCCGTAAGGCTGGCTTCTGTTGGGAAGATGATCCTAGCCCAGATGACTCTGATATACCATCGGAAAATAGTGAAGAGTTACAAGAGTTTCCTGATTATGCTTCTATTGATGACCTAGTTTAACTGGTTCTCGCAATTTAGAAGAACTCATCAGTAATAGCGCTTCAAGGCTACCGAAACCTTCGGTGGCCAATTAAAATACACATGCATGTAACTACACATGTAAAAGTAATGTACATAATACATATGTATATGTATAATTTCAACTCTTTTCATTTAAAAAAACCGTTTTTGTAACTCGATGTTATTTTTTAGGTTTTCCCGCTTAATGCGCTATCCCGCTTAAGACGCTATTTTCTGTCGGTCTTAGGCGGATCCTACTGTATTTATTTATGAATTTTAAAATGTTTGAGTTAAACTCGGTCGAAAAAGTTGGCTATTATTGCTTGGATAGTTTTCTTAGTTCCAAATAGTGTTGACGGCATTTATTATTATTATATTTACATATGTATGTATATTAAACAGACGAAATTTAAATTCGTTCAAGTAAATTTAGGTTACACATCCGATTCCAAGCACTTCTTGAACAACATTTGCAAACACAATTCGTGCTTCCAGATGACATCGTTCGGTGCACCAAAAAACACTCAAAAAAATTTCATTACATTTTATGACATAAACACTGTTCTCAATAGGTGTAGCGGAGTGCACCGGGTAACCACAAGTAATACTATAAATGTACAAAATGTCTAATTTAAGTTGGAAAGTTATATTTTTGTCCCGAAAGTAGTTTCTCCATCTTTTTCTATCTTGTATTTGCCTCAAGACCTTCTTCATGTTGGCAACCGTGCTTCCAGTTAAGAACTTACCAGTGAGGATGAGAACCAATCCATTCTAATATCTTTAGAGTAAGGTCTATTTGATAAATCATAAGAACCGTGTTTTTTTGGGCCTGCGCCCAATAACTTTTAATACCAGCTTTGTTGACTTTTCTCAAGATGAATACAAAATTCACTACTGTATGTTTAAATGTAAATAAGGTTAAATCTACTCAGTGAGATAGTCCTGTGGATTTCTACTTATAAAACATGAAATATTTGGGATAATCTATGAATTTCTGGTGGCAATACATTTGTGTGTCAAAAATGCTTCTCGCTCGCATCGCTTTGTCGCACCACTGTACGCGCAGCCTAATCTTATTGAGTGCATGAAACGCTTGACCTTGAAAGAAGCTGTTCTTCTGTTAGCAGACTCATGGAATAGAGTCAACGCAGAGACTTAAGCCAATATTCTAAGTTTATTAGTAAATGAGGAGGATGACGAGGACAATATTCCCATTAAGTGTTTTGAAAGAAAAGAGGGACTCGTCTAGAATACTGCTTCTTCAAAGTTTGAGTCCTCAGATTTGGTATAGATTTCATTAAACTTTAATCAAATTACCTAACAGCTTCAAATTTAACTGCAGATTTACTATCCGTTATCAGTTGTTGAGGAATGGAATGAAGACAATTTTGAATTTGATCCATCTCAGAACCATGAACATGAGCAGGAGGAAGACGACGATGCCTATGTTGAAATAGAAGACGTTCAAGGAGTTAGCGCAACTGAAGCAGTTAAAATATTTAACAAGGCTTTGGAATGGTGTGCAGATGAAGGCATTGACCAAAGCGACATAAACGTACTTGAACGCCTAAGAGAAAATGCAGTTGTTCAAATGTTGCGAAAAATACAACAGAAAAAAATTGTTTTTTTTTTTAATATTTTTAAAACGTTTTAATGTAAAAAAGAAATCTAATAAATTTTGTTAATGAGTCGTACCAGTATGTGTAAATATGTAAAAATATTCATGAATTTCATCGTCTTGAACTCTACAAGGCGATGGCCGAATTCGGGATCTTGGCTAAACTGATCCAGCTATGACGCGTCACGCTGGAAAACACGAAGGGCAACGTGCAATTTGGAATGAGTTCCTCCGAAATATTCCAAATAAGCACCGGATTTCGGCAAGGATATGTGCTGTCATGTGACTTCTTCAATCTTGTGCTGGAAAAGATGCGCAGGGCAGGTGTAAACACGGAAGGCACTATCTTTCACAAATCTGTCCAGCTACTGGGATACGCAGAGAACATCGCCATCATCGGTCGTTCCCAGCGCGCCGTGTTAGAGGCTTTTACGGCAATTGAAGAACAGGCGAAACGAGTTCGCGTTGAAGTGAATGAGGACAAAACCAAGTGTCCATACATGCTGTATGTTGTCAACAAACAAAGAAACATCTGTCCACCGCCTAGGACAAAAAGTCACTATTGGCAACACTAACTTCGAAGTGGTTAAGGAGTTTACTTACCTCGGAATAAACATCAACTCCACGAATGACACCATAGTGGAGATTCGACGAAGACTTACCCTAGAAAACCGCTGCTACTTCGGTTTGGCAAAACAAATGGGTTCAAAACTCCTAACTCAGAAGACGAAATGCATGCTCTACAAAACATTGATCCTGCCAGTTCTGCTGTATGGAGCCGAGTGTTGGACGATAAGCAGGAAAGCAGGGCAGATTTTGAATACTTTCGAGAGAAAAATTCTTCATCGGATATTCGGTCCCGTATGCGAGGAGGGCGAATGAAGGAGAAGATGCAACCGCGAACTCTATGAGCTGTACAATGATGTGGGTGTAGTCCGAAAAGCCAAAACACGTCGACTACACTGGCTCGGCCACTTCGAGCGAATGGACAACAATGCTCCAGCAAAGAGGATCTTCGAATCACAGCCCTCAGGTTCGAGACGACAGGGAAGACCGAACCTCCGTTTTAAGGACCAAGCTACCGCGGATGCCAGTGCGCTTGGAAGCAGCGTGCCCGGCATCGAAGAGAGTGGAAGGCTGTCGTGTCTCAGGCAGAGACTCTTCACGGGTCGGGAGCCCGTTAAGTAAGTAAGTAAGTATTCATGATAAAATCGAAGAAAATGTGTTTTATTGTGTTATATTAGAACAATAGTAAGACAATACTGTAGGAATACAATTTAAATCATAAAATGTTACATTCCAAAACATGAACTATCTCAAAATCATGAACTCCCTCGGTTTTAATTAGTTCACGTTTTCTAATGTTCACTGTAGGCATATAGATGATCAAACAATAGTTTAAAATATATTTATATTGTTCCCTTACTTTTTTTCTACTGTTATTATCCTGTTCATAACGTACATATGTATGTACTACATATAGATAACTTAATTGGAAACCATTTTATATTACCTGGACTTGGATTGTTCGCTGGTGGAGCTTTACTTGCATCCGCTGAGCCGAATGTAAAATATTTATTCCCGGAAAAATACGAACCGTAGCACAAAGCAGGAATAAAGTATCCTCCGTAAAAAGTACTCCAAATAATTACTGTTAATAACTTCATTATAAATTTTCTATAACACTCAATGAATATGCTGTTCCTATGTACAAAAATAAATATTGATTTCACACTACTTTACACTGTAGCCGATACGTGTAGCTTAGGTATCCGTTGCGTCTATTTAATTTATCTACTGTTACTAGTACGAACGAGTAAATTGAAATTTGTGCATAGATTCCGTGATGAAAATAATCCGTTTTCACTGCAAGCGACATAGAAGCCAGACTGTTGAACAATTTTCTAACACTTTGGGTTTTATACTCACCCAACCGGGCGCTGGTGGTTTTCCCCATTTCTCCACTTAGAATATTCATACTTGATATGTACCTACATACATTTATGTACATACATATGTAGTTATTATAATGAGCAACTATTACATTCGCTGCAACTCTATTGTATTAGAAATTGTCCCCGGCGATGGTCATTCATTGTTTACACATTCAAAATCACGAAATTAATTTGTATCCATTTTTCTTTTTTATTTTTCACGTTACAGATTGATGATTTATAAACAGTTTAAATCTGTTACAGTAAAATACAACAACAGGTGATAATTGTCGCACTATGGTAGTCACAATTTGTCTGATGAAGAGATAATTCAGTTTTTACACATGAAGTATTTTAATGGTTTTGTCGAGTGAGTTGATTGTCGAATACACTGGATGCATGTCCATACATACTTAGGTGCTCGTATGTTGCTCATGATACAATTACGAGTATACATGTCCTTTACAGTGAGAATTTTGTCAAAACTAGGTCAATAACTTTGTAAGCAAACAAAAAATATGGTCAACTGATTCGTGAAATATAGCACGGACAAGGTCATATAAGAAGCTCAGTGGACATACAAGTGTCAAGTTTCAAGGTTTGGCGAAATTACTTCTTCGTAGAATATTTATGTAGCTAGATTGATTTCACTGGTATCTGTAGAAAGTGTTCTGATCGGTTAATATAAATCGAATTCAAGAACGTATGAAATTTCTAAATTAAATAGAAATTACATTTTATTAATTAGGTACTAGTGGTTACCCGGTGCGCTTCGCTACACCCATTGAGAGCAGTGTTTATGTCATAAAATGTTTTTTTGAAGTGACTTTTGGTGCACCGAACGATGCCATCTCGGTAAATGTTGTTCAAAAAGTGCTTGGGATTGAATACATATTTACATATTGTACGTAAATATAATCTTGAATCAATTTTCCCGACATTAAAAAATAGTAATGACTCTGGTGGAGAATTAAATGCCGACAACTCTACTTGGATTTAAGAAAACTGTCCAAACAACAATACCTATCAAACTTTTTCGACCGAGTTTAACTCAAACATTTTTTAATTCATAATGGTGGGTATTTTGAGATTCCAATGAATAGTCAATTCGTTCGATTGTGTCTATTCCTTCGAATGATTTTTTTCGTATTTTGACATTCGAAGGAATAAAGTTCATTAACAAAGGATATCATGAAATAAACTTAAATTCAAAACTGCAACCGTTTGAATAATGACAGTTATTTCGAAGGAATAGAATCTCAAAATAGAAATGATGAATGAATTTTTAATCCTCATAAAAAAAAGCATGATATGGCTGAAAAAGTACCGTTTTGTGTTGTAAATAATACAGACGAAGTGATAATTTTGTGTTTTGTTCTTTCGAATCCGATCTGGTGAAGAAAATAAGTCATAAATGCGAAAAGCCATATATGGTTTTGAATGCGGTAGAGGGTTAAGTTCTGTGCATTACATGCAGTAAATAAATACTTTTATTTCCTTTTTTAAACACTTAAAAAAAAAAAAAAACAACAAATTTATACGGATATATGTATGAACTTTTCGGTTAGATCTAGGAACTGGCCCAACAATCATTAGTTCATATCATAAAAATAACCTGTTCCTTTAAGTGCTAAAAACTCAAAAACTTACCATCCGATTGAGCTGAAACTAACACAATACGATATGTATTTGTTATGAAACGAGAAGTGCACGTAAATCAAAAGTTAGCTGTTAGCTGTCACCGTGTATTGCTGTAGTAATAATTTAGAGATTTTGTTTTCAGCGCCATCTATCGGAAAACTTGAAAACTTTTGATTTACAAACATTTCTCATTTGATAACAAATATATTGTGTAAGTTTAAGCTCAATCGTACGGTGAATTAAATTTATTTGAGTTCCAGCGCCGTCTACCGGAAAATTCGAAATTTTTTGATGTACGAACATTTCAAACATCAAAAAAAGTATTTATATAGTGTAAGTTTCAGCTCAATCGAATGTAGTTTATGAGTTCTGAGGTATCAAACGAATAGCTCATTTTTATACATATATAAAGATATTATTTTCTAAATACAGTACTACCTCGATAGTGTGAACCAGGAAAAGGTAGCATAGCTTACTTACTTACTTAGGTGGCGCTACAGTTCGAGGTTCTGGCAGTGACAAAGGCCGCCCAATTGATGCCAATGATGACAATATCCCGAGAAAATATCACAATTTACATTGACAGCCAGGCGGCTATAAAAGCATAAGCTGCTACTCAAATAACATCTAAGCTTATGAAATGTTGTCGCGAAGAGCTTGGTACGCAGCACAACGTAAAACTCAGCTGGGTCCCTGGTCACAGCGGGATACCAGGCAATGAAGCCGCGGATGGACTGGCCCGAAAAGGCTCAGACATAGAGCAAGCAGATAGCACGGTTAAACCTCCACTCCAACCTCAAAGCCAAAATCTAACAAAAAAAAAACTATCTGAAGCTAATAGCAGGTGAAAATCAATAACTACCTGTAAAATATCAAGAAAGATGTGGCCAGAATACGATAAGAATAAAACCTACAAAAAGATAAGAAATCCCTGTCAATAGTGATAGCAGTCTTAACTGGCCACAACATGCTAAGATATCACACGAAGAAACTATGGCTTAACGATGATGACTTATGCAGAAAAATGTTCTCTGGGTTCTGTTTCCTAATTGGCAGAGGTTAGGGCAGTGACAGAGGAAATGGCCTGTGTCCTCATGAGCCTCTTCGGCACTGCCCTAGTCTCTGGCAATTAGGAAACAGAACCCAAGGAACATTTTACTTCCAACATATCGACGAACTATCTGACCGATCACCGTCAGGTCTATTTAAGTTTGCCAGGACATCCGGATTGTTGAAACCAAAACACTTATCCCACGGTTGGGAATACATAATGGGTACCACAATGAGTTCACATGAACCTAAGTGTGATGACAGATGAGGATGTATTCATTCTCGTCAGCCCCCTCACCATGGTTGAATCTTCTCCTCCAAAAGCCGTCAACGCAAACGGGACCGAATATGTTACGCAGAGTTTTTCTCTCGAAGCGCTTTCGATAAAGTCCATGGTTCAGCTCCAAAGAGCAAGACTGGGATGATAAGGGTCTTATATAGAGTCTCCTTAGTCGATCGAGGAAGGACTTTACTACTCAATTGCCTTCTTAGCCCAAAGAAACAGCGGTTGGCAAGAGTAATCCTTCGTTTGATTTCCGACGAGATGTCATTTTTTTGATGTCATGGCAGAGCCGAGGTAGACAAAGTACTTTACTACCTCGAAGTTGTAGCTGTCAATTGTGACGTTTTGTCCAATTCGTCGATGTTGGGTGTCCCTCTTTGTTGACAGCATATACTTTGTTTTGCCCTCGTTTACCGCTAAACCTATTTTTGCCGCTTCCATTTCTATACTCGGAAACGCACCGGTGACAGCTCGCTGCGTTCTACCAATGTTGTCAATATCGTCGGCGTATGCAAGTAGTTGAACGGACTTTTGAAAGATCGTTCCTTGTGTGTTCGCTTGTGAGTTTCGAACAATTCTTTTAAGTATGATGTTAAAGAAATCGCATGACAGTGCGTTATCCTTTTTGGCATCGAAGGTCTCTGTAAGGCTATTACCGACCTTAATGGAGCAGCGAGCTTTCTATATCGTTATCCTGCATAGGCGGATGCGTTTGACAGGGATGTCAAAACTAGACAACTCTCTATACAGCTCATCACTCTAGATGCTATCATAGGCGGCCTTGAAATCGATGAATAGGTGGTGGGTATCGATTTGGACTTCTTGGGTTTTTTCCAGGATCTGCCGAAATGTGAAAATTTGGTCGATGGTGGACTTTCCTGACCTGAAACCGCACTGATAGGGGCCAATCAGGTTGTTGACGAAAGGCTTCAGGCGTTCACACAATATGTGGCAGATAGGACCTTGTAGGCGATGTTGAGGAGACTGATGTTTCAGTAATTGGAGCAGTTGAGGGGGTCTCCTCTATATGGCACACGATAAAGCAAGAACAAACATTTCGATATTTTATCGCTATGTTTAGACGGTTTGTTCAGTGGTTAACCGAAAATATGAGATAAAGTATGCAAATTTGTGGCCAGGTTCCAAGATAGCCAGGTGAACATTGGACAACATATAAAGGTATTTTGAGGAACATTTGAATGCGATTTTCTTGGTGCAGTTAGATATTGGCCAACTTACAAGGGTGGCTAACTAGACACGTTTCACTGTACGTATATATTTTTAGGTTTCTGTTCCAATGATACTCCACACGATGACCTCAGAACATTTTTTTTTAACTTCCCATTTATCCCCATAAAAACGAAGTACCGCAGAACAATTTAATAACTAAAACAAAAACCGTAAAACAAGGAGCCTTAAAAAACATCACAAAAACCGCGGCTCTGAGTTGTTTATACACTTTTGTTTCTATCACACAGACTTTTGAGAGTACGAACGTTTGCAGGTGTAAACCAACAAGTGTTTGAGTCCAACTATTAGATACATGTTGGGCTGCAGCTACAAGTTGTGAAGCAAAAGTCTGGTGAATGTTTACATAGCTAATATTTATACTAAGACTGTCTCTCTCTACCAATCGAAGCAGTGCTCTTTGTTTTTGTATATACATTTCTCTGGTAATTCTCTAAGGTAACCAAAACCTTCCTGCTAATGAATTTACACCTAACATCCGACAATAAGTTCTCTAAAATGCCTAATTTAAAATGTACTCATCAACTCCGTACGTTTTTAGGTGGATTCGGCGCAGAGTATACACGTAGGTATGTAAATGTTGCAACAGTGGAGAGTTTCCAAAGGTGAATACGGAATGTGGATGTTATTGCCTGAATTCAAATGTTTGTATGCAGATATTATTACTATTAAAATAAGAAGAGGTAATGAACACGTTTTTCTTTTAAAGAGTTTGTTCGAATCAGCAGTTTTTGTTACAGAAATATTTAATAAAAATACTAAAATGTGGTTAATTTCCTACCAGAGAGCTCTGTTATCGCTGTATGTATCTTTTGCGTATGATTAGTAGACGAACATTTTTCATTTCATTTCATTTCATATAGAAAAACATAGCCTCAAGGAGTTTCACAGGCGGGCAGCGTTATCAAATAATTGGTGCTGAAGTGTTAGAGAAGCGTAACGTGGTTGAATCAGATGATCAGACCTGACAGAGAAAAACCTTGTGATCCTCTCGAAAAGGTAGGGTTGTTTGTGTGTATGGAGAATATCCGAAAGCAATAAAGGTGCGGAACTGAAAATAGCTCTCGAGTAGTATATTGACCAGTCTATTTGAAAAATTCGAGACTCTATCGTATCGTCTGACTCCGAAGATGTAACGAATGAAGCAATTGAAGACGACATTCAGTTTTCTTTTGCTTGAGAAGATGCAACTGGAAAAAAGTTCAAAGCCGTAGGCTTAAATTGTAATAAAATTCAGTTTTTCAAATTAAAAGTCTTTTCTGTTATTTGTTTAATTATTTTTTATTGTGATTTTTGCGGTCTATAAGGTGTTTTCCAATTCAAAAATTTGTGATCCAGACCACAAACTTGGCTATCGATGTGATTAAAATTGCATATTTCAAATTTTTAGAAAAATTTTTAGACAAACAAGATTTTCCATATTTAAGCAAAAAATAAAAATTAATTTTATAACGAAAGAAAAACTTTGATGTTTTCATCAAAATTGCAGAAAATTTATGGTGCGAGGTTTTTTTTTTGTCCACGAGTGTATGTAAGTATTTCTATAATCCGGAATTTCCGATTAACCGGAATTCGGTTGGTGCCGGTTAAATAAGGTTTGACCACTGGCTATTGGCGATTTAACTTATCAAAAAATTTGTGTGTATGGCAACATTTGTAAGGAACTTTCCAAAACACAATCCTCAAATGGTGAATATACCATATTTACCTCACAAGTAATCAAAGTTCAATTAAGGATAGCACTCAATAAGGATACCGAAACAACAATAGTCCGTCCCGTGAAACTTACCCGGATAGACGAAAGTTTAACCGTGCATTAAGTACTGATATATACAAAAAAAATTGTCTATGTCCTTAATCGAGTTGTGTAACAGAGTAGTTTTCGGTAAATTTTGCATGCATTCTTCGCCTATTACGTATCCTTGAGCTTTAATAAAGTGATTAACTTACATTTACAAACGAACGATTATATCCGTGTTACGCGAAAATAGTCTGTGGTTGCGGAGCAACGTTCTTTCAATCTGCCGTGGAGACTAAACATTCCAGTGCGGTATAATAATATATTTATACAGTATACATACACATATGTAGATACCTATTTATACATGTGTATTTAAATATGAATTATTAATTATTGATGTTTCGTTGTTAGCATTGTTGTTGTACATAGTTAAGATATAGTCGTAAATTACATTTTCAAAACTTTATTGTTACTTGCGAGTATGTATGTGTTTCTTTTGTTATAATGTGGTTATTTATTTTATGTACATATTATGTACACATACATATGCCTATCATTTTATAATTGTATTATTAAAATCTGAAATGGCAGTACGCAAAACCCTGGAAGTCGTTGTCCGGAATGTAAACCAGGGCATTGTATAATATCATCGAAGGACATGAATGTTATGCATACATATACTCGTACTAAACTCATTGAAGTAGAAAATTCCTAAGGTTCCATCAATAGCATTTAGTGTCGTCCTGTCGGGTGCCTGTCTGTTTAATGAGCCATGGTTTCACAGTGAGGTCGTTATTTGCAGGAATATGTGATGAAAAGCCAATTTAAAAAATACTAATTGTTTTTGGCCTTTCAACTGACACATTGAACCATTTATTTGACGATACAGTGGACGGCCATTATAACGAATATCCGATGTAGCGAATTTGCGATACAACGAACGCTTTTTAGATTTACATTAGTGAATGGTGGCCACGATTTCAAAACTTTCATCTCTAACTAATTCTCTACAAAATTATGTAAAATAATAAAATAATAAAAGCGATTTTTTGTCAGACAAAAATGATAAAAAAACCATGAGAAAAATGCATTTTAAGTAAAAAAGTAGAGCAACAAATTTTCATAATTTTAAGTTTAAGGAGCTATAACTTTTTTGTGGCTACATAAAATTAAACAAACCTTAGTCACTTTTTATGCGCCACTAATTACTTCTTGACAAAATACAAAACTGTTCTTGTGGCTATAATAGTTCAAAAGTTATATCATTTAAAGTGGTTATACCTCCAAATCGAAGGTGCCCCACTTCGAGGGGTATAACTTGGAGGGGAGTGAAAATAGACCCCCCGCTGCAGTACGATTTTTTGTTCGCTAGAATTTCAGGAATCTCCAGTTAGCGGATTATACCTCTTAACTGAGACACCCTGTGTATATACACTCGACAGCAAATAAACCGAGCCACCCGCTACGTTCGAACTCTGATTCAATTTTCTTTAAAAGTATAAAACATACAACTAAAAAAGTGGTACCTACATGGTCTGCGAGGATTTCAGTAATGTAGCGATGAGAAGTCAATCCACGTGTACGGCCCGTCGGTTAGATGAAAACTAAAGCTGTATGTGCGGTCAAGGAGATGCCGCCCCAGGCCATTATAGATCCTCCTCCATAAGCAACAGTTTCTACGATGCAACATTGAGAATAATGTTCACCAACGCGACGATATACTCTCTGACGTCGAACACTTCCATGTAGACCCACCCTGGTCTCATCAGTAAAGAGTACATTACCCCACTGCTCTAACGTCTAATCCCTATGCTTTCGAGCAAATTCAAGCCGTACTCGACGGTGGCCTACCGTTAATGCTGGGCATGTTGCAGCTCTCTTTGGAGTCAGGTTCTGTTCAGAAAGTCTCCTTCTGATGGTATCTAAACTTATGGACACTTGGTGTTCGTCACGCAGACTTTGTTGGACTTGAACTGCATTGAGGCGGCGATTTCGCAGAACAGTAAGTTTAATAAAACGATCATCTGCTGCTGATGTAGCCCTAGGTCTGCCTGTACCTGGACGTCGATCGAATGCTCCAGTCTCTAGGTATCTTCTGTAGACTCGTTGCACCGAAGATCTGCTGATTTGAAGTCTTCGAGCGACCTCGCTTTGCGCAAAGCCTGCTTGAAGCAGTGCTACAGCTTGAGCTGCTTCCTGAGGTGTCGTATCCATTATTAACCGACAAAAATCACAAAAACACACGCGGCTATGCAAACGATGGACAAAAACTAAAAAAATGATAACAGACATTGACTAACCTCTTTGTAGAAAAAAGAACGGTAATTGCGAAATCTAACTAAAACAGAGCAAATCGTTAGCATTGTGTTTGTTGGTTTTTTATAATGTGAGTTAACGGTACTTAAGAATAAATTTAAAGTCATTTTAATCAACATGAAACATATATACATATATATATATATATATATATGCGGAGGGCACCGCGACCCAAAGGATCTATTGTACCACAAAGTCAGTTTAGGGAACCAGAAGAGGCTCAATTCTTTTGATGAAGTTGATGATCTCACTGGTGGAGACTGTACGATGTTCTGTGGGAGTTAGGAATTCTCTGTGGAACTATTGTCTCCGGAGGGCAGATAGTTCCATGAAGTCACATAGAATATGTTTCGCAGTTTCGTCGTCCTCCATGCAAAGACGACATTCAATTTCCTGAATAAGACCTTTGTATATGCATTCCTATAGTAACGCCGTACCAGTATCCCGACAAAGCTTTGGCGCTTCAATCGGTCTAAAAAGAAAACTGGATTGTGTCCTGAATTGATTTAGAGGGAGCTTTCAAGTTTTATGAATGTCTCGTCCAAAAAAAAGCAATTTTTCAACGAAAAAAAATAACAACAAATATTCATTTTTTGTACGACCGGCGCAAACGAATAGACTTTTGTGTATTTCGGGTAAATAAATTTGTTTACTGGTTGCCATATTTCATTTTTTCCCCCCAATCACAATTTATTGTTCGTTGCCAAATATTTAAATCCCGCAACATAGCAATTCAATGTGATTTTCGTATTCAAGAATTGCTCTAATACTTTTACAATAGATTTCAAAATATGTAATTATGTATTTAGTTTTTAGAAATTATTGTTTTCAGCATCTGTTCTTCTGCGTATTTTTTCCTTTTGCAATTAGCAAATGGTACGTTTTGGATGCAGGAAAAACGGAGCTTGTGTTATTCAAGTACGAACTACCACTGCTCTTGAAACAATGTTAAATATGTTATGCTTTCTTTGGACATTTATGGTAGGGACATAGCTGCAAAAACGGCGATGCGACTTAAAGAAACTTAGCAGTGAGTATCTTCTAACTTTGGGCACACCAGAATATTCGCAATGAATAATCTAAATAGGGAAGTATACGGACTATATGACTCCGCTCCTAGATTTCAATGTAAAATATAGGACTAATATTCCCAGGTGGTAGGAAATATCTGTCTTAATGACAAATCCGAATTGGAAATCTACACGGATATCCGGTTAGTATCTCTAAACCAGATATCGAACAGATGAATGCCCACGCTGTGCTGGGTTTCTGGTCATAATGATGTACATACCAGGTAACTGTGAGACGAACTAACCAGAAAAGGAAACAAACTTGGATGTTGTATCACAGAAAGTGAACCCCATGTACCAATAGAAATAATAAAACAAAAAATCTCAACGCAAGCTTTACAACAGGCTAATGAGAGATGGCGTAATCTTGACACGTGTAGCTGCGCCAGACAGACTTGGCCACGGCTAAACCAACATAAAACTTGCCGTCTGCTAAAAATAAGCAGAGCACATATCGGCATACTAGTTGAACAGGTCATTGTGCAATAGGCAGATATGCCAGCAGACTAGGAATCCTCGCCAATGACTACTGTCACAGTTGCATGGATGAGGAGGAGGAGTTGCCCAGCTCTCTCCTCATTAAGAAAAATGATAATACTTCTTTGTAGACCTTCAAGATATTTCCTCAACAGATATCAATAAAATACGGAAATTCATCCAACTTTCAAAATGGTTCCAGGAGTATCGCTGAGAATCGGCTCATGTGGCAACACAAACCTACTTTGGTCTAAGTGAATCCTACGAAATATGGGGATAGCCACCCAACCTAACCTAACCTTGTGGTGTCTCTGCTCTAGCGATGGCTACCTATTCAGTTCATCCCGTATGCTGGTGCTAAAGCCGAAAACGATTCAAATATGAACAATCAATGGGGCCTTGGAGGCAAAACCGTGTTGTCTCTACTGAACGGTGTTAATCTTCAAGAACATCAATCATTTTTTGACAACTCTTTTACCTCATTCATTCTCATGTGGCATCTAACATCGCTTAGTCATGTACGATACATCACTCAACAGATACGAATAAAATCAAAAGGGAGCTATCCGAGTTGGGCCATAATGTGAAAAATATCAATAACATTCTCCAACGAGGAACCAAAAGACCTCTACCGATCTTTACACTAGAGATTGAAAATGAGGAAAACAATAAAGACATACATATATAACATAAGACAATTACCTTAAGGCAGTATAAACTTCGAACCTCCTCGACTAAAGAAGGACATTGCCCAGTGCTTAAATTGTCAAAAATATGAGCACACAATAAATTATTGCAACAATCCTAGCTGAACATTTTAGAGTGACGTTTACTAATGACACAAATAACTCAGACATAAGCTTACCTACAACTTCTAGTTTCCAAAGCACTAATAGTTCCAGCATAAAAAAGCTAACAGTAAAAGAAATAAAATACTACATTCAACACAAGATTAATCCAAAAAAAGTTCTGGGTATGATCTTATTACCGGACAAATATTAATAAAACTACCCCGAAACGCACTTTTGTACCTCCGAAATCTATTTAACGCAATTTTTACTCTAAAATGCTTCCCAAAGGTTTGGAAAGTAGCCAAAGTGATAGCAGTTCCAAAACCTTGAAAAGACGCTACTTAAACCGTTAATTACAGGCCAATAAGTTTATTGCCAATAGTATCAAAGCTATTCGAAAAAATCCTAATAGATAGACTACAACACAGAGACGAGCACTCAAATCTTCTTAAAGCAGAAGCTGGAGTTCCCCAAGGAAGCGTCCTCGGAACTTTATTATATCTAATATAGGTATACATCCGACATTCCTACACCTCAGTCAAAAAATGCAATGATTGCGACATAGACCAAAAGTTAACTAACAAATCAAGGACAAATTTAGACAACTATTTTGGCTGCTGAGAAGAAACCCGCTTCTATCTATAGACAACAAACTGCTCATTTAAAAGACGATTATTAGACCAATATAGACATACAGACTTCAGCTGTGGGGAACAGTGTGTAAATCAAATGTAAACATCATCCAAAGACAGCTATTAAAAATATTAAGAACGATAATAGACGCTCCATTGTATATTTCCAATGACGATCCATAAAGACCTCAAATTATCGACAGTAATTGAAGAAATACAAAAGACAAGCACAAAACACCAAATCCGGTTATTAATCCACGATAAAAATTAAGTCAACTCTATCCCGCTACAAGAAATAACCCGAAAAAGAAGACTGAAGCGCCTTAGACCATCAGACCTAACTCAAAGACATTAATAAAAATAATAACTATTGTAATCTTTACTTTTTGAATAATCGCTAATAATTAAAAAAACCCATCTTATTGTAAAACAAAGGTATGTAAAGGCACTGGCCTTATAAGCTATCATATCGTGTTATGTAACAACAATTACTAGGTGTCCAATATGTACAGATGTAAATAAATAAAGGAAACAAAAAAAGAAACAGTTTTTGAAAGCACAAAACATATTTACTTTTTTAATCAGTTAATTCACATTTAAAAGAAACCGACATCAAAAGGCGAATATTTACTTCAATGGTGCCGAAATAACGAAGAAATTAAAATCTTGACGAAAGCTTTTTCATAAGGAATGAAATTAGCAAAGGCGCAAAAGCTCTCTGGCACTAATGGTACTACTGGATTGGCGCTACTATAGTAATGTATATACAAAGATAAGACCTATTTTGTTTAGGTTATATCGAAGCCCTGTAAGAAATCCCACTGATCTCTTGATATCATTTCTACTGAGGAGTAGGTTTTTTATGAATTTACTTTGGAAGGGTTTAGTGACTCTTTTAGCCTGACGAAGACCCTGGGTATTTTCCCAATAGGAGCTACACATGTTGTTTTCCCAACTTTTGATGTTAAAGTTAATAGCTAAATTTGGAATCTTGCATAACGGCTCAGGGCCGATAAAGGATTCAGCCGAACCTTTCCTAGGCAGTTCGTCAGCTTTTTCATTTCCATCAGTACCCTCATGTCCGAGCACCCACCAAAGTTTGACTTTGTTTCTGTGGGAGAGGTCTTGGAGAGTATTGAAGTAGTTCAGGACAGATTTGGAGTCAATCAGGTTTGAGCCTAGTGCTTTTATAACTGCTTGACTATCCGTGAGTATATGGATGAGGACTTCTTTTATTTTCGATTTAAGGATGACGTTGGCGCACACTTGAATGGCATTTATTTTCCATTTGTCCCATTGGTATTTATATTCTAGTGTTTGATTCAAAAATACCAGCACCCACCCCAGTGTCCATATTTGATCCATCCGTATACCACTTGTTACCTTTAAGGTCTGAAGTATGATTTTTATAGTTCCATGCTTCACGGCTTGGGATCACTGTATCGAACCTCCTGCCGAAGCATAAAGTTTTGTATAAAATTTGCATAAAATTTGTATGCGCTGCGAAGCGGGTACATCAGCTAATGTTACATAAAGCGAACTACATAGCTTAGCATTTAAGCTACACAGAAAACTAAAAGCTTTCAATAAAGCGGAGTAGTTCTTATGAAATTTGTGACGGTTACAGAATGTATTTTTCATATAAGTGGGTTTTTCAATTAACCGAGTTTCAAATAAGCGGGTTCGACTGTACTATTTTTTCTTTTGCTCACACCGTCCAAGATTATTTTCTCTAAAAGGCTGAATATCATATGTTACATAAACGTCTTGGCAAATGCCGAAGTTGATTTCTTGAAATTTGTCGAAATGGCGTGTCTTATGCCAAAATAGCCAAGATTTGGAATTCAGCATTACTTATAAGACACCTAGCGGAATGCTGCAACCCCCGAAAAAAAAATATACTACTCTTTTTCGACATTAAACGATCTGTTTATTGTGTGCTGTTAATAAAAACTTAAATATTTCATTATCCTCTCGTTCTGAAGAGCTTAAAATGGGTTAATCTATTTCTAATTTATCTTTATCTAGCATGACACATTCATAAATTTCGTGACAGTCTGTGTCTGACTCAATCAGGTGGCACAATTATATAAATAATTGCTCTCAGTCCGCTTATCGAGCATGAAGGCACTACGCGTTGCATTGTCGGTTTTTAAAAAAAGTAGAAGGATGGGTGGGTAGTGGTAACTATGTAACCAGGGCACAACAATACGAACTTAGTAGTTAATTTTAATGACCTTAAGAGTTCATATAGTTCACATTGCTATTATTCAAATAATTTTCATGAAATTAGTTAAGAACATTGACTTTTTAACCTTCACCTTGTCAGTAGGTAGGTATACAGATATTGTACGATTTTCAACTTGGAATATCTTCAAGGTTTTCTAAATGAATCTAAAATTTTGCATTCTTTCGGAGCGTACATAGTTTCATACTCCTTTATACCCTTTTTCGATACACATACATATGTACCAGTGTACCAGGGTACCAGGGAAAAACGAAATCAAACAAAAGAAAAGGAGAGAAATTAATTAGGGAATAATTATTGAAGAATAAATAAAAAATAGTACATACGTATAGAAGGCAGAGGTAGAAAACTATCGATAGTCGTCACCAGCGATAATAATAATCGATAGTTGACTCCTAGACTATCGATAATTATCGATAGTTTGCGATAGTTTTTTGTGTCTGATAATTTGCCAATTATGTACTTGTATCTAATAGCCCATATATTCGGTTAACTCATTAAAAAAGAACATTTAAAAATATATATGTTATATACCAATCTATTTATAAGTCTGTCACACAAGTGCACTTTTTTTTAATATTAATAAAAGAAAAAACTACGTCATTTCAGCTGTCAGCTGTGAACAATTCATTGTAACAAAAATGAAATCTGTTTCCCTAATTGCATTGGCATGTCCAAAAATATCAGCGGTTGTGTTTAACAAGTGCTGGAAACATATGTTAACTTTACGTCCCGAAACAGAGATTGAACATCTTTCAGTTCTGCGACGCAAAAAAGAGATGTTCGTAGTTACGAAAACAATGATTCCCGTTTAAAGAAAGTTCTCAATGAAATATAATATTACATAATATATAAATATAATGGCGCAAATTCATAGTCAGATAGAGCCGACGTCAAAAGAATTTATTCACCTACATAACCTAAAATATACTCTTTGCTATTCATATTCATAGTCACTTACAGCCGGCTCAAAATTTAAAATGACCCAAACGTCATTTTAAATAATTAGAGTCGGCTATAAATAATATTTTGACGTTTGGGTTTGTTCGTTCAAATCACTTTACAAAAACATACCAAAGTCGATACTAACTAATACACAGGCAAAAATGTGCTTATGAATAACGAAAAGTTATAGCCGGCTAAACTATACTCGGCTTTAGGCACTATTCATGGGCTGACTATGAATTTGCGCCAATGGACTAAAATGTTATGTTTTATCTATATAACTTATCTTCTATCCATATCTATCTATACTATTTATACTTTTATGTATGTTCCGGCAAATCTCGGGAACTACTGAACGGATTTTGATAAAACCTTCGCTAAAATATTTGTTGAGTTCCTTTGTGATGGATTGCATATATATTTTCGTGCTTTATACTTTTAATTATACACAAAAATTAATTTTTTTGTTTGTATGCTTACAATTTAAACACTTCCATGCACTTTACGTGATAACGCGTGCACCTATTTCAATGAAATTTATTTGGTTGATTTCAGCATTTCTTGCCAAAGACTTTAAGGTATAAATCATTTTCCTACGTTACCTAGAAGCTGAGAAATAGACATAAATAGTGTGATTTTTAATGGTTTTAATTAAAAAGCACAGAAAACCATTGAAATTGTCCGTCAACCTGCTGGGAGAGGATCACGTTGTTGCATTACGAGTATGTAAGCTTTTCTCTTCGCTCTTGCTCTTGCTCTTGCAGTTGCAGTATGCTGAGTAAAGCCAGAACTACATCGGAACAAAAGTGATAAAAAGTACAACGAAGTCAAAACAATAGGTTGTACTCTTCCATCGCAGGCACATCTGTATCATTTCCTCTCAAATGAATAAAACTCACCGTGGCTAAAGCTAGAGCATACCTTAGCTTTCGCCGCGGTGATGTTGCACAAAAGCTTTCCAGTAGTTCTGCCAACCAAATACAAAAACCAATTCAAGTAGTTATAATTGGATTTCGTATAAAATCCTCGACAATAGATGGCGCTTATTCACTTTTTTGCATACCAGCTCATTTCCGATGAAATTAAAAGATGATTTTAGACGTATATTCACGAAAGCAAATACCGATTTTATTATTCCCGTACATTTTTTTAGAATTTTAGGCTTGAAACCAATTTTCCTTTTTATTATTCATCCACTATTAACGAATAAATGTGCATGGTTGCGGAGAAATACATTTCCTGGAGCTTTCAAATGTCAAACAAATAATAATTTCATCCGTTAATGGCGCTGTTGGTCAGTTGAAATTGAGTGAGCTTTCAGTGTGTGCACACTTCTACTTTTTATCACTTTTGTTCCGATGTAGTTCTGGCATAACTGGCCGAACACAATGGTGAAGCTGTAGTGGAAGTAGAAAGTTGAAGTTGGCTGAACTTTGCGCTTCACCATACAATTCATACTACAGCATCAGCTTCGCATTGTGTTCGCGCTATAGGGTTTACGTGTATTTTAACTTTGACAGCGCTGCCTACTTCCACTACAGCTTCGCCCTTGTGTTCGGGCAGTGAATCGTGTTTTGTTTTTGTATGGTCGGTCTGGCGATCATTTTTATCGCTCATCCGATGGTGATAATGATGGCTGATGAAACTCTGAGGAGTTTCTGTGTGGGTGTGCATCTGTGCATACTGGTGAAGGTTAAACATAGATCTTTATTCATATATGTGCAAATAAAAATGAATTTCTGTTTGTTTGTGTTTTTTCGATAAATTCCGATTTCCGAACTACTTCGCCGATTGAGCTCAGACTTGGACATAAAGTATGTTTTGAAGAGAGAAAGACTAAGCAAATAATACAATTAATTTACTGTAGGTGAACAAATTTATATTAAGGACAAAAAAAAAACTTTCTGCACAACTGAGTTATAAGGGAGCCAATCACACTATCACATGACACTATACAACTAATATTATAAATGCGAAAGTAACTCTGTCTGTCTGTCTGTCTGTCTGTCGGTCTGTCTGTCTGTCCACTACCTTTTCACGCCTTAACCGCTGAACCAATCATAATGTAATTTGGTATAGAGATAGTCTTGGACCTGGGGAAGGACATAGGCCGAAAAACCGCTCGCTAGGGGGCGCTGGGTCAAGTTATTAACAAAACCTTTTCACGCCTAACCCGCTGAACCAATCATAATGTTATTTGGTATAGAGATAGCCTGGGACCTGGGGAAGGACATGGGTGGAAAAACCGCTCGCTAGGGGGCGCTGGAGTCAAGCTATTAACACAACCTTTTCACGCCTAAACCGCCGAACCAATCATAATGTAATTTGGTATAGAGATAGTCTGGGACCTGAGGAAGGACATGGGCGGAAAAACCGCTCGCTAGGGGACGCTGGAGTCAAGTTATTAATAAAACCTATTCACGCCTAAACCGCTGAACCAATCATACTGCAATTTGGTACAGAGATAGTCTAGGACCTGGGGAAGGACATAGGTAGAAAAACCGCCCGCTAGGGGGCGCTCAAGTTATTCACAAAACCTTTTCACGCCTAAACCGTTGAACCAATTGTAATGTAATTTGGAAAAGAGATAATCTGGAACCTGAGGAAGGACATAGGCGGAAAAACCGTTCGCTAGGTTGTGCTGGATTCAAGTTATTAACAAATTCTGTATTAATTGACCAAAATGACACAAATTCACAATATGTGTCGGTTTAGTACCAAAAGAAAAATCACAAAATCTGCACCCAATAGGTGGCGCTGTAGTTATTGACAAATTCTATGTTAATTGACCAAAATAACTCATATTAACAATTTATGTTGGTATAGTTCTATAAGAGAAAAGTACAAAATCTGAACCCGATAGGTGTCGCTGGAGTCGACTTATTTACGAATTCTATATTTAGGGAAACAAAAAACAAAAAAAAATCCGTATCTAACGGACATGTATCTTTCATGTTGAGTGGTAAGGAGTTTTATTCAATTCTCAACTGCAAGACGGAGAAGATAGGTAGGATAAAGACCTGTGGTGAAAAGTGGAGTATGTGTGGACTTAGGCAGTGGTTGAATGTACATATTGTATGGAAAACTAAAACACATCCCTAATTCCACTCTTCACCTAGAAATGTTTATGGTGACAGTCTGATGGACTTTTAATTTTATTAACCACGAGCAACGATAAACGCCTTACAGTTTTCTGAGAGAAGTGCATTCAGTTGCATGGTACGATACTATAGCATGGCAATGCTAAGCCCCATATACATATCACGTGTAACAGTACAAAAGTTCCTTGCATTTGGGATTGGAAATTCTTCCCCATCAACGGTACTGTCCTGATATACCAGTCAGTCTGAAATTAAGCCACCAGATAGTCTTGCAATACCAAGCAAAATGCCATAAAAACCTTTAAAGTTTAAATATACCATTGCGTTGAAGATTCACAAATTCTTAAATAAATTAATACTTGACGTTTGGCGTCGGAAGAGCTAGAGCTAGAGTAGATGCTCACGCCCCATATTTTGATTAAAGATAAATGTATAAAAAAGTATTATTAGCTTTTAAATGTTTGTTACTAAATCAAAAATTTCATGTCGTACAACCAAATAATAGTAGAAAAAAAATGCTGCTGCTTATTCACACTTTGAACATTGTTTTTGGGCGCGGGCGAAGCCGGGCGGGACAGCTAGTAAACAATATTAATACATTTATTTAATGTACTAAGCGAGAATTGAAAAAATTCATATCTATCTATCTACATACTATCGATAACTATCGACAGTACTATCGATAGTATCCCACCTCTAGTAGGAGGTATGCGCGACCGAAGTAAAACTTCTTAGCTTCACATAATCGTGGGCAAAGAAAGATGAATTTGTGACAAAAGGAAGAGACATTCATAAAATTTATTGGATATTCAAAGAATATTCTCCGTTATTTCTCCTCAAAAAATCATTGAAAAAAATTAAGAAATAGGGTATGTCGTATGACATGTATTTTCCATCAAAAATTTTCTTAGCTTTTAAATGGACTCAAATGGTTCGGGTGTCTATTTAACCCCACTCCCCCAGTGTTTGATTTCCATGTTACCAACTTATATACCTATTCATTGGTTGTCCAAATTCATTTTGGAATGCAGTCTTTAAAAATCATCGAATGAACTTCAATAAAAAGAATGCAATCACCACTCATTAAGCATTCAAAAGATTGCATTCTTTTTTTCTAGGTACAATTTAATTGAATGCAATAATTAATGAAGGCAACTTTGCCTTTTCTCACCAATTTCTTTGGGGATTTTCACTTTCAATGACTAGCAACAAAATATTTTGGAAACAGCGAACAGCACGCATTTAAGCAAACGCAATATTCAACAGTCTGGCACTTAGTATGACCTGTATGTCACAGAATATGAATCTAGATGAAAAGGCGCACAGTTACGGAAAAATACTTCCCAGATGTCTAACGGTTTTTGTCAGATGAAAATATGGTAAATCAAACTGCGGCGAATGCCTGATTGCAGGTACGGCACAAGAAGAAGTGCATGTAGGTTGAGTTAATAAAAATGTATTCAAGGTTGTAGAGATTTTTCTATGCGCGCTACTGTAAACAACGCGTGGAGTCATGTGCATGTTCATACGAGAGAAAAACCTGCTCTCATACGTGTGGACACCGAAATTTCTTTCGTGTGAGCAAGGATAGATCGTACAGGAAGAAAGTGCACAGCCATATATGTAGTACAGTCGAACTTCCCTATAACGAACTTCTATACAACGAAGCTCTCCCTATTACGAATTTTTTTCGAGTACGCAGCTTTTTCGTTCTAATTTTAGTGTTTTTTTTTTTATATATATGTAATCTACACTTGTTAAAAGGGATATGAATACCCTTATAATGTTAACACACAGCGCGAGCGCATGAAGGACAAGAAAGAGGGACAGACAGATCAACGTAGTGATAGGAAACTCAGATGTTAGGTTTCAACTTCACAGAAGTTTTTTCCAGATGTTTCCTATTATTAGTTTGTGCGATCAATTTCTTCAGCCATACTACCATTCTACTGCTGATCTCTTTATAACAAATTTCCATACAGCGAATATTTCTCTACAACGAACAAATTTTGTAGCTGGAAATCGAACTCTCATGCGTTTTTGACTCCATATAACGAATTTTTCAAATAATTTTCTGGTTCGCACATTAATAAAACTTTGTACCGAGAAAAAAGTAAGACATAATTAGGGGATTCCCCAAAATTGGCGGATGCTGATAAAGTGTTACCTACATTGAGACGAATCACTTCATCAATTGACGTATTTCGAACCTTTCTAGCTATGAGGAGCAACGTACCGACTAATGTGTTTGAATCTCTAAATGTATTAGAAAAGTTTGTTGAGGAAGAAAAATGGGAGAGTGTACTCCAAACTAAAATTACTAATTACTATTAATAAAAGTTGATAAAAAAAATTCGTAATTTCTGTATAACGAATTTTCTATATAACGAAGTGATTTTCTGGTCCCGTGCGGATTCGCTATAGGGAAGTTTGACTGTACCAAAAAGGCAAAAAAGGCTGTGTGGATTAAAAAAGGCAAAAAAAAGCAATATGAGTAAAAAAGGAAAAAAAAGGCAAAGTCAACAAAATCTGTTCCCTGGTTATTACCAAAAAAAATTGGCAGAAATACCTTAGTTTTAGCAAAAATTGTCTTAGGTAATATTGCACAAATTAGGCTATTTCTAAGGCAATTCTACACAGATGAAGTGACACTGGATTTAGCTAAGCAATATAACGCAACGTGCCTTAGAACTAAGTAGGTTCAAACTAGCCTTAGGACTAAGGTAACTTAACATACGATTTAAGTAAATTTTACACATGTTTTTCGCAACCATATAACGCAACCATATAATGCGACCATTTAACGCGACCGTTTAACGCAACCTTCCGAAGTCGAGTAAGAAGTTTCTAGTTTCTCCGAATGTTATAACAATTTATAAATAAATGTTTAAATATCACTAAATAAATGTGGGGTTTTGTGGCTGGTTTGATGTGCTGGTTTGCCTCAGGGTTGTCTGGATTAAGTAATTCAGCAAGCTGTTGTTAGATTTTAAAATATCTCAAAATGTATTCTAAAAAAAAAAATGTGAAGCAGAACGCAAAGAAATTGTATATTGAGGGCAATTTAGCGTTTTACCAAATCAACGACTGCAAGCACACATGGGGAATTGCAAAACTTGGGTTGATCCATAGCTGCCTCAAACTATTACAGATGCCTCCTCAGTCACCAGGCTTTAACGTGACTAAGCATCTGTGGAAAGAACGTGCAGTACGGGTATACTCCATACGCGTTTTAACACGCCACTTCAATTAAAAAAGGTTTTATGGAGCATGGAGCTCTATGGAATATCAGTTCTGCGAAAAATTGGTCCAATTGAAGTCCACAAATGACTTCAGGCAGTACTTCAGGCTGAAAGGTACACCATTAAGTAGAGATGGGCTAAGTCGTGAATTTATATTCACAGGTATAACTGTGAACGTGATATTTAATTCACTGTGAATATAACCCGTGAATGTGAATTCACGACGATGCGACTATGAAACTACATAAACTACTATAAAACTACATACCTGCATACAATGAATTATTGACTATGTAATGTGTAAATATGCATGTACATACGTTTGCATGTATTCTATCCTTATCAGTGCCGTTAAAAACACTTCGACGCAATAGTTCAAAAATATACCTACTTACTAATGATATTAACGGATGCTTGATTTCCATATGCCTTTTCAAATTGCACAAATTTCATTTTGCGAAACTTTCGTCTAATTCAAAGAATTTCCAAAAAAAAAAATTTTTCTTCGCTTTGTTATTGGCGGCATCTTAAAAGTATTTTTTTTTTTCTTGAATGCGTTGCGTAGTCCTAAACACCAAACAAACAAATGCGTGTACATTTCCTTATAATCCCATATTCGAATGCACAGAACTAAACTACCACACTCAAATTCTAAGAACCGCTACAAATTTCAACCTTCATCCCTTTTTTCAACGGAAATTCTCAATGCAACCCAGCGAACAATATACATAACACACTATACATACATGTTTGTGTGCGCAAGGCAGCATTATTCAGTATAGTATACACAATATCGTTCACCGCGTTCTGCTTTGTTCTACGTATCATTCACTGCCTCGCACCTCACGTTCATACTCACGACCGCGACTTTTGTTGTGACATCGTTATTTGGGAATTTCAAACTGTGCCGTGAAACTATTCACGTTTTAGTGATTCACTGTTTATTTCCAAGTCGTTAACGGACTGCGATCGTTATTTTTCATTCACGGTGAATAATTCACCGGTAGTAATTTTTTGCTCATCACTACCATTAAGTACTAGACGCTTTTTCTTAACATGCTTTAAATGAGTTTAACAACAACTGTGTCCGATTATTCGTTGAATGCGAATAGTTGTGTTTTTTTGGTTTGTAACATGTTTACAGTTATGGATGAGATTTGTTATTTTTTTTATTTATTGTTTATAGATAAAGAAGAACACTTTTTTTATTTATTTTATTAACAAAAAAAGTTACAATATTATATGCTTCCTGCGAAGCTTAAGGCTTATCTGCAGGTGATTGAAAGGTAATGATTGGAAGTTAAACAGTATACATGTGGAAAAGAGACGACAATATGCCAGACGTTCCAGGGACTTCCATCAAATAGAGTATAATAGGCAGTCAGCAAAGAAGATCCAAGACGAGTAGACGTGCCGCGTTAATGCATTGTTGTTTAACTGAACATAAACTTTTGTAACTCATAATTCTATTATTTTCATAAACTTTTAATAAACATTTAATAAACCTTTAACTAAATTATACTACATGGGGGCTCAGCCAAAATAAAAAATTAGATTATATATATAACGTTTAAAGGCAATGGAAGACAAGAAGTTTAGTGAAATGTCTACGGTGGATTTGCGGTATGAGCTAGCGCTCAAAAAATTACCGATATATGGTAAAAGAAATGCCTTGATGCAACGATTAGTGAAATTCGTGAATAACGAAGAAAACGACGAAGAAAACGACGAAGAAAACGACGAAGAAAACGACGACGACATCAATGACGAAAATACCGACAAAAATAACACTGTTCGTAAAGCAGACGATTCCAAGGATGAAAAGAAAATTAGCAGTAAAACGGACGAGGACGACAACAACGGGATTCCCCAGTTGAAAAAGTTTTATGCGGAAAAACCACCACGCAGCTCACTTACACAAGCGCGTTACAACGACGATCAGGGAAGTAATGATGACGACGAGAGTGAGACAGACGGCGCCTTCAGTGGTACGTATAGCGAAAAGAGAAAACCTGCCGGCGGTACTCCTAGGAATAAGGGGCTACATACAAAATCAAAACGACAGCTGCGCACATCCACACGTCAACGGTTTGAGTGTGATGAAATAAGTGATGACGATAATGATGCCTGGGCCAAAAGGAGACAACCGTGCATGGAGTTTCGTGACCTCGAAAATACTGTCGGTTACTTTGATGGAATAAGTGTACGAGTGGAAAGTTGGGTTGATGAAGTAGATGACTTCAATTACATAGCGCGTTGGTCCGACGACATAATGTTTATATACGTGAAACGATTACTCAAAGGAGCGGCGCTACAGTTTGCCAGAACGCAAAAACACATACGGTCATGGAGAAACTTGAAACGAGTGCTAGTAGAAGAATACGAGTTACTGGTTGATAGTGCTAGTGTCCATAATCAGCTGCGCAGACGAACTAAAAAGGAAACGGAGTCGTGTCGGGAATATTTATCTGAAATGACAAACATAGCATCTCAAATAACAATTGAAACGTCGTCTATTATAAAATACGTCATCGACGGGATAAACGATTCATCGCCAGACAAATTAATTCTAGAGTGTGCAAAATCAATAAGAGAATTTAAAGAAAAATTATCCGCCTACGAACAGCTAAAGGACAGAAGAGCAAAGAAATACAGTGAACCAAAAAAACAATCCAGTGTAAAAAATGAAACAGATATTCGTAATGGTAAATGTTTCAACTGTGGTGTGATTGGGCACGACTCAAAAAATTGTCCCAATGCAAGCAAAGGCCCTAAGTGTTTTAAATGCAATAATTTTGGGCATAAGAGCATGAACTGCCATTCAAAAAAACCTTCGGTAAGCATTGCTAAAATAAATAAAATGTGTGTAACAGTGTGGATAAACGGCGTCGCGTTAAACGGTTTGTTAGACACAGGCGCGGAAGTTACATTAATGAGAACAAATTGTTTGAAAAAAATTAAGCCGAATAAGTTCATAAAGTCAAGGATGTCAATAACGGGACTTGGCGGGAGTGTACACGCGGAATCGGTAATCGAGACTGACATTCGAATTGAGGAAATCAGTTTTATGAAATGCAATGTGTATGTGCTTGCCAACAATTTTATGGCATATGATATAATTGTCGGAATGGACATTTTGCAGCAAGTAGATGTAATCATCTCAGAGGAAGGTGTTGTTCTCAAGGAGCGAGCGCAGTCAAGTGCTTCTTGCTTTCTCAACGAAATATCAATTATGCCAGAATCCGAAGACGTGAAATTGGAAAGTAAAGAGATGACAGGTGAGCTTAAATCTTTAATAGCAAATTATATTCCCAGAAAAGTGCCGTGTACTGATATCCAAATGAAGATTGTTGTGACTGATGATATTCCAGTTCACCAACCGCCAAGGCGTTTACCTTTCGAAGAGCAGCAGGTGGTGCAGAGGCAAGTCGAAGAATGGTTGCATGAGGGTATTATCAGGCCCTCGGTATCAGACTACGCTAGCCCAATTGTTTTGGTAGGCAAAAAAGATGGTTCGAAACGGCTGTGCGTCGATTATCGGCGAATCAACAATAAAATCTACAAGGATCGCTTTCCTTTACCAGTTATTGAAGATCAAATCGATAAGCTATACGAAGCGAAATTCTTTACGACACTAGACCTGACCAATGGTTTTTTCCACGTTTCGGTTGAGGAGCCTAGCCGAAAGTTTACTGCATTTGTGACTCCAACGGGCCATTATGAATTTTTACGGGTTCCATTTGGTTTATGCAATTCTTCGAGCGTGTTTCAGCGTTACATAGGGCATGTGTTTCGTAAACAAATTAACGACGGCGAAGTAATAGTTTACATTGACGACATTGTAATTCCGTCTGGAACCTTAGATGAAGGGATGCGTCGACTTCAAGCTGTTCTTGCAGTAGCGGCTAATAATGGACTCAGAATCAAATGGGAAAAATGTCAATTTCTCCAAAGGAAGATCGATTACCTTGGATATGTCATAGAGGATGGGAAAGTGTCTCCGTCAACAACCAAGATACAGGCAGTGCTGAATTTTCATAAGCCGGCGAATACGAAGCAGGTCCAGTAATTTTTAGGACTAGCGGGCTATTTTCGACGATTCATAATGGATTTCTCGATTATAGCAAAACCGCTTTCCGATTTATTGCGTGATGGCGTGAAATTTGAAATGGGTGTGAATCAATATGAGGCATTTCAAAGTTTGAAGAAGGCAATGAGTGAGAATCCTATACTTCGTATTTTCCGATATGGTGCCACTACGGAACTGCACACCGATGCTTGCAAATTTGGATATGGCGCGATACTACTCCAGGTGGCTGAAGACGATAAGCTGCATCCTGTGTACTATTGGAGCAAAAAGACATCGATTGTGGAGCAACGATACACGAGCTACGAGTTGGAAGCGCTAGCCATATACGAAGCAGTAAAGAAATTTAGGATTTATCTGTTGGGTCAACCGTTCAAGCTGGTAACGGATTGCAAAGCATTCACAATGACGTTGCAGAAGAAGGACCTGGTAACGAAGGTTTCGAGATGGGCGATGTTTCTGGAAGACTTCAGTTATACTATTGAACATCGTAAAAGCAGCCGAATGCAGCATGTCGACGCCCTAAGCAGGAATCCAATAGCAATGATGGTGACGAGTGACAATCTCATGAGCAGGCTACGTAGATCCCAGCAAAATGATGACCGACTGAATGCAATATGTCAGATATTAAAAACTGGTTCATATCAGGACTACGCGATGGAGAATGGTGTTTTGACGAAGGTGGTTGATGGACGCCCATTGTTTGTTGTTCCTGATTCCATGATAGCTGGCATCATCAAGGAGGTGCACGAGAAAGGACATTTCCACATGAAGAAGATGGTTGAACTGATAGATAAGGAGTTTTTCATTGCTGATTTGAGAAAAAATATTCAGAAATGTGTGGATTCGTGCGTCAGGTGCATTCTTGCCGAGCGGAAGAAGGGAAAAGAAGAAGGATTCCTCATGCCAATTCCCAAAGGAGAGCGGCCACTTGATACGTTTCATCTCGATCATCTGGGGCCAATGGCGATAACATCGAAGCAATATAAGTACATATTAACTGTCGTCGATGGATTCAGCAAATTTGCTTGGTTGTTCCCTACGAAAAGCACGACGGCCGAAGAAACAATACGCAAGCTTGAGTTGCTAACTGATATCTTCGGGTATCCTTCGCGAGTAATAGTCGACAAAGGTGCTGCCTTTACCGCAGAGAAGTTTAAGCTATTCTGTACTGATCACAACATTGCTGTTCATTACGTCACCACGGGAACACCACGCGGGAATGGCCAAGCAGAGCGAATTCATCAAGTCCTTATCGAGCTGTTTGCGAAACTTTCGGTTGAAAATACAACTACGTGGTACAAACACACGAAAAGGGTACAGCATGCCCTAAATAGTACCTATCACCGATCAATCGGGAGAGCGCCTGGTGAAGTTCTGTTAGGGGTGAAGATGAAGACCGATGAAGACGTTGAATTCCGGGAATTAATCGAGCAAACTAAGATAAATATTTTCATGGACGCGAGGGCAGAAACTAGAGAGCAAGCAAAGCTGCAGATCGCGAAAGTTCAGGCCGAAAATCGCTTTCAATATAACAAGCGACGTAAAGGTGCAGTCAGGTATGCAGTTGGTGATATGGTAGCAATAGAGCGCACGCAGTTCGGTCCTGGCTTGAAAATAAAGGGCAAGAATTTAGGTCCCTATCAAGTTACGGCTGTTCTAGAAAATCACAGATATGAAATGAAGAAAACCGGCGAACACGAGGGGCCTAATAAGACGTCAAGCAGCAGCGACAAAATGAAACGATGGGGTGCGGAATCATCTGGGACAGATGAACGTCAAAATAGCCGAGTGTGGAAAAGAGACGACAATATGCCAGACGTTCCAGGGACTTCCATCAAATAGAGTATAATAGGCAGTCAGCAAAGAAGATCCAAGACGAGTAGACGTGCCGCGTTAATGCATTGTTGTTTAACTGAACATAAACTTTTGTAACTCATAATTCTATTATTTTCATAAACTTTTAATAAACATTTAATAAACCTTTAACTAAATTATACTACATACATATATAGTTGTTAATTTTCTGTTAGTTTGTTATAATTAATTTAATTGATATTATTTTATTATTAACTAGTGGTTACCCGGTGCGCTTCGTTACACCCATTGAAAACAGTGTTTTTTTTTGCCGACAACTCTATTTGGATGTAAGAAAACTGTCCAAACAAAAATATCCTAAAAACTCAAAATCTTACCATCCGATTGAGCTGAAACTTAGACAATATATTTTTTATGAAGCGAGAAGTGGACGTAAATCAAAAGTTGGCTGTTAGCTGTCACCGACCATTGCTGTAGTAATAATTTAGAGATTTTGGTTTTCAGCGCCATCTATCGGAAAACTTGAAAACTTTTGATTTACAAATATTTCTCACTTCATAACAAATATATTCTGTAAGTTTCAGCTCAATCGGATGGTTTTGACATTTTGAGTTCCAGCGCCATCTAGCGGAAAACTTGAAATTTTTTGATGTTCGAACACTTCAAACATCAGACAAAGTATATAGCGTAAGTTTAAGCTCAATCGGATGCTTAGTTTATAAGTTCTAAAGTATCAAACGAACACCTTATTTTTATATATAAAGATACAAAGAAACTGAATAAAATTATGTACATGTAAATATTTTCAAAATTCCGTTCATTTCTCGTTTGTTTTTTTTAGATTTTTTTTGATAAGTCCGATAATTCGTTGGAGCCACTGTATTTCTTCTTCATCACCTCTTTTCCAATTAAATTTAAGTTGAGACTTGAGAGTTTGAAAAGCAAATGGGTGTGTTGATATTTGTTTCCAAAAATGTTGATGTACGAGTGCTTTATGAACGGTCGCACCCAAACCCACACCCTTAATGTACGTGGAGAAACATTTATTTGATCGGATTCCAGCGTATGAAATGTCAAGGAAAAGGAAGTACATACAAATATGTACCTATGTATACGTATTAGATGAATATGTATGAGTACCTCTTGAAATACCTTATTTCGCTTTATTTAAACATATTTTAATATATCTGTATTGTTATGAGTGACAGTTCATCGTTATGTATGCGAGAACATTATAAATTCCCGAATGAACCAATCCCTCGGGAGTTTAAATTTTTCTTTAATAATTTCCGCCCCTGAATGATTGATAAAGTTATAATTAGTTTAAGGTTTCTTTTCCACCATTTAAAACGGAAACATTTGCAAGATAATTTGGGTTTAATAATATACACATACATAGTATGTAGGTATTGGTTAATCCTTAAAGTTGAACCAGAGGCAAAAATACATTTTATTTTGGCTAACTACTCCTGGTTTTGGGAGGCATAGAATAGAACTTATTAAATTATTTATTTATTAATGCACTAAGTAGATAATTGAAAACATATTTATATTCACATCAATGGCCGAACATTTCTAATTTAGAAGCGTGTAAAGAAATGTGTGTTTAAAGTAGAGATGTAACGGATAGTAATTTAGCCGGCTACCGGATATTCGGCATAATTTGCTTAGAGTAAACTGACAGTACTAAATGGCTTAATCTACTTTTATTATTAAACTACTTGTTTCTTTCAAAAAATGACATCTCGTCGGAAATCAAACGAAGGATTACTCTTGCCAACCGCTGTTTCTTTGGGCTAAGAAGGCAATTGAGCAGTAAAGTCCTTTCCCGATCGACTAAGGGGACTCTATATAAGACCCTTATCATCCCATTCTTGCTATATGGAGCTGAAGCATGGACTTTATCGAAAGCGGATGAAGATCTCCTTGGTCGCTTTGAGAGAAAAAAATCCTTCGTAGGATATTCGGCCCCGTTTGCGTTGACGGGTTTTGGAGGAGAAGATTCAACGACGAACTGTACGAACTGGAAGCGGTTAGCTAAGGACCGGGCTAACTGGAAGAGGTTGTTGGTTGAGGACTTGGTACACCCCGGACTGTAGCGCCACCTAAGAAGAAGAAGAGAAGAGACTTGTTTCTTTTGAAAAATAAAACATTTAAGATATATTTTTGGATGTTTTTTTTCTTTTTCTTAACTTTTTTACCTTGTATCGATATCCGGCCACCAGCTGGATTTTTCTCTTCCAAATAAATCAATTAATGTGTAATAAACTTTGGGGTTTCTTTAGTCTACTTACTTTTTTTATAGACAAACAAAAAAGATGGCTTCTAAAATATAGATATGTACATTGGTTGGTTGGTGGTTGGTTGGTTAGTGAGGGTGAGGAAGGACCAATCCTCTTCACGTAGGCCACGTACATTAAATACATATGTAGATCTATGTCTGCTGATAGAGATAGAGATAGAGAAGAGACTACATAGAAAAGATAAGGTTCACTTCAGGTTCGTAATGCCTTAATGTCTATTGAGTCTATTGAGGTCGCCGTGGCCGTGGTGGTTAGTGCGTTGCGCATGCTCCTCGGGTTCAATCCCAGCCCGGGTCCAACACCTAATTTCACGGTTGCCATCTCTTTTGAATGTCTGACAAGCATCAAAGGGTATCATTTGTCACGATTGAGCTTCTCAACTCGCCGTTCGGAGTCGGCAAAAAACTGTAAGTCCCTTCCATTCGTGCAAAAATATAACACGCGCACACAAATGGTTGCGAGAAGTAGGCCCAGGCTTACCCCGAGCTGTAGCGCCACCTAAAGAAAGCAATATGGACATGTTTGTCCATGACCTTGTCAATGGAATTAATAGGTCTTATCCCACTATATGAGAAACACGTCCAAACCATGACCTTCGCAACCCCATGTTTGACGGTTTTTACGGTGTACTGTACTGGGCGGGCGTCTGACATACTGTCAGAATCCAGTACCGTTCCGCCGTATGCCAATCAGCATGGGTTTTCACAAATCTGGAAGAATCGGGACCTTACGTGGACGAGATTATTTTCAAGAACTCACACTGTATAACTTTTGAAGATGCCGCTGGACTATTTTTCAAAAAACCTTACTACAGTTAATCGATCCACTTTAGATAATTTCCCCTTCGTCCACGTGTTTTTAAACTCAGCGAAGAAAAGTGCGCGTCAGATAAAAACTAACTTTAAAAGCGGGTACACACCATATAACAAGAGTGTCACCCAAAACTGATATCATTTTTGCGCGATGAAGCGAGTGTATGTGCTATAGGTTTTGTATGACACTCAATACTCAAATCATCGTTGTTATTGTTCTTTTTCTAAATCTATGTTTGCTTTTTGGATGACGAAATTTGTATCGAGCAAGAACAAAGGTGGCCGCTGAGTGTAACGCAGTAGCAAACATTTTTGTGAGTATCATTTTTGAGGGTCACCCCAAATTTCGAATGAACACATCAATAATATTGATGAACTTGTGATATACACAAGTAAATGAAGGTAGGTATAGGTATTCTAAATAATCTTTTCTCAGTGAACATTTCTATTTCTAGTCCTTGCCACTAAGCGTGTAGGTTGATGAATAAGTAATTCGGAATATTTTTGTGTTCATAGCAAACGGTTTTAAAGATCAATTATTTATCGTCACTCTTTTCAAAATACATAATCAGCCTTATTTTGAGATTCGTTTTCATTCGAATGTGACAAAAAGTCGAACGGTGGGTATTTTGACATCCGAAGGAATAGAGAGCTCATTTAACGAAACGAAAGTTCATTCATTGTTCCTATTTTGAAATTTTATTCCTTCGAAATAACTATCATATTTCATACGTTTGCATCTTTGAATTTAAGTTTATTTCATGACGTCTTTCGTAAATGAACTTTATTCCGACGAATGTCAAAATACGAAAAAAAACATTCGAAGGAATAGACACAAACGAACGAATTGACTATTCATTCGAATCTCAAAATAAAGCTGAATATGTATGTATGTATTTATAAAGTAAAAACAACAACAACCAACCAACCAACAACGTATCGCCTGTGGTCCAATTGTGCGAGAGAAACGCACGTATTAGTATTTATTATTTTACCTGATTTTTACCTGGCATAGATTTGGCTTAAATTACACGCTGCACTGCCCCTCTGCACAGCCTTTTCAAAAACCGAAATCAATCGAATATGTTGGGCTTAAGGTAGTTAAAGAGGGGTTGAACTGCTTTGCCTTCGCCAATAATTTATATAATGATATCCATGTATGACGTATGTATGTCATTTGCATGGGCATTCTTTACACTTGCTTAACATTTTCTATCGCACTCATTGACATATTATATACGAACTGCTATTAGGATAATCCGTCATCTTGGAGCCTCCGCCATAATGAAATTCAAATGACGTCACTTACCGTATTGTTTATCTTGTCAAACCCTTTCGTTTGATATCCATATAAGGTAGATCGTGAGCAAACGGTTATCCACCATCTTGGAGCCTGAAAGCAAGACGCATATCTTTTTTTTTTTTTTTTTAGAATTTGCGCGTGCAAAAGGGATTGTTAGCACCCTTATAATGTATAACACAGCAAGTGCCTTAAGGAAATGGGGAATTAGAAAAGAGGAGAAACCGATGCACATTTGTCTTAAATGTCTGCAAACTATTATGGTCAGGAAAAACAGAGTGCGGTAGGGCATTCCACATTCGTGTTGTGCGGCAAATGAAAGAATTTTTATATTTCTCAGTACGGCCGAAAACAGGCTTTAGGGTGAACTGATGGGCATTCCTGGCATAGCGGGTATTGCGGCTGAAATGTTCCAGGGGGGGGGGGAATGCAACTGGCTATCTCATTTGAGCACTTATGGTGGAAATAGCGATAAAACAATGTAAGACAGGATACATTACGGCGGTGGCTAAGGGGGACAAGCGACGTCACACGACGTCATACGCATGCGCGCTCGATTCATCGATACTGCATTGTTTCGCGCGGCAATTTGGATTTTACCAATAAATGAATAATTAATTTTATTACTTAATAAACCTTTATTTTTAGCTTCGAATCAGGGACCGAATGGGGCAGATACCTCACTGTGGGTTCGCCCATGGTCATTTGCACAAATTAGCATAGCACCTCCCGTGGATTTTGTTGATAGTACCTATGTCGCAGATTCATTTACTCTTTATTTGCAACCCTCTGTGCACCGTTATCACTACTTTTAGACTGTTTAATTTATTTGTTTATATTTACATAATGTGAAACTACTTTTCATTCATTTCCATTTAATGTTTTCAACGAATTTTTCTTCTTCTTTCTCATTTCCTCTATTTTGTGCAGCGCCCCTCAAGAAAACCAATTCAAATACATGATAATACAATTTGATAGAATATTCGAAGAAATTGCCCCAAAACGCATTTCAACACGATACGATCTAACAGTAAAAAAACATTAACCAAACAAAACGCTGCAAACATTATCAAAATCCATCATCAAACGTCAAACAGCGACAATATGAAAAAACGCGACACCGACTTATGACTCGTAAAAAGCAAAACAGGGGGTCGCTATAAGGTGGCCGCCCGATGCGTGCCCGAAGTTAGTATAACATCGCCATCTGGCAATAATGAAAACTTACAAAATAATAGTAATAATTTGCCTAACAATTATCCAGCTGCATCGGTATTAGTTGAAAATGCGGTATTAGAGGCTGCCGGTGCATATCCCCCCACAACACAAACATCAGCTGCAAACAGCGGTTCTGCACAAACCACTACACCGACAACACCGGCAACGCCTTCATCAACAATAGCCACCCTCAAGACAACACCGGATGCGAGTGCTGTCGCAGCGACATCTATCAATTACAGTCACAACTCAAACACAACCCGTAGTTGGCCCGTCATTTACAGAAATCCCCAACACTATGACTATGAGGCCCTGTTTGCTCTTAACAATAACAACAACATTAATAATTTCAATAATTCCGTTATTTACTCGAGTACTGAAGATATAGCCGCCGATGAGAGTTCCTACTATTACTATCAAACCAATAGTTCCAACAAGCGACCCAGCGTATTAGATACCGTTAACGTGGCGGACACAATACGACGTAGCAGTATCCTTTTGCTTAATAGCAGTGACAGAATAATGCAAACAACAACACAGGACACAGATACTCCAACTTCGGTGACTAGTGCGATAGAAGGCGGTGGGGGCGGCTGTTGTGCAAGTTGTTGCATGGGCCCACCACCTGTGTTGTTTCTTTTTGTTACGCTCCTGATGACAACTAGTGCAACAGCTATGTTATGCGCAGCAATAATGACAGATCACTGGGAGCACGTGCGATGGGATCGAAACAGCTTGGATCGTTTGACGAATCATACAGGAAAGAGGCTGGAGTGGATTTTGGACGCTAAAGTGGCGATATTGCCACCAAAAGGTGAGTGGAATCTAAACTTTAACTCCTTGTAAGTCATGTGCTATCATGGGATCCACACTCATCGCTATTAATATTGGTTAACTGGATTTTCCAAACCGTATTGAGCATTACTAATCCTCCGTCGTGACAGGGCGATCGGATGAATTACTGCTAAGTATCCGTCCTCCATAGTTTCCACATCCCCTTGGCATCGCCGAAACATAACTGCAACCACATTTTCAGAAAAGGCTGCAGACCTGAGCGGTGGTTTTCTCCCGCCCTTCAGTCTCTGCATTACGACTTAGTAGGCTTTGCCCCATAGGATTTGCTCAGGGACAAATCTATGTAGTTCCGCCAATACACCGGTGGGGTGGCCGATGTAACTTGCCAGGTACATAAGAGTGGCTTATGAAGGTGATGTCAACAATAGCTCCCCTCTTAGCTTTGGAGAAGGTTAACTCATTTTCAGAATCCAGGAGAACGATATTCAGCGATGAAAACGTCTGCAGCAGTGCGATTCTTCTGATACTTATAGTACGCAAGTCTATTTGAAGCGTCAACGCATTGAATGGTTAGTGGATTTTCGCCTCTAAGCTTGTGAACTTCTCTTGAGTAGGACCTGGAGGCGCATACCAACCGCAGAAAAACACGCCGTTTATCTTGGCCCATATGAAGCCTGCTTAGCATGCCTCCATTTTCTCTTTAAAACGTCATCAACCACATATCCAGATTGCAGTCATGCTGTAGTGTCCGCCGTCCATACATACCTTATACACCCGACTATGGGTTGCTTTGCAAGGTTTAGTTGGATGATCCTCATATTCGCTTTTTCGTAAGCGCATTGCGAGAGAGCTTCGCACTTCCATATGTCACAGCACTTCATCCAGGTCAATTTCTCTAAGAAATCGCGGTAGGAGCTTGGGTGATATGAGTTGTAGATCCTCTGCTGTAATTTGGTATTTACCCCAAACACTTGAATCTTTTCTGGGTTAATGCCCCACATTCCACCAGTATGTGTTCTGGAGTTTCACTGGACGCATTGCAAAATCTGCATGAGTCTTCATCTAATAGATGTCCTTGCTTCCTGAGATATCGTTCGCCCAGTCTATTTAGTTTGTCTAGGCGTAGGCATTCCCAGACAATTCTAGATTTGGTGATCTGAACCCCTATTGCTGCTGCTTGGCTATCTGACATTATTGCTGAGTTAGATAAAGACTTCTCACTTTCGCATGTGCAACCTTGGACTTTATGAATACACACATGATTTGCGTAAAATTTGTTTATTCAGCTTTAAACATAACATATTATATGTACATATGACACGAACGTTATATTTTTCAGATCTTCGAAACAAACGGGATGCTGTGTTTCTAGTACCAATGCACGGAGGGATTTGGACTTTATGCATCGATTTGCCAATTTCAGATATGCATCTTTTGAAGCGCCACCGGAAGTTCCCAAAAACAGCAGTTCCTTGTGTTAATTATTTAGCCGGTTCAATGGAGAATGCACGGGGAGAGGAGACTCGCAATGATTGGCAACATAGTGAGTCCCAGACAACATTGCAGCCTCATTTAAGTAGGTACAACTTAAGTGTATATACAGTCTTTTTTTTCTACAGAAATAAATTTTCAAAGTACATAACAGGAAAACAAAAGAACCAGGCCTAGAGTGTTTTCTTATTTTTTTATGATACATAACATTGAAGTTACTAATACTAGGGTCAAAACCAATAAACCTACTTATCAATACATAAGAATGTACATGTAGAAATTAGCTAATAAATAAAGTAAAATATCAAAATATGTAAAATAGCGATAAAAAAAAAGCAGTAAAAACAAAGGTTCTGGCAATGTTCGAGCGACAAGATAAAGGCGCTAAAAGCGAAGCATCGACCATTTAACAAGTACCTACGTCGTTAAATACAGTCTAATAAGCACTTATCCGCCAAAATACATATGTACAATGTACATATTGTAACACAGAAACGCTTTAGAGTGATGTTTAAGGTATTTTTCACTCTCTTCTTCTGTAGGATTTGTGTATGGGGGCTTAGACTATTAAACTACGTTGCAGTTGAAATAGCATTACCTGCAAACAAACAAAGGTTAGCTTAGGTTAGAATAAAAGGCTGAGCCATCCCGAAAACACCAGGCATAACAGTGGGCCCATCCCGATCCCCAAGAATCCATCAAAGGATGGCACCCAAACGCCACAATATATGCGATATCCTCTGCTACACCTATGTACAAACAGTACAATCTGCAAATATCCGAGTCTATGAGTCCGAGCTTCTTGGCGTATTTCTCAAGAAGGCAATGCCCGGATACTATTCCTATAGCTATTCTCATTTGTGCCCTGCAAATTCTAAGGAATTCATTTATCCTTTTACGGTCTAGTGCCGGCCAAAGTGCCTTGGAAATCCTATATTCTACAATGTTAGACCATCTATGGTCAGCCCTACTCGTTATCATGTCGTTTACCTTTGATTTAATGCAACAAAACGATGGAGCTACTTCCATCGCCTCGGGTAGTTGTACCTCCCCCCCTTTTCTTGCCAACTCTTCGGAGTGACCAGGCACCCAACACAGTCTTACCCGGTTCTGCGTGCATAATACCCTGAGCATTGTGCTGCAGCTTCTGACTAGTGCCGCTTTAATAGTGCACGATTCTGGCACCTTAAGCGCAGCCTGGCTGTCAATGTAAATATCAATATCTTTACCGGATATTCGTTTAATGTTCAGAAGCTCTGCAGCTCTAAGTACGGCTAGAACTTCTGCCTAAAAAACGCTGCAGGTATCCAGGAGTCTTAAGGGCATCTTTAAATCTGGTTCCACACAGTAGATACATACATAAGTCTGATATTAACCCATAAAGAACTAAACCAGCCCTCTAATTTAGGAAATTTGTAGAAGTGCATCACTATGAAAATCTTAAATTTCATATCAAACAAATATTTGACTTAAACTAGACTTTGGTTCACTGATTCCTTCGACGGGCTGGGACCCAAATCGATAGGCGATCTCAGGTTACCATTTGAATCTAAGTTAGGTTAGGTTAGGAGGGTCGTTTGCAGTAGATGCAATTTCACCCCGAGGCCATAAAGGTTCATTGTGAATACCCTAGTTGTGCACATTAAAACATGCATTTTAACAAAACCATTTCGATCTTATAATGTACATAATGTAGGTCTGTGAGCGGTATATTAGCCATTCTATCTCATCTATTTCATCCTCATCCATGTAGCTTCTACAGAAGTCATTTGTAAGGGTGCCGTATCTTCTGATAATGTTTCCTATTGTACAGTGCCCGGTTATGACAATAGGGATATTGTTCTTTTCTGGTTGACTGCTGGCCACATGTTGCGGGTTATGGTACAATCGCTAGCGTTGCGCCAAGACCTATCAGCTAGTTTTATATCCATATCAGAGCAGTTCCTGGCTAGTCCGTTTGCTGTTTCGTTCCCTTCTATTTCCACATGTCCGGGTACCCAGCAGAGTAAACCTGGGTGGTATTTTATCGCTCTAAGTGGCGTGAGGTAATCCTTTACGCATTTTGAGTTTACAGAAGTGGGGTCCAGTGCTTAAGTGCGGCTAGGCTGTCCATGCAAATGGTGATTACCGATGCGGGTAATTTTCTAGCTTGAACAATTTCTGCTGCCTATATTCCGGATTGAAGAATAAGTTTTCGAATTTTTGTGTGCGCTGTGTTGGAAGAGATGCCTCTTAAATGCACCGGCTGCACTTCTTGGTTGCTACTACCCTACTTAAAAAAAAGGCCGTTAAAAGAATATCCCGACGACATACCAACACTGGAATACGACTTTTGATTTTAATTTCCAATTAATGCACCTATTAGGGTTAGCGAATCGAACGTTCGATATGAAGCGAACTCTTTTGCGAACCACCCGTATCATGGTGTTATGTTCGCAACTGTCATTTAATTTGTTTTTTTGTTGTTGCAGCAGTTGTTTCACAGGCGAATGACACATTCGCTAACCATAATACCCCGATACGGGTGATTGGCAAAAGAGTTCGCTTCATATGTTCGATTCGCTAACCATAATGAGCTGTAAACCTTAGAGTAAGAATGCGATTGCAACTGATCCTTTCAAAGTAAAAGAAATGCGAGGACTTTTAAACTAACAATGGAATCAGTACTCAATGAAATGCATGCACAGTCACTCTTTAAAGATTTGATGAATATTCCTATGCATACAAGTTAAAGACTCAGTGTTCAGTGAAAACGATTATGTATTAGGTTCAGTAAAAAATAAATATTACAAAAAACAGAAACATAAAATTAAACTTCAATGAACTTTACAAATTAACGTTAACTCGAAAAAGTATAAGTTTCCGTGTATAATTTCCATGGGAATGAGACAAATTTTGTATACGATTAAACATGTAATTTTAAAGTGCTGGCTTTTTTGCTGGTGATTCAACTGCTTCGGCTTCTGAACTTGATGGTGTATCAGGTTTCTTTCTCTTAATTAAGTGCGTTATATCTGTAGGTTTAGAAGAAGATGTAATGGCAGATGAGCAGGCTGGAGACGATGATGGTTCGGCTCCATTAGTAGAATTATCTTTAGCAGGGCCAATGAAATTATCCAATGCCGCACGAACCTCAGAAATGTTCTAAAAGGAATAATTAGCAATTACCACAAAATGTATAAAAGAATTGTTTCAAAAATTCACCTGCTGTCGAGTTTCCTCGATTTCAGCTATTTTGGCCCAAATTTCCTGCTTAGTCTCTTCCATGTCTTTAACATTCTCATTATCTTTGTCGGTTGTATTTTCCTTTGAATTAATAGCATTTATTTCATCCTCAATTAAAGCGCATGCTTCTTTAAGGGATTCAGCACCTTCTTGATTCATTTGTTGCATAAGATAGGTAAGACCAATTTTATAATGAATTTCAGCCATTGCTCGACGGTATTTGTCTGGCAGTTCTTTGTAAATCTGCAGTGCTTTCTCTGTATATAAAAAAAATAGAAACTTTACTCTGACTACAATAATAATAATCAAATATTAGATATTACCGTAATCTTCTCGTGCAGAATCTAGATTATTATTTTCAAATTCAATATTAGCCAGCTCAGTTTGAACTTCTGCCAAGTTTGGTAGACCATTTATCCCTTGTCGAGTAAATATTTTGGCAGCAAGCTCAAGAATTTCCCACGCCAGTTGAAGGCTAGAAGCCTATAAAAAATCGATTTTAATATCTCCTATGATTTCCCTAAGTAAAGCAAAATCTTACCACTTCATTCTCTTCCTCCTCTTCGACTTCGACAATCCCGTTGGAGGTGCTGGGCTTTTCATCATCCGCAATTGTTACTTTAATTGCACTGCCATTCGAAGAACTACAGTTCTTTTTCACATCCTCTGTACTTGTTACAACAGCTTCTTCTCCAACTACTTCTTTCTTGTCTTTTAATTGTTCAACTATTGTATCAGCTTTCGGCACTTCTCCTTCCACTGCCTTCTTTTTGTCGACAACTTTATTTGTTTCACCTGTAGAGTCTGCTTCTAGTTCGACTTTCTTCTCTTTAGCTTCAGTACTATCGGCGTGTATTTCCTCATTTATAGGTTTCTCTTGTTCTTTTGTTTGAACTTCATCGTCTTCGCCGTCTTCCTCATCGTCGTCATCATCTTCTTCATCTGGCACATCGATAACTTTATTTTCATCCATTGCAAGTGCAATCAAAGATTTTGCATAACTGAAAAAATTGTATCATTATTGCTTCTGTCAGTTCGTATAGTATTATTTTCTACTTACAATAGATATGGCATTCCAAGCTCATCTGAGAGTTCACCATAGATTTCTTCATAAAGCGCACATACTTGACTCATTTCGTCGGCAGCTTCATTATAGCATTTTACAAAAAAATTTCTCGATCCCTGACTATAAAGTTCGGTGGCTTTCAGGATTAACTCATCGCGTGTTGGCGGCATCACTTCTTCAGTCATTTTTTTATTGGTTAGAAACTGAAATTAAAACTGAGTATTTATTTGAACCGATTAACCGGGAAATTTAAAACAAAAAATATTGCTTTCCCATTGAAATCGGATTAACCGAAAAATTCTGCACAATATTATCCCGGATGCAATGAAAAATAAAGTTAAGAACAAAAATATAATCGCGTGCACGTCAAATCGTACTTACATATGTATGTAGATATGAAATGATCGGTTTGAATAGCTTTTAGTAACTTTAAATAAATATTAATATGTAAACAAAAGGAGGGGGGGTTAGGGGTACCAAAAAGCTTGAAAGATTTTTCGGTCTTCGGTATTTCTGAAGATTTAATTTGGAAATATTTTATAGTCCTTATAATATTTTTTAAATCGCTTAAGGGTAGAGCTTTATGAAAACTGTAAACTGTTTTAACATAAACGTAACGCAGACAGGTACCTAACTAAAAAGAAAATAGCAGTGTCGTTAGTTTTAATAAAAACCGAAAATAAGAGTGAATTTTGCTATCCACAAAGAAAAGTAAAATTTTCTTAAAATCAGAAAAAACTTAAGTAAATTATTTTCTTAGTTTCAGACTTTTTAGTAACATTTAAACGAAATAAAGAAATTCAAAGGAAAAATTGTTCCTTAGGTTGTACCACAAACATTTCCTCATTATGTAGAATTTAGATGTTTTATAACTATGTACATGTACATGTTTGCAAACTAGTTTCGCATTGCTGTTTAGCTTTTAGGATGCATGTCTAATAAATACATACATACATGTAGTTTCATGCAAATGTTTCAACCATATTTCATATGTATAGATACATTTTAAAAAGGGCGATCATATACACAAATAGGGGCCGAATTACCGCACCGTGAACGAGTGAGTGAGTAGGACTCATTATCGATTGATCGAGTAAATGATACGTAAAATGATACTCGATAACGTGAGCGGTAATGCCAAATCATCACATATCGATAACGAGTAACTCCTTAACGGATGCGGTAATTCGACCCCCAGATTGAATCATTGCAATGCTGCTGTCAGTGCTTTAATCCTATTCATTAACGCAGTGTGTACACAAACAATGTCCATTTACTTTTTATTGTAAGATTTTAAAACACAGCTAATACGGGTAATACTTCCTTAAACCGGATTAAAGGAGGCTTTGGAAAACCGTCAGTTGTATAGATGAAGTAAATGCAACCGATATTCGGATTCTAGTCCAAATCCGAAATACATATTATATGTAAGACCGGACTTTCGCCGTGGCCGTGGTGGTTAGTGCGTTGGACTACCACGCAATGCTGCCCGGGTTCAACTCCTGGCCGGGTCTAACACCTAAAAAGAGTTTTTTCACGGTACCACCTCTTTCGAATGCCTGACAAGCATCAAAGAGTATCATTTGTCACGATTAAGCTTCTCAACTCGCCGTTCGGAGTCGGCAAAAAACTGTAGGTCCCTTCCATTCGTGCAAAAATATAACACGCACACACAAATGGTTGCGAGAAGCAGGCCCCGGTTCACCTCGAGCTGAAGCGCCACAACTAAGTAAGTAAGACCGGACTTTCAAACCATAGAATACTTACTTCATTTTGGCTCTGGTCAAAAGTGTTATTTAATTTTAAAGCGGGTGCACACCATGGAACAAAAGTGTCAGTTTTTAAGAATAACACGCAAAACTGATAATATGTACATTTGAAATTTGGGTGACACTCAAATATGATGCTCACAAAAAAGTTTGATACTGCGGCCATCTTTATTTTTGCTGGATTGTGTCTATACAAATTTCGCCATACAAAAAGAGAACACAGGTAGAGAGGGTCGAAAAACAACAGCAACAACGATGATTTGAGTGCCATATGAAACACTCGCTTCATTGCGGAAAAACGATATAAGTATTGCTTGATGGTGTGCACCCGTTTTTAGTCGTCAAAAACTACTTGAGTATGCCTGTTATCGTCGAAGATACATTTTCAAACCATTACAACCTAGACTTTCGAAATTTGGATTAGTAAGAAATAAAGCACTTAAATACCTAGCAGTAAGTTCTCATTTAACAATTAACATTTTATGTTGATCGGAAGCCTTTGCGTAGGATGCTTCTTACAAAAGCTGCAATTTAAGCACACTGCGTCTCTTAATTTTATGTGTTGTGGGCAGCTAGCTACTAATTGGATATTATATTTTATTTATTATTATTTAGTACATTACCCAAAATTATCATAAAACACAGGCGCTTGCTACCAGGGCCTTCAGCTATATATACATACATACCTAACATAGGTAAATACATACATATTGTGTGTACAGGTGTACTATATATATAAAATCCTAGATATTGGGAATAAAATGTCTTCAGCTTGGTGTCTTTTGCTTTTTACCAAGCGACAAATTTGTATTTACATATTATTTATTTACAATACACATGTTAAGGTCTTTCATTAAGAGTGATATGATTTGAATTTTAAATGAAACAACTACATTTTTACATATCAATTTAGTGTTCAGCATAAAATATCGTTCAAATGTCTTTGTTAACACTACGAACGAATGTTGGCTTTCAATTGATCGGAAGTCTGTTGATTGTCGGCATATACTTGTGATTAAACGTAGCCCCAAAGAAAATTATCTACAAATTTATCTCACTAGGAATCGAGAAATTTCTATTTAACAAACTATCACCCCTATTGAAAGACCCTTTATTACTCGACTTTGATGTGCATCTTTATCATTTATACAAATCATTGCTTGGAAAATGCCTTGATCTTAACAATTAATTTACGGTTTTATTATTGTTCTAAGTATATTCTTTCCAATACTCTTTATAATCAGCTTATCATATTTAACACTTTCTCTTCTTTACTAACTTTATTTAATTCTATTTAATTATTCTGCGTTCTCAATTAACATTTTCCATCACATAGCTAGCATAATAATTATTCCATAAAACTAATTAAACAAAAAACCAATTGTATTTTTTAGGAATGCAAAATTTATCGATATCCTGCTCATTAGTTTGTCTGATTATCCTGGGTAGTGCAGCATTAGTTGGAGCTTTTGGTATTTGTCAACGTCAGATAAGTGCAATTTTAATAACTGGAGTTATGTACCTATTAGCTGGTAAGTATTTTGTTAATTATGTATGTACATATGTGTACTACACTAATTATAATTATTGAAGACAAGTCATCCATCGTTTGTTCGAATAAAAATACAATTCCTGATGATCCAGTCTCCATTCTGTATTTGAATTTTCATAATCTACATAAGTTTCAATTTAATTTTTATTTATTTCAGCACTTTTCGCCCTTTTCACGTTAATGATTATTCACTTCAAACGCCAACAAGGACGTCCTATGGCCGATAGTGATTTCGACGGAACAGTCGATGGAGTGGTGGCAGCTCGAGGAGTAGCCAAGGTAGCTCAGGATTTATTAGGTGCCAGAATATTTATCACTTCGTGGAGTTTAGATTTGGGATGGGGCGGTGTGGTACTATGTTCGATAACGTCAGTTCTCTGGATTTTATTGTCAAAAATAATGCGATACAACCCGTTTTCTGCATTGATGATATAGAAGGGAGAGGGGGACATTTATTGTTCGATACCGAATCAAACAGCACTTGTAATAAGTCAAGACTTTTTTATATCAATTAATTATTAGAAAACTAGTAAAACAAAGTAATACATATTTGCCACAACTAAAAATAAAGTTCAATACTTATGAAAGGAAAAACTAACGCTTGCCTTAACCTATTTTCAAACAAGAAGTTTATATACCGCATGTAAATAGATTTTCGAGAATAAATGTTATAACTTCATTCTGTATATACTTTTAATCAATTAGTCTGCAAGTACAAGATTCTTTCGCATTATGTATGTAGTTTGTTAAAATGCACAAATAAAACCTAATCTATTCATGTATTTTATCTATACAAGGTGATATTATACTCCAGTAATTTCTAAGCATTGTTACAGGAAAAACTATTGTTCTAAATTTATTTAAAACGGTGCAACCGCAAAACCTATTTTTTTTAATGAACTATTTTAAGAAAATAAGATTTTTTTTTTCTTTCTTGCAACGAAGTTTAATACGCAATGCTTTTATTGCAATTTAATTGAAATCTAAATTTTTAAAGCAAAATTAAAGAGAAAACTGTTTTTAAATATTGAAAAGAAGTATTTTTGTGTAAACGCTTTGCCTTAATAAATTATTCTTGAACGAGATAAAAGAAAAATGAAGTCGTTGTTTAATTTTTCTAAACTGGTGTATACAGTGGCAAATTGTGGCAAAATAAATTGCACAGATCTGGAAAATTAATTTAATTCATTTAAAATCATATACAGGGTTGACCAATATGGCTTTCAACATGAGAATAGTAAATACAAAATTATTGCATCGGAATGATTTTGATTTACCGATTAAATAATGCTTCCTGACCGATAATAATTATGTGTGAAAGATAAAATCCATGACTAAAATTGCTAATGACTTTCGTTTTCGAGATTGTATTTAAAAATAACGACATTTCTTCACTACACATTTTTTTAGCACAACAAAATAAACAACGTTTTCTGAAAATTGGTCAACTTAGTTTGGACCTGGACAATTAAAGTACCACTTACTTACTTCCTTAGTTGGCGCTACAGCTCGAGGTGAACCTGGGCCTGCTTCTCGCAACCATTTGTGTGTGCCTGTTATATTTTTGCACGAATGGAAGGGACCTACAGTTTTTTTGCCGACTCCGAACGGCGAGTTGAGAAGCTCAATCGTGACAAATGATACTCTTTGATGCTTGTCAGACATTCGAAAGAGGTGGCACCGTGAAAAAACTGTTTTTAGGTGTTATACCCGGTCTGGGATTGAACCCGGGCAGCATTGCGTGGTAGTCCAACGCACTAGCCACCACGGCCACGGCGACCACACCTTTGGTTTTTTTTTTTTGTTTTTTTAATGACCAATCAATATTATTGAGGTAGGTGCTTGGTAACACATTGAGATACACATTATTCCTTGTAGGTAAAAATTGAAGTGGAAAACTTTTAACCGAGAGGCCTTTATTACTACTTATGCAATTACGAAAATTTTATAACAGAAAAATAAACTCAATGTGCTGTTTATTTTGATGCCAGTGTACATACACATGTATGTATGTAGGCATATAAAACTGTTGGGTACATTATTATTTAAATCTATTCCGTTTTCTATTATAAGGGATAGTCAAGTCTTTATATAGACTGGGAAGTTAAATAAAGGTATAAACAAACAATCACAAGAGATATGAGATAGAGAGACATGAGTGTCTTAAAAAAAACCATTGTAATAATATTACAATGGTTTTTTTTAAGATGATATTATCATATATGTATTGTATAAGTAAATATGTATATTATTTCTGTAGGATAGGTTCCATTTGCGGCTCTCACACTCAACCAATCTTATTAAATGAGGTGTCAAAAGAAGCACCGTGGTGTAGTGGTAAATGCGTTGGACTACTACGCAATGCTGCCCCTGATTCGGTCTTTTCAATCAATCATTCAATGATTCGGTCCACTTCATTTCAATACAACCAAAAATCTCAATCAAAATACATTCGTTCATTTTAATGTCTATGTATTCGATTTCGATAGAGATAGAGAGGTTGGGAACGCACACGAGATCAATTCTGTTGGGAGAAAACCGGTTTTACAGTATGAAAATCATACCATTACTTCGACTCTTCGAGCGCACACGGGATGATTTCTCATATGTACATACATAAACCCCTTTTCAACCTCTTACTCGGTAGAAGACTTTCTTCTGGTTTGGCTCAACAATATTGTAATTCTCTTTCGCTCTTTTTTAACCGAAAGAACCGAACTGGTCATATGACCGAGAAAAGCTTTGACTTTGTGAATGACCAATACTTTTTGGTCAAAAAGATTAATTCAATCACGATTGACACAGCCCTACTATGAATTTGCGCCAGTGATCTTTGGTAATAACTTTACTCATTTCTACTTTTTCAAAAGTTTTATTACTGGTGAACAATATTCAGTTGATAAGTTTTCGATTAGTATTGACATCATTGAAATAGGTGCAGAAATAAACTCATAAGAGGAATCACAAGCTTGTGCGCTAGGGATTTAATTATAGACAGATAGATTATTAATCCTGCAGATGACACATAAATCATTCCAAGCTTTTTAAATGAGATCAAAATTCCTCCGAAAAAATTAAACATTTTCAATTGTGTTCCGACCTCCATAACAAGTTGTGTCGCTTTAGAAATACATGTGCGATATGTTTGTCTCTTCAACTATAGCCGTGTTTTTTTTAAAGTGAGTATATACTCACTTTTGGAATCATAAAAAAACGGGTATACTAACTTCTATACTCACTTTTTGTACAGCTGTTTTGTGATTTTCAAATTGTCACATTTCTATAAATTCTTGACATATGCATGTCAAATTAAATTGTTTATCTATAGGCGTGTTTTTTTGAAACGTAGCTAGCCAGTCGTTCATTAAAACGATTCCCAGCCAGCCGAACCCAGCTGACTTACCTCCAAGTTGGTGTGTGTGATTTCAGTCATATGTGTGTGATTTCGATCAGCTGTTAAGTTGAACTGTCGAAGTATTCGGCATTCAACCAAATCGATTTTTTGTTATTTGTTGTGAAAACAATTAATTTCGGTAATTTATTCAATGGATAATTTACATAAAGTGATATGAAATCATAATACAGTGGATTATTTCTGTGAAACATCATTTAGTAATTGAAATTTATATAATTTTCGTACACGGCAGTCTGTCAAATGTTCTACAAATCGCTTTAAGCGCCACCTTGCCATGAGATATCGCAACATTCCTAGCCAGCTGCTTTTGGCTGCGGATAAAATCAAGAGCCAGCTGGTTGTTGTATTTGTTTTACGTGTGAAATTTGACTTTGCTAGCAACTACTGGCTAGCTACGTTTCAAAAAAAAAAACACGGCTTATGTTTACCAACGTTTTGATGGTCAATAGTTTGAAAATATAGATGCATATGTATTTAATTAATATATTAATATCAAATATTCAAATATTTAATATGAGTTTCAGATATTTACATTTTTGACTTTTGTTTCATATTTTTTGCTTGATATCTAAGGAGGCTATGTTCATAAGCACACACCTTTTTTTGTTTTTTGGTTTATAATTCACTAACGATAAATTGGTTAAAGGGATTTATGACTAAAAAAGCTACTACGGAGAACTATTCTATTCATTGGTCCATGTCATAAAAAAACATACAAGAGTGTGGGTCTATATTCAACACTCACGGAGCTATGCACATGGGGATTAAAAAAGTTCATTCAGAGAAGTAGGTAGGTACCAATAATAATTATTCAATTCTAAATTCTGGTGTATTAAACCCAGAGCAACCAAAGTGGGTCCGTGCGATAGATAGTTGATCAATGTTTATCACAGCTTCCCATGGCTGTTACAATTCCAGCTTTCATTTTCGAGTTATTGGTCTTCAAACACAATTTTTTTTACATTTTTTTTTAATCAATTGAGGTGAAAATCGCATTTATCTCGGGAAAGTGTGTTAATAACTTTTATTTCTGTTCTTATTTTGGTGCGCTATAACGTTACCTACAAATTCACCATACAAAGGGCTTATAGTTTTGCATGTATAAAGGTATTATTATAATTTTGTTTAAGCTTTTCAATTCAATACAGCACGAAAAAATATTTTTTATCAAATGCTATCAATCTGACCATTATTTCCTAACAAAATAAGTTCATATTTATAAAATAAATGTATTTTAACCAATCAGAAAAAAACATTGCATTTATCAACTTCATTTGAAAAAAAAGGAAAACTCATGGACACATCCAATTACAAATGCCAAAAACAAATTTTCCTCCAACCTTTCGTTGCGTTTACTTGGAGAATTTTACCTAGTGTTATAGCAAGCGAATTTGTTTTTGTAGTGCGGGTAAATTGAAAAGTGAGTATGTACTCACTTAATAAAAAACACGGCTTATGTATGTACTTACTTACTTAGTTGGCGCTACAGCTCGAGGTGAACTTGGGCCTGCTTCTCGCAACCATTCGTGTGTGCCTGTTATATTTTTTGCACGAATGGAAGGGACCTACAGTTTTTTTTGTCAGACATTCGAAAGAGGTGGCACCGTGAAAAAACTCTTTTATGTGTTAGACCCGGCCAGGAGTTGAACCCGGGCAGCATTGCGTAGTAGTCCAACGCACTAACCACCACGGCCACGGCGACCACAATGTATGTGTGTATGTATTCTAATTATTCCACCATGAAAGTGTAACGAAGATGTTCAACATTTCATAATAAATAAGTTAAAGAGAGCTTAAACGTCTGGTAGTGCATAGTTTTAAGACTGCTAATGAAATGAATATGTATGCTATGCATAAATACTTTTTTAACAAATGTGGTATTAACATAATGGTTTTATCACTTCGGAAAGGGACAGGGAGAAGAAAATCAAGGAAGTCAAACACTTATGATCTGCCAATTGGGAGCAACTGACTGGACAGCGACAGACCTTTTGGTGTGGGCCCAGATCCACTTCGGACGGTAGTGCCATGGAAAACAACTTCGGGAAACCAGAATTCACATTGAATATTTTATAGCAGTAGAAAATGAATAAAGGTATTTAGAATGTATCAGTATTTTTACAGTTAGTCTTGGCCATTTTATTTTACATGAATTGGATTGATTAACATACAATTCACTAAGAACTTGAACTTCTGGTAAAATCATTATTATTTTATAAAAGTACATAATAAAATATTAGATGGTATAAATACCCCATTTGGAGCATTGGATTATTGAAATAAGATATCTATCTGTCTGCACATTAAAGGTTGCACCCCCTAGGAAGAAATGAAAGAAAACAATCGCAATCTCACAAAACAAATAGCGGCCGATAAGTTCATTGACTCGAATTGCTGCAATTTGATTAAAAATAAAATGCTTCCCACATACAGCGAGGTAAACCAGCCTTAATATGCTACTAACTAGACTCACCTTAGATTGTATTAATAACAAAACTTTGCGATCAATTATTCACAAACTGAACGTTTTTAAATTTTTTTTCCACCTACTAAACCGCTTTTATTAATTTTACTTGCGCAAATTTGTAAGATATTTCTCAAAAGCACTGTGTTGTTTTACAGAAAACCGCGTTTTAACTTTAAATCGGCAATGGTAGCTGATTCTCCTTTTCTTGTCTTCGTCTTTCCTTTTTGCGACCGTACAATGCAGATTGTAGGTAGGTAATTGACAAGTTGACAAGCGGTAAAATTGCGAAAATGGCGCGTTTTCGTAGGTAGTCGATTAGAATTGGCACATTCACAATAATACTTGAATAAACAATAAATAAGTAGTGCCATACTTCTAGCTTATTTTTATTTTTGTTAATAAATATTAAAACTTGGAAATATTAATTTCTAGTAAATTAAATGGTTTTATATCAACTCGCAAAAGTTCAAACTGCGATATCAAAGCGTTTAAAGTGTCCTAAGTTTCACATGTTTTAAACCACTTGTATACATTTGCACGGCGCAATAGTTGGGTATTGGAACCTACATCAAACATAGCTTAGTTAGAATTGTTTCTTTTTAAATATTTTCTTTTGTTAATGCATATTTTGGTACATATTTTGTAATTTTTATTCTTTTAACTGAATGTTTACAAAAATATGTAGATAAAAAACAAATTATTTTATTAAGTCAAAAAGCTTTCGACACTGTGGAAATACCTAGTATGTACTGTGGAAATACCTAGTATTATGGAAGCATTAAAGCAATGTAGAATAGACGGAAGATCCCTACGACTTCTCCAACATATATATGATACGACCACCGGATGTGTCTTTCTGCACGAAAAAACCAACACATATCGAGTAGAGAGAGGAATTCGACAAGAAGATACCATCTTACCAAAACTTTTTACAGCGGTCCTAGAGTACGCATTCAAAAACCTACAATGGGAAAACAAGGGTATCAATGTTGACGGAGAGTATCTAAGCCACCTTCGCTTCGCGGACGACATTGTCATCATCACCGACAACCTTAATGATGCAAAGCTGATGCTAGATGAGCTCGGGGCAGTCTCAAAGATCGTGGGCCTAAACATCAACTTCGCAAAAACTAAATTCATGACCAACCTTGTCCCCAGTGGCAACATGGAGACAGCAGAAGGTATGATGATCGACCAGGTTTTTAAATACAAATACCTCGGGCATGAAATAGGAATAACGAGAGACAACCAAACTCGGGAAATCAAACGTTGCATCGGACTAGGCTGGGCAGCCTTTGGCAAATTGAAAAACGTATTAAGGAGTGACATAGCCATGCGTCTGAAAAGAAAAGTGTGCGACCAATGTATACTGCCGGTTATCACATATGGAGCCCTTACCCTAACTAAGAGGTACCTATTGACAAGCTGGAAGTAGCACAACGAGCGATGGAGAGAGCTATGCTGGGAATAAGCAGGAGAGACCGGGTTACAAACGAAGAAATCAGAAAAAGAACCGGAGTATCTGATATAACCAGACAAATAGCAAAGGCAAAATGGAGGTGGGCAGGACACGTGGCAAGAATGACGGACAATAGGTGGACAAGAAGGCTCATCGAATGGAGACCAAGAGAGGACCTGAGACACAGAGAAAGACCACCGTCACGCTGGGGTGACGACATTAAGCGACAACTGGATCCGCACAGCACAGGACAGGATAGAGTGGAAAGTGGCACCGGTCGTTCAAAAGTTTTTTTTTGGTTCGGAGCAAAAAAGTATCGGTATCAGATTTGTTGATTTCATATTTGAAACGGCATCACTCTAATATCAACGGTTTGTAAGTTGTCTGACTTATGTTCATTATCATTAGTAACCCTATAAACCGAATAAAGTTGCTTCACCGGAAGTGTTCGCACCAGTCAAAGGTGGTTGAATTCGAATAATGGAGTTATTGTGATAAGTGAAATATCATAAATTCATAACACCGCGTATCCACGAGAAATTTCCTATGGCAGGATTTCATTGGCAGAGAAAAAAAAGAAAAGAGAAAATATAGCAAGACATCAATAGCTTGCGAAGAATCATGCTATTGATAGCATGCTATCGGCATATGGCGGCCTCCATAAGCCTTTTTTTTGACTTGCCATCTCTTATATTTTCTCTTTTTTCTCTTCCAATAAAATCCTGCAATAAGAAATGTCTCCTTGGGACGCGATGTAATCCTGGGCTAGTATGCCATATTTCGTCCCAACTATTTCTTCAGTGCAATGAAAATTTCAAGAAATAAAATCAGCTTATCTTGTCTTTTCTGTTAGTATAGATTTCTTAAAAGGCAACAAACTAAACAGCGCCGAAATACATGAAAATCAACAAAAATTGCTTTATTTTTGTTCAAAGAACCGTAAATGTACAGGGGGAATCGTTTGTGTTTGGTGAATCGGGGGTTGCAATTTATTTTAGATAACCACGGGCTGAGGACACCGAACAAACGTTTTTTTAATTAGCGCAAACAGCCAATTGGCTTTGAACGTAGTAGAAGATAAGAATTAGGATAAGAACCCCGATGGGAAAGGTTGGCAACCCAGGACCAGGTGTGTAGTATCACGCCATAGATAAGAACTGTCAAATCATTGTTTTGCCGCTGGCTTGTAGCTTTGTCAGTTTTAAGAAAGAAGATACTTATTTCTAACGTTTCAGGAATAACATTAATTAATTTATTGTGACCAGTTGATATATTGATAACTTATAAGGTTGTGGGGCATGAAGATATACTCCAATTAGTAAATATACAAATATGCTTATCTAATGTGAAACCAAAGTTACATGTAACATTTACAATGCGCTCATAAAATTGCAATGTTTTCAACATATGAATTACTGTGTAAGAAAACACCACAGAACGGTATTGGACGAAAAGAATTTATAGAACATTTAGTTGAGGAATTTCATACAACAACAAACGTCGGTAAGCAATCAATTATATGAATATGAACGTTCGTGTGAACACATTTCTGAAATGTAATCATTCTATATTTGGTCATGTCATAGAAGCGCAGGAACAAGTATCTGCAAATTTAGCTAATTTTGCATACGATCCTATAAACTTTGAATATCTCCAATCCTCATCTGCTGTGGAACTTTTTTTGAATCTTCTGGCATTGCCCAATGATCGATTAATACTACACGGTATTGCCGGTGTAAGCAATATTTGCTTGGGTAACGATTGAGTACATACACTAGACTTCCAGTATGCATGGCTATATGTCTCATTTTTATTCATAGATCCAATATCACGTGAGATTATCACAAAAGAAGAAAACATTAAATTAATCATTGGACTACTTCAATCAACGAAAAATACAGATATTGCAATAAACCTCTTGACTTTATTACACCTTCTTTTGTCAGAAGACCAGACCCTAAAACAACATATCTGTACTTCAACTAATATACAAAAAATCCATAATTTTAAAAATTCATCTGAAGAAAGACTGAAGGCATTAGCCGTTGTTTTCATAGAAGATTTTGCGGGTACGATTGAGGCGGAAAATAATGCTCAAGAGATTCAATGATTGCAGACTATCTGCCCTAAGAAAATGTTCGGCAATCCATAACAAAGTGATTCTAACCAGAATATTTACACAAGATGACTTGGATCAATTTACAAAGCTTACTGGTGATACAAATCCAATCCACTCGAGACAACTACCCGAAAGCGAACGAATGGTTCATGGAGCTCTATTGAACGGAATTGTTGCCGGAATAATTGGAACTCAACTACCTGGGCCTGGTACAATGGTTTTGTCACAGCAGTTCTCTTTCCCTCGTAAATGCCGAATAAATCAAGTTACAGAAATCTGTGTAAAACTTGTACAAAGCCGAAAAATTATTGTGGTTCATTATGAATGCAAACAAAACGATGAAGTTGTATTTGAGGGAGAAGCTAAATTAATGTCTACGAAAAATAAAACTAGTTAAGTCTTGAAATATGCTTTTATTTTTACTTCTTGTTGGCCCGTTTGCCTTCGCCCTTTTTCGGTGGCGCCTTGCCTCGAAGTCGTCGCAATCTCTTCATCTCTTCTTTAAAATCTTGATGTTCATCTCGGAAGAGGCCATACCAACGGAGGTTTTTCATTAGCAAATGTGTTTCGACATGTCGAGGATACCAATTTACTACGTAATCACGTTTGTGGATAGGTTCTTCACTGAACATTCGGACCACTTTCATAGATTTGTCGTTAGTTGTGCGGGCGACTTCTCCAAAAATCCGATTTGATAAGTAGTTCATACGACGTGCATATTGTGTGCCAACTTTGATTAATTCAGTGTATTTGGACATTATCGATATTATTAAATTCGGTAATAACTTAATTTTAATAAAATTTAAGAACAAAATTTGGTTATGACACTTCCCATTCCAGAGACGGTTGTCAATTTACACAAGCAGCTGACTGACAAACTCTTTTAATTGTGTATAGGGACATCTATGTATGATTTTAGAACTAAGTTTGTATGAACTTAATTCACAATCACAAATACATCTTTATTCCGAGTAATTTGAATTTTATGGTGATTTTCAAAATTATAGCACATTTTTGTGAAATATAAAGTATTATTAATACTAATAAAAATAATAATAAAAAAAATTAAAAATTTTAAATTTATTTACATATATAATAAATACATAAGTGTTCCAAAAAGAATCTCTTACACTTACTTTAGGCGTGTTTTTTTGAAACGTAGCTAGCCAGTCGTTCATTAAAACGATTCCCAGCCAGCCGAACACAGCTGACTTACCTACAAGTTGGTGTGTGTGATTTCGGTCACATGTGTGTGATTTCGATCAGCTGTTAAGTGTGAACTGTCAAAGTATTCGGCATTCAACCAAATCGATTTTTTGTTATTTGTTGTGAAAACAATTAATTTCGGTAATTTATTCAATGGATAATTTACATAAAGTGATATGAAATCATAATATAGTGGATTATTTATGTGAAACATCATTTAGTAATTGAAATTATATAATTTTCGTACACGGCAGTCTGTCAAATGTTCTACAATCGCTTTAAGCGCCACCTTGCCATGAGATATCGCAACATTCCTAGCCAGCTGCTTTTGGCTGCGGATAAAATCAAGAGTTGTAGCCAGCTGGTTGTTGTATTTGTTTTACGTGTGAAATTTGACTTTGCTAGCAACTACTGGCTATCTACGTTTCAAAAAAACACGGCTTTTATCAGTAGTAGGGGTAACGCTTCCCGTAGTGATTTTAAGCGTATCATATTCAGGTATTAGCCGTATCGACCGATCTTTTTAAATAAAGTTCTTGATTCAGGAAAAATGACGTTGTTTTAATATGATTTAGAAAGCGATCATCTGAATACATACTAAGCAATATGAATACGTGGAACAAACAAACAAAGTATGTAATAAGTTCACATTCTTATTTACTATAAGAAAACTTGACCCCAGATGGAAGCAAGATCACTGCAAAAAAGCAAAAGATCTGCATTGAAGATCTATGTATATGAGGTTAAATGTCAAAATACTCGATAAGTCCAAATGAGTCATTTTTAGCTCCGCCATTCTCAAGTTATTTTGAAGAAAACTACATAATTCGAATGGTTGGACGGATGGAACTCATTTCAATTCTTCTGCGTCACATAGAATACCGTCCTTTTCCCCCATACAACAAAGTATTGATCAAGAGATCATGTAACGCCATTTTGAAAAGACGGTGGGTGTTTGGCAGAAAAGTTTTACACACATGTGGACATCGCAGATTTATCTACTACTTACTTACTTAACGAGCTCCCGACCCGTGAAGAGTCGCTGCCTGAGACACGGCAGTCTTCCACTCTCTTCGATCCCGGGCACGCTGCTTCCTGTTGTCTAGACCAAGCGCACTGGCATCCGCGGTAGCTTGGTCATTAAACCGGAGGTTCGGTCTTCCTTGTCGTCTCGAACCTGGGGGCTGTGATTCGTAGATCCTCTTTGCTGGAGCATTGTTGTCCATTCGCTCGATGTGGCCGAGTCAGTGTAGTCGACGTGTTTTGGCTTTTCGGACTACATCCACATCTTGGTACAGCTCATAGAGTTCGCGGTTATATCTTCTCCTCCATTCGTCCTCCTCGCATACGGGACCGAATATCCGACGAAGAATTTTTCTCGAAAGTATTCAAAATTTGCTCTCCTTTCCTGCTTATCGTCCAACACTCGGCTCCATACCGTTTCGCCTGTTCTAAAACTGCCATAAAAGCGTCTAACACGGCACGCTGGGAGTGACCGATGATGTCGATGTCGTCCGCGTATCCCAGTAGCTGGACAGATTTGTGAAAGATAGTGCCTTCCGTGTTTACACCTGCCACCTATTCTAGCACAAGATTGAAGAAGTCACATGACAGCGCATCTCCTTGCTGAGATCCGGTGCATGTTTGGAATAGTTCGGAGGAACTGTTTCCAAATTGCACGTTGCACCGTGTGTTTTCCAGCGTCACGCGGCATAGCTGGATCAGTTCAGCCGGGATCCCGAACTCGGCTATCGCCTTGTAGAGCTCAAAACGATGAATGTCATCATATGCGGCTTTGAAGTCGATGAAGAGATGGTGAGTCTCGACTTGAAATTCGTTGGTCTTTCCAGGATCTGTGTTAGTGTAAAAATTTGGTAGATCGTCGATCTGTCGGGCCGGAAGCCACACTGGTACGTGCCGATTAGTGTGCTGCAGATAGGTTTCAGACGTTCGAACGGTGGGATAGGATCTTATGTGCGACATTAAGCAGGGATATGCCTCGGTAGTTCTTACAAGACATAGGATCGCCTTTCTTGAAGATGGGCATATAGGGCTGATATTCCAGTCATCAGGCATGGCTTCCTTCACCCATACTTGGTTGATGACTTGATGCATGCACCCTATCTAAGCATCACCACCATGTTTGAAAAGCTTCGCTGGTAGACCATCAGAGCCGGCGGCCTTGTTGTTCTTCAGCTTTTTGATGGCTGAGCGGACCTCTTCAAAACTGGGAGTGGAGATGGATTCTTCACTGACTGGATGCTGGTTCTCATCTTGCCCTATCACTCTCACTACCTGATGCCCATTAAGTAGCTGCTGGAAGTGCTGCTTAAACACATCTACTATTAACTGCGATTGGGTGACTAGGTTTCCTTTACTGTTTCGAAGAGCCGGCGTTCCGGGCTTGAAGCCTGCTGCCAGTTGTTTGGCTTTCCTAGAAAACATCCGGATGTTGTGCCTATCGTGGGACTCTTCAATATCCTTGAGCTGGGAGACTGCGTGGGCCCTTATCTTCTTACGCAGGATCTTCTTCTCCTCCCTTCTTCTGGCTCGATACTCTTCTCTCGCTACTCTTGTTTTGCGCTGCAGCGTTTGCACGTGTGCATTTTTTGTCACTTTTTTCCGCCGCACGCATTCATCATCATACCAAGGGCTCTTTTTGGTGGCTGGTAACGTGTGGTGGTCTCTGCTACCCCTTCATATATAACGGGTTTAGTTTCTATTTTTGTTCTTTAAGAGAACTCGCTTCGTGCATCTTGTCCAATTGCTCCCAGTGTGTCCCTCTCCATCTTCCTGAAATCCAATTCTGGAGCTGCTCTTGCATTACTTCAGGGTGGCGCCACTTTATCTAGCTTCTGTAGGGCTCTTGTCTTATATGACCGTAAAAGGGTGATATCTGGTTCTCTCATTTTCATCATAGACATTTCTTAATAAAGGACAATCTTTGTCTTCCTCTAAGCCATCTGAATGATTCAAAGATCATGTGATTTACCATTTACGTCAACCTGGGTCTCAACGTTGTACTGACATGTTCTTCATGCATGTTTTTCTCATCTGGTGTTGGTATTGGTTAAGTCACCCGTGTCCAAAAATTGAATTAGATCCAAATTAACGTCCGCGATGTTTCCACTCTAGTCTAGCTTACGCCTAGGTTCGCTGCGGTTTATCTACATATACCTAGTGTGAAAAAGTACAATGAATTTGGTTACTGAGTCATATTTCACTCCTTTGCTTAACAACAGACAAAAATAGAAATCGCGTAAACCGAACATAGATTAATACGATTGTAAAAAGAACTTCGTTAACCTTAATGTTTATTAAATTGACTAAAATAAAGTCCATTTTTACAAAATACGATTGATTAATATTTGAAAAAGATCACTAAAAATGTACTTATTATAAACAAACAATAATATTCTTTGTCAACGCGTATGTTTCTATATGTGGGTATATAAATGTAACAACATTTCAAAATAAAACAAATAAAAATGTCTGTAAATGTGTCCTTATAACAATTATTAGACGGTTTCGATGATGCCCCTTCGTCGTTCTTTGTCTTCCTGAGAAATAAAGGAAGTTTCTTCTGAGCTTACAGCGACAGCTTCTTTTGCAATAGCTACCCCATTTATTTGTGTTAGTAACGGTGGTTCAGTTTGGCTTGGTAAAACATTATGAGCAGAGATTGTATCGAATTTTGCTCTAGATGGTGTATGTGATCGTGAGGGAGCATTTGATGAACTACGCGAATGTGGACTACCATTTCTTGAGTGCTGAAAATCTTCTAAGGGAATTTCTTCAGATCTAAAAAAAAGCAACCATCCTACTATTAGAAAAAAAAAAACAAACAAATATAAAATATTTATAGATACCGTGGTCGCGGCATTCGCGGACTGCTTTCTCGTGAACGCGGGGAGCGGTTTCTTGAGTTTTCACGGGACTGTGAAGAGCTTTTCCCACCAGGTGAATTATCACGCACTTCGTTCGAGTGTATTGATGAACTTGTACTAGTGTTGGAACTTCGCCGGCGTGAACGGTTATTGGTTTCGTTGCGAATGCTAATTAACAGTAACACTTAAAATTTATAATTTATTTAATTTTGCCTTACTCACCCTTCAATTGATCGATTTTGAGCAATATGTATGCGACTTACACCTGCTACAGGTGTGTTGTCTCTTCGTAGTGCGGCTGCAAATCCAGGCACGCGACTGGAGTTTGAGAAAATTGGTCTGTGGTCTCGAGAAGTTCTTGAAGTATTTCCAGATCTAAGCCCAGATACGGCATAAACAGGCGAATCAACAATTTGGCACGGCATTTCTAGCAGCTGCGCGATTTGATACATTTTTTTCTGTCGTGCTTTGCTACGGCCCTGTAAATTTATGGATATAGATTTAACTTTCAATTGAAGGAGGATTAAACGTAGTCGAGTACGAGTGATTCAACGATTGTAACACGGGTTGGAATGTGGGGATAAGAAGTTGCTAAAAACTGTTTTCTGTACACAGATCAAATTTGAAATTATTCTTATTCTATATTTTTGTTATCTCTACACGATCAGCGAACAATGGAATATCTACAATGGATCTTATACTGCAACTTTTTGTTTCTAAAATCACTACCTTGTGTAAGTAGAATAAGTGAATGTAGACACTAGTGTTTGTAAGTGGTGGAGCAGAGTGTAGCAGGGGTTCTAAGACATGTGTAACTACAAACTAAGGATTTGAGAACAAAATAGATGTACCACGAAACCGCTTCTAAACAAATATTATTATTTTATAGCAATACCTTTGTTAGTCGCTGCTTAGCTGCCATACATCGAATATGATCATCGAATAAAAATTTGGCCGACAATAGTGGTGTGCGATTATGAGATGCACCGCCTCTGAGTACCGTTATATGTAGGCAACGTGAATCATCCTTGTCTCCTACAACCTCGACGTCTTGAAGGAAGCCAACAAATTTCGCAACACCCCAACCCAGTAACTTAGCATCTGGTTCAACCAAAATCAACTGTAATGAGTCAATAACTAAAAACCTTCTTTGTTTTATATTCTCCTTTGTTAGTACGGTACAGGCAATTAGATCACTGTTATCTGAAAATATATATTATTATTTAATTTGTTTGATCCAAATTTTGTAAACATATCTTACTTAAATCCAAGACATTGTCAACTTGGACGCAGTTTGTTACATTTGTAAGCGGAAGCATGGTCTCGGTTTCGTTGAGAAATTTCTGACAAGTTCGACGTAACAAGAAAAATCCTCGAATAGCACGACGTGCCTTTTCTACTTCGCCACATGGCAATCGACGTGGGAAACTAATGCCAGTTAGCGGTGTACCCGTTGGAGGTAAAAGAATCGTGGAGTCCATGCATAAAAATTCAACATTTAATAATGATTTCTTCATTTCATTGTATTCATCTTCAAAAAGATCAAGAAAAATTTCTTCGGATTTGTAAAAATTTCTTAATGCAGCCATTGCTTGACACTGGGCTAGAAATAGGACATGTTGCTGGGATTCACTTATACAGCATTCATCGATGTTAGGCTTCGTAAAAGTGATTAACAATTCCAGGGTAATTTCAAGTGTTATGAGACGAATACGACACGCTATAAAACAATTCAACAAATTTTGAGACTCATTTAAATAAAAAGACAAAATTTATCCACTTACAGGGCTGATTAGATAAACTAATTATATTCAGCAAACTCTCTACTAGTTCTGTTTTGTAGGTCTGCGAAGTTTTTCCAGATTTGGTAAGTACTTGATCGAGCCAATCTTTACTAACTCCTAAAGGTTAGAACAAACAAGTTTATTTAATAAAATTATTTTAAAATTATAAAGCAAAGTACAGTTAATTTAAAAGTTCATATACATGCATACAAGTGCACTACTATGTAAAATAGTAAATAAATCAATTTTATATTTAATCACTTTTATATAGATTTACGCCTCAAATTGTACTTTGAACACCTCTTATGCGGAACCCCGCCGATTAATTAATTTAAATGTTTGAAACAGATGAAAAATGCGCCCAACTACAACGCTACAGCAGATGCGACATAGCAATAATGTCAGACATCCAAGCCGCTATCAAATCTCATGTCATCAGATCTAGTATTGCCTGGGTATGCCTAGATAAACTTAATAGACTGGGCGAAGGAAACAATATAACCATCTACTGGGTACCAGGATACCTGGGGAAAGAAGGTTACGAAGAGGCAGACATATTTGCCAGAAAAGGGGCTGATCCCTTCGTGGGTCCTGAACCAACTGCGGCATAGGGAAGCACACCATAAAAGTGGAACTCCGATCACTGGAGAAGACAAACAGTACCAAGTCCTGAACAAAAGTTCAGGGTCCAAGACAGGTGAAGAAACTGCTGGGTAATTACAACCCGAAGAGATTCAAAGCTTGCATTGGCCTGGACAAAATACAAGTTCCGCATCCTGACTGCGTTCCTTTCTGGGCATTGTTAACTTAAGGGCCATCTCAGGAAGCTGGGTCTATCAGATGAAGACTTATGCAGATTCTGAAATGAGTCCAGTGAAGCCCCAGAACATATACTGGCGGAATGTGGGGTATTAACCCAGAAAAGGCCACCCAATCACCAGAATAATCACAGTATACTGTGCCATAGGTCATATGACAATTAAATGGCTTCCTGAGTTCAACGATATCTGTAGAAGCTGCGGAGAGGAGGAAGAAAGCGAATCGATTAAACATCTACGCTACTGTCCCGCCCTCGCTCGGAAATTTAAAGATATCGGATCTTCTAAGATTCACCAAGAGCACAAATTGGCTTACGATTCACAATGGACCTTCCTGTCTCCGAATGAAAAAGATTGCAACCTTCCTAACCTAACATAACTTACCTTATTATAATAATTATACACAGGCAGCTTAGTAGGATTTAAAGCACTTGACAATGGAGCGTGGTCTGTTAAAAATTTTCGATTGATGCCTTCTCACACTAACACCAATAACTGGTGGGTATCAGTGCACATGAATAGTGCACATTCTAACAGTTATGATAAGTATATAAGTATATACATACATACAAGGATAGTTAATCTTGTATGTACATTGAAAGTTGAATGTTCTACATAGAAATAAATATCCAACGAAAGGCTTCGACTTATATTTTATGCAAAAGTAAACACTTAAAAAGTCCATACTTAAGATTGGTAATGAATGACTTTACTCCTCAATATGTATTGTATTCATATTATAATTTTTTTTCAGCGTGAAATTATTATTAAAGCTTCACGACGACAAATAGGGACTGAATAACATAAAAAGTTTGACTTAGCTATTAAATAAACAAATAATATAAAACAATAAATTGGGAAACTGTGAATAAACTTAAATTACATACCATCTAGGAAACAATTTTGTGAATAGTTTTGCATTAGAATGAAAAGGAGCAAAGGTTAGTTTAGCGATACAAAGAAAACAATAATAACGATTGTAGAGCTTATACTCACCTCGGTTGTTAGCCATCGCATAGATAAGACAAAGTGACAGCAAAGCCAAATAATCATTTTCCGCACAGTCCAGAGATGATAGCACCACATCCAAGAACGGTCGAAGCATATCTGATGATGACGACTCGACAAGCTTCTTGAGCTTTTCTTTTTCTTCATCGGTGATGTTGGGTTTTTGCAATGATTGTATTATCGGTAGCTGGTCATCTGCATCAGAATGTGCCGGTGAAGAAGCACTGTCTCCATCGATTGAGATGTTTGATGATAATGAAGCTGTAGCAGCAGTATCCAACGCTTCTTCAAGACTTTCTCTTGGTTCTACAAATCCTGGTACAACGACTTCACGTCGTTCGACGTATGCATTCAGAATTTCCGCAGCACCTTCCGTAAAAACTCTGTGGTCTGCATTTAATATTACCCAAGCTAAAGCGTGTACTAAAGGTCCATGTGTAATGACCAAAAATACCAGAGAGAGTAGGTACAAGGCAACTATTGATGACACGCGTGGGTTGTTCATTTCTTGAATATCAATGTCAACAACTTTGTTGAGGACAGCTGCTAAGTTCTGCGTAACAACGGCCATTGAGAGAGATGGAGCTGGTGTCAAAGAAAATATGTATAAGGGAACGAAGAGCTTATGCAAAAGATGTTCTGTCAGAACTGCGTTTAGATCACGAATTTCAAGTAGAAGAATATCGTTTAGGTAATGCAAATGATCAAGATGTTCAGCAACTAGATTTGAGAGTTTCTGATTCGACTGGTGACTAGAAAATAAAAAAAAAAAGTGTAACGTGAGACCTTAGCAACTCACATATTTTAGAACATTTCTTACTCGATGTCTGTACGAACACATGCGTCTAATTCCAATATATGTTTCCCAATAAACCAAACTAGATTACTGAAGTATGGAGCTGCGGTTCTGTAAATAAAATAAAATGGTTCATTAACTTTTAAACAACGCCCTTGATGGGGTTAAATGCTGCTGTAAAGAAATACATTTTTTTTTGATTTTTTAACAGAAAAACATAAGTTAACATATTTCCTGAAATAGCGTTTTCAGGGTCGGGTTTCCTTAAGAATATGTATACATACTTTAATAGTATGTTCTTCGACTTACTTATCACGTATGAATTGAAGCATGCTGGCATTTTGAACTTTGTAAACATTCAAGGAGATAGTTCTTACTGCGATCCTCACCATAGATTCAGGGTGGTTGAAGAATTTGATTGCTTCCGTATAAAGTGGAAAATCATTTGTGTGCTGAAAGTTGACAAAGAAATTGTACATAAACATCGAAAATTAAATACACAAAATCTTTTACCTCATTATAGAAGAAATGTATTGTATGAGTATTTAGTTTTAGGCTGAGTGTTTTCAAAAATAAAATATAATATCCCATTACATCTTCGTCAGAGAAATCAAATTTATGAACTATTATTGAATTCACATGATTGTTGCTTAAAAGATAATCTATTAAAATAAAGAGATTTCTAATAAGACGTGTCCTGTCCCTTTTTAAAACTCGTACTTACACAGTGATGTCTCATTACGAATGTTTTCAAAGAGAATATTCAATGTTTGTAGCAGCTGAACACAAACGAAACTGGAGCCTCCACTCTTTTGTCGCATTATATGAAGAAAGTAGGAAAGCATGTTTTTTTCCAAAAAGAAACTAAAAATACGGTTAGTTGTAGCTAAATAAGTACATTTACATTTTTATCTCTACGTACTCAAATACTGAAGAATCATGTTGATCACCCCAAATTAGAATTTCCGCAATACAGCGCAACGATTCAACGAGCAGGCCACGATTATTCTCCGATACCGTAGTGTTCTTCTCGAGGATACTGTACAAGTATTTTAAATGGTCCAGCGAAAGTCGATTTTTTGGACGGTTCCAGCCACCGCCAAACCAACTACGACTTCGAAACATATTACTGAAAGTGCTATATAAGGAGGGTCTTCTAGTTGGTTTGGATTGATTTTCAATGTATGTGGACTAAAAGCGACGCAGAAGTAGGAAGATTTGGTTCACACTGATTTGTAGGTCAACTTTGAAATTTATATTTTTTTAATTTTAACAAAATGAAAAGATTAACCACTGGAAAATATTTACAAATTAATTATTTCATTATTCACTCCGCCAACACTTTTATTTTTATACAACCATTATGACATTTCTATGACTTTAGTACCAAAACCATATGATTTGACGACACTTGTTCTAAATTCCTCAAAGAGTGTTCAATACAAATAGCAGTTTCCTTATTACGTCACTGACATCACATTATTTTAGACTAGGTAGGTACCTACATATATAGGGTGTTTTTGGTACACCGGGCTAAACGCAAATCATTAAGGCTCAGAAAATAGAATGTAGAGAAACTGTCTACGCCCTTGACAATTGTTTGACAACGATTTTGTTCTGTTGTCAGTACACACATTCACATATTGAAGTTCACGCATTAACAAATTGAAATTATGTATTTTTATTGGTGGAAGCATAGAGAGATATATGAGGAATTCTATGGGACTGCTTAGTCCGGCAATACTTCAACTTCAACATCAAAGTACAACGGAACGACGTCGACGGATTCTATGGGTCGGAGCATTAAGAAGTTGACGTAATTATATAGCCATTTTCTAGTTTTCTTCCCGTTTAGGAGTTATAATGGCTTTAACTTTTTATTAAATCTGTATTCTTATCAAATCAACGTGATTATATTCTTAATCCAATAAAATTGATGTCAGCAAAAAAGCCTGTGTTCTTTGTAAAAAATAATAGCTGAAGAACAAAAAGTGTCTCTTCAATATTCTCCACTTTTTCTAGTTCGAATATTTCAAAGGTTTTGTAATATTAATCCAATCTTGAACTTCGAAATAATAATATACCTCATTGACTCTTATAATATGCATCTTCTAAAGTTTGTATATTTTGCAAAAACTTTATCAGACCCAGAAAGCAAGTAAACTGAACTGATGTGTACAAATCGAACACATCAAATCTGTACTGTCATTCATGACGGCAATGCAGTGCAACAGCTGTTTTATAAAGTAAACATACTAAACAAAAGTAATCATAAAAAAGTGGTGTTCTCCTTATAATATTCAATATTCTCGATAAAATGAGCACTATTCATGTATTAAATGTAACCGCCGAAACACTCACTATAAAAAATCAAACTGCAAGTCTGCCTGTGGATGAAGATGACGGAGATGATAGCTTGCAGTTCATCTTTGTGCCATTGACCGTATTACTAGTAATTATATTCTTATCTGCACTTGTAAGTGGATAAGATAATCCTCTCTTACACGCATTCATATAAATTTATTTTCAGGTTTATTTAATGGCAAGAAACCAACGAAAGCTAGAAAAGATTTACAAATTAGTCCAGAAACCAAACAGCTCGAAAAAACCCCACTGGGATATTGAGGATAACGATGATCCAACCGAATGTCTACTCTCGGCCAAATTGCAAATAGATAATGTATGTATTCCATTTGCGTAGTTTAAATATTATTTGCTTACTAAATTGTATTATAATCAATTCACAGCGTCACGATAAATACCAATCAGGATGTTCAGATAGAAGAAGTGATCTTTATACATAGGGTATTTATTATTGTTCGATAATAATTGTTCCTTAGAATCTTCAGTATTGTAGAATGTATAGACTAGATACTTTAGTAATCAAAGACAAACAATTTTTACTATGCATTTAATTGTTTAAAAATAATATAAACTATTCCAATATGTGTGTATGTAGGTATGTCCTTAACAATATGTTTACACACTTTTGAACTATAATTATGGATCATCAGACTTGAGTAATCTTGATGTTAAATCATAGAAGCCAAAGAATATTGCACCGCCCATTGTGATCCACATTACTCTCGGAACTATTCCAGAAAAAATCCTGTGAAATAGAAAGTAAATGTTCTATCGTTTATGCTTTATATTGCTTGATTGTTTTTTAGTAATAAATTTTATATAATGAAGACAAATTCTAAAAGTGTTCATCATTTTTAAAGTTAACTGAACTATAATTAGTGAAAATTGTTCCATGCTGTTTATCAATTATTTTGTTTCTTCATTGACGGTAAAATGAGACCAAATGTTCTACTTAACTACAGAGGATTTTCAAAACGATTTGATGATGTTAACATCCAGTCACTGATTACATTTATTACCCTTTATTAAAGCTGTCATCACTGGTTTTTCCAAGTTCAACAAAACACTCATTCTCAGAAAAATCTAAAAAATGATCATTACTTACCCTCTGATCCCTTTTTCTCTGTAAACTGAACTCAAAACATTTCGCATTCCAAGTTTACGTCCACTATCTTCATCTGCTAGCATGATTCTAGTTTTCGCGACATCCAAAGGCGTTGTAATTGCCGCAGATATACCACCAGCAAAAGCCCCGCAGATTGCCACAGAAACAGGTGTTAATGGCAGTCCGGTTTTATCTGTCCAGTTAAGTTTCAGGAATTCCCATAATGGAAACTGAATAAAAGAGAAGGGAATCTCGCGACAAATTGTTGTGCAGAAACCTCGATAAACACCGTGTCTTAGGCCTTCCGTTTGGTACGCCGTCCAGAGAATTTCAAAAGCAGTTTTATTTGTTCGGTTTCCTAGTGCTTGACGTCGTTGTTTGGCTATCTCCACGGGTACCCGAATAATGCAGGCCACCTCAAGTAAAATGGAGTTAATACAATTATAAAAATAGTAGGTAGGTATACATAATTAATGTTAACATACAACTTCTGCTACCAATGCCGAAATCATATGAATGTATGGTGAGTTCTTTTGTCCTGTTACGAAAGTCAAATAGTTCTTACATCCTTCATATGTACAAAAGAACAATGCAGCGGTTGGCGCACTTCCAGCTGCAGCTGGAGCAAGTCCCTTATAAATGCCCTGAAATCCACCCGATCTCCAAAATCCATTTTTGCTTTGCAATCGAGTTTTTACTGTATCGATTGGGAAGAGGGCGACGTCAACCACTGCTCCAGCTACTGCACCAGACTTGCAATAAGTTTTAATACTGCATTATAAATAATTTCAATATTTTTACTTACGATGAGTGCATGGACGAAGTTGAATTGATTATCATTTACACTGGCTCTAGTTGTGCTCTCAACTTCCATTGATGTGTTGTGATTAGTGTGTTTGAAAAGTGAATTAAACGCAAATTGTATACAATGTCATGCAATAGTGTTATTGCGGTTATATGCAAAACTTATTATTAAATACTTTTGGCTGAAGTTTAACAAATGTGCATTGTTATTTACAAAATTATTATAAAAAAAGGCTAAGCTTATTTTTCCCACAATAATTTTTTTACAACACAATAAATGGAAAACGATTGCAGTCAATTGTCATCAGGGTTCGTCCAAAATTACAGATAATGCAGTTTAGTATACGTTTTAAAATGTCGCACATAGAGGGCCTTGTTTTTCTATTCAGAAACTAGTGCTAAACTTAGGTATGCAAAGGTCAATCGACGTTTTTTTTGAGAGAGCGTTGTCGTCATCAACGGTTAGATGGAGCTTACCAACATTTCCCAACATAAAGATTTAAAAATAAAATCTTGGTATTTTGTTAACGGCTGAAAGAGGTTTGCTAAACGCTCTCATTTATGTGCGTATTTCTTTTATTTTGTTTTTGCGTAGATGAAGCTCATGGAAAATAAAAGTCAGCTAAATTACCTGAGAGACTATATCGTTAATCGTCCAAATATTGGCGTGAACAAGACCTGGGTCGATCGGCTATCCTCATTGGAAGATCGCGGTCACAATCACCCCTGTGATCAATTCCGACCGGTTTGAAAACGCAAACCGATTTCAAAAATGGACGAAATAAAAAAGGGTGTGCTGAAATTCGCCCGAAATGAAACAAATTCGAAATAGGGGAAACCTATCGTCGTTCGGCTGCATATTTGCGTAGGCAGCGAAAACAAGGGTTGAACAGACAACAGCAAATAAAAGGCTTTCAGTTGCGGTAGAGGTGGGAAAAATCCCTAATTTCACTGAAGCGCTTCACTCATTCCCTTTCAATAGAAAGTAAATTCCCGCAAAAGGGTAATAAAAAAAAAAATAAAAAGGGATCGTGACATCCTCGAGGAAAAGAAAATATTTGAATGGAAAAAAAATCCTGCCTTACAAACTAAAGAAAAAAAAAATTAGATTGGTCCTACTCTAAAAAGTAAACAAAACATTTAAGATGTGCTAGGTGAAATTGTTTCCCTACGAATTTCAACTAGAATCTCTTATTCTGTTTCACCGACAAAAAAATTTGTCCGACTCGCTGTTTTGGTAAAAACACTTGCCAAATCAGGATATTTTGCCATGAAGTCAATCATTGATTGATTGATTTTGGTTGACATTGGTATGTTTTCCTCTAAATTAGGTAGGTAATTAATATTTTATGTATAAATCTTCTTCCGTCTTCCGGATTCAATTTCACCAACACAAAACAATTTCTTTGCGTTTTTCAATTCCGACCGAATCTTCGCACACCCCTAATTCGTTCGAATTCGAAGAAATCCGAAAATCATCACACCAAAACTGCGAAAACGTAACCGATTGGATTTCGACCGAAAATCATCACAGGGGTCACATTTGGCACAAAAAACACTTCCGGAAGTTCCACCTGCCGATGTGACACAATCACACACTTGACTAATATATTTTACTAGCTGACCCGTGTTCACCTTGCTTCGACCCCTGCCATTGTTGGCAAAACAAATTGTATTGGAGATGAGTGCCGAAGAGCATAAACTGTTTTACATAATATGTATAGTTATAGATAGATAGCTGTTCCCGCCCGGCATTGCCCGTGCACTTTTTTAATATTTGAATTTGGTTTTACGATCATATTTATCGTAGTAGGCTGGAATGATTCTTCAGTCAATGGGCAGAAATTCAACTATGCCACATACACACCGACACCACACACTATGACGTCACCCAATGCTGCATGGCTGTTAGCTTCCGTCTCCACTGATGGAAAGTTGTTGGCTGATTTCATGAATTGTTTTTAAAATAGTTATTGATTTATTTCTCAGCATGTATGTACTTAGAGTTAAGAAAAGATTAAGGTCTTAAAATTTGCGTATATATATTGACTTTTTGCAAACATTTTTTTTGACCATTCGTTTAACTGCTTTAAGGTTAGGAGTTAATATGTAGGTCAACCTCAAAAAAATAAGTATACAAATATAAAAAAAAATACAAGAACAAACAATATTTAAACAAAAAAACATAGCCTAACTGGTTTTAACAAAAACAACGATTATTATAGAATTTATTTCACGTTAATCGGTGCAGTATTTGCGGAGATCAACGGGGAAAGTTACGTCTTGATAATAATAATAATGATACAAATATAATATAATACACGCGCACGCCGATAGCTAGACATTTGTTTTTCAGAAATAAAATTCTCAACACATACCAAACGACACAGAAAAGTAAAATGATTTGTTTTGTTGCGTTGTGCTTCGGATGGTGTGTTGAAGTAAAAAGCGTTTTCTTGCCGTATGGATCAAAAACGTTATGACTACTCTAGTATGTTTTCAGCTAGGCAGCCAGAAAGGAAATACTTCTACTATTTCCTCTGCAACAAAATAAATAACTGCCCGAACACAATGGCGAAGCTGTAGTGGAAGTAGGCAGCGCTGTCAAAGTTAAAATACAAATACACGTAAACCCTATAGCGCGAACACAATGTGAAGCTGTTGCTGTAGTATGAATTGTATGGTGAAGCGCAAAGCTCAGCCAACTTCAACTTTCTATTTCCAATCAGCGTTGCCACTTTTGCTACATATGTAGCAAAACTACTACATATTGCAGTGCCATGCTACATACTACATCATTCCCTCACTATACTACATTTTTTACAAACAAAATTTAAATTTGAATGAGACTTGCAGTTTTTGAATTGAATGTCATTTCCGATGTTATTTGCAATTTCAACAGCTATAAGAGATACTTCTCTGTGCGATTCAATATCTACAGTAGACATCACTTATAACAATGTCTAAGGGACCTTAGAATTTCATCGTTATAACTGCTTCATCGATATATCGGGTACAATAAATGTTTACACAACTGCTCTACAAACAGTCTTTCGGCTTAAATCTGATACATTTTCATAGTTATAAAAGGTTTCATTGTTATATTCGGAATCGTTGTAACCGACAGATACATCGGCGTATGATAGAAATCTGAGATGTTAGGTTATAGTATTTTTTTCTAGATGTTTCTTATTACTCAGTGGTTGAGAGATCGATTTCTTCGGCCATACCAACATTCTACTGCCAGTTTTATGCCTTCGCAGTAGGTTTTGACATTTACTTCGGAAAATTTTTATTTTGCTGCATTTCTTTTAAATACTACATTTTTGTTGTTGGTATACTACATTTGCTTGGGGAAAAGTGGCAACGCTGTTTCCAATACAGCGTCACCATTGTGTTCGGCCAGTAAAGAGTAACCAGACAGTTCAGTCTCTGCCAGCCAATTTAGTTAAAATTTAAAATTTTCTAAAGTGTTGTGATTTTAATTAAATTTTTCATATTTTTTCTTCATCAAAAATTACTACATTTTAACATTAAGGAAAGGGAAAGCTAAGCAAAGTTAGTAAAAAAAGGCTTCCAGTTAATTATAACCATATTCCTTTTGTGTATATCCTTCGCGATATTGCCTGGTCTTTGTTCAATTCAATTCAACGACTATGCATAAAGTCGAGTATTTATTCTTCCTTCGCGTTTAATAGGGAATCAGTGCTCCAGTTATCGTTTTTTTTTAAGCAAAAAACACCCACAAAAAACTGTGTTGAATGAAACCACAGGACCCAAGAACATAATAGCTTCGTAGTCTGTAGACATAATTTTCCCAGGATTTGAGTATATAATGTATGTATGTATGGATGGAAGTGCTCCGGTTGTTTTTCACAGGTATGAGGATTTTAAAAAAGGGTAAAACAAAACCAAAAGGAATTCCCATATGTATTTCTTTTTTATTCGAAATGTAAAAGTTAAAGTCAATTTTGGTTAATATACATAAGCTATCGGGAGTAATTTATCTATACACAGTAGACGCTCAATATAGTGAACTAATAAAAACCAGGCCTGTTCACTGAAGCGAGATTGTTCATTGTAACGAGCGTGGACTCCTTGAAGCAAATTTTATCAAAATGTGTATGTTTTTACGTACAATTCATCGAAAATAGAATATAATTACAATTTTTCTTTGCGATTACTAAAAAACAAGCCAATATTTATAAGAAAGAATATCTTATTTTTAACAAAAACAACTCTTCCGTAAAAAACATAATACATTCCATGTACTTAAAAATACAAAAATACAACAAACTTAAGCTGTGCTTAAGTGACATGGTCACAAAGAATATCGTTCAAAAAATAACAAAATAAGCAACAAGCACTTTGTTTTTGCACGTTTCTGTTTCTGTTTCGTTTCTTTTTAGTTTGAACCCGATTAGTCGTGATATTTAAATTATTTGTATTTATACCATTTGGCTCAAGTTCACAAAATAAATTTCTTAGATAAAAATAAGTTTGCCAGCTAAGTGGCGGTGGAATCGAGATGTTTACGAAAAACAACTTTTACTCATATTTCTTCATATCAAAATGGATGTAGGTATATACATTTTTTTTTTTTTTTTAAAGGGGTACTGACCCGCCAGTTGCGGAGGGCACCGCGACCTAAAAGATCTATTGTACCATGAAGTCAGTTTAGGGAACCAGAAGAGGCTCAATTCTTTTGATGAATTTGAGGATCTCACTGGTGGAGATTGTACGAAGTTCCGTGGGAGTTAGAATTTCTCTGTGGAACTGTTGTCTCCGGAGGGCACAAAGTGCCATGCAGTCACATAGGATATGTTCTGCAGTTTCGTCGTCTTCCATACAAAGACGACATTCAGTTTCCTGAATAAGACCTATTTTGTTTAGGTGATATCGAAGATGGCAATGTCCTGTTAGAAATCCCACTAAACTTTTGATATCATTTCTACTCAAGAGCAGATTTTTTGTGGATTTGCTTTGGAAGGGTTTTATGGCTCTTTTAGCCTGTCGAAGACCCTGGGAATTTTCCCAATAGGAGATACACATGTTGTTTTCCCAACTTTTGATGTTAAAGTTAATAGCTGAATTTGGAATGTTGCAAAACGGCTCAGGGCCGATAAAGGATTCAGCCGAACCTTTCCTAGCCAGTTCGTCAGCTTTCTCGTTTCCATCAATACCCTCATGACCGGGCACCCACCAAAGTTTGACTTTGTTTTTATGGGAGAGGTCTTGGAGAGTATTGAAGCAGTTCAGGACTGATTTGGAGTCAAACAGGTTTGAGCCTAGTGCTCTTAAGGCTGCTTGACTATCCGTGAGTATATGGATGAGGACACCTTTTATTCCCGATTTGAGGATGACGTTGGCGCACACTTGAATGGCATGAATTTCCGCTTGGAATACACTGGGAATTTGTCCCATAGGTATTGATATTCTAGTGTTTGGTCCAAAAATACCAGCACCCACCCCGGTGTCCATCTTTGATCCATCCGTATACCACTTGTTACCTTTAAGGTCTGATGTAGGATTTAGGTATATACATACTTTGGCTATGATTATTGAAATGTTTATAACTATTGTACATATGCTGAATTCTGATAGGTGGCGTTGTATTTCCCTTTTTGTATTATTTGTTGGTCGATTTCGATGTTGACATTTGAGTAGAATTGTTGCATTTAGTTAAGGGGTTACATGGGTTTCATGGATTTAAAAAATCGATTTCTTTTTATTGTCTTATCAAATCCAAAATTTTCAAGTCGATCGGAGTAATAGTTTCGGAGATAGAGCCCTTGGGAACTTGCGCGCTCAAAGCAGTTTTACTGTCACTTAACCCTTTACAGCGCCATGATGCAGTAATGCTACATACCGTTTAAAGCTCACAAAAACGAAAAACTGTTTCTAAGTCTATTATAACTCAATGTTACAGTATTGTCATATACCGTTCTATTATTTTTTAGTAAGTTTCAGCTGAAAGAGATTGCGTAAGGTGCTCGTCTCTGAGTTGCAGTTCACTTGTCACGAAACTTGTGAAAAAACACATGTGTGAATGTGGGTATGCAATTGAAAAAATATTCAAAAGTGATACCCAGTGCATATTTTTGCGTAAAAATTTCAGTAAGTTCGGTGCATTATGCTACAATAAGCAAAATAATTGCTTCAAAATATTCCGTACATCATAGGGATACGTTATAATACATTGTGACTGAAAGTGTCAAAACCCCCTTTTTAAGTATTTTTTCAAAAAACAAATAAAATTTTTTAATTCTGAGAAATACGTGTTGCATTAAATTCGAAAAGCTATCATATCAACTAGTACTTCGATGTTTTTACGATCTTGCGCCGTAAAGGGTTAAAACTTTTAACGCGTTTTTCTCGAAACTGTATTTGCAAAGTCTGTTGACAAGATTTCTCGAAAACTACTGAACCGATCTTGACGAAATTTTGCACACGTCTTTGAGATATTTTTGGCAAGGACTTGGACGAAGGATTTTTATTTTTTTTAATGCAACTATTTAAAAAAAAAAAAAAAATGTAGAGCAAATTTTTTAACCAAGATCAAGGCCAGCGGATGAGTTCAATGCACAGTGGTTTGTTCTATGGGAGATGCGTCTAAAATCCATAACTTTTGAAATAATCGGTTTTGGTAAATAAAGTCGACTGTTTCGTAAAGAAGACATTATATTTTATTAGAAAATAGCATAATAAGTCAATTACATAAGCACCGTTATAAAAAATGCAAACAATTAATAATAATTAATAATAATTTAACAATTAATAATAATTAAAAAAATGGCGTTCGGTTCAATAAAAGTATAAAGTTTACAGTTATAGTTGTACTTAAAATAAAAAAGAACCATTTGTAGTATGTAGTACCTTTGCTTACTAAATATTTCCAAATATATCGTAAATATGTTTTCTAAAAAAAGAACAGGTGTAAATGTGCCCAAAAAAAATTTAAAATTGGTAAAAATAAAAAAATAAAAAATATTACGTATACGTCTACGGAACACTATAGCCTAAATTGTACAGTTAGTGGGTGATGAGTTTGGTTTTGCCGAAAAACTGGATCTAGCGTCGATATTCTAGACAACATTTCATCCTTAGGTAAGGGTCAGGGGTATGTTAAAACTTTACAAAACGTTCCAAAAAAAGAAAAACTTACTTACTTATTTGGCGCTACAGCTCGAGGTGAACCTGGGCCGGCTTCTCGCAACCATTTGTGTGGGCGCGTTATATTTTTGCACGAATGGAAGGTACCTACTGTTTTTTGCCGACTCCGAACGGCGAGTTAAGAAGCTCAATCGTGACAAATGATACTCTTTGATGCTTGTCAGACATTCGAAAGAGGTGGCACCGTGAAAAAACTCTTTAAGGTGTTAGACCCGGCCAGGAGTTGAACCCGGCAGCATTGCGTAGTAGTCCAACGCATTTACCACCACGGCCACGGTGACTATAAAAATAAATAAAAAAAAAAACAACTTAAAACTCTACTGGGTTGTAACGGTATAACTTTCAAAATACAAAAACAAAATTCACTAACGAGGTGCCAAAGTACTGTACAAGCCTTGCTCTTGAAATTCCGTTATAAATAACACTAGTCTACAAAATTTAATTTTTTTTTTGTACAAGAATGAGACACATTATTCCTTGTAGATTATTTGACGATGAATCTAAATCTGGCAACAGAATTGCTCTAGGACGTCAGAATTTTGGGATATACCAATCTCAAGGTGCTTAAAACACGTTTTTTGGCGATATTTGAAGTAATTTTTTGAGAACATCAAATTTTTTAAGTCATTTCTAACTAATATTTCTAACTACATTTAGTACTACTCTTTCCCTTTCAATTTCATTGTAGTTTGTTTCGCTACGAGGTTTTTTCTTCAAGTATCGCCAAAAACCGTGTTTTTAGCACCTTGAGATTGGTATGTCTCAAAATTCTGACGTCCTAGACTTCTATATAATTAAATCGATAGCGCAAGATGTTGTGATTCCTCCTGAGAGTTTATTTCTGCACCGATGTCAATGATTCTTACAATGTTCGAAAGCTTATTAACTGAACTTTGTTCATCAGTATAAACAATTTTAAAAAAAGCATATGAGTGAAGTTATTACGAAAAAACATTATTACCTATACCTAGCTACGTTCTCTTTTTTTCATTCGCAAACCGTAAACGGTTGTAGGGTTACTACATGCGAGATTTCTCACACTTGTCCACTAGTAGATCATTAAAAAGAGTAAAGTCGTATGTATTGAGCTCGCGACTATCTACAAAACGCATCTCAAATTTAGCAATAAAATCAAGCAAACTCTTTGCAAGTTATCTGCGTTGTACATTCCGATCAAACGAATAGTAGGAAACTATCGAATAAAAACTATCGACTTAATCAGCAGTAGCAGAATATTCATTCATTCGATAATTACTAAAAATCCATTCATTAAAATATTCGTTCATTGTACGATTTTTGTGTGCCCAAATTTCATATAAACGAATTTAGTTGCTGCTACATATTTGCATTCGATGGTCCATACGAACGATTTCATCTAAATGAATAAATTCAGTTACTATTTTCAGTCGATAGTCTATTCGAATGATTTCATATGGATGAATGAATTCAATTGTTACTATTTTCAGTCGATAGCCCAAAGCAATTGGAATCATTTCTGTATGAAAGACTTTCATATTTATGCATATAGTGAATGCAATTTTTTGTTGTTTTTTTTTTCTGATAACGGTTTAGCGTCTCCTGCATTTTACTTGAAAGTTGGATTTAGAGCTGTTTCGCAGTTAACTCTGACCATTATGCAATAGTCAATGCAATTTTTTGTTGCTTTGTTTTTTATAACGGTTTAGCGTCTCCTGCTAATATACTATGTATTTGGATGCTGGATTTGGAGCTGTTTCGCTGTTAAATCTGACGATTATGCATATTGCCAATGTAATTTTTTGTTGTTGGTGTTTTGGATAACGGTTCAGTGTCTCCTACAAATATTCGCTTAGATTCCTGAGTTGATTAGTCAGGTGCGAATCGTGCATGCAAATAGCACGGGCTACTTGCATCTTTTGAAGATCTCACATCCGGTGAAGTCACAAAAAAAAAAAAAAAAATGCCTCTCCAAAATATTTCTTCGTAAGGGCAGACTTAAAGGCTGGAAATTGTGCTTAATTTTTACGAAATGTTATACATAAATGATGTTAAGTTTCATAAAGTTTGTATGCACACAATAGCCGTGTTTTATTATACCCGTGATCTGATCCGGATCAGATCAGAATAATAAAACAAACTAGATCAAAGTTCTGTGTTGTGGTGATTGTACAAGCTAAGTTCATTTTGACATTTAGTGCGAAGTTGCCATGCGAATGAATATTTTCTTTTAAATGAAAATTTAATGCGCTTGTTTTATTTTTTTGTGAGGAAATTGTTAATTTTGATTATCAAATACCGAATGAGAATAATATTTTGTAGCTATAATTTCAGGTTCACATCGCTTAAATATCATTATGAGCAGAAAAATTAATTTATTCGAACAAAATAACATTTAATGATATTTGGATTGCCAATAATATTTTTATATTCCAATCTGGCAACATTTACCCTTGACAATTGTCGATATACAGCAACATTCACGAACGAAAGTAAATCATAGTGAGAAATAGTCGAACTAATTTTTGGATCACGAAAATTGATCTTGATAAAAAGTATTGTTGTTGTAATGCATGAGTTGATCTGATCCGGATCAAATTACGGCGATAATAAAACACGGGAATAATAAAACACGGCTAATGTTGAATAACTTCTATAATAATATAAATAAATAAATAATTGAAACTATTCGATAGTTGAAATCATTCAGTTACTAACTATCGATAGTCGAATTCATACGATAGTGTCCATCACTAAGGGAAATGGCCAAATTTGTGTTCTTTCAGCTATGACTCCCACGACCTTAATTTCATTTCAAAAGCTTGAACACTTGAGTTCCTTTTAGTTTAACGTTCCAATTTCTACGACTGTTCCATCATATCAACTAAGAGCATAAAATCAAACCACCATTCATCACTGTGTTCCACCGGCTTGTCTTTTTAACCCATAAACGATACAATATGTTAACGCAATAAGAATAAAAAAACGCATTGATCCAGGATTAAGCCACCGAACTTATCTAAAGTAGCGAATATCTGAACATTATTTATCAAGATCTTAAAATGTGTGAATTATTGGTAATATAGTTTAATGATGATGTTCATTATCTCGGTGGCCAGTATCGCGGGCCTTATCTTTGACATGCCTGCACATAGAACTTTTTTCAGGCTTTCGGCATCATTTGGTCTGTTTCTAATAATTTCCAATTTATTCATATCCTTAACTGCCGCTTTGGAAGTCTCTAAGTAGTTTTGTTTAATGCTAGGATATTACATAATTTGCTATAAGCCATTCCTTTTTTTTTCAAATCTATGAAAAACTGGAAGAATGCGGTCGTGAGAAGACTCCCTGTAACTTGGTTTCTTCCATTTGCAAGTTCTTCTAAAACTAAATCATCACTCGAAGTGGATAGTGGCCATGGGTTTTGCCATGGTATAATCTTTTGGTTCGCTTCATTAAATCCATGTAATTGCAAAGGAGCCAAACGAATATAAAAATAAAGATTACACTCTCATCCTTTATCCCTTTGAATTGATTTACGAAAAATACATACATACATATAATAAAACATAATTTTATGGATTTATTTGAAGCAAAACATCCTTTCCTTTACGTAACATAATCACTAAGTGCAAAGAGTAGACTTGTGAACACACATCAATTCCGGTCTGACCACGAAGATTGTGTTTGGCCTAATCCAATCAAATTATGCTAATATTATGGGTTGTTTCCATTTTCTATGAATACAAATATCTCAACGTGTGGGAAATCAAATTTTCCATATTATTAAGGTATTCAAGTATAAAACACGCAATGTCCAACTAAATGAAGAGAATGATGTATGCATAATCCCATAAGTATATTACGTTACGTATGACAAGTCCGAGTGTATCCCTAATAACTGTAAAATGTGTTAAGCTCTCCAGAACAATAATCTGCCATGGTAATACGTGAGTTCTAACAGAGTGCAAAGGAAATAACAGGTTCGCTTACATCCCAAACTCTAAATAGACAGCTATTAAAAAGAAGACCGAAGGACATTAGGAACCGAATTTAGGGCGAAAATGTGTATTGGCATTTAGATTTAACAAAAATGGACGATTGAGGCGATGACACTAGAATTTGTATACGAGTAGTGTGCCACTATCATACTTTGGAGCCTGTGATTTTAGTCCAAACAGAGTAAAGGCGGATGTTTGGCAGCATTTGTCCAAGTAGATGGGCTGTGATGAGACTGATTAACCCTTTTGCCGAGCGTGGGACAGTCACAAGAAGACCTGATTGCCGAGATTCTTCAGTTCGGACACGGGATACGATTGCCGCTGGTAGTTGCTACTATACAAACCAATCCTAGCGTTTCGACCCGGAACTTATCTGCGGGAATGGCAATAAGCAGACAGTTCTGCACAATGTTTTGAGACAAAGTTCAAATAACAAGCAAATTAAACCCAGGAGACTTGCCGATTCGTTTGGAATTCAAATGGTGGAAGAGGACTACAATAAGTTGAACTGCATTTTTATGTCAGACTAGGCCCATTTTGATTTAAACGGCAATGTGAACAAGAAATATTATCGAATATAAAGTCACTCTAATCCGGAGAAACTCCATGCGACGGAATTACATCCAGCTCGAGTCACAGTGTGGTTTGCAGTTTTATCAAGCTGCAGGGAGCAGTGAACTCTCCAAAACTGTTCAATATATATGAAAGTGATCTTTTAAGGTTGGCTCAAGAAAACATTCCATACAGTACGCAGGCGATTTGGTGGTGTACAGATCAGGTCATAGAATCAAAGTCATTCTGCGACGATTGCAAGATGAAAATCAACTTTTAAAAATCGGAAACAATCTTGCTTAGAACTCCATTGGTTGAGTCTTCTAGGGATACCAGAAAAAACTGAAAATAATTGGCCAGCATTGCACAACAAGGATGACCGTTGGCGGTAAGAAATGTAGTCAGCTATCTCGGTATGCGACGTGAGCAGTATCTATATTTTAATAAGCATATAGATGCTTGTCTTGCCGAAGCCAAGAGCGTTTTCGCTCTGACAAGAAGACTGTTTCCAATGAGGAGCACGCTCCGTTCGGGATCTATCCCAGCAGAGCCATTTTTTAATGTAGACGCGATAGGGTTAGTGCAGAAAAGGGATGGTATCCCGTTATTATATCACTGAGACCGCAGCGTACGCGACAAGCGGCCCATCTACGACGGATTTGACGCCAATGCTCCAGAGCTGCTCCGTTTTAATATCAGAATAGCGGAGAGGGACATCACCAATAGTGAGTAGCAGTACACCACAGTACACCGAGTTTTGGTGACTGCAGGGCGAGGGCGGTGACTCCTAGGTGAGTGCGTTACTTGCGTAGCAGCCTTAGCTTTAAGTTAGGTTAGTTTAACACATATGTAGATTAAAGCTAGATAGGAGGTTTTGGGAGGGGCCGGATTCGTCATCATGCTGGGATGCTTCCGATAATTGACCAACGTTGTATCACCTTGGTCAGGTATCGGCAGAGGGAGCGGACAAGACGGCGACTGCCTAGCGCTCGAATACACAGTCGGGATGATGACCATCCGGGGCGAAAGGCAATGAATGCTCACTACCCTGATTATATTTACATTAGGTTAAGTAGCTTAGGGTATTTTTCAATTGACAATTGACAATTTTCGTAATCAATGTGATAAAAAAATAGTCATTTTTCAACCGACTACTATAGTTGTCAATATGACATTGTACGATTTTTATTTTTCAACTTGATAACTTGTTTTTGTATATTGACAATTGCAATTGTCAATGTGATGAAAGCAGTTGTCATATTGAAAACTGAGGTTGTCAGATTGAAAATTTCGATTTTCAAATCTAAAATGGAATTGTGATATTGACAACTGCAATTGTCAATGTGATGAAAGCAGTTGTCATATTGAAAAATACAATTTTCAATATGATAATTGCAAAGATGCGATAATCATATTGAAAATCTAAATTATCAATGTGATGACTGCAAAAGTAAGACAATAATATTGAAAACCACAATTGTCAATATGATAACCGCAATTGTCAACATGATGACTTCAAAATGCGATTATCATATTGACAACCATAATATTCACATTGACTACTGGAGTTGTCATATTGAATATAGAAAATTTAAAATCGAAAGCTTTTATATTGACTATCCGGTTTTCAAATACGATGCTAGTCGCGGATAATTTGCATCATATTGACAATTTTTTTCATCACATTGACAATTTTCAGTTGACAACCGGCAAGTGTCAATATGACAACAGATATTTTTTTCAGTGTAGGTTAAGTTTAATACTTACTTACTTATTTAACGGGCTCCCGACCCGTGAAGAGTCTCTGCCTGAGACACGGCAGCCTTCCACTCTCTTCGATCCCGGGCACGCTGCTTCCAGTTGTCTAGATAGACCAAGAGCACGTAGCTTGGTCCTTAAAACGGAGGTTCGGTCTTCCTTGTCGTCTCGAACCTGGGGGCTGTGATTCGAAGATCCTCTTTGCTGGAGCATTGTTGTCCATTCGCTCGATGTGGCCGAGCAAGTGTAGTCGACGTGTTTTGACTTTTTGGACTGCATCTACATCTTGGTACAGCTCATAGAGTTTGCGGTTATATTTATCTTCTCCTCCATTCGCCCTGCTCGCATACGGGAACGAAAATCCGATGAAGAATTTTTAATAAATAATAAATAATATGGAAACTACGTTTTCCCTCGAAAACCAATTGTTTGATAAGTTTGGTCGTAAGATAGTTACATTGAGGCAATAGTTATAGTATTGTATATTGTTAAGTTAAGAGCTCTTAGATTAAGTAAATTGTAAGCATTTTTGTCTGGGATAGAAGAAAGTTAATTAAATTAGTGGGCACCGTAGCGCAAGTTGTTAGTGCGTCAGACTACTGAGCCAGCGGTCTTGGGTTCGAATCCCGCCGCAAACACCTAAAAGTTGCTCACAGTGCCCACCTCTTCCGAATGCCTGACAAGCATTCAAGAGTATCATTTGTCATGTAAAGCCAACTCGCCGTTCGGAGACGGCACAAAACTGTAGGTCCCTTCCACTCGTGCAAAAATATAACGCGCACATACTTTTTTCTGGACCTGCTTTGCGTCTTCTTTGAACATGTATCGCTTTGAAAATCTTTCGTAATGTAATTCGAATTCACATAGTACAAAAATGTGCCTACGCTGACGTTGAAAATTACCAACCAAGTTTTTAAAATACGATAACAAAGCTTCTTAAGGATGTCATTCCGCATGGTATTGTACTCGTTTTTTAATTTATTTTGAAATTCAAGCAATTTTCTTTCAAACAGTAATCCACTACAATCTAAGAGGCATTTAAAACGAATATTCGTACCTATAGGTGTATGAGTACATACGTAAATCTTATTTGATATTATCATTTGCTTTTAAATAGAAAGCGTTCTCCGACAAACAATCAAGATTGATAATAATTATCAAGGGCAATATTCATTGTTTACCTTGATTCAGTGCACCTACAGACATACATATGTATTTAAATATATGTATAGGCCTATTGTAATCAAAGTCAATAATTTCGGTATCGTTTAACTAAACATCTACGGTTTTTGTAGACCACGTAGCACGATGGTATTGACATGAAGTACATACTCCTACAATTTGTATAGCACACGAGCAGGATATGAGATTAATTATTATCTAAGTTGAATTTGCGATCCAATTTTTTCTGCACTTATGTAGGTATGAGTATCTGCACGTGCTTATTTGTCAGCTGCAGAATAAATTTGAAGAACAAAAAATAATCCATTATTGAGAAAAACATTCGATTTCCTTGCGTACTTTGAGGTGCTTGGGAAAACATTGTGATAACTTACAGCCAGTGCGACACTGTGGAATATAATACTCCTCTTCAATGGTATGTATAAGTTTACCACTTTTGAGACAGTGGTATTAGGGATGATTTTTGTTTATCATAAAAAACACGCGAATGTCAATTAAAAAAACATGTTATCGGACGTATTATTACCTTGTGATTAGGGTGCCTGCCATTAGGGGTGGGTGAGGGCTGGCGAAGAATCAATCAAAATTGTTTGTAGATCAGAGGTGAATGTAGTTTCTAACTGAATAGATATATTTATTGGAGGATCTGAACATCTATCCGTCTGTATTACTATGCCCCCTACTTCAGCAATCTTCTTTCTGTAGGTGGCGCTACAGCTCGGGGTGAATCTGGGCCTGCTTCTCGCAACCATTTGTGTGTGCGTGTTATATTTTTGCACGAATGGAAGGGACCTACAGTTTTTTGCCGACTCCGAATGGCGAGTTGAGAAGCTCAATCGTGACAAATGATACTCTTTGATGCTTGTCAGACAATTAAATAAGGTGGCAACCGTGAAATTAGGTGTTGGACCCGGGCTGGGATTGAACAAGAGCGGCATAATATGTAGTAGTCCAACGCACTAACCACCATGGACACGGCGACCACTTCAGCAATCACTGTGCCATTATATATAAGGAAGTTATACCTTACATTTCGCTTAGAGAAATATGAAATCTCCAGGCTATGATCATATAGCTGCGCAAATTATGAAAGAATTGCCATTTATTGCATCAGAAAAACTGAAGCATATAACTAATGCCTGCTTTAGACTTTCACATCACTGAAAAATAGCAGTGGTAATCATTATGCCTAAACAAGGTAAGCCACTATCAAAAGTGATCTCATATCGCAAATCTCTTTTTTTCCGGTTCGCATAGTAGTCCAACGCATTTGCCACTACACCGCGGTGCTCAGAGTACACTGTACACAGTGTATCAAATAATGTCCCGGACTGGCTCTAGAAAGCATAATTATTCGAAATATTCTCCTCCCAATTCAATACACTTGTTACAGCTGATTCAAATGGCTGTTCATTTGCGGAATTGCTTCTCATGCCCGTGTCGCAGCGGCTTGAATGGTCAGAATCTCGTCAAAAAAGCATCATTTTAACTTCGATTTCGGGAACAAAGAGAAGTCGCACGATGTCAAGTCAGGTAAGCCAAAAATTGACATTAAGAATACACATTGAGAATATACTTCAAGCTAAAATTATGCAAAAATTAAACATTGGAAAAACTACTTCAATGCAAAATCAGTTGGGTTTGTACACCATTATTTTGTTAAACAATAATAAAAATAATATTCCATTTAGTTCAAAAGATCATGAAAATACTTACAAATATACAAAGCTGTAATAGGCGTTTAAGGAGGTTTGTGGATGGGATAGGACGTTGGAATTTGAATGTGACAGGAGGTAAGGAAGTGGACTGGATGTTGGGATAGGATAGGGAAAAGAAAAGAGAAAGGGAGAGACAGCTGAGTGCGAGGGACGTGGCATGCTCGCGTAGCTCGACTTAACTCACCGGAATGGGGCGGTTCTTGCCCCCACACTCAACCAAACCTATTACAAAACATTTAACATGCCAAATAAACTACTTCTACTTTTATTTAGTACTTACTTTTGACGCGGACGGACGTTGGGATACCACACTGAGGGGAGCGCTATAGCTGATAGTTAGCGCGGCCATATTCCCACCCTTCCTGGAAATCCGGGCGGCCATTTTGGATTTCCCCAAACTTTTTGGTTCCTCAGCAGCTCATGTCGTCAGCCGGAGTGACAGCGTCCCTTCAACACCCCCCTGAAAAGTAACACTAGCAAGTCATGGTGCTATTTGAAAGCACCCACAAAAAAAAGGTAAACTGACAGGATTTTTCCTCATAAGGCGGGAACCATCACGTAAATTTTATTTAAATTTAAAAATTGCTTACGTTAATATATGTATTATTGATAATTTTTACTACTAACGAATTTAATTTAACAACAAAAAAAATAGAGTAAGCAAAAAAAATCTTTCCCTCCTTGGCTGTGCCTTTGCGCACTCGAGCATAGATTAACCGGGGCCCTACCTAAATTGAGCTCAATGTAGGGGGTTGGGAACAAACAACGTATTATTTTTTTTTGTTTTTATACATTTAACCCGACACGATGGAGGAAGCGATATTTTACACAAAACAAAGATAAAAGAATTGGTTTCATGTAATTGACTGAATAATTGTTGCGCCCCGCCTGAGGGTATACTACAATAAAATTTATCTCTCCAATTCTCGTTAGAATATTGACTCCTTTAGGCTCTTAGTAGGCCTGATATTTAAGTTAATAATTACTATTTTTCTATGTTATTATATTAATCTTATGTTAATATATATATATATATATATATATATATATATATATATGTATATATATATATGTAACTATTTTGTTATATTGATATACATTAAATTCTGGACATCCGTCTGGGTATATTCCCCAACTGGTTTGTTAAAAGGTAGCGTGTCGGTCATGTACCTTGATCAACCTTATTGTCACCTTCACCGTCGGGGCGGCGAATTGATGGCGGTTGTCTTTCCCGAATAATTCGCTGCACATGTATGGGCAATTGTGTATAAAGTTGAATTACGTACTTAAAGATGTGGCGGCCACTATTCCATTAGAAATTTAATTGGTGGCCGCCTACAAACACTATATGAAAATGAAACATATGCTACATATAACAAAAAAAAAACCAAAAAAAACTAGACTCACTCACCGTACATATGTATATCACTGATCTTACACACAATTTATCAATAACTGCCTAGACGTATCGTAGGACTTTATACATATTTAACTTTTTTTGTTTAACACTAAATATTAATTATTATTTAAGATTGAATTTTCTACACTTTACTGTGTTAGGATTTGTTCCTTTTTTAATTTTTTTTTTCGTTTCATATGTGAAAACGCTAGTTCAAACCACCGATGTGTTCTTTGTTCTTACATTGACTTACTAATCATGCATGGCAGTTACTTTAGTCCACAGACCCAACGATCGGAACTACATACATTATGTACTATGTACATCCTCACCGGTCAAGATCATACGGTCTTGGAAGTCGGAAGCTTTCTCAAAATTGGCCGTTTCACTCTATCCCTATCATCCCTGATTTGAATATGTAGTTGCGGCATTCTCGCCACTAGATGGATTCGACAAATACGAATAACATAGAACCAGGAATAATATGAAACGAAACAAATTGACATGAGAATGACAGGCACCAGTCAGAGCCAATCAACCATCAGCTAATATTTATTGTTTATTTAGGTAGATTGTAAATCATTTCTTTTCACTTTATTTTACTATTTTTCTTCCTAAAGGGTGATCGTAACAAAGCATATACATTTATACATCTATTATTCAAGCAAATATATAAATCCCCATTCAATTACCGATCTGCGCAATCACAAAAGGATAAAAAGAAACAAAAATCAAGCTTAAAAAACTAAAACCCGACTTAGGGAAAAACTAACTAAAAAGTACGAAACAAGATGAAACGAAACAATGATTTTCAGGGTATAGCTGTGGTCGCATGCCGCTTTGTCCAAGGAATTCGTAATCACAGTGACTCAACTTTTTGATCACATGATGAAAAGGAAAGAGGGTTTTTAGTTGTAACTTTTTAAATCTAAATGTTAATGCAACGAATTTTTGACGAAGTATAGTTACAGATGTTTTAGATAAGAATACGCAAAAAAAAAAAAGTACCGTTAGATTTCGGAGAACTTCGGAAATCTATTCTCGAAAGCATGTGATCAATTAGTTGAGACTGTGTAAATTGTGCATTGGGTGTGATCGTAGTATAGTAAAACTTGAAAAAATTAAAGTTTTTTTCAAATATTAATTTAGTTCTATGTACGTATTGTTATATTGAACCTAGGAAAAGGTAAAACAATTTACTATTTATGCATTTGCTAAGTTGTTTACGTTTGTTTAGTTTCGAGATCAAAATGAAAGAACTAAGCCGTTCTAAAATAGAAGAAATCAAAGTGCCTATTGATGTTAAGTGCACATACCGTGAAATTTCTATAAAAGCTGGATTTTCATTGGGTTCCATCACAAAAATAAGAAAAAAATTCAAGTTTGAAGATATAGAAAAAAAAGACCGGTGAAAAACCCATCCTAAATTCTCTTGTACAAAGCCGTATTTTGAGACAAATAAAGTACGGAGTGCACGAAATGAACAAAGATTTGCGACAAAATGACGGAATAGTTGTATCAACAGAGGCTGTTCGGAAAATTGTGCGCAAAAACGGTTTACATGGACGTGTGAAAGTGAAAAAAGCACTGTTGACAAAACGATATAAGAAACTAAGGCTAGAGTTCCCAGAAAAAAACTCAACTTATACGATTAGTTACTGGGCAAGGGTCAGTGAAACAAAATTAATCGTTTTGGCTCTGATGGTTGTCAATGGACCTGGAAAAAGACTGATGGAGCAACCCAGTACCGTCATAACCCAGTACCCAGTAACCAATCGTTAAGTTTGGCGGCGGAAATTTAAAGATATGGGGGTGTATGGTCATGGAAGGTGTTGGTGAATGTGTGGAAGTTAAAGGGAGAATGTATGCCAACCAATACGTCAGCATCCTTGGACGAGGACCGCGGAAATGTCTGAACGATTGGAATAAGAACGTGTCGGACATTATCTTCCAGCAATAAAATTATCCGAAACACACTACCCGAGCGGCTTAAACATGACTTGACGGCAGTTTCAAATGCTTGATTGGGCACCACATTCTCCCAACCTTAACCCGATCGAAAATCTTTGGGTTGAGGTCAAAATTGCAATTTCAAAAAAGTCAGGAGACTTTCCAAATCCAAGCGATTTGTGGAACCGGACTCAAACTGCTTGGTACAGTTTAGGCTCTAGCAAGTGCAGAGCACTTATGGAATATACGCTAAAAAGAATTCAAGCTATTCTCAGAACAAAAGGAGGTCATACTGAATATTTAACTACAAAGTTTGTCAAAGTCAACTAATTGATCACGTATCATATTTTGTACTTTTTAGAGGTAGATTGAAAATAAAAAAGATATTCAAGTTTTTTTCATCTGCTGAATAACAACATTACTATTATTGTCTCCTCAAAATTTCAATGAATTATCTTAATAAATAAACAAGTTACAACGAAAAATAATTTTTCTACTAATCATGTGATCACTGTAACGGCATGCGACCGCGGCTATACTCTGAAAATCATTGTTTCGTTTCATCTTGTTTCGTACTTTGTAGTTGGTTTTTCCCGTAGTCGGGTTTTAGTTTTTAAAACTTAATTTTTTATTTACAACTTTTTAGTTTCAAAAAATATGTAGTGTATGTATAAGTAAGCAATGTCGTGTTCTACTTGTCAAACCCTTTCATTTGATACCCATATTTAGGATATAGTAAATATAACGGAAATACACCATCTAGGGGGGCGTCCGCCATATTAAATTTAGAGTTACGTCATATCGTATTGTATTCTACTCGCCAAGCCCTTTCATTTGATACCACTTTCAATGCGGTTGTAAAGACTAGTCGGGTAAAAAAGAAAAAAAAGAGGTCCGCCATTTTGCTTGGTGCGCCCGCCATGTTGAATTTTTATGTGACGTCACATAGCCTAAGAAACTCTCCGGATAAAGGCGAATCCAATGACACCTGATTTGTTAATATCGGTTCCATAGTTTAGGCTTTACGAGGTGACATCCTTACATACATACATACAAACAAACAAACCCAGCCTGTTAAAATCAGAACCCTTCCTTTTGCCTAGTCGGGTAGAAAAGAAGTTTGATGTTCACGATTGAGCTTCTCAACTCGCCGTTCGGAGTCGGCAAAAAACTGTAGGTCCCTTCCATTCGTGCAAAAATATAACACGTACACACAAATGGTTGCGAAAAACAGGCCCAGGTTCACCTCGAGCTGTAGCGCCAACTAAGTAAGTAAGTATACCAAATACGAATGACACAATGATACATTCGCAGACAACATCAGAGTCGTTCACAGACCTTCACCGGAGACAGACGTGTTTCGACTTGTTTAGAATGAAATCAGTACATTTTAAGTTACGAATTAAGACAGTAGCTACGCAAGCGCCAGCGTAGCGTAGTAGTAGTGGCAGTTACCCGAGACGCGGCGAACTAGGGTTCGATTTCGGCCGGGGGAAGTTAACTTTTTTTTTTTATTTTTTTTTATTTTTATCTACTAAATAAAAAGAAACGTGCGAAGTGCTTCGTGATCAGGCGATGGACCAAGGTGAGCGGTCCGCTAGCAAAATAGCGGGAGCAGATGGTGACGCAGCTAGTGGAATATCAGGCCACTCAGCGACAGTCACGCAGGAGGGTACGACGAAGGAGAGGAGGAAGTCGCGACCAACTCCTAACCCAGTAAAGCGCCCCTCTCTATCGGTTTCAGTCGAAAAGCTGCTGGAAAAAGTGAAGGGGGGGGGCGCCATCAACATCGACATCAACAACAACAGCAGCAGAGGATGACAATCATCTGACGTCAGCTGACCGCGATGATTACCCATACGTCTCCGACGGTGGGGAAGGAAGGTACACGGGCGACAGCAACAGCTTCGCCTCGCTGATGGCCTCCGATGAGTCAGAGGACGAGAACGAAGAGCTCGAATCACTCAGCAGCAACATAAAGCAGCTGCAGGAACGAGTTATGACCATCAAAGCCAAACAAATGGCAAGAAGGGAAAATGAGCGGCAGCTAGAGCTCCAATCCGTAAGTCAGCAACAAAAACAGTCACAACAACAACAACAACAACAGCCAAAGCAGCAGCAGCAGGCTGAGCCAGACAAACAACAGCAGCCTAAGCTACAACGAATACAGCCCAAGAGGCAACAACAAGAACAACAGCAGCTACAACAGCAGCAGCAACAGCAACAAAAACCGCAGGGAAAGCAGCAGCGAATACAACAACAACCACAGCATCAGAAACAACAACAACAAGAGCAGCCAAAACAGCAGCAGCAACAACAACAGGCACTAAAGCCCAGCAGATCTAGAGTACCGCCAATCAACACCTACAAAATCGAGCTAAAGGACACCATAGACCTATGTAAGTCGGCCATAGGCAATAATTTCTATATTAAAAGGCTTAGCGTAGATAGACATGCTATCCACTATAATACAGTGGAACAGCATCATAAAATTACCAAATTGCTCAGGGAATCGACTACGGAGTTCTTCTCCTTTACACCGAAAGGTGAGAGGTTGCAAACAATGCTCCTCAGGGGAATGGAACCGTCTACTGAACCGACGGAAATTCTGCAATTGCTGAAGATGAATGAGCGCGACGATCTTCAATTCGTAGGGGTCAAGCCGTTCACCACAGCAAAGGCCAAAAGGGAGAAACGGAAACTACCGCTCTTCCTGGTCCAACTTTCGCCCAACAGCAAACTGGATGGTTTAAGGAGTATTAAGGTCCTAGACTTCCAGGTTGTAAGGTGGGAAAAATTAAACCGGAGCGAAAGCATATTACAATGCGCTCGCTGCCAAAGGTTCGGGCACGCCGCGTCGAATTGCGAAATGCAGCTTCGATGCGTGAAGTGCAGCAAGGATCACAAAGCCGAAGAATGTCTTCTGGGTAAAGATGGGGAGTCAGATAAGAGCCAGCTCACCTGCGTATTATGCAGGAACTCGGGACACACCGCTAACTATCGGGGTTGCCCTAAGTTCCAGAGCATGAAAGAAAATCTGGTTCGGCAAAAGAAAGTGGAAATAAAACGTCCAGCCGGTCCAACTCAAACTCAAACCGTCACTTCCCAGAGGTCCTACGCCCAAATGGTGTCAGGCCGAGGAGGTACGGTACAGCAACCTCCAAAGGTAGATCCACAGGCTCATGTGCCAAGAGCACCTCAGGCTGAGGCTAACCTAATGGCCGTCTTGCTCTCTATCCAGAGTCAGATGAGCCATCTACAGCGTCAGATACAAGAGCAGGCGACACGGGTGGACCAAATCTACGCGCTTCTGCCTGCCTTAACACAAATCCAGTCGTAATGGGTACGATGGCGGAGAATTCCTTTGAGATCCTTGCGGTGAATGTAAATTCACTGATAAGGATAGAGCGAAGAAACACACTGTTTAGGTTGTTAGTAGATCAAAACCCCGATGTGCTTTTGGTTAGCGAAACTAAGCTTAACCAGAAACACAAATTGCGGCACAATAAATACAATATTGTAAGAAGAGACCGACCCAACTCAACCCAAGGAGGTGGTGTCGCGATCTTCATACGCAAAGGGCTTAGTTATAAGGCTATGTACAGTTGTGAAGTGCGGAGGTTTCAGGAGTTGGAAGCTAGTATCGTGTGCATCCCTCTCCGTAGTGGAAAGAAGATGTACATGATCGCCGTCTATGCATCTGGAACTTCCTCAACTCCACTATTTATATCAGAGCTCGAGACACTTTTTCGATCACTAAGGTTGGAGTCGGAGGAGAACTATTTTCTTATTTTCTCATGGCCGGAGATTTAAACGCCAAGCATAGTTTTTGGGGAAATAATATTCCGAATTATAGAGGGAACTCACTATTTAATTGGTGGAGTCTGCACAATGTCGAGTATAGACTCGATTTAAGAGCGACGGAAAGTCCATCATATCCCAGAAGTGGCTCATTTCTGGATCTTATACTGTTTGACGTACGAATACAACTTACCGACACGAACCAACCAACTATAAACTGTCTACACACGTTTGTGTATGACAGTGACCATTGTGGACTAAGTGCCAAAATTACACTTCCTAACGAAGTTGCTGAATTAGGTGAGTTTGTCCAAATGCACGCCTACAATTACAGTAAAACGCGTTGGACTCGCTTCACCAGAACTCTGACAAGAGCACTCTCTTCGAACTCGCTCCACCCACCGTCCAATAGAAATCTATCAAACGAGGAGATTGACAGATACCTACAACAATTGGACGAGACAATAAAACGAACGATGGACAACACGATACCTCGGTATCAACACATAGACAACACCGACATATACCGCAATGCAACTATTGACGCACTACACGAACATAAAAGTAGATTGCTGTCAAGATTAAAAACCCTGTACAGACGCTTTACGGACAGACATAACTCGGAGGTTAGGACATTGAAGTCGCTGATTAGAAACCTCCAAACATTAATCAAACAAAATTACAGAGTTTCTGTTAGTTTGCACTGGAACAATAAAATTCGGGCTGTAAAATCCAACAACCCGAGTATGTTCCCGCAAATAAATAAAATATTTCGGAGAAATAATCAGAACGATCTTCAATGTCTTAAGATCCCCCGAACTACGAACAATGAACAGATACTTGTTACAGCAGGCATAGATCCCAGAAATGCAGTCGATGATGACGACTTCTTCGTGATCGAGGATCCTCAGGAGAAGGTTGAAGCTATAGGAGCGACTTTCCAGGAAGTGTATAAGGTGAATGATAGCATTCGTCCGAACCACGACCTGGAGGATCGAGTCCTGGTGCACAGCTTTTACCTGCGAGATGATATGCAACATTGGCGATCTGAGAACATCGGTTTCACCGAGTTCAATGACGATAACAAAGCAAATAGTGCCATCGCCGACGAAAGGGTTCATCCCCCGTTCATATCGAAGATAGAGCTTCAATTGATCTTCGACTCATTAAGAAAGAAGAAATCAGTGGGAATGGATGGCATACCAAACATTGTGTTACGACATCTTCCTCTAGAAGCGGTAGACATTTACACCATCCTGTTTAACAATTCATTGAATAATGCACACTATCCAGCGCATTGGAAGACAGCGGTGGTGCATCCAATTCCCAAAAGGGGAAAAGATAACTCCAATCCGGCGAATCTCCGGTCGATAAGTCTCCTTCCGAACATCAGCAAGGTTTTCGAAAAGGTGATCAATAGAGCCCTGACTAAGTGGATTGAGGACAAAAATATAGTTCCGGATAACCAATTCGGTTTCAAGGCGGGGCATGATGTCATACATGCCGCGTCTAAACTGGTATCGGATATCCAATGGAACAAAAGTAAAAAACAATGCACGGGCGCCTGCTTGGTTGACTTGGAGAAGGCATTTGACACCGTTTGGTTAGAGGGTCTCTTTTACAAGTTGAGCAAGCTGGGCATAAGCAAACCACTTCTGTACATGCTTTGCAACATGCTCACCAGTAGACAGTTCATTGTGAAAAATGGCAATGTAACCTCTGCTGGTATGTTCCAAATTAAAAATGGTCTACAACAGGGTGCAGTTAACTCGCCGATCCTATTCAATATTTACACTAGTGATCTAGTAGGATCTCTCCCCCATGCTATTGCGTACGCAGACGACTTGATCGCGTACAGATCAGGGCCTAAAATCGAGGTCATTGCAATTCTCTTGCAGCGTGACTTCGATTTGATCCAGCGATATTGCGACGACTGGAAGTTGAAGATCAACTTTCAGAAGTCGGAAACCATTCTGTTTAGGACGTCGTTGTCTCGGGCCTCATCGGACACCAGAAAGAATTGGCGAAAGTTCTCGATCGTTGGAGAGCACGGGCAGCCATTGGCGCGTCGAAGTGTAGTCAGATACCTGGGACTGTGGCTGGACCAGTATCTGTATTTTAACAAACATATAGATGCTGCTCTAGCCAGAGCCAAAGTTGCTTTTGCCCTTGCAAAGAGACTGTTTTATAGCAGTCAACTCGATTCAAGGGTGAAGGTAATATGCTATACGGCCCTCATCCGGCCAATGCTCGCTTTTGGTTGTCCCGTGTGGTTCAACGTGGGAGCTAGCTTAATGGAAAAGATTCGAGTTTTTGAGAGGGCATACCTTAGGGCGTGTCTTCGCCTATATAGAACACCCGAGTCTGAGTACATAAAATTCTATTCCAATGAGGTTCTATACAACACAGCGAACCTGATCAGAGTGGATAATTTCCTGGTAAAGATAATTCGGGGTCACATTGCGAGAGCAAGGACTTCGAAACCTGATCTCTGGGGCATACTACCCCAATCAAAGATACCACGAGAGCGTGCGCCTTAACGGCTTTGTCCCTCCAGAGGCATTTCTTTATTTCGACGAAGAAGGTCTGATCCAAGATAGATTAGCGGTGCCGTTAATCTTCCACATTGCCCGGATAGCTGCGGATAGGCGACTCAACTACGAGCGAGACGTCGTCCACAGCAATGCAGAACGTCTCCGGTTTAGTAGAGCGGTGTCAGATCGCGACCGGAGGGACGTAGATCGGCAGCACCAGAAATTCTGGTGGCTGTCACCTAGGGAGGGAGCTCCTTCGTCGATTCCCTTCGATCCGGGGTAGCCTTTAATAGAGCATAGTTGGCCCGCATAGCTTTGGCCGGCTTACGTAGGTTAGGTTAGGTTAGGTTAAGATAGGTGTAGGTTTGTAGGTCTAGGTATTAAGATTGTATGACTGGGATTGTGTGAATGATTAAAAAAAAAAAAAAAAAAAAATAAATAAAAAAAAAAAAAAATAAATAAATAAAAAGGCACAGCACTGGCTTTAAAAAAAAATACGTATTAGTACGTAACTAGATTAAGTTAGGTTAAGGCAAATAGTATCTTAAGGTAGAATTAGGTAAATTTTAAGTTTTATAAATATATAAGCCAAAAGTTCAGTTACTAAGTTTTTAAATTTCACACTTTTTCTTAGTTGTTAAAATTGTTATTCAATATTGAATTAAAATAAAGTTTTAAAGTTATGTCGAAAGACATAGGTTAAGTGTTACGTTTAGCTTAGAGTGCCCGTGTAGGGCCAGTAAGTTAGTTAAGTTACGTTAAGTTACGTTGAGTTAATTAAGCTAGTTTTAAGCGTTTTTTTTTGTCTAGCATGTAAGGTATAATGAAGTAAAAGAATAAAATAAAATGCATTAAAAATGAAAAATGCAGACAACATTTCTATTCTACCAGTTGATGGATACGTGGTTAAAGCAACAAAAAAGTTACCCAATGCAGTCAACGATATACAGGGTTTTTCAACAGGGACGCTAGAAAAGTAGAGCGACAGGGACAGCAAACGACGCCATATTACTTGCCGCTCTTTTGACATTTCTCTTCAGTAAGGTTTGCCATTTCATGAATAAGAGCCAACAACGAGTCGAAATTATTAAAATTTACTACCGAAATTCGGAGTCAGTGGCCTCAACGTTAAGAGCGCTACGTCCAATTTATGGTCGTCATAATCGTCCTAGCAGATCAACAATTGAGCGTCTAGTGGAAAAATTTGAATCCACAAGCCAGCGACGATTGATGAACTTCGTACGAATATCGAACATGAAATTGCAGCAGTATCGGCCTATTTATGCTTGAAAACCGTCGAAAATTGGGTTCAGCGTCTGGACTTCTGCAAGCATGTCCGTGGTGGCCATGCAAAAGAAATCGAACTCCATACATAATGGCATTGAACGTACTTTCACAAGAATAAAGAATTTCATTGATATCCAAAACCGTTTTTGTTTTATTTAAAAAAACTTTTGTAGCGCTCTTATTAAAAAACCCTTTATTATGTTACTTAGTTGTTTGGATGCAACGATGGCGAATCAAACTAAATGAGACGAAATCAATTCATATTCATTTCACAAATAAAAAAATAACGAATTTTCTTATCGTTATTAATAACCAAACAGTACCGTTAGCTAAGTTTTCACTTGTCGACTTGAAATTGACTAACGATGTATTTTTAGGTCAATTAGAAAATTGGCAATTGGAAATAATGATAAATAAGCAGTTTTTCATTATTTGCACTTGACAATTTTCTAATTGACTTAGAAATACGTCGTTTTTCTATTTCAAATCGACAAGTGGAATGTGGAAACCTAGCATTATTCTAACACAGCTTAATACCTGGGTATGAATTTGGACGCTAAATTGAAATGGAAGGAGCATATTAAAAAGAAAGGTGAGGAGCTAAATATTAGTTACATACAAAAAACTCTATTGGTTACTTACTCGGACATAACTCAGAAATGTCCACCGAAAAAAATAATATATTATATAATCAGGTATTTAAACCTGGCTGGACGTATGGTATCTAACTATGGGGTTGTACCAAAAAAACGAATGCACAGATAATTCAGACATTTCATGGTTTATTAGAAACAAGGACCTGCATCGTGACTTGCAGATTCACCTGGTAACAGAGGTGATGAAAAATAGTGCTGAGATAGAAAACGTATTAAATTTCCGATCAACTATTCGTAGATTCTTGTAGCATAATTATTTCTCCAAAGCGATTTTCCAAAATGAATCTCTCTTTGATTGGTTATGATTCAGGAGGTGTTTCTAGTACGCTTCCCTTACTACTCTGGGTACCCACTCTAGTCCCTTAGTGTCTTTCGAGGTTTTCACCTTCATTAACTAAAAAAAAAAATATGCAAATCACAAGTAGGCAATTGATTTTGCGGAGAACCTCACTCATAAAAAATACATACATACTTCCAACAAGTGGATACAGTAATTGTCGTCAGAATTTAACACCAGTATTTATGTGGTCCTTAAATTCTATACTCTTCTAGGATCCATAGACCTTTTGTGACTCCTCATCCCCAAGTGTACTTTCACGGACGCATTATAAAGATTTGAAATAAGCACTTTAATAGAGCACTTTCCTTATGGGTATATGGGAAAGCAAGCCTTTCGGTTTGAATAAGTTCAAGCGCAAGAAGGGGTGAGCTAAGAGACTTTGCAGCACTCCCATATTGAGAGCAACCGGAAACCGCTGGGGGATTTGACACAGATTGAATGGATGTGCCGTGACATTAGGGAAGCATTATATAGAATCGCAACATATTTCATTTCCGCCTAACGACTACAGTCGGAGCCAATCGCATTGTTATCAAAGACGCCTGGAAAAAAAAACCCAAAAAAATAAAAATAAAATAAAATCCTTCAGAATCATGCGGATGCGATTTTTCCGAATATTCGTATGATAATCTGTGAACTGGCACTGGGCGGAAAAGTTGGAAATTGTTTTTTTGCTTTCTCTCCCAGTATGATGTCAAATTAATGGCCTTTCTGTAGTTCACTGGTAGGGGTGTTGAGTGAACGAGTAACTTGTGGTTTCTCGGCAATTTGTTCTATTCATGTTGACGTGAGTAGATAAAACATTGAAAAACACGCTTCATTGCGTCTAGCGAGGCTTAGCTTTTCAATTAATTTTTACCATCAAATATGTACGGTTAACTGCCTTACGAGAGGGAAATGGGTATACAGTTGTCCGCCAAAAGTTCTTATTTCAACCCATGTCAAATGAGATTGTGTGTTGGATTATTGTCTTTAAAATAAATTAAATTGTTTTCCAACAAGTTACTTACTAACTTACTTAACGGGCTGCCAATCCGGGTTCTTGCCTAAGACACGGCAGCCTTTCATGTTTCATCTTCGTTCCTGAACATGCTGCTTCCAGTTTTTCAGACCAAACGCTCTGGCATCCGTGTAAAATGTAAATGTAAAATGTGTAAAATTTCATCAAGATCGGTTCAGTAGTTTTCGAGAAATCTTGACAACCGACTTTTAAAATACAGTTTCGAGGAAAACGCGTTTTAAGTTTTGAGTGACAATAAAACTGAGCCCAACTGGCGTTGAGCGGGCAACTTCTCATAGCTCTTTCTGCGAACAATTAAAATTTAATAAGACAATAAAAAAATCGATTTTTTGAAGCGCTGAAACCCATGTAACCCAGTGTTGTCAGATCGTGGGATTCCGCCTATTTTGAGCGTTTTTCGATCCCTAAATAGGCGCATGGGTTGAAATTTGAAAAGATTTTAACTATATTTTGTATCAGTGTATAGTAATGTATGTACTTTACATACTTAGTTTTGAAACATTTTCTGTAAAGGTGTGTCCAGACCGAACGAAACGTTTCGGAAACATTTCAGAAACATTTCAGAAACATTTAAGAAACATTTTAGAAACATTACAGAAACAAAAAACATTTTTGAAATGTTTCTGAAATGTTTCTTTTGGTGTGTACGCTAATGAAACATTTCTGAAATGTTTTTGAAAAGATTCTGAAATGTTTTTTATTTCCCATTCGAAATGGAAAATTATTTCTGTTTCTCATGCGGAAAGTGTGGATTTTTGTGAAGATAAACATGCAAATGTCAAGAAAGGCGTGGAGTAATGAGAATACAATTATTTCAAATAATTTTCTGACACATTTCGTGCTCTGCTTAGCCTCAGTGTGCTTTGGACGGCTCTCAATAACCATTTTTTTTACCATTGCTATAATCAGGTTTTTCGACTGTATGTCGAAACACATGAGTTGTTTAAAATTTGTTTATGCGACAAATTACATTTAAATTGTGGTAGGAAATGTTCGCGCTGTGGGTTGGAAACGAGAGACAAACTAATTTGGAATATTGTTTGATTGATTAACAATATATTAACTTTGAATAATTGCCAAATTAAATATGCAACATAGAACTGAGCAATAGCATCATAATCTTTGAGAATAGTTTCAAATTGAATTGTAGACAAATTTACGAGACTATAAAATAAATAAAAAACATGTACGTAGCCTTATCTTAACACGAACGAGAAGATGTCCATCATGACAGGAGCTGTTCATTACATAATCGTCCCTGCTTTTAAAAATTGGCACTTATCTTGTCCTGTTTGCTACTTGTTTGCAGATATGATCGCTGTTCATAGATCGATGTATGATTTGTTGTAAAAGCCAGTCTTCGAGCATTTTGTTGTTATTTTTACATTAAGTCAGGTTTAAAGAATGTCGATTTGGTAAACGATTAAAATGTCACCATATAACGACAGATACAAAAATTTAGTTGTACAACAGGCCATGTACCTAATAATGGAAGTCATGCCCTCAGTCTCAGACGTCTCAATATTTGAGCCTGCGTAAAGTCAATATGCATTTAGAGATTTAGTTTCCAAAGAAGTGGCACTACAACAGGATGCAGAGACAGTGTTCGAAATCTCTGACCTTCATGCTACCTATCTAACATCATAAAAAAACATCTTTGAGTGTAAATAACCTCAGTTCCTCAATGAAATATTTACATATCTAAATGCTTTAGTCGATTTATTGGAATTGCGACATTCGGGTGTCTGAAAATGCCCAATTGTTTGTATACATCGAACAACTCCTAAAATCGTGCAGAAGCTACTGGCCTCTAGCTTATCTGAAGGTACTGCTATATCAGGTATTGTTATAACCGATTTCTATTATATACAAAGGCTACGCACAGCTCGAAATGTATCAGAAAATTAATTAAAATAAATTTATCCTCATTACTCCACGCCTTTCTTGACGTTTTCATTTTTATCTTCACAAAACAACAAACTTTCTGTCTAAGAAACAAAAATAATTTTCCGTTGCGAATGGGAAAAAAAAAACATTTCAGAAACATTTCAAAAACATTTCGGAAATGTTTCATCAGCGTACACACCAAACGAAACATTTCAGAAACATTTGAAACAATGGGAAACAATCAGGAAACATTTTTTAAGCAATGTTTCTGAAATGTTTCGTTCGGTCTGGACAAGCCTTAAGCTACATACAGATACTTTGCGCAGAAACATAGAATATTTTTTAAAAAGAGAACTAAGTCTCAATACTGTTGCCGTAAATAAATCTGTCTGCAATGATTTTTGGTGGGCACCGTAGCGCAAGTGGTTAGTGCGTCGGACTACTGAGCCAGCGGTCTTGGGTTCGAATCCTGCCGCAAACACCTAAAAGTTTTTCACAGTGCCCACCTCTTTCGAATGTCTGACAAGCATCAAAGAGTATCATTTGTCACGATTGAGCTTCTCAATTCGCCGTTCGGAGTCGGCAAAAAACTGTAGGTCCCTTCCATTCGTGCAAAAATATAACACGCACACACAAATGCTTGCGAGAAGCAGGCCCAGGTTCACCTCGAGCTGTAGCGCCAACTAAGTAATGATTTGACACGTTGTTGATCTGCAAATCTTTATTAAAACTTTTCATTTAATATATGTAACTTCAGTGGGAATATAATCATTATACACATGTTCTAAGAATTATCTGTATCTATATACTTCTACCTAACAGGTACCATATTTTTATTTACGTTTTGAGTTTTATTTCCGCCAATTTACTTTGTTGTATATGTTTTGTATTTAAATCTACAAGTATACGTATTGTACATATCAATGTACCTTGAAATATACCAACATTTTACCTATGTTCTTATGTTTCGATAGAATATATTGTTATAAAAAATATAAGTACAGTGAAAATCGGTTATAACAAACCCGAAATGACTGAACATTTACTTCGTTATTTCAAATGTCGTTAAAACCATTATTTGATTTAAAGCATTTTAAAATGTGTACGTACATCTATTGAATGTAAAATAGATCTGAAACTGCCATTGAATTCATCACAGGAACGTTTTATTGTTTTTTAAAGCAATCGATAATCTTTTGCTGTTTACATTTTGGTTTTGAAATATCATTTTCAATGTTCACCTCCATTTTGACAGAAATTCTTTGTATGAATTATCAAAACTGTCGTTCATCAAAACCAACTGCGTAAAGTTAAAAAATTCGTGTGTGTAAACTACGCGCGGCAGAAGTAAAACATGCATGTTATGCTAGAATAATTATAATTTTGAAGTGTTGAATGATAAAAATGACTGACAATAGAGCTACAGACTGTAACCATTTATACTATACACTGTCTCATAAGCCGGAGGTTCATCTGCTGATGGTCGGAAAAATAATGTATGTATGTAATGTATGTACAGTATTGTTCGAAACCTAAGCAACTTTTTCCTCTGAATTACTCAAAGTCAAATATTTATGTATTCTTATTAATAAAAATAAGATAATTTTTATTTACTACATTAAGTACTGGGATAGATATAGTAAAAACAAAATTCCAAAATAAATTCATCCAAAATAAATAAAACATCAAATACAAATTCATCTCAAAATACAGCTGTTCGAAACCTAAGCAACTTTTAATATTCATTGCGATAACCCTTATTTCTGATTACCTTCGCTTATCTACGGGGCTTAGATTCAATTTGGTTTTTAATTGTGGACGCTGGTATTCATTTCCATTCCATTTTCAAACATGTCATAAGCTAATCCCTATTTTTGAAGCGCTGAGTCCCAACTCTACACTCTAAGATGCCAAATAGATTTCCAATGGGATTCAAGTCCGGGGATCGGGGCGGCCACTCCAATACTTGTATCGCATTGGTTGATAACCACTCTTTGACCACTTTCGATGAATGCTTTGGGTCATTGTAGTGCTATGTGCTAAAACACTCATCGAAATGGCGTGTTTCATTCGGCGTATGGTAACATTTGCTCATTTAAGATGTCTCTGTAGACAAATCGATCCATTAATTTATTATTTTTTATGAAATAGTTCAAGTCTAAACGCTTAAAACAAAGTCCATATCATTACTCTTCCCCTCCCCCCTTTACTGTGCCTTTGCAATACCGAGGATTCAGTTTTTGACCCTTTCCTTTATGAACGTGACAGATACCATCTGAGTTAAACAAGTTGAACTTCGATTCATCACTAAAAAGAACAATATTCCAATTGTCTGGGGACTAATTTATATGTGCTTTTGCTAAATCTAATCTACAAATGTATACAATTTTAATATTCTAGAGTTCTAGACAGCAAATTGAAGTTTTTTTTAATAGACCTATATTTTTAAGAACACGTTTTCTTGCAGTGCTGGAACTCACATTGAGTTTCAATTCATTCACGATGTCTCTCGATGACATAAAAGTGTCCTTTTGGATCATATCGACAATTTGTCTATCAGTTCGACGTGATGTTTTACGAGTACGTCCACTGAAATGCGTTTTTCCGGTTGTTTCAGTTGCTCTATATTTCTTAAAAAGTATGTATGTAATGTAATGTATGTATGTATGTAATGTATGTATGTATGTATGTATGTAATGTATGTACGTATGTAATGTATGTATGTATGTAATGTATGTATGAAATGTATGTAATGTACGTATGTTATATATGTACGTATGTAATGTACATATGTATGTAATGTATGTATGTATGTAACATATGTATGTAATGTATGTATATAATGAATGTATGTACATATGTATGCAATGTACATATGTTGGTTGTGTATGTATGTAATGCATGTATGTAATGTATGTATATAGTGTATGTATGTAATGCATGTATGTAATGTATGTATGTATTCAATGTATGCACGTTTGTATGCATATATGTACAAATGTATGTATGTATGTAGGTATTTAGATGACGTTAATCTTGGTGCGTCCGCCATATTTAATATCATTTATGAAGCTATTATAGGTCTGTTCCCGTACTGTTGAAAACAGCCGAAAATAGCCGAAAACTACACTCTCTTCTGTCAAAACATATGAAAAATCTTCGTACGGGAACAGGATTTGACTGATTTCGGCTGTTTTGGACAGGTACGGGAACAGACCTTATATTTGTCTTGTCAAAACCCTTTCATTCAATAGCCATATTAAGTAGTTCGTGAAGTTGAAAGTCATCCGCCATCTTGGTGCGTCCGCCATATTGAATTTAGATTAACGTCAGTTATCTTATCGTATTCTAATTGTCAAACCTTTTCATTTAATACCCATATTGGATGGGTCAAGAGGGTAACGGTTTATGTATGTAGATATGTATGTCTATGTATGTATGTTTGTTTGTATGCATAGTGTGCATAGTATGCATAGTATCTGCTTCATTACTTCGAAAAGCGAGTACATATTTATTCTGTCGAATGTATGACGTAATCAGTCGTCACACTTTTTCGTTACAAAAATGTTTGACTAACGTGCGTATAAAAGTTTTACTTCAAAAATAATCATGCGCTTAGATGAATCCCCAAAAATATGACATTTACAGTGTAATGAGGCAACTTGCAGCTTAGCTACTATGTTTGCCAACTGGTTTAAAACCAATTTTTCTTTTTGCTATGTTCGTAATAGGCTATAATTCGTTTCGTTGTTAGTGCTAAAGCATTCGTCATATGCTATATGTATTTCGTGATACGCGATTTCGTTAAAAGCGATATGTCGTTAAGGTAATTTATATGTACTCAGTTGGTGCTTGGAGATTCGTTCGCTATAACCGATATTTCGTTATAAGCGATTTTCACTGTACTTTTTGTATGTAAGTGCTTAAATGTTTTTACGGGTTTTTTGCATGGGTTTTTTGACTAAGAACTTGGGTAAATTTGGGTTTTTAGTTAGCAAACATGGTTTTCTTCGAAGCAACCATCTGACAACACTGATGTTATATACCTTAAAATGAGCCAAGTACCCAAAAAAAATATTTTTCGCTCTAAAATTGTCATGAAACATTTAAAAATACTCTATATCAGTTATATTATAAGGTTTTCGTTTTACCTAATACAGGGTTGAGTTTTGAAAATATTTTAACAGTTGCTTTTCATACATAATTGTTTGCGTCTTGTGTTATACCGTATATACCGCCGAGACGCCGACAAAGATTTTGAATCGGTTTCTGTTGTACCGCTTTTACTTTTTGTTAATAGAAAGTTCAATGTTACGTACGCACAAATTTTCAAAATCAATACCACACCTTGACCGATGCGATGTACGCAATTATGATCGTTAAATGAAAATGGGTAACTTGTAAATTAACCATATGCGTATGCATTTACAATCATTTGCTCACCATCACAAACCATTACACATAACCGGCAAAACAATTCTTCAAAATTAGGCATACAAACGTATGTATGCGCAGTTTTTCATCGTAGATACGCGGTGTGACTTCAAACGATCAAATTATTTAAAAAAAAAACATTTCAGTCAGTCAGCGTGTAAGGAAATACATAAGTAAACAAAAATACTTACAATATTTTTGTCTAAATTGAGATACAGTACTCGCTGGCCGATGGACGTTAGCTACGATGCGTCGGTTATTGACAACTTGTTGTGATCATTTTCCATTAGAAGGTGAAAACTAACAAGTGATACCACTTCTATAGTTGAGTGCGATATTAATACGGTTAAGGATATACTCGTGCAAGCAGAAGTGATTCTTGAGTCAACCGAACAAAACGTTCTCGGTTGTGCAGCGATGGTTTTAAGCGTTCATATTTTGCTGTGTGTTTTATTGTTTTTGTGGCTTTACTTTCTGTGGTCTCGCAGACATTATTATAAAGTGGCATGGCAGTTACCTGGACCAATGGGGCTACCGTTCCTGGGTGTTGGACTAAATATGAAAAATCCTGAAAGTAAGAACTTTTTAAATTATTTTTTTTTGATTTTATCTCTGTTCTTCCATATATACAGTGGTAAACGTTCGTTTAAATGCAGTATATTTTTCTACGCTAAAAATTCACAATTCTGTGCAAAGTTGATTGTTATAATTTAAAACATTTATTTTGAAAAATGTACCTATGAAATATCCTGTGATACAGCCCGATAAATAATTCAATTACTGCATAAATCATTTCCTGATCATCTAATTTCTCATTAAGGTGATCAAAATTGGCCGTTCAGATCATTCGATTTACCGCCGTTGAACTTTTTTCTGTAGGATTTATAGTTTATGCCAACAGGCCCATGACCACCCACGTCTTATCAATGAGATTCAGCCACATTCAGGCACATCTATGCCAACATTTCGGCATAGCCATGGAGGCTATTTATCCTATTCCATACATAGCCCTATACTGTATACAGTATACATTATAAATCAATGAACAATTTCCAATTTTTTAATCAAAAAACTGTGTGTTCTATCAAAATTATTTCGTGCGTGAATTTTGGGACACCCTTTACATAGTGTTGAAAATATCAGCTGACAAAAAAAATCGCATCTTGTTTGTGGAGCAGCTTTTAAGAATTTACGAGCGTATGTCGCTATTAACTGTGAACCCCAATGCGAGGATAATATGGAATTGTCAAAAAATGTCTTGATAGCGGGTGACTTTAACATTGACTGGTGCAAAAATGAAACATATAAACGAGAGATTAGTAGGATATTAAATGACAATTACCTTGCACAAAAAATGGAGGACTATTCAAGAGTGACAAATACATCAAAAACTATAGTGGACTATATTATAACAAACATGCCAAATATGGCAGTATGTGCCAGACCGGATGAAAAGATTTCAGACCATGAAACTATTGAAATCAATATTAACATAAAAAATGATACAAACGTTAAAGAATACAAGACTGAAATTTTTAAATACCGCAAAGAAGAGTTCAGGCAACAAGTAAGGGAAACAAATTTGACATATGATACGGCAATCACCCTACATACGAACGCAGAAAAAATTGAGACCACTTTAAGAGACATAGTTATAAAATTTATCAATAAAAAGACAGTAAAAATAAACTGTGCGTCAAAACAATGGTATAACAATGTCTTAAAAATGATGAAACAGGAAAAGATGAAACTCTATAAAATCGCTAGAATGACAAATGACGACCAAAGCTGGAATTTATACAAAATGACGCGAAATCAATACAAAGTAAAAATAAATGACGCAAAGAATAAGTACATTAACAACAAAATTAGTAATGCGACAGGACAAAAACAAATGTGGCAGGAAATTAAAAGATTAGTTTTACGAAAAAACAGAAATACAATAAAAAGCGTGATATTTAAAAAACGAAGAATTTGAAGATGAAGCAGACATCGCAAAAAAATTTAACGAATACTTTATTACAAGTGTCAGGGAAATAAGAGACTCAATTAAGGATGTGGAATTTGTTAACAACGTACAACCAACAAGGACCAAATTTACATTTCACCTAATAACTTTGGCAGAGCTAAAAAATATATGCAAATCGCTAAAAAACAAATCAGACTACATGAAAATAAGCCCAAGAATAATATTGGACAACTGGGATCTGATGGGGCAAAGCTTAGTAGGACTAGTTAACAAATCACTTCAAGAAGGAGAATTTCCAGCATCATGGAAAGAATCAATGATAACACCCGTGGAAAAAATCACAAATACAAAAAATAGTGAGGAATTTCGACCTATAAACACACTACACACCATGGAAAAAATAATAGAAGCAGTGGTGAAACAGCAAATTATGAAATACCTGGAACGGAATAAAATTTTATCAGAATATCAAATAGGATTCCGAAAAAATCACTCATGCGAGGACGCAGTAAACCATGTTATGGAAGAATGGAAAGGTGGTGAAAGGAAAAGGATTGTAGCCATGTTCCTAGACTTTAAAAGGGCATTTGAGACCATCGACCGCACAATACTTTTAAAAAAATTATATAATTATGGTATACAAGATAAAGAGCATAGATGGTTTAAGACATTTTTAACAAATAGAACGCAACGAACAAAAGTGAATAACAAAATATCGGACAGTGCCACAGTAGAAATAGGAGCACCTCAAGGTTCAATACTAGGAGCACTTCTGTTCATAATATACATAAATGACATGCCGAAGATGGTAAAACAATGCAAAATCGTACTATACGCAGACGATACACTAGTGTATGCTGAAGGAAGAGATGAGGAAGAATGTAAAAGCAAACTGAATAATGACCTTGAACATCTTCTTAAGTGTCTCAAAATGAACAAATTAAAGCTTAATGAGCAAAAAACAAAATTAATGGGACTAAACATAAACAGTGAAACAAGCATCGAAATTAACGGAAAAACTATAGAGAACGTAAACAGTATCAAATATCTAGGAATCATTATAGACAAAAACCTAGACTTCAATGAACATATCGAGTTCATATGTAAAAAAATCGGGAAAAAAATTGGTTTTTTCAAACAAATCAGAAAGAGAATGAATGATTCTACATCGATAATAGTATATAATACCATAATTAAACCACATTTTGAGTACTGTGCGACGATATTATACACATGCTGCAACCTCGGACAAATGGATAGATTACAAAAGCTGCAAAATAAAGCAATGCGAATAATTTTAAAATGCAACAGATACACATCCATCAAATGGATGCTAGAAACCCTTAAGTGGCTAAGCATTAGGCAAAGACTAAAATTAAATACCCTAATGGCTGTCCACAAACTTAAGTATGGAGATGCACCAGACGTCTTAACACGTCCCATCAGGAGAGTGGAAGAGGTACAGCCGTACCAATTACGCAATGCTGATGACTTCAGGGTCAGCTTCCAGAGATCAACACGAGGCCAAAATACATTTTTGTATAAAGGGCTTAATCTATTTAATTCACTACCTAGTAACATAAAAACAGAAGCAAACATTAGAATATTTAAAAAAAAATGTGTAGATTTTGTTAAAAATAATACTACATAGCCTTGTGATAGTAACTTTATGTTATGTGTTTTCGTTTATTTTCCATGTGAGTGTTTTTTTTATTTATAAACATTTGTTTTCAACGTCGGTCATAATGACAGAATAAAAAATGTATTGATATGTGCCGTTTTGTCTATAGAGTATTTAAAATACTAATATATCATCTTGTTTTTCTCTCAAACGCAGTAGCAGGAGGTTTCCACAGAGCCTAATCCATGGTATCTACCATGGATAGGTACCTTCCGGCAATTGTTCCGAGAAGAATGAAATTCTATTCTAATTCTATTCTAATGTTTTCTGTAGCAACTGTCAAAAATGTTACTATGTTTCCATTTAATTTTGTGCACAGACCTGTTACTATTTCTTAAACTTCACATATTAAATGGCCAATATATGTATGTACATACGTTTATGTATATGTACATACATATGTATGTACACAGTATACATACATACGTCATACATATTATAGTAAACATTTTCGAGCATATGGGTCGGTGACGGTTATTTATCGCTATGAAGTAGAAAAAGCATTACATATGTACATATACGTACATATTTAGTTATAGATTCTATTGAATTCTTACATAGGATAGGTTGATATCATAGACACATAATAACTAAATAAAAGTACTCATATAGATAGAATATAGAAATAATAACTATTTCAAAAGCACATTGAGTGTGGCATTCTTCACATTTTGCTTTTGTAAGGATGTGTACTGGGCAAACTATTCTTTTGCACTGGACGCAGACTTTTCTAGACTCCGTATAGCAATATTGTTATTTTGCTCTTGGCAAATGCAACAAATTATGACGAATGATAAAACGTCTTATTGCTTTTGATAGCTAGATATGATGCGAAATACAGCGTATTTTGTGAAGATGTTTCTAAATACATACCTACATACCTTATGTGCAAGTGCATATGTATATGAACATACACCCATTACAGTTTTTTGGAACAGATCTGTAAGCTGTGTTCTAATTTCCTTATCGATACAGAATGATAAGTTGTCACAAATATGTGGACACCGTAATGTATAAGTGTGCCAAGAATATGTAGATATTTTAGATATAGAGCGAACTAATAATGGTTCTGTATTATTATATGGGAACCCTAAAAACCAATAAGGTAGATATAATAACCCGAATACTTCCTTAGACTGGCAACCTCAACCAGTGAACTAAATAGATAAGAAAACTTTATAATCTGAATGAACACAAATTTTACTCCATAAAAGGTCTGTTTGGTGTGCTTTTTGTGATCCAAATAGGACATCTGTCAAATAGTAAATAATTTGAAAAATGGGGGAAAATCCTCTCAAAAACTTCTAATTGCACAAACAAAAATTAAGATTGACATTTCACGAATTGTCAGATGGCTGTTTGATAGATGTCCCTCGGTGACTCTATGGATGTGGTGTAGCACAATTTCGCAGTAGGTGACATTTTTTGACACTCTCATTTGGCTCTCTATTCTCTTGATTTTTGACTGATTAGTAATTTTACGTAATTTTACTGCACACCAAACAGCTAGCTACTTATGGTTTCTTTTAAATATTAGCTGATGTCTAGGACGCAATGTCCATTAACGCAACTGCATAGAATTGTGAAACAAATAAAGCAAGACAAAACATAAATCACAAATAACAAACATTTAACTGAAAAAAATAAAAATTCCATATAAAACATATGAGAGTTATATTTCTACACCCGGGTGTTTGCTGTCAAAATTAGGAGTTTTTAATTGGCGACAATGCGAAGGTTAAAGAATGCATTTCAAAATGATTACATTCTTTTACAACGGATGTATGTAGATATGTACACTGCCGTTCGAAGTTTATTTATTTATTTATTTATTTATTTCAACTTTTAACTTTTTTCAACTTGCTTACAACTGATTAATATTTGTTAAATATAATTATAACTTAATTATAAATATAAATTTCTTAATTATTTACAAATTTCATCATAATACATTCAAATTTATAGCCATGAATTGAGCAATAAGTATAGAAAAAGTTAATTGAAATAAGGATTAATATGCACTATGTGGCATGGAATACCAGTGGAAAGTGCATTGTTTATTTAGCTAAAATTCAAATATTTGATAGCCGCGAGAAGAACGAAGAGTTTGTTGCTGAGAGTATGAGGTAGACGTGCAATGAAAGGTAGACAGAAATGACAAAGGTGAAAATTTAAGGGTTGAAAAAGATGAGTATAGGGTTATAATTAAAAGAGTAGTTACGATACACTTTAAGTAAAATCAATTTTAAGATATAGTTGATTTTAGATGTAGCTGATTACGTTATTGTCTCCATAAGATTTTCTATGCTAGACCTGGACAGTAGCCAATGTCTTAAGTTTCTTAAGTACCTGGATTTGCATTCTACATGACTGCATATATCCGGCGGTAGTCTGTTAAATATGAACGGTGCGGCAACTGTTGCAAAGCGTCTGTAGTGTTCTTTATTGGCTCTTGGTACTATAACTGCAGAAGCTTGCCTAAGTGAATACGAATAAGTATCACCTCTTCTGGGACACGAATAACCGCCCCGCATATAAAACAATCTCAAAGCTTTATAAACATACAGGTGTCTATATTTTGCTCAAACTATTTTTTTCGAAGTTTGGCGAATTGGTTGCAATAACTACATATTTTTTAATGAGGTTTTGTTTTATTAGGTATTTTCAAACGTTTCATGACACATTTAAAGTGTTAAAATTTTTAACCTGCAGTCAAGGGAGCAAAATGGTCTCAGGACGAAAAATGGGTTTTTTGGGTGCTTGCGTCAATTTTAATAATGAATGAAAAGTCCTTTATTATTGCAGTTTTTTTTATATTTTTATTTCTTCCCATTCAATGAGTACTTGGTTGAACCTCCTCTTTCTTTTATTACTGCTGCACATCTGCGATTCATTGACTCAGATAAGTTTTTCCATGGATACAGGTATGGCGTTTAAGAGCCGGATTAGTAAATTGTTTAGGATTTCAATAGCTCTAGACGCTCCTGTGCAATCTTAATCTGGTGCTTGACCAGATATTTTCAATTAGATTGAGGTCTGGGCTGCAGGGAGGCCAGCGTGGCACATCGATATTGTTTTCTTCGAAGTACTTTTTAACTTAAAAAATTAAAAAAAAAAACTTATATAATTTTTAGTCGTAGAAGTTGTAGCTTATTTTCCAGTACCCGTATATAAACTGCTGCAGTGACTTTCGATTCTAAAAATGCTAATCTACTCTTTTCATCTCCAAAGAAGCATCCCCAGACCAGACCATCACACCTTCAGTTCTGGGTGGCATCCGTAAGAGGCTCAGTCTTTCCTTTGGTTCTCTTTGCGCAATAATCCACCCATCTCCAATATGCAGCTTAAACTTGGATTTGTTGGAAAAAATAACATTGTTCCACAGGTCTTATATCCAATTAAGAAGGTTCTCAGCTCAAATTAATCATTTTTGTCTGACTCTTATTGGAAAATCCGGCATCAGTACTTGCTCGAGTACTCTAAGTCCAGATTTTATCACCCTTTTTCTCACTAAGCTCGCTGAAACTATTTATCCTTTAGCTCTAAATAGATCATTTTTAATATTCACTGAAGTCTCCAACTAATACCCACGACTTTGGAGCACCAAAAAATGATCTTCCACTCCTCTTTTTTGACCTCGCTAAGCCTTTCCTTCTGCCACGGTCTCACGATATTTTTTAAATTTCATACTGCAGTTCGTTGCACAACATTAAATACAGTAGAATCCACTTAAGACGCTCATGCTTAAGACGCTGTCCCGCTTTTAACGCTCTTTTTCTCCGGTCCCTTCATTTTGATAATAATTCGTATGAAAAAAATCCGGTTAATACGCTCTATTTCTCGCTTAATACGCTCACACAGCTAAACGATACATTTCGTAAAATTTGTATTTTCTTGTTTGTTTTTTTTATCCAGAAAAACCATTCTGTGCATTGGGATCTACGGCGGCGCCGACGGCCACCGCCGTTCTTATAGGGATTTTTTTGTTTTTCGCAAACAAACCATATCGTCGTTTTTGTGGTCGTTACTTTTGTCAGTTTTTCCTCCAATTCTTGTGTGCACCTTACGTACATACAAGTGGTGTCAGTGAATTAGAATTTGATTGCGTACAAGGGATGAAAGGAAAACTAGCATAATAGATGTATAATTTCAACTCTTCTTCTAAAATAACCATATTTTTAACTGGATGTAATTTTTTAGCTGTTCCGCTAAGGACGCAATTTTCTGTCGGTCCCTTGAAGAGCGTCTTAAGCGGATTCTACTGTATTTCAAAAATCTGACGGATTATCGAATTTGGACGTGAGAGACACAAAATATTAGATTTGCACTCGGAACTGATTTTTCCCATTTTTTGTTCTTTTAATCACTTTATTTCGTTTTGGACGACTATCAAGAGCTAAATGCACCCCCATTCATAATAACATCGACTTTTGTTCACTACTTGAACTATATTTTGCTACCCAGTGCAAAAAAACATCGTAGCTCTCATAAATTCCAAGAACTGCCATCCGAAAGAGTAAGAAAAGGTTTGAGCAACATTTTCTAAGTGCACTGTATATGCAGGAGTTGTGCCGAATGTAAGATTCGATAGCGAAAAGTCTGCACGTTTATTCAAAATCTGAATATTTAATCTAAAAGAGGATAAAAATTATTCAAAAGCATTGCTGCCTTCCAAAGTTACATACATATGAATTTTTTAACCATATCTAATATTTTTGGCCCTCACTGTTCATACAAATATATGTATGTGCACGTCATTTTGAATAGTCATAAATCAGTGAACCTTAAACGAGTATATAAATAGTATACATAATTCAAATCATATCTTATTGGTTTGTTAGAAGTCAATGCCCTCCATGCTTAATAATTCAATGGATAGCTTCTTTGGGCAGAAGTTTATACCATCAAGTGCTTGCTATCAACTGGAATATTAAACGATCAATCTCATTTGAATGCCTCAATTCTGGTTTGACTGACGTATACATAGTGGAGACGTCTATATACGCACGATTTTTTTTTCCAAATATGAATGGTGAAATACACATAGAATATTAGGTGATCGGCTTCTCGGCAATACAGTGATGAACTTATGTATATATTGGGATTTTTGGTTTTTAATAAAACTGCTTTGAAACGGTCCTCTGTGCCTTTGTAGACTTTCAAAGAGTGTTTGATAATACTTCCTTCGTTGCCCTAAAAAGGAGCTATGGAGCATCGTATTCTGAACCAAAAAAAATATAGGAAAAGTTAAAGCCACATTCGCTGCTCTGCTTTGGACGTTAGATATAGATGAACTTCTAGGCTTTCTCTATCAGACAGGGTACAAAATACATGTTTATTTAGATGATGGAGTGCGAGTGTGTCTCCGACGTGGTACTCGGAAGAGATATGGAACATGGAATCTAGAAAGGTATGCTTAAGTTCACATGTCCCATAATAGAAAGGTCCATTGTGAATACCCTTGTATTGTATTGTATTGTATTGTATTTCGAAGGGGGTTTTCCCATAGAGACAACAAGCACGTAGACCTGTAGGCCCATTGTACTGTGGTGAAGTACCACCCCATTCGCTGAGTTAGCGATTTGTTGCTGAGCTATACATCGATCTAAATCTGCCCGTCGCTTTCGCGAGCTTCTGATTCCAATTTTGTTCAGGCGCTCGTTTAAGGGAGTGAACTCAGTGACCAGTCCTGTGAGGATCTTTAGGTCATTTCTAAGGTGTAACAGAAACTTTGTTCTGTTTGCCCTGGGCGCATCTACTAACATTTTGGCCTGTCGGCATGACCTAAGCTCGTGCCAATGGTTGTAGTGTTGAAGCCGCAGCAGCTCAAGAAGCTTGTTTTTAGCATAGACTGAACTGAAACCAACAACAGGCTAAGGGCCGATAAACGGGACCGCTAATCCAGCTCTAGCTAGAGCATCAGCTTTATCGTTTCCCGGGATATCAGAATATCCCGGGACCCAGACCAGTGTGATCTTATTACATCGCCCCCAAGCTGGTTCAGTTTATTGACAGCATCCTCAACAATTTTTGAGTTGATCAACGCTGCTGAACAGGCTTTGATAGCTGCTTGGCTATCAGAGCAGATGTAGATGGCTTGCCTTTCCATCTCCTGTTAAGTGCAATGTGCACTGTGCTAGCGATAGCATACAGCTCTGCCTGGAAGACAGTTGTAAATCTGCCCAGTGGGATAGATTGCTCAACGTGGCATTCTTCTGAGTAGACACCTGCTCCGGAGAGCTCATCCATTAAGGACCCGTCCGTGTAGAAGACTATACTTCCTGATGGAACTTGTGAATACCCTGGTGGTGCATGTTTTATTGTGCATATCTTATAGTTTCTATTTCATCCTCGTCTATGCAGCCTTTGCAGAAGTCATTTGTAAGGATGTCGTATCTACCGGGCATGTTTCCTATTATACAGTGCACCGACAGCACATGGATTTGGCTTCTTCCATTAAGAGAAGTGATGTTGGTCTTGGTCTTATCTGTGGCCTATTTCACCAAATTGCAAGTACAATTACAAATTTGTATTTGTTGATTACATTTACAAATTTGTTTACCGATTTTCTGTTTCACAAACTACAAACTTTATTCCAACAAATCTGTTAAAAAGAGAAAAAAATTAAGGGAAATTGTATTTGTTATTTACAAATTCAAAAAAAAGCCGTTTCACCATTTACTCTGCAAAGTTGTATACAACAACTGTTTTTCACAAATTTGTAAGCTCTCTAAGTGTGAACACACACTGAATAGAACAAAGCTGTGTTAGATAAATAAAACAATTTTTTATTTTTTTTAAAGCATAAAATAGACACATTTTAATGCATAAAGCAAAACAAAGCAGACTAACGCAAACGATTTTCCTTGACTGCCTAAGTCATAAATCCCACGTGTATTTATGGGGCTACGGACATTGAAATCAGCAAAACAGTCAAGTTAGTCAAGTTAGTCAAGTAAGGCACAGACACGAGAAGACAGTTTAGGCATAAAAAGGCCAAAAATACATGAAATCAAATGAGAGCGCCCATTTCAACTCAGTCAAACAGACAAAATAAACAAAATTGATTGAAACATGCGAGCGATTAGTTTTCGGAATTAATGCTTCGTTCAATACTTTTCGAATCTTTGTGTAGTTTTAAGTTATTATTATTATAAGTTAGTTGTTATTATAATTATTACTTTAAGTGTACATAAATGTAAAAATAATGTTTCATTCATTCGTTTTCTAATTTTTGTGTAGTTAAGCTAGTTAAAGTTTGGCTGGCTAGGAGAAAACTAATAAATCACGCCTATCAATAGCCCACACCAAATGAAGCAAAACAAAAATGTGTTTTTTGACTTGTTTTATTTGGTGTGGGTTACTAACAGGCTTTTTTGCTTTGTTTGTCCATGCTTTCTTTGGTGTGTGTTTACCCTTAGGCTGCTTTGTTTTGCTTTATTCAATGGGGGTACCTACTCGCATTGAAATATGTGTATCTAACAAAGTTTTGCTCTATTCAGCTCTATTCAGTTCACACTAACTGATAACATCAAGGACAAAAATTAATAAACAGAACAAAATTTTCATCACCGATTTAATGATAAGAAGAAGTTGCAGTTTCGGTGTCAGTCAAAAGATTTTTTCAGACTCATTTGCAATCCTAGGTCCAATTTGTCTTATTATTTCCTCTGCCTTAACTCGTTTTAACCGAAACTTTTCGTTGAAAACAAAAGAATCTGCAATTTCATAGTTAATTCGCGGACGATATATTTTCCTTGGTCTATTAAGCACAAAATCTACACTTACCTATATGTATATCACTATCGGTGCCTTTGACGTAAGGATATTTTTAGGTTTGAAATTCGATTCTTTTCGAAAAATACAAATTGCTATTAAATCGACACACGATCTTTCTATTGTAAGAAATTTTCAGCAACTGAACAAATATGTAAAATTTCTTGATTTCGTGAAACACAAACTTACAAAAAAATATGAATTTTAACAATTTTGTACTTGTTAGCAACAAAGAAAATTAACTTTTGGTGAAACGGAAATAATGAAATTTCTACAAATTTCCCTTTGTAAACTACAACTACAATTTTGTAGCACAAATATTTTGTGAAACAGAATAAATCGATTTTTCTACAAATTTGTTGAAACAGTGCTTGTAAATTACAATTTGTAAGTTGGTGAAATAAGCCACTGGTCGACTGCGTGCCACAGGTGGCGGGTTATGACACAATTGCTGGTATTGCACCATCAGTCTATGGCTAGATAAATAGTGATGCTATCTATCTATAAGATTATGAGCTGTATTCAAGGCCGGCAAGACCTGCCTGTCAGCCAGTGTTATTTCCATGTTAGAGTTATTCCTGGCCAGTTCATCTGCTGTTTCGTTTCCTTCTATATCCACATGTTCGGGTACCTAGCAGAGTAAAACTTGAAGATATTATTTCAACACATCTTTATTGTGTGTACGCTTGCTCCCGGTGTACATTCACTTCTTTTCATAGAACCGTGCTAATTTGTTTGAATTTGTATTTGGACTTAATGGAGGTGAGGAACCCTCATTTAATAGATACGAGTATAATGGTGACAGTTAGTTTTTTTCATTCAGACTATTATTTATATTATGCTCTATTGAGTGTGGGTGTGAGCTAATTGTATCTTTTTTAAAAGAAGTTCCATTTGATAGCTCATAGGAGGTGCTAGCTTTGCTGCTTCATAAATACATACTTTTATTTACTTTACCTATACTGTGTGAAATTGTAATAATGTTAATTTTCAATCTCTGCTTTTTGAAATAACTGTCCATTTCTGGAAGTTTGCCCTTACGACACTCGGTCGCAAATCAATAGCTAGTATAATGGTATCATCAGCATAGTGAAGTGATCCAGTGTCTTCCATTATCAGAGGACAGTCCTGAAGAAAGATGTTGAACAAAGAAGGTCTCAGTGCGGACTTTTGTGGTACGCCTTAATTCCAGTGGCGGATTATCCCTAAAGAAAACTGGGCAATTGCCTAGGGGCGCGAGGTTACAAGGGCCGCCTGCCGGAAGTTTTTATTACAAAGAGACACATGCGCGAAACTTTTGAAAAATAACCAAAACAAATTAAAAGAGATTCCGAATCGTGTCTTACCTTCTTGATGTTTACTACAACGACTGTACATACACTTGTGCTCATATAATTAAGTCACATAAACACGATCACACTATCTTTGGTAGAACCAAGTTTTATTAACAAATTCAGATTAATTGGTTACACTAGAATGTTTATAATTTTGCAGATTATTTGTTTATATCGCTTTGAACTTGGTGACATATAATTAAGTCATTTTTTGAAAAAAATGTTTAAATTAAATATGCATTAATAATTGTAGATATTAATACATATTCTATCTCTTTTAGAGTCAGTACTTTGTTTCCAAACCTGTTTGTCTCATAACTTCGGCGCATCTCTCGCCCATAGTCTTGACAAGGGCTGCACATTGAATGGGTGTGAACTTGTTCCATTCCTGTTGAATAACTTGCCACCGAGGCCTTGTTTGCAGGTTTTTTTTTTGTAGTAACTACCCTTTTTATAACTCCCCATCAAATTTCTATGGGGTTTTTAGTGGGACTTTGAGCTACCCACGGAAGGAGATGGACTCCAACCAAGGTTAAACGATCCTGGAGCAATGCTTTGGATCTTTATATTGTTGAAAGATCCATGCGAGTAGCAAATTGTCTACCAAGTCTCTATTTAAATGATTGTTCATTATGTCTTTATACATCTCACCAATCGTTTTTTCGTTTATTTAAACAATCGTACAAACGCCGCATGAGGTGAAGTAGATTTTTAGATTTTTTTTTAGATTTTATTGACTTCAAAAATAAATACAATTTACATTTTCTTAGCTTTAAGTTTGACTTAAGTCCTTATATGGTTTGGCCGAAGGCCGTCTACCAGACTGACATTTATATTATAATTTATACATAATAAGAAAAAACTATTTACATTTATTGTTTACTTCCTGCAAATACATTTATTTACAATTTTCTGAGAAAGATTTTTAAAAAGTTTCCTGAACTATGCATGTTCTGTAACGAATAGCTCCTAAGCAATATTGATAAAGAAGGTCCCAACTTCGTTCACAGTTCAGAATGTTGATCATTTCCTCTAAATTAAGCGTGGCTACACCAAAGAAGCGTTTACGGAAATCCTTGAGTATTGGGCAAACTCCCAGGAAATGGAACACATCCTCCCGTTCTTTACGATTGCATAAGTCACACAATAATGGTAGCTCTGGTTGATGTGGAATGTAGTTCAAACTAAGGAGTTCACCTCTTACTTTAAATAACAAGCTGATTTTTTCAGAAGTGTTGTCAGCTAAGAAGTAGGTTTTTTGCTTTAAGAAGTGGTTTACTTTACTGTAGTAAGCCCTGTAGATTGACGATTCGGCTTCTTTAATGTACCTATCATACATCATATTACCAGCTTTCTTCAGCAAGTCATCAAATTTTGTTTTAAATGAATCGGGGTTTTCGTCGGCTGATATTAAAAATGTTGATGAGCATTCGATTGCCCGTTTGTTCCACTCATTTACACATGAGTATTATAATTCATAATTTGTGTTAGAACTAGTCTTGGAATCCTTTCTTCGCTCATCGCCATAACTTTTGCCACATAGTTGAAATGCATTTTGAGGGTGTCCAAAAAGAGGGGCGCTATTCCCGTTTCAAGATATAGCATATAGTTTGGTGATGTACTGGGCAGTCTGAAGGTACTTTTAATAAAATAACGAAGGAACTTTTCCACGGCTTCAAAAGAACGATATCCCCATGCCTGTGCCCCATAAAACAGAATTGCAATTGCGGTTGCTCTAAAGACTTTATACTTAGCTATGTGAGAAACGTTATTCTTAAGGATGCAACTTCTCCACACAGAACACATAGCATGCTTGGCTTCCGCTAATTTGGCTTGTAGATGCTTATGTAGACTTAGGTTAGAAGCAATCAAGACTCCCAGATACTTATACTCCTTGACTATTTCTATTGACTCCTCTTCAAAAGTCCACTTTTCCCTTCTGGAGTATCTCCGCCGTTTCTGAATATCATCATTTTTGACTTGGAGAGGTTAACCGATAGATTCCAGGTTTTGCAGTAGCGCTGGAGCCTGTTTATCATCAGCTGCATCCCGTCTATAGTTTCAGCTAGGAAAACTATATCGTCAGCGAACATCAGTCCTGTAATATTCTTTCCTCCCATGGCAATACCACCATTCACCGAGCCAGCTATGTCATGAGGTGAAGTATCCACAGGTCATCACCGATGAGCCACCAGGCATGACCATTTTCTTAGTGAACTTATGGTCCAATTCTTTTGATGGGGGACGCCTTGCAGAGTTAGTTTGATGCTAAACAAAAAAATCAAGAAGAATTGCATTTAACAAATACTTATAAACATTCTAGTGTAACCAATTAATCTGAATTTGTTAATAAAACTTGGTTCTACCGAAGATAGTGTGATCGTGTTTTTGTGACTTAATTATATGAGCACGACTGTACATACGTATGTAACTATACTATAGTATGCAACAAAATCGATTCCCGTTTCTTGTTTCTATGTACGCTTCCATCTTCTAAATTAATATATTAGACTGTAGAGGCCAGGCATATGATAATGCCGCAAATATGTCAGCCATTTACAATGGATTACAGGCCAAAATAAAATAACTATGTCCCCTTGCAGAGTATATACCCTGCTCCGCACATTCGTTTAACTTAGTGGGTGAATGAGCCGCTGAATTCGCTTAAGAAGCTTGTTGGTTCTTTGGTCTCCTACAAGAAATTTACACATTTTTTACAGCTTCAACTCAAAGATGGGAAATTCTTTAAGCACAAATACTCCTAGGCAATGTTCAAAAAAAATCAAATTACTGTCAAAAATCCCTCGGACACATGCTAGTCAGCTCGAGCAGATGCTTGTAAAAGTATGAAGGAATCATTACCAGAAATTTATAACGCTTTGAAAGCTTTCTAGAGCAATCTTGAGCAGAAGCGTTCTGCTGTTTGTGAAGCCAAAGGCATTTGAAATTAGAACAACTAGAAACTGCTTTCATGATCGTATTTTGGGATTTTATTTTGGTTGATGTCAACAAAACCAACAAAAAATTACAGTCCGTTGATATTGATATTTGTACAGTTATACAAATGTATGACACTCTAATGCAACTTATTTCAGCGGAAAGGGAAAACTTTAATAAATACGAACAGCAAGCCTTAGAACTTTCATTAGTCAAGGAATATAAGAATGACACAAAGAAGATTGGAAAGAGAAAGGTCACTCCAGACTGAAATTTAAATTGACATGTTATCTATACTCTGTTCCACAAAAATTGTCAGTACAGGGAAGATAGGATGTTTGCCTCTCATTCTGGTTGCAATAGCTTTCATAAATCTGTCCCTCTTTTAAGCTTCCACTGGGTTACCATAGTATGCACGAAAAATCACCGCAAATCGGAGAGCAATACCCATAGGGCTACCATCTGCTGATTTGAAAAAAAACACAATTTGTTGAACGGAAAAAAGATAATTGTGTACAAAGTGGACACCAGCTCGATTTTTATGAAATGTTGGTATGTTGTAAAGGGCATGTTTTCGAGTATTTTGGTGTATCAATGTTATATATCAGAAACGATTGGCTTACGAGATATAGGCTAAAAACAAAAAAAAATGTCACTATTCGTTTCCATGCCCAAAACTCATCTCGCGCAAATAACCTTCATTATAAATCACAAAAATCGAAAAAGCGTTAAAATTCATTTTAACGGTTTCACCAGAAAAACAAGAAAGTTGAAAAAACAAAAGTCATGTCGCAATACCCTCACATACTCAAATTAATTTTATTGGTTCTCAAAAGCACAAAATCCCAAAGCTCTTTGCCAAGAACCACAGAAAAATCATTAACGATTAGCATTAACTTAATAATGGTAACACTGTTTGATGTTGATACTTTCTATATACACAGTGATTCGCAGCCACAAATAATAATCATTCAGCCACCGACTGTGGAGATGGCCTGACATGCTGTGGTGGGATGTATGCGAATTTTTGGTAAATTACAAAAAAAAAAACCTGTGTAAGTGAGTGCTTTGGATTTTATTTTAGTGGCGATTTCTCTAATTGAGTGCCGTGAATACATCTACAGGCACCAGTGTTTGAAAAAAGCTCCCCCATAAGGCCTGTACTGACAATTTTTGTGGAACAGAGTATAGTTATTATAGATAGACTTGTGGCTGAACTTCAAAAGAGAAGAGAAGCGTACACCGTACAGCAATTTAAATTTTTGTTTTTATTTCTTTTAGGCTGGCTGCCAGAAGGGCGCCAATGAGATGCTTTGCCTAGAGCGCTCCATCCATTTAATCCGCCACTGCTTAATTCAGATCAAACAAAATGTGTGCTCAAATCTAATGAATGTTGAGAAATACACTTTTGATAAAAAACCATGAGTAAATTGGAAAGGTTAGTCTCATAACTTCACCTGTATTTTGTAGGTGTATCTTAACATAGTATAAAGCAAAGTCCCGATCGGTGTCATATTATGTTTGTTGTTAAGGATCTCAAGAACCGCTGAATAGATTTTAACGATTCTTTTGATATAAGATTACTTATTTCTCGGAAAAGGTTTATCAATTATCTTTGAATTAGGTAAATGTTTAGATTTGGAGTTTAAGGGACTTTTGATTTTTTTTTTGTGTATATTTGGTAGGTATGAGAATGGGTGGGCACCGTAGCGCAAGTGGTTAGTGCGTCGGACTACTGAGCCAGCGGTCTTGGGTTCGAATCCCGCCGCAAACACCTAAAAGTTTTTCACAGTGCCCACCTCTTTCGAATGTCTGACAAGCATCAAAGAGTATCATTTGTCACGATTGAGCTTCTCAACTCGCCGTTCGGAGTCGGCAAAAAACTGTAGGTCCCTTCCATTCGTGCAAATATATAACACGCACACACAATTGTTGCGAGAAGCAGGCCCAGGTTCACCTCGAGCTGTAGCGCCAACTAAGTAAGTAAGTAATGAGAATAGGTTGTAAAGTATATTTCAGCTCGCTAGGTGGCGGTGGAGTCAAGTTATTAATAACTTCTATATTTATGGACCAAACATGCTCATATTCACAATGTATGTTAGTTCCGGGCCAAAAGAGAAAATTGTCTTTTATAGACTCGGAAACTATCCAACTGATTTTGGTAACATTTTCAGAGTGCGTTTTTCTTAATACTACATAGCATCAATGTGGTTACTCAACAACCGGTGGTTTTGGTACCGGTCGTACAAAATTTTGTATTTTCAGGTGAAATGTGAATGTGAAACATTTTGGTCAATTAATATAGACAGACAGACGGACAGCCAGATAGATAGATAGATAGATTGACATACAGACAGGCAAACAGACAGACAGGCAAACAGACAAACAGACAGACAGACATATGGACAGAGCATCCGATTCTTCGAACTAAATGACAATGTAACATATAAATATATGTATTGTAAGTAACACTATATTTTTTCGACACGGGTGAAGCCGGGCGGGATAACTAGTACTGTATAGATAGTTCGTATAATTTTAAATTCAATTCGATTTCAATTTCTTTCAGATTTTATTACCTACTTAGGTGAAATATCCAACAAATATAATAGCCCTTGTATTTCTTGGATGGGAACAAAATGTTTTCTGTATGCTGGTGATCCAGAAACCATCGAAACAGTATTTAATTCACCACACTGCACAAACAAGGGAGACTTCTATAGATTTATGGCAACCGCCGTTGGTGATGGTTTATTTACATCAAGTTGTAAGTCTTCAAACTGATTTGTTTAACTGTGTATAATAAGTATATAATTTCAGCTCCACGGTGGAACAAACATCGCAAGCTTATTAATCCAGCCTTTAGCAGACAAACAATCAACAACTTTATACCAATCTTTAACGCCGAGAGTAATGTACTCATTGAAAAACTTCAATCTTCTCGTAGCCAAAAACAAGAAATATATGAAATTCTAAAAAAATGCGTTCTGGAAGCTGCTTGCCGTAAGTTGTTATTGCTCACAAATCAATGTTTCACCCTCTTTAAATCTTTTCCATCGACAGAGACGACCATGGGCAAAAAAATGGGGATCCAACACGACGGTTGTTCGGAGTTATTCGCATCGTATAAGAAGTAAAAAAAAAAACATTTATTTTATTGTACCTTAAAGAGACTTATTCTTCAAAGAAAATCATTTCCAGAATAATGGAGGTTTCGGTTCAGCGGATGCTCTCCCCGTGGCTGTACCCAGATTATGTCTACAAGTATTCGCCGCTGTATTCAATCGAACGTAAAACTGTAGCAATTCTTCTGGATTTTATTGATAATGTAATCCGCCAGTGAATGAGATACATTTTGCATCGGCAGTCAAGCTTATTTTTTCTAATTTTCTATATTTCAACGCAGCTGCTACAAAGGAAAGCCTCACCCGACGACAAAACACTTTCTAACCCGGAAAATGACAATTTCAATAGGAAATCGAAAAGCATTTTCGTAGAACAAGTCAGGAACTACGTCAAGCAAGGTCAACTTACCTGGGAAGATATTCGCGATGAGGCGAATGTAATTATAGCAGCGGTAGGGTAGATTTTCATTTACACCTTGAAGAAAGAATGCTCATTAAATGTTCTTTTTTTTGTATCAGACCTTCGAGACTACGTCAACTGCTTTGTATTTGGTGACGTTATGTTTGGCGATGCACCCTGAATATCAAGACAAACTATTTGAGGAACTGAAGTCCATATTTCCGAGCAAGCAGTTTGATGTTACCACCGAAGACATCGAACGGATGACCTACACCGAGATGGTTATCAATGAAGGAATGCGGTTATTCTCACCGGTTCCCATAGTTATTCGAACTGCTTCGGATGACTTTGTACTGAAGAATGGAGTTAAGGTGCCCAAGGGTACTCAGGTTGGCATCGATATATTTAACATGCAGCGTAACCCGAAATTCTGGGGACCTAAGGCACAGGAATTTTATCCGGATCATTTTCACGCTGAATACTCTGGTAGCCGCCATCCGTTTGCCTTTATTCCCTTTACCAAAGGCTTGAGAATGTGCATCGGCAATCGCTATGCAATATTGTTGCTGAAGATTTGCATTGCAAAACTATTCCGAAACTTTATTATACGCACAGACATGAGGTTGGAGGACATTATTGTTAAGGGGACTATTTCTCTGAAATTAAAAACATATCCTGTGTGCAATATTCAGGAGCGGGAAATGTAATTAGCGCAAGAAGTTTATTTTAAGATAGTTAACTACTAGTAATGAGATAACTACATATGTATACTTTTTTGGCTCCCGAGTAAAATGTAATAAATATACAAGTTACGGTTCTATATAAATTCCAATTTTTTTCTGAATTTACAGGCATAATGGCCCATCTGTGGTGACACTGTCCCACTTATACAAATCCATCAACAATACAACAATCTACAAAGATGTAAGAACTGGGGACATTTTTTTTTAAATTTTAAGTTTATTAACAAATTGTTTTAAATTTTTATTTATGTAAAAATTATCGTATTTTCTACATTTTAATGATTTCCACTACCGTCTCTTAGGTTAGGTTAGGTTAAGAGCGGTTGAGAGGCTAAGCCATCCCAAAACACCAGGCACCAATGTGGGCCCATCTACCCTGCATTTTACTACCCTGCACAGTTTCAAAACGCGTCTGTTGTTAATTCGGACTACTTCCTCTAGGTTACTAAGGAAGTAGGAGCCTAAAATATTCCTGCGACTACGTGCTATGCCCTGACACTCACAAGGAATATGTGCGAAATCCTCTGCTACACCTAGATCATTACAGTATCTGCAACTATCCGTGTCTTTGAGTCCGATCCTCTTGGCGTGTTTACCCAAAAGGCAGTACCCGGATAAAATTCCTATAACAATACTCACCTGTGCCCTGCTAAGCCTAAGGATTTCGCTGGTCCTTTTATGGTCCAGCGCTTGCCAAAGTGCCTTGGAAACCCTGTGCCCTACAATGTTAGACCATCTATGGTTAGCCCTTCCTGTAATCATATATTTTACCTTTGATTTAATGCAGCAAAGTGGTGAAGCTACTTCCACTGCCTCGGGTAGTGGCAGTTCCCCCCCTTTCCTTGCCAACTCATCGGCAAACTCGTTGCCCTCTATCCCGGTGTGACCAGGCACCCAACCTAGTCTTACCCGGTTCTGCATGCATAATGCCCTGAAGCATTGTGCGGCAGCTCCTGACTAGCGCCTTAAGCGCAGCCTGACTGTGGATGTAAATATCAATATCCTTACCGGATATTTGTTTCATGTTCAGAAGCTCTGCAGCTCTAAGTATGGCTAGAACTTCTGCCTGAAAAACGCTGCAGCTATCTGGGAGTCTTAGGGATACCTTTGGATCAGGTCCAACACAGTAGATACCGGAGACTACCGTCTCTTACTCTTCCATCCTTTCCACTTTCGAAAGTTTGTTTTGTTAAAATTAGATTTCATTCTTCTCCCCACGAGTATAAAACAATCTATACTATACTGCCAATCTGTAAAAAATCTGGGAACCATTTTTAACCATACACTTGGTTGGAAGTTTTTTTTTAGGAAAGCCAAGCAAGTGGCAGCAGACTTTAAGCCCGGAACGCAGGCTCTTCGAAACAGTGAAGGAAACCTAGTCACCGAAGCGCAGGGAATACTAGATTTGATTAAGCAGCACTTCCATCAGCTACTTAATGTGTATCAGGTAGTGAGAGTGATAGGGCAAGAAGAGAACCCGCATCTAGTCAATGAAGAATCCATCCCCTCTCCCAGTTTTGAAGAGGGCAGTTCAGCTATCAAAACGCTGAAGAACAACAAAGGCGCCGGCTCTGATTGTCTACCAGCACAGCTTTTCAAACCTGGTGGTGATGCTTTGGTAGGGTGCATGCACCAAGTCATCAACCAAATATGGGTGGAGGAAGCCATGCCCGATGACTGGAATATAAGCTCTGTATACCCCATCTTTAAGAAAGGAGATCCTATGTCTTGTAAGAACTACCTAGGCATATCCCTGCTTAATGTCGCATATAAGATCCTATCCAACGTACTGTGTGAATTTCTGAAACCTTTCTGCGTACCAGTGTGGCTTCCGGCCCGGCAGATCGACGATCGACCAAATTTTCACACTAAGGCTGATCCTGGAAAAGACCATCGAATTTCAAGTCGAGACTCACCATCTCTTCATCGACTTTAAAACCGCATATGATGACATTCATCCTCTTGAGCTCTACAAGGCGATGACCGAATTCGGGATCCCCGCTAAACTGAATTTTCCACTGCCTGAGAGGATCCCCTACTTTTCAAAATATTTATTATTTGACAGCGTTGGTCCAGTTGACCCAAAAAAGATACCAAACCTGAATCGTCCACAGTTGCCTTGTGTTCACATGGGCCTATTATGCGCTTTGTGTTTTCTCTGCGCTTGCGAAGCCACTCTGTCGCACCCTCTCACAACTCTAAAGCTACTACAGTTATTACAGCTACATTGCAATTTACAACCCGAATGTTGTTTTGAGAGAGAAAATGTGAAACTTGCAGACAGACTTTAAAAACTATCCCAGAGTGGAGTAGTATGCAACAAGTTACATGTCTGACTATAAAGTAATAAATTTAGAAGAAACAAAAGCAGTAGAAAAAATCGACGAGTGTTCTTTAATTAAAAACTACATATCAAAAGCTAAAGAAGAATGAAACAAAGTATAAAAAACTACCGAAAACAGATGGACAGAAATATTTCATCATTTTGAAGAGACCCAAATTCAGATAAATCATTTCAAAAAATTCATTGAGTATAGTTATGCTTTGCCTACCAGGAAGTAATGCGGCAGTAAAGAGAATATTCATAGGAATAAACAAAGTATGGACATCGGAAAAAACTAATTTAAAAATTCAATGTGGATTTAACATGTGAACAACAAATCTGTTCGAACGAGAAGTACATACTCTAATTGAAGTGTAAACTGCAATTTAAAAATATAGCTTGTTATTTTACTTTTTTCTTTATTACTCCAACACCAAACCATGCACATATCCTAATCTCCCCCACCCTCCCCCTCATTGCATCATCCCCGGTGTAGCGTCCCGCTTTCAAATAACGAAAATCTGGTCACGTTAGACATGTAAGATGCAGCGTTGCCGCTCAAAAAAAAAAATATCGTGACTCATCCGCTGAAATACCGTGCCATTTTAAGTGAAAGCGTGCCTAGGAAAAAAATTACAGGTTTTTCTATTTCTTTAAAATTTTGTTATAGGTTTTCTTCAATTACAAACAAAACACCACGATTTCAAACGTTAAAATTGTATTATTTTATTACTCTTCTTTTGGTTACTTTCAGCCCAAACAATTACGACTTCTCTCGACCACGTCTCATCTCATTTTCTTTTCGTCCATCGATCTGTTTGTTTTATATTTTCCTCTAACAATTTAGTGCCGACAAAAATATCATTGGCTTAAAATGTTGGGTTTAATAGCAAATATCATCATTATGAATTAACATAATCTTTGTTCAATGAGAAAATAGACAGAACAGCACAGATTTCTCAAAAACAGCAGATCGAAATAGAACAGAAAATCATAGCCATATTTTTTTGCTGTCACTTAACTGTCGATTATTGTAGGTACTTAATATTTTCCAAATTATTTATTACATTTTAAAATAACTAAACCATTTTCCGATTGAATTTCGATTTCTTCAAATTGGTAAACTCAAATCTCATCGAAACACTTTTCACTTCAAGCAAAAAAATAAAAAAATGCAATCAAAGGTGATTTTGACATTTCTCACAAATCTGTTCTACCTCAAGAGTAGGTGCAGAAAAGCTGTCCAGCTCAGAGTCATTGAACACTAAGCGGATCAATCTCGGACAGAAAGTTTTCTCATTGAACACGAAAACATTGTAGGTACTTTTCTGTTCTGTTCTGCCCAGAACAGTCTCATTGAACAGACTTGTAATCTTCTTTTAAATTATTTTTCCGGATTAACCCATTAGAAGTCACTGTACTCAAGTGAGTACACCCACTTGGAACCTTTTACTTTGATTTTTAGTTAAAGTACTTATCATTACAAAGTTAAAAGTAAAAAATTAAAAATTATTTAGTTCTATCGTCATTTATATGCAATTTTTTTTTACTGTACTCATTTGAGTACAGTGGGCACATGGCTCTGCTATACAACTTTTTTTAAAAAACATTTTTGTTTTTTGAAATGCGTTACAGTTTGCACATGAACTGGAAAATCCTTTTTTTTTTTTTATAAAAATCACTGTATTTTAGCTTTGGCCTCTAATTGAACGATTTTGAACGAGCGCGTCCGAGTTAAACCGTGCTTACACTTTCAAATTTACATATATAGTTGAGTTTAAGTTCCAGTCAAATAATGGAAATAAGAAAAACATGCCAAAATTTATATTTTCGTGCCTGTGTGCCTAAAGCAAATTACCGTGTCAAAAAGGCACGATCGTGCCATATCGGCAACGCTATGTACGAAGTCGTAAATGGTTTTTCTATTGATTTTCTCATTGGGATTTTTCGTTTCGCTTTCATTTTTAACTGACGACAGTTTAAATTCGTAAATTCGAGTGTTGAACAGAGTGCCGTGTATTAATAGGCATGTTTTTTTCAAACGTAGCTAGCCAGTCGTTCATTAAAACGATTCCCAGCCAGCCGAACCCAGCTGACTTACCTCCAAGTTGGTGTGTGTGATTTCGGTCATATGTGTGTGATTTCGATCAGCTGTTATGTGTGAACTGTCAAAGTATTCGGCATTCAACCAAATCGATTTTTTGTTATTTGTTGTGAAAACAATTAATTTCGGTAATTTATTCAATGGATAATTTACATAAAGTGATATGAAGTCATAATATAGTGGATTATTTCTGTGAAACATCATTTAGTAATTGAAATTATATAATTTTCGTGCACGGCAGTCTGTCAAATGGTCTACAAATCGCTTTAAGCGCCACCTTACCATGAGATATCGCAGCACTCCTAGCCAGCTGCTTTTGGCTGCGGATAAAATCAAGAGTTGTAGCCAGCTGGTTGTTGTATTTGTTTTACTTGTGAAATTTGACTTTGCTAGCAACTACTGGTTAGCTACGTTTCAAAAAAACACGGCTAATGTGTGTAAAAATATTTTTCGTAAGTTCTTAAAGTGCACTAAAATTGGAGAGGTGAAATTAATTAATTATTTTTTTAATTATTATTTCTTTGTTGACAGATTTTATGAGTCGTTCGACAATGAATAAGAGGATCAAAAAAAGCAATAAAACGAGGGATAAATTTGTTTCTATTTTGTGTACTACTTTTTTATACCTAATAAAAAAAGAAAAATGTTTATAATAATAACAATAAAAACAGAAATAATTAATTGCTAAGCAAATTTGTATTACCTTTTAAAAAATAATGAGTCTCACAGCTTTATACAAGTAAATATATTGCTTATCAAAGGCTGATAGAAAAGCTTGTATAGGTAATGAATAAACAATTTTTTTTACCTTAAACTAAGGATGAAGAAAGACTGAAATAAGCCTTACATAAGACTTAAAGTAAGCCTATCATAAGGTTAAAATAAGGCTATGTGTAAGGTATAAAAGTATATACCTGATTGCATAGGACATGGCCTGTAGTAAAATAAGCCAAAAAAATAAGGTATATTTGTACTCAAAAAATATTTCTTATGAATAAGAAGCCTTATCTGCTAAACAATAAACTATACGGAGATAAGCATTAAATAAGCCTTACTCTTTTTACTGGGATGCTTGCATGAATAGACACCAAATCATTTTTATATGTACAGATTTTACCTGGCCTAGACACGACATATTGGAAACAAAAATTTCACACCCTCTTCACAACCCTTCCAACAAAAAGAATCAAGCGAATAAAATAAAATGTGCTTACGGCATTTAAAAAGGGGTTGAACTGTTTTACCTTCGCCTATTTATATAATGATGATTAGAAGTAGTTAGTTAGTGCATTCAGAAAAATAAAGAGGTTCATCCTCATAAAAAATATTTTTTTATCTGTTTTAAATATATAAAAATTTAATTTGTATACTATAAAAATGTATTAAAAGAGAATAGTTTGGTTTGTCTTAAGTGACATGGGGCGAAGCAAGGCGAGGATGGGTCAGCTAGTAAGTAAATAAAAATGCCTACAATTTTTTTTTAAATTGAGATACAATACCTTCTGGCGATGGACGTTAGCGTCGATGCGTCGCGTTAGTTATTGGCAAGTTGTTGTGATTATTGTCCATTAGTAGGTAAAAACTAACAAGTGATACCACTTCTGTAGTTGCGTGCGATATTAATACGGTTAAGGATATACTCGTGCAAGCAGAAGTGATTCTTGAGTCAATCGAACAAAACGTTCTCGGTTGTGCAGCGATGGTTTTAAGCGTTCATATTTTGCTGTGTGTTCTATTGTTTTTGTGGCTTTACTTTCTGTGGTCTCGCAGACATTATTATAAAGTGGCATGGCAGTTATCTGGACCAATAGGGCTACCGTTTCTGGGTGTTGGACTGAATATGAAAAATCCTGAAAGTAAGAACTTCTATTTTAAATATTTTAGAGAAGCTCTATGTTCTTTCATACCTACACTGTCAGACAAAATAAAGTGCAAAAGTAATTTTTTTTTTAGCATTTGAAGCTTTCTTTCAGAACTTCTTATTTTTAAAAAGGTACTTTAAGTCAGTGATGTCAGACTCAAACTCTCTAAGTGCCAATTTTTTGTCTCGAGTGAGAGAGGGGGCCAGTCATGGCCCGCGGGCCTTATCTTTGACATGTCTGGTTAAATGACACTTATACGAGTAATATTAGCCGTGTTTTATTATCCCCGTGATCTGATCCGGACCAGATCAACTCATAAGTTTGTGTGCATTACATCAACAATACGAGATCTTACCTTTTATCAAGATCAATTTTCGTGATCCAAAAATTAGTTCGACTATTTCTCACTATGATATACTATCGTTTGTGAATGTTGTTGTATTATCGACAATTGTCAAGGGTAAATGTTGCCAGATTAGAATATAAAAATATTATTGGCAATCCAAATATAATTAAATGTTATTTTGTTCGAATAAATTAATTTTTCTGCTCATAATGATATTTAAGCGATGTGAAACTGAAATTATAGCTACAAAATATTTTTCTCATTCGGTATATGTTAATCAAAGTTGACAATTTCCTCACAAAAAATAAAACAAGCGCATTAAATTTTCATTTAGAAGAAAATATTCATTCGCATGGCAACTTCGCACTAAATGTCAAAAGGGGAAAAAAAAGATGCTCACCATAAATTTAATGAAATACATATAGTCTTTTCTTTTTTTTCTTATTCTTTTTGAGATATAACATAAATAATGTACATATGTACAAAATGTAAATAATATGTATAATTCTTTATTTTTTTTTTTAACTTAAAAGACGGCATCACATGGGCCGGCTGCCCAGATGCCTTCTTTGTAAATTAAATTATAAATTAATTTTGTAAATTACTTCAATAAATAAATAAATAAATAATAAATGTCAAAAGGAACATAGCTTGTACAATCACCACAACACAGAACTTTGATCTAGTTTGTTTTATTATTCTGATCTGATCCGGATCAGATCACAGGGATAATAAAACATGGCTATTATACATTTATAAATGTATACACTTTATACATTTTTCCATTCGATAGAACGGGTTTTCGAAACATTTATTCCACTCTGCACCCGCCACCTCAGAAACATGCTTTTTGAGCGCCTCTACAGCCCCTTTTGGCGTTGAAAAACGTTGACCACGCATTTCATTTTTAACTAACGGAAACAAAAAGAAGTCTGAGGTGTTAAATTAAATTCGACGCAATTTAATTGTTTGACTGGCTGTCATAATGGAGGATGACACGTGGTTTTTTGTTTGATTTACGCAATTCAATGTCTTCCGGCAAACAAATTGTTGTGTACCAATTGACATTAACAGTTCCTCAACCTTCTAAAGCACCAGTAGCAGCATGATCCAGATTTCCAGATTACCGAAAAAAACAAGCAATCATTTTTTTAGAACGAGTCACTTTAGTCGGTTTTCGCACTCATGGGAAAACGCAAACAGCCGATTGTCGCAGGCCTTTCTATAGCCCTTCCAGGGAAGCACTCAATTTATCGATTACTAGTTATGAATAAAAGCAGGGCTTCTTCCACCACTTCCAGGAAAGACTTTGGTTCCAAAATAAAACCAAATAAATAAACTTGCAAGTTTTTACGTTATAACGATTGCATATTCCAGTAGTAGGTATTAACATGTAATAAAAAAGGGTATTTTGGAACAACTTTTATTTTTCTGAACGTCTTTTTGCACTTCAAAATAAACTTGAAATAAAAATCAGCAAGTTTACATTTTTCCTCTGAACTTATTTTATTATTGCCCGTGAAGTTATTTCCCTGTACCAAGTGGACTAACAGCTCCACCTCTTTTTCATTTTGCAATCAAAAAATCATTGTATAGATACGAATGTGTGGGCAATGTTGTATCAAGTAGATGTGTGGGAAAAGGGGTTTTCCGATTGAATTTTTTTCAAAATTGGGGCTCTGGCGATTATTATCACATTATTATTACGTCAAAATGAAAAAAAAAGATTTTCCGGGAAACTTTTCCCAATTTCGAGCTTTTGCAGCCATTTGAACTGTAATATTACGATAAAAATGAAAATAAAAAAGAAAATTCCCCATACGAAATGTATGGAAAACCGACTCTTCGGAATTTTCCAATTTTCTTTTAAAATTTTCCAAATTTTTCACCGTAAAAAGTTTCCTTGGGCACAGCCAAAAAAAAGACAGCTCAAATCGGACGATCCGTTCTCGAGATAGGTATCATCAAAAAAGCAGTTTCATACAAAATACATGAGAAAATGAATTTTCTTCATAAATTGTTTTCCGTGAATTTTCCCGATGTTTTAATAGTTATTCTGTTATTCGGGGCCGAGACACATCCAACAAATCAAAGATCATAAAAATTGGTCCAGCGGTTCTTGAGTTATAAATGATGAAACTAGCCCGAATTTGTTTAATATACAGGTGGGCCTCACTTCACACGTACTTCGTATAGCACGGCCTCGTTTTAAAACGGTTCACTTTTTGCGACATATTTTCGTTTAACACGGTTCAAAGCCTTGTTTTACACGGTTTTTGAAACCATTTTTTTTCTCGATAAGTTGTTCCAACTATGCACATGCGCATACACGTAGAACATACTAGTTTTGTTAATATGTTCATACATACATTTACATACACGTTATGCCTTATGCATACTTATGTAGATTTGCTGTGTTTCTAAGAATTTGAACATACTGAAATAGGGGCTTCATCATATTAACTGTGCCAACGCGATGATAGATGATTGAGGATAAACTGCTCAGGTCACTTTATAAGACTTTTTTTGGTTTGTTTCTTTTAAAATTTTGTGTGACATATTGCACAAAGAGCAGGTATGCTTATGTTTAGTTTCTTATGTTTGAATAAGTAAAATTTTTAAATAAAAATAATCTAAGAGTAAAAAAAAAATATTTTTGGTTTTTTTTTTAGATTATGGAACGTAACTCCTCTTTTGCACTGGTTTCTTTTTTCTTTTAGCACGATTTTGTTTAACACGATATTTTCAGGAACGTAACCCCGTGTTAAGTGAGGCCCACCTGTATAAAGATTGGTCCATAGTTTGTTGAATTGTCACTTCCTTACTTTCCAAGTAAATTTCTTTGTAACAATGGCTAGCGTCTGTCGCATATTTTGTATCTTTTAAACTACGTTTTTCGTCGGGATCCTTATCAGATAATATTTCCATTGCATGTGAAATAAGTTTGGGAATCCCCTTTTTACCCGAAAGAAAAAATCGAAAAAAAAGAAATAACAAAGACGCAAACCGAAATAATAACGACGCAACTTCGAAACCATAAAATTTTGTGAACGACGCAGCTTCAAACCACGGTCATTTTTAAACGACGCAACTTCAGAACGAAGAAAACCGAGGTTTTGGTGTACAGATGAACCTCTTTTATCCGGAATGCTCGGGACCAACGGTGTTGCGGATAATCGATTTTTCCGGATACTGGAGGTTTCAATAAAATCTCCCATACTCACACATTTCTCTAAATTATTGATGGTGTAATTTTTCTTCACAAATGCTTAAAACTTTTCCGAAACATTTTGACATGGTTCTTAAATTCACTAAAAGCGGGTAGGTACACACCATGCAAGAAGAGTGTCACGAAAAACTGATGTCATTCTTGCCTAATGAAGCGTGTGTTCAAACTATAGGTTTTGTATGGAACTCAAATCATCGATGTGGTTGTTTTTCGTCCATCCTTAGATATTTTCGCATTTCGAATGACGAAATCGAATCGAGCAAGAAAGAAAAATCCCGCTGATTGTCACGGAGAAGCAAACATTTTTATAAGCATAATTTTTTAGTGACACTCCGTTACGCAGCTGTACACATCAGCAGTTTTGCATGATATCAGTCAAAACTGACACTCATGTTGGATGGTGTGTATCCGCTTCAAAACCTAATAAAAGCACACACGACTCAACTTGCAAAATTACAAAATATCTGCAAATGGATATGTGTGCATAGTCCAGACTTAACGGTTAAATTCACTATGTGTTAACAAATTTCCGGATATTAGAGGTTTTGCGAATAATAGAAGTCAAAATTAAAAATAAAGGTTCTGTGACAAATTACGGTTAATAGAGGTTTGCGTTTATTGGAGTTCCGGATAAAAGAGGTTTATCTGTAGTTTATTTAATTTATATTTATAATGAATACAAAATGTACATATATCAATATTTCCGCCGCGTTTTCATTAAAATTATAATTCCATTAGGTATGGAGAATTCACTAACTTCACTTCAAAATGACATTAATTTGAAGTTTCATCTATAATGTTTGCTCTATTTTGATATAGTTATTTGATATTTATTGATATGTAGGTAGATTTAACATGGCACTACCAGACGTTGATCTTATATAAAGTACCTAAACTAAAATAACAAGTGAGTTAATAATTTGGTAATGTAAATACAAAAATTTAAAAAAAAGAGACAAGAAATAAAAGAGAAATTAAGTAAGTACAGTGGACTCACACTAAGTCGAATTTTCACGGGGTACCAAGATTTGTTCGAGTTAGAGAGAGTTTTGGAAAAAATCGAGCAATAGAGAGAAACATTTATTTTTGTTTTAAAACGTTTGTTTAATAAGAAAAAGGTAAATGTGCATTATGTACTTACAAAAAAGTTAACAAAAAATAGAACTTATGTAACTTACATTTTTTTGATCTAGCTACAAACAAATATGAACATAAAGACTGCATCAGCTCTGCTGAACTGCCTAGAATAAACTGATTTTGAAATTCCAGTTCTAATCCTACTAAAACAAGTTCTTTTTATATATGTAAAGGGTGATTTTTTAAGAGGTTGAGAACTTTTTTTAAAAAAAAAACACAAAAAATTCGAAAAAATTAATGAAATATTTATTTGAATCGATAGTTTGAACCTTGCAATTTAATGTTTAAAGATAATTTCATGCAAATGTTGACCGCGGCTGCGTCTCAGGTAGCCCATCCGCTGAGTCCAATTTTGGCATACTCTTTCACACATATCGGCCGGTATCTCACGAATGAATGCATGGATGTTGGCTTCCAGTGCGTCAATCGAAGCGGGCTTGTCCCTATAGACATTAGCCTTGACATACCCCCACAAAAAATAATCTAATGGTGTCAAATCGCACGATCTAGGCGGCCAATTGACCGGCCCGAAACGTGAAATTAACTGTTCACCAAACTCGCCTCGCAATTGCGCCATTGTTTCGCGTGCTGTGTGGCATGTGGCACCGTCTTGTTGAAACCACATATCATGCAAGTCAAGAACTTCCATTTCGGGCAAAAAAAAGTGCTGTAACAAAGGCCTAACTGCTGGGAACGGCGCCGAATCGACATTTCGCGGTCTTCTGTCACACTAGCTGATACGGCCGCAATATTTTCTTCACTACGCACAGTACGTAAACGTGTTGGTGGTTTAATGTCCAACAAAGTAAATTTGGTGCGAAATTTGGTCACAATCTTCCGAATAGACTGCTCAGAAGGTCGAGAATGCCGATCATAAAATGGAAGCAGCGCGCGATGAACATTTCGAACCGAGCACGAATTTTGATAGTAAAATTCAATAATTTGCAAGCGTTGTTCATTTGTAAGACGATCCATGGTTAAATTGCAAACCAAACTGAAGCTGTTTGACAGTGACACAAGGTACTAAACACACGTCAGCTGTCAAAACCAGTGTTGCCAAAACCAAACCAGCTAAAAAATCACCCTTTACATACATGCGCTGCGCAGATAGATCTATTGAAAAACCTGTTTTGAATGCAACCAACAACACAAGGAAATGGAAACAATGTTTTTTTTTTCTTTTTACGTTGCAACTTTTTAAAAATTGCATCTTTTTATGCAGATACCAAGAATAGGAATAGGAAGAAACACGACGAGCCGAGGATGATGGCACATGCGATGCTACACATATATTTAGGGTATTGGAGTGTGTAGGTACTTGATGGTTAGTAGTTATATGTAGAGTTGGGCTAAGTCGTGAATTTATGTTCACTGGTATAACTGTGAACGTGATTTTTTATTCACTGTGAATTCACGACGATGCAACTATGAAACCACATAAACTACTATGAAACTACATATAATTTACATACAATGAATTATTGACTATGTAATGTGTAAATATGCATGTACATGCATACGTTTGCATGTATGTATATGTGGTGACACACACACAGAAGTAAGCCACTGGAAAGCACCGCACAACAATTCATGACGTCACAAGTCACACCACTGACTCTTACCGCTAAGCGACCAGTGGAGTTCTTGTGTGCCCGCTAAGAAAAGTCAGTCGTCAACCACCAGCTCCCCCGTGAACTTCTTTTATAAATCTAATTGTATTAAAACCTAACTTGGATTGTTAAATAAATGAATTACTTAATAATAAATTAAACATTGATTAGTTCTCTTTGGAATAAGACACTAAATATACTTGCCTTATGAGTGCCGTTAAAAACATTTCGACGCAATAATTCAAAAATAAACTTACCCCAGAAACTAATGACTTTAACGGATGCTTGATTTCCTTATGCCTTTTCAAATTGAATGTGCTGGTTTTGAACGATCATTTTGCCTTGCACAAATTACATTTTGCGAAACTTTCGTCTAATTAAAAACAAATTTTTCTTCGCTTTGTTATTGGCGGCATCTTAAAAGTCTTTTTTTTTTTGGTAAATACGTAGTCCTAAACACCAAACAAACAAATGCATGTAAATTTCCTTAAAAACACATATTCGCATGCACAGAACTAAACTAGCACACTCAAATTCTTAGGACCACTACGAAGTTCAACTTCAACCCTTTTTTTAGCGGCAATTCTCAATGCAACCCAGCGAACAATATATACATAACATACTATACATACATGTTTGTGTGCGCAAGCCGGTAGGCAGCATTATTCAGTATAGTATACACAATATCGTTCACCGCGTTCTGCTTTGTTCTACGTATCATTCACTGCCTCGCACCTCACGTTCATACTCACGACCGCGACTTTTGTTGTGAAATCGTTATTTGCGAATTCAAAACTGTGACGTGAAACTATTCACGTTTTAGCGATTCACTGTTTATTTCCAAGTCGTTAACAGACTGCGACTGTTATTTTTCGTTCACGGTGAATAATTCACTGGTAGTGATTTTTTGCACATCACTAGTTATATGTACGTATGTATGTATATACTCAAATACGAATTCCAAAGGGTAATGTATTTTTATTTTGTTTTGTGCTAAACAAAATTCGACTTAAGGGATGAAAAAAGAGGCCAAGTATCGAGAGAGAGAGTTCCGACTTAGAGGGAGTTCGACTTAGAGAATAATTTTTGTATGGAAAATTGAAGGGAATGCTAAAATATGGCGAAAAAGTGCGAGTTAGGGAGAAATTCGACTTATGGAGAGTTCGACTTAGAGAGAGTATACAGCCAAAAAAAAAAGTATGTGAACATAGGATTTAAATAAAGAATTAAAATTAATTTCTAAGTAGAAGTAGAAATATGTGAAAATTGTAGTTTCTTCCGAAATACATTTCCTGAGCTTATTCTTTGCAACTCAACAGGAAGATTATTTCAAAGTCGAATTGCCGTCACAAGGTAGGTCACAAAAAAGGCACGCTCTGTAATGGTGTTCGCAAAACGAGGCATTATTAGTTTTAGTCCCCTGCGGGCCTGAGCAAATTGTAACATTTCTTTTAAATAATTAGGGCATTCATTTTGAATTATGTTATGGAGTTGAATAATGTTCCTGAATTTATAAAATCCCTCCAAACTAAGCCGATTTCTTGGGATATTGTAAATAAAGTGCGTGCAGTCATTGAATGCTACATTTAGTCTACGTTTGCATTCTGCATCCAGTCCAGAGTATATACAACAATTGTATGTAAAGAATGGTAACATCAAGCTTTTTACTAAACGTTTTTTTTAAGTTATGGGGTAATAGTTGTGCAGATGATCTCAAGCATCGTAGACCAAAATAAATTCTTTTCAGGCTTTCTGAAGTAGCATCACAGCAACTTAGCTCGCTATTAATGAAAAAGCCTAAATATTTTACTTTACGAACATAGGGAATAATAGCGTCACCAAGATGCTGATCAATTATAGTTCTGGAACAAATTATGCCCATCGACTTTAGTGGATTCAATTTCATTCTGTTGGAGGTGGACCATGATAAAATGTTGGATAGATCTTCATTAATTCTAAAGACGCAATCCTCCATCAATCCAATTCGATGATCTAAGTGAATTAAGACATCGTCTGCATACGGGTGTATTTGAGAGTCTGCCTGGTTGACAACTTCATAAAGATTTAGAATAAACTCAAATATTATAATATGTTAGGTGAATACGTTAAAGTATTAGATATTTCCGTTTAGAATCCGCTCTCGATACTGTAATGCAATCTTGCAGTACTTGGTTAGTTTTGTAACATTTATTTCACTAAGAACCTTTTGGACTTCGCGTTCCGATAGAGTATCGCTTTCAAAGATTTCGCTCCTTGTCTCCCTGAGCATTGGGCATCTGCCAAGGAAATGCAAAACGTCTTCCCTCTCTGCCATGTTACACAGGCAACAGAGCATCGGTAGATCATCCCTGTGTGGTATATAATTTTGTTTAAGGAGCTCTGCACGTAGCTTCAGCACCGTCGCTATTTCATCAAAACTGTGCTCATCACGGAAATAGTTATTCTGTTGTAGGTGCTGCGACCCAAGCGCACTCTCCACAAATCCTGCTCTGGCCTGTTCATCCACACCTGTGTTGAGTTGGTATAGTTTCGTCTTCCATTCCTTGGTATACTCGATATTTAGCTCTACACCACACCTAGTTGCTAGCTCTATACATTCCTTATACCATCCCGTATGCTATGATATAATACGAATCCGTTTACTCGACAGACGTATAACGTAATTTTCATACGTTCAATCGTCCAATACGTGAACGTTCCCTACTGGGTGGGAACAACATAGTCATAGATGACCTTGACAGCTTAAGAACAATAATATGTACGTATAAACAACTGATCGTTTGCATGCCGCAATATGCATAAAATTTACACTGAGGCCAATGCCACATGAGCTCCTTTTTCCGCGCTTCCGCGACAAACAGGGGTGTACGATTTTCTATATATGTATGTAGTTACTCATGGCGGAAAAAGAAGCTCGTGTGACATTGGTCTAAGTCTTATAGTTTCTATTTTATTGATTGCTCTTTTAATTTTAATTTTCCTCCTTTTTATTTATCAATGGCCAAAGTTTACTTCCCCCCTTTTACATTCTGTTATATTATATTTTAATGTTTTTGATGATCTGACATTTGATTTCATTTTATTATTTACTAGCTGTCCCGTACTCGCCTTGCTTCGCCCCCCTGTCACTTTAGAGTTTAGACAAAACAAATTATTTTCTTTTAATACCTTTTTTATAGTTCACATACATTTATACATTATCCACGGGTCAGCTAGTCAAGTCACTTCTAAATGAATTCCAATTTTACTGCGATGACTCTCTGGACCTCAGATTGTTCAAATCTGGGTGTTAAACTGTTAGTGTTTTGTTGCTTGGTGTTATGGTTGTTGTCATTGGGGTATTACCCGGGATGGTAACTGGTGTCAATGATGTTGTAGAAGGCAAGCGAACCTCCATCGATGTTGGTTGGGAACACTTCTTCGTTAAGTAGTGTCATTGTTGTTGGAAATCGGTGCTCGGGAGTTTGTTGCTGATCTAATATGCCTTTCTGATTAGGTTGTTTGGCTGACTGGCGATGTTTTGGATTATCTTTTTGGACAACAGGATGATGTAGTTTTCTATTGGAATGATGCGCACCTCTTCGTACAGCATTGTGTTCTTGACGTTCCGGTGCCTTTGCCGGTGCAGATTCTAAGTAACTTTCTTTCAAGGAATGCTAGTTTGTTAGTGTTCGAGATAGTGTACCAAATAGGGAAGCAGTACGTTATTATAGGCCTTATTAGTTGTTTGTATAAAAGCAGCTTGGTTTCTGGGCTGAGTCCATTCGGTGTGCGCATCAGTGGATACATCCGATGGAAGGCGAAGTTAGCTCTTCCAAGTACCGCTGTCGAGAGTGGATTGAAGGGCAGCCTCTCATTGTATTGGATTCCGAAGTATTTTACGTTGTTGGTGGTTGTCAGCGATGATTTATAAGGTAGGCCTATGGTGACACCGCGGCATTTGGCTGCTGATCTGCATCTTGAGTTGGCTGTTCTTCTAAAACATACCAGTTCCGTTTTGCTGGAGTTGATCCGTATGCCCCATTTTTAGTTGCAAACAAACAGTTTCCTTATGTGGGATTCAACTCTTCGTGACGCTATGATTGGAGATAGAGAGCTAGCTTATGTGAGGGAGTCGTCAGCGTACAAGCAGCATTTTGTTGAATTCTCCAATTGTGGTGAATACATTTGAAAAGTATTGGTCCTAGTTTTGATGCCTGGGCAGCACCTGCTCTGATCGTCCCTATTATTGATTCCAACTTTAACAATGAATGAACTGGAATGGAGGAAGCATGCGACTTTGACTTGGTGGTTATTCTTGCCATATTTTTGAACCGACTAACCGGGATACGCCAATTAAAAAAAAAAGGTTTTTAAAGTTTTCAGCACTATACTAAATACAGGAAAACAACGTAAGCGTGAACGAGTTCTGCAAGTGCCGAGAAGGTACTACGAAAACCAAGAAATGCCGATAGAGTTGGAAATAATTCGCAAATGAAAAAAAAAAAAATTTATTAGTACATAATAACATGTTTATTTTTAGTTCGAGAAAAGGAAAACATAATTATTATTATTTTTTTTTTAAAAAAAGGGTTCTGACCCGCCAGTTGTGGAGGGCACCGCGACGCAAAGGATCTATTGTACCACAAAGTCAGTTCAAGGAACCAGAAGAGGCTCAATTTTTTTTGTTGAAGTTGAGGATCTCACTAGTGGAGACTGTACGAAGTTCAGTGGGAGTTAGGAATTCTCTGTGGAACTGTTGTCTCCGGAGGGCATTTAAATAGAATATGTTCCGCAGTTTCGTCGTCCTCCATGCAAAGACGACATTCAGTTTCCTGAATAAGACCTATTTTTTTTACGTGATATCGAAGATGGCAATGCCCTGTAAGAAATCCCACTAATCTCTTGATATAATTTCTACTGAGGAGTAGGTTTTTTATGGATTTACTTTGAAAGGGTTTAATGGCTCTTTTAGCCTGACGAAGATCCTGGGTATTTTCGCAATAGGAGATACAGATGTTTTTTCCCAACTTTTGATGTTAAAGTTAATGGCTGAATTTGGAATTTTGCAAAACGGCTCAGGGCCGATAAAGGATTCAGCCGAACTTTTCATAGCCAGTTCGTCAGCTTTTTCATTTACATCAATACCCTTATGTCCGGGCATCGGTACTGAAGCAGTTCAGGACTGATTTGGAGTCAATCAGGTTTGAGCGTGGTGCTTTTATAGCTGCTTGACTATCCGTGAGCATATGCATAAGGCCACCTTTTATTCTCGATCTGAGGATGAAATTGACGCACACTTGAATGGCATGAATTTCCGCTTGAAATACACTGGGAATTTGTCCCATTTAATATATTTACAACATCTTTACATCTTTCACATGGACTACAATTGTCTATAGTAGCAAAAGTTAATACATTTGAACATTTGATATTTGAGCAATTTATACATACATATATTCGGCGTTACTAATTATAAATGAAAAAGTACATGTATTTTAACACTGGGAAAAAATAGTGTTCGAAAAAAGAAAGAAAAATAAAAATAAATTACATAGAAAAGAAAAAAGGAACAAAATTTAAATAAATAAAATATTAAATTATAATATAGGTATACTCTATTATTTTAAAACTCTATTACGCACCTTCGGTTAAGTATTTAAATAAAACTTTAGGAAATGACTTTGTTCCACGAACGCATTCCATTCTCTGACATCATAAACAAAATATTGGTTCTCAGAATTTCTGCATGTAAACCTGGGTTGTATAAAAACAAACGAACGAGAGGAAGTTGAGAAATTAAGTTTTTCATACAGGTAATGAGGCTCTTGGCAAATCAAGATATTGTTTAGTGTTTTAAGGGCACAAAATTTGAAATAGGTGTGTAGGTCACAACCCAGAATCCTCTTAGAATAACCAGAAATATGATCAAATCGTTTAAGATTGTATACATATCGCGTAATGTTGTAAAATGCCACTGTAAGGTTCCTTCGTGTTTCTGAGTTATGACAACAAAAAATTTGACACCCGTAGGTAGCGATTGGTAAAATCAAGCTTTTTGCCAAACTAAGCCTTGTATGCTGAGATATGAAGTGCTTGGTCAATGAGAGGGCACGTAAGCATCCGTATATTTTGCCGATAACTGTTTGGATGTGTTGGTCCCATGTGAGTATCGAGTTGAACCAAATACCAAGGTTTTTCGCAGTTTCGACATATTTAAGAATAGTGTTCCCTAGATATAAAGCTGGGAAATAGCTACTGTCAAGCTTGTATTTGTAGACTATTAAGCATTTTGACTTCGTTGGATTTAATTGTAGGTGATTTTTTCTCGACCAGTCCGAAATCAGCTTAAGGTCGCTATTAAGCCTGTCAACTCCATCTGCTAACATACCCAGCTTGAAACTCAAACGTATCTGCACATCGTCAGCATACAAATGTACCATTTGACGAAGGTGGTGTTACAAATAAGAATAAGTGTGTTCGTCATGAAGTAGAAATGGCAAATCGAAGAGTCTAAGTTATTTTAATTATAATTATTTCCAAAAGGGTACAAAAGTGATGATTTCGTCTAAAATAGTAAGGATTTAACTAAATTTTACTGAAAACATAAATAAATATACGGCGTCAGCAGTCCTATACAGATACAGAACCAAGCTTAGCTTCTCGCAACCATTTGTGTGTGCGTGTTATTTTTTCCACGAAATGGAAGGGACCTACAGTTTTTTGCCGACTCCGAACGGCGAGTTGAGAAGCTTCTCATGACTAATGATACTCTTTGTTTACTTGTCAGACATTCGAAAGAGGTGGCCCCGTGAAAAAAACTTTAAGGTGTTTTGTGCTGGGATTGAACCCGGTCAGCATGCGTAGTAGTCTAACGCACTAACCACAACGGTCACGGCGTTTGTTTTTTTTCTTTAATTGAGGATTTTTTTCGTTGTTTTCCTTAAAAGAAAAAAACATTTTAAAGTTAATATTTAAATTGTTTAAGAATATTTGAGTTCATATCTCATGTCTCTGTATATGTACGTACATATATGTCCGTATTGTAAATTGTGTGGGGACTTGCCTTTATAATTTTATAACGATATAAAAAATCTATCTATCTAAATCAATTTCTTTTAGCTTTAATTACCTATTTCGGTGAAATAGCGAACAAGTACAAAAGCCCTTGTATTTTATGGATGGGAACAAAATGTTTTCTGTATGCTGGTGATCCAGAAACCATCGAAACAGTATTTAATTCACCACACTGCACAAACAAGGGAGACTTCTATAGATTTATGGCAACCGCCATCGGTGATGGTTTATTTACATCAAGTTGTAAGTCGTCGAACTGATTTGTTTAACTGCACGTAATAAGTTTGTATTTTTAGCTCCTCGATGGAACAAACATCGCAAGCTTATTAATCCAGCCTTTAGCAGACAAACAATCAACAACTTTATACCAATCTTTAACGCCGAGAGTAATGTACTCATTGGAAAACTTCAATCTTCTCGTAGCCAAAAACAAGAAATATATGAAATTCTAAAAAAATGCGTTCTGGAAGCTGCTTGCCGTAAGTTGTTATTGCTCACATATCAATGTTTCACCCTCTTTATATCTTTTCCATCTACAGAGACGACCATGGGCAAAAAAATGGGAATCCAACACGACGGTTGTTCAGAGTTATTCGCATCGTATAAGAAGTAAAAAAAAAAACATTTATTTTATTGTACCTTAAAGAGACTTATTCTTCAAAGAAAATCATTTCCAGAATAATGGAGGTTTCGGTTCAGCGGATGCTCTCACCGTGGCTGTACCCAGACTATGTCTACAAGTATTCGCCGCTGTATTCAATCGAACGTAAAACTGTAGCAATTCTTCTGGATTTTATTGATAATGTAATCCTCCAATCAGGGGTATATCTAATTATGAGTAGGGACACATGCGGCTACCTATTTAAGATAGATACACACATACATGTGGTTTTCCCATAATGCTTTTTTAAAGGCGAATTTCTTTGAACGTTAGTGCGGTAGCTGCTCCGCGCCGTGCCGTCATCGAAAGAATTGGTATGACCTAATTTGCTTTCGTGAATTGGATACATTTTTTTTTTTTTTATGAAATAGGCATAGATATGGATTTCTAAAATATATATTTCAATCTTAAATATGACAAATTAATGTTCGTAAACTGCAATTATTTCTCTAAAACTCACATTTAGTCGTATATTAAACGCTTTTCAGTAGCTTAAATTGAATAGCATCTTGTCACACTACTTGTGTCTTTTAGCCGAAGGCCTTTGTCGCTATGGCTATCCAGCTAACTAGTGATTTCAATTACTAGCCTAGCTCTTAAATAATAATAATAATAATACTTGTGTCTTTTAAATGCACGCCTTTTTAAATGCACTTTTCTTTGAATGGTTATAAGTTGAGCCAAAGACAGCAAACAGCATAAAATAGGGTGACACGTATCAGTACATGCATGCGGCAAAAAAGTAAAAGGTTTTATGGTCAGGTATAAAAAAATAAAATTTCGCTTTGTTTTCGGGATTTCCTTTTTATGGTGAATGGAAATGCAGAGGCGCGATATTAGATAGCCATTAGCGTATAGATAATGACTAGGAAAATACAGAATATTTATGACAGTTGAGTCTTAAGTAAGATAATATGAATAGTAGCAATAAATCATATTTGTAGAAATTACTTAGGTTAAACAATTAACATATAATTAGAACTGTATAAGATAAGTACATACAAGTTATGAAAGGATTATAGCTCCCACCGTGGCAATAAAATTGACTAAGTTAAAATAAAAGTAGTGTTCAAAATGAGAAGTAAAAGTTGAGGTGCAAGTATTGGAGACTTAATGTTTCGGGTCGTTATCCTGTTGTAACACCAAGATTAACGGCATTTCATCTCCGTAAGGTTACATTGTTTCTGCCATTATTTCAACATAAACGGTTTGCTTCATAATGGCAGAAATAAGGTGAATGGAGCCTACACCTTGGTAGGAAACACAGCCCCGAACCATTATTTTAGAACCGCCGTGCTTTATGGTACTTTTTGTATATCTTGGCCGATATATTCAATGTTTGGGGGACGGTGAACATACTGACGTGCCAGCTGCCCAAAAACGAATATTTTTGCTCTCATCGGTCCGTAATATGTTGCGCCAACTTTCCACAGGCCACTTAGAATTGTCCTTAGAAAAGTTTATGCGAGTCGCTATGTATTTTTTGTTAAGTAGCGGTACCTAAAGGGGACTTAGAGCAGAGTTTTCTAGCAGCCGCCTACGGACTGTAACAGCACTAACAGTTAGATCCAGCTCCTTTTGAATAACATTTCAAGGTGCAAAAGGGTGCGATGTGCTGTACCTGACAATTAGCCTGTCCTCTAATTTCTACTCTAATTTTCTCGTCCGTGACGTTCGGGCTTGTGGATAATGTGTAATTGCATTAGCGATCATTGGGGCGGTACGTCCTATTATTTTTTCGATTTCGTTGTACGTGTTTCCCTCTTCACATCTTAAGCTATGTTTAGTCGATTGCCAGGTCTGCAAATATTGTCAGGTCTACAAATAAGCTAACAATTAGCTGCAAATGAGCTAACAATGACAAACAACCTTACAATGTTCAATTGCCAGTTCACACGGTTGCCAGGTTTTGTCCCAATCCCTGACAATTTATTGGCAGGCGGTTTGCCTGCAAATTATCTGACAATGTTTTCTCTGACAATATTTGCAGATAAAAAATTGTCAGTTCACACGGTTGGTAGATGACTGTTTACAAAAAACCTACAAATTCATTGCCAGACGTTGTCAGACTCATAGCATTTGATAGACATTTTTTTCTTCATGCTAAAATGTCTTTATGCATGGAAAACTATATGTCCCAGGTAAAGACTTTGTATGGTGAATTTGTAGGTAACGTAACGGCGCATCAAAATAACAAAAAAAATATTAAGAGGTTATTAACAAATTTTCCCAAGATAAAAACGATTTTCACAAAAATTGATTTAAAATAATTAAAAAAATTGTGTTTGAAGATCAATAACTCGAAAATGAAAGCACGGACGGTAATAGCCGTAGGTAACTGTGGTAAACATTCATCAATTGTCTAACGAACAAGCCCACTTTGCACTCAGAGAAAAAACAACGTAGAATCAACAAAAACAACTTTAAATCAAAGTAAAATCAATATCATTTGGCTCTAATGTTGGGAATCGTTAAATCAAAGTCGTGCAACTTTAGCAAAACGTGCCTCTTTTAATCAATTTAAGTCAACTTTGAATGAAGGTGGTAATATAATATATTCAAATAGATTTGCCATAACATTTTTACTATAATCCAACCTTACTTTAAGGTGCTTGGTGTGTAAAGCAAATAGGTAACTGAATCCGCCCTTAGTTTAATTGTCATAAGCATTGAAATCAAATATCTCTCGATATTGAATGCATATAGAATGCATTTAGAATTAAATACCAAGTAGCTTTAAATGAAAGCAATAATATAATACATTTTATTACGTTTAATGCATTATTTTAAGTATATCCTGTATTAATTTCATTGCGATAGGTATTTAATTTAAGTAGAGTTTCGCCATTGAATAAATGTGAAAACATACTTATTGTAAAGATGATTCAGATTGAAACTCATTTAAATTGTGATGTTTCTATGTATATCATCCGGGTTAAATTGTATACTTTCACTTCAATCCGTACCTGCAATGAAAATTAAAAAAAGAAAAACAAAACAACATTTTAGGCAGTACAATGTTTTTTTTTATTATTCGAGTCGTAAATAACTTATTATATACTGAACAATTTACAAATACTTATTTTTGATAAATGTTTTTCCATTATTGATTTGATATAAGTGTAGTGGAGGAGTTATGAAATACTTAATACATTTAACCAACGAGTTACCAAATTTTTCTCCGATTTTATATGCCTGAAAGTATTTGTTAAATAATTTAAATAATAATAATAATGAATGAAGAATTAGCAACAGCTAAGTAATAATTTTTTTTGTACCGAACACCCGTTTGAGTGAGGCAGATTTGATAATTAAATTAAGTTTTAATTTTGCGGGATTTTGTGCAAATGTTCCAAATGCCGACGGAAATTTTTATAATTTGAAAATTTTTATTTTGTTATTTTGTTTACATTGCAAATTGCTATTTTTGTTAATTAAATCGTCATACTTCAGCTGACGTATGAGGTTATCTGCACTCGGAGACTTTTTCAAACATTTAAAGCAAATCATGATTTATTCTGTTTTATTTTAATTGTATAATAAAACAGGACTTATTTCTGAACACTTAAAAATCTTCAAAGTGTCGTTATGTTGCTGGATTTACAGTCAAACTTGCTGTTAATTTGGAAAAAATATTTTTGTAAGAACAACCAACAAGGCTGACATGCCAATGGGTATTCTGACGAAAGGACTTAGAAAATTTTGAAACACAGGTCAAGGGCTTCTATTAGAAATTAAACAATCAAACTTATATAACGTTTTGTCTAAATAAATACAATACGCTTCAAGATGATAATCATCTTGCCCAACACAAATAATAAATGGCTGAATTGTTAAACCTATGTTGTAATACTTATCTACCAATTCGCCAATCTTTTCAGCATATTTATCAATTTTCAAATTTCAAATTTATTTATTAAGTAAGTAATAGCTTACACACATTAAGATACAGTATCTTATTAAATAGCGGGAGCTTCAATTGTAATTTTCTATGTATAAACTTGAGTGGAAAATTAATAGTAAGCGTTTCAATAATTACATCACTTTAAATAACTTCATTGAGAAAAAAGAAAATAATCTAGAAATACAATATCGAAAAAGAGAAAGAAACAAAAAGGGCACAAATTTACAAATCTCATCATCATCATCGAAGTGTTTCCAAGTATCGCTTAAGTCTCATCCTGAATAGGGTCGTACAACTTATCAATCGGAGAGAAATGGGAAGAGAATTCCACAACCGGACTGCATACACAAAGAATTGTCGGGTAGACACTAAGTGCATACAGCGTACTGGTATTAGGCTACATGATCTGGTAGAGCGCGGTAGACGAATCTTGTTATGAAGGTACGACGGCCGATGTGTCTGCATAACATTATGAAGCAGCACTAATGTTCTAAATTTAAAAAGATTATCAAGCGTTACGCCATTTATTGATATAGAAAATTGAGAAATATGGTCACGCTTTCGCAAACCAAAAATATACCGTGCGATGCAATTGTATGCGACATTTAATTTTCTTTTATGTTCATAATCGCAATTGCTGAAAATTTCACAACCAAATAGCATTATTGGTATTACTAGTGTTTTCGCTAGAATAACTCTCGTTTTAAAAGGTGTAATTTTTTGGCTAGCCCATAGCATGCGAAGACTTCCATAAACCCTCGCAACAGTCAGCCTGATATGGTTATTCCAAGAAAGCGTCTTGTTAAAAGTTATGCCAAGATTTTTTGCTGAATCGACAAACTCAATCGGCGAATTATTCAGGTATAATTTAGGGAAATAAGACGTATCGGTAGACCTTCTTGAGATAACCAAACATTTTGATTTGGATGGATTTAGACAGAGGCCATTGGATCGCGACCAGGACAGAATTCTGTTTAGATCCTCGTTGACTTCAGAAGCTGCATTTTCCACAAGACCCAGAGGAAAACTTTTTCGCACCTGAACATCATCAGCATACATGTCGATTGAAGAACTTTGTATACACAAGGGGAGATCGTTTATGTACATTGTGAAAAACAGTGGGCCCAATATTGAACCTTGTGGAACGCCTCTACTTAGTGGCAGAAATTCTGACACACAGTTATTAGATACAACTGCCTGATGTCTGTTATTCAGGTAAGATGAAACCAGATTAAGGGAAGGTGACGAAAAATTAAATTCACTCTTTAGCTTGCTACATAAGACATTATGGTTCACTGTGTCGAACGCCTTGGAGAAATCTAATAAGACCAGATATGTTACATTGTTGTTGTCTACAGCTTGTCTTATGTCTTCAACTACGTTAATTAGTGCGGTTGTACAGCTATGTTTTGGACGAAAGCCAGACTGGTTTTCGCAAAGCAGGTTGTTGTATTTCAAATGTCTTTGTATCTGAGAATTTAAAATTTTTTCTAAAACCTTAGAAAAGAATGGTAGGATGGCAATTGGCCGGAATTCATTTTGATTCTTGGGAACAGGTATAATTTTTGCACGTTTCCAGGCTGTAGGAAACACTCCCGTCATGAGGATAGTATTGAACAAATGCGTTATAGATTTGATGATGTAAGGAAGAATAGCTTTAGCAAAAACCGGATGAATTTCATCAAATCCAACTGAGTTTGACTTAATTGAGATAACGCTTTCTAGGACATCTGCTTCATCAACAGCTGTAAAGTTAAAACTAGGTGGAGAGTTAATACCATGAAAGCCATGAAAGATTTTACACGTTTTCATGTTGAGTTTAAAGTGGGTAGTAGGTATTCAAATCGAAATCTATCGCATATCAATGTTGGAACGTATTTAATTGAAATGTCGAATTTTGATTTAAAGTGCATTTAGGGATTGAAGTAACAAGACTTCCAGTTTGATTTTAAAAGAATAATTTTTGTAGCGCCAATCAAAGTTTTAAAGAATAAATTAAAGTGGTTTCGTTTTTAAAATTAAGTCTTTTTTAGTTCTTTAGCATTGATTCAAAGACGTTTTATAATAATATCATAACTTTAATCATTTTTGTATTTAAAACAAAGAGGTTTAAGTTAAAATCAAATATGTTTATCAAAAGTGAAAAATACATTGATTTCAATACGATGCTATTAAAATTTACGATGCTGTTTTTTTCTGAGTGTGGTTGCTCTGCACTTAATAGACCAAAAGTTATAATTGAATAATTGTTGGTACCAACTTCTCTGAAGGTACTTTTTTAAACACCCAGTAGCTCCGTGGATGTTGAAAATGGACCACCCCTCCCATACGTGTTTTTCCATAACATGGACCAATGAATCTTTTCCCATAGTAACTTTTTTCAACACCCTGTAGCTCCGTGGGTGTTGAAAACAGACCCCCCCCCACCCTTCAATATTTTTTGTTTTTTCATAAAATAAACCAAGGAATCAGCTCCTAAAATAATAATATATTTCACTAATATATTTCACTGAAAAAATAACAAAAAAATCTGACAATAATTTTATTTGTAGATGTTTAAGTTTCGCACATCTGACAATGAAAAATGAACCTGCAAATATCCGAAACGCCTGACAATGGCCTGACAATGTCACAAAAAGGTGTTCACACGATTGGCAGAGGCCTGACAATTTATTGTCAGATAGCGGCCTGGCAATTGTCTGCAACCAAATGATTTTTCTGACAATATTTGCAGACTAAAGTTGTCAGTTCACACGGTTGTAAGACATTTGGGACAAATTTTTCATTTGTAGACCTGACAATATTTGCAGACCTGGCAATCGTCTGAACATAGCTTTAATCTTAAAATCAATTTTCGCTTTTCGCCATCGCAGTGCCTATTACGGTCCACTGTATAATCGAAATGTGATTTGTTTTGCTTTATGTACTTAAATTAAAAAATATATACAATGTTCTTACTTTTATGATTATTCTATTCTTATTTTTAATTTTAAATATTTTTTTTTTTGCTCACTATTCCTTACTAGCTGATACTAGATCTGAGATGCCAACGGTAATTTATGCACACTAATTACTTTGCTAAGTTCCGTTTGAAATGCCTATTTACTGAGATCAGCTTTATCATAAGGGAAGTTTTTGAAATGACTTGAATTAGGATAACTAATTTCACACTACTATTTATTTTGAACACAGCTGTATGTACATATGTGCATACTTAAACTGTATTGTCCTGTTCCACTTATTACATAAATGAATTCCGAAGGATTTAAGGGTCCACGAAAGGGATTTCTACAAAAAATTTGTATTTCAAAAGTGATTTCCGTTTGCAATATTCGTCTACAAAGACAAATATTTATACAAATACAGTCGACTGCGCTTAATTGAAACAGCGAAATCCTTGGAAAAAATTTCAATTAACCGGGTTTTCCATTTAAACGAACTTCGGATAAATGAAAGACAGTTTCATTTAAGCGAACAAAATATTTCTTAAGCTGATTTCGGAAAGCATTAACATACGTACCTACTTACTCTGCATTTTATTTTACTTTAAATTATAGGTATAGGTGGAAAGCAACTGAAATTAACAATGCCCATTCACTAAACGAAAATTCACTAAAGCTATAAATTTTATTAAAAGTAAATAAACATTTCATGTGAACAAAAAAAACAAAAATTAATTCAAGTACAAGTACAATTCAATTCAAATAGGTACATTATACATATTAAGGTATGTAAATCACATAGTTTTGAATGTTTTAATTTTCAATGGATAGCGTAACTGTTTATTTAAAATAATCATCGATTTTCTTCTGATTAAGAGTTTGCAAATGGCACCGTGACATCTCATCTTCCAAATCGTCTATCTTTTCTGCAGCTCGATTATACGTACCGAAAAAAGATTTCAATGTGCAAAGAGCTTTGAATGCTTCTTTCATTGTTGGTTTCTGAATTTCAGGAACGGCAATTTCACAATCGGAATCAGAATGACCGGTAGTAGCATTATTAGTTAATTGTGACATAATATCATGCACAATATCCTCATCCGATACATCACCGAAACATAGCAATCTTGAGTCAACATTTAGAAGGAACGCAATATCTTGTTCAAGTGCATCTGAGAAACGATTTTCTTCTACCTCTTCGACTTCTGATTCTAAAGCAATCTGTTCATTATAAATAAATCCTGACTTGTGGAAACAGTTCTTGATGGTCAATGGACTAACCATCCACCATGCTCTCTTTACCATTTGTAAAGCTTGAAGTAAATCAATCTTTTTTGAAAAATTTGACAAAGATTCGCCATTGTCTAAATGTAAAAGTTGTCGCCTGGTGATGATTCTTCTGTAGTGAGATTTAAAGCATGCGATTATCCCCTGGTCTAAAGGTTGGATAAGGGTTGTTGTGTTCGGTGGAAGGAATGAAATTTGTATATTGCTTAATACGGTATTATCATCCAGTCTATGACAAGCTGCATTGTCCACTAGGAGGATCACTTTTTTGCCGATTTTCTTAAAATTTACATTTAGGTCGCTCAGTATCTTGGTCCATATTTCTCCAGTCATCCACGCTTTAGTATTTGAAAAATATCTTACTGGTAAATTCGTGCAGTTTCGGAAGCATCTCGGATTTCGAGGTTTTCCTATGCAATACATTTTTTTATCCGTACCAGACGAATTGGTAACAAAAAGAATGGTAATACGGTCTTTTGGCAATTTTAATGCAGATGGATTTTCTGATTGATGTGCCAGCGTTCCGGTGGGCAAGGCCTTAAACATCAATCCGGACTCATCGGCATTATAAATGTCGTCTGCGCCATATTCTCGAAGATAGTTTGGCAAAACGTTGGTCAACCAATGATCTGCAGCGTGCCTGTCGGCTGAATTTTTTTCCCCGTGAGCCTTCTTGAATTGAATATTTTCTCGTCGTTTCCAACGTTCAAGCCAGCCACTTGAAGGCTCAAAATCCACACCTAGCATAACCGCAAACGATTTTGCCTTTTCCATTAAAAGCGGCCCAGAAAGCGTTGCATTTTTGGATCGCATATTCTTGAACCAAATAGCCAGTGCCTTATCTACGGTTGTATGAGCTCCTGTTCGCATACGTTTCATGGATAAATTTTGGTTTTGACTCGCCAAATTCAGAAGAAAATCTTTATTTTGTAATATTCGGGTTAGCGTTGGTGCACTGCAACTAAATTCTTCACAAACATTCTTCCTCGGTACCCCAGCATCAATCCTTTTCAGAATTCTAAGTTTGTTTTGAAATGACAAACCATTTTTCTTTCACCATCCTGGAGGCTGAAATCATTAATTTTTTTTCTTTTGTTTATACAACAGATATATTAGTCAAATTAGTATCTTACATTATCTCTTTGTCCTGACATCTTAATGTTAGTAACAATAAAATAAAACTTATTAACTAAACTTATTAACAGACAACGCGGATTTCTGTGGCAATTTAATTTAAATTTTACGTTTGAAATTGACAGATAAGTGATGGGTAAATAAGTGATGCCATAATAGTTGAATTCAACCTCTGTCATGAAATGTCTTTGCAACTAAGCGGAGCAAATTACATACAAAATTTCTGTTTTATACGAATTTTTTTTTTCAATTAACCGATTTTTTCATTTAACCGGGTTTCATTAAAGCGGAGTAATTTATATGAAAATTCTGAAAAAATGTTCTGTGATTGATTTTGTATTTCAATTAACCGAGTTTTTCTTTTAAGCGGAGTTCATTTAAGCGGAGTCGACTGTATTGTACAAAAATAATGTTTGCTCCTCTTCTATCTCTCTTTCACTACAATACTTCTTATAACCGTCTCGTGTCTGTCTGACTGAAAAATGGAACTGATAAGGAACACCTGGAGAGTCTCCCTACTCGTTATTAGATATACTCTGCCTTCAAAGAATGAGATACACTTTACATCGGCAGTCAAGCTTATTTTTTCTAATTTTCTATATTTATACGCAGCTGCTACAACAGAAAGCGCCACCCGACGATGATACACTTTCTAAACCGGAAAATGACAGTTTCAACAGGAAATCGAAAAGCATTTTCGTAGAACAAGTCAGGAACTACGTGAAGCAAGGTCAACTTACCTGGGAAGATATTCGCGATGAGGCGAATGTAATCATAGCAGCGGTAGGGTAGATTTTCATTTACACCTTGAAGAAGGAATGCTCATTAAATGTTCTTTTTTTTGTATCAGACCTTCGAGACTACGTCAACTGCTTTGTATTTGGTGACGTTATGTTTGGCGATGCACCCTGAATATCAAGACAAACTATTTGAGGAACTGAAGTCCATATTTCCGAGCAAGCAGTTTGATGTTACCACCGAAGACATCGAACGGATGACCTACACCGAGATGGTTATCAATGAAGGAATGCGGTTATTCTCACCGGTTCCCATAGTTATTCGAACTGCTTCGGATGACTTTGTACTGAAGAATGGAGTTAAGGTGCCCAAGGGTACTCAGGTTAGCATCGATATATTTAACATGCAGCGTAACCCGAAATTCTGGGGACCTAAGGCAAAAGAGTTTTATCCGGATCACTTCCACGCTGATAACTCTGGTAGCCGCCACCCGTTTGCCTTTATTCCCTTTACCAAGGGCTTGAGAATGTGCATCGGCAATCGCTATGCAATATTGTTGCTGAAGATTTGTATTGCAAAATTATTCCGAAACTTTATTATACGCACAGAAATGAGGTTGGAGGACATTATTGTTAAGGGGACTATTTCTCTGAAACTAAAAACATATCCTGTGTGCAATATTCAGGAGCGGGAGATGTAACTAGCCCAAGGCGGTTTTTAAAGATGTTTAATTTCCAGTAATAAGATAACTACAGAGGAAAATTGAATAAATATTGCTGTTGCTGTTCTACAGAAATTCCAAGACTTTTTCGCGTTTTACAGGCATAAGGTTTTTTTTAATACCCATGGAAAGGGATTTCTAATAGGGACGGGTAGATGTTAAAATTGAATAAAACAAGTTGTGTGGGAGATATGAACGAATTTTTTATTTTATTTAAAAGGCTTATCAGTGACATCATGTGTGGAATATGATATCGTTCGGTGAATGGCGCGCATCCCAGAGGTGCAATTTTCAGTGACTCTGGCGCATAGATCAGGCTGAATTTGAGCGATGGCATGAGTTCTATTGAATTTGAGAGCCCCGGGCGTTTGCGGCTTATTGGGCTGCTGGACCAGCGACTTAAGGAAACTCCACACAAGAAAAAGTCTAACGGGGTCAAATCGCACGATCTCGGTAGCCAGTTTTCTATGTGAGATAATGTAGAAAGTCCATTGTGGCATGTAGCACTACGGCGGTCGTCCTGTTGAAACTACATGTATAACATACATAAAATTGTAGAATAGGGATTCGGCAACACTCCAATTTGCATGATTGGTTATACTGCCTAGAAGAGTAAGTCGGTTGTTGAGTTACTTTCAAAGGAGACGCATTTTCAGTGTTATTTATGGTAAAAAGAATGAAAGAAACAGTGCGCAAAGTATTGAATAATCACTTCTATCACAGAATCCTTCGTACTCGGAATTTTTTATACACCTGGAAACTGGAGTGGCCCCCCTGTTCATGGATACACACTTGGACTATATTGTAAAAGTCAATGCGATGAGCCAGGAAAGAATACCTCGGTTAGTACTGTCCCAAATGATAAATAAGAGGGTGAGATGTGTCCAAGAATGGGAAACACTAGGATTAGAATGCGGTTACAGCCTTAGTTTTACTCCAAATGAGCAACGGACTTCCCTACAACAAAAAGTAAACATATTTTCAAAGAAAACTGGTCACAGAATCTATGACAGCTTTGTGAAAGAAGCCCAGTCATCTGAATATAGAGCTTACTACAGCAAGATGAACCATTGCTTACAGGAACTGCATATTGGAAGAAAATTTCTAATGAACTAGCACTTTATATTACAAATTATCGATTATGTACATAATGTACCAAACATAAGAAATAGGATTAATAATGTAACTTTTTTATAAAAGTCAATCTGGTAGACGGCCTATGAGCCAAACCATATAGACTAAGTATAAATATTGTTAAACATTTCATTGAAAATAAAATAGTCTTTTAAACTAAACTAAACTAAACTACTCGGAATTTTGCTACGAACCCCGAAAGAACTATCACAGAATCCGTCGTAGTGGAAATTTTTGCTACGAATTTCGAATTTCATAGAAAGTGGTAAGTTGTTAAGTGCGGCAATGCATATTCGGATTCCACTACGACAAATTCTGTGATAGTTCTTTCGGGGTTCGTAGTAAAATTCCGAGTACGACGGATTCTGCGATAGACGTGAATTGTGCATGAATAAAAAGTGGTGAGTAAAATTACAGACCTACATATTTACATATTGTTGCATGGATATAAATCTGTGGGAATTGTCCAGTGACGCTTTAATTAGTTTTGATAGGGACATTGGGGCTGTGTGTAGCGGTGTAGTTTGCCTTTCCCTGCTTATGTGTGAGTCGGGTGATCGACCAGATCTCCTGAAGGCAGGAGAGTCTGATGGTGTGCGAGGCGTCTGCCATGCTACCTACTCTTTCACATAAGCTTGTGTTGTAGAAAATTCAAAGTACGCTGGGTCCAGCTGATGGTCCTACGAGAGTAGAATATGTCTAAGCAGTTTAATATGCACCTGTAGTACTGGGTGCCGGGGCTCAGAGACATTCCAGGGAAATATAAAGGGGACGAACTCGGTCTTTCCCTCAGTAGAAAACTTTACCTAGGAGAATACTTCTACAACGATCTCAGTGATCTAGAACAGAAAGTTTTTGGAAGCCAATCTCGCTTTATTCAAAGATCCAAATGGTTCTCATGAGTACCGGGGATACACATCCCCAAAATCCTTGGTATCACAATGTGCCTCTATAGGCCTAAGCATTCTGGTACTTGACTCACCGGCAGCCACTGCTACCTAACCAAAAGCCTTAAGCTAAAGCTGACCAGCTCATTTGAATTCATGTTTTTGTAGTCCGAGCAATAAGGATCTTGTTGAAAAAGGATGGCTATTATTGATTTATTCCTGATACTCGGTTCAACATCATCCGATTTGCATTCATATTTAAGCACACAACGAAACCAAAAATTTGAAAAATTTTAAAGGAAAATTGGAAAATTCGGAAAAATCTATTTTTCATACATTTTGTATGGCGAATTTTCATTGTTTTTTTCTTTTTGACATGGTTAGGTTAGGTTAGGTTGCGAAGAGTGTTTGATACGAGCAATCATTTCCGACCGGAGACCCGAAGGTCCATTGTGAATCCCCTCATAGTTTGGGAGTAAATCCTCTTTTTGCCAACTCATAAACTAGTTTGTGCTCTTGGTGAATTGTAGATGGTCCGATATCTTAGAATTTCAGAGATCTCTTATGTCTTCCAAGAATCTATGACCTACAGTACGGAGGCATCGTTCTTGGAGGGCGGGACAGTAGCAGAATAGATTTTGTAATTCCGCCTGGAAAGCACTGCATGTATCCAGTAGTCTGAAGGATTCCCGTTAATCTAGTGTATCTGAGTAGAACCTAAGTCCATTTTTGAGCCGTGTCGGTGAAGAGTGTTATTTCCCGGTCTCTGATCAACTTGTTTGACAGCCAGTCTTCCCTACTGGGAAATAGGATTGGTACGTTCAAGTTAAGTTCTTTTTGACATAATGATACAGTGAAAATAATTGCCAGAGCTCCAAATTTGTAAAATTTTAATCGAAAAAACCCTTTTTTTTCAGACATTCACATACAACAACATTGCCCAAAATTTTGTATGCTATGATTTTTTGTTGGCAATATCAATAAGAGATGGCGCTGTTAGTCCACTTGACATTGCACAATTATTTGAGCATTAATTATCAGAATTTCCGTATTCAAATTGTGCCAAAATCATTCGTGAACGATTACTCGAGATTCATCGAGATTTTGATGATTGTTCAGTCGTCAGCTCATGTTTTGTTATTTTGCCGGTGATTGAAGTGGAAATTTCAGTGATTCCGGTGAGTTTATCGAAAACATTCAACGTTTCTAATATTTTCAGCGCATTTGCGAATCAGATAATATAACTTCTAGAATGATAATTCGAATTATTCGACATTCTACTTTCAGTGTTCTGGAGAAATTTTGCCGCCGATCAGATCAAACATTGGCTCACGCAGTCGCAATGATACGCCATGCAAAGCTGCGAGCACATGCGTCGCGAATTCGTTCAGGACGAACTCAGGAGGAACCAAAGCACACGTAGCTGTTGAAAAACGGAGAAAGCAGCGCAATCGCGTTCTGCAGCGTCAAGTTGAATCAAACGCCATTCGTCGAGTGAGAAAAAGTGCCGTGAATGTTCAATAACATCGCGCCGCTTTCCAATATGATTGCACGATTCACTACAGCGATCAGCTGTGTGTTACGATTGGATGTGATTTGCTAATATTGCAATGCGCTTAAGTTTCATTCGGAGACGGCGTCATCTGTTATTGGTCGCGAATGTACGATCAAAGAAACTAACTTTGGGTGGAATGGTGAATGCTCGAAATTATTTCAATCAAAAAATCAATTTTTGGGCGGGACGAAGTTCGCCGGGTCCGCTAGTTTTGAATAAATATCTCCTACTACTCATTAAAATGATGAACGTTTTACTCCTTTTCGTGTTCTTTTTTTTTTAATAATATTTTTGATGGGAAATTAATTAAACTTTTGTTAAAGTTCTTGAAGTATGCCTTGGAGGAGGTAATGTGGATTTTATAAGGGCACTTAATAGACAGAAGAATAAAGCAATTACCACTTTTCTAAGTGTAGCTTGTAATTAAATATCAAAACTTTTTAAAGTCAATTTAAATAATTAAATACGTTGATTTCATTAGTTTACTATAAAACTGGTTAAGCTCTGTTCAAGAGGTGCAGTGTAAAAGTGTCGAAGTTGATTCCGTTTGTTTTTAAGTATGTCAGATACTTTTATTTACTCTAAGGAAGATGCAATTCGTGTTGAAAATTTGTTTTCGGTTCAAATGTTTTATATGAAAGCGTTCGGGCAAATGAATCCAAAGTTCGAGAATTTTCTTTCGCCAACATGGAAGATGTTTGGCATCATAGCCAGTCATTTATTCTGCATGTTTACGGTTTTCTTAACTTTGCATTTGGCAATACTGTTTGCAATTACTACATTGGACTCCATTCGACACAGTGATATGGAAACTATCACCGATGCACTTGTAATGCTCATTATTTATTCATTCGCTGCGTTTGGCAACATTTATTGGATATTTCGTTCCAAGAAGCTATACCAATTTTTCCAAAGCATTAACAATAATTATGAGCACCATTCAATAGCTGGTAAATGGTTTTAACATTCACATGGGTTATAAGTTTGCCTGACGTTTTTTTTACTAAAGGGTTGACATTTGTCAGTACACGACGATCGTTTGAGGTTGCAAGGAGACTGACACATTGTTGGCAGTTTGCTTGCATTTTTGGCGTTATATTTTGGGCCCTTGCTCCGTTAATACTGCATCAAAGGTCTTTGCCAGTTAAATGTTGGTATCCATTCGACGCCAAGGTGAAGCCGCAGTCTTCATAACGCTAGCGCATAGTAACAGTTTTACATTCTTTTCATTTTAGAAAGAATACGTGTATGAAGTTGTTTATATTATTCAATTTCTGGCTCAGTTTGAAATGGGCGCAATTTTTGGAAACGGATCTGCTGTCTACGTTTCAATCATAATCATAATATTGGGTCAATTCGATGTCCTTTTTTGTAGTCTCAAGAATGTTCAAACACATGGTGAACTGCTTGACGGCGTCAATTTGAAAACCTTGCGGTAAGTCTTTGATTTTTAATACATATGTAATTTAATTCTAGAAATACAATAAGCTCTCGCGTTTGAATGCCTGTGAGGATATAAGCGATACACTCTACTGTCAGTCGAATCTCGCAAAATGAATTACAATACAATTTACAAATCTGATAGAAGGAACAATTTAATTACATTTTTTTTAAACGTTTTTTGATTACCAATTTTGAATATAAACTTACATACTAGAGATAAATGGTTACGTCTAATCGAAAGACTATCAAAAATGACTTAATCTTGTTCTATGTGCTTCACTCAGGTTGGGGTCACAATCCCGAAAAACCAAAATCCCGAAAACCAAAATCCCGAAAACCCAAAATCCCGAAAATCCAAAATCCCGAAAATCCAAAATCCCGAAAATCCAAAATTCCGAAAAGCCGAAATCCCGAAAATCCAAAATCCCGAAAAGCCAAAATCCCGATCTCGTTTTCGGGACTTAAAATGCAAGTAGACAAGTGTTTGTCCATTTCCGTTGGCGTAAGTGTTGTAATATTTTACAATTCGTAATGTGCGTTCAGTGTGATAGCTGATAGATTAGATTTTAGTTTCAGTTAATGGATTGGATTTTAAAACCATGGCTTTGCGCATCCGGTTGCTCTGATTTTTGATTACCCTGTCCAACATTTGCGGGTGTATGGCGAGGATTACTTGAGGAATGTTGGCTTCCAAATGATCCAAAGATTGTCGGCATACACTGGGTTCTTGACCTATAACCCAAGAAAATAATTTAGGGGTGTCAAACCATTATGACCGCAAGTAAGGTGCATAAGCAATCGTAGCCCAACCAAAATAAAAGGCACATCTCAGGGTTGAGAAGATGTCTCTATTTTTTTGTGTCCAAGGCTAGAGTGAAATCCTCGACGCTTCGATTTACATTTACCATCGCTTTGATAGAAATATTTAGAGTTGAGTCAAATGCATCATGTTGCTGTATGAAGAAAAATAAATAAATCACTGTGTCGTATACGTACTATTTGTTGTTTCTCTATTATTCACATAGAGCGATTTACATATAAAAATGTTTTATATGGTGGCTGTTATTTAACGGTTGATAAACTAGAACTTAATTTTTAATTAAAATTTGTATGCGTTGGCATCTATCATTTGCTCCTGAATTTCAATTTAAATCAAACTAAAATATGATAGAATAGAGTGTAAAAATGTACAATAGAAAAAATAATGAACGGATTCTGCAGGACTTCTATTTTGTATAGTTTTCACATCAAAGATGACGGCATTTGCATCAGATATGTTTGTGTTGCAATATTTGCGCAGTACACGCGTTTACATTGCGATTTGAAACGTTGATGATGTTATCGATTTTGAGTTGTGGAATTGAGTTATTAATTTTCTAATAGGCCGCTCATATTTTAATGATGCAAATGACAGACAACTTGGAAAATCGATCTTTAAAGCACAAGCTGGATTAGTAGGACTAAATGCAAATACAGTCGACTCTCGATAAATAAAACTCTTGATAAAATAGATCTCTCGTTAAATTGAAGCTTATCTTTGGTCCCTTGAAATAATAAATAGATAAATAGACTCGAGTTCTACGTAAACTCGAATTTAACACGAATTCCGTAGTAATAAACGATCAATCTACTCCTAAAATTAACAAATATTAAGTTGTGGTCGAGTCGTATCTAAATCGAATTTAAAAGTGACTGTCAAACGTTTCAAAATGAGTTTCGACCGAATTTTACAAGATTTGGATATTATTAATGACTAGCTGTCCCGCCCGGCTTCGCCCGCGCCCAATAGCAGTCGCGTTACTTATTAGGCAAAACGCTGCTTTAGTAATGTGGTTCTGGGTAGAAATAAGAATCGCCAAAATCCGGCAAACCTTGTTGAATCACACCATATGTTCAAAGTGTGAATGAACAACAGCATCAGAAAATTATATGGCATCTACCGTTTCTTGTAGTTAATGAAATGCAAAGTCCATCAGACTATCACCATAAACTTTTCTATGTGAAGAGAGGAATTGGGCATGTGTTTTAGTTAGATCCAATTTTTTTTTTGTTTGCTTTTTGTTTCCCTAAATATTGAATTTGTTAATAACTCGACTTCAGCGGCACCAGATCATCGGGTCCAGATTTTGTAGTTTTCACTTTAGCCACTAAACAAACATGAATTATGTATATGAGTCATTTTGTTTATAAAAGTTGTTAATAACTTAACTCCAGCGCCACTTATCGGGTCCAAATTTTGTAATTATTTCTTATGGCACTATACCAACCCATATTGTGAATGTGAGACATTTTGGTCAATTGTTGTAAAAGTTGTTGATTACTCGACTCCAGCGCCACCTTTTGAGTTCAGATTTTGCAGTTTTCTCTGTAGGCGCTATACCAACATATATATATTGTGAATATGACTTATTTTGGTTAATTAATATGGAAGCTGTTAATAACTTGACTCTGGCGCCACCTAGCGGGTAGTTTATTTGCCTATGTCCTTCCTCAGGTCCCAGAATATCTCTATACCAAATTACATTACAATTAGTTCGGCGGGTTAGGCGTGAAAAGATTTTGTTAATAACTTGACTCCGGCGCCACCTAGCGGGCAGTTTTTTCGCTTATGTCCTTCCTTAGGTCCCAGACTATTTTTTCGCCAAATAACATTACAATGGGTTCAGCGGTTAAGGCGTAAAAAGATTTTGGTAATTACTTGGCTCCAGCGCCACATAGCGGGTGGGTTCGCATATGTGCTTCCCAAGGTCTCAGACTATCTCTCTGCCAAATCCCATTAAAATTGGTTCAGCGGTTTAGGCGTAAAAGTATTTTGTTAATAACTTGACTCCAACGCCACCTAGCGGGCGGTTTTTTCGCCTATGTCCTTCCTCAGGTCCAGGACTACCTCCGTACCAAATTAAATTACAATTGGTTCGGCGGTTTAGGCGTGAAAAGGTTTTGTTAATGACTTGACTCACGCGCCACCTAGCGGGTGGTCTTTCCGCCTATGTCCTTCCCAAGGTCCCAGACTATCTATCTGCCAAATTACATTACATTTGGTTCAGCGGTTTAGGAGTGAAAAAGTAATAGACAGACAGACAGAGTTACTTTCGCATTTATAATATTAGTGTGATACGGAAAATAATAGAACACGAAAAATATTTATAAAACACGATTCAATGCACTAGAATATTACAGTGATGTAGAATTTAAGAAAAACTAAAGATAAGTTCAAAGATCTTGGCCGGTGATTACTTTATTTTTCTTCAATGGTGTTTTGGGTTTTATCGACGCCAAATCGGCTTTTTCATTAATTTGGTCCGATGTTTCACCACCGAAATCGAAATGAGCATCGCTGTCGAAATTTGCAACGTCGTCCTCGAAATCCAACGGTAACAGTTATTTTATTGCTAAATCTAATGTATCCGGTTCTTTCGGTTCGGGTCCGCCACCCGTTGCGTACGTCTCTCTGCGGAAGCTGTTAATGCTGGAACGTGCTACGGTCTTCATCCGCATCCATTGTGCCTTTAGTTTGTCAATAGGCAAATTCACTCACTCATTTCGGCTGCAATCAATTTCCATGAATCACTTTTTTTGTGATCATTGCGCAGTTATTTGATTTGGAGTCAATAATGTCGACGTAGGGAGCGATGATGTCTTTCAAACATTCCTTCTCCTCCACTGTCCAGTTTCGGTTCCTTTCACGTTTCTAAAAATAAAATTCTTTAATAATATAAGAAGAATTTGTCAATAAACTTACCACATTAGAATTTTCCATTTCAATTTCAAATTGAAATTTGAATATAGAATCCGTCGACTTCGTTCCTTTGTACTTTGAAGTTGAAGTTGAAGTATTGGCGGATAGAGCAGTTCCATAGAATCCGTCAACCGTCACATATCTACGTAGAAATGTCAAACGATTCTCTTCACTCTCTCAATTTGTGAATGCGCGAACTTCAGTATGTGACTATGTGAACTTAAATGCGTGAAAGTGTGTACAGACAACAGAACAAATAGGGGGGTACACACGATACGACCGATCTGACGGACTTGGTCTGTCCGGCCAGGTCTGACGTGTGTGTACGCTCGAAATGACGGCCGGACGGACATGTCGGATGGTTTTCAAATTTTTTTGATATTTTGGTGGTCGGACGGACATATCTGATAATGTGTCACTTGTCCGTCCGACCTAGAGCAATTTTCATTTCTGAAATGTATTTCAAGCGGTGTGGTTGTTAGCGGAGAATTAATGATGGCTGTGTATGGAAATTTTGAATTTTGGGGGAAAAAAATGGAAATATAAAAAATTCTGATAATCGTCTGGAGAATTCAATATTGTAATATTCTGTTAATAAATTAATATAAAAAAAAAAGCTTTTTCATCCATTCCTGTACCCAAATTCGATTCCTTTTTCTTTCTTTTCTCTCTTCAATTTTTTTCTTCAAAAATTTTATCAATCATAAGCGCTGCTTTCAGTACGCCCGACGACTTTCAAATCCACTTGCAAAGTGAGGTCGGACAGCATGTCGGACAATGTGTACGCTAACGACATCGGTCTGTCAGACATCCATCCGACCAAGTCCGTCAGATCGGTCGTATCGTGTGTACCCCCCTAATGCTGTCAAACGAATGTCAACGGCGATGACAGTTTCCCTACATTTTCTCCATGCTTCCACCAATGAAAATGCACACTCTCAATTTGTGAATGCGTAAACTTCAATATGTAAATGTGTGAGCTTAAATGCGGGAATGTGAGTACTGACAAAGTATCGACGGATGGAAAAAGTAGAAAGTAGACATACCTTCGAAGTTCATGCATCCGTTGCCCAGCAGGAAAGGGTAATCTATTGGAATCGAACAGGGAATCAATCGCTAGTATAGAATATTGATTCCAGAATTCATTATTCTTAACACAGACTATGTCCTAGGAAAATAATCGATTACCTGAAAGTGTTTTAAGAATGCATCATAGAATTCATTCTTTGTAATGTATTATATAATTCATGCATTTATAATTAGTTTCATAATGCATTTCTCCGACACAAATTAAAGAAATGTATTCAGCTTTAAATGAAAAGTACGCTGTTTCGTTTTAAAATATTTTATTACAAAAAATTCTAGGATAAAATTAACAAGGAATTTAAATACAAAAAAAAAATATTATTAATAAAATAAACACACAAAGCACAAAGTTTTTTTTTTGTTAATTGTTCGTTTAGAATACATTTCTAACTTTTTTCACTCCTCGCTGTCACGCGTTGCAACACAAAATAAGTTTTTCATGCGTTTTTAAATATAAAACGCGAAATTTGTAGACGACTTGAAGGCGCCGACAGACAACACTGTAACCGAAAAATCGTTAAATTCAAAAACACTAGATTACATTTCCTGCAGATGTGGGAATATACGTGGTAATCAATTTGCTTTGTTATTATATGACATTACCACGTCGATTCTTTTGGATACATTATATTTCTCATCTATAATAACTAATTATGTATTCGATTCTCCAAGTAATATATACCGTACTTTCCTGCTGGGTGGTTATGGGCCATCTCCCATAAGAATGTGTGTATTCTATCGAGCCGTCACTTGAAAATGAAGGAGCGACGGATTCACGGATTCTCTGGGCCGGGGCCTTCAGTCCACAATTACGAAAATGTTAAATTGAATCAGAATGATTACGTTAAATGTGACTTTTGTTAAATTTGATTTATTACTACGGAACGTCATAAGTAGTTTAGCTACAACTAACAAAATTCGACTTTAGGGGTAACTTTAAGGAATTCTATTACTAAGGGTCTATGTACTTATATATACTCGTTAGTTTCAAGCGATTGGGCTGGCTGTTTCCCACACAATCTATATATGGATATTTAACTACCTTAGTGGGAAAATGCGTATATTTCCCTCTACCGGCCGTAATTGTCAACCAGTTTATTTAGTTTTTTTTACAAGCTTTATATTAGATTCACTTTCTGTGAGGGCCAAATCTGGGAATCGATTTTACACCTATTTTCATGATGACGTTGTAAATCCAATATGGCGGACGCTTTCTTAGTTTCAATTTCTGTGAAAGCCATATCTAGGAATCGATTTTACACTCACTTCTAGATATCCGATCATCCAGATATTTTGCACACGTAGGTATATGAGTCCGGTCACAATACAATGAAGTATATTTTATGACGTAAATCTAATATGGCGGACGCCCTAAGATGGCTGATTAGCGTTATCACGACCTCCTTAATATGGGCATCAAATTAAAGCGTTTGACAAGTAGAATACGATAAGCTTAGTGACATTTAAAATTTAAGATTGCGGACGCTCCAAGATGGTGGATTACCGTTATCTTTTGGACCTCCTTAATATGGGTGTCAAATGAAAGGGTTTGACAAGTGGATACATACACTACATATTTTGTTCAACTAAAAAGTTGGAAATAACAAATTAAGTTTAAAAAACTAAAACTCGAATACGGGAAAAACTAACAAAAAGTACGAAACAAGATGAAACGAAACAAATTTTTAGGGTATAGCCGTGGACGCATGCCACTTCGCCCTATGAATGCGTACTTATTATAAAGTCGTTATACGACTATCTGTCTGTCTATTTATCTATCTATCTATCTACCTATCTGTTAGTCTGTCTGTCCGTCCGTCTATCTATCTGCCTGTCTGTCTGTCTATATTAATTGACCAAAATGATTCACATTCACATTTCACCTGAAATTACGAAATTTCGTATGACAGGTACCAAAACAACCGGTTGTTGAGTAACCGCATTGATGCTATGTTTTATTCTATATTAAGAAAAGCGTACTCTGAAAATTTAATTCGGTTGGGTGGTTTCCGAGTCTATAAAAGACAAACATTATAAATGTACATACATTCATTGTTATATACAGTGGTGGAAAAAATAATTGGTGTGAAAAAAATGTCAACTTCAACTCTCGCTCATACTAAGTTGCTTAATATGCTTAATATACCGTTGTCTTTCAACAGCAAATTGGCGATCGTTGCACTCTTAAGAGATCTCATTATCGAATTTTTGTGATTGAACATCAGATGTGCAATGCTTAACCGGTGGAAAAAAAATAGGTGTGTTTATTACTATGACGATTAATTTAATATCGTTCTGAGATAATTACAAAATATTGACAGTAAATTGATTTTATTTCCTTTTCCAACAAGTCATATTTTTTTCTTTTACCAACAATTTTCGAAGAAATAATGAGCCAAGGCAGACATTGCACCGATGAAGAGAAGGGCTTGATCCGCAAGCTTCGCGTGAAAGGAAAAACGTGTAAAGCTATTGCGAATCTACTGAGCTGCTCTCAAAATATGGTGGATAATGTCCTGAAACAACAAAAGTGAAAATAAACAAGGGCAAGAAAGAAAAACGTTTAAAAACGAGACCGTCAGGTTCTGAGGATGGCAAAGGAAGACCCGTTTATTACTTTCACAAAATTCAAAAATAAATTCCGTTTGAATGTCACAACCAGAAGAGTTAAGAACAGGTTAATAGGTTAACCGGAGCCGCACGGAAAGCACCGTTAGTTTCCAAGAAAATTATTGAAAGAAGAAAATAATTTGCACCCGACCAAATGAAAACATTTAATGAACATGGTCTTAAAAATTTCAAAAATATTTAATAGAGCGACAAATCGAAGGTTTATTTATTTGGGGTGGATAGTTAATACTATATTAAAGAATACTAAAATAAAGAATTTGACCTTAGATTCATAAAAAAACAACAAACATGGTGGGTGGAATATAATGGTATGGGGGTGTCTCTTCTAGCATGGTGCAGAGCCATTATTTTGGATAAATGATACGATAACGCAAGAAAAATGTATTGACATTTTGGAAACCATTGTGCTGCTTTATGCAGACGTTCACCTGCCATTGCTATGAAGCTTCCAACAAGATTATGACCCCAAGCAAACCTCAAAAAATACAAAGTCATGGTTCCAAGAAAAACAAATCACTGTCCTCGATTGACTAGCATAGCCACCTGATTTAAACCCAATCGAGAACTTGTGGAGTGATGAAAAAAAAACTGCTGGCTAACAAAAAAAAACTTCAAATAAAACCGAATTATAGAAACAAACCCCAAGCTGTCTTGGGAAAGCATTCCCGTAGAAAAATGTCAAAAATGTGTGGAGTCCTTGCTTCGTCGATATCAGAAAGCATTGAAATATAAAGGTTACTTCACTAAATACTAGTAAAACCACAAATATTTCAGTATTTCTAATTTATTTCTTGAAAAAAAAATATTCATTGTCCTTAAAAAAATACACCTATTATTTTTTCCACTAGTTTAAGTTAAATTTCCATAATTTCTTTTTTTAAATGAATTTAAAGAAAATATTTTTTATGTTTAAATAACACTTACGTTTATACTTAATAAAATAACTGAAAAACGGATACCTAATTAGTCTTGTTTTCTATATTTTTACTTTTATAATGTTTTTCTTACACACACCTATTATTTTTTCCACCACTGTATATAGATCTAATAACTTGACTCCAGCGCCACCTAGCGGGATGAAATATACTTTACGGCCTATTCTCATACCTACCAAATACACACAAAAAATTTCATAAAAATCGGACGAGCCGTTTCGGATGAGAGCGACTACAAAAAAAAAATCCTCATCAACTCCACACAATTGCACTGAGTGCTGTGATACCAGTGATGATAGCTAAAAAAAGGAAAAGTACCTACCAACGATGGAAAAAATCCCTACTTTGCTCTACACATTCGCAAAATTTCCCCCACAATTCCCAATACGTGATTTTTCAAAAGGGAGAATTTAGCACAATGCGTTTTTTTTTTAACACTATCAGATCTTTGTCATGGTGTGCTTAATACAAGCAACAGCCATAAGCAGAAAATAAAAAAGGCTTAAAATAATTAACCCATGATGCAGTAATGCTACAAACCGTTTAAAGCTCACAAAAACGAAAAACAGTTTTTAAGTCTATTATAACTCAACGTTACAGTATTGTCATATACCGTTCTGCTATTTTTTAGTAAATTTCAGCTGAAAGAGATTGCGTTAGGTGCTGCTCTCTCAGTTGCAGTTCATTTGTTGCGAAACTTATGAAAAAAGACATGTGTGAATGCAATTGAAAAAATACTCAAAAGTGATACCCAGTGCATATTTTTGCGTAAAAATTTTAGTAAGTTCGGTGCATTATTGTACAATATGCTAAATAATTGCTTCAAAATATTCCATACATCATAGGGATACGCTATAATACATTTTGACTGAAAGTGTCAAAAACCCCTTTTAAAGTATTTTTTTTCGAGAAATTAATAAAATTTTGTAATTCTAAGAAATACGTGTTGCATTAAATTCGAAAAGCTATCAAATCAACTAGTACTTTGATGTTTTTACGATCTTGCGCCGAAAGGGTTAAGTTTATTTTATTTCTTTTCATAACAAACCAAAAACAGCACAAAATCAAAATTAAAAAAAGGAACGGAATTCATATTGCACTGACAAATGCAAAAAAAAATAACTTGAAAATTCGAGTTTGAATCCTGCAAGTATGACCAAATTATGCAAACTGAGATTTTCGTGACTTTTACATACATATATTGACGGTAAGATAACATTTCGGCATTCATGAAACCATAAATTAAAACTCTGGAAGAATTCAAATATGGACATAAAAAATAGCCGGGAGTTTTCAATATTGAAAGTGCCTACATATTCGCTTATTTTAAAAATCTGTCCTTTTTCCCTACGCGTTCATTTTTGAGTTGAAAATACCTACATGTAGGGATTTTCCCCTACTTTTACCATCACTGTGTGATACACATTCAGGCCTATCGTGAATAAATTTTCCCGGGAAATATTTCCCATTCGGCAATCTGATGTACATTGCTGACAAAGGGAATATTTCCATCGAAATTTATTCGCGATAACCCTGATTAAGTCACTCAGTATGCTTTTAAAAAAAAATTAAAGAGCCGCTACGCGTACGCTTGCTAGAAATACGAAAATGAGTGCAATGAGACAATTACAAAAATTCATCATCAACTCCACTCCATCATCAACGCATTTAAAAAAAAATTAACATGGATAATTCTCCTCCTTCAATGGTGCTGAATGGGACACATAATTTATTTAAAAAAAAACACACATCTTCAATTGAACCTTTATTATTACACAAAAAAGATAAAAAAAAAAGACAGTACACTTATGTGTTTATGGCATCCAAATACCAATCTGGCAAAAAACTCATCTTTGTCTTGCCTTCATGGAAGAAATCACTCAATTCCCCTGTCTTTTCATTATATGTAAATTGTTGGACTGTGTGTGGGCAATCTATGTCCTTCAATGCATCTTCAACACGTTGAAGAAACTTATTCAAAAACTTGAAAAACATCGATGGTTGCCAGTACTCCTATAAAACAAAGAATGGAAGAAAAGTTTTACTAGATAAATGTGGCGTTCGAGTCATTATTTAATTTAGGTACTCTGCAACGCTGTGGCACTTCATCCATGTCAAAGCGAACGATTTCCAAAAGCACTCCATTATGATCTCTGAATCCGAAATAAACGTCTTTGACTCCCGTCAAATAGCTCTGTGCCCACGTATTAGGACACCGTATTCGCCTGAACTTGCTTGTAGCCCACTCTGATTTCCGCGGATCAGCGCAAACTTTAAGCTTAACAAATTTTAGATTCTTCAATACATCGGGATTGTCCCTATAACAATGAAAATGTAAATTAAATCCCACAAATATAAATTCTCAAAAAAGTGCATAAATTTCATACAACTTCACTGGCTGTTCGCTCAAAACACCGTCCATTTTTCCGGTGAAAAGGAAATTCCGTCCGACCAGTTTCCTTTTAAAAACAGCAAAAAATTGCGAACAGTCACCGGTTTGGACTGCAGTACTGGAATATGGTTTCTTCGAAGGATGATCTGGAAATGAAATTCACTGATTATAAGTTATGCAAGGATGTCTAGTAGTCAGCCTCTTCAGTACAAATGGCAATTACTTATACATATATTCGGGGCGGGTTTCCCATATAGGAAATTCGCTAAAAATTTATTAATTTTTTTTTTGTGTAAAAAGGCGTAAAAAGGATAAGCAAAATATTTTGAGAGGAAATTAATACAGTCGAACTTCGATAACTCGAATGAAATTGGTTGTCAATAGCGCCAAGACTAAAATTTACATGTAATTTTTATTTGTTAACTCCAATGTCTTGATAACTCGAAGAGATTATTTGGCGTCACCTTCGATAAGTCGAATTCTGAAGGGGAATTCCCAAATTCTGCGTATTTTGACATGTTCGTTTTACATATTATAATGCATCGCTTTCGGGGGCACAGTGTTTGTCTGTCCTATGACCTAGTATACATTAGAGTTGGGTTAAGCCGTGAATTTATGTTCACTGGTATAACTGTGAACGTGATTTTTTATTCACTGTGAATATAACCAGTGAACGTGAATTCACGACGATGCAACTATGAAACCACATAAACTACTACAAAACTACATATAATTTACATACAATTAATTATTGATTATTATGTAATGTGTAAATATGCATGTATGTACATACGTTTGCATGTATACTAGCCGTACTAGCCGTTAAAAACATTTCGACGCAATAATTCAAAAATAAACTTACCCCAGAAACTAATGATATTAACGGATGCTTGATTTTCATATGCCTTTTCAAATTGCACATATTACATGCGATTCACTGTTTATTTCCAAGTCGTTAACAGACGTTAACAGTTATTTTTCGTTCACGGTGAATAATTCACTGGTAGTTATTTTATGGTCATCACTAGTATACATACGTGTAGAAAATCGTGATTTCGTTGTGTGTGAGTAAGAATATTGTAAAATTTCTTGTTAGTAGGAGTTAGAACACACACTACAAGGTTGGTATATTGGTTGATACGAACTCAAAGTTTAGTTTTTATTTTTGAAAAAATAGTCGAAATATTGTCGAGATATGTATTCAGATGTGAATCCGAATCTGCACAGCTCGACAACAACAGTGATGCAATGGAGGAAAATTTGGAGGACGATTTGATTCAACCACCTTCAAACGAGTTGGTTGCAAATTCGGTAAGCATTTTGCGTTTATATATATTTAAAGAAAAATGAAAAAACAACCGATGCTGTGTATGTTTAATGGTTTAAATTCCATTGAATTTTTTTTTTGAAAATCAAAATAAAAAATCCACACTTCAGTCATGTATAACAGACTATTTTAAATAATAATTATGTTCCTGTACGTTTTTTGTGATTGTATATGTTCGCAAATAAATACATTTAATTTATTAATTTAATTTAATATCAATTTTGTATTTCACTTGATAACTCGAAGTCTTGATAACTCACTAATTTTTTTTGTGGTAAGTGATGGTTCGAGTTATCGAAGTTCGACTGTAATTCTATAAAAAAAAATTTTTGTTTACTCGTTCCGTGCGATTAAAAAAAACTATGGATAGGACCTCGACTCACATTAAGTACTTAGGAAAACATGTATTTTTAAACTTTAAAAATTTATAAAAAATATAAACAAATTTCCTCTCCAACATTTTTACACAGTATATCTTCGAATAAACCATTTTAAGTAAAAAAAAATAATTTTAAGTCCAAAGTCGATTTCCTGTATTGGAAACCCCTGAACTCACTTTGGACCGAAGATAAAAGCTAAAGTAATTGCATGTCATTGTCTGTCTTTTGTACTACGTGCTAAATATCACTTGAATTCGAAACGAATTCTCACCAAAAAAAAAACTGAGAATCGAATACCCAACGGGAGTATGCACAAAAACAAATCAATACAATTTACCTGACAAACACAACTGCTCAAATCTAGCTCCGTATAGCCGAAACTTATTTTCAAAAGGCGTGGTGCGATAAGTGTTATTATCCTCCGGTTTATTCATGTCACTCAAATAAATATTTCCCTTATATTTAGATGCAAGGATGCACCATCCTTCACTGCAATCACACGGGGAGATCAGGATTTTTCTTAGTACCCCACGACAGGTAATATAATTGGTAGATGCTGCACCATTCTCGAGGTGATCACATTTATTCTTCACAATGTACTTTAGAAGACAATCAATATCATCCTCACGATATAAACCGGGTGCTTCTGCACTTCGGATGCATTCACTCAAATTCACTGGCGTTTTTGGTAATTTTAAATACTTAAGCGCAAATGCAGACTCGTCAAATTCACGATTTCGCGTTAAAGAAAAATATCCGCACATTTGTGCATCTGAATTTTTTGATCCTTGATCCATTGAATCAAAACACATACAGCACAGTAAATAAATAAGTATTTCAAATTACACTGCATCCTGCAGGAACAGTACGACAATTGGCTTTGGCAGTTGAATATAAACTGAGACACTGAGATCAAGCCATGGGACTCGATTGGACTTGTATTCAAGTTTCAACTCATACTCGAGTATGAAAAAGAGTAGCTCGAGAAGAACTCGATTATTTTCGAAAATGACACGACTGGTCATGGATGGTCACTGGACTGACTACCTAGAAGCAAATAAAATCACTCGAGTTCCATCACTTCTGAGAACGATAGATCAGGCCCAGGGACGAATATTTAAATGTTTGGCTGTTTACGATCGAATTCATGATTCATGATACTTGTATCATTCTGTGATTAATCATGCCTAGAGACCGCTCTTGCACGCAAGTACATAATAATCAAGAGCATCGATAACCAAACTTTCTTAATATGCTTTAGGTACATATGTACATACATGTAAACTGCGCAGTTTTCTTTCTCTTTAACAGCAATTTTCACCACATACAAACATTTTCATCACACATCGATTTATGTCGTAGAAATATGTGCTAACGCACCTCAATCAACGTCGCGACGCGTCGGTTGGCAACTACATTTACATAGTTGAAAGATTCAATTCCGGAGAATCCCCATTTTCATTATTACATGGAAGCTGACAGCTGAATTTTTGTCCAATAAGCGGGGTTCACATTGAACGATTTAATAATGCAAATGGGGATTCCCCGGAATTTTTGTTTGTGTATTCAATCTCAATGAGTAAAATTCGAAAATATGGTGTCTAGCGCGGACAAAATGTTTTGGAATTTTTGATATGTACATATTTCAAAGATTTAAAATTCCAAAAAGACGCTATACACAGAATAATAAAAATGTGTCGTTATATGTGTATATCCTGTGTGTTGATGGCGTTTTGGTCTCTTTGGATACAGGAGCTATGTAGGTTGGATTAGCTATAGGGTTACCATCAAAAAAATTTGAAAGCCGTAGAGTTTAGAGAGCAAAGCCTGATGTTGGAGCAAAAAGCCCGACAAAAACCAAATATGTAAGTTAGTGTATGGTGTTTTACTTGAAGCGCAATGGTGAACGCACACAGAACAGTTCTGAATTCTGTGAATCTTGAATAGGGAGAGTGCGGTTAAAGGGAATTTTTAGGCGTTGCGTTTTGCAGGATGTTCGTAGGAAAATACAGGAGGCATGGAAAAGCATGATAATCCTGCGAAGTACATTAATAGATTAAAAATATCTAGGAGAGATTGCTAAACATACATATTTGCAACATTTTGCATAAACAATACATTTATTTGGTGGTTTTCTTCCATTTATAACTTTTCATTGGAATTTTGTGATGAATTGACCAACAAAAACCTGCAAGCCTAGCTCTGACTATTTCCCGTTGTACCGTTTCCCTATATGTCACTATGTTCATCTAATACGGTTTCATGATTCTCCGAGAAAAAAAATCGAAACGCGAATGGAGAAAATAAATGTTTAAAGACATAATGCATTTAAATTATTATTTTATTTCGAGAAAACTATGACATACATATGTACATAATGTTTTTAGATGATAACCAAGCTCACTTTCGTACATAAACAACAATCATTATCGTACCTAATTACAGTACCTACATATGTAAGCCATGGTTAACTGTTAATATCATTGGCATATTATATATGGACTGCTAGTGAAATATCACTTTCATACAACGTCTGCGGACAATTTGGTTCCAACATAACTAGCGCCACGTGTTTCGTAGGGACAGCAATGTGAAACAATTATCCGCCATCATACTTATTTTACGTAGAAACTGAGGCCATCTATTGCCGTATATACGAGTTACTCCGAAAATACGTTAAAATTTAAATTGTTGCCGCGTTGGTACCAACAGATGCCACTACCAAAATTTCAATACAAAATTTGAAAATAGCCGTTACTTTTCTTTATTGACCAATAAACTAGATAAATATGGTACATTTATTTGGAATTAATTTTTTGTGTTGATTAATACTTTGTGTTTTTGCTTTATAATGCAGTACAACTTCTCACAATTTATTAAAAAAATACTTAAATCGCAAACCAACGGCTTTCGTGAATTCAAACACAATCTAAGTTACCACATTTCTCCGCTACGAAACAAGAGGGCTAGTGCTTATGTTGGAACCAACGCAAAGTTGGGTACTAGCAGTCCATATATAATATGTCAATGGTTAATATATTCTGACATAATGAGTTTGTAAGCTATGTATATATGAACATACATACATATATGTTAACTGTTAATTTTGACTTGTTTCGACATGATTTTTACTGCGGTCAAAATTCATTTTCAGGAATGAAATAAGACCGCCACAGGATAAATTAAACCAGAGCGGTCTAAATTCAGCAGACGACAAGAATTTAGGACGCGATCAAGGAATGAAATTAGGCCGCGTGGTCTAAATTCATTGGATGATATGAATTTAAACCGCGATGAAAAATTAAATTAGACCGCGCGGTGTAGATCCATCAGACGACATGAATCTAGGCCGCGATCAAAAAATGAAATTTGACCGCTTAAAAATGACGTTTGAAACGAAACTTTGTAGGTACTCGATAGATAATAGCTATCGGAGACGGTCATTTTTTGAGAAAAGGTATTTAATAAAAATGGAGCCTAAGTAAAATACGGGTATTAAAAGAAAACAGACCGAAATACTCATAAATTGTATGATATACAACTATAGGATGTAAATACAATAGCCGTGTTTTATTATCGCCGGTGATCTATGTATATAGATCATTGGTTTGTATGCATTACAACAACACTACGTGATCTAGCTTTTTATCAAGATCAAATCTAAAAATTAGTTCGGATATAGGTATCTCAAGGATGTACTTGCGATTGTGAACTTTGCTTTCGCGCTAACGGTATGTGTCTGAGCTAAACGCTGTGTAATAAAATGGCAATTTCGCGCTAAATGTTTATGTCTATCTGTTTATGTTTGGGAGCTAAAAAGGTCTGTGCCTGAGCTAAAAAGGTTTGCAATGTAATCCAGTTTGTTTTATTTGCATTGCGTGATCCATATAGATCATAAGTAATAATAAAACAGGGCTACTGATAAAACGGCAACTTCGCGCTAAAGGTCTGCGTCTGAGCTAAAAAGGTGAGTAATGTCGCGCTTAAAGCTGTGTAATAAAACGGCAACTTCGCGCTAAAGGTCTGCGTCTGAGCTATAAAGGTGTGCATTGTAATCCAGTTTGTTTTATTATGCCCGTGATCTGATCCCAATCAGATCAGCATAATAAAAAGCGGCTAATGGTGGCCACAGAATTAGAAACGATAATCGCCAACGCATATAAGTAATGTGTTTTTTTTTACAAGCTATATTCTGATGAGCTAGTACCGTTATTAGATTACTGTTCAACTGTTTATTCTTTAAATACGTTTTCATGAGCTCAGGTGGTTTTCAAACTGGCATAATTGCAGAAAGTTCGGCTATGATTACAATTCGCTGTGGACAGAGAATTAGAAACGGTTTTTTGAAGTGAAAACTTTGTACAAAATACTTTGTTTTTCGTAATGTAAAATATGTTTCTTTATTTGTTTGGGATTGCTATTTTAATATTAATTAATATACAGAAAAAAAAATTGGTAAGAATAAATCTTGTACTCCATAAATTTGAAAGCTAATAGCCCAGAGCTATCAAAATGAAAAGATGTCGATAGCGCCAATAGCGAAATGGTTTAGTTGCTCAAAGAAGCTTGTTTTCGAAGCAGTACAAGTCTTTAAGAAGATCGGAAGTTTTGAAACCCCAAAAGAAAGGAGATTGAACGAAAAACTACTCCAAAGGAGGACAGGTTAATTTGACCAACAAGTAAGGCCAATACTATTCTTATGTTTACGAAAATTAGGGAGATTGTTGAGCCTCAAATTCACGAAGAACTATTTGCTAGGACCATTAGGCGTCGTCTTCTAAACCATTATCTCCGTGGATGCATAACCCGCAGAAAACCGCATGTGTCAACGAAGAACATAAAGAAGAGACTTGATTTTGCGACACTGCATATCGGAAAACCATTCGGATACCGGAAAAAAGTGCTTTGGAGCGATGAACCCGAGTTAATCTTGTTTAGATCCGTTGGTAAAGTGTATGTCAGTGTATGTGCATGTCCACCAAACAAAGAATTACATAGTAAGTACACCATTAAGACCGTAAAGCATGGAGGAGGAAACGTAATGGTTTGGGGTGCATTATCTTGGTTCGGTGTGGGTCCATTAGTATGTATAAGTGGTCAAATGGATTAAAACCTTTTCAGAGGCATACTAGAAAATACAATGGAACGCTATTGTTTCGAAAATATGCCAATAACTTATGTTTTCCAACACTAAAATGATCATAAGCATACTTCACGAACTGTGAAGCAATGGCTTACGGATAATAAAACTGATGTTTAAGATTGGCCCGCTCAAAGTTCCGACCTAAGCCGAATTGAAAACCTATTGGCCGATTTCGAAAGAGGATTAAAAGTCAAAAAATTTAAAAAAACATTGATGAGCTTTTCCAAAACATTAAGGATATCTGATTCAATAGGCCATCATTAAGATGCCGCACTTTAGTGGAAAGTTTTCAACAAAGATTGGCTGCTGTTTGCAATAATAAAGCCTGTTCCACTTAATACTAATTTTGCTATAAGTTTTCTGAACAAATTTCCATGGATTTAATTTTTTTTATTTTCGGTTCTTATCATGTGACCACCACTGTATGTTTATTTTATACGATATAGATACATACAGACATACAATAATGGAAATAAAATAACAAACCTAGAATTCGAGTGCTAGAGTTGTAGAACTGGCGGAACTGATGTGGTTCTTATATTCTCTTGCAGATTAAGCGAGCTGAGTATCATTAGGAAACATTTCCTGTTGACTCTAAACTGTTGAATAAAACTAAATAAAAAATATATGAATATACTTACTCGAGTTCTCTCAATTCTAATTGGTTGCTTTTATCCCTTAAAGACCTTCTTTCGATTCTAGCAATAGCTACTTTCTCATCCTCACTTTCGGAGTCAAAAAATATAATTTTTGGAAAATGGAAACAATAATAAAAAAAAAAACAATTTTCCGCATTTTTATTTTCCAATTGACAATTTGACATACGTACCTATTAGGTACTTTTTAGTTCAAAATGATTTTTTTAGGTACGAGTCACAATGAAACTCGTTTCAAGTTACGTGCTGCCGAAATATTATTAGCCTCGTTTTATTATGCTGATATGATCCTGATCAGATCACGGGCATAATAAAACAAACTGGATTACAATACACACCTTTTTAGCTCAGACGCAGACCTTTAGTGCGAAGTTGCCGTTTTATAACACAGCTTTTAGATCAGACACAGACATGTATCGCGAAATTGCCGTTTTATTACACAGATTTTAGCTCAGACACATACCTTTAACGCGAAATTGCCGTTTTATTATACAGCTTTTAGCTCAGATACATACCTTTAGCGCGAAAATAAAGTTCACAAGCGGAAGCGCATCCTACTTAAATATAGCCGAACTAATTTCGAGATCACTAAAATAGATCTAAATGAGAAGCAAAATCTCGTGTTGTTATTGAAATGCATACAAACCACTCCGGATAATGGGTGATAATAAATAGCGGCTATTCTTTCGAGTTGAGTAACGATCGATCAACAACTCTCGATTGTATCAAGTTACGTGCTGGCACCCCTGACTGATTTTCATGGTTCTTGCAGTTTTGAGACAGGTACGGGAACTGACCTAATACCAGTGATAACCCTGTTAGCTGTAACGTTGTCGTTTTTATCGTTAACAGCAATTTAGCGCATAGATAACGCAAAAATCAAATCTTACGTGAAATTTGTGACACAAATTCGTCACCTCAGTATTGGAGTGATCTAAACGACAAATCCTAGTTTTGAGAAAACGGCGTTTGAAGTTTGAATGTGAATTAAACCAAATCCTTGAGCACAACAATCATAGACAAAATTTATTAAAATAGTGGCAACTGAGCTGAGCTTATACTCCATTTTTTATTTTAATCGGGCCATTAGTTTATTTTTTTAAATTATAGGGCATTATTTTTTTTTTCAAATTGTGCGGATTTGTATGGTATGTGGCACTTTTTGACCAACCTATGTGTCATTTAAATACTGAACGCGATTGCGATTTATGGATGCATAATGCATATGTTACATTTTTTCATACAAAAGTATTTTTTAAAATAGGTGTAACTTTTTTCCCCTTTGATTTTTCTTTATTCAGCTTAACTTTTTATAAAAAAATAAAGGTTAGTTAACATTTGAAAGAAAAATAACTCATAAAAATAAACGCGTTTGGTCATAACGGAGATCTTAAAAAAATAATTTTAATAGCTTTTTACAGGTACGGAACAGAAGGCGTGTTTTCTTCAAATCTATGTAGACTAAACATGTTTCTCCAACATGTTTTCAATGTAAAATACAACAAAACCTTAGCCTGGATAACAATCCAGTCTTATTTTTACTTGAAAAACTTTTTCGAAGTCTATATAGATTTGAAAAAATACACGCCTAGACCTAATAATTGTACTTATGTGTCACTTATACACTGAAATCAATTAACCCATTAATGACGAGAGTCCAAAATGTTCGATACAAGCCTGAAATTTTAAGGCGCGGCTTGTATTGTGTGCAGAAACCTAGATCAGATTTTTTTAAATTTTTATTTAATAAGGTTTGGTCACACTAGGCCGTTACATATATGTTACGTTAGTCCTGATACCACAAACATCGTATAAATAATAAGACTGTATACATGCAAGCAAATTATGTATTTTATTTCAGTATTACTTTACTTTAGGTGGCGCTACAGCTAAGGGTGAACCTGGGCCTGCTTCTCGCAACCATTTGTGTGTGCGTATTATATTTTTGCACGAATGGAAGGGACCTACAGTTTTTTGCCGACTCCGAACGGCGAGTTGAGAAGCTCATCATGACAAATGATACTCTTTGAATGCTTGTCAGACATTCGAAAGAGGTGGTACCGTGAAAAAAATCTTTTAGGTGTTAGGCCAGGCAGCATTGCGTAGTAGTCCAGCGCACTTACCACTACACCACGGTGCATTTTATTTCAGTATTATTTTTATTTATTTCATAAATTTAAAGATATGTAATGATTTTTCTGGAAGCAAGCTACACATAAGCCTACATCGCACTTAGAACACATTGTAGTACAGTGTGATCTGCATAGCGAACCTGCACATCGTCATATTTTTTTATTGGGGATCTTAATAATCAAATGGTCCACTCGATCGTAGCGAGCATTAGCATTTTCGGTTTCCATTTCATGTCTACGAAAACCATCAGGAGGTTTCGGGTCACCAAGAGTCCGCCAATAAAACCGTGCTATCGAATGTTTGAACTGAAGTCCGGGTAAATTGGAGCCAGCTTTTTTGTGGAGTAACCAAGCGTTTTGATTTGAAATATCTATCAGTCAAAGCCAAGTTAAAATGGAAGGCCCACCATTTCTTCGGTAGTTGTTTACATTTCGGTCCATACGGTCCGTGCCACACATGTTTTGTGATCATGTGTTTGCATTATACCATGCAATTGCATAGGGTCGTGGAAGATCCATAGCTTATGCTCTTTCCGGAAATATGTGGACACTTTTGTAACTGGATTTTTTCCAAAAATTATAGACGCAACACTCACAATGGAACTGTCAACCCATTTCAGCAGAGTTACAATTCAATTGTACCACGATTTGCATTCTTCAATTCCTTTTTATTTCAGGAGATCTTGTTCTTCACGGAATTCCATATTCACCAAATGAAGATCTTGCGGACGTATTCAGGAAATTTTGTACAACAATTCATTCAGTTCCTGTTCAACCGAATCATATTATTCGTACTAAACCAGTGAAGAATACAGCAAATAGTGCAATAATAGTGAAATTACCGCATCAGCATCTCAAAACAAATATTCTGAAAAAAACAGCTGAGTACTTCAAAGCAAATTCCAAACCAGTGTCTCTCAGTGACCTTGGATTTGACAGCACTAGATTTGTACGTATTTATGAGAGCCTCACTAAACATAACCATGCACTTTTCCGGAGAGCCAAAGAGCTTCAACAAAAAAACTGCCTTGAATCTGTTTTTACGAGAAACGGGAGAATCTACGTCAAGCAGACTGCTAACAATAGACCCATATGCATTGTAAACATGTACTCCCTGGAGCAATTAGTGCATCTTGAGACTAACATTTCTTCTGAAGCTGTTGTTGACGGTGAAGCTGGGGTATCATAATCATAACATATATTTTATTCTTTTTAGTCACATTTGTACACTATTTGTTGTTCATTTTTCATTTTTTACTGTAAACATAGTCTCTTTTCTTCTCTATTGGTTTTAGTTTAGTTCGAATATCAGTGTTGCCACTTATTTGTATTTTTTCATTTATCTATTTTTTATTTTTTTTTTTTCTTTACTTTGTTTTGTTCAATAACTCTGTTTTAATTTATAATAATACTAAAGTAATAATATAACGAATTTTGCGTAGCTCTAAAAAATTAAGCTTAGTGTCTAAAATTATTATTATGAATTATTGCTTTCTTGATAAAGTATTATGCTCTTATTTAATTTATTTTTATATCCTTATTTACTTGCTTGTCAAAATGCGATTCTGCTTAAATGGTTGTTTCCTGATTGCGGTAGTCAGTATTTCATTATTTTTTTACTATGAGCTCAAAGCATCCTGATGGCATAAGAAGTGTTCTCAATGTTATGTGTGGAGTTAACCGCGGCTTAAATGTATGTCATATTAATGCAGGAAGTATTCCTTCAAAATATACCATTTTATATCAAATATTTAGCCTCTCTAAAATTGATGCTTTGATGGTTTCAGAAACTTGGCTTAATTGTAGTAAATCGTCACAAAGTGTGTTGTTACCTGGTTTTGAACTGTTTAGAAATGACCGTGCAGAGCGTGTTGGTGGTGGAGTATGTATGTATGTAAGATCTAATGTAAAGTCCAAATTAATTTATTCTTCGTCTAAATCAATTATTCAGTTTTTATGTGTGGAAGTGTACAACGATTTTGAGAAATATATTTTAGTAGTAGTTTACGCACCGCCTTCTTGCTTCAAAACGGAACACTTAGAAGAACTTGAAGCTGAGTTAACCATTTTAAGCTCTAAATATCAAAACATCTTAATTGGTGGTGACTTCAATGTTAATATACTTAAGTGCAATAATACAACTCGACTTTTTCAATATTTCTGTGATAAAACAGGCCTTTTTCCAGTTAATACACGATATCCTACATGTTTTCAATCCCTTACTAACCCATCATTAATTGACATATTTTTAACTAACCCTGGAACCAGTATCTTGTGCTTTGATCAACTGACACCGACAAGTGAATTTATTCACGATTTTCTGTTCTGCTCTGTGAATTTTAATGTTAATCAACCTCACTGTGATAATAGCTTTACGTATAGATCTTTTAAAAATATAAAATATGACGATGCTGTGGCAGATTTTTACAATCTTAATTGGTTTGACATATATGTTGTCTCCAATGTTAATCAAAAGGTTGAGATATTCAATAGTCTTGTAAATTTGTTGTTTAATAACTTTGTCCCCACTATATCCAAACGTATAAAACCAAAAAGCTGTCCTTGGTATAATAATGAAATTAAATCCCTAATTCAGGAAAGGGAATGTTTTTTTAAAAAATATAGGAGAAATCCAACTGAATACAATAGAAGGCAATATTGCGTCTCGCGCAACAAAGTTAATATTCTCGTCCGGAACTCCAAACGATCGTATTATTATAGTAAACTGGACTCAAAAATGAATTCCAGAGAGCTTTGGAAAAATGTAAAAGCACTTGGTATTACAGTTAAAAAGGATTCGGTGAAATGCTCGCTATGTCCAAACGAAATGAAAGCTTTTTTCGTACCAGTTTCTGCTGATTCTCCGAATAGTATCTTTGATCAGGACTCATCAGAACATGCCGATAATCCATCGTTTTCTTTTGAATGCATTGAACAAATCGACGTAGTTAAAGCAATTGTTTCAGTTAAATCAAATGTTATGGGTCCAGATGGAATCTCGCCACGATTTATCAGACTATTTATTCCTCATTTACTCCCATATATTCATCATATTTTTAATTTTTGTTTGTATAGTTGTCAGTTTCCTAACCAATGGAAAGCTGCAAATATTATTCCTGTTCCTAAAAAATCGAATCCTCTCAGTCCTTCGGATTTCAGACCGATCAGTATACTTTGTTTCTTATCCAAAGCATTTGAAAAAATACTCTCAAACCAGATGCTAAATTTTTTGAGTTTAAATAATTTGATGTCGAAGTGGCAGTCTGGATTTCGTAGCAAATACAGTTGTGAATCGGCCGTTTTAAAAGTTACTACCGATCTTCGACTTGCGATGGATTCTAATGAAATAGGAATCTTAGTTTTGCTTGATTATTCCAAAGCATTTGACTGCATTGATCACTCGATTCTGCTTTCAAAATTAGTAAATAATTTCAAATTTTCGCCAACTGCGGTTAGATTACTGCAGGCATATCTGATGAACAGGGTTCTTTCTGTCGTCACAAGTAAGGGAGTTTCAGTTCCTTATTTGGTTAATACTGGTGTCCCTCAAGGATCTGTTTTGGGGCCACTTTTATTTTCCTTATTTAATAATGATCTGCCCAGCATTATTAGAAACTGCAAAATTCAGATGTATGCTGATGATGTTTCGATTTATTTTACACGTCCAATTGGTTTGGTTGAAGATTGTGTTGCCAGGATAAATGAAGATCTTGAAAATATCTCAAAGTGGTCTATGTGTAACAAACTTAAACTTAATCCGGCTAAAACTATTAGTATGATTTGCTCAAGAAGTGCTTTCCATTTCCCCGATTTTCCCCCTATAATTTTAAATGGAGAGCCAACTCCTTTTGTTGAAGTAGTGAAATATCTTGGTTTCTACATTAACTCCTCACTTACTTGTTGTAATGCTGTATCTCAAACAATCCGTAAGGTATATGCTGGTTTGCGATGCCTGAGCAACTCGGCTACCCTGATAGATATAAATGTTAAAACGCGTTTAATCAGATCGTTAATTATGCCATTTCTTATTTTTAACTGTACTGTGTATCCTAGCCTTGATTATGAATGTAAACGAAAATTAAATGTTGCGTTTAATGACTGTATCCGATTTATTTATAACATTCCCAGATATTGTAGTGTTTCTCATCTTAAGTCTTCTGTCCTTGGTTTGAACTTAGATAAGTATTATTGTTACTGTAACATTCTGAAGCTATTCAAAATTATTCACTTTAAATGTCCCACTTATCTATATGAAATGCTTATTTTTGCTCGTTCAACTAGAGGTTTAAAACTTCTCATTCCGCGTTTCACACACCGCATTGGAGAGCACTCCTTTTTTGTGTCTGCTATTCGTCTGTGGAATCGCCTTCCGCATGAATTGCAGACATTAAATTCGATTACCGTATTTCAGAAGAAACTTTTCACCTTTTTGTCTGATATCAGTTTCGCAATTTGACATTTTATCTTCTTTTTCTTTTTGTTTTTTTTTTTTTTTTTTTCTTATTATTCACATAAATAGTTTATAAGTCTTAAATTCAAATATTCTATGTTAATTTCAACTGCTATAAATTAAAAAAAGGATTTGTTTGTTTTTTAAATATATATTAATGTAACTTTAAATTTAATACTTCTAAAAGATACTAATATCTTGTAGTATAATGTAAAATATAACTCCAAATACAAATACAAAATACAATACAAAATTTCTTAACTGACAAGAAGCCGGAATGCAATTTTCCCGGATGGTTCCGGTTCCGTTGTAACCTTTTTGTTTTATCCTACCAAGACGAATAATACAAAAAGTAATCAGATACAAAGCCTGCTGCATACGGACTAATGTTACATAAATGTATTTTCTGTCACAAATTATGTTATGTTATATGCGTACCATATACGTAACAGCATCCAAAAACCTGAGCGATCAGGCAAACGGATTTCCAAAAAAAATTTTTGTTTCAGGTATTTCCTTCTATACATATGATACAATAACACAACATTCATATTTTTTCTTACAATATACAGTAAGTTCACTAAAATAATTAACAAACAAATGCCTACCTTCCGCTCATCCCCATTTTGCTATCAACTCAAATTCAAATATGTAAAAAATCTTCTATTGTCAAAAAAATCACAACCAAAATGCAGTATTTTCGTGGTATTCTCTTTAGAATCCTTTACACTTTACATTGCATAAACTTTAAACTCAGAAGTTGATGAAAAACAAATAGTAATTATTTTAAACAAATAAGGTGACCCAGTGTTACATTTATGTAACGTTAGGCTAAAATGGGTTAAAATGCTTGGACCTTCGATTCGTTTTGTTCCTATGAAGCATTTAAACACTGAAAAATAATCATGCATATGAAGCACTATTGAATAGAAATTGTATGTATAGACGCAGTGGTGGTCAAACTTTCAGCCTATGCGTTCGACCTTTCGCTGAAATTGGTTACGCGTGCTACCTTACCTATCCATTATATTTACTTGGAAGAAAATACATATAAATATGAAGACATCATTAGAAGGTCACTATCACTAGCCAAAATGGATACGCCAAACTACTTGCGAAAGATTGTATTCAGCTATTTCATCAATAGAAGGTTGAGATATGAAACCGAAGAAGGAGAAACGTAGGTACTATAAAGCTTCCGCGGGAGTCCCACACGGATCAATACTGGCCCCCTACTTTGGAGTATCATGTACGACGGTGTTCTGTAATTAACACTGCCGCAGAAGTAAAAAAAATCTAATTCGGAGACGATATCGCCGTTGTTACTGTTGCAAAGAACATTTTCGAGATACAGTCAGCTTTGAACGCAGCAATCTGCGACTGGCTAATATCCACCGGCCTTGAATTAGCAGATCACAAAACGGATGCTGTCCTAATAATCAGCCGGAAAAATGTGGAATAACTGGATAGAGGGGTAGGAAGCCAAACTATCAGATCGAAAGACTCTGTAAAATACCTACGAGTAATACTCGACAATATATGTTACTTAGCTTCAAGCCTCCAATCACCTAGTCATCAAAAGCTTCAGGCAGCACTTTCTGGAATACTGCCAAACATCGAAGGATATGTTAGAAGAAACTTAATATGCAAAGTAGAACTTCTAGTAACCAAGAAACGAAGGAGCAAGGAAGTAGAAAGAGTGACTTCAATGACCGGTAGCAAGCTAGGTGGGACACCACTATGAATGGCAGATGCATAGACGTTTGGGACAGTGGGTATTGGAAATACTTACACCATTTTGGGCACGATAACTCACATTTTTGCCCAGATCAGGAAGAAAGAACAGAGCACGCAGTATTCCATTGCCTACGCTTTCTGGGATGAAGTTTAGTGCAGTGTTGTTACAAATTTTGAGAATGATACACTTGTACTGCGTGTTTGTTATAATGTATTAATTTACAGCATATGCATCGGGTTCGACTGTAAATGCCTTCGCGTTCGACCAGTCGACCGCGTTCTACGGTTTGGCCACCCATGGTATAGAGCATATCAACACTGAATTATGTGTTTGCAAATAAAGCATATCTGAGCTCAGTTGTACATATAGGTCATTTAAACCATTTAAAAAATTTTAAAAAAATTCATACAGAAATATGACTTTCCCATACAAAGGCTTATGTTTCAGATCAATACTGAGCATTTATTCCCAAAAGTGCGTATGTGTCACTGATATCTTTTGAAATAATAGAGATAGGAGAGATTTGATTACACCAATCGAAAGATCTTGTTTTTTTCACTAAGAAAACACTCCTAACTCAAAAACGTTAAAAATGCACTTATGTCACTCCAATACTGAGGTGACGAATTACCTAATGCAGTGGACTTTCCCTAAGTCGAACTCTCTCTAAACCGAATATCTCTCTAACTCTAATTTTTCGCCATATTTTATCATTCCCTTCAATTTTCCATACAATAACCTTTCTCTAAGTCGCACTCCCTGTAAGTCGAAACTCCCTCTAACTCGAATATTGGCATCTTTTTTCACCCAATAAGTCGAATTTTGTTTAGCACAAAATAAAAATACATAACCACTTCGGAATTCATATTTGAATATATGTATAATGTACTAACCATCAAGTACCTAGGAGACCCAGACTTCAAAAAACTAAATATGTGTAGCATCGCGTGTGCCATCATCGTCAGCTCGTCGTGTTTCTTCCTATTCATATTCTTCGTACCTCCCTAAAACGATACAGTACAAAAAAAAGTATTGTTATGCTATTCTTTGTGTTGTTGGTTGCATTGAAAACAATGGATCTATCTGCCTATGTATATAAGAAGAACTTGTTTTAGTAAGATTCCAGCTGAAATTTCAAAATCAGTTGATTCTAGGCAGTTCAACAGAGCTGATGCAGTGTTCATGTGCATGTTTGAAGCTATGTAGATCAATTAAAAAAAAAAAATGTAAGTTACATGAGCTATATTTTTTTGTTAACTTTTTTGTAAGTACATTAACCTTTTTTGAAGTAAAACTTTTATACGCACGTTAGTCAAAATTTTTTGTAACGAAAAAGTGTGACGACTGATTACGTCACACCTTCGACAGAATGAATACTAGCTCTTCGAAATAATGGAGCAAATACTATGCCTGTTGGTAAATATTATATACATACATACACACATACATATATACATACATATGTACATCCATACACAAACACATGCAAACATACATACATACATACACACATATGTACATACATACATTATCTACATATCTACATACATAAACCGTTAACGTCTCGACCCATCCAATATGGGTACTTAATTAAAGGGTTTGACAAGTAGAATACGATAAATTCACTGACGCGAATCTAAATTCAATATGGCGGACGCACCAAGATGGCGGATGACTTTCATCTTCACGAACTACTTAATATAGGTATTGAATGAAAGTGTTTGACAAGACAAATATAATAGCTACATAAATGGTATCCAATATGGCTGACAAACCAAGATGGCGGATTCCCGTTATCTTCACGACCTACTTAATATGGGTATCGATTGAAAGGGTTTTACAAGACAAATACATATAATAGCTTCATAAGTGACGTCATTCGATATCCAATATGGCTGACGCACTGAGATGGTGAATTACCGTTATCTTCACGACTTGTACTTAATATGAATATCGAATGACAAGGCAAATACAATCGCCTTAACTAGTTTATCTTTTAAATGTGATATGTGAGATATTTATATATTCTTACTCTTTCGATGATTTCTCCGTTATAATACCACTTCTCGTTTCTGCAGTTCCTTGCTGAACCTTTTTTCAAGACCATCACCTTAGATTTGGACAGATTCACCGTAAGATTCCATAGCTGGCAGTATTCTTGGAGTCGATTTATCATGAGCTGGAGAGATTCGGGAGTATACGCAAAGAGTACCACATCATCAGCAAACAGAAGTGCTTTGACCGTTACTGCTATAAACTCTTTTCCTCCCGGTAGGAAGTCAATAAGATCATCGATGAACAGCGCGAATAGAGAGGGGCTTAACGTGCACCCTTGTTTGAGTCCCATTGTAGTGTTAAACCAATTCGAGCTTTCCGAACCATTTCATACAGATTATTCGCAACCAGGATAGTGACTGTTCATTAACATTTCTAGGGATTCGGCAGTTGAATCTGTAAATCCCCGTCTGACTTTTTGAGTAGAGACGGATATGAGTGTTCTTTGGACAAAAACTTACTCAATCGTGCTGGCTCCCATGGTTCATATCAATGGATTGGCAGTAGCCCATCCAGAATTATTTCATGGCCTCTCTGATGGACTTTTTGTATATTTTTGGGCAGTCATTGTATAGATAGGACACCTTTTAATGGTGCAGTACCCGAGTCTCAGATGATGTTTGATTTTTTATTGTTTACTTATAATGTGCATAAATAATATTCAAAAGACTTGAGCTCTTTGAATGTATGGATTCATTCATATGTAGTTCATCTTAATTTGCCAAGAAAAAAATGCATTACTCATCATTTCATTCATTAACATCTCTCCAGAAAGAAACAAACATCGGCGCGGTTTTCTTTGTTTTTCGTGTTTTTTTTTTTTGTAAAACCCGCAGTTTTGGTTTCGCCGCAAAGCGGAAATGATAAGCCAACATCCCGCCAATGATCATGTGTACAAATGCTAACGTACGTTTATGTAAATAACGGATCCATTAAACAGTTCGAAGTGAATCGTTGAAATTGATTAATTAAAAAAATATTTACATATGTAGATATAAATATCAACCTACATAATATGTATGTATATGGCCAAACTAGTTCTATCTTATTTTATGCATGTATGTACATACACATGTATTTTCGTATTTTAGGAAATCGAGTTTTAAAGTTTTGATATCGTTTTCGGCTATACGGCTATAGGTACCCTACAGTGCACAGTGGTTCCACCGTAGGCCAAAAGTGGAAAAATTAATTTTTTATTTTATTTTATTTATTTATTTCATAACGACACAGTAAGATATAATATCTTATAATTTAGTGATAAGTACACAAAATAAAACCAATCGAATCAATTGGGCAGATCTGTTTGATAAGGCGAATCTTATTTTTTCAAAGATATAAGCAGGTAGCAGGTGATAAAAGAATGTCCGAGAAAAGGCTAAGAGTTCGAAACTGTAGTAGGTGATCAAAGGTCATATTATATAGTTGCCTGGAATATCGCGAAACTCGATCAAATTTACATAATCCAAAAACAAACGACATTAAGTTTCCTCCTGGATACAGAGCTACAATTTGAATAAATTTCACAACCATACATAAGGACTGGAACTGCTAGAGTTTTAGCTGGTAAGACTCGCGTTTTGAAGAGCGTGAAGGAGTGGGTAGCCCAAAGTGTTCGGATGACACCGTAAGTCTTCCCCACTACTATATTAATATGATAGTCCCAAGTAAAATGGCGATTGAAAGTCATACCAAGATTTCGGACAGTTTCTACATATTCAATAGGGGCATCGTCAAGAGTGATTGTAGGAAAAAAAGTCTATGGGCTTACGCGAGAGCACGATGCACTTAGTTTTTGTTTGATTTAATAGCAATCCATTTCGATGTGACCATTGCACTATATTAGCCAGATCTTCATTTATGGAGTGTACAGCGTGCTCTATTAACCCCAGAGGACAACTCAATAGTAGCTGAGCATCATCAGCATACATATGCATTGCGCTATTCTTGATAAAATTGGGAAGATCATTGACATATAAAGAGAAAAATAATGGCCCTAATATGGATCCCTGAGGAACACCACTGACGATTGGTAGAGGGTCCGATAAAGATTGATTGATTGATACGCACAGTGTTCCGCGTAGTACATATTAAGTGGACAAAATGATTTTTTTGACTATTTCATGTTATTATTATGAGTTAAGTATATTGTAATAAAAAAATTATGTTTTAAGTGCTTTGTTAACGTTTTGTTACTTACTACTTTAAAGGGTAAAAAAACAAAAAAAAATGAAAAAATTAACATTTGTTTGATATTTATTTATTTATAGATTTATTTATCATCACTGCTGCTTTTATTGTATGAGTATTCAGATTCGAAGTTTTCATCTGAATCAATATTTCGTTGCTGAGGTAATGGTGGGACAGACGGACCGACTAAAAGAATCATGACTTGCGCTATTGTGTTGATCTACAAAAAAAAGTATTACTTTTTTTGCGCACGTTTGCGCACTCTGATTTTTTCGCAGCTTATAAGTAAGAAGTCGAGCTATGTATCAAAATAAAAACTGACCCGGGGCAAGGTGGGGCTCATATTCAAAAGTCAATGTAAAAAAAAATTTATTTTCAAAAAACCTTACATCTTATGATTAAAAAAAGTCTTTAAAAAAACCGTTAAATTGACTTTCGATATTTATTGGAACTATCTATTCACTCTGGTTAATTTAATCCATACCAATTTGGTTTGATTTTTCACACAAAAACATTGAAAATTAATTAAATACAAATTGATCACTAATTGTGCACTTGACCTGTCATGTAACATACTACAGTTTGAGTTGCTCTAAAATCATTTCCATGCTCTAAAATAAAGAGAAAATGTTGTTTACTTATCTTTCAGTTATCCGTTATAAGAATTGCGTTAGCAAGTACTCTCAATTTTGTCATGAATTTTTAGAATTTTGTCCACTTATTGGTGTGAAATGGAACACTGTGATACGGCTTGAAACCTGTGTGTTAAGTACGAGAACACTATCTTTAGTGCGCAGGGCGAAAACTTATAGATTTCAGACAATTTGCGACACAAAATTGAGTGGTTAACCGTATCAAATGCCTTAGTGTAATCTAGTAAGACTAAAAAAGACACTTTGTTCCTATCAATGGCTTGGCGAATATCCTCAGAGATACCTATAACAGCCAGCGGTGGTACAGCTATGTTTTTGTCGGAAACCAGATTGCGTGGAAGATAAAATATTGTAAGTGCAGAGATGACGACTAATTTGCTTCTGAAGGATCTTTTCAAAAACTTTCGACAAGAATGGGGGAATAGATATCGGTCTGAATTCATCACATTTGGATGATTTTGGAACTGGAATAATTTTGGCCGATTTCCATTGCCTTGGAAAGATCCCAGTAGTTATCACTGTGTTAAAAACGTATGTTATGAACGGTAGCAATATGGGAAGTATAATTTTTAAGAATGATGGATGGATGTCATCAAGTCCGACAGCATTTGATTTGATAGCTAGTAGGCTTTAAACGACATCATTACTGTTAAATGCTATAAAACAAAAACTGGGGCAACTAGCAGAGAAAGATGGGCAAACAAACTGTTGAGTAGACTGCAACCTGTTCACAGATGTCTGTGATGAAATAAATTGTGAGTTCAGTTCATTAGGGTCAGGAGCATCAGAATTGTTACTTTTAGATTTACCAATACCGAGATTGCGTAGACTACTCCATAAACGCTTACTTCATAGTGAATCATTGAGCCTGCTAGAATAGAAGCGAGATTTGGCGGCTCGTATTGCAGACACAACTTTATTGCGTAGTAGACAGTAGACTTGTCGATGATCTACCAAACGAAAACGTTTCCAGCGAGTATAGGCTAGATCGCGCTGTTATATTAGGGAGCTGATTTGTTGTGAAAACTACTCTGCCTTTTGTGGTGAAAAGATTTTGGCCTTTAAAGGAACATACCTATTATAAAGCTGTTTAATATTGCTGTTTATGAACTCAACCTGATCGTTTGGAGAAGAGAAACAGTAGATTGTATTCCACTCAATACTTCTAGTATCTTCCTCTAGCAGCGTATAGTCAATATTCTTGAAGTCTCTATATTCAATAGCTCTGACAGCACTTACAGTTTCAAAGTCGAAGGACAGATAAAGTAAATCGTGCCTTGACAAAGCAGGTGCAGAGAACTGATCATAGAAAAGGATCTTGTTTGTTTGACTAACTAAGAATAGACCCAACATCGTAGAGGGGTGATCAGAGAAGTGAGTAGGAACTGTTGTATTCGCTGAGACTAAATTAAGGGAAGACATTACATCGGTAAGATGGCTATCAGATAGGAGATTGCTATTAAAGTCGCCGCATAAAACAATATTAGGACACGTAATAGAGATTTCTTCCAGAGTAGTAATAAATCGTGATAAATTAACGTTTCTATTAGGACGATATGCAGTACCGATTAAAAGTCTAGATTCCGCATTGACCAGTTCAACAAACACATGCTCAATCTCAAAACTATCAGAGGAAATGCTACGTAATCTACATTTTATGTTGTCTTTGGCGTAGATAGCAACACCATTGTAAAAGTTTACACCCAAAACCGCTTAAGCTAGCTGAGAACAACCCAAAGCTTATATTAACGAGAAAAAAAAATGATCCGTGAGGTCAAAACCATTTGATTTTCATCTCCAAAGTGATCTCATTGCAAGCCTATCGCTTTTGAGTTTTAGTGCTCTGCAAGTAAGCGTCACTGGATTTTCTATTTTTCATCTACTTACGTTAATGCAAACAATTTTTTTTTGGGATGGATCTATTAGTAGAAAGTAGGAATTCCGTTGTATATTTTATTTTAGGTATTGTGCCGATTAATGAACATACTACTCTTCTACGTAAAAGCTCTCCTAATATCAGCAGACACACTGGACCTGCTGGGGGCAGTCGTTGGCCAGCCGCGCAGGTGTAATCATCTTAGGAATCCGATTGTTGTATTTAGAATAGTTTTGATTGCTTATAATAATTACAGTAAATAAAGTCCATTGTTATTTTGTTGTATCACCGGTACCTAAATGATACCAGTGTTTTATTTACAACTAATCTACCGGTTATCACAAACAGCAAACATATGTACATACATATTTATAAGTAAATTTTAAATTTTATAAGTCTTAAGTCTTTATTAGTCTAGTAATTGAATTAAGAAAGAAAGAAATCCCTAAAAACCCTAAAATCAGTTATCGTCTATTTTATTTTATTTTATTTTATTTTATTAGGTCATTTATTATTATATTTTATTAAGTCATTAATTATTATGTCATTAATTATTATTAGCTATGTTGAAAAGTGTTGTCTCTGAAAGTCGCGTACGCCTGAAGATCTGCTGATATAAACCGGAAGCGAATTCCAAAGTCTTACGGCGTATACGAAAAACGGTTTCTTTGTAATGTTATAGTTATATATTGATGGAATGAGACTTCTACTTCTATGGGAAGATGCGAATTGTAATATTTGGAAAAGATACTCTGGGGTCTGGCTTTCTTTAAGATTAAATAGAAAAGTCAGTATTTTGGAGTCGAGGTATTTCTGTAGGTCTAATCCCAGAAAACTCTTTACATGACCAGAGATGTGTTCCCTTCGACCTATGTTATAGATAAATCGCACTGTACTATTAACAGCTACCTTCAGCTTCCGCGAGCTGTAACTGTCTAAGCCACAAAAGATCGGATGTGTGTAAAACAGAATCGGCAACTTAACTAGCATAACTTTGATCCTTAATGGAAGACAGTTTTCTACTTGATACATAGCGCGCAGAGATCCGTAGACTTTAGAGACTGTGTTCGTTTTATGATTCTCCCAAGTAAGATTCCGGTTAAATATTACACCTAGATTTTTTACGGTACTGACGTAGGTAAGGGCTGATCCATCGATACAAAGTTGGGGGAAGCTTTGGGTATCGGGACTTGATCGACTGATTGCAATTGCTTGACTTTTGGCGGAGTTGAGCATAAGCCTATTTTTCCGCGACCATGAAACTATAGATTTGAGGTCTTCATTGACTCGCTCAGTGGCATCCTCAACTAGAGCCAATGGATAGCTTAGGTACAACTGGACGTCATCGGCATACATCTGAACCTTGCCGAATTTTAAGGTAGAAGGAATGTCATTATTGAATAAGGTGAATAATAATGGCCTTGTGGAACACCGGCTTTAGTAAAAAGAAAGCTTGACCATCTCTTGTTTGCATGTACAGTTTGAGTGCGACCCTTAAGGTAGCTATCTATTAGCTTTAATGCCGTAGTATTGCAGCTGAAATAGTTTTTTAGTTTAGCCAATAATATCTCATGGGACACTATATCGAAGGCTTTCGAGAAATCGAGCAATACAAGCGATGTTACTCGATCTTCATTCATTGCATGGCGAAGGTCATCCACCAAATTCAACAGCGCAGTAGTACAGCTGTGCTTTGGTCTGAAACCGGATTGGTATGGTGAAAGGAGCTTAAACTTATTAAGATATGAATGGATTTGATGGCTCATAAGTTTTTCGAAAACCTTCAATATGAATGGCAATATCGAGATAGGACGGTAGACTTTAATCCTTGAAGCTGAGTTTTTAGGAATTGGTATGATTTTGTAAGTCAAAATATTATTAAATATTTATAAGTGATTTCAGGCAATACTCCGTGAATTCCAGGCAGATTGCGTTCGACTTGATAGCAGTGATGGCATTAAGTACATTATATTCATGAATTCTTTGAAAACAGAAGTCTCTTGAGGTTGTCGGGTTAGGTAACGCTTCAATATTATAAGGCGTCAATATTTAATTCGTCAGAATCTATTTCATTAGTGTCTGTATTTGCTGTCTCTTTTCCCCCTATACCTAGCTCCCTTACATTATTCCAAATTTTCGTTCTATTGAGACCTGGCTTAAATTTAGACGAGAACAATCTCATATTTACATTTCTTATTTCTCTTTTGGCATTATTTTTTTGCAGTCTTGTACTCATTGAAGAATTCGGGGATTTTAAATCTCTTCCATCTTTTGTATGCCCTGCCCTGTCTCTGATTTCAAGAAGCTGTTCGATATTCTGAGTTAACCACTCACAATTTTTATTGCGAAGGGTAAACGTTTTTATCGGGACATGCTGGTCAAAGAGACTTTTGATTTTGGAAGTGAAAAGATTTACTTGGTCATCAATTGATGACAGGAGGCGAAGTCCTTGCCAGTCGATGGAAAAAGTATGCCAGAGCAGAGAACATTCATATATTGCCTTGAAATCTCTGTATGTAATCTGTTTTGACTAGAGCAGATTTATTAAAGTCTACATTATGGAAAATAATGATTAGGTCATGCTTATCGAAGTCAGTGTTTCTTAATCCGTGTTAATGATATCAGAAAATATCTTACTAATATCAGTTTGTTTGTTTGTTGTATACATATAAGAAAACACGGATATAAGAAAGAAATTCTTTGGCTTTTTGGACTTTCTTATATACAACATATATCCCCACATTGTCCATTGTAATCTAAGGCCCCGCTTGATATCATGGCATCTTTTCATTGAATTTGACGCCGCTTTCGATATTCGACGAATATCTCGGTCCGTTAATTTCTTTGAACGTCCAGAGGTCTTCTTTCTGCAATAGTGTTCTTTATCTTTGGCATAATTTTGAATTACACACAAACATCTGCCCAATTTACAACCAAATTCCCTTAAACTATATTTTCTTGGCTAAAATGCATCGATCTGCCCCCTTGCTCAAACTTTGACAAAGCCTTTGGACTTCCCATTTTGACTGTAAAAGATTTCTAAAAAAATGATTTTACTTTTAAGTTTTTGTCCACTGACCTTATAATTTTGGAACGCACTGTATTTACATGTAAAAGCAATATTTTTTTTTTACAGTAAAAATCAAAATGAAATATCTGTGAAGGGAGAAGAACTAAATCAGTACATAACCAGTAAAGAATACAAAGTGGACTTAAATATTTATGCAACAAAATGTATCCAGCCTCGTACTAGCGACATGAAGTTAGCTTTGCAACATTCCATGAAACGTTGCATACTACATCATCAATTCATTTTACGATCCTGTGCACAACTGGAACATCTTTTTCATCCATATTGCCTGATAAAATCCTTGCAGATAACAATGCAACTTTGCTTGTTGGCATTTATAGGTGTAGTGGTGAGTAAATTTGTACTTGTAGGTTTCTACATACGAGTATGTGCATTAGAAATGATTAATATTATTTCAGGGAGAACAATCGATCGTTCGGAGTATAAATCTTATTGGATATTTGAGCCTCACTTCGGTCGAACTTTTCATGTTTACTTATTACGGAGAACTTCTGCGATCGCATAGCTTGCGCTCAGGTGAAGCGCTTTTAAGGTCATCATGGCACATTAACACGCCGTTGATCAAAAGGGAGATACTAATATTTTTAGTAAATGCAAATAAACCTGTTCAACTTACTGCTGGAAAAATGTTCATCATGAATGTGGATCGACTTAGATCGGTAATACAGTGCACGCAAAGACAACCTTCGCTAATTTAACTCGCACATCGCACATCGCACTACAAACAAATTTAGAAAATTCAACTACACGAATGCAAATTTAATTTTAAAATTTAGTATTTTCGAAATGGGTGCAAATATCAAATCCCAGCTATCAGAAAGTAAGGGCTGAAGTCAAAAAATTGCATTTCGTGCTTAAAGATAATCTCAAGAAATGTTATACCTCAAAGACTCCAATATAAGATACACGTATGTTTGTCGAAATGTCCCATGACCGTTTTACATAAATGTGGCTGAGTTTTGTTGATACAGCGCAGAGTTTACTTCCTAAAGGCGTGGGTCTGTGGCATAAAACTTGGGCTTCAAAAAAAACCCCAAAGAAAAAAGTCCAACGGCGCACAGTGGGGCAAATTGATTTTTTTTTTTGCAAAAATCCTAGCTCGTAAACGAATGAAGATATCGGTATAATTTTTTTTTTTCTGTTTGAAGGAAATTTCCAAGGCTATACAATTTTAAGGAAAAATATATACAGGGTGTTTCAGAATCTTGTGCTGAAATACAACTTTTTTCCCATAGGAAATGGCCTTAATATTTTGCCTTAAAAATTGTCAAAAGTAGGTTACTGAAGTAAATACAGTTTGTTTAAAAGACAAACTAAGTCACAGTGGTGCATAAAAGTAAACGAACAAGAAATTTTTTAAATATTTTTCCAGGTGTATTAAAAGCATTTTGCTACACATTAAAAAGTCAAGAAAGTATGTTTAGTGGTTTAATGCTAAAAAAAAAAGAAAAAATTTAGGAAAAATGTTCCAGAATTTCATGTTAGACAAAAATATTTTTATCCAAAGGGGTTAAAATAGTATTTCACCTAAAAATTCAACTCAAATATTTAGTTTTGTAGTAACTGCAGAGTATTTCATAACTTATTCAAGCGAAACAGTGGAAGAAAAAAAAAACAACCACTAAAATAATTTTATTTTTGTGTTGCAAACATTTTTTTTATTAAGTGGCACATCAACAAAAGAAACCATTTCAATAATATATTTCAAGTTTAACAGTGGAGAATAAATGAATAAATAAATAAATAAACATTAATAATAAAAAAAACTAGGTTTCTTGGAATCTTTCGTCAAAGTCCGGAATAATCACTACTTTTATAAAATGAAGTCTAAAAAAAAGTATGTATGTATGTGCCGCAAAAACAAAAAAACTACTGAACGGATTTTTTGCAATCGATTCTGGTTGGATTAAATCTATAAAATGAATCAAAAAAAATCAATACATTTCAATAAAAAACTTCTAAATGAGAAAAAAATGTTTTTATTTTACTTTTGGGCATAGATCTCGCTCTATCTCAGTTCTTAAGTAACGTATTAAAATAAAATTTACATACAGTGGACGTCCAGTATAACGAATACCCGATATAGCGAATTTTCGATATAACGAACGCTTTTCAGATTTACATTAGTATCTCTATATAGCGATCGGTGGTCACGATTTGCTATCCGTTATAGCGAACATACATACTAATTGCGCATCTGTTCTTGTTTGCATACGATAGTGTTTGTCAGTTTTTTTTTTCTCTGCGTTTGGATGTCCACATACCCAATGACTAAACAATTATACCATGTTTTTTGTATTCTTCTTCCACTCATCGCCTACTTGCTTGAATACGGTTACTTTTGGCTACTCCAAAATTTTTGAATTTTATGCTCACACTCAAAATGTCTAGTGGCTTAGTTTCGTGCTCTTATGCCACCCAACGTTACGCCGTTAATAAAGGGTGATTTTTTAGCTGGTTTGGTTTTGGCAACACTGGTTTTGACAGCTGACGTGTGTTTAGTACCTTGTGTCACTGTCAAACAGCTTCAGTTTGGTTTGCAATTTAACCATGGATCGTCTTACAAATGAACAACGCTTGCAAATTATTGAATTTTACTATCAAAATTCGTGCTCGGTTCGAAATGTTCATCGCGCGCTGCTTCCATTTTATGATCGGCATTCTCGACCTTCTGAGCAGTCTATTCGGAAGATTGTGACCAAATTTCGCACCAAATTTACTTTGTTGGACATTAAACCACCAACACGTTTACGTACTGTGCGTAGTGAAGAAAATATTGCGGCCGTATCAGCTAGTGTGACAGAAGACCGCGAAATGTCGATTCGGCGCCGTTCCCAGCAGTTAGGCCTTTGTTACAGCACTACGTGGAAAATTTTGCGGAAGGATTTGGGCGTAAATCCTTTTAAGATACAGCTGGTGCAAGAACTAAAGCCAGCCGACCTACCACAACGCCGAATTTTTGGTGAATGGGCTCTTGGAAAGCTGGCCGAGGATCCGCTTTTTTATCGAAAAATTGTGTTCAGCGATGAGGCTCATTTTTGGTTGAATGGGTACGTAAATAAGCAAAATTGCCGCATTTGGAGTGAAGATCAGCCAGAAGCATTGCAACAGCTACCAATGCATCCCGAAAAAGCCACTGTTTGGTGCGGTTTATGGGCCGGCGGCATTATTGCGCCATATTTCTTCAAAGATGATGCGAATCGCAGCGTTACTGTCAATGGTGAACGCTACCGAGCGATGATAACAAACTTTTTTTTGCCCGAAATGGAAGTTCTTGACTTGCATGATATTTTTTTTTTTTTTTTTTTTTTTTTTTTTTTCCCCGAGGGTAGGTGAAAATCTTCCATAGACACTATGAGAATAGCAAGCGCGTGCTCATAGTAGTGTCAGATTCTTACTGACCAAAAACACCTCCCTTCGATATAAATTTGTTAGATACTGCAACTAAGTTATACTACTTATCAAGCAATTTTTCTATCACGAAATATAAACGTTTGGCAGGTTACTTTCCAATGAAAGATCCTGCATATTCCGCAATTTAGATGCGGTTAATCCTTATCTCGCCAAGTCGAAAGGTTTTGTCCTTTGTAGTCGGCGCAATAAATTGCTCTCATCCAAAATAAGTAGGACTGTATTATTAACATGTCCGATTAGTCGGTTTCTATGTTTTCGCGCGAAGCTTCTAGTTTCAGCTGCGATTGTCGGAATTCCGAGATCCCTGTGGATATCGTCGTTTCTAGCATACCACGGTGCTTGGACAATTTCTCTAAGCACTTTATTTTGAAAGGTCTGTAAAATATTGGCATTTGTTTTCTTGGTACAACCCCAAAGTTGTATACCGTAGGACCACACCGGCTTTAGCACTTGCTTGTATAAAAGCAGTTTGTTCTCGGTACTGAGGTGGGAATGTTTCCCGATCAGCCAGTACATTTCTCTATATTTGATTTCTAATTCTTTACGTTTCATTTTCACGTGCGAATTCCACTTCAGCTTTGCGTCAAGTGTCATTCCCAGGTATTTGGCTTCATTTGCAATGGGAATTCGGGCCAAATTTATAAAAATTGGCAAGTCATTAATTTTTCTATAAGTGAAATTCACGTGAACAGATTTAGTTCCGTTAAGGGCGATCCGCCAGTCCCTCGTCCATTCATTTACTTTATTCAATGCGTTTTGCAGTTTGGCAGTCGTTTCCTCGATTGTTTTACCTACTGCTAGGATAGCGGTGTCGTCGGCAAACGTAGCAAGCATAGTGCCATCTTCTTTCGGTATATCACGAGTATATAACAGATAAAGAAGCGGCCCCAGAACGCTTCCTTGCGGTACGCCGGCCGAAATTTTTTTGAGCTCTGAGTATTCGTTTCCATTTCTAACACGGAAGAGTATTTCCGAGATATGAATCCAAAATCTCGTATAGGTACACGGGGAGTACTTGTCGTAATTTGCATTTCAAGCCATCGTGCCACACCTTATCAAAGGCTTGCGAGACGTCAAGAAATACGGCTGAGCATATCTTTTTTTCTTCTAGTGCTTTTTCGATTACGTTAGTAATTCTATGCACCTGGTCAATTGTCAAATGCTTACTTCTGAACCCAAACTGGTGGTCAGGGATTAGATTATTTTCTTCTATAACCGGTTGGAGACGCCTTAGTAATATCCTCTCGAAAATTTTTGATACGACTGGAAGAAGCGAGATTGGTCTGTATGATTTTACTTCATATGACGGTTTTCCTGGTTTTAAAACCATAATGACTTCCGCAACTTTCCCTTGGCTCGGCACGTGTTTTAATCTGAGTGCAGCATTTATAATATGGAGAAGCTTAATAAATGCTCTTCTAGGTAAGGCTTTGAGAATTTCTCCGGTAATCAAATCATAACCAGGAGCTTTCTTAGGTTTTAGTTTCGCGATCTCACGTTCGAGTTCTCTAAGCGTTGCAGATCTGCGCGTTAAATCGTCAGATGGTGGAACTACCATCCTTGTGAGGTTGATGTTGTCATGAACCACTTGACCATCGTTCGGTTTAAAGGTTTCTTCCAAATGGGCGGCAAAAATATCCGCTTTTTCTTTATCTTCCCTTGCCCATTCATTTTGATTTATTTTAAGTGGCGGCGCGGGGATTTTGGGCCTTTTGGTGCCTTTTACGGCTTTCCAAAGGGAATAATTGGAATCTTTTTTCGCTGTTAAACTTTCAAGGTAAGAGCCTATCGCACGATTTTTAAAATCCTTAATGCTATTCTTTAACAAATTGCAGAGACGATTCAGATGGGTTTTATGCTGTGGAGCACGACTTTGTTGCCATCTTTTACGCGCTTTTCTTTTTTCCCTAATTAATTCCTTTATTTCAGCAGGATATCGTAGACCGTATTTGTCTGGCGTTTTTCTTGGATTATGCGTATTATTCCAAGAGGCGAGCTGTACTATCTCAACGAAGCGATCGACTTCAACCTCAAGTTCATAGGGTGTCGTAAGCGGTACGCTCAGTTCAACATTTACTTCGATTTCGTTCCTAAAGCCTTCCCAGTTAGTTGTTCTGCCGGTTAATTTCGCTGGCTCTCGGTTAAATAATAGTTTTTCGCTCAATGTCAAAATAACTGGGGAATGATCAGACGACAGATCAAAGCTTTCTTCAACTTTTATGTGGTTGTTAGATATTCCTTTCACCACGAAGAAATCGATCAGGTCAGGTATTTTCAAAGTATCAGCTGGCCAGTAAGTCGGTTTGCCCGTCGAATGGAAATCACAACTGTACTCCATACCTGCCCCATAGAGCATTCTACCTTTTTGCGAGATGTATCTAGAGCCCCAGGACGTATGTTTCGCGTTAAAATCGCCGCCAATAATGAAATTAGGTTTCAGCGATTTAAATAAGTTAGTAAAATCACTTTTTTCAAGCGCGGAACGCGGTGGACAGTAAATAGATGAGATTTTAATAGTACGCTGACTATTTTTAACTCGAATTGTGCACATTTGCAGAGTTTCAAGCTCTATCTTTAGGTCTTCGCATTGTTCAATGCAGTCTTTAATAAACAAGGAAGATCCGCCTCTTGCTTTTCCCGAAGGGTGACAAGCGTGGTAATCAGTATAGCCTTTTATTTTTAAATGCGATTCCTTTTTCACGTGAGTTTCAGAAATCAAGCAAATGTCAATATCTTTTTCTCGCATGAATATTTCCAATTCGTCAAGTTTTTGCAAAAGTCCGTTTGCATTCCAAGTACATATTTTTAAAATTCTTTTTTCATTCATATTCTAGGTGAAGTACGCGTTTTCCGTGAATAACTCTCGAGCTTAACCAACCTATCGAGAATAATTTTATTTATTTTGCTTTGCTCTTCAAGTTTCGCGAGAATAATTGAGAAAACTTGAGAAGCAGGGTCCGTCGGGATTTCGATGTTTTTTGATTTTTCGGATGCTGCAGCCTGGGCGTAGGTCTGCACTCCTGCTGTCCGAGGGCTATTACTTGATGTCTTTTCTAATGGCTTTTCATTACCATTTCTCTTAAGGCCAGAAGTCGAGGGCTTTTCTCCTGTCACCAACTTTTTCCGCTCTGAACCCGGTGGTTTTTGTTTGCCTACGTTCCCCTGACCGATCTTACTATTTGCATTAGTTAGCGGTCTTGTTATTTTATTTTGAGGCTTATGGAGTGCATCTCTCCGTTTTTGCAACTCCTTAGCTAATTCACAGCCTCTATAATTTGCCGGGTGCTTTCCCTTACAATTAGCACAGATTGCGGAGGCTTGTTTGTTCACTCCACAGTCTTGGGAGAGGTGATTTCCGGCGCATTTCACACAACGCGGTTCTTTTTTGCAGTACGTTTGCGTATGATTAAATCCTTGGCAACGTTTGCACTGCGGAATTATTTTTAAATTTCTACGCATGGGCTCGATTTTGACCACGATATTCAATATGGTTTTAATTCGGTAGATATCGTCGATGCTGTCAGATTTATCGAATGTTAGCATAAAAAGTGGAAGTCCACGCCTAACCAATATGTCTGTATCTATTTCAGATTGTTGCTTCTCCTTCCTGATGATATTAACGGCATCAAGAATTTTAAAGCCTTTGACTTGAAGGTCGCTCATAACCTCTTCTTTGGTGCATGAGGGGTGAAGACCCCTTGCTACAACACGATGTGGCCTTTCTGACTTGATTTCGAAAGTATACCACTGAATCTTATCCACATTAAGTTTTTGGGACACTGCTCGGTAGTCATCGTGGTCGTCGACGTTAATCCTCCACGCATTATTCCTCAAAGATGTGACCTTAAATTTCGATGTAATCGTTCCTTTAAGGAGGCTATGCAACTTATACACTATGCACTCGGTATACGGAGATTGGATTTTAGTCGCCTCTTACGACAGGCATGCCTACCTCGGGTATATTCTAACCCCTACCCGATATGTGGTTTCAACAAGACGGTGCCACATGCCACACAGCACGCGAAACAATGGCGCAATTGCGAGGCGAGTTTGGTGAACAGTTAATTTCACGTTTCGGGCCGGTCAATTGGCCGCCTAGATCGTGCGATTTGACACCATTAGATTATTTTTTGTGGGGGTATGTCAAGGCTAATGTCTATAGGGACAAGCCCGCTTCGATTGACGCACTGGAAGCCAACATCCATGCATTCATTCGTGAGATACCGGCCGATATGTGTGAAAGAGTATGCCAAAATTGGACTCAGCGGATGGGCTACCTGAGACGCAGCCGCGGTCAACATTTGCATGAAATTATCTTTAAACATTAAATTGCAAGGTTCAAACTATCGATTCAAATAAATATTTCATTCATTTTTTCGAATTTTTTGTGTTTTTTTTTTAAAAAAAGTTCTCAAACTCTTAAAAAATCACCCTTTACAACTGATGGACCAAAACGCCATCCGTCTAACAAAGCTCCATTACCACAATAGCTTGTTGAATGATATTTTGCGTTCATACTCTAGAGGTCCAGACATCACTACTGTGCTAAGAGAATTGAAACTATTTGATGCAATTGTCCTTATAGACCGAGAATGGAATAAACTCTCGAGTCTAATGCTTCAAAAATGTTGGAGAAATATTTTGGTTACAGACTCAGGAGGATGAAATTCCACTTTCATTATTGCGGCAAGATGACGAAGTTTTGAAAAAGGAAGAGTACTTTAAGTCTTGTTAACCCTGTTTTTCCGAAGGTAAATTTATATAAATCACTTTCGAAATTTATTTCGCATCTTTTTCGCTCAGCAACGTGCTACTATCACAGACCTAGAAACTTAGAACAATACTGAAACCAATTTACAAAAACAAGCATACGATGACACTGTTGAACTAAAATCTAAAAGCGAAGATGAGTTAGGTGACGGTATCAGTATTCTTGGAGCTCCAATAAAGCCAGTTGCTTAGCGGGTGTGTTATGATGGGGACAACAAGTCAATGCTGATATGCCAGACATGTTCACGTTGAGACGGCTTTAAGAAAAAACTTTGCAGTAAAACAAAGTTGTATCGGTGATTTTTTTTTTCAAAGTAATTTACAAAATTTGTAAACTTAAATGGCAGGACCATCATCTATTCAATTTAACATTAAATACAAACCTCTAAATAAACATATTTTTTAATGACTTCTTCTACAAAAAGTATAAAAAATCGATCGATATAACGAACGCGCTCGATATAGTGAATGACCTCAAACATTATATCATTCGTTATACTGGACGTCCACTGTATTTGTTTAGATTATTTCACAACAAAGATTTTGATATATATATCTTCTTTGTACATTTTCTGTGGGAAAAGTAATAACATAAAGAAATATTGTTTGTTTGCTTTCGCGACAACGATCAGTGGAGAACATTGCCATAATGTGATTGGGATTGCTTCGTGCTAACATATATGTATTGTAATTGTGTTCTAATTCAATAACTGGATAAATTTTGTTGCAATTTTTTTATGATAATTAGGTATTAGACTAGATTTGTATTATGTTTTGACGTTTTGGCGGTAAGCACATGCTGTAATATTTAAGAAAGCGGAAAAGTTAAATTGGAAGAAATTGCTAACCCACCTGCATCACTTTTTTCTTTAATAGTCTATGGAAAATCCTTTATTCAAGCAATTTATTCAGTCGTTTGGTGCTAAGCAAATTCTGAAGCCAGTATTTATACCAACTTTTAAGGTGCAATGACAAGTGTAGCATTTAGCTGGAAGTCTCCTGCCAGTAGACAATTTATTACAAATACACATATCTACGGACAAAGAGGATTTTTTTTGTATGCGCAGCGAAGCGGGTAAATCAGCTAGTTTCTAATAAACTAATCATTTCTAGAGAGAATCGTGCTTTGAGGTCTTCTGCAGTTCTAACATGCCTTAGCGAAGAACTAAGAGGGTCCGATACGCCTGCAAGCATATTAAATAGGTCTTCATTCTGCCGATTCTTTGAAACCTTGCACGTATTTTGTACCTATGTATATTTCTTGTAGTCTTTATTTATGGATTCCTGAGCTTCTTCTGACAATTCCCCAATTGATAACGACTGATACTCGATTATACTCTGGCCATGAGCCAAAATTTTATGATTTGTAGTTGTAAGTTGTTTTTTCGGATACTTTTCTTTCAATAAATTTGTTGTTTCCATTGCATAAACTCCAAACTTGGCGCCGTCAACATTTTCTCTACAATTTAGAACGGTAAGTATTATTAAATGCCTTCATATCACCTCCATATTGACTCCAGTTATACGAGCTGAACCAATTTAATTGCATGCGAATCTGACTGATTCAACTAACATGCCTCAAAAGTACAGTTAGCCTGTTTTCTGAAAATTTTATAATTCACCGTTCAGACCAAACTACTTTTTTTTCACCATCCTTTTTTTTTCTGGAACTGCCATATATCGGGAGATAGATTATTTTCATTTCCCAAATTTGCCTGCTTCTAATCTAGTGAACCGCAGTGTAATTAAATCGCTAGCGCAAGAGCTTGTGATTCCTCCTGAGAGTTTATTTCTGCACCAGTTTCAATTATGCTAACACAATAATCGAAAGCTGATCAACTGAACTTTGTTTATCAGTATAAATAATTTGGAAAAAGTGCACTTTAGTCGAGTTATTACGAAAAAGTCTTATTACCTATACTTACGTTCTCTTTTTCTTTTCATTCGCAAACCGTAAACGGTTGTAGGGTTTCTACATGCGAGATTTCTCGCACTTGTCCACTTGTATTTATTATTTTACCTGGTTTCAACCTGGCTTAGACACAAGATATTGGCACACTGCACTGCCCCTCTTTACAACCCTTCCAATAATTAAAAAACTAAGCGAATATGTTGTGTTTAAGGCAGTTAAAAAGGGGTTGAACTGTTTTGCCTTCGCCTATTTATATACTCAATGATATTTATCCATTTTTTTTTATTTTTCTCTTTCAGGTGGTTACACAAGCATTTTCATTTCTGACATTACTTCAGAAAATTGCAGCTAAGAAACCATGATTACGTTACGATTAGTTATTCCTCAATATTTGCATAAGCTTATGTATTTATATCTAATTTTTAATGAAACAGATAAAAACAAAATACATATGAAGAATTGTTATAATTTCAATTTAATATATTTGTATGTATTTAAAAATAAATTTAATTGAGTTGCGGTTTTTGTGTTTAACTTTAAAAATATCTTCATAACATTTGTGGTAATTAAAATTGTGTTTATACAAACGTCACTCAAAAAGCAAACACAGATAGAGAGGGTCGAAAAACAACAACAACTATAATGATTTTACTGTCAAACAAAACTTATGGTGTGTATGCGAGACTCTTGTTTAAAAATGACATCTGTTTTGGTTGTCAGTTTTGATCGATAGTGTGTACCACAAGTAGACAAGTATATGTCAACATCGTTGATCTTTTGTATTTTTTTATTCGACTACGCAGAGGAAGTGTTTTGATTTTCACAGGCTGGGTTTGTACGTTTGTATGTAAGGATGTCACCTCGTACAGCCTAAACTATGGAACCGATTTCAACAAGTGAGGTGTCGTTAGATTTGTCTTAATCCGGAGAGTGTCTAAGGCTTTGTGACGTCACAGAAAAATTCAATATGGAGGGTGCACCAAACAAGATGGCGGATTACTTATTTTTTTCTTTTTCTTTACAACCGCCTTGATAGTGGTATCAAATGAAAGGGCTTGGCGAGTAGAATACAACACGGTATGGCGTCATTCTAAATTCGATATGGCGGACGCCCCCCAAGATTTAGGATTTCCGTTATTTTTACTTCACCCTTAACGTGGATATCAAATGAAAGGCTTTGACAAGTAGAACACGACACTGCTTACCTACATACACTCTACATATTTTCTGAAACAACTACAACTAAAAAGTTGTAAATTAAAAATTTCCTTCAATATTGTTTACTTTCTCAAATTAAATACAGTCAACCCTCGTATAACGCGGTAGTTTGGTTCTCAAGAAACAGCGCGTTGTACAAAATTGCGTAATACGATACTTGGGCCACATACTAAAGCTGATACAGTCAACTCGCGATAAATTGAATCTTTGGGGACCTGGCAAAAAGTTCAAATAATTGAGAAAAAATTGAACGAATAATTGTCGAGAGAAAATAAGAAACATTTCAAATTATCCAGAGCATGCACATTTTTCAAAAATCATTGCATACTTATAATGTCGACAACTTTTAACCAATGGAACATAGAGCCAAGCTACATACGTCATAGATCACGGTCAAATGCAAACTGAATTACGTTGATAAAATAATACATACAAATATCATTTGTCATCAAAAGTATACAGGTTCGAGCAAGCAACTTATTCCTCTGATGTTTTGTTTACACACAAATGGTTGCGGGAAGCTAGGCTTGGTTCTACCTAGGACTGCTGAAGCCAAATATTTATTTTTTATTTTTAGTTAGTTCAAATTATCGAAAGTCGCCTTGTCTACTTAAATTTATAGCGTGTTGTCTGGGAAACTGTCAGCCCAACCGCTTCAAATTAACAAGTGTAGTTACATAAATTCATAAAATTGGTTCAATTTACCGAGAGCTTTTCAAGGGACCAAAGAAAAACTTTAATTTAACGAGAGATTCATTTTAACAAGAGTTTTATTTATCCAGAGTCGACTGTATTACGTTCTCGACAGAAAAAAAGGTATCTATGTAAATTTTTAATAGGTTGTGTTTTTAGAAAACTACCCTACTATAGTTTTAATACAAAAAGGCTACACCAATGATAAAAACAATTATGTTAACAGATTTAATTCATTTTTCATATATGTATGTATGTATACTGGACATGTTTTTTCATTTTTAAAGTTATAAGCGCATTGTTCTCCTTTCGGACTTTAGGCCGGTAGCTATCGACCGCTCATCAGTTAAGAAACTCATAAACCTATTTACCAACCGCTATTAGTACACATTTATGAGCGCTCATAAGACTTATGCGCGGTCACAATCACTTTTAAGTAACGAGCAATAATATCAGAGATAATTATCATTGTCTCCTCCAATATTTTAGATGACTTTGAAATACAGTGGATTCTCGGTAACTTCCATCCAATAATAACATCCAATAGATTGAACAATCCAATAACTTGAACATGCTATTTTTCCCCTATGGGTATTCCATAACTTGAACGGACAGTTTTTAAGGCTCGATACCTTGAATTTTTACATTAAGAACTCTATAAGTTGAACAATTAAAAAATGAAAACCTCTTTAACTTGATCAAATTTTATGTGACAATCAAAGTTGTTTTAAATTGGAATCTTTACACCTAATGTTGCTACAAATATTAATGGTTTTCATAAAGGGATATCTAATAGAATTTTCTTTTGCATCTAAGTTAAAAGCTCTAAATCATTTTCCAAGTGATTCCACTGTGACAAGTTAGTGCGTGTTTGAATCAAAAACTCTGATCTTTTTGATGTCGTTATCGTACATTAAAATAACAATTGTTTTTTCAAGGTTGTCTTAAAAACAAATGTTTGCCTTATTATTTATTAATAAAACCAACAATAAACGGAATATGTTTAAAAAAGGACAATTTTTTTGTTTTGATACAGTAACTTGAACAATCCAATAACTTGAACGGCCCTGGTTTCGTACGTGTTCAAGTTAACGAGAGTCCACTGTAATACGAAATCAGTTGTCATTTCAAATTTAAATTATTTCTGTTGATTTGAAAAATTGGTAGAAAAAAAAGAAATCCGAATCTATCCGAACAGGAAAAGATAATTATAGTGAATTTAGTGAACATGTTATTTAGTTCACTATTTAATTCCTGATAAATTTGCCAAAAAAATGGATTCACCAACATCAATTTTACGATCTATTTACAGCTGTGTTGCATCATCGCCATATTTACATTGCCATTTGTAACTGACATGTTTGAAAAAGAACGCCATTGACTTCGAATGTTCGAAAAAGAGCGCATTCGGAAATCCTAAAATTGAGATCTCTCAAAGTCGAAGTAGAATTGGCATAGACAAGACACCAGGCATGGAAAATGAAATTTTTGAGTTGTATTTAAAGTTGTGTTGAAATTGTACTGAAATTGAACTAATTGTATTGAAAACTATTTTTCGTATGAAAAGGTAATATAAAGTGAACTCAAAATATTTTATTTTCAAAAACACAAGCAAAAAATAAATTAATAACATTTACATAAATAAACATTAATAACTTCATACAAAACCTTACAAACAAAAATACACATATTCAGTTCATAGTTTAGTCTATGAGCTCTTCTCTTCAGGCCTAATGCTCTCATTTTGCACATTTGTGTTTAAAATATTGCCTTAGGTACCTTATCACGGAATGATAGTCCGATAATAGAATCCGTCGACATCGTTCCGTTGTACGTTGATGTTAAGGTTGACGTATTACCGGATAGAACACTCCTATAGAATCCGTCAGATATCTAAGTTGAAATGTCAAACAATTGTCAACGGCGATGACAGTTTCTCTACATTCTCTCTATGCTTCCACCAATAAAAATACATAAACTCAAATCGTGAATGCGTGAACTTCAATATGTGAATATGTGAACAAATGCACAACACACATTCACATGTACTGAAAACGGATCGAAGGATGCAAAAAGTAGAAAGTAAACCTTCTTTATCCGTTTAATATAAGTTTTTTGTTTCGACTTGAAGTCGGTTTCGACATTTGGCTTTATTAACTGCTTAATTCAATGACGCTGTTCAATGACAAGCACCTACTCTTGAGGTAGAAGAGATTTGTGAGAAATGTCAAAATCAGCTGTAATGCAATATTTGATTTCTTTACTTGTAATTTTCTGTGCTGACTTGAACTGACATTTTTCAAAAACCTGTGCTGTTCTGTTCGGCTATTTTTGTCATTTTGCTGATGTAGCTATGTCGAATAGAGTGGACGGCATGAGCAATTTCCATTACGCTAATTATTTATAAAATTTATTTCAGTCCAGAAATCTGAAATTGAGTAAATTTTTAATTGCTGAATTTGTTTGCAGTCGGCAAGTCTCTATATTATTTGACTGATAAATTGTATCGAATTTAGGCAAATTGTACTTTTGTACTCGAACAAACTCATTTGTATCGAATTCGATACAATTGTATCGACTTTTCCATCCCTGATAGACACTAGACAGAGACCTATTACTCTATTAGTGGTCGATGAATACCAACTAAAAATTTAAACAAGAGCCTCTTAACTTTAAAAGCGATTTATAAGAATAGCTACCAGCCTAAAATGTGGTGCTAGAGAACATTGTAAATGCGTTTCGATACCTACCAGCAAAGTAATTCTTCAAATTAGGCGCCAAATTCATTTTTGGGCGTATGTTTGTTATTGTTGTCTTTTTCTTTGCTGATTCGGTAGAATCCATTGAACATTCTATATCGGTAGTAATTTTCAGAACTCGGGTCATCATTTGAACCGAGGGAACTTTCATATGTCATACTGAACAACCTACGGAACACGTGAATGTGTTAAAAGGGAATTCGCCGAAACACACACAAATGGGATAGCTACATAACATAGGCACATACATATGTACATCTTTCGCGTTAAACAAGACCGAAAATTGCGTTGTAGCAAAACCGCGTTGTTGAAGTCCCGCGCTATAGAAGGGTTTGCCGCAATTTGGAAATCGCGTTATAGCGAAGTCGAGTTGTGGAAGTACCGCGTTAAGCCAGCTACAGACGAGAAACTAATCGGCCAACTGGTTGACAGACTGATTGCAAATAACCCGTCTGACGATGAGTTAAAAGGATTTCATCAGTCTGCCAACCAGTTGTTGAAAAATCAAAATGTTTTGATTTTTCGGTTTGTGTTTGGGATGACTACTGAAGTTTGAAGATAGGTCTTTGCGTCTGTAGGGAAATGATTACAACCAGTATTTCAAGCAGTTGGCCGATTAGTTTCTCGTCTGTAGCTGGCTTTATACGAGGGGTGACTGTACTTAAGATTCATATGTTGTAAACAAAAAATCATATCTCTGTATTTACTGTAAAATGTGTGGTAACAAAACCTAGTATTGTAAATTGATAGGTATACGAAATAAATAAAATGTATTCATTCATTAAAGTTTAAACAACTACAACCAGACTACGGAAAAACTAATGTCCTTTTCCATTGGTTTCACTCGGGGTTTCACTCATTCTGAATCCAATGGAACAAAAAACCGCTTCTGCTCAATTTTGAAGTTTTTTCCATGTATTTTCGCTTCTTGAGTAGATTCTGACTTGAAATCGAGAAGCGAAATTCAATTCAATTCAATTTTTTCAATTTACTATTATTATTATTATACATTATTATTATAGATTATAAGGTACATTAAGATAAAAATCTTTTATAGTACCTACTTAGATTTTAAATCAAGATTTAAATTAATTTAAATTAAACAATGTGCTAGTCTAGTAAATAAGTTTAACAGAATATTATTTAAGAAGATAAAAAAGAGAAGGAGGATGAGAAAGAGGTTAAGCTCTCTTCTCAGAATCGTAAGAGAAATTTATGGGCCAAAGAAACGATTTCAGAAGAATTCCTTTTGATTCTGGGCGCTCCCGGATGTCCAATAGAAAATGACATAACTAAAAAGTACGAAACGAGATGATGGTATAGCTGTGGTCGCATACCACTTTGCCATATTATGAATGCGTACTTACATATAAGTATAAAGTCGTATTATAAACCACGGTGGTCGTGGTGGTTAGTGCGTTGGACAACTACACATGTTGCCCGTGTTCAATCCCAGCCCGGGTCCAATACCTAAAAGAGTTTTTCACGGTTGCCACCTCTTTCGAATGTCCGAGGTCCGACAAGCAATTGAAGAGTATCGTTTGTCATGAGAAGCTTCCCAGTAGCGAATAGTTGGCGATTTCATCAGACCTTGCCAAATCACCCCTTACTTCATCAATGAAAATCTTAAAAAATAGGAAGGCCTTCCCAAAATCATGCCTAGGAAGCGAGTTGGTAATGGCTCTTGTTTAAAATGTTCACCACTTTTAAAACTTGAGCATTAATTGTATTACCACTTCGCTTCTAAGGGAATGAACGTTTTCAGGCCTGTGGTTAGGCATTGCCAAGGAAGCGAGTTAGTAATGGAATCTGTCTTGAAATCTGTTTTAGTGGCATTACCGCTCCACTTCCTATATTTTCCTTTTTTCAGGTCTTCTTTTCGAATAGAAATATGTACCTAGAAAGCAAGTCTGATCACGTTGGGTAAGTTTTTTTTTCTTGCAAAATAAGCTGAGGGGAAAAATGCAAACTCACAGATTTTTAGTAGTTTAATTTTTGGTGCAAAAAAACGTTCGGAGAAAAAAAGAAGTGCAAAGTAAAATTCTAATAAAGTGCTGTAAAGTATTCAACGAAAAATTAAATTAAAAAGTGTGGTGAAAGTTAGCTAGTTATCTTTTTTTTTTATTTACAATATTTTTTTTCTAAAACTGATATAACATACTATGTATGTACATGTTTTTTTTATAATATGTAAATACTATGTCTGAAATATACAAACACAACATATAAACACTTGGATTTATTTATTTGATTTCATTTTGGAACTAAGGCTTCCCTGGAAGCAATATACAATAGGAAGGCCTGTATTTACTCAGAACTGGTAACCGATGAAATAAGTGCTTCCTGGGAAGGTCTCTATAGGAAGGCCTGCTTTTACTCATAACTGGTACCGATGAAATAAGTGCTTCCATGGAAGGTCTCTATAGGAAGGCCTGCTTTTACTCATAACTGGTAACCGATGAAATAAGTGCTTCCTTGGAAGGGCTATAGGAAGGCCTACTCTAAAAACTTCTTGGTAACCCCTGAAAGAAGGCTTGCAAAGGAATCGAGATGGGAAGTACTTGCTCCCTATGACATCGCAATGTTAAAATCATGGCTGAAGTAATAGCAAAAGTAATCGATGGTTAGCTAAGGGAGGCCTGAAAGAATCACTGGGGTAATGCCCAAATTCGCTACTGGGTTCTCAACTCGACGTTCGGAGTCGGCAAAAAAACTGTTGGTCCCCTCCATACGTGGAAAAAATAACACGCAAACACAAATTGTTGCGAGAAGCTAGGCTTGGTTCTGTACAGGACTGCTGACGCCCTATATATTTATTATAACGGCTACTGCATGCGACGACGGTTATAGGGTAGAGTCGCCAGTGGCCGGCCCCCTAAGAGAATTTTCCCACAAAATGGAACATAAAGTATGCAGTTATAAATCTTTTTTAATGTTTTTTCTAATTTAGTATTCCTTGAAGTTTTTTAAATTTATCTAAATACATTAAAGTTAATATATTTGTTTCAAACAATACAAAATAAATTTTTTTTTGAAAAAAACCGTATTTGCCAGTTACCGGCCCCTTGTATCTTAAGTCCGGCCACCGATGCTCCTGAACTCGGCCACCCCAATTACGACAAGAATCATTTTTTGGCAAAGGCATTTTATTAGCAATAAACATAAAAAAAATGCATAATCCTTAGACAATAAAATAAAATATAACAAAACAAAACAAATACTTGTGAAAAAAAAATAAATAAAATAAATTAAAGGTACTTCGATGGTAACAGCTAAGACTTTCAGCAATAAAATAAAACTTAAAGTATTCGTACAGTTAAAGGCAGGTGATTTCATAAAAAAATAACGTTAATTCATTTAAAGGAACTTTGATGGTTAAAACTAAGGCTTTCAACAATAAAATAAAACTTAAAATATTCGTATAGTTAAAGGCAGGTGATAAAAAATAAAGTAATTAATTAGTAAGTAAGCAATAAATTAAATAATGTATGTATGAAAAACTTAGATAATGCATGAAGGACAAATAAACTCCTCCATCTCTGCATCTCTGAAGGACATGTCTGAAAGAGCCGTACATTTGAAATGAAACCAGTTATCACAAACATCGCACCCAATGTTTTTTAAGCCCTCTTCTTCTACGTCAGTGAGCACGTCTTCATCACAGGTTGGACATTTGGGTATAGTTTTTTTGCGATGTGCTGGTTTTTTCTTTTCCGCCCTTTTCTTGAGCCGATCAATCTTTCTGTTTTCTACTTCCGCTGCTTTAAGGAGTTTTGCATCCTCTTTGCTTTGTTTGAATGCTTTACAAGCAGCAGAAGAGATTGCCATTGGCGGTTTGTCAACGTTTTGGACCCTTTTGTTTGATTTTGGTATTGGGTTTGGGTAAACCAGGTGTTTTTCAAAAGATGAAGAACGAAACGATGGATCGCCAGGATCGGACTCTGAAACTAAAATGCGAGAACAATACCTTTAAACATACCTACCCACGTTTTAAAATAATAAAGGGATGTTTACCAGCTATGACTGATGCTAAATTTTCCTCGACAATCTGAGAACAAATGTCTTGCAAGACCATTATCATCCGTTACATTGAATTCTGAAAAGTTCTGGGTGTTCTGGGCATTTTCATCTAAAGCTATACCTATAAGAAGATATTGGTAGGCTAGATACCTAAGTTATACAACGAAAATATAAATGGTACCTACCTATTAGGTTTTGCCAACCATCTGAACCAGAAATGTTTTCAACACCCGTGATTATTTGGTCAACAATTTCATGTTCCGGTAAGAAAGGCTCTTGAGTCGTGTCACTACCAGAAGATTGCGCAGTTGCAGGGAGTTTAACTAACTCGCCATCTATGTTGATGTGGTATGTGCCCTCAAAGTTTTCCCCTATCAATACACCGGTCTCCACAGAATCGCCTTCAATATTGTTCTGGCTTTGTTGAGCCTTGGATATGACGTCTAGCACAACTTGGTAATCGATATTTTTTGATTGCAGGGCGTCTTTAAGATGTGTGATTACACGTCTTGCTTCTAAGAGGCTTTTCTCTGAAATGGTTTCAAAAATGTCTCCAGCGCCACCATCCGTTTCGCAAGCACAATCAACTCCAGTATCAACAACGGTATCATTACCAGTGTCGACAGCAACATCGCTACCAGCATTGATCTGATTAACTGCTTCCAAAGCATTTTGAACACACTTGGAATAGTCAACGGCATTAGGGTTTCAAAGAAAAGAGTCCACATTTCTTAAACGCATTTTGAATAATATTTGTTCTGTCCTTGTAACTAAGGACTTCACTCAAAACTTCACAAAAACTTTCTTTCCCAATTGTGTTCCCGTAATTACCCGGACGGCTCTGCCATTCGCTAAGGATATTTCGATAGTCTGACTTAAGACCTTTGAAAGCACCCACATCTGCTGGTTGCATGATGTGTGTGGTGTTGGGGGGAAGTGCATACAAAATAATTCCATTGCTGCTACAAAAATTGCTTAGCTCAATGGACATATGCGACGCATGCCCATCTACAAGAAAGAGAACTGGACATTTGACTTCGTTTTCTAAAAGCCAAACATGGAGGCCTTCTTTTACATATTGGAGAAACGTTTCACTTCTCATCCACCCACTTTCAGTTTTTCCAAAGACCCAATCAGGCTTGTTGTTTTGAATAGCCTTCAACCAGCCAGGTGATCTTTTGTAAGGCAGGACGACCATGGGTGGAAGTGTTTTACCGCAGGCTGTGAATGTCAGAAGAACTGTCAGAGTTTCTTTTTCATTTCCTGTTTTAATCTGATATACGTTTCTATATCCTTTTGGAGCAATTACGTTTCCAGTTTTGGGAGCCATACTGAAGCCGGTCTCATCAGCGTTAAAAATTCTGGATGGATCTTCAAGAATATCTTCCGCATTTTCTTCTTTAAGATAATTCTTAAGGTCCTGGAACCACTTCCTTATTCCCTGCTCTGTAATTGCAGCCCGAGATTTTGTAAGGGATTCAGGTGTTCGTAAACTTAAAGTGGGATGACGCCCTAAAAAGTTGTAATACCATTTTTTTCCTGGTTTGCTACCTTTGAATGGAGTTTTTCGACCTTCATCTTTTAAAATATTTTGCACCGTTTTAAGAAGATTTCCTGGATTTTGGGGAAAACCACACTTGGCCAAAGTTGTTAGCCAGCTCACCAGTTTCATCTCCTCGTTAATTGAAAGTACAGTACAAGGACCCCTTTTGCCAGGCTCGTCCAATGCTCTTCCGTGAACCCGGTCTTGAAGAGTGGATCTAGGAATGCCGAACTTTCTTGAAGCTTCCCTAATAGGCATTTTATTTTGGCGAATTTCAAATAGAGCTGCTACCAAATCCGTGTCTTTGTAGCCAATGACCATATTTTCTTTAGGTGCCTGATTCATGTCGCTTTGGTCTGTTAACTATAATTAAGTTAAAACTATTTTAAAATGAGGTAGGTCGGTATAGTTACAGGAATAAATTACTTATTTTTTTAAAAACCTCACAAGGGGCCGAATATAGGACACACGTCTCCAATATTCGGCCGCTCGTTTTTTTTTTTGCAAAAAGGCGGCCGAAAACTGGATTCTTTTTAAATTTAACGACTTTTTTTGCCTGAATATCGTTGTTGGCGTTTTGTTATTCAAATTTTGCATTTTTTTCAAAATCGAAAAAAAAAATTGTGTTTCTATTTTCGGCCGGGGTGGCCGAAATCAGGCAACACCTATTATTTGTGTGTCCTATCTCCGGCCCCCTTAAAAACGACCGTAATTGAAAGATTTTTTCACTTTTTAAATCAGTTTTAGATAAAATATAAAGTATTTAAATATATAAAAATGCATACAAAACACTCACCCTAATAGTTTTCACATAAATCACTAAGCCCGGAACAATTTTCACTACAGTTTACAACACTTTAAATGCTCTTGAACTTGTCCCGATGAGGTCGCGCAACAAATAAACCTATAACTGGGGAATAGCCCGTGTAATGTAAAGAAATATTTTGACATATAATAAGAAAAAGATGACTGATATATTGAAGGCATAAGACAAAGAAGTTGAGCTATAGTTTTACTATTTACGACGCTTTTCTTTGAAAGTGGCCGGCCACTGGAGACGGCCGGCATTAGGCGACCCTACCCTACAGTTTTTCATCGACAACAAACCAACAACTACTCAATTCTTTATCAAAAATAAACAGCTTTGGAAGGACTTGTATGGTTGGTATAATAAAACCATTGCAATTCCAGTCTGATTGCAGTCAAATTCAAACACATCCGAAAAAATGTATGCTGCCTGTGTAGGGTACGATACAACAGTAACATAGGTTGGTGTCATGGAGTGTGTAGATAGGTTTAAAAATTCAAAATTCTTGTTGACAGTTCGTGTTTCAAAAAAGCGTAGCAAAATTGCGGTATTAGGGAAGAGTGCGTAGCAACGTAGCAAATTTTACTTTTTTGAAAATCGCGTAGTAGTTTTGCTACGATCGTAGCAAAGTGGCAGCGCTGGATAATACACATAAAAAAATATTCTTGGAAAGAGCTAAACAAAAGAAAACACTGAAGTTTGGAGAAGTTTGCACACAGTCACGAAAAGAAGTCAACCCTAACCCGACATATTCTAATCGAAATATAAACATGTATTTACATATACATACATGATCACCTAACCGCAGATACTTCAAAAAGCATCTATGTTTAGCCAAAACAAAAAAAAAAAAGAAAAAAACGACCAACCGGAAATTCGTATGGCTCCGAAGTAACACAGTTCTTGGAAGAAGAACTGAAGGAGATCGTATTATTGAATAAAAAATTACATTTAAAAAACTTAAACCCGACTACTAGTCCAGTGTAATTAGGTTTATACCTCGGAACCCAGCTACATATAGTGAATGGATTTAGATGTTTCTGGATTTTTTGAATTTCTTATATACTAAAGTAAAAAGTTTACCTTTTAAAACCTTCCGCTAATGTTTTTTTTTTTTTTTGAAGACCTATCCCATGAAAATGATGCTACTTCTAGTATACATAAGTTCATTCCCTTTACAGGTCCTTGTGACTAAATTAATTTAATACTAGGAAAACTGTAAGCCGCAGGTAAAAACTTTGTATAGTGAATTTGTAGGTGACGTTATGGCGCATGAAAATAATATTAATAAAAAATATTATAAGCACATTTTTCCGAGAAAAATACGATTTTCACTAAAATTGGTTAAAAAAAATTATAAAAAGGTAGGGTAGGGTCGCCTAATGCCGGCCGTCTCCAGTGGCCGGCCACTTTCAAAGAAAAGCGTCGTAAATAGTAAAACTATAGCTCAACTTCTTTGTCTTATGCCTTCAATATATCAGTCATCTTTTTCTTATTATATGTCAAAATATTTCTTTACATTACACGGCCTATTCCCCAGTTATAGGTTTATTTGTTGCGCGACCTCATCGGGACAAGTTCAAGAGCATTTAAAGTGTTGTAAACTGTAGTGAAAATTGTTCCGGGCTTAGTGATTTATGTGAAAACTATTAGGGTGAGTGTTTTGTATGCATTTTTATATATTTAAATACTTTATATTTTATCTAAAACTGATTTAAAAAGTGAAAAAATCTTTCAATTACGGTCGTTTTTAAGGGGGCCGGAGATAGGACACACAAATAATAGGTGTTGCCTGATTTCGGCCACCCCGGCCGAAAATAGAAACACAATTTTTTTTTTCGATTTTGAAAAAAATGCAAAATTTGAATAACAAAACGCCAACAACGATATTCAGGCAAAAAAAGTCGTTAAATTTAAAAAGAATCCAGTTTTCGGCCGCCTTTTTGCAAAAAAAAAAAACGAGCGGCCGAATATTGGAGACGTGTGTCCTATATTCGGCCCCTTGTGAGGTTTTTAAAAAAATAAGTAATTTATTCCTGTAACTATACCGACCTACCTCATTTTAAAATAGTTTTAACTTAATTATAGTTAACAGACCAAAGCGACATGAATCAGGCATCTAAAGAAAATATGGTCATTGGCTACAAAGACACGGATTTGGTAGCAGCTCTATTTGAAATTCGCCAAAATAAAATGCCTATTGGGGAAGCTTCAAGAAAGTTCGGCATTCCTAGATCCACTCTTCAAGACCGGGTTCACGGAAGAGCATTGGACGAGCCTGGCAAAAGGGGTCCTTGTACTGTACTTTCAATTAACGAGGAGATGAAACTGGTGAGCTGGCTAACAACTTTGGCCAAGTGTGGTTTTCCCCAAAATCCAGGAAATCTTCTTAAAACGGTGCAAAATATTTTAAAAGATGAAGGTCGAAAAACTCCATTCAAAGGTAGCAAACCAGGAAAAAAATGGTATTACAACTTTTTAGGGCGTCATCCCACTTTAAGTTTACGAACACCTGAATCCCTTACAAAATCTCGGGCTGCAATTACAGAGCAGGGAATAAGGAAGTGGTTCCAGGACCTTAAGAATTATCTTAAAGAAGAAAATGCGGAAGATATTCTTGAAGATCCATCCAGAATTTTTAACGCTGATGAGACCGGCTTCAGTATGGCTCCCAAAACTGGAAACGTAATTGCTCCAAAAGGATATAGAAACGTATATCAGATTAAAACAGGAAATGAAAAAGAAACTCTGACAGTTCTTCTGACATTCACAGCCTGCGGTAAAACACTTCCACCCATGGTCGTCCTGCCTTACAAAAGATCACCTGGCTGGTTGAAGGCTATTCAAAACAACAAGCCTGATTGGGTCTTTGGAAAAACTGAAAGTGGGTGGATGAGAAGTGAAACGTTTCTCCAATATGTAAAAGAAGGCCTCCATGTTTGGCTTTTAGAAAACGAAGTCAAATGTCCAGTTCTCTTTCTTGTAGATGGGCATGCGTCGCATATGTCCATTGAGCTAAGCAATTTTTGTAGCAGCAATGGAATTATTTTGTATGCACTTCCCCCCAACACCACACACATCATGCAACCAGCAGATGTGGGTGCTTTCAAAGGTCTTAAGTCAGACTATCGAAATATCCTTAGCGAATGGCAGAGCCGTCCGGGTAATTACGGGAACACAATTGGGAAAGAAAGTTTTTGTGAAGTTTTGAGTGAAGTCCTTAGTTACAAGGACAGAACAAATATTATTCAAAATGCGTTTAAGAAATGTGGACTCTTTTCTTTTAAACCCTAATGCCGTTGACTATTCCAAGTGTGTTCAAAATGCTTTGGAAGCAGTTAATCAGATCAATGCTGGTAGCGATGTTGCTGTCGACACTGGTAATGATACCGTTGTTGATACTGGAGTTGATTGTGCTTGCGAAACGGATGGTGGCGCTGGAGACATTTTTGAAACCATTTCAGAGAAAAGCCTCTTAGAAGCAAGACGTGTAATCACACATCTTAAAGACGCCCTGCAATCAAAAAATATCGATTACCAAGTTGTGCTAGACGTCATATCCAAGGCTCAACAAAGCCAGAACAATATTGAAGGCGATTCTGTGGAGACCGGTGTATTGATAGGGGAAAACTTTGAGGGCACATACCACATCAACATAGATGGCGAGTTAGTTAAACTCCCTGCAACTGCGCAATCTTCTGGTAGTGACACGACTCAAGAGCCTTTCTTACCGGAACATGAAATTGTTGACCAAATAATCACGGGTGTTGAAAACATTTCTGGTTCAGATGGTTGGCAAAACCTAATAGGTAGGTACCATTTATATTTTCGTTGTATAACTTAGGTATCTAGCCTACTAATATCTTCTTATAGGTATAGCTTTAGATGAAAATGCCCAGAACACCCAGAACTTTTCAGAATTCAATGTAACGGATGATAATGGTCTTGCAAGACATTTGTTCTCAGATTGTCGAGGAAAATTTAGCATCAGTCATAGCTGGTAAACATCCCTTTATTATTTTAAAACGTGGGTAGGTATGTTTAAAGGTATTGTTCTCGCATTTTAGTTTCAGAGTCCGATCCTGGCGATCCATCGTTTCGTTCTTCATCTTTTGAAAAACACCTGGTTTACCCAAACCCAATACCAAAATCAAACAAAAGGGTCCAAAACGTTGACAAACCGCCAATGGCAATCTCTTCTGCTGCTTGGAAAGCATTCAAACAAAGCAAAGAGGATGCAAAACTCCTTAAAGCAGCGGAAGTAGAAAACAGAAAGATTGATCGGCTCAAGAAAAGGGCGGAAAAGAAAAAACCAGCACATCGCAAAAAAACTATACCCAAATGTCCAACCTGTGATGAAGACGTGCTCACTGACGTAGAAGAAGAGGGCTTAAAAAACATTGGGTGCGATGTTTGTGATAACTGGTTTCATTTCAAATGTACGGCTCTTTCAGACATGTCCTTCAGAGATGCAGAGATGGAGGAGTTTATTTGTCCTTCATGCATTATCTAAGTTTTTCATACATACATTATTTAATTTATTGCTTACTTACTAATTAATTACTTTATTTTTTATCACCTGCCTTTAACTATACGAATATTTTAAGTTTTATTTTATTGTTGAAAGCCTTAGTTTTAACCATCAAAGTTCCTTTAAATGAATTAACGTTATTTTTTTATGAAATCACCTGCCTTTAACTGTACGAATACTTTAAGTTTTATTTTATTGCTGAAAGTCTTAGCTGTTACCATCGAAGTACCTTTAATTTATTTTATTTATTTTTTTTTCACAAGTATTTGTTTTGTTTTGTTATATTTTATTTTATTGTCTAAGGATTATGCATTTTTTTTATGTTTATTGCTAATAAAATGCCTTTGCCAAAAAATGATTCTTGTCGTAATTGGGGTGGCCGAGTTCAGGAGCATCGGTGGCCGGACTTAAGATACAAGGGGCCGGTAACTGGCAAATACGGTTTTTTTAAAAAAAAACTTAATATAGTATTGTTTGAAACAAATATATTAACTTTAATGTATTTAGATAAATTTAAAAAAACTTCAAGGAATACTAAATTAGAAAAAACATTAAAAAAGATTTATAACTGCATATTTTATGTTCCATTTTGTGGGAAAATTCTCTTAGGGGGCCGGCCACTGGCGACTCTACCCTATATTATAGACTTATTGAGTTTTGCTACGCAAAATTTAGTTTTGCTACGCAAATTTGCTACGGGAATTTTTTCCTTGGTGGCAGCATTGGTATTATCTTGTAAAGCTAGGCTGACCAGATGTACTCTTTTCTAGGACAAAATACTCTTTCCTTTACAAAGATTTACTGATTCTCTCTTTTCCTGAATTATTGTTAAACATACTCTTTTTGTATTGAAATTAATAAAATTGTAAAAAAAAACAATCTCTTGTACAAAATATTTAAAATTTGATGTACCTTCCTACATACATATGCACCTATGTATATAAATCAAAAAATATTTAGTGATATTCTTATTTTCATTCTCATCACCCAAAACATATTTATTCATCGGACTACATACCTACCACACCATGATTTTTGAAATGGCATTCTTGCTAGAATGATGTAAAAATGACAGTGTGTACTTTGGAATAAAAAATGGCGATTGGAATGATGGCGAGAATGATGAGGATTGAAATTTTTCCTGGATTTTGCCGGAATGACGATTAAATGATAATGATTGGTCGAGAGCCCGAAAATTGAATAAACATTTATTCAACTTTTTTGAGGTCGGAGACTTGATTTTTAGTCAAGAAATTTTAACTAAATGGTAGGTCAGTTTGAGAAATGTCAAAAAACAGCTGACTGAGTGTTTTGGTGTGTTTGCTTGTTACAAAAAAATGAAAATCCAAGTAAACTATGGAAGGGATTTTTTTTTTAATATTTCATGCAGTGTATGAACTGTTGAATTATGTAGAACAATCGATGAACCCAGCAAATGGTTCACAGCTAATAATGGAACCTAACCTATAAAATAAATAACTCGTATTCCAAACACGTGTGTAAATAATGTTACATAAATCATCCACTAAGTCTTCCAATAATATAAGCCTTTTTTAGCTCTTCTTTTCTTTAAAAAAAGCTTTGTTGTCTAGATACATATTTTGCAATCACAATTCTCAAACCATCCCAAGTGAAAATAGAAAGTATAATCACGTTTGTGACATGTGAACTGTCAACTAAATGGTTAGTCAAGTTTTGCATACCGTTTTTTAGAATTGACTAAATGGTTAGTCACTAAAAAACGGAATGCGCCCAATGTGTAGGCCAAATTTTTTTCAAAAAAATGTCATTCCTGTAGCGATAGTATATGGCCTTAAATGAAATGATGAGAAATGACAGCCTAGGAATGTAATTTCAGAAATGATAGAGAACGTCGCGCGCGCCATCAATAACACGAATGGGAAGGTCCGCCAGTCATCTTATCAGTTCTTAAAAGTCCTCAGCTCCGAAGTTGAAGTAGCCCAGATAAAGTGTTGTCTCCATTCTGGTAAATTGCGCCACTGTTGATTTCATCGACGGAACTCGCCCACTGACGTTCAGAAAGTCGAGTCCCGGTGGACAGCGATCAGTATCCGATGGTTACCACTTGGAGGTAGAATAAGCATAATCTACCTATGAGTGGTGATAGTTACAACACTGGGCATTGGCATTGACAGGTAAAAGTCAGTCGGTGCCTGCCCTATCCCAACCAAAAAATGACATTTAAAGTTATATAAAACCTGCTAATCGGGATACTCTGTAAGCTGATCACACGTCATGCGTTCCCTGCAATGTGACCACTTCTATTGCGTTAAAACGAAAACGCATAAAATCATGTTTATCTTTGCTGAAGTGGATGATTTGACATTCCAGTGATTCAGGGAATGTGCCAATATCCAAAAGATACCTACTCTGAAAGAACCTTTGAGTGGACAAGTTCAATTAAAAATGATCCCCCATCGGACCAACTGCTATTTGAACCACAATTCTTGGCTCCCAAGTGTGGTCCAATTTCACAGGTTTCACTGTATATGTACTAGAGAATATTCCATTTTGCGGCTGAGTATATACCGGAAAAATTCATCACTGCGACTGCTAGATCCTAAATAATTGCATTCCTAAGAATCTCTTACTTATTAAACGAAATCGTCAAAACGCACACAAGCTTAAACTGTTCAGGCATCATTTGCCTACGCAAACATAGAAACTTGTATGCCCTAGCACTTCCAATACTAAACGAATGGCTTTCAATCTTCCATACGAACGACAATAGTGTCCTTACTAATACCATAAAACGAATGTGTTTAAAGTTATACCAAACGCCCCCATGTTTTTCAAGTACACAAGTGAAATTAAAACAGAAATAGCCAGAGTGTCATGAAAGCCTATGCCCCGCAGCCGCAAGCATGTAATTATTTTATGCAAGTTGGATATGGAAATGACGATGACGGCATTCAAGGGAAAGCTGAACAGCTGTATTGCGTGCAATCAATAAGGGCAGAAAGCCATAGACTAGGTCAGGTGGTGCTGACAAAGGACATTTTCAAAGGCACGTTAATCGATCAATCTGCAATCATCAACGAAATGAAAATTATTTACGTCTTATGTTGCATGCTGTTGTTATATTTTTCGAGTGTGTGTGATATAAATAAAAAAAAACTTACAAATAGTTCAAAGACTATAATGGAATAGCCTTTCAATGTCATGTCGTTCAAATTACTGGCAGGATAGCACGTAAGGTATAAATACTTGATGTAGGGCCATGGTCAAGTGGGGAGAAATCGTTATGACTTTTCTTTTAATTAGTGTCAATTTAATGGCTTTAGAATGGACGTACAGTGGATGTCCAATAAAACGAATGATATTATTTTGGAGGTCATTCACTATATCGAGCGCGATCATTATATCGATCGATTTTTTATACTTTTTTTTAAAAAAGATGTCATTAAAAAATATGTTTATTTAGACGTTTTTATTTAATATTAAATTGAATAGATAATGGTCCTGCCATTTAAGTTTACAAATTTTTTTTAAATTATTGGGGTCTCTCTTAGTCGAACTGCCTCTAAGTCGAAACTTTAACTAACTCGAACACATTCTCTCGATTATTGACTTCAATTTTTCAACCCTTAAGTCGAATTTCGTGTAGCACAAAACAAAATAAAAATACATTACCCCTTCGAAATACGTATTTGAGAATATCTATACCCAGTCGCGGTTTTGCAAGGCCTTACCTCTGGAACTACTTCTAGAAGTACTGAACATAGAATTAGGCCATATTGCGAGCAATGAAATGGTTCAATTATAAAGCAAGTCCTTCCATAATGCAATACTGTTCATCGAAACTAGAACTAATGAAATGGAAGGCATTACCAAACTAGTGAAGAGTAATGCAGTATGGATGTTTAAGTGTAAACCGGCCTTAAGTCTCGGATCTCTTTCTATTTATGTGTTCGCCACGAGATGGCGCTATATTTTTTAACTTTGACGTGTGTTCGCGCGAAAAACTCCAAAAAAGGCGACCGGCCATTATAAAAATCATTGGATAGCGCGACGAGCAGTCGCATTTTTCTCATTTCAATTGTTAAAAGTAAAATAAAGTGTTGAATCCCCGAATTTGAGTCTTTTTTCTTAGTTTATTTTCACCCTAAAGATAAGTGGCAGCCGTGCGCCTAAACATTTGGTCCAAACGAACCGGATTTGCCACATTGCACCGCATATACCACGCCGCCCCACCGGAGCGCTGGTACCCCAAGTGACATACGCAACATTGCACCGCATATACCACGCCGCCCCACCGGAGCGCTGGTACCCCAAGTGACATACGCAACATTGAACCGCATATACCACGCCGCCCCACCGGAGCGCTGGTATCCCAAGTACATATACGCAACATTGCACCGCATATACCACGCCGCCCCACCGGAGCGCTGGTACCCCAAGTGACATACGCAACATTGAACCGCATATACCACGCCACCCCACCGGAGCGCTGGTATCCCAAGTACATATACGCAACATTGTTCCGCATATACCACGCCGCCCCACCGGAGCGCTGGTACCCCAAGTGACATACGCAACATTGAACCGCATATACCACGCCGCCCCACCGGAGCGCTGGTATCCCAAGTACATATACGCAGCTATACGAAAGTCACGTACAACAACATCGTGACATATTCACTGTTATCGGCCACGTGGGCCACACACAGTTCTGTTCTGCCGCTAACGATACGCCACTCCATCGGAGCGCAGGTGTTCCGACGTCACCACACACCACAAAGCATTTCATCGAAATTGAACAGGAGCATTCATCTGCAAACAACGATTCAGCCACCAGAAGAAGACTTCCGGAGTGCAATAAAGAAGTGTAACAGGTACGTGAATTTCTCATTTGATCAAGTCATTTTCTTATAACATAAAATCAAAGTTTTTAAATTACATATAAAGTGTGGTTGGGTTTTTTTTCCATTTTCTTATAATATAATTACATACAAATCTTAAATTACGTACATATAACGTATGATTATTTGTTCGCATTTTTCTTTTTAATACGAGTGTATACGTGAGCTATATGTACCGATAGAGGTTACATTTCGTTCAAAAATCCATATTTGCACCGCGTGTTCCCATCCATCACGTGGGATTCGAATTCATATCCCGTTCGCCAAACTGCGATTCAGATAGAGACAGATTCTAAGTGCCAGTAGTTAGGAAGGTAAAGTTCGTTTTTCGCGTTTTCGTTTTTGTACTACGTGATTTAACGCTTTGCAATAAAATGATTGGATTAGATGAATTTATTCTTGCTAGCGATTTGCTGACAGAATTCCAACGTAAAGTCCAGGAAGTTCCGCTAGTAGATCAAACCCCAATCACATTGCAGAAGTCAAAGTCTGAATTAAAAGACTTATGGACGGAAATTAGAGACTCTTATATTTTCTGCGTGCGTTCGAATGAATCTCTATCAGAGGAGGATGCAAAGGCAATCAAACAAAAATATATCACGTCATCGCGTATTTATATCTCGTGTTTAAGTGAAATAATCGAATCTATTAGAAAGCTTGAGGTGATTCTTGCTGATTCGGTACACGAAGGTGCGAAAGCTAGCGATAAAGATGAGCCAAAGGTTTCAAGTGAAATAAACGGAGCACGGTCGAATATGAACGCTTCTTCAAGCGGGTGTGGTACGGACACACAGCAGCAGCAGCGTTCTGTCCAAGCTTCTGAGTTTATGACACATTTAAGTGTACCTGCTTGCGACACTGAAACGTTTTATGGCGATTATTTATCGTGGCCCTCATTCAGAGACTTGTTCTCAGCAATCTACATCAATCATCCCAAGCTAAGTGCCGTTCAAAAATTATTTTATCTCCGGTCCAAGACCAAAGGTGAGGCCAACAACGTTGTTGCCAAATTCCCGCTGACTTCTGACAGTTTCGATCTCGCTTGGAAATCCTTTTCGGATAAATACGAGAACAAACGGATATTGATAAACAATCAGCTCAAAACACTTTTCAATTTACCCATGATCACTACGGAATCCAGTCAAGGAATTAAAAGGCTTCAAAGTAGTATAAACGATTGCATTTCTATACTTAAAGCATATCAAGTGGAGACCGAATCGTGGGGTCCGATTTTAGTATTTTTATGCTCGAGTCGTTTACCAGAGAAGACTTTGTCCTTATGGGAACAGTCAATTAATAAGCCTCGGGAGATTCCAGTCTGGTCAGAACTGGACACATTCCTCACAAATCAATACCAAATCCTTGAGACAGTCTCTGATATTAAGGAGGTGGGTGTCCACGATCATAAATCCAAATTACCAACATTTCCCAAAGGCAAATCTCATCATCAAGCTCTACATGTTCAAGCGAATGATATTAGTTGTAAATTATGCAAAGGAACGCATCCCTTACGACTTTGCCCCAACTTTTTACAACTTTCGATCGCAGATAGGTGGTCTAAAGTTAATTCACTCTCGTACTGTAGGAATTGCCTGGCTCATACGCATTTTGAAAAGAGTTGTCGTAGTCTTCACACTTGCATACACTGCCGTCAACGACATCATACTCTGCTACATTCTGCTTCTCCAACATCAGTCTCGAGTAATGCTACCCTTCCTACTCCCCCAACATCCGTTTCGAGTAATGCTACCATTCCTACTCCCCCAACATCAGTTCCGAGTAAGGCTACCATCCCTACTCCCCCTAGCTCATCACCTCAAGATCCCAACACAAATTTACAGTCCACTTCAACATCGAGTTCAATGCAACTTAACTCTCTCTTCGCCGAAAACAAGAAACGGGTCTTACTCGCCACTGCTCTCATAAAGATTCATCACCTTGGACAAAAGTTCATTTTACGCGCTCTTATAGATCCTGGATCCGAAGTTAGTTTTATCTCTGAACAGGCTCAACGAAGATTACGCCTTTCAGTTAAACCAATCCAAGCCGATATTACGGGCATAAGTGCTGTAGTAACTACGACTTCCTCAAAGATGTGTTCATTAGTTGTGGGTTCCACTTTATCAGATTCGGTAAACATAACCGCGAATGCTATTGTTCTGTCCCGCTTGACTGGTGATTTGCCCTCTTGTCTAGTGAGTCAAGGTGAGTTGTCCGGACCATTCGATCTCCAACTTGCCGATCCCAAGTTTTATGAAAGTTCTCCCATTGACTTCGTAATCGGAGCTGACTTATATCCATCAATCATCCTGGAGGGAGTAAAGTCTAATATTTTAAACACTCTAGTCGCCCAGAATACCATATTTGGCTGAATCCTTTCCGGTCCTCTCACAAGGGATACAATTCACTCGTATTCGACTCTTTTGTCCCATTTTTCGGAATCCTCTGTTGCACAGCAGATCGCAAAGTTCTGGGAAATTGAGGAGCTGTCTGATTCAAAGCCACTCTCCCCAGAAGATGAAATTTGTGAGAAGTTGTTTGCCGAAACCACCACTCGAGATGAGACTGGGAGATATATCGTGCGTTTGCCTTTCAAGAGTCCTATGCCCTTGCTGGGAACCTCGCGAGACATAGCTTTCAAGCAGCTCTTACGCATGGAAAGGGTGTTAGCAAAGGATTGCAAACTGCTGGTTAACTACAACGAAGTATTGCAAGAATATTTTGATCTCGACCATATGCAGGTCTGTTCATCCGCTGAACTTATTCGAAACCAACAGATTGCGTCATACTATCTACCCCATCACGCAGTTATAAAACCGGATAGCGTTACTACCAAACTTCGGGTAGTATTCAATGCCTCGAGTCCTTCCAGCAATGGTAGAAGCCTTAACGATCTCCTTCATGTGGGCCCGGTTTTACAAGCTGACCTTATGGTCTTAATTTTAAAATGGCGTCTATATCGATATGTTTTTAGCGCGGATGTGGAGAAAATGTATCGACAAATTCTCGTCCATCCGGAACATACGCCTTATCAACGAATCCTTTTCCGCGCATCTACTCTTCAAAAATGCGTTGACTATGAGCTAAAAACGGTTACTTTCGGTGTAAATTGTGCACCTTTTCTAGCGATACGTACCTTAAAGCAATTAGCGATGGACGTTGAACAGCAATTTCCTATGGCCTCCTCGATTTTGAAAAACGACTTCTACGTGGATGACGTTTTGTCCGGATCACATGATCTCGAGTCTGCATCTAAGGCTCAATCCGAACTTTTGATGGCCTTGGACACCGCAGGATTCTGTTTAAAGAAATGGACTGCGAACCATATTGCTCTTCTTAAACGGTTCCCGAAGTCCTTTCTTTACAATGAGGATTTTCTGCAGTTTGACACAAGTAGTGTCGTCAAGGCCTTGGGTATTCGGTGGAACGCTCATCAAGACTCATTTAACTTCTTTTGCAAAACCAACGATCGTGATAATTTGCTGACGAAAAGATCAGTTTTGTCGGTGATTGCGCGGCTTTTCGACCCTGTCGGTTGGTTGGCCCCGGTCCTAATAATCGCAAAAATAATCATGCAGGACATCTGGCGGGATGGGACGTCTTGGGACGAGGTATTAACGCCCCTAACGTGTCATCGTTGGCAGAACTTTTTTGCAACGTTATCAGATATTCAGTATATTCATGTTCCCCGTTGGGTACAATATACTCCCGACTGCCCATCGGAAATTCATGGCTTTTGCGACGCTTCCGAAAAGGCATACGCCGTCACTCTCTATTTTCGTGTTCAGCATAGTCTAGGAGATTGGTCTTCTCATTTGTTATGCGCAAAGAGTAAAGTAGCGCCCGTCAAACAAATCGCACTACCTCGATTGGAACTGTGTGGTGCGTTGCTCCTAGCAAAACTAGTGCAAAGCACCCTTCCACTTTTAAATCTATCTGATCCACAAGTCACCCTCTGGACCGATAGTTCCATCGTGTTAGCATGGCTTAGTAAATCACCCCACCTCTGGAAAACGTTCATAGCAAATAGAGTCTCCAAGATTCAAACATACGTTCCAAACTCTAAGTGGAGACACGTGCGTTCAGCTGACAACCCGGCGGACCTCGCGACGAGGGGGGTGCCCCCCAGTGAACTCAGAGTCAGCGACCTTTGGTGGAGTGGCCCTCAGTGGCTTAAACGCCCTCAGTCTGAATGGCCTAACACCATACTCTCTACCCCTAATGAGGACGATATGGAAAGTCGCCCGGTTAATGTCTGTCTCACAATGGTAGTGCCCAATCCTGAAATCATTTTTCAGAGATTCTCCTCTTGGCCCAGGGCCCTTCACGTTTTATCCTATGTTCTTCGGTTTCTGTCTCGGATCAGTTCTCGATTCGAACAGTTTTCTGGCCCATCTCTCCCTCTATCTCACGACGAGATAAAAGCCACCAAAAAGTTCATAATCCGCACCACTCAGCAGCTTTATTTCCGTAAGGAATATGACTGTCTTGTTCAAAACAAACCCGTCCCGAAAAACAGTAGTCTTCTAAGTCTCAACCCCATGATCGACCAGGACCGAATCCTTCGGGTCAACGGAAGATTAGCTTGTACTACTTTGCCTTATAACGAAAAATCCCCAATTTCAGAAAATGCCACCGACCTTCTCCCTTTAACCTCAGGACACTTTTTGCGCGGCGGTCCACTTCTGTCGCCTCCTGAAACCGATCTCAGCGATCTATCTTGGAACGTTATTAAGCGGTGGGAACGGGTGAAAGTTCTTCATCAGGTTTTTTGTCAGCGATGGAAGCAAGAATATCTCACACAGTTGCAAAAACGATATAAATGGAAATATCCAACTAGGGATATCGCGAATGATGACTTGGTTGTCATTAAAGATGAAAGGCTTCCTCCAAACGAATGGCGCTTAGGTCGAGTCGTAAAACTTTATCCGGGTCCTGATGGTAGAACTCGCGTCGCAGATATTAGAACTCAATCCGGTGTCATTACGAGACCCATCGTAAAACTTTGCATTTTAAGTGGCGATTCATTACAATAGCGAGATAAATGGAAGAGGTAATTGCATATCCGACACACTTTGAGCTCGTGCCTTTATATCTTAATTAATTATTGATCAAATTTGAAGTTCATGAACTTGACTAACTTATAATTTAACTATAGTATTTTTATTCTCATCTCTATCTAGATTTATTGAAGTCTTTATATCATATCCTTTGTATTGTACAACTTGACTAACTTATAAGTTAAATACATATTAAATTACTATTCTCATTTCAATCTATATCTATTGAAGTACATACTTGTATCATATCCCTAGTATTTTACAGAAATCTCATTTGATTATCTAACGGATAGATATTGTAGTTACTTGCCGTTTTGCACCTATTGTTGCAAGGTGGGCGGCAATGTTTAAGTGTAAACCGGCCTTAAGTCTCGGATCTCTTTCTATTTATGTGTTCGCCACGAGATGGCGCTATATTTTTTAACTTTGACGTGTGTTCGCGCGAAAAACTCCAAAAAAGGCGACCGGCCATTATAAAAATCATTGGATAGCGCGACGAGCAGTCGCATTTTTCTCATTTCAATTGTTAAAAGTAAAATAAAGTGTTGAATCCCCGAATTTGAGTCTTTTTTCTTAGTTTATTTTCACCCTAAAGATAAGTGGCAGCCGTGCGCCTAAACAATGGAATTGATCTTTGCTTAAGAAAAGTTGAGGGCATTACCGTACGAATGCGAGGTAATGCGGCAAGGAAGAACTCAACAAGTATACTTTTCTGTAAAATGATCTCACCGCGTTGTGAGACGACAAGAAGGCGACAGTCATTAACAACGCGGTGAGATCATTTTACAGAAAAGTATACTTGTTGACAGTGTTAACGGAGATTTGATGATTTTATATTATGTATATGTATTTGTGTTGTTTTTATTTGCTTTTTTGATTTTTATTTATTTAATTTTGATGAACTTATCAACTGTGCGTCTGATCTCGAACTGCCTTTTCAAAATTGTCTGCCCTGCCGTCGAATCATGCATTTGTGCCATTACCTTGAAGAGGACAAATGACACCTTTGGGAACGTTGGCTGCGACCAGTTCGCACACGGAAAAAAATGATATGCGAAACGCAATTGTCATAAGACACCATATGCAAATAGTTTGCGTATGGGAAAGACAAAATAATAATGCGATCGCGTTTGATTAAAGAAAAAACTTGTAAGATAAGCATATTTACGTTTTCAACAAATAAATATGGGATTACATTTGACTGGAAAGGAAAATTTTTGGATATGCATATTTACGTATGCAACAAATAAATATGCGATCGCATTTGGGTAAAATGCATATTTACGTATGCAACACAGTGTTACCGCTGAGAACTTTCAAAAAGTCACAAGAAAAGTTGCACAGGTTCACAAAAAGTCGCAATATAAAAATTTGCATATTTCTGATTCGGGATCACATAAATCACTGCCGTAGGATTTTTTGTTCGCCGGAACTTCAGAAATCTCTACAGACCTTAGAGGATAATACCTCTTAACTGGGACACCCTGTAGTTAAAAACATTTCGCAATGGAATGCAAAGGATTCATTGATTTGGTATATAATTTGTTTGCATGTGTTTAGTTACGTGATAAAAAGTATGTTATGCCTAATAGTGTATGATCAAAAAAAATAAAAAAATATTAAAATAAACTTCGATAACTCGAATATTTAATAACTCGAATGAAATTGGTTGGTAATAGCGCCAAGGCTGAAATTTACATGTAATTTTTATATGATAACTCGCACTTCTATTACTCGAATGTCTTCATAACTCGAAGAGATTTTTTGGCGTCACCTTCGATAAGACGAATTCTGTAGGGGAATTCCCAAATTCTGCGTGTTTTTACGAGTTCGTTTTATAATGCATCGCTTTCGGGGGCACTTTTCCTATGACCTAGTATATATACGTGAAGGAAATCGTGATTTCGTTATGTGTGAGTAAGAATTGTCAAATTTCTTGTTAGTAGGTGTGATTGAGACCTGTCAAATAGTAAATAATCTGAAATAATCTGAAAACGAAAAATATAGAGAAAAGTACGACGACGATCGTTTCAATAAAACGCAAGTTTGACCACTGATGGTTTGATAATTAAGAGTGTTCTTTATTGTTTTGTAAGCTTTTTATAATATTTTTGTTAGCGGTGTTTTTGACGAAGATTAGCTTTAAAATTATGGCGACTGGTCTAATTTAGGCGCCAGATTTGAATTCTATGCCAACTGTTATACGTTTGCCCCAACATTCCGCCGCCTTTGAAAGTATGCGATATCTTTCAAGAGAGTATTGTTGCCAGCTTGCGAATCGGACGTCTTGTCTTCACATCAGCTACTCTGACTCGTCCGTCAGAACCCGGAATGGTGTCTACAATTCTCCCCATTAGCCACTTTTGGGGTGGAATGTGGTCCTCGTGGATGATGACTAAGTCGCCGATGTTGATGTTTGGGCTTGATGATGCCCACTTTCCTCTACTCTGCAGCTCCAACAAGTATTCTGACGACCATCTTCGCCAAAAGTGCGTCTTGACCGCGTTGATTCGTCGCCACCTCTGAATGTAGCTGATCTCTGCTACCTCGTCTGCAGGCTCAGGAATCGCCTTGAGTGATGAGCCGATGAGAAAATGGGCTGGCGTCAGGGCTTCGAAGTCGCTAGGGTCGGATGACATCGGGGTGATTGGTCTGGAGTTCATCACCGCCTCTATTTCTACCAGTGCTGTTGACAACTCTTCGAAGTTAAGCTTGGCACTTCCAAGGCTACGCTGCAGATGGCCCTTTGCGACCTTGACCGCCGCCTCCCAAATTCCTCCAAAGTGGGGTGCCCTGGGGGGTATAAAATTAAAATTTATGCTAACATTAGAACAAAAGCTTGTTATGTTTTCTTGTGACGTTTTCTTGAATAATAAATTGTGCAATTCAATTAGTTTGGATTTGGCTCCAACAAAATTAGTTGCGTTGTCGCAATAGATATCTCTAGGCAGACCTCTACGACCTATCATTCGCTTCAGAGCAGCAAGAAACGCGTCGGTTGAAAGATCGGATACGGCCTCTAAATGAACCGCCTTAGACGAAAAACACACGAAGACAGCGATATAAGTTTTGTAGGGTACCTTTCCTCTGATTTTGTAATAAGTGAGGATTGGTCCACAGAAATCTACCCCACAACACAAAAATGGACGTGAAGAAGTTAGCCTCTCTTGTGGTAAATCTCCCATGACCTGCTCTAACAATTTTGGACGGTATCTGGTACAGTGGACGCATTGCCTAACAGTCTGCCGAGCGATTGCACGAGCGTTCACAATCCAAAACTTCTGCCTGATCAGTGAAACAAGCGCCTTTGGACCCGCGTGGTAGTTCGATAAGTGCAGATGACGAACAAGGTTTCTTGCAAAACTGCTATCCTTCGGAAGCAATAGAGGGTGTTTACTCTCCTCCGGAATGCATGCATGTTTTAGCCGTCCTCCAACTCGAAGTAATTCAAAGCCATTTGTTTCCTGCAGAAAAGGATTCAACCATTTTATGGATCCCTTAAGAGGTCGTTGGGCTTTGATGGCGTCGATTTCCTCCGAAAACGAATCAATTTGAATAATTTTGACAATTCTCTGAAGAGCTTCCTCCAACTCCGAAACCGTCAACGTGTTTTGAAGCCTCAAATTAGCTTTAATTCTACAAAATCTTATAACATAAGCAAATATGCGAATAATTTTTGGACAGGAACTGCACCGCTCGACTATACCAAGTAAAAAATTAGGTTCTGATTGTTTACAGATCAGCACTGTTTTTCTTTTCTCAAGTACCAACTCTTCTTGCGAAAGCGAAATTTCAAAGTTGATTGGCCAATCTTCCATTGGACATAGCAAAAATGGAGGACCTCTAAACCATATTGAGGTTGATAGTTCTTCGACGGTACAGCCTCTGGAAACGATGTCCGCTGGATTATTGTCAGTGGGCACGTGCCTCCATACGACTCCCTGTGTCTTCTCCTGGATCTCAGCTACTCGATTTCCCACGAATGTTGTTAGTTTCGACGAGTGTGTGGCTATCCAGTGTAATACTATAGTAGTATCTGTCCAAAAGTAGACGTCAGATTGGTTTCCTTTGAAGATCGGATTTACCTTTTCCCACAACTTCGCTAATAAGTGAGCTGCACAAAGTTCTAACCGCGGAAGTTGCTTCCTGCTTGCCGGCGCTACTCTGGATTTGGAGACAAGGAGTCTTACTTGTACCGATCCTGATGTATCTACAGCTCGTAGATAAATGCAGCAACCATATGCGTGCATCGATGCATCCGCGAAGCCATGTATCTGATAACTTTGCCTATTCGCTATCAAAGCAAACCTGGGGACTGAAAGATTTTGCAAAGAATGCAGATCAGTCATGAATTGCCGCCATTCGGTGTCAGCGCTTTGGGGTATGGATGCATCCCAGTCAATTTTCTCAATCCAAAGATTCTGAAGCATAACCTTTGCTCTAATAATAATTGGACTTAACAATCCCATCGGATCGAAGAGCGAAGATGAAAGGGAAAGAATCGACCTTTTAGTGTACTTAGAATAATTTTTATTTGGGTTATACGAAGACTGTTAGGCAATGCGTCCACTGTACCAGATACCGTCCAAAATTGTTAGAGCAGGTCATGGGAGATTTACCACAAGAGAGGCTAACTTCTTCACGTCCATTTTTGTGTTGTGGGCTAGATTTCTGTGGACCAATCCTCACTTATTACAAAATCAGAGGAAAGGTACCCTACAAAACTTATATCGCTGTCTTCGTGTGTTTTTCGTCTAAGGCGGTTCATTTAGAGGCCGTATCCGATCTTTCAACCGACGCGTTTCTTGCTGCTCTGAAGCGAATGATAGGTCGTAGAGGTCTGCCTAGAGATATCTATTGCGACAACGCAACTAATTTTGTTGGAGCCAAATCCAAACTAATTGAATTGCACAATTTATTATTCAAGAAAACGTCACAAGAAAACATAACAAGCTTTTGTTCTAATGTTAGCATAAATTTTAATTTTATACCCCCCAGGGCACCCCACTTTGGAGGAATTTGGGAGGCGGCGGTCAAGGTCGCAAAGGGCCATCTGCAGCGTAGCCTTGGAAGTGCCAAGCTTAACTTCGAAGAGTTGTCAACAGCGCTGGTAGAAATAGAGGCGGTGATGAACTCCAGACCAATCACCCCGATGTCATCCGACCCTAGCGACTTCGAAGCCCTGACGCCAGCCCATTTTCTCATCGGCTCATCACTCAAGGCGATTCCTGAGCCTGCAGACGAGGTAGCAGAGATCAGCTACATTCAGAGGTGGCGACGAATCAACGCGGTCAAGACGCACTTTTGGCGAAGATGGTCGTCAGAATACTTGTTGGAGCTGCAGAGTAGAGGAAAGTGGGCATCATCAAGCCCAAACATCAACATCGGCGACTTAGTCATCATCCACGAGGACCACATTCCACCCCAAAAGTGGCTAATGGGGAGAATTGTAGACACCATTCCGGGTTCTGACGGACGAGTCAGAGTAGCTGATGTGAAGACAAGACGTCCGATTCGCAAGCTGGCAACAATACTCTCTTGAAAGATATCGCATACTTTCAAAGGCGGCGGAATGTTGGGGCAAACGTATAACAGTTGGCATAGAATTCAAATCTGGCGCCTAAATTAGACCAGTCGCCATAATTTTAAAGCTAATCTTCGTCAAAAACACCGCTAACAAAAATATTATAAAAAGCTTACAAAACAATAAAGAACACTCTTAATTATCAAACCATCAGTGGTCAAACTTGCGTTTTATTGAAACGATCGTCGTCGTACTTTTCTCTATCTTTTTCGTCGTCGTACTTCGCATTTCAAATACATAGCTAAATTCAACATCAATTTTCCTACGAAAAGTTAAGTAGAAATTGAAAGTTGACGGTCAAAAAACTAAGTTGACCGTACAGTGGGGCAAAATCCTCTGAGAGACAGAAAACTTGCACAAAAGTAACCAAACACACTTTTGGTCAAACCTTGCAATTTGTTTTTGTTTTCCACTAACAATGAAGATTATGACATTCCATAAACTGTCAGATGGCTGGGTTTGACAGAGTTGTACAACACAAGAAAAAGATGTTGCGTAAAATTTCATCGCTCTATATTTTTTACGCTCTCTGCTTGCGATGTATTGTGATTTTTTCGAGTTAGCATGCACAGATTCATTTGATTCAATGAAATTTTGGATTGTATTACGAAAAGTAGCGTGTTACCAAACAGACCTGCACAGATTGGTATATTGGTCGATACGAACTAAAAGCTTAGTTTATATTTTTCAAAAAAATAGTAGGCGGCTAAAAAAAAAAAACAAACAGGAAAAGCGTACGTTAGTAACACTATGGGTGAGTTCGTAAACGCAGTAACCTGCGAAAGTCCAATCACATGCCTGCTTTGTGCCTGGAAATCGAAAACAAATTTTCGTCTGCGCGCAGAAGACAAGCAGGCTGCAGCTGCAGTCCTTTTACTAAATTGTGTTCATAATCATCATGAGAGCGCAGAGAATTTTTAATATTATTCTAAGAGAATTATGCCGAAAAGAAAGTGGAAATGCACATAGTTCTTGATAGGCAAATGAAAAGAAAAGAAAGCTCCTAATAATTAATATTTGTAAGCTTAGTGTATAGCCGTTTAGTGCCCAAAATCATGAATGTAATGATCAGGATCACTATAGAAAAACATGATGACGGTTTGGGATACAGATATTTCGGGATCTGATTCATTGGTTCATGCTATGAAGGTCTACTTCAAGATATTTCCTCAACGGACATCAACAAAATACGGAAATTCATCCAACTCTCAAAATGGTTCCAGGAGTTTCCATAAAAGTCGGCTCACGTGGCAACACAATGAACCTACTTTGGTCTAAGTCAATCCTTCCGATTACGGTGGATAGCCAACCTAACCTAACCTAACCTAATAACTCGAAGTCTTGATAACGCGAATATTATTTTTGTGGCAAGTGATGGTTCGAGTTATCGAAGTTCGACTGTATTTATGTAAAAATAAATGCATTTCGACAAAAAAGTCTCAAAAAACTATAAAAAATCTCCATATTTCGATGAAAAGTTGCAAATTAGGGGTATTTAAAAACGCTGTTTGTTGATTTCTTCTTCCTTGCTGCATTATCGTCAGCTTGTCGTGTTTCTTTCTATTCATATTCTTGGTAACTCCATAAAAAAGATACAATTTTAAAAAAGTTGCAACGCAAAAAAAAAACATTGTTATCCCTTTCTTTGTGTTGTTGGTTGCATTTCGAAACTGATTTAAATAAATTAAGTGGGTTACCTTAGGCAGCAAAACATGGTTAACAAGAATTAAGGTACTCTGCATTGCCAAAACCTCGTCATTTCACCGTAACAATAAAAGTGAAATTTCATCACCCTTATCTAAATCTCCCGAGTCAATAGTCAAGATATGTATTTCTTTAACATTTTTAAAGCATTAGACTCGAGAGTTGTTTATTTCATGCTCGGTACAGAAGTACCATTGCATCAAAGAGTGTGAATTCTTTTAGCAAAGTGCTGATGTCTCTGGACCTCTAGAGTTTGAATGCATAATGTCACTCAGTAAGCTATTGCGTTAATCGTGCTTTGTTGGGCGGATGGGGTTCTTGTCCATCGGCTGTATTAACGGCGTAACGTTGCGTTGGGTGGCATAAAATTACCCAAATTCGACTATCTTCCGTTTCCTTAACAAGTTCATCCGTCGATGGGTGACTTGGAGCGTATTGATTTGGTACAAAATAATAATTTCCGGGGTTATTAAGTCAATTTGTGTATACGTTTGCTATATCGGACAGCAAATCGTGGCCAGCATTCGCTATATAGGGATACTAATGTAAATCTGAAAAACGTGCGTTATATCGCAAATTCGCTATATCGGATATTCGTTATAATCGACGTCCACTGTATATAAAATTTGAGTTCTTTTTTTTTGTTTTGTTTGTTTTGTTTTATAGCGTTTTTAATTATCCCACTAATATAATGTACAAAGAAATGCCAAAGTTTGGATGTTGGCTGATGACTCAACAGATTTGAATGAATCTTATGTCGTTTTCCATTGGCTCCACTCTGGGATTCACTCATTCTGAATCCAATGGAATGGAGCAACAAAACCGCTTCTACTCAGTTTGAAGTTTTTTGCTTGTGTTTTCGCTTCTCGAGTGGATTCTGACTTGAAATCGAGAAGCGAAACAAGAGAAACCTGTAGGAAGAGAGGACAAAGGAATCCTTGTATTAGAATCATAGTCGGTAGGTACTGATGGTGACAATGTGGAAAAAATAACTACTTCTGCAGACTGTCAGGCAGAATGAACCATTGAATTTAAATGATGAAAGCTAAAACTCTCGTCCACCTGACCAAAACAAAGTGAGGATGACAATATGCAAGCTTAAGTCCAACAAGGCTGCTGGACCTGACGGTCTACCGGCAGAGCTATTAAAAGTAGTTGGAGATCACTAGGTATTGAGCATACACCAACTCATCTCCAAGATTTTGTCAGGTGTAAGTTTGCTAAATGAATGGTATCTTAGCATAGTCTGCCCGATCCACAAGCAAGGTGATCCCTCATCAACATCGCCTACAAGATCTTATCTGCCATATTGTGTGAACGCCTAAAGCCTTTCGCCAATAGCCTGATTGTCGCCTATCAGTGCGGTTTCAAGCCAGGAAAGTCCACCATAGGCCGAATTTTCACACTTAGGCAGATCCTGGAAGAAACCCAAGAAGTCAAAATCGATACCCTTCACCTGTTCATCGATTTCAAGGCCGCCTATGACAGCATCTGGAGGGATGAACTATATAGAGCCATTCCTAGTTTTGACATCCCTGCCACACTCATCTGTCTGTGCAGGATGATGATGGAGAAAGCTCGCTGCTCCATCAAGATGTCAAAAAAGGATTCAGACAAGGTGACGTGCTGTCATGCGACTTCTTCAACATCATACTTGAAATAATAATTGTTCGAAACTCACAAGCCAACAATGAAGGAACGATCTTTCAAAAATCCGTTCAACTACTTGCATACGCCGACGATATTGACATCATTGGTAGAACACAGCGAGCTGTCACCGGTGCGTTCGCGAGTATAGAAATGAAAGCGGCTAAAATGGGTTTAGCGGTAAACGGGGGCAAAACAAAGTATGTTTGTGTATGCTGTCAACAAAAAGGGACACCCAATATCGACGAATTGGACAGAACCTCACAATAGACAGCTACAACTTTGAGGGGTGGTAAAGGACTTTCTCTGATTTAACAAAATATGACATTTTTTTCGGAAATCAAACGAAGGATTACTCTTGCCAATCGCTGTGTCCTCGGGCTAAGAAGGCAATTGAGCAGTAAAGCCCTTTCCCGATCATCCCAGTATTGTTATATGGAGCTGAAGCGTGGACTTTGTCGAAAGCGGATGTAGATATTCTTGGTCGCTTCGAGAGAAAAATCCTCCGTAAGATATTCGATCTAGTTTGCGTTGACGGCTTTTGAAGGGGAAGATTGGACATCGACCTGGCATTTAAGATGGCTAGAGCATAGAGAGCGAATGGACATCAACGCTTCGGCCTGCAGAGTATTCGAATCCAACCCGGATGGTCAGCGCAGCAGAGGAAAACCTCGCCTAAGGTGGCGGCCACAAGTGGAAAAGGACCTTAACCAACTTGGAGTGCACAACTGTAGGACCGGGCTAACTGGAGGGGGTTGTTGGCTAAGGCATTGGTCCACCCTGGACTATAGCGCCACCTAAGTAAGTAAGACAGATAAAACATTTTCGAATCTATATGTAAATTCTGCAGATAACTCCAATGCATGGATATTTAATACGAAGATCTATCCAAAGTATCGACGATATTTTAAGCTGATGTTAGGTATACCACCTTGATCAAAAAGTTCCCGGAATAACCACTGTGTTGCGCTCCCAGTGTTCTGATTTGAGTTCTGTTTTTTTGTTAAGTTGGTACATCTGCTGTTGATATTCCCTCTAAATCTTAGCGTCATAGCTTGACATTTGCAAAAGTTACGTAGCCAAGAGTACATCTATATCTGCGTGTGTTGGCGATTTTTTACAATTTTAGAAATGAATTTAAATTTGCAATAACGAACTTGTATTAAATTTTGCGTAAGAAACGGATTTAATGGTGCGCGAACGTTGGAAATGTTGGAAAAGTGTTTTGGCCTCGATTCTCGGTCGTTTACCACTGGCACGAGCCGATCAAAAGTGGTCGTGAGTCAATCGAAGATGATGAACGCAGTGGCAGACCATCCACATCGAAAACCGACGAAAATATTGATAAAGTAAAAGAAATGTTGGTCAATAAGCACAAATTAACCATCAGAGGGATAGCGGGGGACTTTAACATTGCCTATGGATCCGTCCAAGACATTTTGGTTAATGGTTTGGGTTTCCGTCGTGTAGCAGCAAAGTTGGTGTCAAAGACCTCAATTTCATGCAAAAAAGAGACCGTGTTGACGTCGCAAAAGCCATGATTTGCGAGGCTGAAAAATGCAACAAATACCATCCAACAGCTACCAAATTCACCTGATTTGGTTCCCGGTGACTTTTTTCTGTTCAATCAAGTTGAAAACCCATTACGGGGAACGCATTTCAGCAGCTGAGAAGAAGTAATGGAAAAATCGCAGGAAGCACTGATGGACATACCGAAAACCGAATATAAAAAAGTTTCGAGGATTGGATCAAGCACTAGCATAAGTGTGTTGCAGTCGATGGGGATTACTTTGAAGGGGACAATATAGATTTAGATGAATAAACATGTATTTTTAATTTTCTGAATAAATTCCGGGAACTTTTTGATCAAGGTGTATAATTTTATCCTGATAAGAAGCATCCATTGCATGTACTCATATGATGTTATCCTAAATTAAATTTAACACTTGTATTTGATTAACGCCTTTCATTAAGTTAACAATATAAGTATGTAAATATCCCGAGAATATTTAAATTGGTCCCTTGCCTTTTACGGTGTCCTTTAATTACCCTATTAATAAATGAAATCGTGCCTGAGCGCTATACCAGTAGGTACATTGACTACACTTCCGGAACGTCTAATGAAAAATTCAGCTTAACTTTCTATCCCATAACATAATCTTCGCATTTCTGTACCCCCAAACCAGAACAATTGTAACGCAGAAGTCTATGTACACGTGCAAATAATGGGCCATTGCAAAAAAACGAGTGGAACAAATGGGACGAAACCGTTCACCTAAATTTAAATAATTTCAAAATCCCATGATGTAAGGCAAAGCATGTGCTGTACGCTATCGTTTCAGTAGGTCCAGGTCTGAGCAATTGAAGGATACTCCATTAATCTGCAGCAAAGAATTGATTCAATGAATGAATTTCCCTGTGGTGAGCCTGCGTTGTACGAAAAGCTTTCAAAAGCTCGTATAAGCATGCATTCGTTTACCCCTATTGAATTTCAACCCCAATACACTTTTCACCATTAACATCTGGGTTCCTTCAATTCACCTGCATGGTATACAGGAACAGGACAGGCTAAAATGCACTCATGTCTCATAGAAATCTTCATCTCGGATGGGACACGAATGTGCTGTTTAGTTTGGTAGTTGATTCGGTTCGCAGCGGTAGCACATGACTAAAACGTGTGCTCGTTGGTATTTTTGTTTTTTGTGTATAGGCTCTGGATGGATAGAGTATCCTTTACCGTTCGTCTTCAGATGTTAGTATCAATATCTTATATTTTAACATAGATATGAACGTGCAGTGCAATTAGTGTACGTGTCATCACAAGGTAATCTTGTTCTCACAAAAAAAAAAGTAAAATACGCAAGCTGTCGTTTTCGGGATTGAAAATTAAAGTTCATCTAAAATAAAATGTGAAATCTGTTACGAAACCTAAATCGGGAGTAACGTCGTGAATAAAACATAAATCAATATTGAGTAGATACGTGGATACGTGTATTTCAAACACGAGTGCATCTGTAACAGCTTTTTGAGTGAAGAAGTTTGTTTATATTTTGTGTTATGTGCTAAACTGTTGCTACATCCAACATGGTCATCTCGATGATGCCAATTAATCAGATGATCTGCTGCAAATCGGTGTACCCTTTGGAATATTAAAGAACGAGTAAATATGTATGCCGTGGCCAGTTGGTAACAAGGTACCCGTATCCAGGTGTTGGACGTCGCATGTACGTGCAAGGTTTGTATCGATTTTTATTCAATGTACATAGATTAAATTTCTACGGTACTACAATCATGTTTATCAGTACAACATGTCAATGGCTAAAAACAAAAAAACAATATAGAACTCTGTGAATAAAAAGAAAACTTGCTGACTCGTACCTACCTATAGATACATATTTTTGTTTTGTTATCTATTGTTAGAATGGCATTATTGGTAAAGCGGTCATTATGGTAATGGCAATTCAAGTTCTGCTTACAATAGCTTTGTTAATTTTTCATGACACTTTCTTTTATTGGAAAAGATCATTAGTCTAATTGAATTCTTTCGATATGGAAAGTTCCGGTTGCAAATTTTACTGCAGTCTGATGTGGCGACCGTGACTATGTATGCAGGTGACTGTATGTTTACTTTTTAATCAAAACAAAAGGAATCCGCAATGTTTATTATTTGGTAGGTGTAGGTGGCTATAATTAGAATTGTTTGGGTTGTTTGCTGGTTCGGTTATTTTAACATACATATTAAAGAAATTGTATTTTAAAATATAAAAATACAGTAGAACTTGTGTATAGTGGAATCTGTTAATAAAGGAATTTTTTTTTAAATGTGGATAGTGGACATTTTTTGTTTCCAATTTTTAGTTTCTTCATACAAACTCACTAATATATGTACATACACGCGGTTCACTAGATTAGAAGCACCTAACTTTGGGAGATAAAATTGATATTTCTCCTGTTATATGTCAGCGAAGCAAAAAAAAAAAAAAAAAGCGTGAGTACCAGATACTCGCGAAATTTAATGTGTAAACATAAACAAAAAACGTTGATATTGCTATGCTATTGCTATTAGTCTGTGTAAAGCAGAAATGAATAAAGAGAATCATATAAAGAGAACGCACTAATACCAAGTTTGGTTACGCGTTATGGACGACGGCGAAAAATTTGCCCATACCGAGAGCTAAGATATTTAATCATCAGTAATATAATAATAAAAAAATATTTGTTCGCTATCGCCGCAGCCTGTCAACACATCCGCTTCTACCAGATTTCGTTGCTGAGTTGAAACTCTAAGTCGAGTGCCGTTACATAACTTAGGTAGACTCGAGTTTCTTAGAAGAATGATAGGTACACCCATTTTTAGTTTACATATTTGTGACGGAAGCTCTGGAGAAGATAGAGAATTTAAAAATTCGACCAAATAGCTTACTTCTTGGTCCATAAGGGTTGATTATAATGTATTCTGCATTTTGAGTTTTGACTATCAACACATGCCAATATTTCGCTATTAATTACTGCAGTTTGATCATTCCGGGGCGACAAAATAGCTCGCTCACAAAGTCAACAATTCTCATGGTTTGTTAGTTGCGATATAACATCGTAAACGGATGAGGTAAGTTCCTCGGTAGAAGACACTGTTTGACACAATGTAATAAATATACCTTGCCATTTTCTTCTGGAATCGTTCCTCCACCAATGTTAAGTAATAAATCAGAGAAATATTGTGCGATTGGATTGACGGTCAAGTACATTTGAGTAACACTGGACCAGAGACATGCGTTTTTCAGACAGGCGTTTACTTCGTCAGCTCCTGTCCCTGATAACGTTTGCCTAATTTCTCCGCAAAATAGCATTGTAATGCCGCCCATCGGTCTATAGCCTTACGGTGTGCCATAGTGCATTCGTCTAACACAATTAGATAACAGTCACGTATAACTCGATCTTATCACTATTTCAGAGAATGTTGTAAGCAAGACTTTCAGTGGTCTAATTGTGTGGGCATATTTTAAACATTGTATTTGAAGTTTTATCACCGGGCAGAAACGTAGCTACTATCTCTGATGACGCCACAGCCAAGGGCAATATTACCTTGGCTTCCCAGATGATTACCATATAGCAAATATATATGTATACATATATGAACCAAAATTAACTCTTAAAACAACAGGAGCTCATTTGGGTAGACTATTTGTTTTTCATCGTTTTCATCGTTAATCTGTTGATAATATTTATAAACTGAATATGCATTTCACTGCTCTAGAGAATCCTGTTTCTTTTGACACCTCATTTGTTAAGATTGGTTGAGTGTGAGAGCCGCAAATGGCGATAATGATTGTAGCATATTAAAGTACAAAGCATATGATCATATTAGAGCGCGCACATATACTCAGACACACACTATTGCAACAATACCCACTGCTGCTCGACTGCTGGCAGTGGTCTCCACTGAAAGAAAATTGTGGGCGATGCTTGGAATAATTGTTTTGAACATTGCTCAGCTTCAGGACAACACAGGATGATGTTTTATATCTCAAATTAATCAATCTACTAATTTCTCCTATATTTTTGTTTTTCCATCCGAGAAGCCATTATTGAGTTAGGGCTGTATAACTATAATTTTCCCTCCCTATATGCAGTATTTTCACTATGTATATATAAAAGTTTACCAGGAACATAAGCAATTTGAGTTGCAAATTTCTTTACCGTTTGGTATTCCGTCCCCGAATGCAAATTCGCGGAATTACTCCACTAGAAATTTTGCTAACGCGTGCTTAGATGCTTACACTAGTGTTCCTGATTTTGCCCGGGTAATACCCATCTCAACAATTTGTAGAATTTGAACTCTAGAATTTGAAATTAAGTATGTATGTTTGTAAAATCATGTGAAGTTATGTTATTTTGCGACAAATTATAACAACATAGTGAATCATAGTATGCAATTTTCTGGCACTTTTTGATGTGTAAACATCTTAGCTCTCGGTTGTGGGCGTCACGAATATCTCGCCGTCATGCGTAACCCATAACCAATCTTGATAGTATTAGTGCGTAACCAAACGTAGTATTAGTGCGTTCTCTGTATATGATTCTCTTTGTTTATTTCTCCTTCACACAGAGTAATTATAATAGCAATAGTTATTTTTTTCTTTTCTATTTGGAAAAAAACCAACCACTTTTTTTTGGGTTTTTTTCCTTTTTCAATTTGGAAAAAGACAAAGACTTCCGCTGCACGGAAGTGCATAAGGAACATTAATATGTCTTTGCAGTTATTTTTTTAAAATCATTTATTAAAATAATGGGAAAAGATTGAGCAGGGCTACTATACTCTCAACATCATTTCATCTTATGTCGTACTTTTCAGTTAGTTCTGCCCAAAGTCGGCAGTTTCCCTACTTTCCTGGCCAACTCATCGGCAAACTCGTTGCTTGCTGCAACAGACTGACCAGGCACCCAACATAGTCTTACCTTGTTCTGCATAATGCCCTTAGCATTATTCGGCAGCTCCTGACTATTCGTTGCATTATCAGCACCACTAGAGTCCTAAGTACGGCTAGAACCGAAAGAGGCTTAAGGCATCCGGGAGTCTTAAGGATACTTTTAGCTATATGTTCATGCAAAATATACCAGTCCCGTTTTCTTTACAGTTTAAGATCCGTCCGTGAAGACTGCCGTGTCTGTATGCCGAGTAACTGTATTATTTGTCCACTCTTCCCGTACAGGGTTTTGTTGGCTTTGCCATAGCTGGGTAAAAATAGAAAAGAAACAGAAAACAACAAGAAAACCAAAGGAAACAAGGTTCTGTTCTGTCATCACATTTGAAAAATAAAATTGACACAAAAATTAGAACCGTTGCAAGCTCGCTTTTATATTTTCGTTATCAGAACAGTAAGTCCTATCTCCACGATTAAAAAATATTAAGTAAGCAAAAACAACAACTAAACCAAAGGAATAAATAGAAAAGACACACAAAAAACCAAAGGAAACAACTTTCTTTTCTATCATCACCATTGAAAATAGAACAAAAAAAAAAAAAGTGTGTGTGTCAGTCACACTCGGTAGAAGTGAAACTTTTTTTTAAAAATGGTGTATATATTATTTGTATTGGTCAAATAATTTTACGAATGAGATAAATACAGATAGATAGAGATTGCAAGAGAGCGAAGAGCGAAATTGACGGACAGACAGAAGAAAGATATCATAATCATACATATACCTACATACATCAACATCATTCAACACGGACAACTGGATTTAACAACTTATTTATTTTGATTCACCAAAATTACCAAAAGTTTGAGTATCTATAACCTGTTTGAGTTTTGGCTTATGGTTTCATTCAAATTCCTACCAAAGAAAGAAATAAATCCGTCATACTCGTAAGTCGTAAGCTCGTAAGTAGTAAAAGTCAAATCCCATATTTTAGTTCTCAACTCGATCTCATTCATTATTTTCATTCCTCACGCTCTCAATATTTCAATTCGAAAAGAGCTTGATGAGAGTGGTTTCACATACAATGCTATCATGTATGCACTAGTATAGTACTACTAGTAAGAGTAACTAGTGTACTAATACTACCTTAGTTATGTGTACGACAGCGTTGCCGCTTGACTTTGGATAAATGTAGCCCGAAAAACTGTGAAAAGTAGCAAAAGTAGCAAAATCTCTCATTTTGAAAAGTAGCCTAAGGTAGCAAAAGCAAAAGAAGAACGTTTGTAGGAGCAATCAATTTATTTTGCGAAAACTGATTGCTAATGACACTTGTCGTTTTCGTTCTAACAAAAGTTATATGCTGTGCTACATTGGAGTCAAGAAAATACTTCCTTAAAACTTTTGAAATAGAATACATGTTGGACAGTGGAATATGATGAACGTTCCAAAACATGACCAGGCAATGCTCTTCGAAACTTCCATACTATCCATATTTTTTTGTATTCTCCTCCTCCTTTTCATTTCGCTGTCTTATAACGAATCTGAAACAATTACATAAAGTTGTTGAGCGATCTTGTTATAGCAATTTATAAGTATGTACAATTTACCATCTTTCTGATCCAGTTTAAACTTAACAGAAGAAATGCAACAATTTTCCTGTTTGCTTCAGTCAACACAATTGGCAGTTTACCAGTTTTTGAATTCTGACAGAATAAATAAACGACGGAAGGGAACGCATGTTTTGGATACACAAAACAGAAAACTCAGCAAACAAAACTCACCCTCAAACGAAGTAGCTTTGTTCAATGAGAAAAAAGGCAGATCAGAACAGCACAGATTTGTGAAAAATGTCAGATCAAGTCAGCATAGAAAATTACATATGTACATCCATATGTTTGCTGTCAAAAATTACAACTGCATTGATGATTATTTTACTTAATGTTTTCCAAATTTCTTATACCATTTTACAATAACTGATTGCCCTTCTTGCGATTGAACTTCAATTTCCCCCATTTGGTAAATTTAATCTCGTCAAAACACTTTTCACTTCAAATAAAAGAATCAAATGTGCAACACAGCTGACTTTAATATTTTTTACAAATGTGTTCTACCTCAAGAGCAGTTGCAGAAAAGTTTTCCAGAACAGAGTCGTTGAACATAAAGCAGATCAGTCCCGGACAGAAACTTTTCTCATTGAACACAAAAACTTTGTATTTTTCTGTTCTTCTCTGTCCAGCACAGCTTAATTGAACAGACCTTTTGTTGGGATTGAAAGCAACAGAATGCATTACCAAACAGAAACAAAACATTTTGCAGGGAACTTCGAGAAAAAAAAAAGTAGCAAAATGGGACCAATTTTAAAATTAAAGTAGCAAAGTAGCAAATTGAAAAAACTGAAAAATAATGTAGCACTTTTGCTACGAAAGCAGCATTGTGGCAACGCTGGTGTACGACTGGAACGACTCAACTATATTTTGGTTTTTGGTTAGTGCCAAAATGGCAGTTGTCGGGGGAGGTTGCGTTATCTTCTCTAATTTTCAGCAGAATTACCGATTGGTTAATTTACTTTCGTAAGGCATCGGATTACCTGCGCCTGTGTAGATTAGTTACTGCGTGCTTCTCAACACTCAACCGCATGAGTAAGATCCATAATTTAAATATTAGGTAGCTTCGTTGGCTTAAATTTGAACAAAATTACAATATAAATCTACATATACATATGTCTGTACTATGTATTATAATATACTTAACGAAAACAACAAATACATAGTTTTTAACCATCTTTGATCTACATATCAATTTTATTCTCGTTCAAATAGTCAATAATCGCACTTTGCATTTTGGGCACAGAACAGATCAACTAAAACACGAAATTCATATTTTCCCCAAAATATGCAGAAAAAGAAATATACATTCATGCTATAACCTGCGCAATGTTATGACTTTTGTTTTGGCTTATTCACTGTATGTTTTTGAGAACATACACACCCACACACATACAATGGGTTTTACTACTCATATGGTTTCATTCAAATTCCTACCAAAGAAAGAGAAATAAATCCGTCATACTCGTAAGTCGTAAGCTCGTAAGTATTAAAAGCCAAATCCCATATTTTAGTTCTCAATCTCATTCTTAATTTTCATTATTCACGCTCTCAATATTTCAATTCGAAAAGAGCTTGATGAGAGTGGTTTCACATACAAGATACAATGCTTTCATGTATGAGCGCGCTAGCACTGTATACCACCCGAAACCCCACGAAGTAGCATGAGCGGCCGCCCGACTGAGCTGGGCTGTGAACAAAGCTGAGACTGAGTGTAGAGTGTATCTCATTCTAACACGTGCTAATACATCAAGCGGTTAGACATATTAATGTCAAAAAATCCTCTCATAACCGGACAAATTTCTTGGTACCGTCAGTGTACGGTTACGAGACAGTTGACTATATATACATCAAGCCTTTTCTGACTACGTAGTTTAACCTTGGAAAGATAATCTGCTTCAAAATGACTCACTCGCGAGCGAAATGTACCGCTCTTTTTCTAATTATTATGAATCACGAGATGGGCGCTCGTGACTTTCCAGCCAGTAGGTATCTAGAGCAGAAAACTCACGTCTCATTGAGTTAAGTCTCATCAATTTGGAAATACTCACAATCCTGTGAGTAAATTTTATACATGAGTGTAATTTTATACATCAAAATATGATTAAGATAATCTAGGGTTAAAGAGTAAACTAAGAGCGCCATAGATCTTGCCAACAGCTGAGTTAATATGATCCCCTCAATTACACTGATTGTACCAGAATTTTTTATTTACAGTATTTTTATAGTACTGCAGTCAATATGTAGTAAATTATAATACTATCAAATACGCAGGAAAGCTTCGGTATTTCCAGTGTAAAGAGTATTTGAATTGAGGCAATAAAAAATTATGAGCCACATCCAATTTTTAAACACAGTGAAAATACTTCTGACAATGTGGGGTATTGGTTATCTTGCCGGCAAGGGATAACATTTAAAAGGGTTACAGGCGATATTTTATAGTTAACTATCACTTCTCCAAGTAAAAGGTTAAAAATCAAAAAAACAAAACAAAATTAAAATAAATGAAAAGATGGGTCGGTCATTTAAACCAAATATCCATTGAAATACGATTTGTCCTTAGAAAATGCGTAAATCTGAAAGAGGTATCCCGCAGGAACTTAATATTTCCATTACACAATCAATCGATTCATTTAAAGCGGAAGTAAGGATCCCGGAACGAGGAGTGGACATGGGAGTTTTCCTCCCTTAGCAGGAAGATGAAAAATAAATACGAGTATATTAAAAGATTAGGCGCTAGCTGTCCTATGAAGGACCGATGCAGCTTCTCACAACCATTTGTGTGCGTGCGTGTGTTATATTTTTGTACGAATGGAGGACACCTATAGTCCTTTTTTTGCCGTCTCCGAGCGGCGGGCGAATTGAAAAGCTCCGGACGACAAATTATTTTCTTGAATGCTTGTCAGACATCCGGCAGAGGTGGCACCGTTTCGGGTGTTTGTTGGGATTGCCTGGGAGGGAGTCCAACGCGACATCCATAACAACTAATCGAAAAAAAAAAACAGCAAAGAAAAACTGTGGCGCCTGTCAGAGTGTGTGTACATGAGATCCAATAAATAAAATCACTTAGTTGAAGCCATTCAAATGAGCTTGCAAAACAAAACCAAAAAAAGTAGAAAATACAAACTAAAGAAGCCAGTGAAACTAGTTCAATATCTAATCAAGGATCTGTGATGATGTGGTTGACTGTGGTAGTTGTAGAAATATTAATAAACTCATCCAAAGTAATGGTTACACATAAGGTTCATTATGTAGGTTAGGTTAGGTTGGGTTAGGTGGCTATCCATCGCACTCGGCAGGATTCACTTAGACCAATGTCCATGTCCATGTCCATTGTGTTGCCACATTAGTCGATTTTTATCGGTACTCTTAGAACCATTGGATAAATTTCCATATTTTATTGATATCCGTTGAGGTATTTTGAAAGAGCATGCAAATAAAAGAAGTGGTCATGTCAATTACCTTTCGTCCACGATTTGCAAACAACTGATTAGATCTATGGGTGACAAAGTGCTAAATGAAGTAGTATCCAGAATAAAAAAATCCAAATATTATTCGGTGTCAGTGCATTCTACTCCCGACGAATCTCATATCGATGAACTAACTATAGTTGTTCGATATATTGAAGGATCGATGCCAAAAGAAAGATTTCTCACATTTTTAACAAACTGCGGCCATACCGGCGAGGCCAGAGCAAACGCTTTACTAACATTTTTAGGTGACCATCAAATAGACATTTTCAATTGCCGCGGCCAATCATATGCCAATGCTGCAAACATGAGTGGTAAATACAAAGGAATGCAGGCTCTTATTTTGGAGAAAAATCATTTATCAGCGTTTGTAGCATTTTGTGGTCATTCTCTGAATTTAGTTGGAAAGGCAGCTGCTAACTCTTGTCCATCGGCTGTTCAATTCTTTGATTTCGTTCAGAATTTATATAAGTTTTTCACAGCAAGTACAGAACGATAACAAATTCTGACTGAAATATTATCGCACAAAAAAAGGGGACAATTTTACGTTTTAAAAAAGCTTAGCGATACTCGTTGGTCTTGTCGAGCTTAAGGTACGAAGGCCATTGTTGATGGTTATTCTGAAATCAAAGGAACTCTAACTAGCATATACTCTGATAAGGAGCAAAAAGACATCGTGAGCAATGAAGCATCGCACCTTTTACAAAAGATGAGTTGTCTCGATACCGCTGTATTTGCTATCATTTTGGAACGACATCTTGGAGCGATTCGATGCTAGAAACAAGATGTTGCAGTACCCGAAAATGATTCTTCAATCTGCAATGCGTGCATTAGAATCATTGAAATCATTCGTTGAATCCAAAAGAGACGATTTTGATAAATATGAGGAAGCAGCAAAAGAAATATGTCATACTGACCAATATGTACAATAACGCACCAGAACAAGAAATGTGAGGTTGAATCCACTCGATTACATGAAAGCACAAGACGTAAATCAGTAATTGAGTATTGCACAATCAAGTACCTACACAAAATAATTACCACCAAGCAGCCTCCATATTTATACGAAAAACTAAAATTTTCACGCTCGCACCGCTCCCTAACTCAAATCCAACCGCGTGTATCCTATCAGAGTACAGAACGGCAATTTTTCGTTCATGCTATACATCTCTGGAATTCGCTTCCTCTCAACATTAGGAGATCTTGCAGTACGAATAGTTTTAGGGAAACTCTCTTTCGGCATTTGGCAAATTAGCACTATATTTTAGTTCTTAGTTTTTATATACTTATATATGTAGATTCACAAAAGGCAATTAAATTATTCTAATTCACTGTCATAAGAATTTTAATTTCTCCTATAAATTACTATACATGTTATAAACTATAATCGTAATGTTAAATTCATTATAAACTTCAGAATATTGCTCATTGTTCTATTTCTCATTTATTTATTAAAGATGATATAAAGTCTATTATAAATGATTGTTGCTTTGAAATAAATAAATACTAAAATAAATAAATCTGTCACCAAAAGAGAAATTCAAAGTATCCGGTTTCATCCCAGTGATCGATCAGCTATATGTTTCTCTTACTGAAAGATTGCATTCATACGAAGCTGTACGTTCGATTTTGAATTCGATTTGGATTTCTCAATCACATAGAGAAGATGGATGCTGCAAATTTGCAAGCTGCAGCAGAGGCATTGGTGAAAGTGTACAAAGATGATTTAGAACCTAGTCTTGGTAATGAGTTGGTTCAATTTGTATCTTTGATCAACTTATACAAAAAGGATTATAGAAAAGACCAATCTACCGAGCTATTTTACTACCACATTCTTGAAGATCAAAATTTCAGAACTACATTCCTAAATATTGAAATTGCACTGAGAATGTATTTGGTTTTGATGGTGTCTAATTGCACCGGAGAGCGCTTATTTTCAAAAATGAAAATTATAAAAAATAGGCTTCGATCTACGATGGGACAAAACCGTCTATCAAAGCTATCCCTACTCAGCATTGAAAGCGATTTACTCCGGGAACTGGATTTCAGTGAAATCATCAAGGATTTTTCGTCAAAAAAAGCTCGCAAGGTTCCATTTGTTTGCGCTTTAATTTAACTTCATATAATTCTTGTTTTTGTCTATATTCATATATGTATGTTTGTTAAAATAATTTACTTGGTTTCGCAAGACTGAAAAAATTGTTCATTTTATTTGGAAAATAATAAGCCAGTGGGGGCTTCCACTCATTTGTTACCCCAGGGCCTCCAGACCTCTAAATCCGGCCCTGCAGCTGTGCGAGGATTCCCAGCCTGCTGGAGTATCTGCCTATTGCATAATGACCTGTCAATACGCCAACTAGGATGCCGATATGCGCTCTGCTAATTTTTATCATGCTTGTAATTTTTAGTCTGCTTGATATGACTGTACGCATCAAAGTTACTCATTCTTTCATTGGCCTGTTGCAGTGCTTGCGACGAGATTTTGTGACTTATCGTTTCTATTGGTACATGGGGCTCACTTTCTGTGATAAAATTCTCCAGCTTTGTATCTTTTCTGTCTAGCTCGTCTGCTTCACAGTTACGTGGATATATCGCTATGACCAGGAACCCAGCACAGTGCGAGCATGCATCTGCTCGATATCTCGTTTATCGCGGTATTGCCTAACCAATTTTGATCTTATAATTGATGATTCGAGTGTCTTAATGAACATGTCGCGATTGTACATCGATTTCATCGAAAGCCACTCAGCGACTTCACGAATAGGCATCACCTCCGCTTGGAAGACACTACAGTGATTTGGAAGCCTCGAGGACAAGTTCAGGCTGAGCTGGACCGAAAAGATATCTGCTCCTATACCATCACCCGTCTTGGACCCGTCTGTGTAGATCTCCAATGCAGATTTGTCATTTAGACAGATATTTCCTATACCCATTGCTGTCGGTTGGGAATATTAGTCCTATATTTTATGTTGAAATCTAGAAGCGGAGTCATGTAGTCCGTAATTCCTGTATTTAAGTTATTGATTAAGAGTATTTTGGCGTGCCCTAAGTTTTTGGTAGCAAAATTGTCTGCATTTGATTTCAGATCTATCGTTCTAATTACCTTCTGCTCCAGGACCCTTATGAGCATTTCGGCGATATAGCAAGCTTTCTATCTCCGAGCATTCAATATCTCCCAAGCACATGGAGTCTCGCAGTACCGCATTAAAACAAGATTATTTCACCATGAGAGTGGCGAATCAAATCTTAATGTCAAAATCTTCATATTGACAACTGTCATACGTAGTCGTTAACAAGTTTAGTCATATGTTGGTGCCACAACGTAAATTAGCGAAGTCAATTATGAAAATGGCCGTTCCAAAAAAATGCACCATATAATCGATCGATGAACTGAGCGTACAGTTTTGAATGTGATGACGAATTCCAAGAAACTGAGTCAGTATCAGAGATCATCAGTGCGTGGTCGTATACAGGCCGTTTAATATATGGATATGGACGATATGTGATTCCAACAAGAGGGTCGCACATGCCCCACAACCAATGAATGCAACAATAAATCTATTGCACGAGAAGTTCCCGGGACGCATTATCTCGCGAATCAGTGATGCCCATTGGCCACCTTTGGACTTCATTCATTGGGCTTATCTCAAAAGTAAGGTCTATGCTAAAGCCAGCAACAATTTAAGAGCTATTTAAGGACGAGATATTAACCTTTAAGTAGGTAGATGAGTAATAGTAACGTAAGGTGGGGTGCTGACAACACCCCATCATGATTTCACTTTATTACGCTTATCTTTCCTCTGGTAAGTGGTTCTATGGTGGAATTGTCATTATGATATCGTTCTGGGGTAGAACAATGTTGAAAGAATTGACTTTAAGACCCCTTTATAGAGTTTTTAGTCGTCCTTTCCAAAATAGTGCTTTCCGTATTAATTTTTGAAACAATTTTTGTTTTAACAAATTCGCCATCATCCGTTTCAATTAAGTCCGGCTCTTCACTTGAATCTTCACTTATATAGTGTCAACAGTGGCGACGCGTGAAAAAAAAATGCAGTCGTTCAGTTTATTTATTTTCTATTTTTTCCTATATTGCAATTTGACATTTTGATGTACATATCTAGCTATTACTTATGTATTTTCTTAGTCAAATATTCTTGATTTATTCAAAAATATTTTTATTACACTTTTATTCCTTACAACTGCTTTTCTCGCCAAAGGATTTTTTTTCAATTCAAATGTCTGTTAACCTACTTTCCCCAATTATTGTTCTGTAATATGGCTTTAATCTTTTAAGTGTGGAAAACGCTCTTTTAATAGATAATGTTGTTAAAGGAAATGTATGTAAGTTCAGTCAGTTTATACATACGAGTATGTGTAACTAATTGAGAAAAAACTGAAACCAGATCATCACTCCGAAATTTATCAAAAAATTCATCAGCATTAAAATTTGACAAAAAAACTTTTCTTGGTCATAAATTTTGTTGTTGTTTTCAAAATTGAGTGTACGAAAGGGTTGCATGAGTTGGAAACTGAGAAAAATAAATACTGCGGATTTGACTCAAACTTCCAACTAGGATAAGTAAAAATATTTTGTAGGTGGTTAGGTTGATGTGAAAATTATCATAAATATAATCGGAAAGTTAGGCGTTCATGAACGAAATGAACAATAGGACGCCTCGCCACTGAGTGTCAATAACAGTTGAATGCGTTCCTGATCTTTATCAAATGACATTTTCAAATTACCTATAAAAATTCACCCAGTAAAAAAAATTACAATTAAAAAATTACACAACTGCGTAGGTGGGGTGTTGACAGCACCCTTGCAGCTTGAAGAGTCTGTCACGGCTTACTTGTGCAACCAAACATTTTTTAAACCATTTCAATCTGTATAATAAAAAACAACAGGAAGGTACTGTACCGACAACGGGTGTTGTCCGTTGCAAAGTATATTATTTTTGAAAAATAAGGGCTTGGGGTCACCTACCCAGTTAAAGGTTAAAGGAGGTCATCCTTAATTTGGACAAATGGATTGGTATTATGCCGTCGAAGCCGTATTGAACCTTTGGCCGATATTATCTTTCACACGTAATTGTTATCGATCAATAAGCATTATTCAATAAAGAAATTCCAATTCCAATGCAATAACTTTCCATTTACTATTCTCATGGGGCCCACCCTGTATATTCTGATGTTCTTTGGGCATAGCGATAAAAGAAAGGTCTGCAAATTGGTCTGCTGACGGAGTTATGTATGTTTGTACTTCGTGGAAAGTTTTTCCAAATACGGCTATTTTCGTCCTAAAATATCATTCATCAACCTTTCTTTGCAGAATTGATCCTTGGTTCTAGATACTTTTTGCCGCAAAAAAAAAAAAAAACAGTTTATAACACTTAAAAGTAAGTAACATTTTTGGGTTTGTCGCCTGAAGGTATCAAGATAAAAGCTTTTCAAACTCCAATCTATTTCAACATATTTAAAAGTTAAGTCCTATTATGATTCGTGGATTGTAAGAGCAAAAGAAAGTATTACTGAAAACTGCATCCGTTTGAGCGATATAGGGATACGGCAGCATGGGGCTGGTTCAGTGAAAATGATATCTTAAATCATGTTACTTCGCATTAGCTTGACTTGCAACCCCGTGCCGTTATACAAAGTTTGTAGACATGGTATGGACACAGATATGTATGTAACACCGTTATGGGTGTGCTGACTTTTAGATAAAGAATGTGCGGTGGTAAACCTGTTGAATTCAGAAAGTTTCATAATTCTTGGGGATAATATACTGCATCTTCTGTATTGATAAAAAATGGTGTTCTATTAGGGATTTCTCGAGTACGATAGGGTAACACGTTTAAACGTCAAATGTTTTTTTGCATTTTTTTTTTTACATTTCTCATCGTGAGTTCATTACAAGTTAAGCCATGATTATGTAGGGTAATGGATCTAGTCGTCGGCCACCTAAATTTTTTTTTTCACTTTGCTCTTCTCCAGCTACTAAAGTATTTGATGAAAAACTTTTAAACAAAATTTCGTTGAGTGTCGAAACAAATATTAATCGATAAAAAAGAGAATTTTTAATTTAACCCTCAGTGCCCTCTAGAAAGTGAGCACCATGGTGTAGTGGTTCGTGCGTTGGACTGCTATGCAATGCTGCCCGGGTTCAATTCCAGCCCGGGTCCAACCCCTAAAAGTTTTTCATGGTGCCACCTCTTTCGTATGTCTGACAAGCAATCAAAGACTATCATTTGCCATGATTGAGCTTCTCAACTCGTTGTTCGGAGTCGGCAAAAAACTGTAGGTCCCTTCCATTCGTGCAAAAATATAGCACGCACACACAAATGGTTGCGAGAAGCAGGCCCAGGTTCACACCGAGCTGAAGCGCCACCTAAGTAAGTAAGTTTTCTAGAAAAAAGTCATATTGCGCAATGACTGCATAACCTATAAGCACTTAAGTAACCATAATACGAGTATACAATTAAAATACATAGATGAACGCATACCTTGATTTGCGCTTCAACGTCGCCAGATCTGTCAAGCACTACTGTAAGCTAACCTATTCTATGTATGTTTCTTTTCTGTACATAATGTTTGGAAAACGGCAAGGTAAGGGTTAATTTTAAACACAAAAAATTAATAATCTAAATTTTAAAAATCAAAAAATACTTGGCTAGGTATTTGCTGCAGAGACAGAGAGTATCAAATATCAACAGCTTTCAATGCCGAAAATCGCGGGATTGGTGACTGGCAGTCCCGGGAACGTTTGAGAGCATTTTTGCGTGTTATCCCATTTGAACTTAAATACACTTTTTTTTTTTTTTTACTGTGTATTATGCTTTGCTTGTAGTTCTGGGTTAAACTATTCAATCAGTTTACCTTTTTCCTTTCATTTTCGATTTGCTGTTGTAGAGTGGTTTTTGATGAGAGATTTCCACTTACTTTAAAGCTGCATAAGGTGATAATGTTCTGAATTACATACTTTGCCACTATTCTTTATGCTGCTCTAAGAATGTGCTTCTCGCATACATTTTACTTCGTACATATAATACATGATTGTGTGCACCAAATATCGATCTCACTTTATAGTTTTTAGTTTTTATTATTTCTTTATAAATACATATAACGTATGTATAGTACATTCTAAGAAAAAATAAAGAAAACAAACTTAAATTAATTTATTGGTTATATCTGAAAATCCTTAGTGGCTTTTTTGTTTTTTTTTTTTTTGGTTGGGCCAATGGATGTGGTAATCTTCCAAAGATGCTAATAGCCCGGGCTATTAGCATGCACGATTCGTACACCCAAGTATTTGATGCCGGGAGTACGCCTACGTACTAATCCACACCCAGCACACTTCAGCCATTCTCCCCGCGGAACTGCCGTTAGGTATTACTTCGCGGGGCTGGTTAGCATCTTATGCTATGTGCACTGTGTCTGCCGTTACAGCTCTTCTTAATCTTTCGAGTCTTCTTAGTTCGTTCCGTGTGCTCGTTATGAAAGAGCAGATCTGCAACCAGCGGTCTCCTGACCTTATCATGTGGTTGACTAGAAGCTCCGGAGTCGGTAGGTCCATTCTTGTTTCTGCGAAGCGACTACAGTGGAACATTGCGTGCTCCGCGTCTTCTTCCTCCTCTGGACATTCTGGGCAGGGAGGCGAGCTATCATGTCCAAATCTGTGAAGATATTTTCGATAGCCCCCGTGGCCGGGCAGTAATTGCGTAAGGTGGAAGTTGCAATCCCCACGTGCTCTTTTTGTCCAGACCTCGATTGTGGGAATCAGCTTGTGGGTCCATCTGCCTTTTGTCGTGGTGTCCCATCTTGTTTGCCACAGCCCTATAGATGTTGCCCTTTCTTCTGTTTTTATCCTTCTGATAACGTTGGTCTCTTCTTGGTCTGTCGTACGCTTGAGGTGGACCCTTTGCATCTCGTTGGCGAGAATATCGATAGGGATCATAGCCGCTATTACACAGGCTGCTTCGTCCGAAATTGTCTGGAAACCGCATATTGTTTTTATTGCGCAGAGCCTGTATGCGGACAAAAGCTTTCTTCTTGTCTCCTTCGTTGTAAGAGCTCCCGCCCAAACTGGAGCATTATATAGCAGTATTGAGCTTATAACTCTGGAAAGCAGGATCCTCCTCGCGTATCCAGGTCCACCGATTTTTGGCAACATCCCGGAGAGCACTGCCTGCATATTTGACGCCTTTTTACTGCAGTACTCGACGTGGGTTTTGAAATTAAGTCGGTTGTCGAGCATTATCCTCAGGTATTTTAGCGCCTCTTTAGATCTGATTGATTGGCTTCCAACCCGGAAGCGTGCGTATTCCACAGTCTTTCGGCTTGTTATTAAGACGGCCTCCGTCTTGTGGTCGGCTAACTCTAGGTCGGCAGACTCTAGCCAAGTTTTGATCCCAGCGATCGCTTCGCCGGTAGCGGACTCTACATCGTAGATACATTTATTGGCCGGTACGTCGAAGGATCATCGCGTGGCTTATTTCCTTTGGGAAGCAGCACCAGATGCTGGAGTTTCCATGGTTCTGGGAAGATCCCCTCCTCGAGGCACCTTTGCATCGTTGCTATTAAAATATCAGGTCTCCTTTTGACGGCGGCTATATTTGGGATTTCGTCGGGTCCCGGCGTTTTGTTGTCGCCTATCTTCTTGCATGCTCCGTGCAGTTCATCCGTCGTGATTGGCGGGATTTGATCGATGCTGGTCTGCGTCGTGATGGTGTACAGAGTAGATGGTCTATGGGGAAATAGGTGTTCTACTATCGTTCTCAGCATTGTTGGACGGGATATTTGTGGGGACCTGCTGTCCCTTAACTTTCTCATCACTATCTTGTAAGCTAGCCCCCAGGGGTCAAGGTCTGCTTCGTTGCAAAGTTTTTTGAAAGATTTTGCTTTGCTCTCTTTAATGGCCTTTCAAGGTCACGTCTCGCCAACCGGAAGATATCTAAACGTTCTTGGAAGTCTGGTCTTCCCCTAGAACGCTGGGAACTGCGTCGGGCCTGAAGGCACTTTGTCCTGAGCGTTGTAAACTCGTCGTTCCACCAGTAGCAGGGTTCACCCCTTCTGCCAGCTGATCTGCATCGCACGCTGTCGCCTTAGTGGCTTGTCTGCAGAAGACTGCATACAAAAGGAACGTTACTACAATCAAGTGAGTTTGTTTTGTACTTCACAAAGAAAATGAGATTATTAAAAGTACTAACAAGAAAAAAACCAAAGATGAAAAGATTGATTTTGCAGTACTACAGACTACAGAGTTAAGATACATTTGCTTTACATGTTTAATTAGTTCAGTTTTTGACATATTATTAAAAGTTGTAGGGAGTTCGTTAAAGACTGTGGGAATAACTACTTCGTGTCTTCTTCGGCCATATTCGTTCCAAGATCTTGGAATGTCATAACGGCGTGTTGTACGTTTGTGGAGTAGGAATCTTATAGCCGCTCTCATTCCAAAAATGCGAAATCACCTCAAGCATATGGAAGTGAGATACGTTTTACATCTTCATATCGTTACCAATCTGTCGCTGCCTATAGTGGTGCGCGTATTGTGCTCTGTACATCATTTTCTGGACCGTCCTTTTCCTTTGCGTCGCATGAAGTTCAGCCATTTGCGGCGCTCTGCCCCAAGCTAAGATACCATTTCTCAGAATTACACAGTGCAACCACTAATCTCGGGCCTAAGATTTGGGCCCTTTTTTGTTTTTGTTTCTCATGGCGATATCTTGGTTAACCGTAATCATTTTTTTTCTGTCTTCAGCAAAGTTATAGGTATTGATAACGAGAAAAAAGTGCAAAACAAACTGACCCAAAAAAACTTTTATGATTTTGAAGCCCTGGATGAATTTTTTTTGCGTCAGTTTGTTTTGCACTTTTTTCTCCTAATTAATACCCATTACTTTGCTGAAGGCAGAAAAAAACCCCAAGGGTTAACCAAGATATAGCCATGAGAAAAAAAAACCAAAAATTGCTCAAAATAAGGTTTGAGCCAAAATATTCATGAGGACATAAAATACGTTAGGCAGCTAATCTGGCAAAACGAATGATGCAGGGTTTCTAGTTTTGGTAGGTACCTTCAGGATCAAATCTTATGCCCGAGACGATGACCTGCAAAATGTCCAACAGTGTAAGTGAAGCCTATGCAACATTCAGTATTTAAGCTTGGACAGCATAAAATGTATTATGAATTCTTAAAACAATTCTTGTATCATCAGTACCTATGTATGTACCAGTACCAGTTAATATAAAATTTCAAAAAAATATTTCATAGGATGAACAGAAAATCTCTTATATCTACGTGTAATGTTCATTCTGCTTCATTCCTATTAATTTGTTAACATGTAACGAACAAAATGATTCTCCAATCACAGGACATTCCTTCATAGAAATGTGGTCATCAAAGAATAAATCTATTGGCCCTTGGTTTTACGTAAACTCGAATTTAACACGAAATCCGTAGTAATAAACAATCGATCTATTTCTAAAATCGACAAATACTTAGTTGCCGTCGAGTCGTATCTAAGCCGAATTTAACAGTGACAATCAAACGTTTCAAAATGAGTTTCGAGCGAATTTTACAAAATTTGGATATTAGTAATGATACTGGAAATAATAGAACACGAAAAATATATAAAACACGATTCAATGCACTAGAATATTACAGTGATGTAAAATGTTGGAGCGTGCTTAAGTTTTCATCCTCATCTACTGTGCCTTTAATTTCGGAATTGGCAAATTGACACCAATACTAGTCATTTCTTCGGCAATTTTTATCCACAAATCTCTTTTTTTTGCTTTCATTCTGGTATTGTTGGCTTTTGAATCCACGATGTTCACATACGGAGCGATGATATCTTTGAGAAATTCTTTTTCCTTAATTGTCCAATTACGCTCCCTTTCACTTTTCTAAATATTATAGTATAGTATAATAGATAAAATAAATTAATGAAAGTGGAATTTATTAATGAGCATTCGAATTTGCCATTTCAAATAAAAAATCAAATTTTCAGTTTTTTGTTCTGTCAAAATCTGCTGTGCTAGCTTACAATAGCAAATGGGTAAATTTGAGTCACAATGATTACGTTAAATTTGAGTTTTGTTAAAACTGATTTATTACTACGAATACTTAAAAGTACCATAGCTACACCTAACAAAATTCGACTTTAGGACTCTCAGTCACCCTTTCAGTTTTAATAGAACTCCTCACTTAAGTTTAACAAGTTACTGCACCCAGGTTCCCTGACTTTGGTTCCGTTACGAAATACTATGTAAAAATGGAAAAAATATTTTACAATATCAAAAATATACTGCTATTTTTAAATATTTCCCTAATCCACCCAAGTGGTGACTCATAGTCACCAAACCTGTAAGTTTCAAGAAACAGGAAGAAATAGTTGTTGCAAAATTATTTGTTTATACCGATTATCCCCGATGGATAATTATACCGACCGAACCGCACACTAACGTAAACAAATAATTCCACAACTGTCAACGAATGGGGAATTCACTGCGCTGGCGGCTGCTCAGCTGGGGTGGGTTCGCGAGTGGGTAAATGGGAGAAAGGTGGGTTTGGGCGCCACACAATTTTTTTGGATATGGGGAAATTGCGAAACCGAGAAACAACGACCGAGTAGAAGTAAACAAGCTGAAATCGTAAGAAAAGAACAAAAAAAAATGTCTTCTTTTTATTTTGGACCACGTTATAAGTATAACGGCCGATTTATTGAGAAATAAATTAAAGAAATAAAACTAAAATTATTTAACAAAAAATTAAAGTTACGATGGGGCTGGAAAAAATCCACCGAGGTGGATGAAAAAAACCAACCCGGTTATCACGAAAACGAAAGATCGCCGCTAGAACGGCTCCGGATTCCCTTGCGGTAAAACGAACAACAACTGTCCCAACGGACAACGGGTCGCGAAGGAAAGTGGGGTACCGGAATGACTACGGTACAGAAACGAATGGGACACGGAAAACTAACTCGACTTGTTAATATGTGCAAGCACAAACAACGCTACCTAATACTTTATTAAAATAAAATAAACACTCTACTTATCTTTGGGTTTAAAATGGCTTATCCTTTCAGGGGGCTCCCTAGACCAAAAGAGTTATAGGGTCCGAGAGGACGTGGTTCTCCGCCACAGTCACTGGGGTCACTTTTTTGTATCCTTCTTACTTTTCTTGCTACACCTTTCCTTTCTTTTCCCTTCTCCGTATTTCACTTTCCACTCACTCCTCTTTATTTTGTTTTCAAAACTTATTAATTATTTTTTTTTTTTTTTTTTTTCGCTGTCGTCCTATGGGGAACTTCTCTGCTACCTTTTTCTCTCCTTCCACTTTCACAGTCAACCAAGAAGTGAAGTAGCCGGCGTGACAGCTGGCCCCACTTCCCCACACACTCACACGCACACATACAATGGTTCGGCGAATTCAGCCATCTTTTTTTTGAATAAAGGTTAATAGCTTTAAAGATTTAATTAAAGTTGGCGTTTCGAATTCACACTTATTTGTAACTTAATTTTTTGCTTTTTTGATAATGTCTTTTGCGCGATTCTGAATAAAAATATGTTCTTTTCGCCGCACCGTCTTTTTGGCGGGAAAAGATTTGATGGTATTGGTGGCTGACTTCGCTCATCCTCTCTGTCGTCGATTCAGCTGTCAGAGCAAAGGGAATCACATCCAGCGCTCCGACAGCTTCCCCTCATCCAGATGATCACACACACGGAGAGAAATTCACCATAGTCTATTTTTCGAACTTTGATCTGTTCGTTTTCTAAATCCAGTGACTGTTTGGGTTCGCACGTAGCTCCAACCCTCGACAACCAAACCAAAATATAATTAATTAATTACTCCACCGATGGAAAGATAAACCCTTACGCGAACCCTACCTGTCGAGTGAATTTTCCGCTAGAGAGTTAAACAATTACTAACAACCCAGGGAATCGGGAGCTATCCTTAACAAATTCTATATACACTTGTGTGATGTATTTGGAGTCTAACAAGAACATATATTCTTTTGTATCAACAAACAATAATCAAATATGTTGGACCTTTTTAACTCAAGTAAGGCCTTTCAAACGATGGGTCATCTGGGTTGGGGACCACCTGTCCCGAGAATAAGGGTTCTGGGGACGAGAGGACCGTCCGTCCTAAGTAGAGTCTCCCGAGTTCCTTCGGGCTCGAATCCGGGCACCTGCTTTGCTACCTTCAAAGACCATGTGAGAGCGAAAGCACAGGCGTGAAGCTAGTGACTCTCCACCAACACACTGCTCTAAGAAGATAGCGGAGGGGAGGAAAAGAGAGTAGAAAAGGAAGCGGAGGGAGGGAAAGGACCGGAGCTTTTTGTGCGTTTTTTTTTAACGCAACATAGTGCCATTAAAATCTTTCTGGGTTTGTTGTGATATTGGTATACCTTTGCAGTATTTGTGAATATCTTATTCATGGTGCCTATATATTTTTTTCGTGATTTTTATTTGTTGAAAACGTATACACAAATAGGAGCAGAATATTCGTTACGATAGCACTCTGAGAAATCAAAATAATGCGGCACACTAGCATATTACTTTTAAAATGAAATGAAGGTCAATCAAAATACAAATGCACAACAAAAGTAATCTTTCTATTAGTATGTATAAATAAATGTATCAGTCTAAATAATTATATTTTAATGTTTTAAACTAATTTCTTAATATGGTGACTTTGAGGCACCATCTGGGTGCATTAACGAAATAATTGACCTGGGCTGATTAGGGTTAAGAATTTCTATTACTAAGGGCCATTGAGTTTGTGTTGACATCTTTTGGGAGCAGTTGTAATATGACATCACCTTGACCTTGACGGCAAGGAAACCAGCACTGACAGAAGAAAGTGCATTTTGAAGTGCGGTGCGATGCGTTGCTAACATGCAGCAGCTTACAGTGGCTGGCTGGCTACACGATCATTTCCATACCGGTTGTGTCCAGTGAGACAGGTAAATTTTATGTGAGTTAAAAAGAGAAGGGTAGATTCCCCCCAAAAATACACCGAAAGTCCACTTTGAAAATGCATGCTTTTTATCAAAGCGTTTCATTTTTGATACATTTTTTTATATTTGTTTCCGACTGTGAAAGTGTTCACATCATGGAGGACTCAAAAATATATTTCTCTGTGCAGGAAGGAGAACGAAGGTTGTGTGTTCTGTTTTCAAAGGGTTTCCATTCATACATTTTGTGTGTAACCACGGGTAAGTTTTCAACATATTATACATATTATGCCACCGTCGCGCCATAGGGAGTCGTATTCAATGCATACGACTTGCATATTGACACACGAAATACAATACGATATGAGTACGACTCAAAGTGAGATACGGGGTACGACTTGCATAATTGGGGTGAGTGGTTTCAGTTGATTTATTTAATTTCGAGAAAGCTCAATGAAATTGAGGACGAGTTAGTACCTACTTCAGATACTCTTATCAGCACCATTTCAGGTGACGAAACCATTTATTTCTTACCACCAAGTTAAACTTTTCGTAGTTTTTTTTTGCAGTAATGCCAAATCTCTTAAAGAGATTTCCCCAAAAAATCATGGGTTCGTTTCTTTAAAAACCGCTTTCGCGTCTTTATTTTTTTTTTTTTTTGTATTGAAACCAGAAGAAATGTGTATATTCAGACAGGCGGTAGCATACACGTCTCCCAGTTATATGTATTTAAGTCATTTTCGTCCTCAATTTGCCACTTTATTTCAGTTCAGCTCGTAAATGAATCTTTACGGCTGGCCTTACCACCTATACTCGTATAGTCCTGTCATTAATTTTGTTATATTTCTCGCTGGTTCCTTTCTTAAGGTGTTCTTTAATGTGCTGTGCTGTTTACTATGAATAATAACATTATACCTGTGTACATACTCGTGTATATCATACAGCTGCAATTTGTGGGATTTAGTTTCCATTTTCACGGGCTGCAAAATGCAATTTTCTCTTCGTTACAGCGGTTATAATGGATATATACATAACCCTCCCCTTTTTGAATCTAATTAAAAATTACTTGATAAGCTTTTATGAACTGGATATAAAAAAAATATTTTCTTTTTTAAGTGTCTAGCATAAGATAACCCTGGCATCACTTTGCCTAACGAGAAAATTTGGACAAAAATCGATAGTTCAAATAATTTATGAAAACATATTTTATTACTATCAAAATTAAAGGATCGGAAGTACATAATAATAAATTCATAAGTATGCTCACTACTCATTTTATCCGTGTGATTTAATCGGTTTTTTCTTACTTCCTTATGTCAAACCTCTGTGCCCGGTGAGAGAAGGTTGAGGGCAGAACGACCGTGGCGCCCGCAAGGGGTGGGGGAGTGGTACTATAACTGGGGTATTGCACATAGCACCATCAGCATGCGGTATCAGGGCAAAATTAAAGAATACAATCCTGAGTATGGCTGGCCTAATATGGTCAAGAATATAAGGGCACAAGGTGCTCAGGCTCTTTGGCCGGCCTGAGACCACAAAAGGATCGAAGTAATCGCTGGACTAAATGGGGCAGTGTTAAAAACACATTTCGGCCATCACTCCTCAAGTTTCTTACAAAAAAATATCGAGAAGAATGTTTTTGAAATCCTTGCTTCGAGTACTTTCAAATGATATCCCACAAGGACATGATATATTTGTTAGTATTTTTTCTTTCGAGTTTTCATTTCGCCACTCAGTATAGTTTTTTTTTTAACAATATTTTTGAGTAATAAGTAGTCTCAAATATGTGGACCATAGTAATGTATAATTACGACAAATTTCAAGTTTCTATGTCGAACGGTAGAACGGTTCCTGAGATACTAGTATTCGTGACAGACATTTTAAAGTTAAAGCGTTCTGTATTTCCATATGGGTACGGAACCCTAAAAACTAAATAAAATGTTTACAAATAATACAAATAATGATTTTGCAATCGGAAATACCTTTTTTCCGCGCCTGTCATAGGATACAGTTACGATTGGGTCAACGAAAATGGTCAACGCGTTGACACTCAGATTTCAAAATGACGTGAGAATTTGTCTCAACGTGATTAGGTCGTAATGAAATTATCGATTTCGGGTTTGCATTTTTGTATTTGTATTTGAAAAAAATATTAGTTAAACAGTAACTCAGCGGCTCCCTGAAATTACGCCAAAAGAAATTAAAGAGCCAAAATAATTTTGGCGTAAAGTTTTTGGAAAAAACGCCAAAAATCAAAAAGGAAAATACTCCAGAATGCAAGGAAACTACACCAAATTTTCTGAAAAAAAGCCAAAAAGTAAAATGGAAATTACGCCAGAAAAAGTTTACCTTTTTTGGTTTAATTTCCAAATTTGGTTTGGCCGGGTGGTGTCGCGCCGCCGCCGGGTACCGCCGGATGTAGAATTTGTACTTTAGAACTGGGCCACCTTTATTATACTTTATTATACTGATCACGCGTGAACTACAGTTATTATAGGTAAAGCATGTGAATTAGAGTTGTTTAACTCCTGAAGGAGCCGTTCAAAAGATCGGCTCACTTTGGTGAACTAAATGAACTAGTTCAGATATCTTAAGTTCAACGGCTCACCTCTCATCCGAATCTGAATCTGACCCAGGGTCTCCTCTGAAAACTATTATACTAATCACATGTGAACTACAGTATTTTTGAGGTTAGGTAAAATCATGTGAATTACAGTAATTTTGCTGCAACAATGCTCTATGTTCTCTCTATTTTGCGACAAAACAACATGCACATAGAGTAATTCACGAGTACCTGGTACTCACGCCTTTTTTTCTTTTCCATTTGGAAAAAAAGCCAACCACTTTTTTGGTGATTTTTCCTAGGAAAAAACGCCACAACTTTGTATGGAGATTTTCTGGCGTTTTTTCCATTTCATTTTTTTGGCGTAATTTCTTTTGGCGTAATTTAAGTGAGCCTAATTCAGCCCAAAAAATCTATATAATACTTAGGTGTCGTTTGATCCTTTAAAACTCAAAACTAACCATCCGAATGCGCTGAAAATTACCTTTTATGTATTTGAAGTGTTCGTACATCAAACATTTTCAAGTTTCCCGATAGATGGCGTTGGAACTCCAAAATTTCAATACTAACCAATTGTATTTTATTGTATTTAGAGGGGGGTTATCTCATAGAGACAACAAGCACGTAGACCTGTAAGCCCATTGTTCTTTGGTGAAGTACCACCCCATTCGCTGAGTTAGCGATTTGCTGCTGAGCTATACATCGATCTAAATCTGCCCGTCGCTTTCGCAAAGCGAAGCAATAGGGCAAAATTGAGCTCCAATAGATCAACGTCCCGTAGGACGTAGTTGCCTATGTAGTATAATGAAAGACTAGATTCCGACTGACTGGTATCTTAGGTTTATTATAGTACATTCACTATAGTAAGAGAAAGTACAGTAACGAATGAGAGAGTGCGAGCATGTACATTGAGATGTTAATATATATTACATGTGTACTATACTTATATGTTAATATGCCACATCTCCCTCTTATAATATTAAGTTAAATTCTTAATGATAATTAAGTTTATTTATATAGTAAAATTCATAAATTTTTTTTTTTTTTTTTTTCAATTTTGCTTTAACTTTAAATTTCAATTTTTTTTAAATATGTAGTTGTTCTTAATTTATTCCATTGTTCTTTATTTACTTTAAACATATTTTTGCAATACTTTTCCACTTCTTAATTTCATATAATCATTGTCACATATTGTATCTGAATGTTTACATATTTCATTATTCAAATTTGATTCGTTTAGGTTTAATTCAAAATTATCTAGTGGCTCCCAATTATCATCAGGTACTTTTCGTAAAAAGCTACTATTTCTTCTTAATACAGTGCCATTATTTAATTTAATTTGATATGATCTAGGTGTTACCGATTTGTTAATGATTTTGCCTCGTACCCATTTATTATTTATCTTTGCATATATTTCTTGATTTGGTTGAAATTCTTTTTTAACGTAAGTACCTTTGTTATAATAAATTTAATTTTTTCTATTATTTTCATTTAATTCGCGAATGATATCTGCATTATCTCCTTTCATTTTATTTACTTTAGTAGGTATCTTTGAGCGAAGTATTCTATTTTACAGTATTTCTGCTGGAGATTTGCTAAGACCTTTAGTGGGTGTGTTTCTAAACTCAAGTAAAGCTAGCTGAAATTGTTCACTATTATTTGTTTTTTTGAGTAAGTTCTTAGCGATTTGAACACTACGTTCTGCCATCCCATTAGACTTTGGGTATAAAGGACTTGATGTAATAATTTCGATACCCCATGGGCGTGCAAATTTTCTACATTCCCAGGAGCCAAAAGGAACATTATCCGCGATAATTGTTTTTGGTATGCCGTACTTTGAGAACGTCTCTGCCCATTTTCAAATAACTTCAACTTCAACTTTGTTTTTAACATGAGCACTTCCATCCACTTCGAAAAATAGTCAGTGATAACTAAAAAACTGTTACCCTTATATTCAAAAATATCACTTCCTACTTTTTGAAATGGATGGTATGGAACTGGGTGTGAAATCAAAGGCTCTCGACGTTCGTTCGGCTTAGCTGATTGACAAATTTCACATCTATTAATCATTCTTTCTATTTCGTAATTAATGAGTGGCCAATAAACTACTTGACTTGCTCTCCTTTTTGTTTTGGTGATACCTTGGTGTGATTCATGCAGAGATTTCAAAATTTGTTCCCGCATGTTTTTTGGAACAATTACCCTATCATTATAGTAAAGAATATCACCCTCAACATACATATCATCTTTAATTCTAAAATATGGTTTCAAATTTTCTTCCACTTTTGTTTTATCAGTTGGCCACCCTGACATGCAATATCCGTAAATTACTTTTAAGTCTTTGTCTTTTTTAGTTTCTTCTAACAACGTTTCTAACTTCTGAATGCTAATATTAGTAACCGTGTGAACTGCACCCACGAACCCTTTATCCTCTTCTGAGCTATCTTCTAAATAATGCCTTGATAAGTAGTCTGCAATATGTAGATACTTTCCTGGCTTATATTCTACCTTAAGATCATAGTTCAGAAGTCTAAGTCTCATTCTCTGTAGTTTGCTCGAAGGTATCTTATTTATTTCTTTATCCATTATATAGACCAGGGGTTTGTGGTCAGTTTTCACAATCACTCTACGTCCATAAATATAGTAATGAAATTTCTTGCAAGCAAAAGTTATTGCAAGAAACTCCTTTTCAATTTGAGCATATCGCTGCTCAGTGTCTGACAGAGATCGCGACGCGTAACATATTGGCCTATTGTTTTGCAAGAGACAACATCCCAAGCCGCTCTTTGTGTAATGTCAAAGGGCTGCAGAAATGGGTCGTTTGCTATCTTTTCTTTAATATTGCTTACAACTCTAGAGAGACCCTGTGTCCAGCAGAATTCAACATTTTTTCTAAGAAGTTCTCGTAATGGAGCTGTTAGCTCTGACATATTAGGAATGAAATTTCTCAAAAAGTTCAAAACTCCTAATAGCTTCTGAACATCGTTTTTATTCATAGGGTCTGGCATTTTACAAATAGCTTCAACTCGTTCCTTATCTGGGCTTACTCCCTTACAACTTATTTTGTGTCCGAAAAACTTAACTTCCTGGGACCTAAGTTGAACTTTATTAGGATTAAATTTTATTCCTAACTGCTTTGCTCTTTCCATGACTACAGACAAATTCCTATCATGTTCCTCTTTTGTTTTGCCAGTTATTAGCAAATCATCAATATAGTTTGCTACCCCAGCGAGATCTCCGAAATATTTCGAAGTATATGATTGAAAGATTTCCGGAGCTGTACTCAACCCAAATGGCATTCTATTAAATTGATAAATACCCCATGGAGTATTAAATGAACAAAGTTCTCGCGACTCTTCCTTTAAAACTACATGCCAAAATCCCTGTTTCAAATCTAAGATTGTGAAATATTCAGCACCACTAATCTTCGAACAAATTTCCTCAAAACTTGGTATCAGAAATTGTTGTTTTTTAACATGCTTATTTAGATCTCTAGGATCTAAACATAGGCGCAAACTACCATCTGGCTTTTCAATAATTACTAAATTATGCACCCACTCTCGACTACCATTCACTTTCGAAATTATCTCAGCTTTTTCTAATTCTTCTAACGAAGATTTCAATTTTTTCTTTAACAAAATCGGAATCCTGCGAGGGGGTTTCATAACCGGTGAGGCATCTTTCATTAATTCAATTTTATATGGCGTCTCAAATCTACCCACCCCACTAAAAGTCTTAGAAAATTTCCTTATAAATTCTTCTTTCGATTCAGGAATTGATTCTAATACCGAAAGCTGATCAAGTTTTTTTATTAAATTAAATCTTTCACAGGTACTCAAACCAATAATTGGAGTTACCTTTTCTTTAACTATTATAAATCTTTCACGGCTTTTTAGATTTTTATATTTGCATAGTAAATAACACAAGCCAACGGGTAATATTTTCTGTCCTCCATAACCTTCGAGGATACACGGTGCTCGTTCAAGCTTTATCTTACCAACAATACTATTCAACAAGTTTAATGACATAGCATTTACCTCAACACCTGAATCTAATTTGAAGCTCACTTCTGAATTCCCAATCTTTAACTTTGTAGTCCAAAATCTATCTGATTTACTATCAACATTTTTTTCTTTTTCTTTTACTGAATGTATAAAATATTCATCATCACTACTTACAATATCCGTATTAGTTTCTAAACATTCTACTTTTTTTGATTTACAGCAATTCGAGAAATGATTTAACCTGTTGCAATTAAAACATTTTTTCCCAAATGCTGGGCATTGACGGTACTTATGATGTGTGTTACAGTATTTACACTTGTACTCATTTCTCGATTTACCGTTTGTAGCGTTATACTTATCTTCGTTGGCGTGTTTCTTGAGCCTTTTGTAAATTTCCTGAGCCTTTTGTAAATCAAGCGTCTCCACTTGCACCAATTTTTCCTGTGTCTTTTTTGATGAAATCCCCAATACGATCCGGTCTCTTAGCATATTCTCCTCTTGGTCACCAAACTCGCACGACTTTACCAACTTTTTTAACTCCCTCAAGAAGTTCTCAAAAGGTTCATCTATCTGTTGATTCCGTGTGTAGAACATGAAACGCTCGAAGACTATCTTCTTTTTCGGTATACAGTACTTTTCATATGCCGCTAACACGACATCATACTTTGTCAAATCTTCGTCTGTTAAACTTAGCGCTGGTAATAGTTCCAACGCATCCTCTCCCAATGCGTTTAATAGCGTCGCTGCCCGAACCTCTGATGACTGCGTGTCCACCTTACTGGCCGTTTGGAAGATTTTGTACGATTGCTTGAATCGTTTCCAATTATCCGCTAGATTCCCTTCCAGGCTTAACGGCTTTACTCGGCGAACATAATCCATATTTTGCTGAGTCGGAATGAATTTGTTTTCTTCAGTCATACAATTTATATAAATCTTTCACTATTTTAAAGGTTCTGCAAACACTTATTTTCTTAGCAAGTATTATTTTAAATTAAGTTTTCCTTTTGTACGATTTATTAATTTTTTTTTTTTTTTTTTTTTACTCTCTGACCGGCTGCGCCATGTAGTATAATGAAAGACTAGATTCCGACTGACTGGTATCTTAGGTTTATTATAGTACATTCACTATAGTAAGAGAAAGTACAGTAACGAATGAGAGAGTGCGAGCATGTACATTGAGATGTTAATATATATTACATGTGTACTATACTTATATGTTAATATGCCACAGCCTAGAGTGGCCTTTCTGATTCGCGCAAAGGCCGGACACTCGCTAATGAAGTCCTCAGCTGTTTCTTCTTCTTCCAGGCATATATGGCAAAGGCCTGAGCTTCTGACTCCAATTTTGTTCAGGTGCTCGTTTAAGGGAGTGAACCCAGTGACCAGTCTAGTGAGGATTCTTCTGAGTAGATCCTGCTCCGGAGAGCTCATCCATTAAGGACCCGACCGTATAGAAGACTATACTTTTTGATGAGACTTTGGAACGTTCGCCCGCAATCATATTTGGAGTTTGTGGTGTCTAGAGAGAGCTCCCCCCAAGGCTCCTGGTGCTGAATCGAGAAGCTCCTTCACCCTGCCATCAGTTAATACTACTACTATATCAAACAGGCGAAATTGAAGTTCGGTCAAATACATTTAGGTTACATATCCGATTCCAAGCACTTCTTGAACAACATTCGCAAATACAATTTGTGCTTCCTGAAGGCATCGTTCGGTGTGCCAAGAGTCACTCGAAAAAATGCCATGACATTTCTTGACATAAACACTGTTCTCCATGGGTGTAGCGAAGCGCACCGGGTAACCACTACTGTGATATAAAAAAAACGATTTCTATAAAACTAGGTCTGTGTTACTTAAAGCATTTACGCCGTCTGTCGACGAAAAAACGAAAAAACACTAAACGGAAATACAGTAGAATCCGCTTAAGACGCTATCCCGCTTTTAACGCGGTCCCTTCATTTTGATAAGAATTCGTATGAAAGAAAATCCGGTTAATACGCTCTATTTCCCGCTTAATAAGCTCACACAGCTAAACGATTAACTTCGTAAAATGTGTATTTTCTTGTTTTTTTATTTTTTTTTTCTAGAAAAATCATTCGGTGCATTGTAATATACGGCGGCGCTGACGACCACCGCCGTTTTTTTGTTTTTCGCAAACAAATTATATGAAGCGTGTCGTTTTTGTGGTTGTTACTTTTGTCAGTTTTGTTTCATTTCTTGTGCACGCCTTACGTACATACAGGTGGTATCAGTGCATTAGAATTTGATTGCGTACAATGGTTAGTACAAGGTATGAAAGGAAAACTAGCATAGCATAAAACATGTATAATTTCAACTCTTTTTATAAAATAACCATATTTCCAACTGGATGTAATTTTTTTAGTTTTTCCCCGCTTAAGACACTATTTTCTGTGGGTCCCTTGAAGAGCGTCTTAAGCTGATTCTACTGTACAACAATTCTCTCGTATACCGTTGTAATGTCTACACGTATCTATACAATCGTACATACATACGAGTACACATGTATATACATTTTATAGTTCAGCTGTCATATCGAATTGAATTGCAGCACACGAACTCTCAAGTTTATTTTACGACTACCGTTATGTGTTCCTTCATTGCTCAACCTCCTGATGTCGTAAAATGATAAACAAACAAAAAATGATACATGCAACAGATGAGGATACTGGTAAAGTGGTAGATAACTCCGAAGTAATTTAAATACAGAACTATAGAAGTTACGAATGGACAAACAGACCTACCACCTTGTTGAAAAACGGAAATACGGAAGAGCATCCTTGATATTCCTATCAAATTGAAACGTCATAGCATGTCATATGTGAAACGAATTTGCATTAAATCTTGTGTTAAAAATTAAATGAACGGCACAAAAACATTGGAAATATTGAAAAAGAGCTCTGGCAACGATGCTTTTAAGAAAACAGTGGTTTGCGATGGTGCAGGGAATTAACTTCACGGGCAATAACTTCACATGGGAAATAACTTCACATCTAGTGGAAAATAAATGCACATTTATGATGTGAAGCTATTTCTCACTGAAGGTGGGCAATAGCTTCACTTTTTTGTGGGAAATAATTTCTCTTAATTAGTGAAGTTATTTTTTACTGAAAGTAGGCAATAACTTCACATTTAATGATTATTTTACTTATACTTTTACTTATCTTATGCTCGAAAACTAAAGATTCCATTTCAAAATTAGATATGTATTTAAATTTATAATTTGTCTTGGCCATGCAAGCCATCAAAAAACTAAATATCTAATTTTTAAATGAAATCCTTAGTTTTGGAGCATAAAATAGAATAGAGCAATAGTGAAAAATTCGCGCAAATTTTACTAGATAAAGCAAAATGCCAAATTTTTCTTCATTTGGCCTTGTTTCCATTTAAAAATAGAGTTAATGCCAAATTCAGCCTTATTTCGCTCGGCACCATGGACGGTACCCCTGTGTTTTTTGAAAAAATCATAAATGGGATATAATTTCACAAAATTTCTGATTGAATTATTGCCCACCTTCATTGAGAAATAACTTCACATCAAAAATGTGCATTTATTTCCCACTCGAGGTGAAGTTATTTCCCATGTGAAGTTATTGCCCGTGAAGTTATTTCCCTGCACCGTTTACGATTGGCATGCAAGATTCAGTGTGGTCGTAAAGTTATCAACGATGACAACCGATTTGACAGGCCATCGACATCAAAAACTCAAAAATTTAGTGATCGTTAACGGCAAAGTGACCATCGAAGGGTTAGCAGAGAGTTGGATACGTTCACGGCATTTTAACCAGCTTGAGACGTGTCCCTCCTAAGATGTTGCCGAAGGACTTGAATTTTCAGCCAACAAGCACAAATACCATCCAGCAGTCACCTGATCCCGCACTGTGTGACTTTTTCCTGTTCGGCCAGCTCAAAAAATTGCATTTTAGGTTTTTGAATGAAATGATGAGTCTTTTCTCTTTCGATTGATATCGAAAACGAAAGTCTAGCGCAACTGCTTCAGATTGCGCGAGAAGACAAATAGGATCATGTCGTGGACAAAAACTCAGGGTCCTAGACATACGATGAAACGTATGGGTAGTTACAACAAGCGATTCAAAGCTTCCATCAGCCTTGACAAAAACAAACTCCGCGTTCTTTACGGGGCATTGCTAACTCAAGGGACATTTCAGGAAGCTAGTTCCATCAGCTAAGCTCCAGAATCAGTGTCACGTAAGTCTTTGGGAATGAAATATTTGAAACATTGTTGTAGGGACCACAGTTGTTATGCATTGAGCTTAGGGTGGTACCACCAGTTACCACGTCAATGCTGTAAGAACAGTCTTTTCTGCTGAGTCATAGCAAAAATGCCGCGACATTCCAACCGGAGAGTTGCATCTTCTTTCATTATGTTCACGGAGACCCAAAAGACAATGGATGCACAGATCATGGATGCGGACATACCCAACGTGGGTTCAAGTTCTGAGAAAACCTCTTCTGAACCTTTGCTAGCAAGCTCGACCGAGTTCTCATTTCCTGTTATTCCGCTGTGTCTTTGGACCCAAATGAGTTTAAATAAGCTCAGCCTTCCGGCCAAATTCAATGGTTTCGTACTGCAATACTAGTTTATTTCACCAAGGGCTTATTTGCATTGCCAGAACAGAAGATTGACATTGCTTTGGATATCTTTAGCTCGATATTTTGTTGATAGTACCAACATTATTACTTTTCATCGGTTTTGGGACGTATGCTAATCCAAGCGAAGCATTTATTTAAGCTTTAGAATATTTAAATTTTTTTTTAATTCTCTGGCAATGTTTGGCAAATGACACACTTGTTTTTCTAAACTTGTAATGCACCGTTAAGATAGTCTATAAGTGTTTATCCGTTAATTGGTGGCAATTGTATATACATATGGGGTTTTCGATACTTTCATGGATAATCTATAATTTTTGCGGTAGCCAAGCCTTCAAAAGAAGCAGAAGTTCGTAATTTCTAAGATCTGCGATTGCATTATTGAAGTTATTTGATAATTTGATAATTTATTTCAGTTGATTTCTTACAATGGAAGATATGATAATCTTATATAGTTCGTAAGACTACAATTTAAACAAACTGGCAGAGAATTCCACAGTCGAGTAACCACCTGAACCAAGAATTGTCTTTCGGATGCTAGGCAGGAGTATCTGGGTTGGATTAGCGATGATGTTCTTTGCGATTGAGAGAATTGTAGTTTATTTTACAAATAGTCAGGTCGGCGGGTTTTTACGATGTCGTTTAAGAGACACAGCGATCTGTAATTAACGAGGTTGTCGAAAGAACATCCGTATATTTGTTTTGAGAACCTGGAAACATGCTGCGCCTGCTCAGTTTGAAAATATAACGAGCTATATTGTTGTACGCAACATTCAGTTTTCTTCTATTGACGTATCCTGGGTTCATAAAGATTTCGCATCCATACAGTAGGACTGGCAAAAGGAGACTTTTAGCCAGCATCAGCCTAATGTTCATTGGAATGAAATGCTGCCCAAATAGTACGTAGTCCACCATAAACCTTACCGATAGCAGCGCTGATATGAGTCCCCCAGGAAAGAGTACTATTAAACACTACGCCAAGGTTTCTGGCGGAATCAACCCACTCCATTGGGCACTGTTCTAGCAGAACTGGAGGAAGAGTTGAAATATCAAGTGCCCTTCGGTATATAGCAAGCACTTTTGATTTGTTTGAATTTAAGCGTAGATTATGTCTTAATGACCATGCGTATATCCTGGAAAGCTCTTGGTTTAGCAGATGAATAGTATTGTCGATTTCAATAATAGGCGCATTTATTAACAGTTGAACGTCGTCGGCATACATGTGCATTGAACAGTGTTTTAAAACCCCAGGTGATTCGTTGACATAAAGGGAGAATAGCAAAGGGCCAAGAATGGACCCCTGTGGGACTCCGGTATCGAGACTAAGAAGCCCTGAAGAGCGATAGGCATTACTGCCTACCATCTAAATAGGAGTAAATTAAATTCGCAGATGGTGCAGAAAAATTAAATTCCTTGTTTAACTTTCTACACAAGACAGAGTGGTTGACAGTGTCAAATGCTTTAGAGAAATCGAGTAGCGTAAGAAATGTGGTGTGGTTTTTGTCTAAAGCGGTTCGTATCTCATCAGCTACAAAGAGTAAGGCCATCTTGCAGCTTCTCTTCGGTCGCAAACCGGATTGATTTGTGCACAGAAGCTTATTGGCATTATTGCGAAGGTAGTTCGAAGGAGTTCTGATTCGAATGAATTATTCACATGGCAGAGTTTATGTCTGGAGGAAACAAGGTGATACCCTGTCATATAAGTGTGCCATGCGTACCTTAAAATCAGTGCAAACTGGATTTATGGTATGGGGTTGCCTTTTTTCTTATGGCGTGGGCAAGATAGTCATCATGGAGGGAAAAGTAAATGCTGCAGTGATAGTTCCTGAGTGCAAACGCCTTATTGGGGAAGACTTCGTGCTGCAGCAGGATAATCCGCTAAAATAGTGAGGGATTATATTATTTGCAGTGGTCACCAAAAAGCCCTGACCTCTCTGCAAAAGAGAACTCGTGAGCTTTACTCAAAATTAGGATTGCGGAGACGCAACCAAAAAACGTTAAGGAACTAAAAACGTGCATCAGGGAATTGTGGCCTCAGTTTACCTTAAAGAATGTCAAAGCTTACACGTTCCATGCTTCACATGTTAGCGTCCATGTCACTGAATATTGTGGCTACTACCTGGAAACATATTCTTGCTGCAATGTTTTTTTAAGTCCCATTTGTTTTGTTTACATTTACTTTCTTAAACCCTATTTTATGTTTTTTTTTATTATATGTTGAAAGCGGATGAAGATATCCTTAGAAGCTTCGAGAGAAAAATTCTTCATGAGATATTCGGTCCCGTTTGCGTTGACAGTTTTTGAGGAGAAGATTCAATGTACTTAAGAAATATTCATCATTACTTTGATTCAAAACCCCGAGTTTAAAAAAAAAATAAACATTTGCTTTTCTTTAATGTGTGGAAACTTATTTCTGCGGCTCACTGAATATTTTTTTCATAAATTTGGAAAAGATTGGCTTCTTTTACACTCTTGTAAATAATTCAGGAAAAAAACAAAACGTTGGAAAAACTGCGAAATATTGGCCTTTTTTCACTTGGAAATTTGGGCGTAATTCCGCGAAGCCTTTTTTTATTTTATTTATTGACTATTGCGCCCCTGCCTGGATGGAGGGCATATTCATTCATATTGACAAATTTTCTATGAGTCTATTTGCATTTTTATGTTTTTTGTGTTTCACTGTCACGATACAAATTGAATTCGTTTTTATCGATGCTTTAGCTCAACTACAGAGAGTACAAAAGATCGGGTTCGCATTCTATTCGGCGAGGGTTTACAACCCTTAATATTTCGCTGCGATAGAGACGAATATTGTCGGGAGGATATCTTATTTTTTAAGGACTGCTTTCTTGAAGAGCTCTACAAAAATGTTCCTGACACATTCCACGATATGGTAAACAAATACTTTTTCAATTTAAATAAAAAACAAGCACCTACATAATATATTGTATGCTCAGATTGAAATCAATTCAATATGAAGCATCAGATACATAAAATATACCAACATATGTATTTATGCACCCTTCAGAGATCTGCTGAGCTATTCAGCTGATGTTTTAAAAATTCTTGGAGCAGCTTGATGTTAGGTAGGTATAGGTACATCTATTTCTCCTTTTTTTTTTATAATTAATTTTATTTGTTCAATTTTATTTGTTCAATTCTCTTTCAAAATAAATTCTGTTATTTCAATTGTCATACAGTAGAATTCAGTTATAAGAACCATTTTTTTTTTATCATTTATTCATCCTTTAGAAATCTTCATATTATATACATACTAGCTGAACCCTTACTCGCCTTGCTTCGCCCTCTAAAGGCTTTCTCATTTTTCTTTTTTTTTTTGCAATTCATTTATTCAATCATTTTGCTTAATACAATTTTAATCAATGTATATAAAAATGAATTGGTGTCTGTTTGTATCAACATAACTCGGCTGAACATCATCCGATTTGCATGGGCATTTTTTTGTTGGATTCGTATTGAACCAGGTAACACCACAACGAAGCCGAAATTTTGAAAATCTGGACCCGATAGGTGGCGCTGGAGTCGATTTATTAACAAAATCTATATAAATGGACCAAAATTACTCATATTCACAATATATGTTGGTGTAGTGCCAAAAGAGAAAACTACTATATCTGGACCCGATAGGTGGTGCTGGAGTCGAGTTATTAACAAAATCTATATAAATGGACCAAAATTACTCATATTCACAAAATATGTTGGTGTAGTGCCAAAAGAGAAAACTACTATATCTGGACCCGATAGGTGGCGCTGGAGTCGAGTTATTAACAAAATCTATATTAATTGACCAAAATTACTCATATTCACAATATATGTTGGTGTAGTGCCAAAAGTGAAAACTACTATATCTGGACCCGATAGGTGGTGCTGGAGTCGAGTTATTAACAAAATCTATATTAATTGACCAAAATTACTCATATTCACAAAATATGTTGGTGTAGTGCCAAAAGAGAAAACTACTATATCTGGACCCGATAGGTGGCGCTGGAGTCGAGTTATTAACAAAATCTATATTAATTGACCAAAATTACTCATATTCACAATATATGATAGACAGACAGGCAGATAGATAGACATATACACAGACAGTCAGATAGATAGACAGATAGACAGAGAGATAGATTGACAGACAGTTAGATAGAAAGATAGACAGACAGATATGTAGTAAGACAGATAGATGGATAGATATACAGAGAGGCAGACAGATAGACAGATAGATAAATAGATAGACAGGCAGACAGACAGAAAGTCAGATAGACAGACAGACAGACAGACATACAGATAGACAAACAGACAGATGGACAGACAGACAAACAGGTACACAGACAGACATACAGACAGGCAGATATACAGATAGATAGACAGACAGATAGATAGACAGATAGACAGACAGGTAGACAGACAGACAGGTACACAGACAGACAGATAGACAGACAGGTACACAGACAAATAGACAGACAGGTACACAGACAAATAGACAGACAGATAGATAGACAGATAGACAGACAGATAGACAGACAGATAGACAGATAGATAGACAGACAGACAGACAGACAGATAGATAGATAGACAGACAGGCAGATAGATAGACAGATAGACAGACAGACAGACAGATAGACAGACAGACAGACAGATGGACAGACAGACAGATAGACAGATAGATAGACAGACAGATAGGTACACAGACAGACAGATAGACAGACAGGTACACAGACAGACAGACAGACAGATAGATAGAGATGGCGACATTAGTCCATTTGACACTTAAATTAAAGAATGGTGTACAAAACCAACTGATTTTGCATTGAAGTAGTGATTTCCAATGTTTAATTTTGCTTAATTTTACATTAGCACTAATTTGTAAGAAGTATATTCTTAATGTGTATCCATTCGTTGAATAAATAAACATTGCGTAAGTTGACAGGTGTCCTTTTTGCTTCATCATTTCACAAAAAAACTAAATATACTAGACGGAAGCGGCAACTCATAAACGCACACTTTGGAACTTCTATGCATACCTACTAGATGTATGTACATATCATACTACATAGGTACATGGGTACAGAGAATTTCGTCAAATTTTCTGTATAAATAGGTGGGCGGTGGGACGAGAGATCATTCACTAAATCAGTTGAAATTAAAACGTTAAACCGAGAAGAGACTGTTTGTATACACGGGCGGATCAGCTAGTATAATACATAAGTTTTTATCTGCAAAGCCGGATGGGCTTGTCCGCAGAAGACTGTTCTTAAAAAGTTTATTACATTTATTATGTGAGTTCTGATTTATATACAATACATTTTTTTTTTAATTTTTTTTTTTTTTTTCAGTGACTATTTATAAAGAATTCTCTAATTTTGTAAATAAGTTGATTCGGACTTAGTATTTCTATTGGTATCTGGTTGAAGATGCTGGGACCTGGGAACTGCTACTTCGTATGTTCGACGACCGTATTCGTTGGAATTCCTTGCGATACTAAAACGTTCTTCTAATCTCCGCCTCGTGTTTACTTCTTGTTGCGTCGCACAGTGGGACGAAACGGTAGATTTACTGGACATGGCATTTTCACGCAGTTATTTCCACTAAAAAATTTCACCATGGATCGTATTTTATGTATTTTTTCACGGTGAATCGAATGGTGAAGTCTGTTTGGCTGTAGAAGCAACGTAAAAGAAGCTACAGCCCACAGAATATCCACCTTCGGTTATATTTAGTGTTATATGAAATAATATTTCGTACGAATTGTTATAATTTCTTACAGTAATAAGCACTAATCAATTGTCTTTGAAACAAGCCTACTTTGGTTGCTCTAAGTTTAATACACTAGAAGTTATGATTGAATAACTGTTGGTAACTCTTTCTCCGAAAGAACTTTTTTAAACACCCTGTAGCTCAGTGGGTGTTCAAGATAGACCCCACATCCCATACGATTTTTTTCATAACATGAACCAATGAATCAGATCCCAAAATATCTGTATCCCAAACCGGACCACCCTGCATACAGGCACTGCCTATGTTGTTCAAACATGAATAGCGGGCGAAGTCGGACCGAGTCGGATATAGGTTTTTCGTATATCTCTCACTAAGTACCTAAGGTAAACACCTGTGAAGTCCGTTTTTCGGAACAACTCGGAACTTTTTTGTACGGGTTGAATTTCCCGAAAATACTGTCAAAAAAGACGTTAGTTCAAACAAAAATAACATGCCTTGGCTACTACAGAACATAGAATGTTTCTATTTCTTGACATTATTTACTACTAAACTATGTAAAATGACAATATTAAAACAAAAAGACTCAAACGTTCTTCCCGACTTGATTATATTGCGATAAACGAAACCCAATTTATCACGAATTTTCGTTAAAATGGCAGATTTTTATACTCGTTTTTGAGGTTGTTTATTGAAAAAACGTTTGGAAAAACGAGACCGTGGGTGCCAAAATTTAATTGATATGTCCACCAGTGTCTATATAACAGCTGTATATACTTTGGGAAGCCGTCGTAGATATATGCAATTTCGACTCATGTCGCGAGTTTTACACCATTCGTCACCATGGTTTAATATTAAGCATACCGATATCTTTTTTTGTATTTTGCGAAACGTAGTTTGGTCCTTATCTTTTCCTAAACAGAAGTTTAAAGATCCTTTCTTGAGTTCTCTGCAGCATTGATAATCTAGGTGCGCTGCTCCATGCCAGTATACCATATCGTTGATGTGACTCGACTAGTCCATAGTAACTCTGTCTTAAGACGTCGTATGGGCAGTACATACTTAGATGAAATAGGGCATAGACAGCTTTTCGCATTTTTTTTGTGAGTTCATCAATGTGTTGATTCCACTTCAGATTGTAGTCCACTAAGACCCCTAGGTATTTGTATGTAGATACATTTTCAATCATTGTAGAGCAATCGTCATTGTTTTGTAGGCATAGGTGTGTGTTTGATTTGTGAAGACAGAGTGCATCATGAAATTTTAATATTATTTTTGTTTTTAATATATGTGGTGGTCGTATGTGCATAAATTTTGTCTTTTTAGCGTTTATTATAAGTCCCTTATCATGGCACCAGGCGTTAACTGCATTAAAGCCCTCTTGTATGAGCTTTGTGGCTATTTCCAGATCCTTATGACTGACTATTATTGCCGTGTCATCAGCGTACGAGTAACCTATGCTATGTTTTAACACTAACAGTAAATTGTTTGTGAATAGTAGATCAGCGGGCCTAGTTTCGATCCTTGGGGACTCCATACTCTATTATTACTTCTTTGCTGAAATGTTCTTGTATCTTCACTTTAAATGATCGATTTTGAAGGTAACTTTCGAACCAGCCTAATAAATGACCTCTCACCCCAATTCTTTCTAGCATTTCAAGTATTTTCTTGTGGCAGAGGGTGTCGAAAGCTTTTTTAAAGTCAATATATAGTACAAGCGTATTCTCATTTTTTCTTAGACTTTTGTTTACTCTATCCGTGAAATCTCCTAGAAGTCTATTAATACTTTTTTTTTTTCTAAAACCAAACTGATTTTTATTTACAATATTCAATTTTTCGACGAAATCATAAAGCCTCTTGGTTATAATTTCCTCTAGAACTTTATCAATTACCGATAGTATAGAGATCGGTCTATAATTATTTATGTCATCCTTTTTCCCGTTTTTATAGATCGGTCGAACAGCGCTTTTAAGTGGTGTTGGTACTGTAGATTGGTCTATGCTCAGACTGATCAGTTTTGTTATTATTGGAGTTTAACTCAGCGCATTATTTTTTTTAGGTCCTTTGGTCGTATTCCGTCCAATCCAGGTGATTTATTCTCATTCAGATAAGACAAAATATTAAAGACTTCTGTAAGAGTTGCTTCTCGAATGTACATTGTACGGTTAAGAATTGGTATTGATCCTGAAAAAGTTTGTTTATTGCAGTTGTGCACAGTCTGGTTAATGTCACAGGTAGTTGTGATTGCAAATTTGTTTGTTAATGCATCTATGTCCCTTTCCTTAGCGAAGTTCTTTTTAAGAGCTTCATCTATGCATACAAATATGTAATATCAGTATGAGCGAAGAAACATCAAAGTATTTGTCTAAGTCCACTAAATTGTGCAATCAATTTTGTTAATTAATTGCATTTTATCAATGTCCTATATTGTAATTATTTTATTATGGTAACATTTTTTTTTACAAAAGTTATTTGAAAACAATGTTTGCGGGTGTGTTGCTTGGAGCATAAGCAAATACATATTTACTGTCGCTGACACGGGAAAGGGACACGTATAATTGACCGCGTGAGAAGCAGCTGGTGCGGTGGTGAGGTTCACGCCCGCGGCCGCGGTACTCAGTATTTGTCCCTGTGCCTTATTTATTGTCATCGCGAAGCAGACGCTGCGCTGATGGGAAACTACACACGCTTAAATTGGAATGGAAAACTGTTAGGTACGATCGGAATTCGAGGGATAAGTACATGTACATTTTTGCTTCTACCAGAGTTGTAACTATAAGTCGGGTGCCGTTACATAATTTATCCAACATCCATGTATTTACCGGCGATATACAATATTAAATTAAACATTTACAACCTGTGATGAATGAAAGACTGTAGTTTACAGTGCAATATGCAATCAGATATGTAATATAGATAACTTCAATACCTGTAAAAATGGTAAAAATGGGTTAATCCCGCTCAAGTGGCAGCACATGACATTCTCCATGGAATAAGTACCGACTAAGTTCAATTTCTTGATATCGAATCTTTCTATCTATCGGGTTAATAGTTTTAAGGACCTCGGAGTTTATATTCGCCCTAAACTTGATTTTACAGAGCATATAAACCACATTATGAACAAACCGAACTCAATGTTATGAGTAGGTTTTGTTAAAAGATGGTATATTTAAAGTCCTTATGCCACTCTTTTACTTTTTAACCATCTTCTTTATCCTTATCTTGAATAAGCTTCGCATGTATGGACGGACACCTTATTATGAGAACCTCATTACTCGTTTTAAAGCCACTTAGTGAAGATTCATTCGTTTTGCATTGAAAGGGCCTCCGCCGGGTGATCGTTTTAAGGTTCCTCCATATTTGCATCGCATTAAACTCCTACAAATGCAACCTTTTTCTCAAGTACGGGTCCAATTGATACCCTTGACTTGCTATTCTCTTTGGGAATTAACTTTCGTGGGGTGTCGTATGACCTGCGTAGATTACAGTTACTGCATGTTTCTCATCATAAAACCAATTACGGGATGCATTAGCCAATTAACCACATGAGTAAACTCTATAATTTAACTATAAATTCTTCCAATAAAATAACAATAAAAATTGTACTGCGTAGCGTTGTATCTTGCCTAACCACTAACGTCCGAACTAAATGCTGAGCCTCTTGATGTACACTTTGCCCTGGTAAATCTCTGCTTGTGGTTGTTGCTTGTTTTAAGCACTCCATTACACAGATCTGACAGTGCTTTAAAAAAAAAGAGTTTGTGGATGGTCGGCATAGAAACTTCTCTTTGCGGAACCCCAGAGTGAGAAATCTACCGCCTTAAGGGAAAACTGTCGGAGGGTTTTGAAATCCCGAGTGGCAATATTATTTTTACTGATGAAAAGCAATATGCTCTACGATGCCTCATCGACGGAAATTGTAGGAATTCGATGGACTCTGACATCAAACTTGCAACAGCTTGACTACGTTGATATGGATTCCTTGCTATCCAATAGGATAACCTATGATAGCTGGCATGGAGAGGGAGGCACACTCTGTTGGGCTTAAGATTAGCTCCGGGGGCGACTGCAGCATTAGCCTGAGAGCCGTTTCAACCAGACTTCACTCCAGCTTACTAAGGTAACAGAATACTACAACCATCAGCCCACAGTAATCAACTCCAATCGATGGACCGATATACGTATACCGTAATTAAGACCGTAATGCCTAATCTTTAGGCTTCACATGGATGTGGGAACCAGGGATCAGAAGCAAGAGGTGGTTTTAGTGGATTAAGGTTCCACACACAGGCTTTCGTTGCTTATGGTGCCTTGTTGCCAGTTTTCGCGGCTGGGGAATTTGACTCCATAGTCGGTTCTGAATATGTATTCTTTCTCTATGAGATCACTTGGGTTGCTGACAAATCCAAAGGATTCTGAAACATCGTTCACAGAGCTAGTCATGTGAGCCTATCGTCTTTAAACGAGATCGATGATTCCACTTAAAGAAAAGGTTTTCCATATTAAAATCGATCCATATCCATTTTACAAGGTTAGCACAAAACATTGCGGTGAAGCGGTTTGCTCTGTGGAGCTCCCTTCTCTTCATACCAAACAACTCTATTGGATTCAATTGTCTAACTGTAAATGGGTAGAAAAAAATATCGATACAATCAAGGAAACTTACACACGTTCCTGATGTACATAGGTACATATGTATATTTGAACTATAATTCTAATATAGTGGACGTTTGCATTTGTAAGCCGCTAAAATAAAAGTCATCCATTTGTCCTTGCAGGCATTCATTCATACAAAATTATTATCCTAAGGAAGTTTAATTGAATTCTTTTGGCCATTCTTCTATATTTTATTTGGAATTTCAAAATTGAAAGTTCTACCATTGTTCTTCGCTTGAAAATCTCACAAACCCTCATAACTTTTTATTTCCATTCAACACAACACAGGTTTTCATTATGTGTACGTACGTATGTATGTGCCTCGTCCTTTTATATTTGGGAGCATTTCTTTTCCTTTTTCTCATAAACTGATTACATACATATTTTAAGTGAAATTTTTCCACCCAAGCTCTCATGAGGGTTCTTATGCGGTTATATCTGAAGATGAAGATGGAATTTTGTAGACCCAACAACGGCCATTTATTTGTGAAGGGATTTACTTGTAAGCAAAGTTTTACTAATAGTTACAAATAATTTATTCACTTTTATACAGTTGAATGCTTCTAACCGGAATATCCTCGGGTTATCAAAATAATCCCGAATTTAAGACAATTTAAACAAAAATCGAATTCGAGGAAAATATAAACTCGTGTGCAAAATAAATGAAATAAAAATAAAGAAAAAAAAAAATAATTTTTTAAAAACAAGCTTTAATGAACTAAAAAGTAAAAAAATAATTTTTTTTCGAGTCACCAATGTGTGACTATAAATTAAAGTTACAAAGATACATACTTTTTAAGAATAGATACATATGCCTATGAATCTATGCATTAATTTTCTTTTTTCTTTGATTTAATGATTATTTTCATTGATCCAATGTTTTTATTATTAAAAACCCATGATCGGCAGTTGTATGAATGTTCATACGCTTATGAAAAAATCATTAAAATAAGAATTAGCGTTCATACCCAAAATTTCCCAAACAAATATTTTTATGACCGCAATTTCATACAAACAATGAATCGCTCATAAAATCAGCATTTTTTTGTATGATTTTGTACATGAAATCAATGAATTTTTCTTAAAAATTAATGAATTTTGCTGAATGAATGCCGTTCATTGATATTATGTACAATAATTTCTCAACAATTTTACACTTCAAATGGTTTATATGAAGCTATCAAATTTGGGAAGATATAAACAAAGAATTCCTGAAAACCTTAACGGAACTTCGTGAAGAGAACGCTACGCTTAAATCAAAGATAGGCATTCTTGAATCCAGACTAAATTGGCAACAGCAAAATACACTCCGAAACTGCATTGAGATCGCTGGTTTATCTGACGTAAGCGAAAACAACACAAAAAATACAGCACAGAAATTTTTCCGTGATACTTTGGGCATCGAAGTAGATGACAACCAATTCACTAAATGCTATGTAAAAAATGTTAACACCAGGAACGGCAAAAATGGAAACAGCGGTGCTACAAGCAAGCCGGTCATATGTTTGGAGCTGTCGGACTTCGCTCTTAAACAGCGAATTATGCAAGAAATGAAAAAGAAAAACAAAACTTGCACTCGTACCAATATGGTAACAGCACAAGCAGCAGCAGCAGCAACAACAACAACAACAGCAGCAGCATAGCAGAGAGAGACGCACATTCGTGTTTATCAACGATGCTCTTACCAAATACAACCAGGCGTTACTAATGCGAGCGAAAGAGGTGAAAAAGGAGAAAAACTATAAGTATGTGTGGTTTAGTAAAAACAAAGTTCTAATGAAAAAGGTTGAAGGTAGTAATGTCATCGCAATAAGATCTTTCGAAGATTTTAAATTGATTTGTTGATTAAGATAATTAAATAGTTATTTGTAATGAATCCTAATTATAATTGCTTAGATGATATTACTGCCTCCAACCTCATTGACACTAATTGTGAACAAGCTTTTTTATCCAATTCGTATTGTGTAAACAAAATATTTTTCATACACCAAAATATTAGAAGTCTAAGAGAAAATTTTGTTAGGCTTGTATCTCATCTAGACTCTTTTATTTCTTTGCCGGACTTTGTGTTTGTATCGGAGATTTGGATATATGAATTCAAGAAAAAAGATTAAATTTTGCCGGGCTACGAATTTTTTGCAAAAACCAACGAGAGTTACGCGGCAGGCGGAGTAGGTTGTTTTGTTAAAGAGGACTATGTTCATTGTACTCCGACGTATTTTGTCGATTTCTTGAGTGCCGATATTTTGAAATTGTCTTTCACAGCAAACAAGCAAATTTATGTAGTTTTGTGCGTTTACCGGATTCACAAATATGATTTTTCGGTGTTTTTGGAAGAATTTTCAAATTTACTAGACTACGAAAATTCAAAAAACTTGATTATATTGGGGGATTTTAATTTTAACATTCTTGAAAAAAATTACACAGTTGCAAGCTATTTGGCCGTATTGGCATCTCATGGATTAGAATCTATTATAAATGAACCGACAAGATTGCCATCTGGTAGCTGTTTACACCATATTTACGGGCGTTTTTCCAATATTTCTCTTGACGCCTGTGAAAAATGTGTCTTGGATGTGGCTATTACTGATCATCTAATGACAGGTTTACTAGTTACTACGATCAATAAAAGTAGAAACGTTGAGTCAAGATCACGAAATGAGGTAACTAAAATTGACCTTTCTAAATTGAAGACTATTCTTTCCTTTGAGTCATGGCAATATGTTCTTACAGAGCCAGATGCATCTAAATCATATGATATTTTCATAAAATGCCTTACCAATCATATTCAAAATTGTAGTTATACTAAAAATATAAACAAAGGCGTCTAAAAGGCTCAAACCTTGGATAACTGCGGATCTAGTTCACTTAGTTAATAAAAAGAATAAACTCCGACAGAAATGTTATAAACACCCTGGAAATATTATTCTGAAAGAGAAATACAAAAGGATTTGTCTGGAAGTAAAAAATAAGGTTCCAAAATGTCGTGAGAGTTTTTACAAAAATCAGTTTAACATAAATAGAGGAAATATTAGAGGAGAATGGAAACTAGTTAATAACATTCTTAATAAGCCCTCTTCTTTTAAAAGTCCTTCTACAATTCTCTTAAATAATCGCATTGTCACTGATAAGCTTGAAGTTGCCGATATTTTTAATAATTATTTTGCCAGCATTATCCATCTGAATTCAACTACATTATTTTGCCAAAATTCTAGTTTCTCATGTACACTAGGGTGTGTCATTTAGTATGGCAAACAAAATTTATATTTTTTTTTTAATCTAATACCTCTCAAAAGTTGCATTGGGATCCTAGGTGTCAGAATATGTGAAAAAAGTTCCACGTTTAATGTCCTTTTGGCTCGCTCAAATTGGTTGAAGTTTCGGAAAAAACGTTTTTTAGTGCTATCTTCGCTTATTGCTCGAAAATAGCCTAGTGTTAATTTTTGCAAAACTAATTACTTAACTTCAATAAACATAAAGTATATTAGGAAATAAAATAAAAAAAACGTATATAATTCATATTTTTAATAAACAAAAAATTATTTGATAAATATTTAAAAATGGAAGATTTTTACTGTTCTTGAACCTTGCTCAACTAGTTTTTGTGTACAGATGTAAAAAAAAAAATAACATGCCAACGGCCTATTTCGAGCAATTTCTTCGAAACTTTAAGTGATTTGAGCGAGCCAAAAGTACTTTCCAAAATGAAAATTATAAATGTAGTAATTAATTTTAATCAGCAATGCAACTTTTGAGAGGTATTAGACATGGAAATTCAAAAGTTGAAAAATATGACACACCCTAATGTACACCTTTCGACATTGCTCAAAGCTGTACATTCTTCTTCGAGCCCATTACAGACTTTGATCTGTTTAGAACTGTAAGTTCTCTAAAAAGCTCAAATTCCTGTGGCATAGATGGCATTTCCAATCGGATGCTGAAGAACATTGCATGTTTTGTTGTTGACGTCCTAGCGCACATTTTTAATAAAAGCGTTTTATCTGGAGTCTTTCCTGTAGCTCTTAAATCTGCAGATGTAGTTCCACTGTTCAAAAAAGGTGTTGCAAACGATGTAAGCAACTATAGACCCATTTCTCTTCTTTCGTCAGTAAGCAAAATTTTTGAAAAAACTGGATTGTTAGTTTTTTAGATAAAACAAAGTTTTTCAGTTCTTTTCAGTATGGTTTTCAAGCAGGTAAAACTACAGAGGATGCACTGTTGAATTTCTGTTCGCAAATTTTCGATAACTTAGATAATAAAAAGTTCACAGCAGGTCTTTTCGTCGATATTACCAAAGCATTTGACATGGTTAACCATAACATTCTGTTGCGGAAGTTACAAAGTGCTGGTTTTCGAGGTTTTATGCTTGATTGGTTCAAATCATATCTTGATAATAGATCACAAAGGGTAAAGATTGAAGCGACTAGAAGTGGAATTAGGTTTATGAATTTTAGGTGTACCTCAAGGCTCAGTATTGGGACCAATCCTATTCCTGATCTATATCAACTCGTTATTTGAGCTAAATTTCAAAGGCCTTATCACTGCTTTTGCAGACGACGTAGGTTTAACATACGGTTCAGTAAGTCCTCTAAATTTAGTTGCTGATATCAATTCGGATTTAGAACTGCTCAGAACATGGTTTGCTGTGCACAAACTAATGATCAGTTCCAAAACAAAAATAATGCTTTTCAGTCTGGCAGCGCAAAATTCGTTTGAAGCCGAAGTTTTCTTTCATGCACCTGAGTGCCAAAGGTTTAAGTTGAGCTGCTTCTGCAGCACCAGCCCTTCCGATAAAACATTCAGTAACAATCTAAACTGCGGCGAAATGTGTTTTCATATTGAATGTGTCAAAGAATTTAAGTACCTGGGGCTTATTATTGACTCTTAATTGAGTTTTTTCAATCACATCGATAACTTGAGGCAATATTTTCGTGCAACGCTTAGGAGTTTTTTCTATCTGAGGAATGTCTGCTCAACAAACCTTCTTAAAATAATTTATTATGGAATTTTTCATTCCAAACTACAATATGGTATAACTTGTTGGGGAGGAGCATATTTTAACAAGATACAACCACATCTGGTCTTGCAGAAATATATTGTAAGAAAAATATGTGGGAAAAATCGCTTACATCCAAGTTTTCCGTTGTTCTACGATTTGAAAATTCTTTCAGTTCGGCATTTATACTGTTTTAAAGTTCTAATGTCTTTTTTCTTTAGATCTGGTAACATGAATACTAGAGTTCTTCTTAATTATAATATTCGCGGTAATCACTTGCATCTTGTAGCTATTCCTAGTTTCCGAACCACAGTTTATAAGCAGTTTTATACAATTACGTCGTGCCGTCTCTTAAACAAGCTTCCTTCTTGGATAAGGACTCTTACTCCTATTAATAAATTTATGAATCACGTAAGGCATTGACTTTAAGCCCATGATGTTAATAGTTTGGAGTCCGTCTTTAGTTCCCGATCGTAGATGAAATTTTTGATATTTTGGTGTTTCGTTGATGAATTTTTGTTCTCTAATTTGCAATATTCAAATGTTCTCTTTTTCAATGACAAAATGTATTATATTTGTTTTTACTTCAATCTCTTCTTTTTTTTTTTAATTTTGAATTTGTGAAATAACATAACTTCAAAGGGTCACCCCACCCATTTATTTTCTTTCTTTTTATTTAGTTCTTTGAAGGGGCTTTCAATACTATTTCTGTTAAGAAATATGTAAAGCCTCTAAATTTTCTCTAGTTGTAATTATTAATTGTATAACTTTATTTAGTAGATTTTGAAGTACTGTATATATATTACTAGTGAAAATAAAATTCTTACTTACTTACTTACTTACTCAGTGTGGCCGCCAACGCCATCAACCGTCGCTGTGTGTTGTGTTTTGTGTACTGTTTGTATGGAAAATATCAACATCAAGCAGTTTTAACATTACAGAATTAAAGTAAATCGTTTCTTTTTTTGCAGTCCCTCAAAGTAGTCACCTTGGATAGTTGATCTACATCCCGACAATCAACGATGTCCTTACAACCAACCATCCTTATAATCTCTATACATAATCTTTCCTATTTCACATAATTCTTCCTTTTTATGATCACCATAACTCCTTCTCCAATACACTTGAGATCAATACACTTCAGGTCATTTACCCTTGCGATCAGTGTCGCAACTTCCTCTTGTTCCACTTTAACTTCCTTCTTTATTGCTTACTTAGCTACGTCAAATAAACTCTTTTGACCTAAGTAAACATTGCCCAACTCTTGAACATCGAACCCAAACTAACGCTTGGGTAATTAACGTCAAACTTGCTGACAACACACTTCGCTTCTCATTTCGCAATGACATTGCATTTCGATACTGCAGCATTCTCATTTTTCATAAGTGGGTCACTTAATTGCATTTTCATTTTCTCTTGGTTCGATATTCTTGGATAGGTCAAGAATACGAACACAATATGTATGCTCGACGAGTACAAGACATTTTGGGTAAGGATCGAAACATTCTATTACGGGATTCCAGATCGATGGGCTGCGTGCCGACCGGCTGCGTAAAATGACATTCTAAATCGGGATCCAATATCGGGCGGTCGAGTTTCTCTTAAATCATATAAAGCCGCATCCTAGTTCCGAACTCCTAATTCCCACAGTTAAAGTTAATATTACTAAATCTTATCGTCAACTATAAAGTTAATATTATTAAATCTTATTGTTAACTTACTAAAATTAAATCTTAATGAATATAATAGTAATAAATAAATGTTTAATTAAGAAAGTGCTGAACGTTGTTTTGGACTAAAAGATACACTGAAAAAGGTAACAACCCAACTGAGTATTAGTACCTCTCAGTTAAAATAAAAAAGGTACAACAGGCTCATTATATTTCACCTACAAATTCCACCAAAAAAGTCCAATCCCATGTCAGAAAATATCAAAATATCGTATATAAAAAAAAGAGGGGTTGTTACAACTTAACCCGACTACGGGGTTAGTGTTAATACAGGCCGGGGTAAGTTGTAACAAAAATAATGAAATAATTTCGAAAACTTATTGAAAAAATATAAAATCTCTTAAGAACATATAAAATCACAACTCACTTGATAAAAAAAACTAAAAAATAAATAAAATAAGGTAGGTACTGTAGGTAGAGGTGGTGGTTTCTGTGGAAAAAAATATTGCGCAAGGAGGGTGCATTTCAAATACCACAACCTCAGGTGACCAACTACATCCAAAAAACTGGCCAAACACAATGGTGAAGCTGCAGTTGAAGTAAGCAGCGCTGTCAAATACACGTAAACATTTGGATATAGTTTAAGATATTTAATTTATATCCACCCTGTGGAGTTTAAGAAGAGGTTCTCCAACCCTCTTCTCGGGTATCTCTTTAAACTCATCGAAGAAGGGTTTGCCTGGTATGCGCTACCTAACTCTCGTTCATTGGTTTTTGACCTATTGTAATTTGGTCATATCTTTCTCGATATGACACAGTTTGTAAGACTGGTCCACCTGAGAACAGCTAGTCTTAAGCTCTTGACATCATCTATAGGAATATGAACATTTTTCTCTAGTGAGCTGATAAGGGCTGATCCGTCGCCTGGCTAGTACATCGTCTCTCTTTATCCTGAAAGCCAGAGAAGATTGACTCTAGCCTGTTTGAATAAGCGAGTGAGATTTTCTTGGCATTGGTCAACCAGTCTTGATGAGGTGATGAATTTTAACATGCTAGAACTTGCCCCGCAAAAATGTTACAACTAGCCCCGCCGTGAAATTTAACACATAGATCACTATAAAAAAATAACGTGAATCCGCACAAATCTCACATATATACACAAACTTCGCAAAATCATAAATGCATATCTATAAAAACAACTGGCACTGCACCAAATACGTATACCAATAATACAAAAAAAAAAAAGTTACAAATCTCTCAATTTCGTGGACCCCACCCACAACTTTTTCCACTGATGATCGATTCAAAACTCAAGGGGAACCCTTTATATTTTACCTGATGAAACTTACCCCCGTTACTTCTAACCCCACTCACCTCCACTCAATGTGAATAAATGCCGTGCTAATCCAGAGTATGTATACGTTCCTAACCACCTCCCAATTCTTACTTTATCTGCATCGAGCCTGTTCCCTTAGAACGTACCTCTTTACGTAATTTGGGTGGTACCTGCGATAGTGAGCTCAAGTTCCGTTCTCATATCGATAGCATTATAAGCAGAGCCAATCTGCACTCGGTTTTGAGAAGTGTTCTCGGACCCATATGTCACGAAATCCATACACATCACCATCGTAAGATCCCTGTGGAAATTTGCTAGCCAAGTATGGTCTCTTTAATACGAAATCTGCACTAGGCAAATCGAAGCCGTCCAGCGTAGGTTCATTCGTTTTAATTGAAACTGATTAACTTACAGTCTCTTGAAAAACGCCGTGAGGTTACATGTGTAAAGGGTTTTCCAATAAGAGGTGTTATTTTAGTATTCAAAGAAAAATGCCATTTTTTGAGATAAATGATCGGATGTTTATTTCATAATAAAGATGAAGGTATGCCGTTTATAATGAAAAACAACATCAGCCAAATGGCCACCACGAGCACGCATACAAGACCATATCCTTTTCATTAAATTTTCCCTAACCAAATCGCAAAGTGGCTGCCCTATGTCCTCGATAGCCTCACGAATTTTATCTTTGAGGTCTTGAATCGACGCTGGGCTATTGGCGTAGACCTTATCTTTCACGTAACCCTAAAGGAAGAAGTCGCAAGGTGTTAAATCACAAGATCTCGGTGGCCAATTGTGATCACCTCTTCGAGAGACAACACGGTCCGGAAACTTTTCCCGTAAAAGATCAATGCTTTCGTTGCTTGTGTGGCACGTAGCGCCGTCTTGTTGAAAGTAAACGTTGTCCAGATCAATACCATCCAACTCCGACCATAAAAAATCATTAATCATCTCTCGATAGCGCAATCCATTCACCGTAACTGTTGATCCAACCTCATTTTCGAAAGACCCCGCCGGACCATAAACCGCATCAAACAGTCACACGTTGAGGATGGAGAGGCTTCTCAACAATAACTCTTGGGTTTTCCGAGCCACCGAGGTGGAAATGGGCCTTATCAGTCAAGATGATTTTTCGATGGAATTCCGGATCATTTTCATGCATTTCAAGGACCCAATCAGCAAAGACACGACGTTGTTGATGATCGGAGTTCTTGTGTTAACTGAACTTTATAAGCCTTAAGACCCAAGTCTTTATGCAAAATACGGTGTAATGACGTTTGTGGAATGCCCAATACCAAAAAACGACGAGTAATGGACAAACCTGGGTTTTCTTCAACACTTTGGGCTACAGCAGCAATATTTTCAGTTGTTCTTGAGCGACGTGCACGGGTTTTATTCTTCACATCACTAACTTGTCCCAATAGTTCGAATTTTTCCACCAATTTCTGTATTGCGGTCCGACAAGGTGCTTCACGGCGACCAAAAAATGCTTTAGTTTTGCGAACTGTGACTGCAAGATTTTCACCATTTTTGTAGTGAATTTTAATAATTTCAATGCGTTGTTGAAGCGTGTATCGTTCCATTTTTAGTAATAGCGCAGTTTCTACTTGTCAAATGTCAAAGAATAAAAGCTTCAAAAGTGACAGCTACCGAAATAGCGGGCCATTCACAATAACACCTCTCATTGGAAAACCCTATATATTCTTATGCCCTGCCTTCCCTGAAATGATCTCCCTTAATACCAATCCACGTAATCTCAAATCTGTTCCCCTCTTTCCTCGCACAAGTTATGATTTCCACGAACCAATAACTAGAATGCTGCATAAGGCAAACAGTCAATTAAACTCTCCGAAACGCACGTTGCATGACCCAATTACCACCCTCATTCGCCCTGTCCTTTGAACCTTTAATTATTAGTTTTTAAGATCGAAATTAAAAATATAATAACCGTATTACAACGTATCACTAAGTTTCTGTACCTTACTGTTAAGTTATCGCTTAAATTTAAGCTGTTTCTTATTTCGAAATATTACGAAGAACCTTCCAAAACTGAATATTTTTAAGTATAAGTTTCCATATGTTAAAATTGATGGTGCTTTGATTTAATATGCCCTTTGACATATTTGGCCTATTATGCGGTACTGGAAATTCCAAAATATACAAACACTTATTTTTATCGTGTTCTACTGTTTTTCTAATCCCATACATTATGCACAAATCACTTGTTCATGCATTTCAAGTTCCAAACGTTCATTATTTTTGAAAAGACTGACATTTCTTGGTTTTTTTAAGTGCGTGTTATGTCAAACGTTTGCTTACTATTAAACTTATCCCACAGTCATCATGAATTCTCTTATAGACGTCATAAGAAGGCGTCGCGTCGTGGCAGGCAAATAACAGAAATTAGGTAAATTGCTCAATTTTTTTCTCGACATGGAACAGAGCCCATTCGTTACGTGAAATGTCAACCAGACGGCTAACCGTAACATTATCTGATATTCGGTAGATTTAGATTTAAATTTCGTTGACCGTTACGTGAACGTGAACGAATTTTGTTAACTTAACCTTTTCCCCTATATTGCTTTTTTTTAGATTTTAAAGGACTAACTAAAAAAGCAACAACGCATATAAAGCACGTTGAAGGCTAGATTTTACTCATATGATAACATGCGAACTTGATTCGAAAACTTCTTGGAAATTAATAAGATCGTTAAATGGAACTAAAAATATTAAGGTTACAAATTAGATACAAACTCTCTCTGGCAGCACACTTTGAGTCGCTTTTAAATATAAACTGTCCTGCAACTTCTTTCCACTTCGCCATTAGATGCAGCTATGGAGCAAAAAGAACAAAGCACCAGAAGAGGATAGATGTATGTTTTCTATATGCTTTCTTTGTCGATTTTCGTGCTGCGTTTTACTCGGTGCTTCGGGTTCTGAAAAGTATTGTATATACCATGAGTGGCCAAATCGTAGAACGCGTTCGACTGGTCGCATTTACAGTCGACCACAACCCATTATTGATACATTATAACAAATATGCAATATATGAGTATCATTAATAAAAAAAAAAATTAAAATGTAACAACATGCAAATGTATGCAGCAAAGAAAATAATGCAATGCCCTTCTTCCCCTTGTATACGAGTGCCTACTCCCTACTCTATGTCAAATAGAGAACAGTATTTTTTCAGCTGAAATGAGTACATATGTGCATATGTATAACAGAGCCTAAAGCTTAAGCTACGAGCAGACGATATGCAAAAGTCGCATATATATGCGAGTGCTAACGTCATGAAAAAACTCGCAAATTCTATAAAGTTGGCATTGCTCGCAAACTCGCATATAGACGTGTTCACACGATATGCGACTTTTGTCCCAAAACTCGCAAATGCATTTGCGAACATGTTGTTCGCATATGATATGTTCGCAAATGGGGTCGCAAATGTTGTGGCCTATATGCGAGGTGTTCACACGATATGTGACACAATTTGCAAGTCACATATTTTCAATCATATGCCGATTTGCGAACACTACAAATCTTTTGACATTTTGTATTTTTTGTATTGTGTTGGTGATTTATGACTATTTAAAGTGCGGAAATTTATTAAAAATGTCAAAAAGAAAGTGGGCTGCTATTTCTATTTTGGCAATAGATATGATAGAAAACGACGACGAAGATGGAAGCTACGAAGAAGCGAGTGTGCAGCAAATGCAAGGGATTCGTCGTATATGGGTCATAGATTGGATACGACTTCGCGAGACTGAAGTTTCGACAAATTGGTTTTAAATGTCACACGAAGAGAGCCCCATTTTCGGCTCAGACTCATTAAAAGTACTCATTTTACTTAACTACACACAATTATAATTTTTTTTTCAAATATTTGAAGTCTCGCTTGTTCAGTTTTATTTTACCTGTAGACTAGGAATTTGTTCGCAAATATGCCGGCATATGCAATGTAAGGTTTTCGTCCGGTCGCATATGGTTGAGACGCTTGCAAATGCTCGCAAATGCTCGCAAATTGTCACAAATGATATGCGAAAGTGTTTACACGATATGCGAAAAAGTCGCAAATTAGTTTGCGAACTGGGTGTCGTATATTGTCCGCATATACTTTGCGAGCATATGCGGACTGTCCCAAATACATAGGTGTTCAGACGATATGCGAATAATAATCGCATATGATGACGCAAAAATGACGTCAGACTCGCATATAAACTTTTGCCCAGCATATAATTTAAACTCGAATTAGAAATTCTTGTTCCAAAAACTTTGTTTTATTACTTGTTTTGTTAACTCTTGTAATAATAAAACTAAGATAAAATATTGCAACTGATACTGAATAGTTGGTGTATACACATATGTATTTATATTTTCTTCCAGGTAAAAATAATGGGTAGGTAGCACGCGTAATCAATTTCAGCAAAAAGTCGAACGCATAGCTTAAAAGTTTGGCCACCCGTGGTATATACCATATGCGAATAACTAATCTACAGTTTTGGATGGAAATTCTGTGTCCAATGGAATCTCGAAATTCTAAAGTTATGCTCTTCAATAATAACTTGAGGGATATTCAAGTGTAACTTAGGTGCGTTCCAGCCAGAACTGGTTAAAAAGTAAGGTAGCGTAACATAGACTGTTAATCTGACTGACGACTTCTGCCATTGCTAAATAGAATATGTTAACATTGTAAATCCTCCTTATCCTTCCTTAAATAGTATAAAGCAAAGTCCCGATCGGTGTCATATTACGTTTGTGGTTAAGGATCTCAAGAACCGCTGAATAGATTTCTACGATTCTTTTTGTATACGATTACTAATTTCTCAGAAAAGGTTTATCCATAAGATTTGAATGAGATTAATTTTTAGTTTAGACAGACAGCCAGACAGATAGATATATAGATTGCCAGACAGACAGGCAAACAGATAGACAGACAGACAGACAGAGCGTCCGATTCTTCGAACTAAATGACAATGTACATATGTATTGAATGTAAGTTACACTATACTTTTTCGACACAGGCAAAGCCGGGCGGAACAGGTAGTCTAATATGCGTCACCGTAGCGCAAGTGGTTAGTGTGTCGGACTACTGAGCCAGCGGTCTTGGGTTCGAATCCCGCCGCAAACACCTAAAAGTTTTTCACAGTGCCCACCTCTTTCGAATGTCTGACAAACATCAAAGAGTATCATTTGTCACGATTGAGCTTCTCAACTCGCCGTTCGGAGTCGGCAAAAAACTGTAGGTCCCTTCCATTCGTGCAAAAATATAACACGCACACACAAATGGTTGCGAGAAGCAGGCCCAGGTTCACCTCGAGCTGTAGCGCCAACTTAGTAAGTAAGTAAGTAAGGAGAGAGCTGGACAACGGCATAGTAGGTGATAGGGGGATTCCTCCTCTTCCTCATCCAAGAAGCTGTGGCATAAGTAATTGGCGAGGATATCTTACCTGTTGGCATGTCTGCCTATTGCGTAATGACCTGTCAATACGCCAACTATTATGCCTCTGCTAATTTTTAGCAGGTTGCACGTTTTACGTTGGTTTAGCTGTGGCCAGGTCTGTCTGGCGCAGCTAAACGTGTCAAGATTACGCCATCTTTCATTGGCTTGTTGCAGTGCTTGCGTAGAGATTTTGTGTTTTATTGTTTCTATTGGTACATGGGGTTCACTTTCTGCGATAAAACTCCGTAGTTTTGTACCTTTTGCTAGCTTATCTACTTTACAGTTACCTGGTATATCACTATGACCAGGAACCCAGCACAGCGTGACCATGCATCTGCTCGATATCTCGTTTAAAGATGCGCGGCAGTGCCTAACCAATTCTGATGGTATAATTGGTGATTCGAGTGCTTTTATAGCTGCTTGTCTATAGGTCTAAATGAAAATGTCGCGATTGTACATCGATTTCATCGAAAGCCACTCAGCGGCTTCACGAAAGCCATCACATCCGCTTGGAAGACACTACAGTGATCTGGAAGCCTGGAGGACAAGTTCAGGCTAAGCTGGCCCGAAAAGATATCCGCTCATATACCATCACCCGTCTTGGACCCGTCTGTGTAGATCTCCAATGCAGATTTGTCATTTAGACCCATTCCTGTCGGTTGTGAATATAGTACGTCCTATATTTTATGTTGGAATCTAGGAGCGCAGTCATGTAGTGCGTAATTCCTGCATTTAAATTATTGATTGAGAGTAATCCGGCGTGCCCTTAGTTAGAAGTTTCCCACGGAGAGGTTTCTTTAAGTCGCAACGCCTTTTTGGCTGCTATGTCCTTACATAAATGTCTAACGGGAGCAATATTTCAATGGCTGCGGTGCGGGTGGTTCGCATAGCTCCAGTAGCGCAGATGCAGGCCGTTCTTTGGATTTTATTGAGTATATTCTGTCCACCAGACTACAATTCCATACATAAGTATGGGTCTGACTACCGCAGTGTAGAGCCATTGCGTTATCTGAAGACGGCTTCCTCTTTTGCAGCGTAAGGCTTTCTTGCACGAATACAAAGCGGCATCGGAATTTTTTCATTCGTTCAAGTGTGTTCAGCTTCCAGCTCAGTTCTTCGTGGATCTTAGTGACATAGCACAAAAAGACGTTGGAAGTCTATCTCACCTTATACAAAGCTCCAAATGGTTTTCATGATTAGCAGGGCGGGGATACACATCCCCAAGGTCTTTGGTATCACAATGGGCATTTATAGGCCTAAGTGTGCGTTGCCTAACCTAGTATAATTAGTGTGTAAGAATTTACTTAAGGCAGAAAAATCCTTTCGTAGCTTGCGTAACCCACTTCGTTCCTCGAAACTTCAGATATTTTAGGGTGCTTGAAACATTTCCCTGCAACGAACAAAATATATGTTCCAAAATAAACAATTTCGACAAACTGACTGTAGGTATGTACATACAGTGAGAGTCAAAAATTTGTATACAGCCAGTGCCTACTTGTAAGAAGTTCAATAGCGCTAAATAACAAGTAATAACAAAAATATTTTAAACACATTAAGAAAGCTCACAGTTCACTATTTTATAATTCACAACATTTTAGTTATAAAAAGAGGAATCCAGGAATTATTCACGATTGATGAAAAAAAACATCTGAAAAATGAAGTCAAAAATTAGTATACAGTTGAGAAATAAACACTTGTTGTCTTACATAGGATCGAAAAGCTTAGGCGTTAGTACTTCGTTGGCCTCCTTTTGCTTTTATCACTGCGGCTAATCTTCTAGGAACCGAAGAAACAAGATTTCTGCTGACCTCAGGGGAGATTTTTGCCCATTCGACTGTTAATGCCGTCCGAAGGCCTTGTTTAGACGTTATGGCCCGTTTTCTGATATTTCTGTTCAGAACTTCCCACAGGTGTTCAATGGGATAAGGTCTGGAGATTGTGGAGGCGAGTTAAGCTGCTTAGAGGTACAATACAGTAACCATTCTTTAAAAATCTTTGCAGTATGCTTTGGGTCATTGTCCTGCTGAAAGACCTAAGGCGATGTGAGACCCAATTTTTGCACACTGGGGAGTAAATTGTTCTGCAAAATGGCAAAATACTCTTTGCTTTTCATTGTCGATTCAATGAAAACAAGATTTCCAGTTCCCGCCGCCGATATACGACCCCATACCATCCACCATGTTTCACGGTCGTAGTGAGGTTTTGCCGAAGAAGCTCGCTATTTGATGATTTCCAGACCTTATTCCTGCATTTTGAACCAAATATCTCAAACTTGCTCTCGCCGCTAAAGATGACATTATCCCAAAAGGTTTGAGCGGTAATTAAGTGATTTTTGGCGAAGGTCAGGCGCTTTAGACGATTAACAGTAGAAATTAGAGTTGGGCAAACTAGTTCACTCCACTGAAGTAGTTCAGTAGCTCTCGTTCACTAAAAAGAACTAGTTCACCAATGTAGTTCAGTAACTCATTTAGCTCAGTAGTTCTTTTAGTTCAGACTCAGCTTCACCATTCACCTCTCACTTACACAGTACACAGCCACAATATACGTTCATCTCATTTGTCATACTCATCCATAAGGTATAGTTTATATCCAGAAATAGACCAGTCAGTCGTTCGTATATGTTCCTTTACAAGTTCGATTGAGAGGAAATACGAAATTAAGGGTGGAATATAAAAAAAATGTGTGTATACCAAAGACACAACACACTGGAGTACGGTTGACTCGCACGGCCATGCAACTCAAAATGGTTTAATTGGATCGATGCAACAATCCTTTGGGTTGCGCTTGCGAGTTTTATCTCTCTCTCATACGGTAGTGAATTATATTATACCTACTACTGTACTACTACAACTACAAAGGATACGTTCCCAAAGAATTCGTGTAAAAAAATCCGGTTTTGTATGGACATACTTCTTATCTGGTGAGCCGTAGACGTAGTGAACTACTGAGCCGTCACCGTCATCTGTATTGTGTTTGTGTTTCACAACTCACTAGTTCAGATACAGATTCAGATGAGAGGTGAGCCGTTGAACTACTGAACTAAACATATCTGAACTAGTTCATTTAGTTCACCAAAGTGAGCTGATCTTTTGAACGGCTCCTTCAGGAGTTACACAACTCTAGTAGAAATGCATGGTTTCTTTCGTGGCACTCTTCCATGTAATCCACTAGCATTTAAGGCTCTACGAATGGTTGAGGCATTTACTGGATCTCCACGCTCTTAAGTAACGTCTTGCGCTATTTGCACTGCACTGGACCTCGGAGTTTTCCTTACTTGCCTCACTATTTCCGCACTTTGGTGTCGGTCATAACGCGAGGGTGACCAGAATGCTGCACAGTCTCCGTTTTTCCACGCAAGTTGAATCTCTCGATAATTTTTTGGACGGTTGCATGACTTTTTATGATATCAGCAATTTCCGCCAGCGATTTACCTTCCCTCCGATGCTGAACGATTAAATTTCGCACTTCTACCGGTAAATCCCTTCCTCGAGCCATTATCAATTCAAAACCTTACTTTTTACTATGAAATCTTAAAAATAAACCACGCACTATGACAGCTTGCAAAGGAATAGTTGCAAGGATTGCGAAATATAAGAATACATAATTCTATCGGAACCTACCTACTCATGAATTTTTAACTAAATTGTGGTGTATACTAACTTTTGACTGCTTTTTTCATGTATTGTTTGCTTTTATCGTGAATAGTTTCTGAATCTCATTAAAAAAAATACTATTTTATAGTAAGAAAATAAAAAAAGGGAGTTGTAAGCTTAATTTGCGTGTTTAAAATATTTTTCTTATTACTTGTTACATAGCGTTATTGAACTTTTGTACTAGTAGGCACTTGCTGTATACAAATTTTTGACTCTCACTGTATAACGCAGACTTTTCGAATTAAAGATTCCAATTAAACGAACTGAAATACCATTGAAATGTAGCTATTCCAGAAATATTATATTTTGAAAAGCTACTTGACTTATGTATTCCAAAGCGTTTTCCCTCTTTAAGATAATATCATACATTTCGATTTCAATACATATTTGCTGATGGCCAATCCAGTAAATTTAAGCGACGAAAAGGTGCTTCAAAAACACAACATTGAATCCATCTATACCCCCATTAAGACAAGATTTAGTATTCGGTTTTATGAATTCGTTATTGAATAAATTTGACATAAATTAAGTGAGCACAAACAGTCGATAAGAGCAATTTCGAAATCTTTTATCATAATCGTATTATGTGGAATAAGCAATTTGTCATGTAGTGAGGTTATTGTATTTGGACATTTTATTATTCGGGTTTTAAAATTAAGAATTAAACGTGTAAAACTGCACTACACACTAAATGAGGGTGGGACCTGGGTCAAAGGAGGCAGAGGACCTGTAAAGTGCATTTTGGAGAGTTGATTTGCATACTCTTTGCCTAATGCAACATTCTGGTTATTGGTTTGTGGAAACCATAATTGGTGCGAGGAAGGAGGGGAACAGATTTGAGATTACGTGGATTTAGGTTAAGGGGATCATTTCAAGGAGGACAAAACAGTACACGCTACATATCAGTTAATATGTACATAGCTCATGAATAAAGAGTATATCAGCAAGCTCACGGCGTTTTTCGGGAGACTGTAAGGTGATCAGTTTCAAGCGATCAATAGGTAGGTTATACCTTGTACCTGTTTATCCAAGGAACATTGCGTAGGGTAGCTCAAACGAATGAACTTACGCTGGACGGCTTTGATTTGCCTAGTGTGGATTTTATATTATAGAGACTTGGCTAGAAAATTCAAACAGGCATCTTACGATGGTGATGTGTACGGATTTCGTGACATATGGGTCCGAAAACTGCTTAGACCAACGCTTCACAAAACCGAGCGCGAAGTCGGCTCTGCTAATAATCGATATGGAAGCGTAAATCGAGTTCACTATCGCAGGTAACGCGTAAATCTCTGTCTCTCTGTCTGTCTGTCCCTCCGTCTGTCTGTCTGTCTGTCTGTCTCTTCGTCCGTCCGTCCATCCGTCTGTCTGTCCGTCCGTCCGTCTGTCTGTCTATCTATCTATCTGTTCGTCTGTCTGCCTGTCCGTCTGTCCGTCTGTCCGTCTGTCTGTCAATCTATCCATCTGTCCGTCTGTCCTTCCGTTCGTCTGTCCGTCTGTTTGTCTGTCCATCCGTCTGTTTGTCTGTCCATCCGTTTGTTTGTCTGTTCGTCCGTCTGTCTGTCTGTCTGTCTGTCTGTCTATCTGTCTATCTGTATAGTGCCCTAAGAGAAAACTACAAAATCTGGACCCGATAGGTGGCGTTAAGTTATTATTCTATTCTATTCTATTCTATATTCTATATTAATTGACCAAAATGAATATCAGCTGTATATTATTATATGTATGTTTAAATATTTACTGATTTTTAGTACACATTTTCTATCGATTGTACTAGACAACTTTCTTCTTCTCTTACACATTACACATACACAACTGCTTTGGATTTTATAAGTATTCACTTCCCCCGTGAGCTTACACTGGCGATCACTTGGGTGAAGCCATACATTTTTCAATCGATTTTCACTCTTTATACCTGTTGGAAATTTTGTACCCGGCAGGGGTCCGGAAATGTTTTCACTTTTGGAAATTACCGTTCCAGCAAACATTTGTAGTTGTTTCCGTTCATTGTTGTGGACAAAAACTCCAACTCGATTGTGCCATAGTAGGTAATAGCTACCCACACCATTACATCTGTTGTACGGCTATGATGTCTTATCAAAATAAACTCTCTTTTATTGGATCATGGAAATTAAAATTGTAACCATCGCGGCCGTCAAGGTTAAACTTTTTTTCATTCGAAAAGACGACGCGTTTTCAAGCGACATGTTCTCCTGCTAAATTCATTCGATGCTTCTTATGTACTTGCCTCAAGACAGGTTTCTTTCTAAGTTTTCTTCTCTGTATAGTACCACTTTTTCGTATTATTCTTCAGACCGTTGCTATGCTGGCTGTTGGTCCTCATTTTAGTCGCTGGTAGAGTAAAATAATTTGAGGCAAGCCGTAGAATTAACCGCTTTTCTCGCAATGTTGTTGCTTCTGCCGTGCGTCCTTTTTGATTTTTCCCATAGTGTTGTCGATCTGCAAGATAACTGTTTACAACAGTCTTACTTCTATCAACCCTCCTTGCAATTTCTCGGCCTTAGAGTCCTAACTCCTTGAAGACATCTATTTTTCCTCTTGCTGTCGCTGTCAAAGTCTTTCCGGAACCCATTTTTTTTTTGTAAACTAATAGTCCAGTGGAATTAGGTTTATACCTCGGAACCCAGCTATAGTGAATGGATTTAGAAGATTCGGGATTTTTTGAATCTCTTATACTATAAAGTAAAAAGTTTACCTTTTGAAACCTTCCACAAATTTTTTTTTTTTTTGTTTTTAAGACCTGTCCCATGAAAATGATGCTACTTCTAGTATAGGGTACATACATGTTTGAAGACCAATATCTCGAAAACGAAATTAAGGATGATAATAATGTTTAGCTGTGATAAGCACTTATCAATTGTCTATGACACAATCTCTACTTGGTTGCTCTAAGTTTAATAGACTAGAAGTTGTACTAGAACAACTGTTGGTACCTACTTAAATGATATTTTTTAAACACCCTGTAGCTCAGTGGGTGTTCAAGATAGACCCCCCCTCCCATACGACTTTTTTCATAGCATGAACCAATGACTCTGATCCCAAAATATCTGTATAGTAAGAAAATACCCTGTATGGTAAGAAAAAAAAATTGATTTTTAATTTTTTCTTTGAAATTTGGATTTTTTGCTTAAATTTACGGATTTTAAGAATTGCGGTAATTTTGAATGGGTAAACTTTTTAGTTTATGGGATTATAAATCCAACAAAAAAAAAATCATTCAAATCCATTCACTATAACTGGGCTCCGTCATTTTTCATTTATAATAACTAATTGCACTAGGACTATAAATAAAAACAGTTCTTTTCAACGCTTTTTTAAATATTCTAAACAAAACTTTCTTAACAAATGAAATATTCGCAATGGCCTCATTCTAGTGGCGCATTTTTTTAATACGCTTTTCAAGTACAGTGGACTCTCCCTAAGTCGAACTCTCTCTAAGTCGAATTTCTCTCTAACTCGAATTTTTTCGCCATATTTTATCACTCCCTTCAATTTTCCATACAAAAACCATTCTCTAAGTCGAAACTCTCTCTAACTCGAACAAATCTTGGTATCCCGTGAAAATTCGACTTAGGGAGAGTCGACCGTAGTTCATTGTTCGATCTTGGGAAATTCCAACGGTCGTATTTTATTTATCTTTTAATTTTATGAATTCCTCTTGGGAAAATATGTACCTGCTCGTAAAAGTAGTAAAAGTTTCCGGTTACAAAATTTCCAACAGGTATAAAGAGTGAAAATCGATTGAAAAATGTATGGCCTCATCCAAGTGATCGTCAGTGTATGTATGTGGATGAGGCTCCCACATGTTTTTTAATGATTCACTGAAAAAATGATTTTTTTGTTAGTTCACTGATTTGCTCCTTAGCCATGAGACCTCACCTTATGACAACAAATTCAAAAATTTAACGACATGATGATTCAGTTTTAAATATGAAATGCATGTACATACATCTATATTTTTTATTTATTATCAAACTCTCACAGTAATCCCTTTTTTTTCCAGATACATAACTCCACCGCAATAGCTTTGCTTTGACAATGTTGATAATGATTGCGTTCGGCATTGTACATGTACATGCAAAGCAAAACAATTTACTGCAGAAATCGCTTTTACTTTGAAGTCCAAAACCATGAGACGAACGAAAACCACAAAATAAATTAAACAAAAAAAAAAAAAAAAAAAAAAATTTAGGTACGTACTTTTATTCGTACACAACGAAGTTCCTGTCAATTTAAATTGCTTCGCTCGAAATATACCACGGTGGAAATACACTTCCGTGTTATTGGACAAAAAAGGAAAATCGCAAAAGAAATAAAACGAAAAGAAAATTGTTTTGAAATATGAAAGGATACCACCTGCGGTCGTGTTTGCTGGCAACGAATGAATCAGTTTGTGTTTTCCTGCACAGAAGTAGCGCTTGGCTTAAAGGAAGATATTTAACTTATTATGTTCTATATTGTCGACCTTTGTTTTGCTCCAACTTTAAATGATTGCGTTTGAATGCCACGTGAGTAAGTGGAACATGGAAGAAGATGCAATCTATGCAATTTTAAACGACACAGAAAGCATCGATGCAACTGCAAGATCCGAAGATTTGAGTGAATTTACATTTCATTGGTGGGACGTCCTTTCGGCCGAGAGCAACGACAGCCATTTGCTAGTGTCGTATAAATTCAATTACAAGGGTGTGGAACACAGGGATGTTAATAATTACTGGGCCCTATTAGCCTTGGTCCTTGTCGTCGGAACGGCTGCAGGTAATATTCTCGTTTGCTTGGCCATTGCATGGGAAAGACGCCTGCAGAATGTTACCAATTATTTTTTAATGTCATTGGCAATAACCGACTTGATGGTTGCAATTCTTGTTATGCCGCTGGGAATATTAACACTAGTTAAAGGTGAGTAAAGATTTTTTAATTATGTATATTAATATCAATGGCGCGGCGCGGCGGTGACATACATATTTTCTCCTCTTCGCTTCGAAAGAAATTCCACCACGCATTTGCCTATTTGCGTAATATCTTCTATTAAAAGTCAGTTAATGTGTAAACGGAAGCAACCCTCTTCAAGTTTTTTTTTTGCCGTTGTTTTATCGTCACAGATCATAGGGGAAAAGCAATTTCCTGCAGCAATATTAATATTTGATCTGAGTCGTTGTTTTTTTTTTAACACTGTCGATTTTCGATTAATAACGGAATTTATTACATTTTAAGCTTTTTTTATATTTTGCTTAAATGATTTGTTTCATGTGTCACCCACTTAACCTTCACTTGAAAAAAAAAAAAATTAAAAAAGTGTGAATGGGTTCTAATATGTATTCTCACACAATAATTTGCTTCCGTGTTTGTTTTGTATTATTTTTCATTTATTATGAAATTTTCGGTTATATGAACTGGCCCAACAATCATAAGTTCCTACCATAAAAACTGGTTCGTTTAAGTTCTAAAAACTCCAAAACTTACCATCCGGTTGAGCTGAAACTTACACAATATATTTGTTATGAAGTAAGAAGTGCACGTAAATTAAAAGTAATCTGTTAGCTGTCACCATGCATTGCTGTAGTAATAATTTTGAGATTTTGGTTTTCAGCGCCATCTATAAGAAAACTTGAAAACTTTTGATTTACGAACATTTCTCACTTCATTACAACTATATTGTATAAGTTTCACCTTAATCGTACGGTGAGCTTAGACATTTTTGAGTTTCAGCGCCATCTACCGGAAAACTTGAAATTTTTTGATGTACGAACATAACAAACATCAGAAAAAGTATATAGTGTAAGTTTCAGACCAATCGGATGGTTAGTTTATGAGTTTTGAGGTATCAAACGATCAGATCGTTTTTGTCTATAAAGATTAAAAATATTATTATTATTTAATAACAACAAACCATAAGTAGGATTCGTCATCAGGGAACCATTCTTGAATCTGGGACAGAAACCGATTTTCCAGTACTCGTTTGTACTGGTCTTGCCTCATGGTTCCTGCGACGATTTAGAGGCGACCCATGCCCTAGCCTAGATCACAGACCACACCATTTCGCATACAGGGTGTTTTACGCTCTCCATAAGGTAGTCTGGATGGAAATGCGTCGTCGAACGAATGCGCTTTTGCCCATTGGAAATGTGAACTGAGAAGCAGAACTGTAAAATATTACCAAATTGCAATAAAGAAAAAATGTATTATTCTGGATTCTTACAATTTTATAAGAAACATATTAATTTGACTCCAGTCCTTAGCAGTCATATTTCGGTGTTCTTTGATCAATTAACCCATTTTGGCCCGAGTGGGTAGTTTTCTACCCAGATTTTTATAATTTTTTCTCCAGAGGATTAATGACTGTTTGAAAAATGTTTCTATTTAAATGTAATTTTAGTAGTGTTAATTACCATTTCGTTTTTCATTCTTCCCCCTACCCCTCTCTTTTAACATTATGATTGGGGCCTAAAATGTAGGCTTCAAAAAAGCATTTACAAAAAAAATAAAAATAATATTATAAATATATAAACAATAAAATATAATGTCTATTCTATGACGTCAATATAAAGTACTAAACATTTGTATCATTACTTTATGTGTTCCGTGTATCAGACCTGACAGATCAACGTTCAAAAATTGATGGGTAGTTTTCTACCCAACGGGCCAATATGTAAGAATTTTTTTCATTTTAAGACAAGTCATGTATAACATTGAAACAATTTGAAATGACCGTTTTTTGTTTATTTATTTGTTCCGCATTTCGAGGTGATTCATCCAGATTCAGTATTTAGTCAAGATAACAAATGGTGTACTAGTAGATATCATAGATTAAAACAACAAACAAAGATTATGTGGTCAATAAGGTGCACAGAACGGAATACGCAAATGTTGTGTATGTACCTTCAAAAGTCGACAATGCACTCCTTTTAATAGATTTTGGTGGAACTTTGGAGCTAGAATATTTAGAGGAGGGTGGTTTACATGATCATGAGGCAGAGTCGGAGACCAGATTGGAGCCACCTTTTAATCATTGTCAGAATAACGTATCTTTAAGTATTCTTAACGTGGAAGTGGATGCTGAAGCAGCCTGAATTTAATCTATATCACAGCTATTGGGTATTATACTCCGCTAAAGCAGGTATAAAATATGCTAAAACGCTCTTTTATTACCTATCATTGTCGTAGGTTAGGTGGTAAATCGTCATCTCAGTTGTTTTCTCTTTTCCATACTAATGGCATTACCGAAATGATAAAAGTATTTAATAACCAATGTGCGGCACAACATAATGCACAGCTTCAATTCAAACTGCACGAATTGAAGAGATTCTTGGATACACTGTTCCGCAATGAATACCATACACTTCCTCCATGGAAATTGTATGTACCGGTCAATTCAGCATACATTTCGAGTTTCAATTGCGAAGAATCTTTCAATGCCGATATTTGAATCAATCAAATGACCTATTCATTTATCAGACAACACGAAGTTCGATCGGATACATTTGCCAAAATAAGACGGCTCATCAATCACCGTAGGCGATTATTGAGGTATTCACAGTAAAAAGTAGTGGTGACCAATTTTTGTCAATACATCTTCCAACATGATGCTCAATGCATGAGAATTGCTTGTTTTGGTCACGAAATCGGGAAATGTCAAGCCACAATTGGAGCTAAGAGACCATGTGTCTAAGGAGGTTTTGAGAGCAGACCGCAATCGCCCATCCACATGCATAATACAATATTTCGATGGTAGCATTAGTGACAAAAGCGCTGCAAAATTCGTCACAGTAAGGCGCCCTCTATTTGTATAAAGTGTATTATTAGCTAGTTTGCATTCTAAATGCTTCGGAAAATATACTACAAACATATAAGTACATAGTTATTTACCCCTATGTACTACTTATAACTTAGCTATTTAATTTATGCAATGTTGATTTTCTTGAAATAATTTGTTTTTTCTATACTTATTGGCCCAGTGGGTAGTAAACTACCCAGGTCATAACAGGTAAACGGTTAAAGAGAAAAATGTTTTGTTAACATTTTTGGTTTGATGGGGTCCATATGAGCTACTTTTGAAAATATCGTGAAAAAATGTCCACAGGAACTGGTACCGGGCCAAAATGGGTTAAAGTCACTTTTTCGCGAAATTCATTAAAAGTGAAAATTACAAAAAAAGTTGTACTGTTCCTAATAGTTTGCCCAACCACTGTATACATATCCACGCATTAAGAGCTAATGTATGTACATACAGTGAGCGTCAAATGAAAGTGTACATCCTCACGGTGCACGCTAAGCAAACGTGCAGGACACATGCAAGTCATTCCAAGCAGAATTGCATACGATGGAAAGGGCTACAATATTCATACAAGATAGTCACTCTGGTGGATAGCTAATTGGACTTCAAATCGATTTGATTTAGCACAACGTCATACTGTGCTGGGTTCCCAGATATAGTTATATTGAAGGGAGTGCAATAGCAGATGTGCTGGCTAAGGTGTGATCGGCTATGTACTATGTAATTGATTAAAATATAAAGTTAAAACAACTTAAACCCGACTACGGAAACAACTAACAACTAAGTACGATGAAACGAAACGATGATGTTCAGAGTATATCTGCGGTCGGTTTGGGTTTTAGTTTTTTTTTTTTTACTATCTTATTCACTACTTTTTGTGGGCACCGTAGCGCAAGTGGTTAGTGCGTCGGACTACTGAGCCAGCGGTCTTGGGTTCGAATCCCGCCGCAAACACCTAAAAGTTTTTCACAGTGCCCACCTGTTTCGAATGTCTGACAAGCATCAAAGAGTATAATTTGTCACGATTGAGCTTCTCAACTCGCCGTTCGGAGTCGGCAAAAAACTGTAGGTCCCTTCCATTCGTGCAAAAATATAACACGCACACACAAATGGTTGCGAGAAGCAGGCCCAGGTTCACCTCGAGCTGTAGCGCCAACTAAGTAAGTATTCACTACTTTTTAGTTTCAGAAAATATGTGGAGTGTAAGTAGGTAAGCAATATCATGACTTGATTCACACAGGAATTTCGCATTACACCTAACGTACCTATACTATTACATGAATCATACTTGTATTTTATTTCTGTAGTATACATACATAGGTACCATTTCGGCTCTCATACCTAACCAATCTTAACAATTGAGGTACCAAAAGAAAGAGAATTTCCTGGAGCGCTGACGAATTGCACTTTCAATTTATACATTTTAACAAATTAAAAAACCGATCTAAACAAATACTCTACACAAAGTGAACTCCCAAAAGAATAAACACTTCCCGGTTCCCGTATGATTTCCACGGGATTTCCATCAGTTAAAAGATGGAAATCATATGAGCCTGAATATGTGGTGTCCGTCATATAAAATTCCATGTCATGATGTCGGCCATATTGAATTTAGAATGACGTCAATTAGCTGATCGTCTTTTACTTGTCAAAATCTTTAATTTGATACTCATATCAAGTTAACGGTAATCCGCCATATTGGGACGTCCGCCATATTGCATATTTGTTGCTTTATATAGCCTAGGACACTCTCCGGGTCAAGATGAATGCAACGATATTCTATTTGTTGAAATCGGTAGAACAATTTAGGCTGTATATAGGTGCGGACATAAAAAAAAAACAATCTTACAACTACATTATATTCATAGCCTGTGAGAAACATAACCTTACCAAATAACTCGTTCACTAGAAGAACTCCTCCTTGTGGGAATCCTTTAATAGGGTGACCAGATATTGTTGAAATTAAAAGAGTATCTGTAAATTTTTAGTTGCATTTTTTTTTTATTAAATTTTTAAACACAACTAGCATCAGTATCCAATCTCTAGCTACACACAATAAGGTCAAACTTTGGTGGGTGCCTGGTCACAGAGGCATTGAAGGAAATGAGATTGCGGATGATCTGTCCCGTTCAGGCTCTTCTGCTAAATTCTCAGGTCCAGAACCCTTTTGTGGCATAAATTGGGCAACAATCTCAGCCTTAGTTATCAATTGGTGCTAAGTTGTCTTCAATATGTGGACCACATTCCTGGACTGTCATTTCTCATCTACATATATACAGCATCATTCCAGGAATGACATTTTTTTAAACATTTGGTGTCTACACATCATTAATGCATCATTTTCATTTTCCGTCATTCCGGCAAAATCCACGAAAAATGTCCACTCTCATCATTCTCGCCATCATTCCAGTCGCCATTTTTCATTCCAAGCTACACACTGTCATTTTTACATCATTCTAGCAAGAATATTATTTCAAAAATGATAGTGTTTCGTCTACTGAATAAATTTGTATTGGATGAATAGAATAAAAATAATAATAATGCTAAATATTTTTATCCAATATACATAAAATTTTAAGTATTTTGTACATATGAACATATATTCTTATTTTTATTTACATTATTATCTAAGAGATGCCTGACAAGCATTCAGGAGTATCTTTTGTCATGTAAAACTTCCCAACTCGCCGTTCGGAGATGGCAGAAAACCGAAGGTCCCTTCCATTCATGCACAAATATAACGCGCACACACAAATGGTTGCGGGAAGTTAGGCTTGGTTCTACCTAGGACTGTTGAAGCCAAATATTTATTTATTTATTTTTTATCTAAGAGAAATTTTTCTTAACAATTTTATTAGTTTTTAGACAAAAAGAGTAAAAGAGTATATTTAACAATAATTTAGGAAAAGAGAGAATTTGTAAATCTATGTAGGTAAAGGAAAGAATATTTTGTCCTAAAAAAGAGAACGTCTGGTCAGCCTAGATTTACTGGCTTCGATGTTGACTGTTATATCTCGTAGGTAGGGTGCGATTGTTCACTGATGGTTAAAAAGTCTCTGTATCCACCCAATTACGTAAGGATTGACGTCTAGTTTGATAAATGCTCTTTACATTGAGGTGATATTGACTTTGTCGAAAGCTCCATAAAAGGGCACAGGCTTATATCTTTTGACTGAAATGCTTTTTCTACTATATGTACATACATAAGTATCTTCAGTGATTTTGTGTATTGCGGTGCGGTCACAGTTGATTTCTCAGATGAAGAGCCGCAGTCATATATTCAAGAATCTGACATCCACAAAGATAGCGAACAGCCAGACTATAAAGTTGCTTCAAAAGTAGCAATTTACATTTTTTCGCCACCAAAAGCTCAGTTTCACCTTAAAAGACAATTCAGCTTGGGTTTTTGTTCATTTAGTTGCATAGTCTGTATGAAGGTGATAAATGGTTGATTAGCCCATTGTAATTATATAAATTATTACCCATGATATAATGAGTCGGAAAGACTGTGAAATACGACTGAAATATGAATATTTAATATCCTTTAACTTCCGCTTTGACTTCAATATTGTCATCGTCATGAATAAAATTTATGTTTCGTTGTTTTCTATCGTCATAACATACATGTATATGTATATACATACGTTTATAAGTACCTAATGAGCAATTCCATGAGCAAGGAAGCATAAAGTTGAAATAATTTGTCTTTAAATTCAATGAAAATGTGTAGCTACGTGTGGGAGAATGTATGCATGTCATGCTATGAAGCTGTAAGTAATACTTTTTTATTACCTAGGTATTAAGTTAGGTGTAGTTACTTTGATAAAAACTTCTTTAAAACCTCTTGTGTGTACCTATACAATGTACATACGAGTATATGTATACCTACATAACATACATATGAGTATGTAATACAAGTTGAAGGAAAAGCAAGTAAAATACAAATCTATTTAAGCTTACATTGTTACATGTCATCCACAAGGAATAAGTAGTTACTTAGTATACATTTGTACACATGTGTTTACGCGCGTACTTACGTGTTTGTACTCCCGCATTAGACAGGAATTCTCATAATCGTAATCCGTGCACGTTTGCCAATACGAAAACTCATGCGGGACGGAACTATGTACCTATGTAGTTGGAGAAACAAAAAACCGGCCAAGTGCGAGTCAGCACCATTTCAAACTTAAGGCCCCGACCCATAGAATCCGTTGTGCGTTTATTCATCCGTTTTAACGGACATCCCGATAGAATACACGCATTCTTATGGAAGGTGGCCCATAACCAACGCACATAAAAACGCAGACGCAGAAAGTAGGTTTACTTCACCGATGCCAACCATACAGAATTTTCTGTAGATCTCCAGAATTTTTACTCTGCCTACAGAAATACAGAAATCAAACGAAAATATACAGACATTTTAAATTCAAACAAATCTGTTCTGTTCGCTGTAGAACCGAAAATATTGACCTAAACATGTAAGATCAATAATCTGGGACATTTTAGAGTGAGAGCGAAAGTAGCATTCAAATTAAAACTCAAGAGTAATTTCATATGGATGACGTCCATAGAAGGTCTTATTGAACCGTTATAATTATTTGCAAGAAATCTATTGTGTTTACCTAATGGCAGTGCAAATGTAGAACGACTGTTTTCGTCAATAAATCTAATAAAGACTAAATTAAGGAACCAACTCACAACGAAAACCTTAACAGGTTTGTTATTTACATAAGGCGCGCTCTCAACACCGTGCTATTAGGTTCATCTTTCCGAAAATACAGGATGCAAAAAACATGTATGATTTCAGAAATAAAGATTATTGATTTTAATTACTCAGATTGCTAGTAAACGATGTGCAACTTCAATATAAATAATGATTTATGTATGTTTTATAGTATCCTAATTTTTATTCTAATCACTTTTTATGCGTTAAAAAAAGTCTTGATTTATACAGACTTGCATCAAGCAAAAATACAGAATTCTACAGAATTTTTACCTTTTATCTACAGACTTTTAGCAATTCGGGTTGGCATCACTGGTTTACTTTCTACTTTATTCTCTGCGCTGTGCGTTGGGTGTTCACACATTCAACCATTGAAGTGCACACCTTCACATACTATAGTTCATGCATTCACAAATTGAGAGTATGCATTTTAATTGGTGGAAGCATAGAGAAATATAGAGAAACTGTCATCGATGTTGACAATCAGCTGACATCAGCTTGAAAAGAAAACACTTGCAGCCAGTGTTGTCGGTCGTACTACAATAGTAGTTCTGTATACTCATCTGCAGTCCGTACTACACTTGCCTTATGTCGTTTTTGTTTGGGCTTTGCAGAGTTTGCTCTCAGATCTCAGATTTTTCGTGCTGAATAGAAAACAAATGAGATTGATCTGTTTTTCTACAATTGTATTAGTGTGTCATTTGGCCTTTTTTTTCGTAAAAGGAAATAAATAAAAAAAGAAAAATAATAAATACAATTTTAAATACACTTTTTTTCTTTGTATTTTCTAATTTTTTCTGATAATATTTGTGTTAATTAATAGCATTTTGATGTACTGCGTTTTAATTTCGTATAAAATGTTTTGGTATTTCTGCAAGTAGGTGTAAATCTCTAATTGAATCCGAAATTTACAAAAATTGATCTCGAGCAAAAAAAAGTGCTTTTTTAGTCGGTTGGAAAATGATAATTGTACTGGAGCGATAAAAACTGCTCGAGATAAAAAAAGTGATTGCAATATCAGGTCCTTATACCAAATAATAGAACTCTATTGGTAAGACATTGCTAAGAAAACTCCAAGGGCCATGATAAAATTATATTTGGATTGAAAAACCAGCCGGCAATCAATAGGAACATACACTGAAAAATTAAAAAAAAGAAAAAAAAAATGGAAACTAGTGTGCTTCAGATAATTTTGTTTCTGATTCCAAGCAATTTACCATTTTCATAATTTTTCTCATATGTGAATATTGGTACTATGTATCTTCATTCGAAAAGTACCACCATGTTATCAAAAATTAAGCACCCAAAAAATTACCGAAACGGCAGCTCTGTTTTCAGCAATAGCAAAATGTCATCGGCTGTCATCCCCTCAGCGCTAGTATGCGACGGATTCTATGGGACGGATCTTTCCGTCATGCGCCAACGTCAGTGTCAACCTGTCAACGTTAAGCGCAGCGGCATTGACGGATTCTATGGGTCGGGGCCTTTAGCCGGCTCCCGGTTTCATTCGTGGCGATCGACAGTATGTTCTCGGTTTCCATATCGTTAATTCGGTCGGTAGAGATGGAGAAAAATCAACAAAAACAAACCCCTATCTGTATCTTGTCCACAGCAGATGAAAAACTTAAAACCTACTACGACAACCGGGCGGGCATGTGTGAAGGCGCAATTTGATTTTATGTATCCACTACTGACTTGAGAACCGCTTACCCGGTTTCGGCAGCCGGCTCACACAGGCGGATTTTCCAAAAAAACATGGCCACCCATAACTATAAAAAAACAAAAATGCAATTTGTTGCTTTTTTTCATGCCAACTTGTTAACATATTACTTAAGCATATTATCTGATTGATCCTGCTTAATTCACTGCAACCATTGCTTCGGTTGGTGCTTCTAAAGTGAAAGCTTTTGTAAAGCACGTGCAGTACCATATTGGTGTATTTGCTTTGTTTTTTTTTCAATTTTCTGTGTGAACTTATAAAATAAATTAGATTGGAATTTGTTGATAGTGGTGAGTAGAATAATAATAATTTTTAAGTAATTTGAAGTTTTATGTAGATTTAAAAGCTCTCAAAAATAAGGCCTTTTGAGATCAAAAAAATAATTTTACTTTTCTGTTTCATAAAGGAAAAGTTTGGTTTTCCCGCCTTTTCCGGTTATATAAAATAGCTTAAAATTTACCTAAATACTTGCTTATTCATGAATCACCATAAACAGTTGCGAAAGTTTGCGATGTTGCAAGATATCATCAAGTAAAGTTTGTATAAAAAAAATACATTATAAGCGATGAGACATTTTTTTATTTCATTTATAATTTATTTAAATCAAATTAAATTTTTTTTCTCTTTATTTTTTCTTTTTTTTCATACAATTTTTTTATTTTTTTGGATATTTTTGTGATTTTTCTAATATTTATAATAAAATTTTACAAAATTACGTGTTAACTTACTAAAAATTTATTTTTTACTTGTTTTCTGATAAACTTAAACAATAATTGACTATCAAAAACAAAAAAATAAGTTTGTCCCTTTTTTTTGGAAAATCCGCCTGTGTGCGGCTGTGGCAATGAGCAAAGCCGGCAACATTCCGGCAGCCGGCTACCGTTTAACCGGGAACGGTTTCGGTTTGCAGGTGTGAACGCGCGCCCATAAGAATGGCTGCCGTGCCGGGTATGTGTGAAATTTTCCTCAGCAGCGTTGTGCTGCTCAATTGGGTAATTCGGCTCAAGTATTTCTGCTTTGGCTCAATGCTCCGAGCCCCAGAGAAAGGGCTCTCATTTGGCTCGTTTGGCGCAAAACTTAATTCTTTAAAAAAAAAATATTAAAAAACAATAAAAACGTAATCAGGAAATAAGAATTCATTCTTTAACATTAACAAATGATCGCAATTGGTTGAAGCATAGAGTAGTTCATTAACTTATGATTTTTAAAGAGCCTTTAAAAGAATTAACAAGAGCATGTGGGAATTTTGAACATCCTAAAGATGAAATAAGGAAATGTTAGACGTAAGTATGTATAATTGTTTCTTTTCTTGGTTATTTGTTTCATCTTTATTTTTATGCTATTGTTTAATGTTATTTTTTTTATGCCTCAATGATTTGTGATATGTACTTTCCTAGGACTTTATTATGGTTAGCGAATCGAATGTTAGAATTTTCGCAAACCGTAACATGACATTTCGTTAAATTTTTGACGTTACAAGCGAATGTAAATTTTTGCTTTGCAAGCCATAATAGCAAATTATCGCATTCGTCCACTTTACAAACATTTAATTTGTTATAAGCTGTTGCTGTATTCATGTTTATAAAGAACCATATATGTATGTTGTATGTATGTACCATTTTTTTTATTTTATTTGTTTTTTATATGATAGCACGATTTCGGATAGCCTTTATTTTTCCAAATTTATTGTTAATCGAATAGTGGTAATTTCTTTAAAATTGGTTCAGTAGTTTACGAGTTAAACGGTTGAGAAATTGAACTGTACAACTTACGAGATTCGCTAAAGATTCATTTAAAAATATAGTTAATCATCTACAAACAATGATTTTTTCAAATTTTTGCCTTCAGTAGTTTCCAAGAAAACAGTTGGGGGGTTTTGGTATGATATTTTGCACGCATTTTTGGTAATAACTCCCAAAGTTTCTAACAGAAAAAATTAGGAAAAACATTTTTTGGAATCTTTGTTTCGAGCCCTTTCGAATGATGTATTTGAGCTTACATTTTACCCCGCCGCAAACAAATAAAAAAGTTTTTCACAGTGCCCTACTTTTCCGAATGTCTGACAAGCATTCAAGAGTATCATTTGTCATGTAAAGCTTCCCAACTCGCCGTTCGGAGATGGCAGAAAACTGTAGGTCCCTTCCATTCGTGCAAAAATATAACGCGTACATACAAATGGTTGCGGGAAGTTAGGCTTGGTTCTACCTAGGACTGCTGAAGCCAAATATTTATTTTTTTATTTTTTATTTTACCCACCCTGTATAGTTGTTTCACAATATTTTTGAGTAATATATTGTCCATGTATGTGGACAACCATAATGCATAAGTGTGCCAAATTTCAAGTATCTAGGAAGAACGGTTCTTGATCGTAACAGACATTTTTGAGTTAGAGCAACCTTATAATGGTTCCGTATTACCATATGGGAACGGAACCCTAAAAACGTAATGAAATCAGCCTTTCAAAAAACCTTCTTCTAAAGGTGCGTGTCCACTTGAGAGTAAAACTATTGCGAGTAGCTCTCAGGCCACTCTCGAGAGCAGTTTCGTAAGTGGACACGGTCACGAGAGTAACTCGCAGAGAGTTGGTTTGCTACTCTCAACTTTCCGATTTCTTGAGAGTTGTTTGTAAGTGGACATACATTTTGCTACTCTCGGAGAGCAACTCGCACTATTCAAACAGAGTTCGTATTCTGAGAGCAGCTAGCTGCGAGTAAATGGATTATGTATGCCTACAAATAAATTGTCAAAAAATGTATATAATTTTGAATTTGATAACTTGATTTTGAATTTGAATTTCTGCAAATAATAAATAAATAAATATTATGGCATAAATTTGGAATATCGAAAAAGTAAAAATATTAATAGAAATGTATGAATCCGAAGAAATTCTTTGGAACGTTTGTGAGAGTACTATCCGCAAATTTACTCTCAGATATCTCGCAAACAACTCTCGATAGTAAATCTCAAAAATTTCACTCTCAAATGGAAAGCTAATTGAGAGTAACTCTCGAGAATTTGCTAGCGAAAGTGCTCTCAAGTGGACACGCACCTTAAAGGATTAAGAAAATAAAATTAATTTGATTATACAATTGAGTAATAGACATATTAAGGCGGTAGTAAAGATAATAGAAATCCGCCCAGAAATCCGCCATCTTGGGGGCGTCCGCCTTTCATTTGATACCACTATCAATGCGGTTGTAAAGACTAGTCGGGTAAAAAAAAAAACAAAAAAAACCATTTTGCTTGGTGCGCCCGCCATATTGAATTTTTCTGTGACGTCACCTAGGACACTATCCGGATCAAATCATCAAACAAATCCAACGACACCTCATTTGTTGAGATCGGTCCAATAGTTTCGGCTGTACGAGGTGACATTCTTACATACATACAAACGAACAAACCCAGCTTGTGAAAATCATAACTCTTCCTCTGCGTAGTCGGGTAAAAAGGCCAACGGCATTAAATCGCTTGATCTGACCAGAGCATGGTTTTCCATCATTTGAGAGATTTATAAAGATAACCGCCAATTTCAAATGGTCCTTGAGCTATAAAAAGGCTCTGTAAGAAGCTTGGGAAAAAATAAGCATATAAACTAGAGTTGGGCTAAATCGTGAATTTATGTTCCCAGGTATAACCTTAAGGAGATTTGCATCAAGTGCATTGAATTATTTTTTTTTTCCTGTCAATATTTTTTTTTTTTTATGAATTTTACCGATGTCGGCCCACATCAAAATTATTATATCATTTCACACTAACATTGCAGTTACGGAATGATTACTCTTATTTTCCGCTATGTTCTGATTGAAATTGTACTGTAGCTTTAAGTTAAGAAGAAAATACATAAAAAAATTTCGTTTTTTCTGTTTTTGTTAAAGTCTATGAATTGTTTTGTTTGAATAAAAAATGTATGTTATCCTTGAAAGTATTTTTTTTAATTTAATCCTGGCTGGGGGTGTTCTATCACCCCTGTTGTTGTGTATGTATATTTTAAATGTGTTGTTATCGGAAGGTTAAGTTATTAAATATTAACACAAGTACTTTTTGTCTGCTGTTGTTTATGAATTTTTGACGTTTCTTTTATTAATAAATAGGTATGTAGTACCTAAAAGTATTTTTTTATGAATTTTAAAGATGCTTTTTTGTTTTTTTCCTTTGATAAGTACAAACATCTTATTCGAATTATGTATGTGGTGTGGACTCTTTTTTTTTTAGTCCGGGACACCTTTTTGGAAAACGCAATTTTGTAGATCTCGGTAAAATATAGTAAGCACAAAATATAAAGTAAACAATATTGATTAATCGCTTAGTTTAGGATCGAGGCTTAAAAATTAATTTTTTCCTATGGAAATTCCATTGAAATTAATAATTATTTTTGCTTGGGTACAAAAATGAGTGTTGCATACATCTAGGCGTAAAACTGAAAAATCTTGTGACTTTGTGATCAAAGTTGACGTTATGATGTAGTTGTTTAGTTTTCAGAATTTTTCTAATCAATAAGAGGAGTTTTTTTTTAAAGGATTTGAAATTGAAATAAAACACAAGTAAAGCAAAGCTTATTCTATAGATAATTATCTATAATTATAATTTTATGGCATTTATGATAAAAATGATTTCGGGCATAAGGCTACTACGGGAGCATCTCAGGAACAGCATCCTGGAGCTCCAATATTCGACCACTTCGTCGTGCAAAATGATTTAGCAAATGAGGTGTCGTTGAATTTGTCTTAATCCGGAGAGTGTCTTAGGCTATGTGGCGTCACAGAAAAATTCAATATGGCGGACCAAGCAGGATGGCGGATTACCTTTTTTATCTCTTTCTGTACAACCGCCTTGATAGTGGTAGGGCTTGGCAAGTAGAATAAAACACGCTATAACGTCATCGAAAATTCAATATGGCGGATGTCCACAAGATGGCGGATTACCGTTATCTTTATTTCCTCCTTAACATGGGTATCAAATGAAAGGTATTAACAAATAGAAAACGACCAGCTAAGTGACGTCATTTAAGATTCAATATGGCGGACGCACCAATATGGTGAATTACCGTTATCTTTACTATCTCTTTAATATGGATATCAAATGAAAGGGTGAATGGCTGTGGCCCTTTGGATTTTCCTCGCTCCAAATGTGACAATTTTTATTATTAACAAAGCAACTGAGATAGAAGTAACCCTCATCGAACAATGATAAATAAAGAAAAAAAGAAGAAAATGAATGAATGGGCGTAAGTCTTTCCATGATAATTTGCCAAACAATACTGAAGGTCAGATGTCAGATTAACTATCAGCTTTCTGAGTGTTGCTTTCATCAACAAATTAAATCAAAACTTTTTTCGAGATATATGACTATTTTCTATGGGCCAATAGCTTTCATTAGACACTCCCCACAAATTGGGCTAATTTGTTTTCATTGTTTCATGACCCCTTTTATTACCCAATTATCCGAAACAAGCATTAGCTATGCCATATTTCCGTTTGGCCCTTGAAGCTTGTTATAGATACCGCAGTGAGTCTATACAAGTAATGTTCCATATTTCCATTTTAGTTACGAAATATTTAAAAGAAGTAAGAACTTCTTTCAGCAACTAGTACATTGGACAGGGTTTGATTGATTCGTAAAATAAGGAATGTGTACATCAAAACCATTAACGTATCTTATCATTATCGCATTAGGCTAAATGTTTTGTACTTCATTGTTCACAAATCTGCAAATTGGTGGCATTAATGGCAAACCAAAAAGATTTCATCACAAAAAACAAGCAATGGCAGTGTCTGCAGGAGTTTGTTTACAAATTCAGATACACACAACATACATGTTGTCCTTGTAAATACAGGATGGTGGGTATTTGTGCTTCTTCATCATTAAGTTGCGTGCGGATACTCGTATGTTTGTATTTGGATAAAGAACTTTTGTAACAGATGACTTACGTACAGTCCATTTCTAGCCATGAAATATCATCATAAAAATAATGCATAAAGTAATTATATACACATTAAGGTGGAAGAGTGTAATTTACCATTCGGTATGGTACTGCAGAATAATTAGGATTCATTTCAGCAACAAATATAGTCCTTTTTAGTCTGGAGAATACTTCGAACTGAGTGTGGGTATTAAGTCGAGTAGCATACAGAACGAAATGGAATACTAATTCCATACAAAAAACTTCGCAATAGCGAACTATTAATATATACGTATGTACGTTGAATGTAAAAATAAATAAATAGACATTTCAAGGACAAACAGTTTTTTTTCTCTAGCTGTTAGCCCGGTACTTGGCTAAGTGCCCGCAATTGCGTACTACAAGTTGATTAAAGTCCTCTTGTACTATGGGCGCGCAACCTAAGGCGAGGTCGTCCTCTGACCCTCTGGGTCAGAATCGAATACTCTACGGGCGGGAGCGTTTCAAGTCCTAGCCATTTCAAACGTTAAGTGCGCGGTGTTTTTTTTTTTAGACTAGGACGATATCGCAGCCTCGTATCCACAGAACGGCGTGGTACAGCTGCGCATGTCCAAAGATCAATTGCGTATGTCCAGGAAAAAATATTCTCGCATGTGCTCGCGCTGTGTGTAAACATTATAACGGTATTCATATCCCCTTTAGCGTGTGAAAAAAAAAGTCCAGATTTGCCTGTATTATGGATAATTTGATAGCTTAAAGCTCATCTACATCAAAAAATCATTACGGAAAATATTTCTTAAAAGTTTTTATAAAAATGTTTCTTTAGCGTAGACAAGTCTTAAAGCGGCCCATAAACACTAAAACATGGTACAAGTAAACATGCAAAACAAACCAAGTTTTGGCTGATGTTGATCGTTTGCGGAGTGGTACGCGTACCATGTTTTTGGTCTCACCAAAATCAGATTTGGTCTCACTAAAATCAAAGCTAGTTTGAGTGTCTGCGTGCTGCTCTATCAACATTTGCAAAGAAAAACTGACTGACAGACTAACTTGACAGATGGTTCGAGTGAATTGGTGTCAGTTTGGTTTCATCGCCTGCGGGTTTTAGTGAGACCATGTTTACTCGTACCATGTTTTAATGTTTACGGGCCGCTAGACATGAGCCTTTCAAATTTTAATACAAATCACTACAGTGTCATGTGATCAGGCCTTAAGGTGTGTGTTCATAGACTTAAACGCTAACATTTCTAGCGAAGTACGGAGCGTGGATATAATGATCATATTACGACGATTCAATGGTGAAAAAGATCGAAAGGTGCAATTATTTTATTATTTCTCTATGCTGCGAGCGCATGTCCAGTATTTTCCAGCTGATTACAGGGCTGGCTGTACAGCTCGTATAGTTCGTTGTTGAATCTTCTCGTTCAAAACCCGTCAACGCGAACTGAACCGAGTATCTTACAGATTATCTTACCCGCTGTCCTGCTCTATATACAAGGACTGCATTGATAGGGGTCTAGTATTAGAGTCTGCTTAGTTAATCTGGAGAGACCTTATTAGCCCAAAAGAAAGAGTGAATGGAAAAGTTTGATTCGTTTGATTTCCGATGGGATGGAATAACAGGGCTTCCTTAAAGTTGTGGCTGTCTATTGTGACGTTGTACCCAATTCGTCGATGTTGAGTGTACTTTTTAGCCAACAGCATATATTAAGGGTCTTTTATGGGGTGATACGATTTCCATTATACATAAATAAACAACGGTTTGACATATCAATTTATTTTGAAGCTTGAACTATGCGGTTTTGTTTACACTGACGCATCAACAAAATCCCGACCAGGGCTGCCGAAAGTACTGCAATAGCAGTATTATACTGCTATTTGATCATCCCGTACTCTATACTACCTAGTAAATTATACTGCTCAAAGTACAAAATTAAACTTCCAATGCAAGTTCAAATAATAATAAATGGTAAATGGTAAAGTAGCTATAAAAGCACTAGGCTCAAGACTTAATTGACTACAAATAAGTTCCAACCAGCTGCAATACTCTCCAAGACGTCTCCCATAGAAACAAAGTGAAGCTTTGCTGGGTGCCCGGAGATGAGGGTATTGATGGAAACGAAAAAGCTGGGGAACTGGCTAGAAAAGGTTTAGCTGACTCCTTTAACCCATTTCTTGGCACTGGTGCATTTTTGCACCAGTGACTCTGAAGATTTTTTAAAGTGAGAACATCCCAAAAATCTTAAAGGTTTTTGGTCTTAAAGTAAACCTCCTTTTGTGCAGTATATGGAACCAATATTAAACTATAAAATTTTATTTTGTAGTAATTAATGGTAGACAGATGAAAAAATATCTAAAAATTTACCATTTTAAACATTTTTTTTTAAATATTCAAAATATTCAAATTGAACAACGACTGTCATGGATATGCTATCAAAGAGTGAAATTAATAGATACAAGCTCTAACAAGCTTTTTCATTTATTAGGTCTTGTAAAATCGACATTGAATCTTTGGTGGTGCAAATTTGCACCATTGGCGTTTAATCGACATACTTGTACGTGTGTACATACAATATGTAGGTAAATTCTACAATCGAATATAGGTTTGATTTTTTCCCTAAATTGTGGTTTGGTTGTTGTATTTTCAAGAAGTAACTTAAAATTATTAAATTCATAATAATAAGTACATATGTACATAATACATATATGTATGAAGGTGTACATATGTATGTAGTATATAAGCATTAACGCGGCATTTGAGTTGTAAGTGTTTCATTTTTTTTTTGTTAACAAACAATAATTATCAAATTATTCTAAGGGCATGAGTATAAAGTTTGATGCTTTCACAGTTCAAAAAACACCACTTGAAATGTTTCGCAGTTTATTCAAAGCCAAGGTACTTCATATTATGCACCTTAAAAAAATGAATCAGGATGTAATCCTTTCATCCTATAACTTAGGGCACGCCAGAAAACTTTCAATGAATAACCTAAATATGTACAGGATTTGCGGACTATATGACTCCGCTCCTAGATTTCAAAATCAAGTATAAGACTGATAGTCCCAGCCGATAGGGATGGGTAGGTAATATCTGTCTAAATGACAAATCTGTACTAAAGATCTTCACGTATTGATCCAAGACAGGTAATGGTACAGGAGCGGTTATCTTGTCAGGCCAGCTCAGCCTGAAATTGTCTTTAAGACTTCCATACCACTGTAGTGAGTGTAGTGTCTGTGGAGGTGATGGCTGTCAATGAAGTTGGTGCACAATCGGGACATTTTCATTACACCGATAGCCAAGAAGTTTTTAAAATCCTCGAATCACTTACTATAAGATCGAAATCGGTTAGGCACTATCGCGTATCTTTAAACGAGATACCGAGCAGATGGATACTCACGTTGTGCTGAGTTCCTGGTTCCGCTGTGGTACACCAGGTAACTGTGAAGCAGACGAATTAGGCAGAAAAGGTATAAAACTGGCGGATTTGACCACCATAAGGCACAAAATCTCTACGAAAGCACTGCAACAGGCTAATGAAAAATTGCATAACCTTGATACGTGTAGTCACACTAAACAAACTTGCCCTCAGTTAAATCAACGCAAAATTAACAACCTGCTAAAAATTATCAGAGCACATATCGGCACCTTAGTTGGCGTAGTGACAGGTCATAGCGCAATAGGCAGACACGCCAGTAGACTGAGAATTATCACCAATAACTGTCACTTATGCATTGATGAGGAGAAAGAGTATTCCATCTATCACCTCCTCTGCAGCTGCCCAGCACTCTCCTCATTAACGCCTAAAAAAAAGTTTTTGGGAGAATATTTCTTTAACGGATATGAATAAAATATGAAAATGTATCCAACTTTCAAAATGGTTCCTCTGGTCTCTGGTCTAAATGAATACCACCGAATGCAGTGCATAGCCATCTAGCATATCCTATTACGTGACTACCTATAATGTCGCTTAACCGCCAATGGTGCATTTTTGCACCATCATTTTCTGAAGCATCGGGTGATGAGAAAAAAATAAAAATGAACTATTAAGCTTCCTTGAGGTCTCAACAGACAGTTTATGAAGTATCATCAAAAAATTTCAATTGGTTTAGGTAGTGGCCAGAAATGGGAATGGCCCTGGGTCGTTTTGCAAGATTCGAAACTCAGCTATGTATTAAATTAATAATCAAAAGCTGTGAAAACAAAATGTGTGTCATTGGAAAAAACTTAGCGTCTTTGTTAGGCTAAAAAAGCAATTAAACCCTTCCACAGTAGATCCACAAAACACCTACTCCTTAGTAGGTAGTTAGGTACATATTATATCAAGAGATTAGTGGGATTTCTAACAGGGCATTGCCATCTTCGATATCACCTAAACAAAATAATTGTGGAACATATTATATGTAACTGCATCACTATGTGCCCTCAGGACCAGGAGACAACATTTCCAAGGAGAAATTCTAACAACTTTCGCTCTCGCAGAGTACTGCCCCAAAGGATCTCTAGCTCTTCGTCGCACGTAATTCCATCTGATCCGGAGAGGCTGGATTTGCTCTCATCGGAGAATATGACTTTTCTTTAGTCAATTGCTTTCCACTTTTCATATCTTTTTGCCATAATTAGCCAAGGACTCATCATGTTAGGTGTCAACATCGGGCGACGAGCCATTAAGCTTTGTTTCAGTTGCACTTTACTCCACAAACTCTGCTCTTATTTGTGCAGCTGTTTGAAAACGGTTCCTCAATCACATCCAGTGGAGAACTCGATCATCCGCGGTAGATGTCTAACGAATCCCCCCTGTACACCCGAAACACATCTTTTTTTTCTCGTATCATATCTCAACTGCAATACTTTAATAAAAATAGCTATTCCATTTTTAGAATTCTATTTACCTACGTCTTTCCGCAGAACTTAAGTCGATGTTAACTGTATATTCCTTATATTTCCATATTAATAAACTTTGTTTGATTTATAAAATAAAATTACCAACTTCTTCAAACATTCTTTATATATTGAAAAAAGGAATAGGGACATTCATGAACATGCAACACAATTTCTTAAAACTTTTGTTGCCGAGCTTGCAAAAAACTTCAAAGTTTGAAACTTAATAAAAAGAAAAAAGTTCCCAGCCATCATACATGCCTGTGTGGGGGGTGTATCCGGAATTGTTTTGTCATAAACGCCACTTAGTAGCAACAACTTTACGTATTTTTAGCAATTACGAAGTCTGAACGAGTATATTGTAAAATGTATGAATTTTAGAACAGATATTTGAATTCCCCTGTTTGGCGTAAATGTGCAAAGCATCATGTCCGAAGAATGCAAATAACTCAAAACATTTTCTTGAAAATATATTTCGACCTGGCATTTCTTCACCGAAGACTTTGTACATGCTTTGGCAAATATTGAAAAACTGCCTAAGACTTTTGAAACTTAAGGTTGAACTGCTGAACGGCTGTTCCCGTACTTTCTGCACTAAAATTTATGGATTCTCAAATTTCAAGGAGTGGGGGTAAACATCTGTCAGATAGAGGGAAAAGTGTGCAAAAGTACAGGAACGCATTAACAACAAAAAACAAAAAATGTATGACGTTTGACAGTTTCATAAAGCTGCCCAAAGAAATTTTTTGGGCTAAGTTCGGCAGCATGGGGGAATTTCTTACTCTCTTGTTAGCGCTCTCTTCCGTCGACAACTACGAAAAATCTTCGTACGAGAACAGGATTTGACTGATTTTCGTAGTTTTGCATAGTTTTGGACTGTTTTGGACAGTTCGGGAACATACCTTTAGTTGTGGAAAGCAATCGGAAGCTACTGTCAAAATCCGACGTTAGGTTTTCTTCCGAAATGTCAATTGCTAAAGTTGCCCATAATAGGAGTATGTGAACGGAAGCGATTGTCACTGGCAATTGTCAGAGTCAAGTCGCTTTGCCTGTCATTTGCGTGTTGTTTGCCAAAATGAGTGAAATCAAATAAAATCATATCATCATACTTCATACTATAAATAATAAAGCAGTAACGCTCATTCTGTAGACACGGCTGTATCTCGGACTAGAGCCTAACTCTCCCATAACCGGACACGAACAGAAATTTTCGTAACCGCAATAGAATGTCACTCTCTCCTAAATGGACAAAACACAACTACGTATGCAAACTTTTGACATACTTTATTTTGTTTCTGATTTTTTTCTTCTTCTTTAAACTTTGCAAAGAAACGAAACAAAAATGTAAACTGTGGAGTGTGCCTTTGCGTCATTATCACGTTCGCGGACAAAAGATTTTCGGTGGGGAACGCTAGAATGTCACACTCATATCTCCGGCATTTTGAGAGATATTTTATATTATTTTATTCGACTTTTGTATAAAGATTAAAATGATTCCGCTGGCTACAGTGAATTGAAAAATTGTCTCTGGTAGGACAAATAATGCCGGAATATGGAAGTTTACCGTATTTCTCGTCAGGGTTCCCGTCTTGACCTAACATATCTCAAATTGTCATGACCCGCTAATTTCCTCAACCATTGACGCCATATGCTGTCTTGTCCGGGAACGTGTTATCTAACAACTATGTGAGATCCCGTTGCATTTATAAATAGGTTTGTATGTTAAGTGTATGTATGTTTATATGTGTCATTTTACGCTTGATTGTCATAGAGAGAAATTAGTATTTTTCGGTGGTTTGTGTTTATCACATAAAAATGTTATAAATTTCATAAAATAAAATGAATATCACATGTCTATTGTGTTTCTTTTTTACAAAATGTCAGTTTATTTTTTTCTTCCATAACCGGAAAACTCTCATAACCGGACGAATTTCTCGGTACCGTCAGTGTCCGGTTACGAGAGAGTTCACTGTATAACACAAGGGCAATTTGGAACTTTCATTCTAGCCGCAAAAATTAAGGTAGCTATTTGGGATCGATTTTATAAAAAGCGGATTTTCTAGAAAACGACTCGAACGATTTTGTTAAAATTTCATATTTAGGTTAACTTAGAGTTCGACACACCCTATTAAATGTCATACCAGGTTATTTCCGTAAACGTTGTACAACGGTACTTGACTTGTTAACCGATTTTCTAAAATTGGGTATTTTTCGGATATTGCTCAGTCGACCGGTATTACCGTTTTTCATAAAGTAACCGTTTAAAAGTGAAATAGCAATAAGAACTACGATATGCTGTGAAAATAACTTCAACGTGTTTGCGTGTACATACATACATATGTACATATGTATATCCTTTGCATGTTTTGCTCCTCTTGCAATAAAATTCGGTATGAAAGTGGATGCATATAAATTAGGTTAGGTTAAAAAAGTCATCAATCCATCGTATAAATAAATTTGAGGAACTAATTATTCGAAATTGTATTGTATTGTATTTTATTTCATTATACATATGTATACAAATAGATAAACAAAAAGATAATAAATTAATATGAAGTATATAAATTAACAAAGAAAAATAAATAAATAAATATGAAATAAATTAATAAACATAATCATAATAATAATAAATAATACATAGAATAAATAAATTAAGATAATACATTGTACATATACATATAAATGGTTTGACAGTGCATAAGTATGGTACATCATGTCAATGTCATATTGTGTTCTGGAACATTTAGTTGTATTGTCGGACAATTCACACCTAGTCATGAATGTACTATTGAGTTTTCTTATTCTATCGGGGATCAAATCAACACCTGCTCTCACCTCAGTTCCAGCTTACTCAGTGTTCCTTTTCCTTTGAACACAGAAACTATTTGTATTAAAATTTGTATTGAGGACAAAACTGTCTTTATCATTAATTCATACATTCCTCCTAATAGTGATACGTCATTGTATTCTGAGCTGTCGCTTATCTTAGAACACATTCATGACTTATCCTGCTCGGAAAATAACATTTTATTGCTCGGCGACTTCAACTTGCCACAAACGATCTGGGTTCCATCGGAGGATGGATCCTATCTCACAGCATCGTTTAATTCCGCTCAGCAGGAGCTTATTAAACTGGACTCCATTACGTCTTTTGACTTACAGCAAATCAGCTGTATTAAAAACTACAATAATCGAACTCTCGATTTGGTATTTTCCTCTGACCCTGTTAGTACTGTTGTTCAAGAATCTTGTTCAAGCATAACTAACATAGATAGACATCATCCACCCTTGGATGTATTTTTTGACTTGAGCTGTCATATATATGATAATAGTGACCCTAATGACGGCTCGTATATCTTTGACTTTCGACGGGCTAATTATCAGCAACTGTCTGAAAGAATAAGGTGCTCCAATTTACAAAACATTAATGTTTCACCTAATATTGAGGATGCAGTAAAATGCTTTTATAGTATCCTTAATGACTGTATAAGTAGTTGTATACCAACAAAATTATCGAAAAATGCAATATCGAACCATCCTTGGTACACTAAAGATCTGAAAACTCTACGAAATGAAAGAAATAGAGCATGGAAAAATTATATTAAAAGTCTCAGCCCAAGGACTTTAATATTTACATTGCATTTTTCGATGAATTCAAACTGATTTCAAGCAGCTTATACAATGACTATATAAGCACAATGGAAACCCCACTTAGGAATAACCCGAAACAATTTTGGAGCTTGGTTAATTCCAAGAAAAGGTCTGACGGATATCCAGCGGAGTTTTCTTATAATAACAGCGTTTTTAATGACCCTGTTGATATTTGCAACTCTTTCGCGGATAATTTTCGTAAATCTTTTAACGATGTGCCGCTTAGTATTGATGATGATTACTTTGAGCATCTCAAAGATGTTCCTCAAGTTGGCTTTACCAACATTGCCTTAGACTTGCAGACTATTTCGAAAATTATTTCATTTCTGAAAGATGATTACTCTTCAGGTCCTGACGGCCTCCAATAGTCCTGAAAAAATGCAGTGATGTCCTTGCTCTGCCGCTGAAGTCTCTTTTTGAGATCTCCATATTCAATGATTCAATGATCCATATCAACTGGCCATTTCCCTAGTTTCTGGAAGCAATCGTTTATTACGCCCGTCTTTAAGAAAGGCGATAGAAATATTATTACGAACTACAGACCGATTTCAAAGTTGTCATGCATACCAAAATTATTTGAGCAAGTTGTGTGTGAAAGCCTTACTTTTCTTTGTCGGGGTGTTATTTGTACAGAACAACATGGATTCGTTAGAAACAGGTCTACTGTCACAAACCTGTTAACATTCTCCCATAACTGTTCCAATGCCTTAGAAAGTGGTCATGAGGTGGACTGTGTGTACACTGACTTCTCCAAAGCTTTCGATCAGCTTTCTCATGATATTATTATCTACAAACTCGAGGCGTTAGGTTTTCCCCCAATATTTATTTCGTGGGTTGGCTCTTACCTCAGGCAGAGGTCATATCAGGTTAAATTTAGAGGTTGTCTTTCAGACTACTTCTTAGCAGGATCCGGCGTCCCTCAAGGGAGCCACCTAGGTCCACTTTTATTTATTCTTGCTATCAATGATTTTCCATCAATCATAAAACATAGCAACATTCTTATATTTGCCGACGATATGAAGATCAGTAAAGCAATTACAACAATAAATGATTGTAGACTTCTGCAATCAGATATTGATAGTTTCAGTACCTGGTGCTCTAAAAATGGTTTAGTCCTTAACCCACTCAAGTGTCAGTCCATGACTTTCTCTAGGAAACGGGTACCGACTATATTCAACTACTTGATATCGAATCACTCTCTCAGTCGGGTTTATAGTTTTAAGGACCTGGGTGCTTACTTTAGCCCTGAACTTGATTTTAAAGAGCATATAAACCACATTGTGAATAAATCAAATTCAATGTTAGGTTTCGTTAAAAGATGGTGTAAAGAATTCCAAAATCCTTATGTCACCCTCTCACTATTTAACAGTATTGTCCGTCCTCACCTCGAATATGCTTCGCAAGTATGGACACCTTATCAGAAAAATCTCAATACTCGTATTGAAGCCGTCCAGCGACGCTTCATTCGATTCGCATTGAAAGGTCTTCCCTAGGACGATCCTTTTAACCTCCCCCCATATTTGCATCAGATAAAACTGTTGCAAATGCAGCCTTTGGCTCAAAGAAGGGTCAATAATGATATAATTTTTATGCATCAACTGATCTCAGGTCTGATTGATGTACCTGACTTATTATCCTGTTTAGGATTAAACTTTCGTGGGGGATCGCATTACCTGCGTAGTATAGAGTTACTACATGTTCCTTATCATAGAACAAATTACGGGATGCATGAGCCTATTAGCCGCATGAGTAAAATCTATAACTTAAATGTAAACATTCTTGACTTTAATCTTAACAAGATTACACTAAAAAATGTATTGCGTAATGTAGTTCCTCGAACATAAACTCTAATTATGTATATTTGTTCTTATATTTGTTTATTTATTGCTAGTGGTAGTGTTGCAATGTAGCGTAGCCTAACCACTAACACCAGCACTAAATGATGAGCCTGTTGATGCATATTTTGCCCTGGCTGTTGCTTGTATTAAGCACACCATGACACAGATCTGATAGTGTTTTAAGTCTACTGGGGAGTGATGCCAGGGTAGATCCAACATCATTTTCAATAATTTATTTTGGGAGATTTGCAGCTTTTTAATATAACAGTCAGCGCAATCACCCCAAACTTGGCATCCGTATAGCAAAATCGACTGAAAAATAACTTTATGAATAATAATTTTATTATCATTAGACAGTAGAGATTTTCTGTTTATAAACGGATAAAGCATTTTAATAGCGATATTTATTTTACTAAGTGTTCGCCTGTTAAGTTCTCTAAATGTCAGTTTTGGGTCAAGGAAAATACCCAAATATCTCACAGAAGGCTCCCATGTTATTTGATATCCCATAATTGTTAGAGGGTTTGCGGGAAGAACGCAAGATTTTCTTTTGCGCCTGAAGAAGATAGCTTGCATTTTTTCAGCGTTTTCAAAAATATTTATTTAGCTACAACTAGTAATGGGGCTGAAAGTGGGTACAGGTACAGAGTTTTGATTGAATTAAATTTCTATCGTTTTCAAATTTAAAATCTGCCGCGCATAGAACGAAAGCATGATTTCCACCAAAAGGAAATGTTGAAAAAAAAAACATGGTAATTGTTTGGTTACGTACCTTCGGTTTGTATCAGTCCGGGAAAAAAATGAGAAATCCTTTGTTGGGTTATATTCAATTTTGTATTTTTATTTTATTCTTCGAATATATTTGAATGATGCATGACGAAAACTAGGTTCTTGAGATATGTGTGTATTACGTTAACATGTTATGTTGCTATGACTAAAGTGTCACACTCGAAAGAGGAAATGTAACAATGCAATATGAATTATAAAACTGGTAAAATCTAAATGAAAAATGTGGTCTGTCGCCACAACCGAAAATGTCACAAACCTAACCAAGCGCAAGAAAGATGATGTAAGAAAATAAGAGCGAGACGCACATGCGCGACCGCTATATATACACAAAATTCTTTTTATTGGAAGGCGAGCAGCATTGTGTTTCGTTTCCCGACGATGTATGTTTGGAAAGCCATCCATTATTAAGGGTGCAAACACACTTCAACAGTAATATTGCGGACCTTACGGATGATGGTGCTGTTGTTGTTTTTTTCTTTCCTTCAATTCTCCCAATTCAATTTTGCATTCTAGCTTATTCCATGAATTCAAACTCAGTTTATATGGCGCAGCGCTTAAAAGCACGCGAAAGGAGTATACGAGTACATGAATAGCGAATTATTTATCTTCAGAGGTAGGCATTGAATCTTCTAACTACACTGAGCTCTTATAAGGGTATTCAAATCCCCTTTTGCGTGTGTAGATTATAAAAAAAAAATATATATACACAGAGCTCAAAAAGTCTCCGTACAGCGGCACATGCCCGAAATAAATGCTTCAATGAGATCCAAATACAATAATTAAATAAAAAAAGAAACATTTCTATAAAAGAGAATCTTATTTTCTTTATTTCTACCAAATTTTATTCACTTTCACATTATAACTTGAAGTTTATGAACGCAAACGCCCTGTACGGCCGTTTCTGAAAAACAAAAAAGTCTCCGTACAGCTACCATTCCAAGGATCTTACGGTGTTTTCTGTATTATAAGTCATGCTGAAAGTTGCTTTTCGGAAACGATCAATTGTGTTTTTCCCATTTTAGGTTAAAAAAGTGAGTGTGTGTATGGAGGAAAAAAATAACCAAATTTCTATCGCAACTAAAAAATATGGTTTATCCAAAGAAAAAAGGTAAATCTCTAGCTAAAATTTCAAATATTGTTAACAAAATGGGTTCTTCGGTACAATATGTCATCCATTTATTACAAAAAAAAAAACAAAACTATAACAAATAAACCAAGATCCTGGACGACTTAGAAAAATTTACCATCGCTTTAGAAGAGAACTATGAGGGTAAGGGTAGTGAACAAGGTTTTGAAAACAAGTGCCTGTGCAATAGCTGCAAATCTTCGAACAAGTGATGAACTTAATGTTTGTGAGTAGATAATAAGAATTCTTTAAGAAATAGGTTGAAACGAAATAGTTTTAATGGTCGGGTCAGCAGCAGGAAACCATTAATCAGGAAATAGAACTAGTAAGCCAAATTGCAGTACGCTATTAAGACTATTAACAGGGATAATTCATTTTGAGACACGGTTATATGCAGCTATGACAGTTAATTTAACATTTTTGGATCGGATGGTCGTCGTATGGTGTGGAAAAAGCCCAACACTGAAATGTATATCAAGCATTTAGCGCCCCCAGTAAAATAAGGATGTGGATACGAAATGGTCTGGGGTTGCATGGCCTCCTCCGGCGTGGGAAATCTCGTTTTCTTCGATTGCTGAGTGGATAAATGTGCAATTCTAAATATACTCAGAGAAAATCTACATTTAAGCACAGCTAAATCAAGGTCTGGCAACAATTTTCTGTTTCCAACCAGACAATGACCCCAAACACACCTCAGTTTTGGTAAGAGATTGGTTATTTGACAATGTTCAAAGGAAGCTGAAACACCCAGCGCAGTCATCTGATTTGAACCCCATCGAGCACTTGTGGAATTACTAAAAATAAAAGTTGCCAGCATTCTATAAGCAATAAAAATTAGCCAAAACAATTTTAATGTATGAATGGACAAAAAATGGCTAAGACAACACATCCAAATTGGTTAATTCCATGTGAAACCAATTAAAAGACGTCATCCATAATAGCAGCCGACCAACTACGTATTAATTTGTTATTTTTTTCTCATATTTATTTATATTTTTAAGAAAAATAACCACTGTACGGAGACTTTTTTGGCTTTATTCAAGCACTGAATTTAATTAATTGTTTTTTTTTTTGTATGTTTTTTTTATTAAAATATTGTTTCTTTCTTAACTAACTATTTCGTCAGATGTATTTCTTCAAATTAGGGTGAAATTTTTATCTTAAATCACTGTGCTTTGATGTTTTTATGAGTTGAGAAGTAAGAAGTGATACCTGTACGGAGACTTTTTGGTCTCTGTGTACATATATTTTTGCCCATTAAGCTCTGTAAAAATGTTCGTCGTTTTCGACGTGGGTCAGCTAGTAAATAATAAAATAAAAAGATCTTGCTTTCGCACAATATCTGTGAAATAAAGCGTAGCAACGCACGTCGGGTATCCGCTAGTTGGTTATAAAAATTAATATTCGCAACGATTAATGGGGGTTTTCCATTAGTGCATTCACCGTAAGTAATTAATCCAAATTGAAATACCTACTTCCTGTATGTATAGTACATATTATGTGTTATAAAAAAGAGTTCAATTGGAACATACATTATGAAAAAGGGTAATTCGTTTTTTTTTGCTAATATGTATATCACAGAAGAAGAGAAAAAATGCACGAAAAATCTACGGTGATTTGAAACCAACTAACTAATGATAAGAGACTAATGGTCTGAACTCTGAAGTTCTTTGCCGTAGTACATATGACCTTATTGGCCGGCCATTGGGATAGAGAAAACTTTAACTTCTCTCCATGCCAATTGTATATAGCAAGTTTTAAGACAATGCTTGAAGATTACCCTGAGTTGTTCCCTGACTGATTCCGACGCTTGCTGTCACATACTCGTTCACAATGAATGAATGAGCCATATGGCCACCTTAATTCATCAGTATTCCGTCCAAAAGCCGACGCCGGCGGTGACTGTTCCTACCCGCACTTTTGTTTCTAAAAACTTGAGTCAGATTTTGTGAACGAATTTATCGAAAAACGCTCATTTAAACTTATAAGATTAATGTTGGCAAATGTGATCAAATCCGAAACATCTAACGCAATTTCCAATTATGTGACTTTCTTCATTACATTAAAACTTTCTTCGATAAATGTTTTGCAATCAATCAAAGAAAGTCGGATACCTCCTCAAATCATGCGGTGTTATAACTACATGTATAAGACACAAAAAATAAAAACATACATAGTATATAGGATGTGTGGATAAATAATAATAAAGTGTACAAAAGTTTCGCCTAAATATTGATTTTCCATAGATTCCAGGGGTACGCTGTATTTTGCAGACTACTTTGGTCATCAATTGTGAAGTAGGTTTGGGTATTTTGTGGGTAAGATATTTTCAGTACTAATGGAAGAGCAAAGTATTCGAAGATATGGGCTGTGGGATGTGATTCTTTTCGTACAAAATCAACATATTTATGTATTATTCCGTAAAACTGGGCATGTATGGAAAATAAATCGTCATTGATTTTTCAGCAAAATTTAAATATTGTTTTTCATTTTAAAAACCCACGGTTACTCATAATATACAACAACATGTCGACTAAGTCGTTACATAACAAAGAAGAAGGGCAAAGATACTTGTCCCACGGTTACCTTCTTCTTTGTTCAAAATGACGGTTGAGCTGGGAATTCCAGTGAATGAAACAGTTAACAAGGGTAAGCACCTGAGAAAAGACGACACATGCCTGGATTCAGTTGACATGATTATTTTTGTCTCGATACTTTATACGGTAATGTATCAGAATCAATGCCAAAAATTGCTATCGAAAGCAAGGTCCGTTAAGCCTACACCGAATATGTAAGGCACCATTTAAAATTATTTTTATCTTTAAAAAGCAAACGACTAAATGAAATCAAAGTAATTAGTACTTAAGGAGACAGGTTTATTAGACACTAGCTGTAACCCGGTGCGCTTCGCTCTACCTATCTTTTTAAAATTTGCCATGGTTATTCGGGTATGATAGAAAGGAAATACATAGTAGGAAACACTCATTGCTGTTCTATTTCTCAACTTCAATTTCCATTTTTTTTCTATCTGTTTGTCTGTCTATCTATCTATCTATCTATCTGTCTGTCTGTCTGTCTGTCTATTTTTCTGTCTGTCTGTCTATCTGTCTGTTTGTCTGTTTGTCTGTCTATCTTTCTATATATCTATTTGTCTGCCTGTCTGTCTGTCTGTCTATCTGTCCGTCCGTCTGTCTGTCTGTCTGTCTGTCTGTCTGTCTGTCTATCTGTCTTTCTGTCTGCCTCTCTGTCTGGCTATCTATCTGTCTATCTGTATATCTGTCTGTCTGTCTATCTATTCTTCTGTTTGTCTGCCTGTGTATATTAATTGACCAAAATGACTCACATTCACATTTCACGTGAAATTACGAAATTTTGTATGACAGGTACCAAAACCACCGGTTTTTGAGTAACCGCACTGTGCACTGATGCTATGTTGTACTCTATGTTAAGAAAAACGTACTTTGTCAGTTCTGTCGAGTCTATAAAAGACAAACATACATATGTACATATCGTCGTGTAAGAGAAAGTATTTTTCTCTTGGAGAGAGCGGACGTGTTTACTCTAAGTTTCGTGGGGTGTAAACTTTTTGATTATTTACGTTTAGTTCTTTGCACACAAATTTAATTAAAATGCCGTGTTCAATTTGCAATAAAAAGGTTGATCGCGGATGCGAGATGAAAATCACTTGCGTCGACTGCAATATTTATTTCCATTGCTCGTGTGCAAAACTAAATCCATCGGATATAGAGTACATGATCACTCAAAATGTTCCATATCGCTGCGACAAATGCACCGCTCTTCGTCGTAAATCACTACTGCAACAAAGTGTACCATCATCTTCAGCAGCAACGGCAGTGGCTGCTGCACCAATAGCCAAGCAAAAGCCAAAGCAGCGAAATCAGCAAACAGCCGCTAAGTTACAGAGCACCACTGAATCGACAGCTGGACAGCAAGCAGCAGCATATGATCTACCACTACAGTCCGACGACGGCACAGTTACAATGCAAATGCTTTATGAAGAGATTATATGTATAAAGAAAATCAACTGTGACGTTCTCAGTGCAATCAGTCAGCTGAAGGAAGAGAATGTGAAGCTTAAATCGAAAGTTGCATTGCTGGAGAGCAGACTGAATTGGAGAGAGCAAAAGAGTGTTGAGAATTTCATCGAGATTACTGGTGTGCCTGGAGTCAGCAATAACAGTGCAGAAGAATGTGTTCAAACGATTTTCAGCAAGGCGTTGGATGTCTCATTGTCACCTACTGATATTCAGAAGTGCTACGTCAAACGCGTATGGAAGAAAAACAACAACAACGAGCATAGTGATAAGATTTGTGTACAATTCTCTTGCTTAGAGGCGAAAGAAAAAGTATTGAAAGCGAAAAAGACTGCAATGAAGAAACTAAATTCATCATTATTTGTCGCGGGCACAAAAGAAAATGTTTTTATAAATGATTGCTTCACATCTTATACTAGAGCTTTATTTATGGAAGCAAAAAAATTCAAAGCAGAAAAAAATTATAAATATTTGTGGTTTAAAAATTCGCGGATTCTAATGAGAAAATCTGAGAAGGGTAGGGTTGTTGCTATTAGATCGTTTCTTGATTTTTCATCGCTGGAAGACTAGCTGTCTTTCACCTTATTTAGCTATATTTTAGTATGTCTGTTTTAGATATTAATAATAATCTTTTAAGCAACAACCCAACACCTTATACTATAGTTAACATAAATGATGAACTATTTTATTGTAATTCGAATGAGCACAACTCTTTTTTTGTTGTTCATCAGAACATTCGTAGTTTGCGGCAAAATTTTAATTTGTTAGTGTGTAATCTAGAAGCGCTTGTGTTCTTACCAGATCTGATATTTGTTAGTGAAATATGGGTTTTTAACTGCGAAAAAGATGATTATCATATTCCGGGCTATAATTTGTATCTTAACACTAATGAAAGTTATGCTGCAGGTGGAGTGGGAGTTTTTGTTCGGGATTATCTGGATTTTGGTAACTTTAAGGTAAATTGTCTCAATTTTCTGAGCGCGGACGTAATTGAGTTGTCTTGCAATATATGTGATGATGTCTTTAAATTTGTTTGTGTATATAGGTTACACCTTTATGATATTCAAGTGTTTTTGAATGAATTTTCAGTGTTCTTAAGAAACGAAAAAATTGCTAATCTGATTCTCTTAGGTGATTTTAATATAGACATTTTAACTTCCAATACTCTATCTGATCTTTATCTTGCTACCATGTCTGAGCATGGTCTATCATCTTTCATAAACGACATTACTAGACCAACTTCAAGTACTTGTCTTGACCATGTATTTGGTCGTTTTACAAAAATAACCATAAATGAATGTGCTGGTATTGATTTTGATCTCCGTATTACTGATCACTGCATGACAGGTATTCTCTTTAGTACGTTAAAAAAGAGGAAACCTGCTAAGTATATTTTGTCGCCAAAGATAACGAAAGTTAACTTCGACCTACTTAATATCGAACTACGTTCTGAAACCTGGGAGGAAATTTATGTGGATGCTAATGCTTCGAATGCTTATGACCAGTTTTTAACAATTCTTCAGAATTATATAAGAAATTTCACATATACCATTGTACGTAAAAAATCTGAAGTAAGGTTAAAGCCATGGATTACCCACTCTGTGCTAAAAAAAATTAAACTGAAAAATAAATTAAGAAAAAAATGCTTCAAACATCCTCTTAATACAGCGCTGAAAAGTCGTTTCCGAATGTTGAGTAAGGAAGTTAACAAGAATATAAGGATAGCTCGGGATAGGTACTTCTACTCTAAAATGCGAAATGCACTTGGTAACTCTAGAAAGGAATGGAAGGCTATAAATAGTATCATTGACAGCAACTCTCCCAATACCACTAAAGCTATAGTTCTATGTAATGATGGTGTTGCCATTGACGATCCTACAGCAGTATCAAACATATTTAATGATTTCTTTTCTTCGGTTGGATTTATGTCTTTTCCCAGTGAGTCTCCTAATTATTGCAATGGGTGCGCGTCTTGTTTGGTCAATGATAATAATATAAATAATAGCTTCTTTTATGAAGAAATAACAGGCTTAGAGCTTTATAAAATTATTTGTTCTCTAAATAACTCGGGTTCTTGCGGTAATGATGGTATCTCCAATCTGACCCTCAAAAATATAGCACTTAATGTTGTAGACATTTTAGCTTATATCTTCAACCTAAGCATCTTGACCGGGACTTTCCCAGATAAATTAAAATGTGCTAATGTCATCCCTCTTTACAAAAAAGGTATTAGAAGTGACAAAAACAATTATAGGCCAATTTCTTTATTGCCATCAATTTCAAAAGTTTTCGAAAAAGCTATTAAGAATAGAGTGATGAGCTACCTGAAAAAGGTAAATTTCCTTAGTCCTGCGCAATTTGGTTTTAGGGAAGGCCTTGGAACAGAAGATGCTCTTTTGGAGTTTTGCTCCTTTATTTATAAAGCTCTGGATGATAAACAATTTTGCGCCGGACTTTTTGTAGACATTACCAAAGCCTTTGACATGGTCAACCATAGCGTTCTACTTACTAAATTACACTATGCAGGGTTTCGTGGTTTTATGCACACCTGGTTTGAGTCCTACTTAAAGGATAGAACTCAAAAAGTTATAGTAGGTACCTTTGTTAGTAGATCTAAAGCAATGAGCCTAGGTGTGCCTCAGGGTTCGGTTCTTGGTCCCATACTGTTCCTAATTTACATCAACTCCTTATTTAGCCAACCGTTTATAGGAAAAGTTACAGCGTTCGCAGATGATCTTGGCATTGCATACCGCTCAGATAGTCCTCTTGATTTAAGCGCGGATATAAATCACGATGTCCACCTCCTGAGATTGTGGTTTTTAGAACACAAACTGGTTGTCAGCAACAAGACCAAATTGATGCACTTCAGTCTTAATAAGCAGGAGTCCTTAAGCTTTGAAATTCTCTTCCATGCAATCAATTGCACAAGGGCTAAAGTCTTAAATTGTGATTGCTCTGAGGCAGCCACAATGTCATTGTTGAATAAACAAGTATCTTGTGACCCACGCTGTTTTAAAATTGAAATGGTTAATCAGTTTAAATACTTAGGTATTACTTTTGACCAAAATATGACCTGGTCCAAACATATTTCGCTTTTGAAACAATATTTACGATATTCAGTACGAAGCTTTTACCGCCTTAAACAATTCTGTGACAAAAAAACTTTAAAAACAGTTTATTATGCTATATTTCAATCAAGGCTACAATACGGACTAAGTTGCTGGGGTGGTGCTTACAATACAAAGCTCAAGCCTGTGATTGTATTGCAAAAGTGCGCTATTAGAAAAGTATGTGGGGTAAATCGTTTAGCTTCTTCTATGGTTTTGTTCAGAACTCTGGGGATTTTGCCACTAAAACACTTATATTATTTTAAAGTTTCAAAAATTTTTTTTATGAGAGGTGGCTATTTACAGAGCCCTATTTCTAACACTCGCAATTTGCGAAGCAACTCATTTAATGTCGTCGTTATTCCTCCTTTCCGTACCACTCTACTCAGAAACTCTTACACCGTCGTTTCGTGCAAATTATTTAACACACTTCCTATGAATATCCGAGGCATACGATCGTTGCCCCTATTCCTAAAGCGCGTAAAAATATGGCTTCTCGATTTTGATCACGAGGAAATTAAGGTTTTGCTGCCCTATGTTATCTAAATATTAGTTTTATATGCATATGTATATTCTTTTCATTAATGCTATCTCTTTTTTATTGTAAATTTATGTATAAATGAATTAAATGTTCTTCTTGCAAAATGAATTAAACACTGTTCACCCCACTTTCTTCAAAGTTATTCTTTTATGAAGTGACATAATCACTATTTAGTTTTTATATAAATACCAATGTCACTACATATTCTTAATCGCAATATAGTTATGGTAGACTAAGCAATTAATTAATTAAAATGTTTGTTAAATTAAATTAAGAATATTGAATAAATAAATAAATAAATAAATAAATAAATATAAGAGCACAGCACAACTTACATTTTGCAAATTGTTCAGGTTTCAATACAAAACACCTGCCCCCTTATTAATACAAATTCACTAACACACGGATAACCATTGAATTAACTAACTCGTGGTTAGCAAGCTTGGTAGATAAGCCTTCCGTTTTAATAAAAATATTTTCTCCGTACAGTAACTATTTGCCATAAAAAGGGCAAATCTATTAGGTTCGAGTGAAACGTCAATATAACTGACTGCAAAGATGTCGGTTTTGTACGAGTTGTACAACTGGAATTGAAAAAAAAAATTATTAAATACATAATTCAAATATTATAACTGTATAACTGAGAATGTGATTTTTTATTCACTGTGAATATAACCCGTGAATGTGAATTCACGCCGATGAGATTGCAAAACTACATAAACTACTATAAAACTACATATAATTTACATACACTGAATTATTGACTATCAGCCCAAACACGAATACAAATTCCGCGAGAATTTTTTCACTTTTCTCTGCTCTCCTATTCTGAGTAATATGACAGAGGGAAATTTTTCACTTTTTTCCTCTCCTAAACAAACTTCGAAGAAGGGAAAAAATTCGTAGAGAGAAAAGTAGGTATCACAAATGCCAAAAATTAACCGAATTTATTTGTATTTCCCAAAAAATTTTCTCCAACAATCTCAGAGAGAAATTTTATGGAAATGTGAGTTTTATATTTGTTAACGAACATTTGGGTAGTAAAATATAATTAATTTTAAATGTTAAGGTTGAAAACTTTCAACTGTTAACGTAATTATTCAACTTGAAACCAATGCAACCTCTTAGCATAACGTTTAAACTATGATATCCCTTTTCTGTTGTAATACAGATGTTTATTTTCTGAGGGCGCTGTTATCCTAATATGCATGCCATCAATGCATTCAACAACACCGGGAATACCTTGTTTTATATATGTAGAAGGCCAGGCTATTGCTTCTTTTTTCCTGATCACTTTTGGTTAGACGTATCCATCGTAAACATAGATCTCTTTCAAATACATCTTACACGTTTGCAAGAACTTTACAAAAGCTGGATTGGGCAAGACCGACATCATGATCCTTTTCAACACCAGTATGAAAGTAGGTAAACATTTGCGAATGAAACCAACCTACAAATGCATAAGTCTTTGCACTTACATGTCTTGAGGTAATTGCGATCGATTGGAGCTGTCCCTCAAGTTCCTTTTTACATTATAACGTTTTTGGTAATCAATAGCTGCTTATTCCTCCGTCATTATTCTGTATGCGACACTATTAATTTAAACACGAGTTTTCCAATGCACAACAATCAGAAATCACCTGTATTATTTACTAGCTGTTGCCCGCGCCCTAAAAAAAAGTCGAGTTACTTATATGTACATAGTATAATAGAAAGGAGGAAGTAGTTTAAACCGCAGATTTTCAAAGACTGCTCTTGTGCTTTAATGATAGTGATTGCAACATCAAGACAAACAGGAAATTGAAGACATTTAAAATCAAATGGCAAAGCTGGAATCATTGGAATTCGGGAAACAAAACCTTCGCCTTTATCTTTCAAAATAGTTACTTCGGTGACGTTGTTCATTAGCTTTTTCACTGCAAGTCTGTTTACATTACAAAGTCGTTGTTGATTTATATTGCAAAGCATAATATTTGGTGCTCAGGCTTTTAATTGTAGATTGTGTGGTTACATTCCCGCCAAATCCAGTCATTCACCACGTTATCTTAATTCTTAAGGGTGTCCACTGACTTGTATCATAACTAACATAATTAGCCTGCTATGTCACTTTGAGCAGCTGGGTTAAGCTCATGGGCATCTTTGTTTTTTGCTGCCAATTGCTCGTTCGCTTCACCAAATATGATTTTTGGTAGTGGTTATGAAGCCAGATAGATCTGCATCTTTTATATAAAACTAAGTTGCAAAATGCGTACACCACATACAAATGCAAAATATGTACCACAAAGGTATTGCACACAAAAATGTCTAAGTTTTTTTTTCAATGTTTTTGAATGTTTTTATCTACATTTAAAAAAAATAATCCCAACTAAATTGGTTGAAAATTACGAGCGGTAGAGAGAAACATACGCATTTTGCCACTTAGTTTAAAAGATTATTGTTCATTTATGCAAACAATTTACTTTTTATTCTTGACAGAATTTGCGAAATGACAATTAATTCTCCTAAAAAGCTGATTTCGAAAATCCTCTCAAATTCGAAGTGAAAAATATTTCTCCGTTGATTCAGAATAGGAGGATTTAATTCTCGAGAAAAATAAAATTCTCGAGGAAAAATTCCCCGGCAATATTCGTGATTGGGCTGTATGTAATTTGTAAATGTGCATGTATGTACAATGTACATATGTTTGCATGTGTACTATCCTTATTAGTGCCGTTAAAAACATTTCGACGCAATAATTCAAAAATAAACTAACCCTAGAAACTAATGAGAATGACATTAAGCTTGATTTCCATATGCCTTTTCAAATTAGATGTGCTGGTTTCGTACTATAATTTTGCCTTGCACAAGTTACATTTCACAAAAAACAAATTTTTCTTCACTTTGGTATTGGCGGCATCTTAAAAGTATTTTTTTTTTTTGTAAATCGTGGTCCTAAACACCAAACAAACAAATGCGTGTAAGTTTCTTTAAAATCCCATATTCGCATGCACAGAACTAAACTAGCACACACAAATTCTTAGAACCGCTACGAAGTTCAACCTTCATCCCTTTTTTCAGCGGCAATTCTCAAAACAACCCAGCGAACAATATACAATACATAACATACTATACATACATGTTTATGTGCGCAAGGCAGCATTATTCAGTATAGTATACACAATATCGTTCACCGCGTTCTGCTTTGTTCTACGTATCATTCACTGCCTCGCACCTCACGTTCATACTCACGACCGCGACTTTTGTTGTGAAATCGTTAGTTGCGAATTACAAACTGTGACGTGAAACTATTCACGTTTTAGCCATTCACAGTTTATTTCCAAGTCGTTAACAGACTGCGACTGTGATTTTTCTTTCACAGTGAATAATTCACACGTAGCGACTTTTTGCACATCACTAGTTAGAAATGTTCGAGTTAACAAACGTCAGCAAACTCACGAAAACTTTTATTAATAAAGATTTTGACTTGTCAATTGCGTAAACCATTAGTTAGAGATAATTAGCGTTTATTATTACGGCTGCTAATTTTTAAAATACTATTAACTACTCATTTTTACAATGAATTTAATAAAAATGTCCATAAACTAAAGGTTTTGCTAACGTATTTTCTAGTTTACTTTTAATTCAAGTTATTTCTGTAGGAAACATTTTATTTTGTCTCCTGAACGATTTGCTAAATGTCAGTTGTGCGGTGTTCTCATATACACGACGATATGTAAATTCACTTATATAAATACTTTTACTTATTTTAATCAGAATCTTAAGATATCACTTCTTCAAACATTTCAGTGGCATTCGGATGAAAATATTTCTTATTTGCATTTTGAATTCCCAAACAAGAAATTAGGGGTCAGATGAATTTAATATTCTATTACAAATATCCGTTAAAGTGTATTTTCTGCAAGTTTTCCGACTGTATTATTCTCTATATATTTTGAAATCCTTACTTCGACATTCTAAAGCTTCGGCGTTTAATGGTCTAATAGATAAAGGACGACTGGAAACAATTTCATGGCCATGTAGCAGTATTTTGTGGAAAGTAGTGCTCACGTAATACCATGGATATAATGCAAAAAAAAAAAAACAGCACGCAGTACAGTATCCACACAATAACTTTTAAATTTATCTTTGTTTATGTTAAAACGAATCGAAATACATTGCCGATAACGTAAAATCTTTCGATGAAGTCATTATCAATCCTAGTTATGGATGCAGACAAACAACTATTTTCAGAGAATGGTCTCGCAACATTACCTGTTTGGTGTTACTATAGCCAGGTTTGAGTTATCCATAATTAATCCGGCCGAATCTTTAAAATCTTTTTGTATCCTTAGCTTATTTTCAAGGACTGTACTTGATCAGCTCACTGCCCGCATCAAAATAACAGATAGATAATATATATTTTTTTAAATTAAATGGATCCATTGAGCCATTTTGATTCATGCGTCAGAAAAATATTTTTTGTTCGATTCTATTTAATTTTAAACTGATGTTTAAAATTTTTTAAAGCAAATTTCAACTCGTTTAGATGACTTTTACTACAAAACGTTTTTTAATTAGGAATGACTCGACTTCAGAAAATTTTGTGTCCATAGTTTTGGATTTACTGGTTAGGTATAAATCCACAAATTTTCTCCGCGTACATACGATTTGTTGGTCAACGGTTCCTAAAAACATATGTATATCTATTGTAAGCATATCATTAAAATATGATGCAAACATAATTAATAATCTGACAGCAGATTTTGCCATTTGACTCAAAAATTAAAATATCGTTATCATGACTTCTAAGTTAGAAAATTAAGAAAAAAATATTTTAGGCAAGAGTTTAGCAGATTCAGTTTCACAGGTATATTAAGTTGATATTCTAAATATATAATTCTATCACAGACTTGCTAAACTCTTGCCTAAACAAGATATATTTAATAATATATGGCACAAAAAAGAAAGAAAACACTGACAAGTTGATACATCAATTTTACCGTTATAATAGCGTAAATGATTGTTCCTAAACTCAAAATAACAAGTACTAACCTTTGTCCACACAAGACATATTATAAGAAAACAGCTAATAATGTTTTTCATAAATCAACAAATTAATTCCTTTCACTATAACTTTCCTTAAATTCTCACACGGCAAAAACTGAACTCGTTCAGTCAACTTTGAGAGCTTGAATAAACTGTTGCAACAAGCCTGAAAGAAAAATTAACAGTGGTATCATAACAGAAATACCATACAGCTCATGAAAAGTCATTCAAATTTACAGTCGCACTTAAACTGAGAATGAGCTTTGTATCATGGCTTTACATAAAGCTGCCCCACTGTGCAGCGCAACCTATCAGGTGAAGATTTCATTCATTATAAAGGGTGATTTTTTAGCTGGTTTGGTTTTGGCAACACTGGTTTTGACAGCTGACGTGTGTTTAGTACCTTGTGTCACTGTCAAACAGCTTCAGTTTGGTTTGCAATTTAACCATGGATCGTCTTACAAATGAACAACGCTTGCAAATTATTGAATTTTACTATCAAAATTCGTGCTCGGTTCGAAATGTTCATCGCGCGCTGCTTCCATTTTATGATCGGCATTCTCGACCTTCTGAGCAGTCTATTCGGAAGATTGTGACCAAATTTCGCACCAAATTTACTTTGTTGGACATTAAACCACCAACACGTTTACGTACTGTGCGTAGTGAAGAAAATATTGCGGCCGTATCAGCTAGTGTGACAGAAGACCGCGAAATGTCGATTCGGCGCTACCGAGCGATGATAACAAACTTTTTTTTGCCCGAAATGGAAGTTCTTGACTTGCATGATATGTGGTTTCAACAAGACGGTGCCACATGCCACACAGCACGCGAAACAATGGCGCAATTGCGAGGCGAGTTTGGTGAACAGTGAATTTCACGTTTCGGGCCGGTCAATTGGCCGCCTAGATCGTGCGATTTGACACCATTAGATTATTTTTTGTGGGGGTATGTCAAGGCTAATGTCTATAGGGACAAGCCCGCTTCGATTGACGCACTGGAAGCCAACATCCATGCATTCATTCGTGAGATACCGGCCGATATGTGTGAAAGAGTATGCCAAAATTGGACTCAGCGGATGGGCTACCTGAGACGCAGCCGCGGTCAACATTTGCATGAAATTATCTTTAAACATTAAATTGCAAGGTTCAAACTATCGATTCAAATAAATATTTCATTCATTTTTTCGAATTTTTTGTGTTTTTTTTTTAAAAAAAGTTCTCAACCTCTTAAAAAATCACCCTTTACAATGTGAATATGAGCATTTTTGGTTCATAAATATAGAAGTTGTTAATAACTTGACTCTCCACCGCCACCTAGCTAAATGAAATATACTTAACGACCTGTTCTCTTACCTACCAAATATACAGACAAAAATTCGTAAAAATCGTTCGAGCCGTTTCGGGGGAGTGCGACCACAAACACCGTGACACGAGATTTTTATATATTAGAAGAAGATAGTTAATATTTGGTTGGGTCGCCTTTGCCGCGTTTATGATTACAGCGACTTTAACGGCCATTTTATTCACTCGATTTAACCCGGATAAAAACTTATGTACATACGGGTTAAAGGGGTTGGGTACGAAATCCCGAACTACGAAATCCCGAAAACAAAATCCCGAAAACAAAATCCCGAAACACGAAATCCCGAAACACGAAATCCCGAAACACAAAATCCCGAACTACGAAATCCCGAAACACGAAATCCCGAATTTGGAGAAAATAATAGTTTAAGATTCGCGCGCGCGAATCTTAAACTATTATTTTCTCCAAATTCGGGATATGGTGATTCCTGAATAGGCGGCTATTTTTTTTTTTCGTTTGAATGAAATATCATATTATCTCTTCGCGGAATTTTTTTCTCATTCTTAAAAGAACGATTTCCCCTCTCACCTCGCACAAAAAAAAATTAAATTAAGAACAACAAAACACTATAAACCAGACACAGAAATCGTTTGCTTAAGTGCACATGATGAGAATCGAAAAGAGCTGTTCTTCGTGATTCTCATGATATCATATACCTTTTCGAACTGCATGTTTTGTATATGGTGATGAAATATTGATTTCTTAGAACTTGAAATTATACTTCTTAGAATTTGGCAGTTGGAGTTCTTTTGATTCTCAGATGATGCAGCTAAGAAATATCTAAATCAAAGATTTTCATAGTTTTGTGTGATCTTTTTATATGTGTTTTAAAAGTGAAAAGTTGTGCGAAGTGAAATGGAAGTGCAAATAGTAAAATCAAATAAAGGAAAGGCAAATATAGTGCTGAATGGCTACGCGTACCACCTTGAAAAACAATTTCAAAGCTCAAGTTATTGGTGCTGCAGTAAAAGGAAAAGCCATATGTGCAAGGCTCGCTTGACGACCACCGAAAAAGATGGGAGAACGTCTGTTGTAAAACAGCCCACGAAGCATAGCCACGATCCGCTGGCTTTCGAGAAGCATGTGAGTATTGCCAACAATGCGATAAAAGAAAAGGCTATGGAAAAATCTGAGCCACCTTCGAGAATTATTCGGGAAATAACCTACGCAACTGAAAAGAATTGCAGAGTGTATTTACCATCGAAGAGTGCGCAAAAGATGAGAATCGCCCGAGTTCGGTCCACCATTATAAAAGAACCAGCCTCTGTGGAAGAAATCTGCATCCCAAATAATCTGCGGTACCTAGAGGGTGAGTTATTTGTTCTAAATGAAAGCAGCTTTAATGGGGAAAAGAATATCATCCTGGGAACTCGAGGCAGTTTAAAGCTCCTTTCAGAAGCTAAATGCTGGTTAATGGATGGCACCTTCTACGTCGTGCCATCTATAATGAAACAGCTATTTTCAATTCACGGCTGCATAGAAGGAACGGTAGTTCCGCTGTTATTTTGCCTAATGAGCCGCAAGACCAAGGGGTCGTACTGTCAATTTTTTTACGACTTATTCAAAATTGCGTGCGATGCAAATATACATTTAAATCCTGAAGTCATTGTCACCGACTTTGAAAAGGCAATATCGACAGCAGCCCAAGAATTTATGCCTTCAGCTGAATATAAAGGCTGCTTTTTCCACTTTGGGCAAATAATTTGGCGTAGGGTGCAAAATAAAGGCCTAAGGACAAAGTATGGGAACTGCGAGGAGTTCAGCCTCCAAATAAGAATGCTGAAAAGTTTAGCCTATGTGCCACCAAGTGAAGTTCAGGCATATTACAACGCTCTGTATGCCAAGATGGTAGACGAAGATGCCAAAAATATTGCTAAGTGGTTAAAGGAACATTATATTTCCGGTAAGTCCTCCAGAAGCAAACCCCAATACAGTCCCGAATTTTGGTCTGTGGCAACTTATATGGCCGATCCTAACAAGCCAACTACACAGAACAGCGTGGAAGCGTGGCACCGACGTTTGAAGGTGATTGTCGGTAGACAACATGCCGGTCTCTACAAATTAATCGAGGACCTGTCGAAAGAGTTGGTAATGGCCGTAACCACAATCGACAAAGTGAAGAGCGGGATTGTACACAATAAAACCAAGACTGCTGCAAGAGCCAACCGGATTCAATCCATTTTGCAAAGAAAAGAATTAATGGATAAAGAAGAATTCTTAAAGTGCATAGCGCATAATATTGGTCTATGTTAATAGAAATATGAGTTTAATTTTTTTGAGTTCCTCGATTTAAGTTTCTTTTTTTTATTTTATTTGCAATGAATTCCAAAGTTTTTAGTTTAACTTAATTTTAATACACACATATAAACAAACATTATTTCAAAGGTCCTTTTCAGGACCACAAAACGACAAAGAGATTAAATAGCATTGAAATTTAATTAATTAAAATGTTTTTTGTAGACACATACAAATACATATGAGTAAATTACTTGGCTAGAGGAATTAGTTCCGAGGTATACGGTTCCATGAGAATCAAGAAGAACAGCGCTTTTCGATTCTCATCACATGCACTTAAGCAAACGATTTTGCTCGCAAATTCATAGTGTGTTCTGGTAAGTTTCTTGGTTTTTTCTGGTAGTGTCATGGAGGGGTAGTGGAAAAAAACGTTCTTTTGAGAATGTGGAAAAAAATTATTAAGAGTTATGAAATATTCAATTTTTTTTTTCGCAAAAATCCACCGCGAATCGAAAATCCCGAAAAATTCGGGATTTTTCACTAAAGTTCATTTTTCGGGATTTTGTAATTCGGGATTTTGTGTTTCGGGATTTCTAGAAATGCGTGAATTTTTCTTTCGGGATTTTGTTATTTCGGGATTTCGTAATTCGGGATTTTGTGACGTTCCCGGGTTAAAGTGAGTTGAAACCGAAAATTAAACCCATCTCTATAATATTCAATCGTTTAACCCGCATTTAAATCCATTTGAATCTAACCAGGTCGGTTAATGGTGACCACCGCCAGTTGCTAGGGTTATCTCGAGAGTTTATAAAGGTCCTTCCGGATGTTACTCCCCCGATCCCGAAGTTCTTTTCCTGTTCTTAACTCTTTATGAATGAAAGAGAAAAAACAGCGATTGAATGAAATACTTGCCACGACACAGGGTAAGGCATTGAATGACAAACTGATTGATTCCCATACCATCGAGCGCAATTCAGTTGTCTTCATCCTACTGCAAAGACATAACCAAGGGGATAGCAAAAGTGCCGCAGACTTCTTCCACACGGCCGGGGACTATTTGTTTGGTCTGCTGCAACACAAAAGCTAATGGAAGCACCGCCCGTAGACGCTGGCAGATCTAACGTAAGATCAGGTTTTGAGAAAGCACTTTCTGACCCCTTTCCAACAAGCTCATCAGAAGTCTCGTTTCCTGTTATTCCGCGTATTCTATGACCCAAACGACTTCTAATGTGTTCAGTCTTCCGGCCGAAATTAACGTGCAGGACTTTTTTTTGGAATTGATTAATGGATTAAGCGAGGCCTTAAGTGCAGCCTACCTACAGACGCAAATATTTCGCCTTTTCTACATGCTTATGCAATGCTGGAGTTTTGGAGAACGTCTTGCGATTACGCAATACCTATAGGCTGACGACCAATAGTTCCAAGGTGTATCGCGCTCCTTGATCATCTCCACCATTTTCATATCTTCCTCATTGGTCCGCTTTCTTTGCAGCTTGCACGGCCGACTTGAAGTATAATCCTCGGCGTCGCCTGCCTTTAACTAAAGAACTTCTTTCTTTCTTTAGGTGGCTCTACAGCTCGGGGTGAACCAGGGCCTGCTTCTCGCAACTATATGTGTTTGCGTGTTATATTTTTCCACGAATGGAAGGGACCTACAGTTTTTTGCCGACTCCGAACGGCGAGCTGAGAAGCTCAATCGTGAAACTCTTTTATGCTTCTCAGACATTCGAAAGAGGTGGCACCGTGAAAAAACTTTTAGGTGGTGGACCCGGGCTGGGAATTTTTTCTGGGAATGTATGTTTGTATAACGGTGATGCCATTCGTGGATGAATATGCGTTTCGAATTAAATGCACTGAAATGCTTAGACTCAAGTTTATTATTTAAAAAATATCCTCGAGTATGAGTTTAAAACGAATGTACTTGAGTCACTCGAATAAAAGTCAACTTGAAATGTCGTTTTCTCGACTGCTGTCAACGACAGCCACATCTGTGTTGGTGAACCCGAACTTTTATACTAGCGATACTGAGGATGATTCAGTGAGAGACTCTCGGAGGCACGTTAAATAAGTACATAAGCATATGCGATTGCTTTGTCATTTTGAAAAAGATTTGATATAAATCCGAAAAGAATGTCTAAATGTAATTAATTGGTTGCCTTAAGATTTCTAAATGAAAACACCATTAATTTGTATGTACCAGTACATACATACATATACAGTAGACTCTCGTTGGCGTGAACACCGGTTAATGTGAGTGAACTCTGGATAACGTGAATATATTTTTTTAACATTCAGATCTCTAAAACGTGAAAAATCCTGAACCTGTGAACTACAATTTCCGCTCAAAATAACTGTCAAATTCAAGCAAGATGTAACTTAAAATTTGGTTTTCTTGGTAAAACATCTCGTCTTGTATAGTTTTAGTTAGCTACAAGTCAGTTTGTTCGTGAAGAATGCAAAGTTTGATTCCTATATTTTTAATATACATATGTATTTGTCTTAAGTAAAATCCTTTGCGTAGGTGAGCTGTATACAATTTAAGGCATATACAGTCAGTCACGAAAGTCTACATATAGCCCTAAAAAGTGATAAATCAGCGTTTATAGATAAAATGTAATCGTTTTTTTTTTATATAAGATAACATAATATTGTTTAAGAACATAATTCAAAATAAAAATAAACCATTTATTAACAGCAATTTAACAAAAACAAGAAAAACACTAAATTTCAAGTCACGAAAGTCTACATACAATACAAGTTTTACTAACTTAAAAATAAATTAAATTACATAGTTTTTATAATATTTTGTTGGACCACCATATGATTCATGGGCAGCTTTAAGTCGTCTTGGCATGGAAAAGACCAGATTTTTGGTGACTTCAGGGGTAATTGAAGCCCAGGCATTCGAAGAGCCGGTTTTAAGGAATTCTGGTCCGTAATCTTAAATTTGCGAACACGTCATTCCAGTTCATCCCAGATGTGCTCTATTGCATTTAGATCTGGAGATTGCGGTGGTGGGTGAAGTTGTTTTGGGACCAGCCATTCTTTTATAATTTTTGCCGTATGCTTAGGGTCTTTGTCCTGGTGTAGTATCCAGCTGTTTCCAAGCCCTAGTGCCTCAGCAGAGGCATGAAAGTTGTCACGCAAAATATTGAGGTATTGATACCGATCCATATTCCCTTCAATGAAAACTAACCTTCCGACTCCAGAAGCTGCCATTGCCCCCCAGACCATCACGTGCTTGACTGTGGGTACTATGTTCTTTGCCTCCATTTCTTGGTTAGCCCTGCGCCATACTTTTCCCTTGCCATCGGATCCGAAGATATTGAACTTACTCTCGTCCGTGAAAAGTACCGTTTCCCAAAAATCATGATCCTCCGAAATGTAGCGACTTGCGAACTCTAAGCGTTTTTGGCGGTTGACTTCACTTATCCAGGGTTTTTCCCTTGGAACTCTTCCGTAAAATCCTTCCGATCTCAGAACTCTACGCAAAGCTTCTGGGTGAACTTCTTTGCCCGATGTATTCGCAATGTCTTCCGGCAATTTTGGAGCACTAATTCGATGATTTTCGGTAACCTCATGGATGATACTTCGAATATCGTGGTTATTTAGCTTTTTCGGGCGACCAGAACGGGGTTTATTCGACACGTGTCCTCTGTCATTATAATTTTAAATTACTGTCTGAATAGTTGCAGGACTTTTGCCAACGATTTTTGCAATTTCACCATAACTTTTATTCTCACTTCTAAGTTTTACTATTATGCTTCTAACTTCTACGGGTATTTCTCCACTAATTTTGAAGAATTCACATTTGCTGGAACAAAGTAGCGGTACTTTGTTCCATTGAATAGGATATTCGTCTGAAACCCAACTACAGTGACGCCAAAAACTATTCGCTCATCCACCTATGTGACGAAAAAAATGGCTGTAGAATAAAAACTAGTAGGACCACAAAAATGGGGTTTATATATATTTATTGAACACCAAAACACTTAAGAAAAAAAACAAAATCAACTGGGATATCACATAGCTTAACAAAAAAAAAAATAAGAAAGAATCCATGAATCCCACAATTATACATCCAAAAAGTATTCGCTCACTTATAAAGAACTCAGTTTTTTTGCCAGCTAGTACTTTGTTGGTCCACCCTTATTTCTTATAATGTGTGACAACCTGGTAGGCATAGAGTTTACTAGGTTTTGGGTTATGTAAGGAGTAATTTTATCCCATTCTGTTATTAGTGCAGCTTTCAAATCAGCTTTGTTACGGATTGTATGTTGTTTGATGTTTTGCTCCAATATATTCCAGGCATTTTCAATTGGATTGATATCCGGAGATTGTGGAGGAGTTACAATCCATTTTGGTGTATTGTAAAGCAGCCACATCTTAGTGTTCCAAGCTGTATGCTTAGGGTCATTGTCCTGACTAAAAATGCAGTTGTTATAAAGACCCATTTTATTTGCACTATATTGGAGATGTGTTTTGAGAATGTTGATATACTCTTTGTGGTCTATTATACCAACAATAAAGTGCAAACTACCAACACTTCTGGCACTCATACAACCCCACACTAAGACAAATCCACCCTCATGCTTAGATGTCGGTTTAAGGTTATTTTCCTCTAGTTCGGTATTTTTCTGTCTCCATACCAAGCATCTTCCATCTGAGCCACAAATATTATATTTACTTTCATCGGTAAATATAAATTTGTTCCAAAAATCTTGTGATTCATTCCTATGTTCTTTTGCGAATGAAAGCCTCTTCTTTTTGTTGATGCTGCTGATGTATGGCTTTTTCCTAGCCACCCTCCCATGATTACTGGCATCATATAGGGCATTTCTCACGGTGTTAACACTCGATTGGACTCCAAATTCATTTTGCATTTCTGCGTGAATTTGCGTAGCACTTTTTTTTTGGGTTGTGTTGACGAACCTGGCAGCACTGGCCAACCTTCGACGTAGCCAACCCCAGCACACAAAATACGCCCGTTTGACATTTCTTTTCTGGCTTGGAATCTCGTGGTGCGGTTGGTGATAGACAACTCAAGGGAATTAAAACTATTATAAATTTAATTAATTAATAATTTGCACTTACCAAAATACCAAAATAGGTCACAAATTGTAAGATTTTTTATACGTTATTTCAAAACCTAATGTATTTATTTCATAGGAAATTTTAGCCTATGTCCAAAGGCATACGATTTGTGAACAATAAAATTTACCAAATCAAGGCTCAAAATTTGACTGAACAACTCTAAAATTTCAATTTTGGTAATTCATCGTAATCCACCTGCGCCACACCTTTACTAATTCAATTACATCGGTGAGTAAATTCATTTCGACCAATATGTTTCGTACACCTCCGCCATCAGATCATCAAAATGAAATCGTGCCCATAACCCCAAAATGTGTATCGTGCTCCCTGGAAGCGACTACAAATAATACTAGCTGCCAAGTGTGTAGGGATGTGTACCATTCTACTTGCGCAAAGATCTCCAACAATTTAGAAAATCAACTTTGGACGTGCAATAGATGTCAACCTCACACCTCCAAAGCGAATGCAGATTCACTTCCTGGCGCTCCAAAAGAATCAGCCTTCAATAATACCAGACCACCCTCGATTTCATCTAAGAAATCCAAAGCGTCTTCACAGCGTAGGGCGTCATTACAACTCCAGCGTTTAGAAGAAGAAAAATCATTACAGGAAAAGAGGGATCGTGAGTACATTTCGAAAAAGTATCAGATCCTTGAGGATCTTTCTTCTGATGACGACGAAATTCAGGAAATCGATGAGCCTCCCATTAAAAGTTCAGCACGCGTTGATTCATGGATACAAACACTTCCACCCTTGACAACGAATTCACAGCCGCATCAGATAAAAGGGTGCAGCACCTTCAATATGCCAAATAAGCATTCAATATTAGATACGCAACATAACCTAAATTTAAATAGAACGTGGATGGGTAATAGGATTATAAATGAACAGAATCCGCGTGATAGTGTCAGGTTTTCTAAAACAGTTCCGAATCCAATTAATAATGCTGTGCCACATGGAATGCTTGAAGATCCAATTGAGAAGATACCAGTAGCCTCGGCAGTGGGTATTGAGTACCCAAGACTAACGAACAATCAGCTGGCGGCACGACAGGCATTACCAAAGGAATTACCGGTTTTCAATGGATACCCCGAAGAATGGCCACTATTTATTAGCTCGTTTGAAAGTAGCACCAGGACATGCGGTTTTACGGAAGATGAGAATTTAGTTCGCCTCCAAAGGAGCCTTAAAGGGAGAGCACTAGATGCTGTAAGATGTCGTTTATTACACCCACGTCAAGTTCCTCACATAATTGAAACACTGCGGCTGCTTTTTGGTAAACCTGAAACGATAATAAATTCACTTCTCTTTAAAATTCGTCAAGACCCGGCGCCCAAGGCAGAAAAATTAGAGTCAATAATTAAATACGCTCTATCTGTCGAAAATTTGTGTGCAGTAATGGAAATTTCCGAACTTAAGTCACATATTAGTAATCCAATTCTATTACAGGAACTAGTTGAAAGGTTACCGCCACAAATTAGGCTTAATTGGGGAATTTACAAACAAACACTCGTCACGACTGATCTTTTAGCGTTTAGTACATGGCTTTTCCACGTAGGACAAGCAGCAACTGAAGTAATGCCGTTTTGTGTACCAAATGACAATCGAGTAGAGAAAATAGTGAAAAAACACGATCACCTATTCCTTACTATGCATGCAAAAAAAACTTGTTTAGTCTGCGAAAAAAACTGTTCATCAGTCGATCAATGCACGATTTTCTCCGATAGTAGTGTTGAAGAAAGATGGGATATCGTAAGGAGAAAACAGCTGTGCCGAACTTGTTTGCGAAGACATAAAAAACGATGCTTATCAGAGAAACTGTGCGGAGAGAATGGCTGCACATATCGTCATCATAGACTGTTACACAAAAATAGAGAACAAGCTGATAACAAGACACCATCAACTGTAGATTCGTCTCCGGTTAATCACACAGCAAATATAGGAAGCGACATTCTCTTTAAAATCGTGCCAGTAATCGTACAAAGTGGACAAAATGCAATTAAAACATATGCCTTTTTAGATGACGGATCGTCCGTTACATTGATTGAAGAAGAATTGGCGAAACAACTAGATGTTAAAGGTGAATATTCTCCGCTGCATTTAAAATGGACATCGAATACTGTTCGCACGGAACAAAATTCTCGCAAAGTTGATATTATTATAAAGGGTTTGAAGAAGCGAGCATTCGCAATATCTGGTGTCCGCACAGTACGATCTTTAGCATTGCCTACACAGTCGATTGACGGTGAATACCTTTCGAAGAGATTTAAACATCTGGAAGGGCTACCGATAATTTCATATAAAGAGGCCCAACCAAAAATATTGATCGGTCTGCAGCATTGGAAATTAGGTTTACCATTAAAAATTAGAGAAGGCAATACCAATGAACCAATAGCGACTAGTACTAGGCTGGGTTGGGTAGTGTTCGGGCCGTATATGCATCAACAACCAGAATATAGTTATCATTTTCAAGTTTGCGAGTGTAGCCAGGATGACACTATGACACATGAGTTGGTTAAGCAGTACTTTGCCGTGGAGAATGTTGGTACAAAAAAAATGCGTTTATTGTCGTCAGAAGAAGAACAGGCCGAAAAGCTTCTCGACACCAAAGCTCGAAGAATCGGGCAAAGATTTGAGGTTCCGCTTTTATGGAAATATGTAAATGTCCGACTTCCAGATAGCAAAAGAAATGCAGAACGTCGTCTCTTGTGTCTCGAAAAGAAAATGGATAGAGAACCACATCTTCGAAAGCTTATATGTGAATTGATACAGCAGTATATAGAAAAGGGCTACACGCAGAAAATCGAGAATAATGAGCTCTTTTGTAATGATAAAGTATGGTACCTTCCAGTTTTCCCCGTTTTCAATCCAAATAAGCCCAATAAAGCAAGGATTGTTTGGGATGCTGCATCGAAAGTTGGCGGTGTTTCACTTAATTCGCTCTTACTTAGCGGACCAGATATAACCTCTCCGCTGCTCGGAATTCTTTTCCGCTTTAGAGAAAGAAGAATCGGCGTTTGTGCCGACATTAAAGAAATGTTCCATCAAGTTCGTATAGCGGACGAGGACCAAAATGCACAACGATTTCTATGGCGGAACAGCACTACAAACAAGATCGAAATATACAAACTGGTGGTTATGTCATTTGGAGCCACTTGTTCGCCATACTGTGCCCAGTATGTTAAAAATAGAAATGCAAAGGACTATATGCACGAATATCCAGAAGCGGCAAATGCCATTATCCACAGCCATTACGTAGATGATTTCATTGACAGCTTCGACAATGAGGAAGAGTCACTACGCGTCTCAAAGGCAGTTATAAAGGTTCATAGATATGGCGGATTTGAGATCCGAAATTTTCGTTCCAATTCAGAAGTCGTCATGAAAGAGTTGGAGTCCTTTGCTTCAGATAAACAACCGCATGTGGCTATGACCGACGCTGAAAAGGTGCTTGGGCTGTGGTGGTCTCCAAAGACGGACGAGTTCTTCTTTAAATTGGACAGAAGCAATGTAAAGGATGAGTTGTATATAGGCACCAAAAAACCTACAAAGCGACAGGTACTGCGATTCCTTATGCAGATTTTCGATCCTCTCGAGCTAGTTGCTAATGTGTTAATTAGTCTCAAAATATTATTACAGAATGTATGGAGATCTGGGATTGAATGGGATGAGGAACTGAAGGATGAACATTTTTCAATATGGAAGAAATGGCTACGCTTGCTGCCAACAATTAAAGAAGTTAAGATTCCACGAACGTATTTTGACGGATTCAGTCTTACAAGTACCAGTGAAGTAGAACTTCACATATTTTGCGATGCTAGCGAAGAAGCATATGCGACCGTTGCTTATCTTAGAACCCAAAATCAGGGTAGGACACATTGTTGCTTCATATCATCAAAAACTAAAGTCGCCCCTCTACGACCGCTGTCGATCCCAAGAATGGAACTAGAGGCCGCACTCCTGGGCACAAGGTTGGCAAATTCCATCATAGAATCTCATACGATTACCTTCAAAAGACATGTTTATTGGACAGATTCCAAGACGGTAATTTTTTGGATAAATGGGAAAACACGCAAATGTAAGCAGTTACTTGCAACTAGAGTGGGCGAAATTCTTGAAAGGACGAATTCAAATTCTTGGAGATGGTTGCCGTCGAAATTAAATGCTGCAGATGAAGCTACAAGACCTCGTTCAAATCTGGAAAGTTTTTCAATGGATCGTTGGTATAAAGGTCCCGAATTTCTCTGGCAGCCAGAAGAATATTGGCCACGGACCGATTTCATCAAAAATTCAGACTCAATTGAAGTCGTAGAACAACTACACCACTCGATTCTCCAAAAAATTCCAATCACTGACATTACGCGGTATTCACGGTGGAGAAGACTACTAAATGTTGTTTCAAAGGTATATGAGTTCGTCGAAAAGATCTTAAGAGATCGAAGAATTTGTAACCAACTTTCATTCACTGATAAGGCTGAGAGTTATTTGTTTCGACAGGCTCAGTTCGAATTATTTTCTGAAGATATTATTGCTTTGAAAGCATCAAAGGAAATATCAAATTCCAGTCCGTTATATAAGCTAACGCCATATTTAGATAGTGATGGAGTGTTGCGGATTCAAGGTAGAATCGACGCTTGTATTGGAGTCGCCTTTGATACTAAAAGACCCATAGTATTACCCCGTTATCACCATATCACATATCTCATTGTTGACCATTATCATCGCAAGTATCATCACCAATATAATGAAATTGTAATTAATGAAATTCGACAACGATTTTATTTTCCCCATCTTCGAGTATTGCTGAGGCGCATACAAAGACAATGTCAACGATGCTCAAATATGAAAGCTAAACCAGTCGTTCCTCTAATGGGAGAGCTTCCTCCATCAAGACTGAAGACATTTACGAGACCGTTTTCCTACATAGGGATAGACTACTTCGGGCCAATGTCTGTAGCAGTAGGGAGAAGAAGGGAAAAGCGCTGGGGAGTGTTGATCACCTGTTTGACCGTACGAGCAATACACATCGAAATTGCACACACACTTTCGGCAGATTCATGCATTCTGGCGTTGCAGAGATTCACAGCTAGACGGGGACTGCCGATACACATTTACTCCGATAATGGCACTAATTTTCGAGGGGCTAGTCAGGAGCTTCGATCAGCAGTTGAGCGCATAGATGGTAAAAAACTGATTGAAAACGTGGGTGAAGGAAAATTAAAATGGACATTTATACCTCCAGCGGCTCCACATATGGGCGGCAGCTGGGAGCGACTTGTACGCTCAGTAAAACAAACGCTGGCCGTTATTATGCCAACCCAAAATCCTAGAGATGAAATACTACTCACCATGATGTCAGAAGTAGAAAATATTTTAAACAGTCGTCCTCTAACTTATGTCCCAATAACTGGACAAGAAGATGAAGCACTTACTCCGAACCACTTTTTGTTAGGTTCTTCGAGCGGAGCTAAGCCCTTAGGAGAGTGCTGTGATGATGGGTCTGCACTTAAAAGAAATTGGCTGCTAACACAACAATTCGGAAATTCATTCTGGCGCAGGTGGATACAGGAATATCTGCCTGATTTAACGAAAAGGACAAAGTGGTTCCAGAACTCAAAGGCGATCCAAAAAGACGACATCGTGATCATGGTCGATGGAAATAGTCCAAGAAATACTTGGCCAAGAGGAAGAATCATAAGGACGATTCCAGGAGGCGATGGTTTAGTAAGGAGTGCTGTTGTTCAAACCTCAAAGGGAGTGTATGTTAGACCAACGTCAAAGTTGGCAGTCCTAGACGTTACCGGTTCTTTTGGATTCGCTAAGCCGGAAGCTCCTCCTAACTCTCCCGACTTACTGGGGGGGACTGTTGACGAACCTGGCAGCACTGGCCAACCTTCGACGTAGCCAACCCCAGCACACAAAATACGCCCGTTTGACATTTCTTTTCTGGCTTGGAATCTCGTGGTGCGGTTGGTGATAGACAACTCAAGGGAATTAAAACTATTATAAATTTAATTAATTAATAATTTGCACTTACCAAAATACCAAAATAGGTCACAAATTGTAAGATTTTTTATACGTTATTTCAAAACCTAATGTATTTATTTCATAGGAAATTTTAGCCTATGTCCAAAGGCATACGATTTGTGAACAATAAAATTTACCAAATCAAGGCTCAAAATTTGACTGAACAGGTTGTGTTTTACTTTTTTAATTACCGCTCGCTTTTCTCTTTTACTTAAAATGCATGGTCGGCCAGATCGCGGAGCACTAGATAAATTGGTTCGGCCGGAATACCTATCGATTATACTTTTTATCGTGGAATATGGCCGATTAACGGTTTTAACAATAGATCTAATCGATTTACCTGATTCACGCAGATCTAATATAATTTTTCGTACTTCCACTGATGTTTCCTTTCCTTTTCTACCCATATTCAGTAAAAATCACCACTGATCACAAAAAATTTAAAAACGAACTGCTCCGTTGTTACTTTCTGAATAACAAATATTGAGCCATGCGTCTGTTTTCCCTACTTCTTCTGTTGGAAGTCCCGTTACTAAGAGATAAACTACAGTGGCCATTGACTGAGCGAATACTTTTTGGATGTATAATTGCGAGATTCATGAAATCTTTCTTAATTTTTTTTTGTTAAACTATGTGATATCCCAGTTTTAGTGTACACTAAATATATATAAACCCCATTTTTGTGGTCCTACTAGTTTTTATTCAACAACCTTTTTTTCGTCACATAGGTGGATGAGCGAATAGTTTTTGGAGTCACTGTATATGTACATTTTCGTGACTTGAATTTTTGGTTCTTTTCTTGATTTCTTTGAATTTTTCTGTGAAAATTGCTTGTTTTTGTTTTGAATCATGTTTTCAAACAATAATGCGTTATCTTGTAAGAAAATTAAATTTAAATCTTATCTATAAACTTAAATCTAGCACTTTTGAGGGGTATATGTAGACTTTCGTGACTGACTGTACATGAATAGAACGAGGATATAGAAGACTCTAATGTCGTGTCCAAAGTACCAATACAATAAGTGATGGAGAGAGTGATGATGGAGATGTGCTTGGATTGCCAAAAGAAAAATTAAGCCTAGTGATGCCATTTAAATTTTCAACAAGGCTTAAGGATGGGCTGAAGGTGAGCTTGTTAGCCAAAATAACTGTAATGTCAATGCGCCTTAGGGAGCTTTAAGACAAAAAGAAGACAAGTAAGCAGATGACCGACTTTTCCCTTTGTATTTACGTTCCTTTGCCATAACTTTTTCTTAAAAATCTATTAAAAATGCAGTTATGTAACAAATAAAATAAAAATACATAAATAAAAAAGTTCTCAAATGAACTTCTTCTGTGCGATTGTCCTATTCTTTTGTTAAAAGTCAACCGTCGCAATGGTTAACTGGCTTGGTTTTTATTTGTTCACGTTATCGAGAGTCTACTGTATGTACATATTTTGTAATGTTTATTATATTTACAAATTTAAATGCGAGATACAGCGAAGATATTTCTGCTTGAAATGATTTATTTGCCAAAAAAAACTTTTTGTTTTCGCTACCCAACTTAAACGAGCAAATCTTGAAAACTTTTTAATTGTAAATTACTGCTATATCCTATCCGTCATCATTGCGGAGCGGGAAAAATCCATTGAAGTTCATTCATAGCATTTATAAAATATTTTGTAAGTGAAAGTCGGGCGGGGGGATAATTATATATAGAGAATTTCACAGGTTATCATCAGTAAACTTGAAAAGCATTCGAAAACGTTAAGTGCCTCTGCGGGAGTAGTAGTTAAGCAGGGTGTGGGATATTATTTCAAAAGCGTTTTGTAAGCGAAGATATATTATGTGATTAGTGACATCGACATCGACATGGGCTCTCTGATGGCACAAGTAAACAAAGATTAAATTATATTTGTTTGTTTTGAGGTTACGAACATTTTCGAGGACATTTCGAAAATTTGGCGCAGTACATTATTACACATGAAAGTTAACCTCTATCCATGGGAAGCACTACAAAACATAAAATTTAAATGTAGTAGGTGTATAAATTCCTGCTGAAAGGGTTGAAGTTTTTAGCAGGGTGGGGGAGGTAACAAGGATAATAGGGACTGAAGAACGTTGATGAAGAACAAATAATAAACATTCCACATTGTGCGATGTACGACTTGTTATATGAAACGATTAAGGGTAAGTTTATAAGTGATTATAGCAAGGAGGGGTTATTTAATTAGTATACATGTACATACATATGTATGAAGACATATTTACGCGCTGAAAATAATAATAATATGGCCGGGTAAGCATTTTATTTCTGCATATTGCACACGAAACTAAAGTATGGTGAAACTTTATTGCCCAAACCATGCAACAGATATTTCTCGATAACATTTATGTACAGAGTTGCAATGAATATGGCAGACATGCATTGGCAAAAATGAGTTTATTAATGTTAACATAAGGTCATCCAACGAGAGGTGTCATTTGAAATCAAAAGAAAAACGCAAAATTTTTATTAAAGGTGGTGGTATTTCTATTTCAATCTAAAGAACAACCTCTGAGGTTAGTTATGGAATACAAAATTATATGGCTTTTGTGGATGAACAAAGTTTCTTCTTACAGCAACAGATTTCATTTTTGTTTGAAAAGCACGTTCCCTTAAAAACTAGGAAAAGAAACCCATCCATCCAAATATCGCACACTTCGTAACGCTGTTATCGCCAAAGTAAGGCCCTCACACCGGGAAAGTCTATGTGGAAACAGCTTCGCCAATTGGGTTTTGGAATCACTGGAGCACTTAAAACAACATCAACGATGTCACTAAACACCATACTGAACTTGTTACCAATAAACCCATTTGCTAAGAGTGTCGTTTTTAAAACAGTGCTAAGGCTTAAAGAGTCCAATGGTTTCAAGTTTAGACTATTTGGACGTGGTAACGTAATCAAATATTAATACAGATTATCTCAAGCAAATAACCCTGTTTGACCGAAACTTTTCCATAAGAATTCCCTCTAGAGAGTATTGGATACAGCGTACAGCTGATCCAATCGACAGCATTAATATTTACACGGACGGATCGAAACAGGACGAAGGCGTGGGCGCTGGAGTCTTCAATCCAAAATCTAACTACAAACAATGCTCCAAACTGCCAGATAGTTGCAGCATCTTTCAGGCTGAACTTTTAGCAATTCAAAAAGCCGCAGAGCATCATATATATTATTTCTGTAGTATAGGTACCATTTGCGGCTCTCACACTTAACCAATTCTAACAAATGAGGTGTCAAAAGAAAGAGATATTTCTGGAGCACTGACGAATTGCAATTTCACTTTATAAATTTTAACAAATTAAAAAATCTATCAAAACAAATATTTTATCCAAAATTAACTCCCAAAAGAATAAAAACTTCCCATGGGATTCCATGAGTAGACAGATGGAAATCATATGGGAAGTTGCGACGTTGGGCGGGAAGTTTGGATTTTGGGGGTTGGATTTTCTCTTGCGAGAGTTCCCGCACGGGCAGGGCCGGACCTTACATAGGAGCGAGTGGCGCAGCTGCGCCAAGCGCTAGAAAGCAAGAGGCGTAAAAACTAAAAAAAATACTATCCAAAAAACAGATCTACTCGTTTGATAATACATATGTATTTATATTCTTCACAAACAAATATTTCTCACCGTACTTCTCAAATAACAATACACACATTTCAATCACTGTACTTTAAAAAATACCCACCTTAAAATCACCAAATTTCCATATAAATATGCACATAATGTTTTTTTTTTCTATCCCTTCCCGTTCCCACAACATTTTATTTTCTTTCTCTCCATAGCTGCTAATTGGTATAACAGACCAGTTAGCAGAATTTTTATTTGTACCCAACTACAACCAGAGACAAACATTTGTCTCTGCTGCAACCATAGTAGACTCTGTTGTTTCATATTAAATATGCAGTCGACCATTTCAGCCCATTGCCAAAAACGAAATTTTCACTGCCAACATGCTGTGGAGCAGTCTTATCATACCGCTCCATTTGCGCCTACCAAAATCCATACAAATGAACAAACATGTCGGAAGTTGTGGAGCAGGATTCAAATTTTGCGCCAAGGCAATGCGCCTACCTAAAACAATGCGAACTTCAAATTTGGTTTCGCAACCTGGTTCGATATATCAAAACGTTCGATTTGACTGAAGAGAAGGATAGTCAAACTCAGGTCATACGTAGTAAAATTTATTGTTACATTATGTATGTACAGATCGCGACAGAAAGATAGCACATTTGCTTTTTTTTTGGATCCCTTTTGCATTGTCGTGTTTTCAACCAATAAAAAAACATTTCCGTCTTATATGTTTCGCATTTAATATTTAATTGATAACAAAACAATACTACATAAAAAAATGCAACCTGCGGTTACAAAAACAAAAGATATTATTCAATTCAGAACATTAGCACTTCAAGTGGTATGTAGCACATTTTTAAAAATTTTGAAAATTAGTATGTAATTCTAATTATATTCAATTTTCCCTGCGTTTAGTAATGCGTTGATTCTCCTTGGCTTCGATTATAGTAGATTGTACGCCTATATACATAAGTAGAAGAGCAATCAACTTTAGTAGTTAGAATAGTGCACCAAAATACGAAAAAGTTTAAAATTAGAGAATATTTTTTGGGATTGTTAGTTGCAAAAAAAACAACTGCGTCTGACTTAACTGACCTAGTTTTGAATGAACTTGCTGATTTGTATATTCTATTAGTGAATTGTAGAGGACAAGGGTGTGATAATGGTACTTATATGAGAGGGAAACATTGTGGTATGCAATCGAGAACTAAGGTTTTGGAACCTAGAGCTTTGATGATGTTCAATGCTCTACTGATGCAGTTGCATTATTCGATAAAGTTGAGAGTATCTATGTTTTCTATTCAAGTTCTGTAGGCAGATGGTCGGTTTTAAAAAAAAAGCATCTTAGTAGTTTGACTCCTAAGCAGAATAGATACAATAAAACCACTAATACTATACTTGGGAGATGTTTATAAGGCTCTTGTTGAAATTTCAGAAAATGAAGATCAAAAAGTCCAAAATATACCTCAATCTCTTGGTAGCTTAGCGAATTTAAATTTATTTGTTGTGTTGTTATTTGGTACACAATATTAGACACAAAGCAGTATTTGCGTTAAGTTTGCAATTGAAATTTTGTGCTCAATGAAAAAGTTTTTAGTCGAACTAAGAACAAATGACTTACTGAATTATGAGTTTTTTTTTGAATTTTTGTATAAGGGGAGACTTATAGGAGATGAAATTAAAGTTCCTTGCACTTTTCCAGCAATTTCAACTTTACGGTCCTATGAGGATAGGGATGAGGTAATTTTAGACCATCAAGAAAGATTTAGGGTTGAATTTTATGTTAAAATCAACGCGTCAATTACTATATCTCTTCGGGTGTGGGTGATGTGGAAAAGATCAAACATTTTTTAAGTTGCTTTTGGGGCGTTTATTTTTTTTCCTGCGCCAGGCGCCAAAACTGTTAAAACCGGCCCTGTGCACGGGCACACTAGTCTAACGAATTGC